>OX420931.1:29349550-31831859 GCA_949091785.1 Polymixis lichenea
TTATGCATTATGCAAATACTGAAAAGAGAGAGCTAATCGATGTTGTGCTGAGTTACTTTATTTATCTTCATTCAAAACTACACAAGGTGTAACAGAATCAGCGAGTCCTGAAAGTAGTTTGTTCATAATTGACTGCTGAATGGATTTCAGTCACTTTTAATAGGTTTTTTTTAAGTATGCATTTTGCACTATTGCCCACCAATTGAGCCCAACAAAATTAAATCTTATCTTAAGCCAACAAGACTCCATTTTGAATGCATAAAGTAATGCTGCAGTCAAAGCCATTTTCTAAATAAAGACAGCTATAAAAAAATAAGTTTTGGTGTTTGTATTGTTACTCTAATTTGGGGTATGAGGTCTTGCAATAATTATATATTGATGTTAAATGTACTTATTTTAAATATATAAAAAACTAAATGTGTATGCTGCTTTGTCCCAAGAATGTAATAAAAACATAGATATTTATGGCCAGTACGATGTCTCTACGTCCTCATCAAACTGTCAACCTTGAAGCTTTTCGTTTTGATTTATTTTATACTATTTATGTGCTTAATAAAAATGGAAATTAACGTTTTTTTTTTTGCTGAAACTGTCACAGAAATGCTCCTAGGGGACAGATGTTACAATTCAAGTGATGTACAATTGCGCAGTGACTACTGGCCCGCCCGAACCGAGTCGTTGCACACGCGAGAATGGCCCGCAGATGATGCAGATTCGGCCTCCGCCGCCGCCAGTGCGCGCCACCGAGACCGTCACATCGGAGCGCCCCCATCAGGTACAACTTGGACCTTGCGCCTAAAGGCGCACTGTTAGCATACATATTAGAGAGAATTTTTGACAAGAACTATCTCTTCTTCTTTCTCATATCTTAAGTTTAAACGCACGGTGTCTAGAACGAAAATCAACAATGAGTCGGGTATCACACCTCCGCAGCGAAACCGCAGTAGTTCCGCCATGACTTGTCCGCTGTTACGACAAGAGAAACAAACGCAAACCGGCCTGTTCTAACAAACAAATTTGATTATGATTCTATCTCTGTCCCGCGTGATTTCTCTGATCTGCTCGTAAGCCAGTTTACACCTCCGCGCTCAGTCCGTTGTTTTGTTGTGGTGCCGAGTTTGTTTCGGCCGTACCCGTGACTGTCGACAAGTTTATAAAGCTAAACTTATTTTGTTTCTTAAATGGGTGTTGTTTGAACGGAAAACCAATCTAAGAGTTCCGAAGTAGACTATATTTACTAAGTCGAAAGCGACGACATTTTGTTCTGATTGCGAAAATTCACCAGACTCATGATTTTCCGCTACTTGGACCGCGACACAATATAGTAATGTTCCTCAGTGGAATTCGTTAAGCGGGTTCCCATAATTATTTTTGCGGCGGAGGTGTGCTAAGGCCCTGAGTAAGCCTGTGGCTATTGTTACGAGTACTTAAGACATAATATACAAAAGCTGTTGATCAACCTTCATAAATTAATAAATGTGACCAAATTAAACGCACGTCAAGTAATTCTGTTTTGATAATTCAGCCAAACAATTACAGTAGTTACAGCGCTTGACAATTTGTTAACGATTTTTGTTTTTTTGTTAATTTTCGTTCCAATGCCTAAGCGCTAATCTTTTTCCTATTTCCAAGAATAGTTGAATAAGGGCGAATGCGGGAATGTAGGCTCGCGAAATTAAATTTAACTCTACATTCGGTCGCATGAACATCAAAATATGACAACCGACAGTAATAATATTGCATTCACTAATTTATAAAGATATATTATACCCTTACTTATATTTCTTGAAAAGTCAGATTTTTTCATTTCGCGGTCTACCTTAGCTACCCCTTTATTTTATCAAAAATGTTCAAAAATTCACTTGTAGAGAAAGCCTGACACCCGGTGGTGCACTCTGTGCATGCCTTTGGTTTCAGGAAATTGCTAAACATCCCTCGTGGCTCCTTTGTATATTGCTCCCATGATAGTTCAAGTAAAGGAGCTTGCCAGAAAATATTGGTCATAATAACCTCAGAAATGAAGGTGACTGCGTTTTGTCCATAACATAACATCTTAATCAAAACGTTTTCGTAACGGCCCGAGGGAATTATTCAAATAAAACAACTCAACTTCGAATGTTAGTGAATGTAGTGTGTAAATATTTAACACGCTTAATGTCATCTTACCATTGCAGTGGCATCTCTAGTGTAATAAGCCCTTGCTTCATTAGATTTTTTAATTACATATCCCTAGCCGTTTATAAAAACATTTCGTTAAAAAAACGCACCTTTCTAATGCACTAATAAGTTTTTCATTAGTTCCATTTTTTTGATTAGTTGTTGCTATTAGTGACATTCACTTTTAACTAGTTTTTTAAGGCCCACATGCACGTTTAGTTGAGGTAAATGAATAAATGTAGAGTTTGTTAACTCGGGAGCTAAGTAATTACCATGTTCACGATTATACTGCTGTAAATATGAGCTGTGAAAACTACCACACGATAAATTGTGTCGTTCATTAATCTAACATGAATTTCCTTTTAATCTATCTTAAAATCTAAATCAAGATAATATCCTTTAATTCCATATGTGTAGGTTCTGAGTTGCATTACGACCACATTCTGGCTATCTCGTAGCTATGTCCTATCATGCCTGACGTATGATAATTGACTAATATAATTGATCCAGTTGACCACCTACGTGCAGTTTTTCTCTACTCTCTACTTAGCGCCTGGAGCCTATTTAGACGATGATATAGACGGTAAAACAAACGAACATTCTAGTAATTCTAGTTCATAACCCGCCGCATCGCAAGGTTTGCGCATTCGCTAGTGGCTTAGCTTGAAGCTTAAACAGCAAAACGTGATAGACCTAAATAGTCGAGCACCAGGCACTAAGCAGACCACCTAGCTGTGTTATGCCTTAGTGTGCATACACACGAGCGGCATGCGTCAAGGGTAGAGCCAAGTGTAGCCGTCGACACCGTGTTGACGCGTGTAGTTGTCTGTGCCACTCGTCGGTATGCACACTTATGTTACGGTCTTATTAATAAAAAAAAGCTTATCGCAGGTTTAAGACATTCTTTGGTTAGTGCTCGATAAGCCTATAAAATGTTGTATTCATACACGTTCTATAACTAATATTATGTGGTTATAAATTAAAATATTGCCATTTTAATGAAGTCAATCAACAAATTGTGACCATAGACGTTATTACGTACTGTGGACCACAGAATATATACCCAAGCAGAATGAAAGCAATCTAATAATAAAAATAATAAAATCATTAAAAAAAATCTTTTTTTACAATTTTTACCAATTTTTTTTAGCATTTTTGGTACACTATGCTGTAAGAACAGTTAAATGAACGATTATTTGAGATTAAACACATTTAAAAACGACCCCAAGTTCAGGCGGCGACTTTAGTTTTTGGGATACTTTGTAAAGCGCCGCCAAAATAAAATAAGTAGAAACATTACAGAAGCGTCAAACGTCTTAAATTAATGCAAAAAAACCAATTTTTCTTTCGGCTGAAATAATGATGAACCAATTTAAGGCGAAAGGTTATTGGTATCCGTTTTGCATTGAGGTTGTATATAACCTACGTTCTAGCTTCGGAAGCATTCCCCTTACACCCTGTATAGTCATTTACCTGACAAGACCCTTTGGATACATAAAATAAGAAATCTCCTTTGTTTTCCTCCCATTGTTTGTGCACACAGTACAACACCATGCCATATTGAACAACAATTAAAAAATACTATTATAAACGTCCGTGTCGTATCGCTGCCGCTAGCCGTCCTTGTACTGAGCTAGTTCAAACCGGTTTGTAAGCGAGCGGGCGCCGGTGAGAGCACCCGCGCCTTGTCGGTGACACGTCACGCACACAGCTGTGCATGTCGTAGTTTACCTACGCACGGCTGGGCACGCCGCGATTGCGGCGGTAAGTCCCCTCTTTGAGGAGTGGCTTGAGAGGCGGCATGGCGTCCTCACCTTCCGCCTGACACAGGTCCTCACCGGACACGGCTGTTTCGGGAGGTTGCTGTTTCGGATAGGGCGGGAGGAAACGCCCGGGTGTTTCCATTGCGAAGATCGCCCAGAGGACACGGTGGAGCATACGGTGGAGGTCTGCCCAGCTTGGGCGGAGCAACGCCGTGTCCTCGTGGAGGTGATCGGCGGCGGCGATCTCTCGCGTCCGACCCTGGTCCAGGCCATGGTACGGAGCGAGAGGGCATGGCTGGCAGTCGCCTCCTTCAGCGAAGCAGTTATGCTCGCAAAGAGGGAGGCGGCGCACGTGAGGGAGATGCAGTACATGCGCCCTCACAGCCGTGGCCTTCGCAGGAGACGCCCTGGGCGTCGGGAATCCCAGGCTGATTCCCGGCCACCGTAGGCACGGGCTTGCGGACGGCGAGTAATGGGTAGCTCGCTGTCCGGTAAGGACCAAGCCCGGGTCGACGGCGCGTTGTGTTCCACGCGCGCCTCAAAGAGATGTCAGCAGCAACAGAGGGGCCCACAAGGGCCGATGCCTGCCGGGGGTGCGGGTTGTTCGAAAGAGATACCGCCGCCCCTGGCACACAGGCAACTGAGGGAACACGGGTGGGTTTTAGTCAGTAAAAGTCTGACACGCCCTCCCGCTCCGCCCAGAGCGGGAGAAGTTATTTGATGATTTCCCACCCAGAAAAAAAAAAAAAAAAAAAAAACCTACGCACGGCGCTAGTATGAAGCTTTATTTCTGCTCGGGTATATATTCTGTGCTGTGATTTGTGAACTGTTTCACTGTCTACAGTTTCAGCACTTCCGGCGCGGTGACGTCATTGTTATTTAAATTTGACGATTATTTTAAAAACATCTGGATGACCGAGCTATGCTCGGTTTTTATTTTTTGTTTGACATTTTCTAAAAATGAAACGTAGCTAGATCGATATATCGCCCCTGCTTCCAAACTGACAATTGTTGACACAATATTTGGACGCCTTAAAACATTCGGCAGAACCCTACTATAGCATAGTACTTCTAAAACTTTAAAGTAGGTTTATAGAACGTATTAGTGCTAAAATGAGTTTATGAATAACACTTTTTAACAACCAGACTAGCAAAATTTTAGTTAGAAACTTGATAACTTTTTATGAATGAGACCGTTGAAACTGGCGACACGCTCACAATATAGGCAATTCATTTTTATTATACAGAAATCTGACCTTTATATGGGCTTTACAGGCTACAATGGATCACTACACGAATCTATGGAAGCCACGCGAAACAGTGGTAACCTAAAAATAAAAAAATAAAATAAATACTGCATACATTACACGTAGGATTCTTTGTTACTAGTAGAGATGAAACGGATAGCTGTTTGGCCAGATACCGGATATCCGGTATTAACGGTCGATCTTGTAGCTGGAGAGCTGGATATCTGCACCAACATTGCCGTTTGGTGCCTTTAATGAAGTAGCAAATGACAATAGTACTCGCCAGTCGCACCATGAACAAAGAAACGCGGTTGCATGGGAGATTGATTTTTTATCTAAAGTCTGTGCGAATTGATCGCGATCGTGACCCCTTGGTGGGCACCTAATGTTACATAATGCCCAAATTTAACAAAGTGCCAAAATCGATATATTCCCGCAGCAGTGTGTAAGACTTTCCGAAGCTAGCCTTGTTTATGAAGACTAGCGAAACCGCTTGGTACTTCTTTAATCAGAGAAATTTGTATTCATTCACTAAAAGTTTTCCTTAGTGCAGTACAAATACTAATTGATTTTGTTAGAATGAATATTTTGTGATCACTGATCACAGATGTATTTGTTAAGTGATATAAAGTACATAGGCAACTAAATATGATCTTTTGCATTTTTTAATCCGGTATCCGGCCGTATAACTGGATACCACATATTTACCGGATAAGTATCCGTTTCATTTCTAATTATTAAATTCTCTGATACTTAACGAACCAGTTTTGGCAGACAAATGATTCATTATGACGGACCTACTTGACATACAAACGAAGTCAAAATTATTTTCCCCAATACAATTGAATTCAAAAACAAAATTACCAACCCCCCACTTGAAATCATAATGCTTGTAACGTCACCCCGCAAACTAGCTGTTACATAACCATGAAGTCGGTATTATATTATTTTTTTATGAACAAAAATTTAATTTATTTTTGTAAATATTAGTAAAGCATCCGCTTTGCGTGTCATGGATCATATAAATGCTTTTTATTTAGTTTCGAGCATTGATAATATTTATAATTTTTATATAGTTTTTATTGCTTCCGTGATCGGCAGTTAGTTTCTAATTGTTTTTTTTTATTATAATTTTGCAAAAGCATTTGTTTTAATTAATACGATGGACGCTCAGAGATCGTATAAAATTGTTTGGGAACAAACTCCAGATTATTAGTACACACAGCATGCTATACGTGGACTGCTATATCTGTAGTCACTATATATTACAGTGCTGCACGGTTTTCGTGTATTCGTTTCAGGATCCCATAGGTAGCAATCATTCTTATGTCTATCGTGTTTATATATGAACTGTGTTACCAGTTTGAGATACAACAAAGTATATTATATGTACCTATTTATATCATTTTATGTATTTAATATGATGACACAGTATTAAACAAAAAACGTAATTAAAAAACATGGTTATATTTTCATATGACCTGTAAAAGTGATTCCGATATCTTATTTACAGAATTAAAATTACAGCTAATTTTAATCCTTTGTTGAAGATAGGTGACGTGAGCAGTCACCTTCCATCATGATTTACAAATCTTGGTTCATTCCAATCCTGACTATTTTCAACTATTTGTGATCTATAAATAATAATTTCAATAACCTTAAATAATTCATTTCTTTAATATTTGGTAATTTAAATTATTCTTAAGTTGTAAATAGTTTATTATATCAATAATGTCAATAATGATTAGAGGAACTTCGTTTATTTACATTTTCCTTTGTTATTATATTTTCTAGTTCAGAAATTAAACTAAGTATCGTTATAAATGATTTTGCTCCGCGCATTCTATTGCTGTCACGAATGCTTACGTAAGAAAATAGATGCTGCTATTTCATTTGCTCTATTACTATTATTTGTCAGCGTCTTTTGGTGGGCTGACATTGTAGTAATGGAACCCTGAAACGAATATTATAGCAACGAGCTCTAAGTGTCACTTAACCTATTGGCCGCTTGGTTTTACATCGAATGCCATGCCCCCAGTGCACAGCTCATAAATCGGCAAATAGATATCTGTGATAAATAGGGTCGTGGCATAACATAACAAACAACGATCCTCACGTATCCCTATGTTGCTATGTATTTTACTGTCTGTATATAAATAAATAAATGATATAGGTTCTCGCGGCTGCACGGGTACCATAACCATTTGTCGTATTGCTGACTGGGGCGGTCCATAGGTTATGGTCGTATATAGTCAGTGTCATGCTGGGACCCAAGTATACAGAGTATTAAATTGTTTTAGCTTATAATGCGTGAGGCGCAGCAGAAGCCCAGCTGAAAGCAAGAGGGTGGCGGCGGAGGCGGCGGCCACGCTGCCGCCCCGGGGCCGTCGTCGGCCAACCCGGCAGCGCTGCACACCGTCCAAACCTTCATCATGCTCGAGCAACGACGCAGGGTCGACTTTTCCATCGATTCCATTCTTAAACTTAACAACTAAATCAAACACTAGTCGCATTTTAGAAGCCACATTGTATGTTACCTTCGTTTAAAACATGGCTTTACCTACAATTTGACTTCTTAAAATTGACAGTGTAGGAATTCAGTTTCTGCGTTGTTTAGCTCGTGAAGGAGCAAGTTGTTGCGCGGCTCCATCTCGTTGCCACCACCCAACAAGGACTCGGCTGACTTTGTCGGCTTACGAACGATCTTGTGTATTAGCTCTATTGCAGAGCTTGCACTATTGTAGTATTTAAAGTTCTAAATGTTATACTAGATTAACGCACAGGTGTGTGTTATATTTTTGGGCGGTTTCAGCGTTTATTAGTCGTGTCGAGGTTGATATCTTGAATGCTGTTGGCCTATTAACAAAGTACGTAACCGATGCTTCGTTTATAGTTCTTATGCACAATACTATATCGCGGTGTAATTTTAAGAATAAATGTACGGTTTTAATGCGTGCTTTTATATGATACTGCTTCTAGGGTTGCCAACTTTTTGTGCCTGATTATAAAGAGGCGTCCCCTTTGGACCAAAGTTGGTAACGACCTATTTCATTAATGGACTATGATATACCTATACGTGGTTAATGTATTGCTGGTCAACTAGTGACGTTGTGTATCGAATCTAATCTATTTAGAAGCCTTGGTTGATACTTTGATATAGGCCTCAGGTCACGGCACCACCGACTGAGTAGATTACGCGGAGTGCGGTTTATCCTGTAAGTGTTATCATTTATCGTATATTCGTCTGTATTTAACACCTTAATCCGTTTGGATTGTCAGTTCTTTTGAACGACGGATGCGATGAATGTTTACTTTAGTATTAAGGATTTTGAACTATGTGTAATAGGAATTAGGTTACGAAAATATAAAATTATGATTATGACAATGTAGGGAGTAAACTTTCTACCTTTGTCATGAATAATAATGTTGCAACTACAGGAAAATATTCCTTTGCTGAAGATTATTGATTACTTTGATAATGAATGTAATAGATTTTATGTAGCTCGGGATTGCGAAAATGTTGATTGATTAAAATGGAGATGTTGGCCTGGAATCAAGTTGAAAGTAAATTACGAATCGTAACCGATGGATAATTATCGATGCATATTTTAATTCTCTATTATTATAATAGTTAACTTGTGTGTTAGTTATTAATTGTAAATTAATGATTTATAATTAATATTGCAGTATTTTAATTGATGACCGGCACACGGCGCTTGGTAATCTTTATGATGTACCGTGTATTGCGCGGGGTCGCGTCTGCGATGTTCATTCAAATCGTTGTTGCAACAGTATACTATATCCGAAGATTATAAGTAGTCATAAGATTATTGCACCGATTTAAGTAATTTTAGAAGTAATGCTCATGTTCGATGTTCTTGGATGTACCGTAACTCTTATGTGTTAGGTACGTATAACAATAGTTGTATGTGCGCCGCACAAATCTATTTGAAGGACAAGACGCGACCCCGATAAACTATATTCATTTCTTGATAGTTTACGAGCACAGATTCAGTATTATATTATATAATCACGATGTGATAGCGTACGTTCCTTTAAGATTCGTGTATAGATGTTTGCAGCAGATTAATGTATTGTTGATGAGTACTATGAGCTACGTAGAGAAGTCTGTCTGTCTCGCTTCTGTCGGGGCCTGAGGAAGATGATCGAGTCAGTCGTTGTGTGGAATGTGACGCTCGATATATTGTGACACATAAAAGGTTTCGCTGATGTTCTCGAATTTAGCGACTCTTCGTCAGCTACGTAATGTCTACGCCCGTTTCAACGAGCCGTAGTACAAGCCATCATTATTATCGATGTAGTCCAACTTTACGTAAACAATTAATGTATCGATATTATTATTCATATAAAACTAAGCTCAATGTTGTCAATCGATGTACATCTATTTATCGGTGTTTAATGTTATGTGGATGATTCATGATTGTTTCATTATATCAATAATAAATGTTTGATCAATTAGTAATTTACCAGGCCAGTCACTCGCTTCGGTCATTGGACCGTCTTTTAACCTACCTTCCGCTAAAATGCGGAGCTTTCTGTGCTGTCCCAAGCAATTTAAACGCAGTCTAAGAATTAGTAGATTTAAACAATATACATTTTATTTGTTGTTGGTAGTCTGTGGTGTTGATAGTTCGCGCAAACAGATAGCGGTCCCGTGTTTTTTTTTTTTTTTTTTTAAGTTGGACATTACTAGGCACAATGCTTGCAGCATTGAATCGGATAGCAAGGGTTATGGGGAACGCACATTATTCTCATATACCTGGCACCACTTCGCGTACGTGTGACGTACTTGACAACACAGAACAGTGACCGATGTCTGCATGCGAGCGCTCCTGTAGTTAAATGTCAGTATGTAAGATGTTTAATCTCAGATACGGTAGCTCTTGGAATCGTAGGTGATTCCACTGCACCTTTCAGGAAGGTCCATTTCTTCCACGTGTTAAATTCACAATAGATCAGTATCAATGTCAATGTATATCGATGTTTCTTCAAGTAGCTGAACTCAGATGGGTATCTTTCAATGTACTGTGAAAATAAAACAAGAAAAAGCGATTTAATTCTAACTTGACAAAACTTCCTGAAACATACAAAATTCTGCTATTAATTAAAGTTTAATTCAAATTAATTCATATCAATACAATTATGTTTCACGTCATGACATCAAGTTTAATTTAAATATAGGTAATACGACAGACTTATTATTTTAATGCAGCTTCGTGTAGTTTAAATTATGCATCTTCTAATATAATTATTTATCAATTTTCTTGTATAATTTTTATCCAAATTATGCATTTTGATACTTTCTTTAATGTCGTCACGTCCTTCCAAATATTCAAAATGTTATCTCATTTGGTTTTATATCTTGTTAAAACCATAACGAAAAACTATATATTTGGAACGTATATTTGAATAGGTTGTATTTTGTTACATTTCATTGGGTAGTAGGCGTGACAATGTTTTTTTTTACAGTTCTTTACGCGCAGTTTGATTCTTTAAGTAGAAAGACACTGTTTAAACATTATGATATAGTGGGAATAAAGCGGAAAGTTATTTAATGGAGCATAAAACCTTTTCGCAATATTAGGTACAACAATACTTATTAATAAAATTTGGTCTAGATTTTACCAGACGTATTAAATGTTCTATAAGTCTAAACACAGTTTACAAAAAAAAAAAACTTTTTTGCAATGAAATACGCTAAATAAAAGCAGTTTAATCTTGCCGTTTTCTTATAATATTTAATAAAACATCGGTCGAGAGATTTCAAAGGAATGAACTTGTTTAAACAATGTCTTTTGTTGAAAAAATTGGTTACGAAATGAATGTTTTATGTTACATTTCCAAACAAACAATATTTGCTACCCGAATTATGTAGGTAATAAGTTATTTCTATGTTTATTTAAGTATGTTTTAACCAAGTCACTAAGATTCAGGGCTCATCATGTTTTTTTATTTAGTTAGGTAGTAGTTTCGTTCCAAATGTTTCTACAGAAGTCTAGTTTATGATGATTGATAAAAATGTAGGTTATATACCTACGGAGCAGCGGTTTGAGACGGCACTGCTTATAATATTCGTGCAATTTGCACTAACCGCTTTCTATCCGCACAGATTCGCATGTTTATGAAGTAAACATGAATCTCTAGCAGTGCGAGTGCCGAGGCGCCTCCGTGCTCTATAGATTAAGGTACCATCTCATTGTTTACACGTTTCATTTCTATCGGTATTGAATACGTTTAACCGGTAGAATGACGGTAATTACAGAAACAATTAAAAAGCCATTGTGTATCGCGTGAATACAAAGGGTTAATGCACACTTTTTCGCAGTAAGCTCTGCATACTTCTGTACCGCATTTGAAACGATACTAGAACCACGAACCTGAATCTATCTAATAGGAATTGGTGAAATATTTTTTAGGATAGTGTGCTTAGACCATTGTAAACTTCACACGAAGTGATCTCAGTCGATAGTACTGATATTTCACGAGTTCATATTTTTATTGTAGCATGGACTACAATTATATTGTGTTAAAACATCAAAAAACAATATTTGAGAAATATTCCTTGACAGAAAACCGCAACAATGTTCTTTTGTAATTTCTCTTTACAACAAAAATATGATCTCGTATTAGAAGGAATCGTAACGAAAATTATGACTGATTGTTTGTAATTAGATTTAAAACATTATTTTGATTGTGCATCCAAATTAAATTTATGTTTGACGATGTCATGCTCTTTGGTGATAGCAAAATCTTGTTGCATTTATTGGATCTATCAATTTCAGTCAATTACCAAATGTAATAGAACTACTTACCTTAAATATATTAAATCACTACAAATTGAGTTTTTATTTAGTCTCGCTTAACTTTCCTCCCTAATGTTTTCGACTATATTATGAGACTGGTCCTTAGAATTCCTTGAAATCAATCAATCAATAAATTTTAGGGTCATATGAAAAAATATTGGTAGGTGGAGACGTGTGCGTTACCCAGGCCAGATGTTGTCGAAAATGGTCATTTGAATCTTATAGATAATTAGTTTTGCGGCTTCTGTAATTGTTGCGCACATTTTTAAATTTGTTGCACTTATAGTTTTTTAATTATTTCACAAAAACATTTCCTGCTGGGGTAACGTTACCCCAGCCAGACCTTTTTCTTTCTAATGGGAATATTTAAATAATTACTAGCTATAAAATTAGTTGTCTAGATGAAGTAAATGTTGTGCCTTATTTTGTATTTGTTCTTTCATCGGTTGCGAAGTTATTCGAGATTTTGCTGGGGTAACGTTTTTGGTTTTGCTAGATCTTTGAAATGGTTAAGAGGATTCTTATCATATTTTGTACATGGCTTCTTAGGAATTAGTTTAAATTTGTTCTGCAATAAAAAAACCAAAATAATACATACCTAGCTTAAAGGTTATTTCATTAAATAGAAAAACACTTCAATTGGTCCCAGCACTCTCAATAAGAGCTCTAAAGACTTACTTTAAACGTTATTTTAAAGCTTGTAACTGTCTTCAAATGTATGTGAAGTTTCATTAGTATCCTGTAAGTATTTAACAAGTTATGATGATATTGAGTTCTTCACGAGCACGGTCTTGATGCGCGCGGTGTTATTTGACCACTGGATTGGATATATGAACTGAATGTTATGTCAATTATTAGTTTTTTAGTTCAGTTGGATATCAGTAAAATTTCAGCTCAGTACATTGGATAATTAATGAGATAATACGATTAAAGTCATTAGGAAGTGAATGACCGTGGTAACCCGACCAAGTTTAGGTGGTTACGAAAAAGCGAAAACGCAAAACATTATGGTACCTTCTAAAATATGTAGGATAGTGTTACAAATTTAGTACAGACATGTACACAAGTTTAAAAAAAATACGTGATTATTAAATAATTTTTATTGACAGGTAATATAATCATTTCAATTGAACTTTTAAAGTATTATTAAACTTTAAACTTTAAATCACAGATTAAAATTACAGATAGTAATTTTGCTTTTTTGAAATTTTCTATTATTTTTTAATTAAATTATAGATTTCAGTATACACAGTACACAGTTACAGTTTTTATTTAAATATACACATATTGGACTGTGTAATGATCACAGACAATAAATAATATACAATGGTATTTTTTCAGTTAACACTAAACTTACGGTGCGTACAAACTATATAACATAACATGTTATTTTTATTTACCTACACATTACATTTGTAATAATCTATTTAAGTCATGATCCATAGTAATAAAGATTGAACAGTGGCCAGCAGGTCAACCTACCTAAATCGTAGTAATATATACCTAGCTAGATATAAGTATGTACTCACCGTAGATTGAGAGTTTTACAGACGTAGAGGAGAACGTCAAACGATATTTTTTATAACTTCACCACGCAGCCATAGTCGCCACCACACTCATACGTAGGTATTATGTCGCCATCACCGCGTTCATCATCGCGGCCCACGGCTATTGCTATGTTGCCATTCTGTTTATGCCTACAATAAAAACAAAGAGTACATTTTTTTGTCTAAATCCTTAATGGGGTTTCAATTGTAGTTTTGCTACCTACATATTTGAAACTCGAATCGTCATCTATTTGCGAGTTTATATCAACGCGAGTGTCGCAACAAGGTAATTATGGATTTCTTAAAGTCTACGTGTCCAAGGAGTTTGTGGAAATAAATAAATACCTACCTGTGCGATAGTCCCGACTCCCGACATTGATAACGATAAAAATCGGTCGCTAAGTCATGAATTTCATTAATCAAGTTTCAAGTCATATTTTGACAATATACCAATACACAAAAACCTTCCACTTGAATCAATCTATCTATTAAAAAAAACTGCTTCAGAATCCGTTGCGGAGTTTTAAAGATCTAAGCAAACAGGGACAGACAAACGGGAAGCGACTTTGTTTTATAGGTACTATGTAGCGAAGGATAAATATGTCGTTATCATTGTTGAGAATTCCAGCCTAGGTAATAATTAAGTACGAAAGAAAAGAAAATAATAGAAGTTTGTGCAACTGGAAGATAATAATAATGTTTTCATAGTACAGATATTATTATATTATTAATGTATTTAACAGTGTACGCGTCTGTACCGAAATTGTAAGGTGTATTATACTAAACATTTCAAAAGATAGTATAATGTTCTGCGTTTTCGCTTTTTCGTAACCACCTAAACTTGGTCGGGTTACCACGGTCATTCACTTCCTAATGACTTTAATCGTATTATCTCATTAATTATCCAATGTACTGAGCTGAAATTTTACTGATATACAACTGAACTAAAAAACTAATAATTGACATAACATTCAGTTCATATATCCAATCCAGTGGTCAAATAACACCGCGCGCATCAAGACCGTGCTCGTGAAGAACTCAATATCATCATAACTTGTTAAATACTTACAGGATACTAATGAAACTTCACATACATTTGAAGACAGTTACAAGCTTTAAAATAACGTTTAAAGTAAGTCTTTAGAGCTCTTATTGAGAGTGCTGGGACCAATTGAAGTGTTTTTCTATTTAATGAAATAACCTTTAAGCTAGGTATGTATTATTTTGGTTTTTTTATTGCAGAACAAATTTAAACTAATTCCTAAGAAGCCATGTACAAAATATGATAAGAATCCTCTTAACCATTTCAAAGATCTAGCAAAACCAAAAACGTTACCCCAGCAAAATCTCGAATAACTTCGCAACCGATGAAAGAACAAATACAAAATAAGGCACAACATTTACTTCATCTAGACAACTAATTTTATAGCTAGTAATTATTTAAATATTCCCATTAGAAAGAAAAAGGTCTGGCTGGGGTAACGTTACCCCAGCAGGAAATGTTTTTGTGAAATAATTAAAAAACTATAAGTGCAACAAATTTAAAAATGTGCGCAACAATTACAGAAGCCGCAAAACTAATTATCTATAAGATTCAAATGACCATTTTCGACAACATCTGGCCTGGGTAACGCACACGGTGGAGACTACAATTTCTGACTATCCCAGAGGAGAAAATAGCGAAACAATCTCAGAGGTCACAGTCTCTTATACCCTAAAAAGTTAAGTGTGGATTAAACGTCAAAAATGTATGGTTAAACAGACTATTCATTACTTAACTTTAAGTATCCTGTATAAATATGGTTAATGTTCAGACATAATGTTGGTCTGAACATGTGAGGACCACGTAAATTAGGGTTTGAAATAGTCTTTAGAGTAGAGGTGGTCAATGTATCATATTTGCGATTGGAACACTTGCATCTCGATCACTGAAATGATCCGAAACACAGATATGTTTCATTTGGATCATCGGCTCAAAGAATATAATTTAACATTATATGCAAAAAACGACCGTATAGTATTTGATACGTTAGCGCCTTAGTGGTCATTTTTACGTGCATGGATAACGACAATGAAAATCTGTGAGAGTATGAGTGATGCACATCTCATTTGGTACCTCTTTCCGACTTGTATAGATTGTGATTCGCCCGCTCAATCGCGACTCGCGAGTCAATAGTTAACTCTCTCTTCTCTCGCTCACTGCTCCGTCGCCTCGCGAGCGACGCGTCGCGCGGACGGAATGAGCACAGAGCAAAGTAATGTTTCAGATCCAAATAACGCGTTTGAAACGTTTTTACTGAACCAATCTTTTGAATCACTTCAATGAAGGAAAGACCCACTGATTTTGATGGGGTCCAGTTAGTGGAAGCATTTGTTAGTAGGTACCTAATCGGGAACAGAACTCGCCTAATGAGAGTGCAACGACTCGAACAATACCAAAGAAACGACATTTGGGTAGGCCGCATAAAGTACCCAAAGAGCTGTAGATACGCAGGGACGGCTTCAGTGTCGGTGGCATCTCAACCTAAACACAAGACATTGCTAATATAAAATAGATGCTTGGTAGTTACTAGCGTAACCTACCTACCTTAAAACCAACAAAGGCTAATAGCCAAAAGCACCGACCGAGGTATAGTATGACGAACACTGAGGGTAAATTGCGTAACGCTATCAGTAGGAATCGCTTTCATTTTGACAGTCCTACAACATTCATGGTTTTGTTCGCGTTGATAAGCAGACAACTTTTTCGAACTTATGAAAGAATGGATTAGCTTACCTTCAAAATAATTCAGATTTTTATTAAGTCGCAATTAGGTTGCAGGTTTGTTAGTTAACGTAGATTAATTCCTAAAACTAGTTGTAGATTCACTTAACAGGTGTCGCTACTGGACAGTGTGTTGAGCAAACAGTAGTAGTAGGTATGGAGCGCCATCTACATTGCGCAAGCAGAGCTTACCGCGCTCAATATATACCTACAATGTCCCGACATTAATCGGCGGTAGTAAGTATAATATGTTCCTTGATCGTCGAGCAGTTGGCCACCAGACAACACCCGTCTTGTCGGAGGATCCTCCCTTTTCTATGGAGGATGAGTGACGCAACCGACTTTGTGAAGTAATCAGCACCCACGGCTTTGACGGGTATGCTGCTGGTGGTATGCAGTGGACGCGCGGCATAATGGCCATCATCTTCAGCTTCAATATGCAACCATGGCCATCAGCACTTTAAAGAGAATAGAATAGAAAACATTCGACACAGACACAAACACATAAAAAGGAACAATAAACCTAACAATAAAATTGCAGTAAAAATTGTGCTAATCGTGCCCATACCGAAAGGGTTACCATCTCAGCATTTGCTGGGCGTCAGATACCTAACGTTGGTATTCAGTTGGCATACCGCAGCGACACACGGACGTATGTAAATAAAACAGATACATACCTACTTGAATATTAGTAGATATCTAATATTTTTTTTTATGAATACGTAAGTAAATAAATAATGTAAAAGTTTTTTTGTGTGCTACTTAGTTTAGATAATTTTTTAACGTACCTACGAATCTACAATATAAAATAGCGCCTGTCGCTTGACGCGGGGGGACGCATCATCGAGCAGCCGCAAAAAGCCAGCGAAGGAAATGTACTTTCCATCAAGTATTTCTGTGCCAGTAAATTAATATTTCTAAGGCCGACCTACCACCAGACAAAGTTTATATTGTAACGGAAAAGAGAAGATACCATCGAAACCTTATGGTTCTTGGCTTGCGCGGTCCGAGGGGGGGCGGGTCCTAGGGGTCATGCCAAAGCCCCCCAAAGCCTTAAACGTAAAGCTTAAAATAGTAATTTTTCGAAAACATAATAAATTTTCTTACTAATATGTAGGTAGTCTATTTCTGTGACCCCCCTAAGTCTTTGGCTGCGACCGCGCCTGGTTCTTGGAGACATACTGCATCACATCCAGCCTAAAATAAGGTTAGTTTCTGTAATAAGAGATCATTAAATAAAAATAAAGGAGACATACTTAAATTGAAGATTGAATGAACATAAATTATTAGATAAATTATAATTATAATTTTGTATAAATAATTAAAGGATTAAATAAAGGACAAAAAAAATCAGCTGTTTCATGGAAAAGTGCAATACTTAAGCGGTCAAAATGTATGGAACAGATGATTTTTTTTTGTACAACCAACGGAAAATTTCTACGCTGGGGGGTCTAGAATGACATGCTGAATTCATGGTTACAGTTTGCGTACTGGATAAAATTTATCCTCTATGTTCCCTTTAATCTTCAATTAGAGTTCAAGTTGGGCCGCCGTCGTGAACGGTCGCGTCTGCCCGCGCGCAGCAGATGTTGACTTACTTGCCAGACTTCGAAATCAAACCGAGTTTTTTGTGCGTCTCCGTCTGTGTCGCAATTTGTTATATTGGGTAGTATAAAACAAGGGAGCAAAAGTGATGTAAGTGCGCTTCAGCCTGCAGCGAAGACTGGCTGCTGGAGGACGAGTGACACGGCTGACCCCTGGCGGCTAAACCTGGTGAGATCGTTCCTAATATTTCAGGGATTTGTTCTATAAAACTGAGAACGACCGGCCGGCCGGTTCGTTGTGGGCCAGTGTGCTAACACTATATATAATAGGGCGGCACAAACTAATTTACGCTATTATTCTAGCGCAAAATACGGTACCTATCGCTCAAAACGCAGTACCTAAAGATTGTATTATTATAACTTGTAACGCCACGGTTACCGAAATTTGAGTCGGCCCACGGCCCACGTGTGCTGAAGTGTACAAAAAAGTTACCCTTAACTCTTAAGTTCGCATAGCACGCTTTTGTCCTACAGATTAACCAAAAAAAAAGGTCAAGTCAGCCTCAGCCCCTTTGCACGTGTCCTGGACTTGCACTACAAACAAGTGTTTTCAAAAAATAATTTAATGGGCTTAACACTCGATCATAGGATTGTCAGTCAGTATCTCGCCACATATATTTGGAAACATCGACAGGATGATAGAATTTTCCTATCACTTCTAAATAATATACATGATTTTCTCCCTAACAGCATTCTCTTCCAGGAATAAAGGATAGCAAAATACATAACCGCACAATCCCTACTAATATTATAATTGCGAAAGTGACTTTCTGTATGTATGTTACGCTTTCACGCCTAAACCGCTGAACCAAGTGTCACAAAATTTGGCTGAGATATAGCCTAGAATATGGAGAGAGACATAGGCTACTTTCATATAGGAACATACGCTATAACCGACTTCCACGCGGCCGGAGCCGCGGTCAGGGGCTAGTTTAATATAACATTTTGTGGAGGCGAAGATATCATCATCGCCTTGTCCGAATACTATCTCGTAAATGTGCACAGAAACAACAGAAACGCACAAGGGTATTCACCTATTGGCGAACTAGTACCCGCCAACAGCGACATCCTAAGTACAACGCTAAAACACCGCAACATGCCAATCCTTATAACCGGTAAAACACACGAGAAGAGCAAGAAAAATCCACGAAACCCCGGCCTCAAACGAACAGCCCCCAATTAGCGAACTCATTAACACCGTGTGAAGAACAAGAAGCAAGCTACTCACACCGTTATTAGTCGTAATCGCAAACGACTCTGGATACATAACACCCAGAAACAGACCTTTACCGCAATTAAGCGCACTTGACCAGACTAGTGCATCGGCGCCTCAACACCAGCCAAAGAAAGAAAATCAAATAGACGCTGAACCTTCACGTAGCGGCATTCATATAGCCAACCTACAGGAAACAGGGTTGAACTCAGGAACATACATCTCCACACTGTGATTGGCACCCCTCAAGAAAAGCGAGTAACACACACCGGGGTCATATCAAGCACAAACAATGCAACTACGCAGCTCTCAACAGAAATTCTGTATATATAAAATACGAAGACTGGATAACAAAAAAACTAGCAAATAAAGACATCATCCCAACGAGTAAAGACATCGAAATATCCTGGAACACAATAACGGAGGTTATTAAAACCGACCGCTGCTCAGGAAACTGATTCTTCAGCCAATTTAATAAAGAGACCATCGCTTAGCTCTTGCTAACCTACAAAGCGGGAAACCGGATAATCCAAATAGGCATAAAAATAATGGCAGACAACACTCCAAAAGGTTAAATATCAAGAAGAACAAAAACACGCAGAGCCCGCTTCACCGGACTGGGGACATTTCACACCGGAAAATGCAGGCAAATGCTCGACACGTTTTACAGGAACAACAAACAAAACGCCGAAGGAGATCCGCGTACATAAAGGTGTCCCCCCGGAAAACAAAAAAAAAAAGGAGCGAGGGCCTTTTCAGATACCAAATGTTAAAATAACAAAGCCGAAGAAGTAATGGTAATCATCAATAAAAGCCAAACGAGACAGCTCCCGGAACGGACCAAGTGGTAACCGTGGTAACCGAACTTAACAAAACGATGCCCCAAATATAACAGGAAACCGCAACCATACACAAGAATAAAGTCTGGACACAGAATACAGTGCCGGACAAGTGGCTTGAAACCGCGCAGGTACTAATCCCAAAAATAAAAAACTAGAAGACGCGAACGAATATCGCTGCATAATGGTACTACAGAATTTACGCCAGATGCGTAGTAAAAACAAAAAAATAAAAAATAGACGATGCAATAACAGGACTAGGCAACTACCAAGCGTCCCTTTTAAACAATGGATCAACAGATTACCACATTTTATGCACGAAAGGTTCCTAGACGAGGAAGGATTTGCAAGTAAACGAATTTACGCTCGCCCTATCGCCCTTGTCGTAGAAAACACCATGTCGACTTAAAGACATTAAGGCATTAGGATAATTATTGCAATGAACTAACAAATCGTTGACCAACAGGATAATCAAGGTATGCATGAATGTAAGAACATGCATCAAATGGAGTGGCCAGCAAAGCAATTGGATTATAATTATCAAAGGAAAGGGAGTTAAACGGGGTTGCCCTCACTCCTCTCGCCTTTTTACATTAGTCTTCGACGAAGTCCTTAGAACCCTTAAAGATGCAACCCATTTAATCAAACTAGATCAGGACCGCGTTTCACTCCCCCTGGTATTATCATTTGCGGACGATCTTATACTCATTGCAGATGATCTAGAAGGACTAGAGTGCATCTTATACCACACAAAACCTTTACTAAATACCGCAGGCCTCCAAATAAACGAAACAAAAACAAACATTCTAATTAGGGACCCCATAACATCACAGCAAACAATCAACGTGACCCTCAACGGAATAAGTATACCAACAATGGACGAAATAAAATAGCTAGGCACATACACAAGCAGAAAAAGCACAGTGAATTAGAAAACGATGCCAACAGGCCACGAGAAACGCAAATCATTACTGCCATTCATACTAAAGGCAAAGATGGACTGGAAGTTAGCTAGACTTATGTATCGAAGAGTTATCGTACCTTGTATAATATATGACTTAAAAGTATCGACCCAATGGGAACAGATTAAGACTCAGAAGATATGAACGAGTTATCATGAGAGACTTGATTAACCACATCAGGAATAAACTAATAATTAAGAAAATGCACCAAATCTTAGACGAAAAAACTGTAACAAAACGCATCAAGAATCACAGGATGTGCTACTTAGCACACGTCTTCAGACGGGATAAACCACACCTATTGCAGGTAGCAATGCAGTACAAGGCCAAATCTAAGAACCTCGGACGACCTATTTACCCAAGGAATGACAATCTAACACAAGCAATGAAATACTTCGACATGGGAATCAAGTTTTGAAAGGACATGGCTGGAGACAAAACTAAGATCAAGAAAGCGGCTAGCAATATCTACAAAAAACCAGAAACTGTCAGCTGCGAGAACTCAGAATATTACTGCGAAAACAACAAAACAGAACATAGCGAAGCAACGGCATAGAAAAGAGCTAAGAAAACAATTGAACGTACCCAAGAAGCCCGACTTGAATCAACATGCCGGCGACGTCGTGAAAAGATGCCCTCCTATAAATAAATACCACCCGTCTCTCCACTAGTCCAATGCTTACTCAAGGATGCATATCCGGTAGGCTCGCAATCCTTTCCTATCCTATGGGCACGTCTACCTGACCATTACCGCGCCCCCCGGTCTACTTCTTGATATGCAATGGCCTCTGTAACACCATGAAGCATGAGGCTCCAGGGGCTAGTGCAAATCTTGGGGTTCATTCGATTTATCGAGTCTGGTCAAGCCACGCTGGGATCGGTGCATTTCATATTCATATTCATATTCATATGTTCCCTTTAATCTTCAATTAGTTGGTGTGTAAATAGTAAAGAAAGTTTAGCGCAATTTCTAACCGAAACTTTTTTTGTTTTAATCAGTAGTGTGTGGGGTACAGTGTAACAGGTTATAGTGAGTTTTTTTTTAGATGTGTTTAGTAGAAAATGGTTCGGAATTGGAACGAGACGAGACGTCCAAAAAAAGGAATTTGGTCATTATAAAATTTTCGGGAAAACAGAAAAGCATTATATTGGAAAATTATTGACAAAAGATGAGAAAGATGAATATGACGTCAATTATCTCCGCAAAAGTGGTGAAGTTGATAATGGTGCCGATTCTGTTGTACACCGAACTAAACTAACTAAACTATCACTAAAATTCCTTACTTTTGGCTATGAGAATCTTAAAGCTATTCTGCAAAAAAAGATCTCTAAATTTAAAAATAATTTTGACACAACTAAAATCGAATTTGACAAATGCGACTCCGCGTTTGCCCTACCCCGTGATCTTTTTTAGAGCGGGAACCGGGCAGGGGGGGCAGCCTCAACGTGTTTTAAATGGATTTTTTTACTTTTTGTATCGAAAATATGAAAAATTATTACCAACATGTTGAGTTCTAGAGGTGTATGGGGTTTTATAAAGGGGGTCGAAATTTTCATTATTTTTACGATAGGACACACCAATTTCGAGATATAAGCAAAAGAAAAGAAAAAAAAAGATACAGTACTGTATTTGCGCCCGAAGTCGAGGTGTCAGTGTGAATTTTAGTTCTTGACAACTAATTTTATTCCACACCTTTTTAATCGCGATTAAAAATAGTCAGATTTAGTTGGACAATCGAAATTTTATATTGAATAGAATAATGAATTTGACAACAACAGAATAGCAAAATTACCATTTTCACTAAATTAAAAACTCAGTACAATCTTAGTGCTGTCAAACTAAAATATAGTTAAGTTGTGTCACTTTAGTCAATTTCAGAATGGGAAATCGTCGTTTGACAGGAATAAACTAAATTTTAGTGATTTTTAGTTTAGTTTAGAGAATTTTGTGACAAGAGAATCGGCACCATTGTCCTTTATTTTACTTTAGCATCGGATCTGGTCTTTATTTGATCTCTTGTTTTATTTCGTTTGATGTATGTAAATCCTACAGTTTAAGTGTACCCCATCTTGTTATACTGTACCCCTATGGCTGTTATACTGTACCTCAACCCCGGGGCACACTATATCAAATCGGTGATCTGAAAAACCAAAAAAAATAAGTCGTTTCTCAGTATAATTTTGATATCATTTCAAGCCTAATAAAAAGGTTACTGCTAATTTTATGGTAATCAATAAGAATACGAAAAAATAAGCCATTTATTTTCAAAAAATAAAAATGACTTTTTTGTTACACTGTGACCACTTGACCAGACGACACCCTTCACGAATAATTTTCATAGTTTTCGATAGTGAGGCCTAAATGAAAATCCAAGATGGCGGCTGAGAAAAATTTAAAAGTTTTCATCATTGGTGTCGTTCCCACGGTTTTCGAGGGTGTTAAAGCCGATAGGTAGATGGATAGTTTTAAATGAAAACCCAATGCGTAATTACCAGAGGTCGGAGTAGGTAGATTGATTTAAGGTCGTTGACGTCAAACGTAGAGGATAATATGGATATACCTCCAAAATACCGGAACTTCATATTTATTGTGATATTTGTTCCGGAGTTTTGAAATTAGCACGAATTTGTGTTTAAGGTGAAAAACGTATTTATAATATCAATCTACGCTACCAGTGTTAGCTAATGGTGAAAGAAATCAGTATTTTATTTTATAAAAAAATACCTTGGAATAGTTACACCGTATTTTGTCCCTTACTGTTGAATTAGAAATGACGCTTGACAGTATGAGACAAAACTTAGACAGGGCCTTTTGTTTCTTTATCTCATGTTCATCTATGTTCACAACGCATTGACTGCACGCAACGACCAATCAGAAGCAAGTATCCTGTATGACTCATTGGGTTTTGTTAGCCTATCTGTATGTTTTTTATTTTATTTTATTCCATAATTACAATTCCGGAACTTTTTCCGGTACTTCCCGCACATTGTGGATAAAATGGCATGTCCATATTATAATATCTTGACGCAAGTATATAAAATCAATCTATCTACTCCAACCTCTGGTAATTACATATATAATCCTAATCAGCCTATAATGTTCCCACTGCTGGGATACAGTCTACAAACCTCTCTGTAAGTGGGAGTGGGCCATAATCTACCACTCGGGCCCAGTGCCGGTGGATACATTTTTTAAAAATTTTTGGTCCTAAGTGTTAAGAAAAGAAATAAATATATCGTTTTACTAGTCACAGAAACACGTGCATGCAATAAGATAATTAAGTAATTCGAATAATAATGAAAAGAAAAAATTAAACAGGCGCAGTTTGAGTCCGCGCCGTTTATTTTCATGTAAACGTTCGGTAACAGCGGTAACCTGACCTAACCTAGTGAGAGAAGTTCCCATAATAATCCATAGTCATTTATGCCATGCACAATAACGCCAAGCTTGCTCTATGCCGACTATAAATAAAAGGTCATATTGACATCAAACTAATCTGACTTAACGATGGGATTCTCTAAGTCAGCCCAGTGTAGCGAGCACAGTTTCGTGACGAGCGAGCAAAGCGAGCCCACTGATGATACGAGTCCGAAGAACTCTTATTCAAGCAATGAGCGAGCGTTGCGAGTCCCCCACAAAACAAGCGAGTGCAACACACAACCATATTCTAAAATTGAACGAGCGAAGCGAGCTAACTTCCTCCATGCGTTAGCTTACAATCCAGACAAGCTAGCGGAGCGACCCTTCTGCACAAGAGCGAGAGGAGGAAGGCTTGTCTCAAGACCAGCGTGCGAAGTGAGCCTACCTACGCCACGAGTGACAGCGAGGTAGGTGGCGTTCACTATTTTCTAAGGTGGGCACACTTCGTTCGCTCATTGTTAAAGTAGGTTCGCTAAATCTGGTTTTCTTTTAAAAAGGCCTGACTTCGCTCGCTTTTTGGATGTGAAAGTGTACTCCAACTACTCGTGGGGTCGTTAAACTCGCTCTGCGCGGTAGTTTTGGTAAAGCATGCTTCGCGTGCTGGTCTTGCGTGGGGTTGGCTTCGCTCGCACTTCCCATGTAGTTGCCCGCTCGTTGGGTAGTTCAGCTCGCTCCACTCGCTCGTCATGGTAATGGGTCTACTTCACGTGCTAGTCTTGCGAAGGGCTCGCTTTGCTCGCTCTTCCCATGTAACCTCCCAGTCGTAGGGTAGTTCAGCTCGCTCCGCTCGCTCATCGTGGTAAGGTGTCTGCTTCACATGCTGGCCTTGAGAGGGGCTTACTTCACGCGCGCTCTGCTCACTCCGCTGGCTGTGCAAGCCTTTCACCAGTAACTGCCGTGATATGCTCGCTTCTCTTACTTAGATCGAGCCCGGATATTACAGTTCAAATCAAACCCTCACCTATTTTCTTAGAGGGGTCCCCTTATTCTGTCTACTGCTATTGAAACCTAATGTTCTCGTAATACCCAAGCTAAATATTGCCACCGTTAGATAAATTAACAGTTTTAAATTTTTGTTTTTCGTTTTCCGGTGCTAGCCTGACTTTGTTATTTGGTCATAAGTAGACTTTTTAAGCTTATTGTGTTCTTTCTGACGTAAACTTTCTTCGACTGTCGTTTATTTCACAATTACGAAAAAAATTACAGCCGTTATGAGGTGAAATATGTTTATACATAGGGTTTTGTAACAAATGTTCCTATGATTCCCGATACTGTTGTAGCCATTGTATTTGCCTGATACCAGATTAACGCTCATTGCATACCTTATGAACTAGCTTTCACCACTGATGATGTTTTCATTTCTGAGCAGCTTACAGCCAATATTAGACGACAACTTAAACTATTTTGCTATTTGCAGCAGATTTTCTTACGGTTTCAGTCACTGCCGTAGCTATTGGTCAGCACTAGAATTTTTAGGCTCATTGCAAGCTTTCTTCGATTGGGATTTTTTTCTTGTCTGAGCATATTTATGACCGTTATGAGACGATTTTTGAAGTTATTTTGCTATTGTCAACTTCATATTAATTTTTAACCCTTTTTCGGCTAATAATTTTGTTCACTCTCTCTTTGCCCTAGCAGTACTTTGTTAACTCTTGTTAACGACGACACTAGAATCAGTGTTCTAACTAAACCTATTTTTGCGCTACACGAATTGGAATTTTGACTCATAGTGAAAAATAGAGGGTCGCGCGCATGCGCATGCAGACGCAGTGTGACGTCATAGACAAGTTATGCCCAGCTATTTTTTTTTTTATAAAGTACGCCTATCTTTTTGATGCTCAACCTTTACTCTAGTACTAAAACTTGTAGTTATTAGCTGTTGAAATCTTGCCCTCCTGATTAGAAGGTCTAAGTAGCTAAATGTCCAACAGTGCGAAACGTCTAATGAGCAGAAGGTCTAATAAGGAAAATGTCCATGTAGCAAAACGTCCAATAATCAGATGACCTGTATAGTAGAACATCTATTTAGAAAATCGTCAGATTCTCAAAATGTCTGGATACTCAGGCACAAAATTCAACACACACATTGCATCGGGAGGGGAACGGACACGGCATTATAATATGATACAGACTTGTACATACAGACTTTGGTACTCGTAGCGTATATCATATCCACAGAGTAGTTACTTTTTTATATATGGATCATATCTTTTCATTGTGACTGACACTTATTGTCATTAATGCTATTTGATTAGCATTACTCATTTGTTTTCTTTTCTATATCGAAAAAAAAAATGTTATTCATTACAAAGTTCTGGCTTCTTCATTCTATAAATGGATGAAGAACAATAATTTACTTTCATCCAAAGTCAAAAGAAGAAACTTGTGCTGCTGCTCAATAGCAAGGGTAGTAAGTAGCTGCTGAGTAGTAAGGGTCAACTTTATGGAGATGCTCCCAGCACAATGAGTGTCGTGCATCTGCACTCATGCAGTGCATTTACACTCTTTCTCATTTATATTAATGAACTCTGCAACATGTCTCTCGACAACTGTAAAATATACACGTACGCGGATGACATTGCCCTTGTTACAACAAGGGCAATGTCATCCGTACGTGTATATTGGATTACACGGTTGTGACTGGCCCCAGACATACCAAAACGCCAAGGCCGCGCTGTCTTCCGTAATGAAACGTTTGGCCGATAACATGCTCACTTTAAATGTTGATAAATCAGTTTACGTTCCCTTTGCCATTCGGTCAAAACTGTGTCTAATTCCCTGACCCTAAAAGCTCACGCCTGCGCTGTCTTAACGCAGTGTATCTGCCTCTTCCTCGCCAAATCCACATATGTAAGGTATCTAGGAGTAACCCCCACATAGTTAAGGTCACGTCCCGCATACGTAAGCTAATATATGTTTTCAAGAAGCTACAAAACTCTGCTGATTACGAAACGCTAAAATTAGTATATTTTGCCCGATGCCGGGTCTGTTCTAACGTACTGCTTGCCCGTTTGGGGTGGTGCCGCCCAAAATGTATTTATACGCCTTGAGAGAGCCCAGAGAGCTGTCCTGAAGGTAATGCTCTCTCTTCCGCGTAGGTACGCCACAGTGAAGCTCCATTCTGATTGCAAGGTACTAACCGTCAGGCAACTTTATGTGCTCCTGTCAACCTTACGTAAACAATTTGCCCGCCCGCCAAAGGAACCGACTGGCAGACTTGAGCATAATGTTTTCCCCCACGAATGCCATAGAACTGCCTTTGCCAAGCGCCAATTCTACGTTAGTAGCATTCATATGTACAATTACCTAAATAAAAGGATAAAAATTTATCCATGCCCTAAATATCAGTGCAAAAACCTACTTAAAGATTATCTCCAAACACTAAGTTATGACAAAACTGAGGATCTTCTGCTGGGTAATTTACAATAATAATTGAACTATATAATTCTCCATGTAACCAAACGCATGTGTACTGGTTACACTCCATTCTTTCCCACTACGCACACCCTACTCCTACTCACTACATTCACACACAGATCCTACACTCACTCACTACACACACACACTCAAACCCTACAGTTATTCACCTCACCACAAAGTTAAACGTTTTTCATTGTATTTTCTTTTACACCATTTGGTCATTGTTGAAACGTCCTGATTTACAATAATATGGCTTTGTTTGTACGGAGAATCACTGGCTCCTAAGACACAGGCACATACACCTAGTCTATGAGTCAGAGTATTAAAATTATTGTGACCTAGTTATAAGCCTAATATGCGCTTAGTCTTAGAAAATTGTAATGTGGCTGACTTTTTTGGTGAAATAAAGAATTATTTATTCATTTGTTTATCTGTTACAATCAATAAAGGTGAAAACAAGATAATTCGTCAGTTAAATGAGCATACTTGTAAAGCAAATTTCGATAACAACAGGACTGACATAGTGATGGACAAATGCAAGAAATTAGTTCGTCAAAAAGCAAAACCTGTTCGGAAAAGTGGATGTGATTCAACAGGTACCAGATTATAACTCAAAAAAGACACACTGTTCAGGGCTCGTCGCAAATATTTAAATTTTTGTAAAACTGAATTCCAAAACTTGAATGATGTAACAATTCCAGAAATAATGGCCGACAAATTCCTTGTTTGTGAAGATGGATGTGACAATAATAAAATCTTAATATTTTCAACACCTGTGAGTAGACAATGCATTAATGTATTTTCTTGATGGAACTTTCAAACCTACACCCAAGCCATTCTACCAGCTGCTATCAGCTCATGTTGATTTGAATAGCTGTGATGATTGAACTTGTGTTATGAGAGTTACGAGTATATACGTGTTACTACCTGAAAAGAGTCAAGAAACCTACGAACGCTTATTTGGCCTCATCAAGCAGCATTTTGAAATAGACATGATGGCCATTAAATGCGATTATGAGATGGCGCTTATCAATGGAATCAAAGAAGCTTTTCCAAACACTCAAATAACGGGCTGCTTTAATCATCTTAATAAGGCCGTTTGGAAAAAGCATTGGGTCTTCCTGAACAGAGAGAGTACAGAAACATTGTCAGAGTATGTTCCAATTTACCTCTGCTACCTTCACCATACATTACGGAATGTTGGACTAGCATGGTTGAAATGCCACGAAAAGTGAAGATTTTTTTTTAAATTACTTAGAGGCTACTAGCTTTTTAACCTAGTTATTTTTAAAAGAAATAAATTTCGTGTAATTTACAAATGACTTTACCATGAGTGTACACATCTTAAAACTGACTTTTTGCTAAATAGATGTTCTGCTATGCAGACCATTTGATAATAGGACGTTTTGCTACATGGACATTTTGCTTATTAGATTTACTGCTCATTAGACAAATCTTACATGTTTTGTCGGTCAGAAATCTAGAACTTACTACCAGTACTCCGAGCGAAAAGACGTATTGACGTCAAAACAAAATATCTAGATCAATAATCACGCTCACAAAACAGATATAATCGACAGCTGCAGGACGTGCTGCAGGAGCAGTGGTGATGAAATAATTTAAGTACAGAAAGTACAGTGCTTGTTTGAGGTCGAACCCACGACTTACAACTCGTAGGACGCGGCTGTTACCACTGGGCCACCACTGCTCTCAATCGTGATTGATTTAGTAAAACGAATTTAATCACTACTTTTTACTTTGACCGAACAATTGATTGAAATGTTTTTGTCTTTGAGCCCAACACTAAGTGTACAACCTACAAAATTGCAAATTAAATGCCAGAGTCCACATACATAAGCAAAACATTTTACTTATGGCATATGTTAGTCAAGAATGCATGCCATACTTACCTAAGTTGCTGTAGAGTTACTTTGCCTGTTGCCATGTCCGCAAAATCTCTAATTTCGCCTGTAGCTCATGCAGGGTGTGGGGCAGCCTCCAACGCTGTGCAGTGATGCATGGCGGCTCCCGCCCGGTGGGTGGCAATACCTTCAGTATTATTTACAATATATGTATACAATGTATGTATGTTACGAATAGAACTCCAAGGGTCGTAGTTAATGGTTTCAGATCTGCTACATTTATTAATGTAACTTCCGGTGTACCTCAGGGTTCAATTTTGGGACCCCTTTTATTTATCTTGTTCATAAACGACCTTGACACTTGTTTACGAAATTGCAAACTCCTACTCTATGCAGACGATCTCAAGATTTTTAGATCCATTAAAAATTTGCACGACAGCAAGTTCTTACAGGAAGATTTCGATCGTTTCAGTGAATATTGCAGGTACAATAAATTGCAACTGAGTCTGTCTTAATGTTGTTGTATCAATTTCACGAAGAATAAGATTGTTGTAAAGCATCCTTATGCTTTGGACAATACAACGCTATCAAGGGTGTGCCTTATTCGTGATCTTGATATTCTCCTCGATGATAAACTTCACCTTGATGGCCACGTTAACAAAGTTGTGAATAATGCCTATCCCTTTCTACCTAGCCCTTCTACCTATTTATATTTGTTTAAGTCTCTGATCAGATCACAGCTCGAATACCCAGTGCCAGTGTGGAATCCCATTTACAATAAGTATTCAGAGCGTATTGAAAGAGTGCAAAGAAAATTCTTAAAAGCCATGCATTACCGTTGCTTCGCCACGGATTTATTTATCTGATGATAATTTGCTCAAAAAACATAAATTACTTGGTCTGAAATCAAGGCGCACTCTCCTAGAGACGGTATTTTTGTTTGATTTGTGTAGCAATGTATATGACTGTATCTGATATCCGTAACAATAGGTTACATCGTTCCTAGAACGACAATATGCCGCGGGGTGCGCGTACGGCCGCTGTTTGCAGTTACGCCTTGTCGCAATAACGCGGGTATGCGGCACCTCTTCGTCGACTAACTAATAGTTACAATAAGCTATTCCATTATATTGATATGTTTGCTCTGTCTGCTAGTAGAAAATATGGTACTCAAAACGTTTAATCACCGTCACCAGTAATTTTAATTTCGTGCCTTCATGAGTTTTAAAATTTTTCTTATTGTTTTGTTGTTCTGTTATTTTACACAAAAATGTTGTCTTAACTGAAATTATTGTAGTTAGTAGGTTTTAGTTTAAATAGCATGGTTAGATTAAAGATTATTTTATGTGTATTTTGTGGAAAATATTGTTGGTCATTTGGTCATATTTTTTTGTACTTTTTCCTATAAAATGTAATGTGTTACTGTCTGTTTTCCCTAATAAATAAAATAAAATAAAATATAGGTAACTGTTAGTTCACAAACTGGGTGTTAATTTCTCTTCATATTTCAAATATTTTATGAGCGATGGACGGTTTTCATAAGTCAGAAACCGCATTGTATGAAATTAAAATAATTGATCTATTGAAGTGGCGTAAAGCTTTCCCGTTGCATAGCTTCGTTTTTTTTTTGCTCTGTATTTATCTAGTTAAATATTCATAATGTGTGTTTTAGGTAGGTTTAGGTAAAAACAGGTATACATTTTAGCATGCCGAACCGTCTCTTATCTCTGCGTAGTGTATTGTAGATAGCTCGTAGACTCGTAGCGGCGTAGCCTCGTAACTGCGTAGCCCCGTAGTCGCGTAGGCTCGTAGCATCATGTCGGTACACAGCCCTTTGATTTATTATTAGACGTTGGCAGCTACAGCTACCATAAGTGTTTCGAATTGTGAACTGTTTGATATGACATCAATCATCATTCATCATCATCATCATCATCATTTCAGCCGAAAGACGTCCACTGCTGGACGTCAGTAATCCGATGTAATTATATCACTATTTTGGTACCTATTTCTTAGTACTAAGAAATGAAGGTTGATCTTAATATCATAAACCTGGCAAAAATAGATGCAGAAATTGTGCCTACTTCAAATAAAATTATTTGCCTAGGTAGGTACTACTGTCCCGTTGGAGTATAATTCTATTTGTATTGCGCTCCGATGCTTAACATCATTCATTATTGCAGAGGTATTTTCAAAATAAATAGCGTAGAGACATCTCAATTACCACTTTACTTTAAATGTACTTATACATAATATATCATGTAGGTAGATATTATAATAAATATGGTATGTACGTGGATCACACTAAAAGTTTTTAGAAAATCAAAACCGGGATGATGTACATGCCTGTTAATATATTTTTTGTTTCTCGAAGTAGCCTCCGTTCTTTTCTAAGTACCGTCGCATGCGACGGAGCCATTCATTGAAGCAGTGGGCCCACTTTTCTTTAGGGATCTCTTGCACGCCTTTTTCAAACGCAGCCACGGCATCTTCACGGTTCATAAAACGAATTCCTCCTTTGGAAATAAATAAAACTCGCAAGGCGCCAGGTCAGTCTATAAGGAGGATGACCCACTAACTCCACACCTTGTCTCGACAAATATTCAATAGTCCGTCTAGCGGAGTGAGCTGGAGCGTTGTCGTGGTGGAGCAGCATCCTGCTCCTTGGGCGCTGCAGTCTAACATTTTCAAAGACAACTAACTGGTAAACAATGAAACAATCTAAGGAAATTGTTGCGAAATGACCCGTCGGCCCAAAAAATGAGGCAATCATTTTTTCCCTTGACCTCTTTATTTTTGTCGGAAAATCTTCTAATAGAAACATCCATTGTGCATATTGTCTTTGGGTAACAATATTATTGCATCGGGTTAGACTAGAAGCCGACCCTAACAGTTAGGAAAAGACTAAGCCGGTTGATTGATTCTCATTAATAAATAATTTCTCAATGTATTAGTTAAATATCTACAGTTTGCAAAACAATACTATGTTTTCGGTAAATAGTACGTCGGCCCTAACAGTACGAACCTAGTTACCTACACGCCTCGCATATTAATATCACAGCCGCATCGAGCTGCATCGCATCGCATTTTAATCCAATAATAGTGTTTAGTAAAGTTTGTAAATTAGTTTGAATCGCAACTTTCTCCTGTACATTAATACTGATGTTCCTTATGTAAATGTGAATAGAGTAAAAATTTAGTACCGATTTTAACTGTAAATGATTTGTTTATGTAAACAATATTGTAACCAACTGCAATTTCCAGTTATGTACTTATTCACTGTTTCCGTTTTCTTAATAAAATGTTGAAAAAAAAAAAAAAGAAATGGCGCAGTGCGACCCTGCGTGAACGATAGTTCATAAGAACAAAATGTACGAAAGTATTGTAGGAGTAATGTTTGCCATGTGATGCGGCCTGCCTACATTTGAAGCTCACAAGCTTACAAGCTCATCTGACATGCGACGGACATATCTGGCTCACTCCATTAGCAGCCTATCTGACCTCCACAACCTGGTTACCGGGTAATACCTACGATACCCGTTGGTAAGACTGGTAGTCAGACTTTCAGGCTTCTAACGACCCGTAACGACTGTCAAAGATCTACGATCCACCATGGTTATATTGTTAGGTAATGGTTGAGGGTATAATTTTATCTCCGATCAACAATATAACCGACAAGCCTGACGGCAACGCTGTCGTCAGCAGGCGGAGCATGAAATAAGATCTAGGTTTACCTGTAGATGACTGTAGATGTTATTAATTTTGAGGAGTTAAAATATTGACTGCCTCGTTGGTGTAGTGGTCGCAAGCGCTACTGCTGAGCATAAGGTCTTGGGTTCGATTCCCAGGTCGGGGGGGGGGGGGGGGGTTTACAGCTGGATTATCTCAGTAGCAACCCGGAGTCTGGCTCGCCCCAATACATGGGACTTCGAAACGTGGGGTATAATAGGTACACCTCTGGCCAACCCTTCGGGGAAACAAGGCGTGATGTTATGTTATGTATACATAACATAACATCACGCCTTGTTAGTACCAATAATGAGAATCACCATTCTCATCACTCTCTTGCCCTTATGCCAATTTAAATGAGGTCAGCGCAACTTGTCGTCTCACATACTTCTCTATTCGTACTGTAAAGGTTGGTTGTTTACCGAGTGCAATCTTGTCGTAGTACCGACAGGCAACGAAATGGCTTTGTGACATTCGAACTGCCAAGCAGATCTAGAACAATCCTACAAATATTTAAGCTTAAGTTTTGTTTCAGAAGAAAAAAGATGAACAGCCGCGGAGCTGTAAAGACCTAAACCATGGAATAAACGAAATAATTTATATTTATGCACATACAAGCGTTTCATTTATCAAACCCCGGTACCAGGGACCTTTGCGGTCCTACATTTGGTGGCCGTGGCTGACGACATTCCTACAGTACCTGTATACTTACGTATCATCTTTCACACAGTCCATTTCATCGTTTCTTTGTTCTTTACCTCCTCTTATAGCCATTTACATTCACACCAAAAACTGCCTTACGATATTTTCCTCAATCCTTCGTATCACATGCCCGTACCACCAGCAACCGGTTACCACACAACCTTTCAATCACCGGCTTCCTTCTTATTCTGTATACCTATTTGCGTAACACCACACGTCCCCAGGCGGTACTTATTGTGCACGCTAAAAAAGTTACTGGTTACTGTCAGCCTGCACAGTCCCAACTCCCATTGCTAGGCAAAGACTCTCCCTGCCACCCAGGGACATTTTCATGGAGTAAAATTGGCCACTAGATTTTGTAGTTAATAAAGAACAATAAACTAGTTTAAGTAAAGATTCTACTACTCACGCGTACGTAGGGTACGCAATATCATCATATTGCAAGAAAAAGTAAATTAAATATATTTTCTAAGATCTTGCCTTGATAGACGTAGCAAGATTAATGGTTAAAGTTCAACAGTTCTACAATGCACTAAGACTAAAGTAAAACTAATGGTCCGTACCTGTACCGGCCAACGCACTTATATCTAGCCTTGGCTCAGATGATTGATTACACTATCTAGGCCACTAAAATTCTTACACCAGATTAACCCTACTTATCTAAAGAGTAACACAGTATCTTTTATCACAGTATTTACCTACATTCACTATCATAGTGATTATAGATAGTGTTCATTATAAAATAAACACTTTAATCTTATGATTACCTATTATGATGAACCTGAAATGCGACAACTTTTTACTTATGATTGGAATTTGAATTCACAGTCTACTTGTAAGCCCCTAGTGAGAATTCGGTATCCTTAATTGCCAGACAACGATTTCTGTAGTCCTCAGATAAAATCTCAATAGATATTGATTTCAGAAACCTGTTTTATAATTTTACTTTCTCTTTTACAAAATCTATGATTGTGTATTTCTATCTTACATGCCGAATTGCCGAAGATGCTCGCGATCGCGGTTGCTATCTCGACACCTACCATCGAGGTAGGTCGTTCGTTGTTGTCGAGAAATGTTCAATAAAAGTTGATTTTTACACAAAAATCTGTAGTTTCAATTTGATTTTATAACATAATTTAAAAGATGCGGGATCCCGCGTGGTCCCGCGCGGGAATGAGTAATCACGCATATTGATCCCGCGGGATTGAATGAGCTGCGGGATTGCAATCCCTACCTCCAAGCATCCCGCGTTTCACGTAGCCATCGAGATATACCCCCAAACAGCCCGCGATATATCGCAATAAGGTATAACTTCGACATGAACGTGCGTGTGTGTTAGCATGCATTTGTTACACACGGAGGTGACATCGAGATAACAAGCTAAACAGCGATCGGGAGGTATCGCAGTGAGGTCATTGGCATGTAATTATCCACACTACACTTTAAATTACCGACGTACATAAAGTTCTTGTTCCTACATAGTTTAGTTATCCGTCTAGCAGTATTCGATTATTATTATTGTTAGGTCTTATTATTTTTTGCCCAAGGGATATACAGTATGATTTGTAAATATCGGTAGCAACAATCAATCATATTGTGGGTACTAGTACATTATTCTAGGTATTGAACCAACAGCAGTACCGAATCAATATAGTCCGGCTAGGAATTGAAACTGAAATTGTAATCTATATTGAAGCTGATGCAATAATACATAGTAGAAAGAAAGATAGTAGAGCGAAAGGGAATTAATTAGTTGCTGTCAGCCCCTGAACTCCCAGTACCTATGTGCATCGGATACATCGGCCATGCTAAGCTCATTAAATTAATTCGGAAACTCTCAATTCAATTAATCATTCGCTCATTCAATTAATTCGAGTGGATAGTTTTAATGGGCTTATCAGAAAAACGCCACCAGGCAGCCCTAGTGCAAAATGACTGCAACGAATCGGTCAGCAATGAGTGAAAATCGCACATGGTTCCGTAAGTTTAAATGTTTAGTTTTGTTCTTTCTTACTTTTTAACGTAGTCGACTGCAATCATGGGTGGTGTTTCGATCTGGATATAAGTAGACACAGAGACAGGTTCCCAAGGAGAAAAGGAATTGTCTGTTGAAAGTTTTTTTACCCTTAACATCTGTTTCATGTAACAAAAAAACTTTCGTAGTACTCAAGTCAAGTGCTAGAATTAAAAGTGACACTCCTATCAATTTACAAAAATGTGTTTGTTGTGTTTGCTTGAAGATTGTGACACATTAGTGTTTCTCTTATTAGGAAACTGTTGTGTTCTATGGTCCGGTTTGAATCAAATACGATGTGTTTTTTTTTTCATAGCCTCAGAGAGAATTTGTGTAGATAGAAAAATTCAACTAGCGTTAAGATTTGTTTTGGACTCGCCATTGTCCATTCTTTCACCAGTTTGCGTAACAAACTAACAGTAGCAATCGCTTTCATTTTGACAGATCAACAATGTTCTTTGCGTTTGCAATGGATAAGAAAAATGATTCAGATTCTGATTATATTGTGCTGATAGTGTGGAAGAGATATATTTTACCGATAGGCCTTCTTGTAGGTCTTCTTATATTCAATCAATAGGGTTCTTGCGTAGGTACTCACTTCAGGCTTAGACGACCTATAGGTTAAATATGCCTGTATTTATCCTGAAACACATAATGCTAATAGGTATATTTTTTGGTACTTAAGTATCCAGATTTCGAGTAAATACGGGCTATGTATCTTCGGTACTGAACCCTAAAATCACTCGAGATCCATTCAATGGTTGTTGACGTAGGAGTCTATAGGGTGCAAATTATTTTCAATACGTTCCGAAGTTACGGAATGTTTTGACTTAGATGATGTATGAACTAACATGCAACTCCCTATTTCATGTTATAGTATTGCTGGTTTAGTTCGATAGGTACGTTGATAGTTATTTCTGTAAATTGGTTTTAAAAGAACACTTAGCTCGTCAAAAATAACTCGCCTATGTTTTGCACCGAGCATAAGCAGTAGGTACCAACTATGTTCAGCGAATTGAGTTAAATCTCAAAGTAATAAATTATTCAGTCTAGTGAGCACCTACTGGTATACTAGTTACCAGCGGCGATGTGTCAATTTTTGTAAGAGAGAAGCCAATGCAAAGTCGGCTTTAACTTACTGACTTATCAATAAAGAATACTTACTATCATTCTAAAAGTAATATAGGAATGTAAAGAATGAAATACAATAAAATTTAAAAATAACCGTTTTTGTTGTTTGAATGTTATGGTGAATAAATACCCGTAGTGTAACTATATTTTTTGACAATAGTAGCGACTATTGACGTGCATTTTTTAATAGCGATAGATTTGCCGATGCGAATCCCCGAAGGGAAGCCGGTAGGAATCGTGTTATATGGAGCTTTCGCCACTGCTTGTTACTTAGGACAACCGCATTCACGTGCTTTCGTTATTGACGTGCATTGATGCCAGTAGTTTCAAAAAGCTGACTGTCACAAAGCAACGTTGATACAGTAATTTAACTTAGCAGGATTAGTTTCCCGGTCGGAAGCCAATAAATGAACCTGCTTTGATCGCTATTATATCCAGAGTTTCCGTATTAAACTGAAGAGACTATTCACTAATAGTAGATGGAATATTAGACAAGAGCTATAGAATTCGTGAAATCCCATTTAATCCAATTGCACTGATAGTAGGCAAACAGATGAGCTCGTCGTTTGAAGTGGTTTGTTTGGGCTTTACTGCATCGTAAATTCAGTACCCTAAAGATACTTGCACATATGCCTGCGACCGCCTTTTTGAGTGCTATCTAAGCAACGCGCGTCGCCCAGTTTTCAACATATTTCATAGTACAGCTTTGTAGTTGCTGGTGGTTACTCACTGATTCTATGATTAGTCTAAAATGTTAGCACGTCATCCGAACAAGTATTATACGAGTAAATGCGAAAGCTTATTTTTAGCTTGAAACTTTGCATAAATACGTCTATGAATAGATGGCGCTATGTGTCCTTCGAATCATGATGAATTATATTACTACAAGCAGAGTACAACCCGAATTGATTGGAAAATTCTAAATTAACGCGGTGCTGCGGGCGAAAGCTAGTAGTTAATATGCTTAAACTCGTTACATAAAATGTTGATGAGTTATTGGAATGTCGGCAAAGCAGCCGACCGGACAGGTCAGTTGATCTAATCTCGGGACTCGCCACCAGCCCGGACATGAAATTATTACGAGCAGGGGTGAGAACGCCCCGATCACGTAATAGGATTTGGGCCAACGTTAAATTTTAGTTCAAACAGCTTCGAAGTTGCTGTAAAATTACTTTAAAAAACACGATATTTTTAAAAGAAAAATCTGTCGGTTTTTAGGAGGCTAGCTATCGGAAAAGATATTTCGAGCATCGTAGGTAGTTTTTAAGTTTATAAAGAAGTAGCCAACATTTTATTTTTTGAACAGAAGCTATTTACTTAGGTTTCTTTCGGGTGATCATGTTTCATGCTATTTAAGTAATTACTTACCTACCTATTAGGCAAATACCTAAGTACTTCCCTCAAAAAAGTGTGTTCCTGTATGCCATATATTCCAATCGGACGTTTATTCGCGGTTGAGTTAGTAAAAAACATCTTCACTCGTTGTTACATTTAAATATTAATTAATCCCTGAGATATTACCTAGTGGTAAGATAAGATACGTGGGATTAAAGAATTTGTTACTTGAAAGAAAATTGGTAGGAATGTTGAAATTTAAAATGGTAATTTCAGGCCAGACATTTTATTATTAAATTTTTGTACTGTGTCTAGTTTTGGGGGCTTGTGGCTAAGTAACTACAGCCGCACGGGTTGATCGATCATGTTAAGCTACGCTTGCCACGGTTGGTCAGTGGATGAGTGACCATCTTTACAAACCAAGACCCCTCCGTGCCTCGGAAGTATGTTAAGCCGTATGTCGTGTGGGTGTCATTTATGGATCTTTGACAGTCGTTACGGGTCGTCAGAAGACCGAAAGTCTGATCACCAGTCTTACTAAGGGTATGGTATTACCCAAAAGCAACTACGTTAAAAGAAGACTACCAAAAGGCCATGCAAGAATATATAAAATCAAAGTACCTACATGGAAGAAATACCTGAAAACAAACTAAGAAAAATAAACCGGTATACTTACCTCATCACGCCGTCGTCCGAGTCGAAAAGGAAACCTTGAAGAAACGCGTTGTGTTTGATGCTTCAGCTAAAGAATCGAATCGTGTATCTCTCAACGATGAACTGCTTCTAGGTCCTCAGCTGCAAGATGACTTTAGAGATATTATTACGAGATCGCGATTTTATCGCGTCTGCTATGCAAGTGATATACAAAAAATGTATTTGCAAGTCTTACTACATAAACAAGACCCCGATACATATCAACGACTTTTGTGGAGAGGGGAAGAGTCAGATTCGATCAAAGAATACCGTATGCTTCGTGTCACGTTTGGTACAACGTCAGCATCTAGCAGTAAGAAATCTGCATCAAGTGGTTGAAGATAAAGGTCAAAATCACCCAAAGGCTGTATGCCTTATTAAAGCTGACTTCTATTTGGATGATTTAACATCTGGTGATGACACAGCTCAAGAAATTTCTTATATACTACAAAAGGGTGGCTTCATATTATCAAAATGGTTTTCCTACTCTACTGAGTTTATGCAATCTATAGATGCAAATAAGAGAACAACTCGAGTGCACTTTGATTTAAAATAAAATGGAACTGTGCAAGCCCTACGATTGATCTGGAATCTAGGAACAGATCAGTTTCAGTATAAAATAAAGTTACCTCTGATGTCGGATAATGTCTTATCGGACATACAAAAAATGTTCGATCCACTGGAATGGATTGCTCCGAGTTTAATCTTGGCTAAAATTCTTATACAGAGGCTATGGCTAGAAAAGTTTGGCTGCGACAACAGAATAAGCCAACAGCTAGAGGACGAGTGGTTGACTCTTCGTGAAGACTTTGAAAAAGTAAAAGAAATATATATTGATTGATGGCTTGACACATTAAGTATTGATGTAGAAAATATTGAAGTCTATGGCGTCAGCGACGCTTCCACGCGAGCATATGCAGCAGTGGATTATATCCGAATAAAGATGTGAGATACGGGTCCGTGTCAACAAAACTGCAAGCGTTAAAGACTAGAGTGGCACCGCTACGAAAGTTCTTAAAATTACGAGAGTTGCCCCTCGGACTATGAAAGTTCTTAATATTCCGAGAATTGCCCCTCAGACTATGAACGTCTTAAAATTCCGAAAATTGCCCCTCAGACTATGGACATTCTTAAAATTACGAGATGTGCCCCTCAGACTACGAACGTTCTTAAAATTACAAGAATGGCCCTCAGACTATAAACGTTCTTAAAATTACGAGAATAGAACAATCGGATACGGGAGTATATTATGTTTGACTACCATTCACTCGACGACTAGTGTTCGATAAACAAGATTTTGTATGTTATACTGCACTACAAAAACCACAGAACAGATAAAAGAACATCTTACTAACTAGTCTATATTAACTAGATATAGGTATCGAACTAGGGTTTCCAAACCCTAGTTCGATACCTAAGTCTGAAAACATTTATTTTCCTAATAGAATGTGCGAAAGAGTAACTGTCAGTGTAAGGCCCTAAAAATTATGGTGCAGAAGCTGTATAATTTCCAAAAAAAATATGTTTCCTTGACTAGATAGACAAGTGCGGTTTTGTTCTAGAACATGTCGGTTTCCTCACGATGTTTTCTTCACCATTTTGAGAGCAGTGGTGAGGAAATAATTTACACAAAGTAAAGCGCCTGTCTAAGTTCGAACCTACGACCTACATCTCGTAAATCGAGGCCGATACCACTGGGCCACTACTACTGAACTGAAAAATTGATATAGGTAGTAATAATAACTATATTAAATAATAATAAGGTATGGAAAAGCTACACTCATTTCTTTTTCTAAATTGATTAAATTTATGATCTGTATTTCGATTTAATTACTGCAACTGCATAAAAGCCAGTTCTGTACAAATATGACAGTGCAAAAGGTAATAGAATCTCTAGGATTTTTAGTAGGTACTGACCCTCACTACGTCGCGTGCCGGTGACGTGAGAATACAGGTACGGTAAGCGACGCCCCTGGGGACACACCGCGACGCCTCGGAGCGAAACAGGAGACTACCGAGATGACGACAAATAGAGAACTATATATGGCAGAATTTTGCGCCGACCCCAAATAAATTGCGATAAGTTCAGAAGAATGTTGACATCTCTTTGACTATGGTGTCATTTAATAGTTTTATTCCGCACGTTACACCTGGAAATCATGCGGTCAATGACCTAAATATTGAAATTAATCTCATATACCTATGAAAGTTCAGTACCTAGAAGCCTCACCATTTTGTTTCAAAATGTTAGAGGTTTGAGAACAAAGTCGTCGAAATATTTATCTTTATTAGAAACATCAGAAACCGGCTACAATTAGGCAATACATAACACAGAAATGACATTACCTGGTTACTCGATATTATGATATGACGAGCGGGCAGTCGTTCAAGGGGCGTACTTTGTATAGGCCACGCCGCATTTTGAATTGTGACACAGAGTACAACTACAGAAGATTCACTCCGCACAATAATTTAAATAAATAGTGACTTTTGCTACGACCAGACCAGGTGTATTCCATATTTTAGGTATAGAGCTACAAGTACGTGGCCAGCTCTTGTCGGACCTATTCAGTGGGCTGCAGTGCGCCGGCGAGGTCGCTCGTTAGTTCCGTACTCACTTACGATGTTAATTAAAATTAAGGCGAAAGCGTTAATAACCAGCCTGCAATGTTCCCACTGATGGGACACAGGCTTCCTCTCGGTGATAGGTACTGGGCCGTTACCCACGACTCAGGCCCAGTGGGGTTTGGTACATGACACATGTCTTCGAATTTTTTGGTTCTAGGACATGCCGGTTACCTCACGATGTTTTTGATGAGAGCAGTGGTTTTGAAATACATTACACAAAGTAAAGCGCCTGACTGGGTGCGAAACTACGACCAACAACTCTTAAGTCGCAGCCGTTACCACTGGGCCGCTACTGCTCTTTGGGCCACCACTGCTATAAGACCGAAATCACACTTCCAAAGGATTTATAGAAACTCACGTCTACCTACAAGTAATTAATAGGTACCTTACCATAATTGGATTGGTAACTTACCCATCTAATTTTTTATTTATTTATTTTATTTATTAAAAAAAAGAATTAACAATAAAATAGACCAAGAGTTAAGACATTATTTTTGTAAGCTTGTCTTTGACCTTCTAATAGGTACAATCAGTGTCCTACGCTACGACCAGACGACAACCCTAACGTAGTCAGAAGAGGTAAAAGTTACGTGACAGAAAGAGAGGCACCTTTAATACGAAGCTGGTAAAATATAACGATAGGAAATTAGCGCTGGAATCTGAATTGCACTTTATTGTGTCGTGGCAAGAGTCGATATTTATTTAAGTGATTTGGTACAGTGCATCTTGTGTACGTGCACATGCCTAGGGCTAAATGTGTAATTTTCCCATACTACAGTCATTTCGGCTACGAGTACCACTCGAGTAAGTGAGCAGGCGGCGGCGCGCGCACCAATCTGCTTAGCGCGCACCGCTGACGCGCACGCTGTGCACGCTCAACGTGTTAGCCGATAGAAACGATATGTGTAAAGTAATAGTAGGTATGTGTGTAGTTACTTAACTATCGCATTAGACAACCTGTTTAGATAGAGTTAAGGTTTAATAATAATAAATAAATAAATATATTTTGTAAAGAAAGTCCTGAAGCCCGTCAAGGAAGACCTGGAAAAAAAATGATTTGTTTATGTAAGCTTTTGAAAAGCCTTTGTAAACTTTACCTTTCAGAAACTTACCGGTGACTGCGCGCGCGTAAATCCATCGCTTGAACTTATAAGTTCGCGAGGAAAGCATTTGAAAAACATTCCTCCGTCTGTAAATATGTAACTATGTTATTTTTATGACGGAACGATGGATTTTGTCTATATTGTTTAGTATTGCATAGAATACTAACTGTGCAACAACTCCGAACAACAGTGCGCGAAAAAAATATATTCTAGCAGTGCTTTTCTTTTAATAAATAGAATCCTTTCATGTTTTCAATGCAATTTCTGGGAAAAATCAGTGCGTGACAAAAGCCAAATACCAATAAAAAAAATGAAATGTACGTAAAGCATTGATACATTGTAGGTACTTTGTAGATAACGTCTACTATCAAAAACCTTTACAAATCTTGGATATCGTTATCAGAGAAAAAATGTGGTGCACAATGTCAATACTAATCGCAATCACAAGCGTGTAGTATTACCGGACGGTCAGTAATTATCACCTGTTTATAATTAACGCTGTTCAATTAGAACTGTGAGTGCAAAAATGTGCGGGATAATCGGTAGCGTGGTCACTTTAGCCATCGGCGCAGTTCTCGTACTGGGCAGCTGCCTCATCGGCTACATTTGGGTCCCTGAAATCGTCAAGAACATCATCGTAAGCGTAAGTATTGCAAAACCTGTTCTATGGATTTATTTTTTAACGACAAAATGGAAAAGGTTCTCGAGGTTGTGTATGTATGTGTGTGTGTGGTGTATAAGCAGAACCACATTACTTCATATAAGGGTGGTTGCGTATATCAGCATCCGATCCGCGGATTATCAGCATTGTTTTTAATGTCAAAATCAGCATCAGCCAGATTCGATGCTGATATGTTTTTTTTAACATTTAATAACTTACCATTAATTATATTCTAATTTTAATGAGAGTCTATCATCTTTTCTTTTAATTATAAGTATTATTACTGGCAAGGCAGACGTACGTGGTGATTGATTGATTAATTAATGTCGTTTTATAAAAACACTAGTGACTTCTTTAAAACTGAAAACGAATGTGTACAACACAAAAAATAATATAAAAGTACAAACAATGTACTTTTATTTTATTTTGTTAACAATGAATGATACAATTATTTAGTTTCTACAATAATAATTTATGTAAAGTGTCTTTTATTCAAAATTATATATCACATTTGCCAATATTTTTTTTAGTAAGACATGTTTTATTTAAGTAATTTATCATATCAGCTCTGAAAAAAATGATCTGAAAAATTTGCACCAGCTTCAGCATCTGCCGATTCACTAAAAACCTGAATAAGCCAACAACCCTGCTTCATAATTATAGGCTCATTTATTATGGATTTTTTAGTACCCATTTAGTGGTTTAGATTTTTTTGTGATTTTTCGAACCCCCTAATTTCTCACGGGATATAAAGCTTAATCAAATATTTTATTCTGTAGGTAAATAGGATGCTATCACGTCAAGTTTAAAAAAAAAACTCTATGTAGTCGACATTTCTTCAGCCATGTGAAGAAATATCAAAATAAATTCTGACCAGATGTTAAATATTAGAAAACATAGTGTTACAAAATTTAGAGTATCGTCTGGACTGGCCGATTGCCATCGTGAGCTCAACCGGTCAAATCTTAGGGAGCTCAACTGGTATCCCATGTTCCGTTGTCTCGAAATCGCCGTCCCCCGACAAAATCGCCGTCCCCCGACATGACAATGCTTTGAACAAAATATTACCTACAACTTAAAAGGCCAATAAATATTTTTTGTTTTACTTTTTATAGGTTTTTGTTTGGGTCGGGGGTTTAAAAAAAATAAACTTCTTGTTTTTTAAACATAATATAGTAATAGCAAACATGCTGCGATCGACACATGTAACGCTTAAATCTGCACAGCTTTACGTATGTTTCCCACAATGAAGTTTGTTACTAATTTATCCTCATTCCTCGTCCTGATCACCATTTATCTATAACCTATTCATTGACACCTTTTCAATGACCCCAAACACGATACTTCTGCAGCAGGCTTAGCACGAGAACAGTAGTCAAGCGTTTTGTCGTCGGAAGAGTAGACAAAAATGACGTTTCCGTATAGACAGTTGACAGTTTTTCACCGAGAAATGTAGACAAGCGATTTTTATTCTACAGTAGAGTAGAAATAGAAAGCGTCATGCTAAGCCTGCTGTTTGTTGGTGAGTAACTTGGGTATCCTGGAAATTCCAGGTGATGTTCCAGTTCAAGGTTACTTTTTTCGTCTAATATCATTGAAGTTGTAGAATATCAAATTTCGACTCAATCAGACCAGTGGAAGATGCCCAAATCCCTTCATCAACCAGAAGAAAGTTAATAATTTTCAAACGGCTGAACCGTTTTTGATTAAACATGTCTATGAACAAAAAACCTACTTTAAATAAAAAAACCGCACCTAAATCGCTTGACCCGTTTAAGAGCTACGGTGCAACAGACAGACACACAGCGGTCAAACTTATAACACCCCTCTTTTTGCGTCGGAGGTTAAAAAATGAATAAGGTCGGACAGTATTAAAAACAAAGTGTATCCATTTTCATTGATGGAGGTGAATGTTTTTAATGTTATTAAGTCGAATTATTTTAGTTAATGACTATGTACCTACACTAGTTAGTCTAAAAATATGCCTGTGACAGAATAGACCTGGAGAAATTCCCTAGACACAATGATCAATGTGTAAGCTATGCTATAATAAGCTTACAGTTTATTTTATTTACTAAAACGTCACATTAAGCTTTTGTCCCACAATTCATTTGCGGTTTTTCTTGTGTATCCATTACTTGGAGTGTGTGGAAATGGATAATAAGTCCTGAAAGGGATGACTGCTGAGGAAGAACAAATCCCTAGTTTAAAATAAACTTTCATACTTGCCAAATTATTTGTGTATGTCTTTAGAGTGCCTCGTAGGTCCAGTAGTCGCAAGCGGTACTGAGGAACAAGAGGTCCTGGATTCGATTCTCAGGTCGGGCAAAGTGTTAAAGGGTTTTCTATCTAGAATTTCTCAGTAGCAGCCCGGAGTCTGGATTTGTGCCCGGTTGATGGCAATAGGCTGAGACCCTATTACATGGGACCTAAACATAACTAGTAGAATGTGGATGTACTATAGGTACACCTCTGCGCAACCCTTTGGGGAAACCAAGCGTGATGTTATGTATGTTTGAATTTTTCTCAAAAGAATCATTTTGTTTTATCTGTTAATTAAACCAAATATAAACGTAAGCCATTGAAAGCTTTTACTCAAAGTATATCACCCTGCAATGTTTCCTATATGCAAATCTTACTTCAGGTGCATTTTTTCTATTCATCTTTGTGTCAACAAATAGCCTGTTAACAAACTCAAACCATTTGATTTAATTAAACTATTAACATTTACTTTTGAATTGTGAACTGAACTTCTAAACCCTAGTACATACACTCATTTAAATTATATAGTTACCAAAATAGTGCTTATATTATTATGTTGAATTTATAACTAACTGAGAGATCGATTTAAATGATAAATAGTGTTATTTCTGTAACTAGGTTTGTACAAACACTTTTCATATCGATCATATTTTTTAAACTAGATGAAGTCGGCGTTTCCTATCTGACTACTCAGAGAAGAAAGTCTAAAACAAACTCAGAGGTCTCTTTTAAAGTCCAGACATAATCTTGGTCACATCATATAAAGCAATACAGGCTTTCGCCTAGATAGGCTACAGATGTCGAATTCATTTGTTACCAGAAAATATAGCCACGTACCTACCATGGGGTAGGTAAGTTTCCCTTAATTCCCTTGGGAGTAGCGTAGTACTCTCCTGGCTCAGCCTGATGCTACGATTACCCCAGCGAGTGTGCCACGCTGCAGACGCCAGGAATGGTGGCGGTCGGCGGTTGGTCGCGCCTGACCCGCAGATGGCTCGACGTGCTCACGCGGGTAACTATACACCCTGCACGGAGCACGATGGCAGGGGTAAATGCTTGAAGTTAGTAGCCCGTAAAGTAGTGTACGGATGCCACCGATAACGTTGGATGTTGGCCGGAACTTTGAGGATATTATCCGGAACTTGGACCCTGGAACATAACGTCCAGCGTGTCACAAGATGACCAATAGTCATCTCCGGTTATTGTGACACCAAAGCATAAGCAAAGCGAGATGTACTAGTGCGCTAATGAAGGTGGTGTGTGAATGTTACAATCAGTATGGAGTTTACATAGATGGAATGGAAGTGAGAAGCACAACATGACTTGCACATTTTTAGTCAATGTCAAGTACATAAATGGCAAATAGGTTGCATGGATACATAATTACGCAGAAGCACAAGGCATAATAATTTAAAACAAGAACAGATTACGACCAAATAGGCACTCGCCTTAAAGTGACCTAGATAAGTAGGTACACATAATATAAAACATAATTAGCTGTTCATCACTTACCCAGTATGGGGTTACGAAAACACAGAATTTAATAGGGTTGACTAATATAAGTCAATAAAAACTGTTGCCTGCTTTAGGCTTTTAAAGATTATGAAGACCCGTATACCTGTGAGATACAAGCGATTACGGATCAAGTACACGTGAGTCTTCGGCCGTAGCAGGAATTCGAATGTGCTGGCCACCGTGAGTGGGATGATCGCGGCAGTGTCGCGATGGTTAAGCGAAGGCAAACGTTCATTCACTCGTTCGGACATGCCGACTGCGCGCATCACTAGCACGGACAGCTAACTAATTATTATAGTAACCTCGGACGTCCCTAATATCATTACGTCTGTGGTTTCACTTGACATTTTATTGTTGTTAATAAGATGGAAAGTAACGATACAACGTTACACAAGTTCGCTTCAAAACTTATACGAAAGCGAAGGTTTGCCAATAACTTCGGCAAAATTCTCATTCTTCTTTTTCTGTTGATTCAAACTTCGGAAAATTCATTGAGCCAAATTTAGATGCCTTAATTTTAATTTACTTTCTATTCATTTAGATGAAGTTAAAAACTTACTCCCACATTCTCTTTAAACTTAAGGGGAAGGTATTGTTACGAGCTTGGGGTTCGTGACAACTAAAAACTGCCAATATGAATGACCAAAATGACACTTTAATGACACAACCTAATTACAAAACACAATTGCACTACTGATCATTCTAAGTCGCACTTGAAGATCGGTTTCGATGTTCTTGCATGTATCGCTTGTCCAATACTGGTCGGGTCGCGATCCGTTCCTGCCTTTTATAGGGCCCTCGAATAGTTCCAGAACCTTTTACTGTAGAAGCATCTAGAATGTTCGAGTACATGGCGGCCCCGACTGAACAGATGTCGATAGTTCTATAAAGTTCTAGCATCGAAATTTCTAGAAAGATTTGATCTGCTACTCGATACTAGATGGCGCTAGTGGTAACTACTGTTACCATGTACCAGACATTAATTGTGGCGCGCAACAATATATAAAACCATGGTTAGACCTGCTGTCTTGTATGGGTCAGAATGTTGGGCCGCAAAAGTGATGAATGAAAGGCAATTGTATGCAGCTGAGATTAGAATATTAAGAGGGATGTGTGGTGTTACACTAATAGATAAAATAAGAAATGAGTACATAAGAGCAAGTCTTAAAGTGGCACCAATAACTGAAATGTTGTGTGGAAATCGGTTGCCATGTTATGGGCATGTTATACGGAGGAATGAGGAAAATGTCGCAAGGAAAGTTTTGAACATTAATGTCAATGGATTAAGAGTAGGGGGAGCCCGAAGGAATGATGAATGGACCGTTTAAATAATGATATGGATGTGACTATGGAGATGATGACTAATAGAGAAGTGTGGAAGAAAAAGACATTTTGCGGCGATCCCAAATAAATTGGGATCAGGGCAGGAGAATGATGAAATTAAGACTTTACATTTATTTGATGTTATACCTACGTGTACCCACACACTTAGGTGCACTCTCTCTTCACTATCTTATATCCAGACTGGAGAGAGATCAGGCGCAGGACCGACGCCGACGGCTTTATCTTAACTTACTTTCCAAGGCACGGGGTTACCACGCCACCAATTTCTATACTGGGAAATTTGTAACGAAAAATCCAAATACCGCTTTGTCCGACCCTGGGAATCAGACCGAGTACCTTCTCCACGCTCAGCAGCCGCACCAATAAGGCAGACAAAGTTTAGTACCTTAGTAGGTACTTAGCTAAGAAAATAAATCAATGCCCTATAGAAAATAATATCTTGGAAAGGAATGTAGATACAATTACAAAAAAATTTAAGACGTAAAAGTCACAAATTTTCTTTTATTTTTAGCAAACACTGAATTTAATCTAGAATCAGTGGTTTCCTCAAGCAAATAACTAAAAAATATAAAGCAGTGAAGAGTATATTAGTAAAAAGACTAAAGACTAATAAAACTCAGAAAAGACAGGAGTAGGAAATAAGAGTTTTGTTGAAGTATTTTCAGCATCTTCACAAACAATAACTCCAGACCCTTGGTACGCGCACTCAGCTGGTACTGAGCACCGGACTGTAGCGCACACATGAGCTGTCCACAACTCCCATGTTTCCTCAATACCTAATCAAGGATACTACATTGCTAACCTAGTTACTCTATATTACCGATGGGGTACCTATGTAAACAAAAAAAACTGCAAATGTGCAAACATTTTATTTATTTTATTATTTTGATTAAGTATAAAATCATATCTTAATTCAGAGTTCAATTTAAATATAATTCAGAGTTTCAATTCAATTCAAGTTATTTTTTCAGTAGGTATATTTTAAATTAAATAAAGAGTAGGTACATACAAGTTGTTATAAAGATTACGAGTCAAAGTTTCATAGACTACATTGAAGTATAGAACACTCGAAGACATAAAAATGTATTTTTCCATGCGGCGATATGGGCCTAGTACTAACTAGCTGAGTGAACGATATGTGAATTCTCACAATTTTAAAATTTGATCAAACTAAGTACTCGTTTCGTTCGTTTTAGGATTTTATTCATATCTATGGGTAATAAATACGAATAGCCCTTGTCGTAAAATAAACCAAACAAAAACGCTATATGGGTTATAGAACACCAAAAGAAAGAATTGACAATCACGCAAGGCTAAAAGAATATAAGTAAAAGACAAGTTTCAATGCATAGAGAAAAAAATGTTATGATTGAAATTGTAATGGTTAGTTCGATTAAAAATCGTTCAAAGTTCCGTTCAATTGAGATACCTACAAAAGATGGCGGATGCAATTTCAACCTTGCTTATTATAAGCAAATGTCGCTAGTAGTACCTAAGAGAGCTCAATTCAGATAGGGTAGTTACCAGTATGTTGATTCGAGAAATATCCGGTTTATACCCGTATTTTCATTCGAGTAATATCCTGTTTATTTAAAAAAATCTTTGATCTTGAGTGGGATCAGATTCTTGCCTTTTTAGGGTTCCGTGCCTAAAGGGTGCCAACGGAACCCGAAAACTAAGCCTCCACTTTCCGTCCGTCTGTCTGTGAGCGGGCTTATTTTATGAACGGTAATAGGTACACAGTAAATTTTCACAGAGTATCTATGTATTTCTGTAGCCGCAAAACTAAACATATTTAAAAAATAATGTTAATAAATAAAAGTGATCGCCAAACAAGAAACGTGTTTTTATCAATGGGCTGTCTTTCATGAGCATAATAAGTAGACAGTTGAAATTTTCAGTGTGTGTATTTCCATTACCGCGGTAGTAACAAAAAATAATAAACATAAAGTTAAAATTAAAGGGGGTCCCCATACTACTGGTTGGATTGAATTAAACTTTGCCAGTGGCATATTATCGTAAGCTCACTTTCTAGTAAATATATTTAGGTATTTTTCTTCATACACGTTCATTAATTCTTTGCGTATTATAGTCGTAAATGTGAAAGTTTGTATGATTGGATGTTTAAATGTTTGTTACTCAATCACGAAAAAATAGCTGACCGTATATGGATGAAATTTAGCACACAGATCGGTTTCGATGTTCTCGCATGTATCGCTTATTCAATACTGTTCGGGTCGCGATCCGTTCCGGCCTTTAATAGGGCCCTCGAATAGTTCCAGTACCTTCTATTGTAGAAGCATCTAGAATGTTCGAGTACATGGCAGCCCCGACTGAACAGTTATAGGTAATCACCTATAACTTGAATTAACACAGAGAATACTTTTGATTCCGACCGGCACCTTAATTGCGTAACTCACGATTAATCATAATCGGTTTCATTTTGACAGTTCAACAATATTCACTGCGTTATTTACGTTGTTGAGCAGACACATTTTTTGAACATATGAAGCAATGGTTTAGCACTTCGTTTCAAAACGAAACAGATTATGATTAATCGTGAGTTACGAAATTAGGGTGCTGCTCGCGGGCGAAGCCGCAAGCAAAAGCTAGTTTCTTATAAATACATAGAACAATAGGAGTGTTCGGCAATACGACCGGCTATTTCCCGAACACATGTACATCCCATTTCTTCCCGTGGGTGTCGTAGAAGGCGACTAAAGGACTTACTAGAGAATGGGTAGCAGCGTTCTCTATGCATTTGACCACCATACTGCGATCGCCAACCCGCCTGCCCAGCGTGGCGATTATGGCAAATCCCCCCTTTTAGGGGAGGCTTATGTCCAGGAGTGGACGTCTTTCGGCTGATATGATGATGATGATGATTATCTATGTACATATTTATATTCGACTGTGCCATACGGCTGTGCCGAATCATGCCCGAACCCGAAACCATGTGTAGCACCCCTAAAATTTTTGACTGTATTCTATGTTACCAACTATTACCCATAGCCTCCGCGTCATATCATTCCGTGTGGTGCCCGACGTAAAAGAATAGCACCATCCCATTTCTTCCCGTGGGTGTCGTAAAAGGCGATTAAGGGACTTACTAGTCAATGGGCAGCAGCGTTCTCTATGCATTTTACCACCATACTGCGATCGCAAACACGCCTATCAAGCGTGGCGATTATGGCAAAAGCCCCCTTTTGGTGGAGACCTATGTCCAGCAGGACATCTTTCAGCTGAAACACAGATGAACTGGATAGCACAAAGGCCACTTTTACTTTGAAATTTAACAACAACAATATATTCTGCTGTTCCCTAAATTTTGTCGAGTTATATGAAAATACATGTATGGAACACGTAATCTTCTTTCATGATTTTAGCCTGTTGCTACAGAAGCTGCTACTAACCTAAATTTGCGCTTGAGTATGAGAATAACGAACACGACCCCTATTCAGTTACCTTCTGCGAAACCAATTAGTACTTGTACCTAGTAAAGCTGCTTTAGCAACTAGCGCAAAGGTTTCTCGGAACGAGATCACAACTCCCAGCTCCCATTTGAAAAATAATTTTCATCAAACAACCTCGGAAATATTCTGTTTATCATTCGAAATCTGAGTGCAAAACTGCATTTTATACGCTATCGTGGAAAGTTTCTTGAGAATTCGAACCTTTCTATTCAATAATAATTTTCTATAGTCCACCAAAATGCATTAATTGTATAATCGCACTGGCCAGCAAGCCGACTGCATGAAAACAAAAACTTTTAAAATTTTCTTCGCTATTCAATTAACTTTCCATAATTTTGGTTTGTTTTTGATAAAATCGTAAGAAGTCATAAAATACGAGCGAGTCCAGCAGCGACGAAGATATAAATTTAACACCTGCAGAGTTAGTGCAAGCGGTAGGTACATAATGCCGAATTGAGTTTTCTTCTATTATATATTTATATAAATATTATATACTTAATTATATACTTTTCGCGGAAAAATCTCGCGAAAAGTACATAGGTAAACGCGTACAATTAGTTATAGGCATGGAGACATTCTAAAGGCGCGAAAACGTTTTCGGAGACTACAATGCAATGCTAATACTTAACTAAATATGATGAAAAATGAAACAGCCTAATTAATATATTAAATTAGTGTTGTTCAATGGAACTACACTAATTTAATATATTAATTTGGCTGTGTTTCGTACACCTAAAATTTTCCTCGCTTTAATGAGGTGAAAGATGTGTGTTTCGCTCGCCAGCAAAGTTATTCTGCGTCCCTTACCTTTGAAATCCTCGCTACGCTCAGGATTTCATATTTGACCCACTCGTTTCGCTCATGGTCCAATCCTATATTCCTTAGCTAGCTCAGGTTTCAATAAAAGTACTCGCGTCAAAAAGGAACTTTGCAGCCTTGCATAACAAATAACTATTCCGTACTTCAAAAATCTTGATAGAAATTTCCGGAGCCAAGCGGCGTTCGCTGGTCTTGTTACCAGAGAATTACAGAGAAAATCTCTAGCTTCAAAGTAGCTTCAAAGGTTTCAAAGGCATTGAAAGTGTTTGCAATATGTCTGAATATTAGAAAAAATTGTCACAAAATAGCAAATACATTCATATCGAGACTAGCTTTCGCCAGCGGCTTCGCTTGCATGGAGATCGTAAATTATCCCAATATCCTTTATGTTAATCCAAGTTACGGACTATCTGTGTGCCAAATTTCTTCCAAATCCGTTCGGTCGTTTTTGCGTGATTGAGGAACAAACATCTCAACATACAAACTTTCACATTTATAATATTTTAGTAGAAGTAGGATTGTTTATATTGACATACTTTACCGATTAGGTATCGGTATCATAGGTACAATCAAAAGAAGAAAAACAGAAAGTTAAACATATAGCAGGAGAGTCTCGTGCCCGAGGCAAGCCAACATGAAGTGAATATCATATTTTGTTAACAAGGCCGTATGAAATCCGCCCTTACCAAAACAATCCGGCTATTGAATGACGGTGCACAATACAATACACACAGGTTAAAACAATGGTCGTTGCATCCAATTGTTGAGTGTTGTTCATGAAATCTGACTGGCAGGATTAATTTTCACTTCAATCCGGTTGCAACCCTTCAGAATATACATACCTATCTATCAATCCCGTAGCTGTGCCGACCCCAACATAGTCTGAAAAGGCTAGGTAGATGAGTTGTACCTAAAGCTTAAGCACTAGGAAGTGGTGAAAGGCGAGCGTTTTGGGGGACTCCCAAGTACATAGTATTGCAAGCTGTGTACAAGCTGTATTAAAGTTCGTTTTTATACTAGAAGCAGGTATATCCAGGCAGTATAAATACAGTATAAGCGCTTATAAACTCCTTATAAGTAATAATGGCACATTTTATACAGGCTTTTGCATTAGTAGAGCTGTATAGTAGCTGTAGTAGCCATAGAGATATTGTGTAATAGCTGTATTAGAGTTGTTATTTGGTGTACAAAGAAACCATTACACTAAAGATATTATCTTATAAGTATATTGTAAAGAGGAGTGCTCTAAATAGGTTTTTGAAGAGAATTACAAAAGAATATAAATAAAAAAAACAATACTTCGATGTTATAGAAACGTGAATGGCGATGTTGTTATTTATAATATTTATTGGTAAGTTAACGATAATCTTGGAGTTAGATGCCTGAAGATGTTAATAGGTGAATTGAAAGCGCAGATTAAAATTTATTGTGAATCTGTGTATGTTTTCCGGCAAAATATTCAAACGTCAGCATAATAATCTAGCTGACATAAAGAAAACATACTATTAATACGGTAAGTTAGTGTTCGTTACTAAGGTTAGAATAAAAACTAAAATAGATATGAGTCAGTGCGATCATAGTGCCCTCATATCAAGCTGATAATCATGATACGGCTTTAACTGTTCTAACATATTCCTTAAGTTATATTTCAAATCTTGTTTTTATACATTCTAAATTACGAAACTGGCGACAATTTGCTTAACAGCCTAAACGGTATTCAGAGTGTGAAGCTGTACTAAGTAAGTTAAAGATTATATTGTACAGCTTTTGGCTATTAATCAGGTTTATAATAGAATATTTTTGTTACTTAGACTGTATATCAGTTCTCTTTATATAACTTAAAATGTTCTTTTAAGTTAAATAAAAAACCCTGAGCTCAAGATGATAAGTACCTACGTATACCAAAAGAATGCAAAAAGTGTAAAATTTAGTTCAGACTGACTTTGACGTTACGTGACTTTAATTTCATAGGACAGCGGTTTTCAGAGGCACTCTCCGATACGCTGCATCTAAAGTGTGGAATAATATTCCACCACCACTAAGGGTTTTAGGCACTTTCCACACGTTCAGAACATGTTTACGGCAGTATCTTATAGATTCGCAACGAAAAGTTGATATGGTCGCCCTAAATATTTCACTTATATGAAAAGCTTAGTACTTAACTTAAAACATAATTCCTGTTGTGTCACAAATATATAAGTATATCGGATATGCGAGTCGTTTCCATCCTATGCTGCCAAATGCCCTCGACTCGATGACGCTGCTGTGCTATCGGCGGCGCTTATGTGCTGTCGCAGTTATGTGACCTGTGGGAAACATAAACGGATACATTAGTTCTTTATTCACCTCCATCTCGTACCTACTCTGTTTAATTTTAACGTGTTTTCGTGTACTTACCATTTGTGCCTGGCCTTTTTGCGTCTGTGACGCACAGCTGGCGTCGACATCACATCACACACCCTCCATTTTCAATAAATTATTGGCCGAAGAAAATAGATACTTCATCCATTGTTATAGGTAGGTTCTTCATTTTCTCCGAATAGTATTAAACGCACTATTTGTGACTTATTTTTAACCGATTTCAAAAAAAGGAGGAGGTTCTCAATTCGACTGTATGTTTTATTTTTTTATGTTTTTTACCTCATAACTTTCGACTGGGTGAACCGATTTTGATGATATTTTTTTTTATTTGAAAGCTGGTGCTTTCCGTGTGGTCCCATTTCAATTTAATATAGATCTGGTGATGCGTTTCGAAGACAGACAACGGAACTCTTCAAAAAATAACAGTAAATGAACCGCGATTGCTGCTATCGCATAAATATGCATTATTTTGACCGCAAGGATAGTGAAATTTGGAATTAAAGGGGTAGGTACTATAACTAAAAAGTGAAAAATAAAAACTTTTCCAAAAAAAACAACCGACTTCCGAAAAAACACTACAAAGTGAAAAATTACTTTAATTTCGGAAGGCAGTGACATAAAATTTAAATACATATCCAAAGTCAGTGCCTTCCAAAATTAAAGTTATTTTTCACTTTGTAGTGTTTCTTCGGAAGTCGGTTGTTTTTTTTTAACTTTATAATTAATAGTTTTTATTATTATTGTAGGTACTCGATTTTTTATTCAAATAACTGACAGTTATTTTTATTGTCGTCGTTTAAAAACGAAATAACTGGCAATGGAATCTTTGCTGCGCCTGGCGGCTTGTAGCCCTTTGTGAATGGATCGTGCTCAAATCAATGTAGATGATCGCTCGGAACAGGTTTCGTTGAGGTCCTATTGTTTTCATATTATGTAGACTGTGTAAGTTTATATAATTGTTTGTTTATTTATAAGTATAAAAATTTATACATTAGGTAATGTTTTTATTTTATTATTAGGTTATGTTGAAACTTTTTTGTACTCCTCGGCACTTGTCCCTAAAGGTTCTTTAGAAAACCAGCGTCAGACAGCATCTGTCTGACATGAATGCTGAAATGACCCTTTTTGGCGCAGCCGTGAGGCACACACTGTTGTAGCTATTTATTTTCACTTTTTTTTAATTTCTTAATGTAGTTTGCGTTTCACGAACTTTGTCTAAATAAACGGTATTCTTTCTTTCTTTCTCTCTAGTTACTTTGTTTACTTTGCTTTTGTAAGTAATACCGAACTAACATAAAATCCGTTCTGTAATTGCATAACAAATTTTTAATCACAATCCGAGAGTTTGAAAGATATTTCTAATCCATTGCTTCATAGGTTTAATAAATTCGTCTGCTAAACAACGTAAATAACGCAATGAACGTGTCCGAACTATAAAAATGAAAAAAGCGCTCAGATAGCCCGCAAAATTACTTATGTTTTTTTTTTTTAATTTACAGGACAGTGTTTACAGAATTATTATAATCACTAGTGTTCTCTCAGTTGTCGAAATTCACCAATACTCATTTAATACTTAGTGCATTTCTAATAAAAAAACTGACTTTGAGCAATACTCCTAAATACACACTTTAACTGTGCCAAATTTCTTACTCCTCCTAGGGGTACAACGTTTTTGTTTCACGTAATACAACCCTCTAAGCTCATATCCCCCTTTTCATGAAAAAGCGAAATTTGCGGGTTACCCTGGCGCTTTGGGCACGCCACACTTGCGGCGGTAAGTCCCCTCTTTGAGGAGTGGATTGAGTGGCGCCACGGTGTCCTCACCTTCCACCTGACGCAGGCCCTCGCCGGACACGGCTGTTTCAGAAGGTTCCTGTTTCGAATAAGGCGGGAGGAAACGGCCGGGTGTTACCACTATGTAGATCGCCCGGAAGACACGGTGGAGCATACGGTCGAGGTCTGCCCGGCTTGGACGAAGTACCGCCGTGTCTTCGTGGTAGCGATCGGCGGCGACGATCTTTCGTGTCTGGCCCTGGTCCAAGCCATGGTACGGAGTGAGAGTGCACGGGAAGCCGTCACCTCCCTCTGCGAAGCAGTAATGCTCGCAAAGAAGGAGGCGGCGCACGTGAGGGAGAGGCAATATATGCGCCCTCACGGCCCTAGTCGCCGCAAGAAACGCCCTGGGCATCGGGAATCCCAGGCCTATTCCCGGCCACCGTGGGCGCAGGCTTGCGGATGGCGAGTAATGGGTAGCTCGCTGTCGTTGTGTTCCATGTTCCAAGTTCAAAGAGATGTTAGCAACAACAGATGGGGTCCGCAAGGGCCGATGCCTGCCAGGGGTGCCGGTTGTTCGAGATACCGTGGCACCTGGCACACAGGCAACTGAAGGAATTCGGGTGGGTTTTAGTCAGTAAAAGTATGACAGGCCTTCCCGCTCCGCCCAGAGTGAGAGAAGTTATTTAATGATATCGCATCCTCAAAAAAAAAACTCTAACGTTTTCCTTAGTTTATTGTCATTACATTTGTGTTACGTGACTCTACTGGTCTGTAGTAATTATAACCTTGATGAACCATACTAATATTCCATTGTTTTGTCTTAGGAGACGGCATTACATGAAGACACAATACAGTTGGAACGCTTCGAGGTGGTTCCCTTCGCCATGAACTTTACCGTAAAGATCTTCAACATCACTAACCATGAGGCCGTGATGGCCGGCGGTGTGCCAGTTGTCAACGAAATTGGACCCTACGTGTACAAGTGAGTATTTGAGTATTGTTATTATTACTACCTATATAAATTTTCTAGTTGAGCAGTGGTGGCGCAGTGCAAACGCCCGTGAATTACGAATTGACGGTAGTAGGTTCGAACCAAAACAGGCGTTTTACTTTGTAAATTATTTCATCACCACTGCTCTCAAAACAGCAAAGGAAAACATCGTGAGGATACCGGCATGTCCTAGAACCAAAAAATCGAAGACGTGTGACATCTGCCAACCTGCACTGGGCCCGCGTGGTTGATTACGGCCCACTCCCTCTCGCAGATGGGATGCCTGACTCCAAGCGTGCAGCTAGATACATCTTAATAGATCTTTTTTATTTATCTTATCTAATTAGTTAGCCTACACCGTCCCACTGCTGAGCAAAGGCCACCCCCACATCCAAATAGATCCATAAGCCTTTATAATAGGGTATTTTACTCTGTATGAGAAAAAATCTAAAAATATGTTATTATGATAGCTTATATAGGCAACATGCAGTCGGAAAATGTTGGTTTTAGTTCATGAAATAACAAAATAAATGTTAAAAATCAATTTTAATATTTCAGTTTTTTTTATCTGTTATTTAAAACCATGAAATAGGTAGCCGCCATGTTATTACGTCATACAGCGTGTCAACTGAACAACTTTGTACTTTTATTATTTTCGTAACCAAAGTAATTTTTATTTAAATAATATTTTGCATTCAGGAACAGCAAACCAACGATAAGTAGAAAAATAACATTTTTTTTAAATTATAAACAATTATCTTAGACAAGGCTGAGTTAGAGAATCCCATCGTTAAGTCAGATTAGTTTGATGTCAATGTCACCTTTTATTTATAGTCGGCATAGAGCAATATATGACTATGAATTATTATGAGAACTTCTTTCACTAGGTTAGGTCAGGTTTCCGCTGTGGCCAAACGTTTTCCCGAAAACAAACGGGCCGGACTCGAACTGCGCCGCATAATTTTTTGTTCTCGCGTAATGCCTACCCGCCTCCTTAACGTAGTAGTCATAGACAAAGAGTACGTCATAGACATTCCTTAAAATCGAGAATTCTAGTTCCAAATAAGAATATTTTGTTTTAAACATGGTGGAGGGACATCGAGGCGTAACCTGTTACCGGGGATTCAGTACATGATTCAGAACATCCCTACGTTGAGATTTTTCGTCGATGATTAAAATAAAAAAGTTGCTGCATCATACATTGTGACGTGCCTTTTTTGGCTATTGACAAAATCTAGAATCTAGAGTTCCAAATTAATATCTTGTAATTTTTTACTGTTGACCTTTATAATTTGTTCTTGTTTGATGAATTGACGTTAAATTAATTATTATCATCATCTACGTAGTTTATTCCCAACAATTTAGAGGTTGGCTTCCAGTCTAGCCGGATGCAGGTGAATACCAATTTTGACTGGGTAATACTCTCTTGTAATACTTCTCTTGGCAGTCAGCGTTTCAGGCTTCTGACGACCCGTATCCACGGCGACGTTAAATTAATGATATTTTATTGAACTTCATTATTACCAATCAGTATCGGATACAAGGGCTAATGGGCTCAAGCCTTCCCCAAAAACATCTGAGTTCTACAGAGACAAATCTTAAAGTGAATTTGATATGATTCTCATTAAACTTTTCAGCAAGCAATACATACTTAAGGTAGAATTGTCATGAGAACCTAGTCCACATTTTTCCCATACAAACTTCGGGAGGGTATCACTCCACTGTTGGAGTTGTACATCAAAAATTAAACATGTATGGTATGGTTTTGTCCCATTATTAATATTGTCTGTACGGAAACAGAATACTAAAATAAAAAGCCGTTAAAAATTTAGGAGCCAACAAAGATTCGTTTTTCTTGCAAATTTAACCAAACATTAGGCCTGTTTAAGAAATAAAAGACGTGTAAAATTTGAAAAGCCAAGTCGGTACCGACAAAGCTCAAATATCGAAAAGTTCAATAAACTTTTTTGGTCATTGATTTATGCAGTGGTTTTTTCATAAAACCCGATCTTCCGAAGGACTGTTGTTAATTTATTACTCGCCTGTTGTACTATAAATGATCCTGCATCTCACACAATAATGTTGTGCGTGTAGACTAGCGTCTAACTGCTCATCACTGCTGTTACCTCTGTCGGACACGATGCCTGGTGAGACAGCATGCTTTTTAGCCAGGCCCATCAGTGAGTTCGAGCCCGCGACTAGGTTCCCCTTAAGTTATGTTTTTTGTGTACCTAGTGTTTAATTTGCTGGAACCTACCCTCAGCAGCTCTAACTCCGTCCGAAATGACAATCCAGATCAGCCCCTGTCACCTATCATAATATTGCACGCCATACAACTTATGTCTGATGATTTGTTTTTTATGTTTTCTAGAGGGTTTTTTTAAACGTTGCCCCACACTACAATTTTCTCCTGTATTGTGGGTGCGTTTACAAACATTTAAACTCACATAGGTATACAAACAGCCAGACTCGGACCAACTCATACAAATATTTGTTCCGTGTGGGAATCGAACCCGCGACACGCGGGCTGGCAACAACGCATTTATAGTCGTTTTTCGTGATTATTTCATTAAATACAAACAAAAGTACTATTTTTCTTCAGCCAAGCACTAGATCGTTGGTATTTATAATTATTTTAAATATTTACTCTTTCATAAACATGCGCTATATTGAGCGTGAAGCACACTGTGAAATACTATACGGGTCGCCACACTCCAGTTTACGCCTGTTTCCTTGATCTGAGGCTTTTGACTTAGTTTCCTAAGATATTTTATGGAGGAGACGTGGGAGGTAAATTTGCCGCCAGTGGTGAGAAATACTTTAATGAGACACAATTGATTTTCTATGGTATCGGGCCGTGGCACGGCGCGGCCGGGACTTTAGAGGTCAAAATACTGGTATGGAAACCAAGTCAATAGTGTGAGGTGGGCCGGTGCCCTGTCGAGGCCGTCTGGGTTGAAGTGCGGGGTGAGGCAAGGGGGTTATGCTCGCCTATGCTATTTTACCTATACGTGAATGATCTGTTGGAGCGCTTAGCAGCATGCGTTTCGGGTGTCATATTGATGGCGTGTGTTAATAACGTAAGCTACGCCGATGACATAGTGCTGCTGAGCGCGTCAGTCTGCGGGCTTAGGACAGTCGTGGCCACTTGCGAGCAATATACCAGACTGCATGGTCTGGCATATAATGTTAAGAAGAGTGTGGTCATGGTTTTCGGGGCCAGGGGTAGGTACCCAGAAGCTGTACCTTCAGCGAAGCTGAGCGGTACGCCCCTTGTGAGGGTGGACCAATTTAAGTATCTGGAATACTTATTGACCACTGGCCTTAAAGATGATGAGGATATTGACAGGGAGCGGAGGGCGCTGTGTGTGAGAGCTAACATGTTTGCTCGTAGATTCAGGTGTGCCTCTAAGGAGGTCAGGCGCACTAAATTTAGTGCTTACTGCACGTATTTTTACTCTTGGAGTCTGTGGACTCATTATACCCGGAAATTATACGGCGCCCTTCGCGTTCGGTACAATAACGCATTCAGGATGCTGATGGGATTGCCTCGATACTGCAGCGCGTCAGGGATGTTTGCTGAAGTACGCGTTGATTGCTTCTACACTGTGATGCGGAAGCGGTGCGCATCTCTGGTTAGTAGGGTGCGGGGCAGCACCAACAGCATCCTGTCTATGGTAGCAAGTAGGTTAGATTGTGCATTTGTGAGCCACTGCTCCAAGGTATCGGCTGGGCCAGAAATCTTGCAGCAGTGATATCTCGAAATCTCGGATTGTTGTATTCTGTGTCAATGTTCTACTAATATATTTTGTAAGTTTTAGTTACTAACAATAAGAGTCTTGTTGCTTGAATTAAATAAATAATAATAATTTAAAAAAAAACATTTAATCGTACTAAGTAATGCAAATAGAAAATAATTGACGGTATGTCGATTTTTATAACCAAATACCAAAATAACTGTTAAAAAAATTGTATTAAAACTTGAAAATACCAACGATCTAGTGCATGGCTGACAAAAATGTTTAGTTTTGTTTGTTATTTAATAAAATAATCACGAAAAACCACGATAAATACGCCGTTGCCAGCCCGCGTGGGGAGAATGCTCTTAACCACTGCGCCAACCGCGCCGTCCAGTACACAATAAATAAGTAAATTACGCAATACATTCATGACGTCGTTAACGTTGCTATGCAGACATTTGTTTAACATATTAAAGAATGGATTAGCTATAAATGACCTTTAAAATGGTTCAGATTCTGATTAATAGTGTGTTACGCAGTTAGGGTGCTGCACGTACGTTATTCTTGTGTATGTATACATATGTTTAAGAAAATAAATACAGGGTCAAATTAAAATATCATCATCAAAAAATTATAATTATGATTTTTTTTTCAGCCTATATCAAACCCGAGAACTGATCGACGTAAATGGAGACATCATCCAGTACATAAAACATGAACATTTTGTGTTTAATCCGGTCCTTTCTTATCCGAACAAAGAAGAGGACATGCTGACCATTATCAACGTGCCGTACCACGTAAGTTTATTTTTGTTTTTATGGAGTACTAGTACTAGTTGTCGCAGCACCTTATAGCATTAGCTAGCTACCAGTGAAAATCCCGTCGAAATCGGTCCACCCGTTTTGGAAATTAGCCGGAACAAACAGACATACAGGCAAAAATTTAAATACTACATAACACATACACATGTTATACTTTCATATCCATTAAGTAAAAAGCTGGTATTTAATTTTTTATTATATTCTGTAAATACAAAGGTACCTACGAGTACGTGTTACAGTCGCCAATCATACTTTTTTAACAAACAGTCTGATCCTGATCTGCAAATTTCAAAAAACGTAAAAAAAAATTCGCGGTCTACCCCTTACTTTCAAATATGCGTGTTTTAATACAGCGGATTGAAATCGCCGCAACTGTAGGTGTCCAGCATTCTTTCTATCGAGATCCGTAGTGCGATGAACATTTATCAGCTTCATCTCGCCTCTGTCTCTTAGTTTACGTCGAAGCGTCGTGTTGCCGCAGTTTTGTCTGGGCGATAGGTGTACGATGACCCTAAAGGTTAGCGCCTTCCTCGTCACTTTCGTATATTTTCTATGAACCAACAACCACTTCAGGCGAGTCACAGTTTTTATAAGGTTTTATTTAACTTGCAATGTTGTGTATGTTTGTTCGGGTACTAATATTATAAAAGTGAAAGTTTGTGAGGATGGATGGATGGATGTTTGTTACTCTTTCAAACAAACCTACTGAACGGATTTGGATGAAATTTGGCACACACATAATTTATTACCTGGATTAATACTTAAAATAGTTTAAAGTTTGCCTAACCGAATGTTAAGTTCGAAGAAAGGTCCCAACAGTGTCTTAAATAAAGAGGTGCTTGAGACTGTAGACTCGGCAGTTTTACTGGGCATAACAGTAGATGCCAAACTTCAGTGGGGATTACACATATCAAGCCTAGCAGGAAGGCTCAGTTCAGCTGCTTACGCCGTCAGAAAAATAAGACAATACACTGACGTCGATACAGCTCGGGTAGTCTACTTTAGTTATTTTCACAGTGTTATGTCCTACGGTATTCTGCTGTGGGGCAAAGCTGCCGATATTCAAAATACATTTGTGCTTCAAAAACGTGTTGTTCGAGCAATTTACCAGCTAGGTCCCGTGTTTCGTTGAGGGACTTTTTTAAATAAATTGGTATTCCCACGGTAGCATCACAATTCATCTTTGCCAATATCTTATATATTAGACAAAATATACACTTGTACACTAAAAACAGTGATATTCACACCGTAAACACTAGACATAAGGACAAACTACGTGCTCCCTTTCGTCGGCTTCATAAGGTTCATAATTCATTTGTTGGGCTTGGTATAAACTTTTATAACAAGCTTCCCTCTGCTTTGCTAGATTTGCCTTTTGATGCCTTTAAAGCTCAAATATGATCCAACCTGTGTTTAAAGGTTTACTATTCCATCAACGACTATTTAAATGACAAGAATAGTTGGTCGCTGTGATTAACTCAAGACAATGTTTATATTCTTTCTCCAGGATCGTACCTAGAGACAGGTTATACGGGTTCATATAATTATTGATATATATATATTTATTGACTAAGTAATTTTTTTAAATTATTTACAAATAAAATTTGTAAATAATTTAAATCATTAGTTTTTGACATGTTCTACTCATAACAATATTTTTTATGATGAGTTGTATGGCATTATGGTTAGCTAGCGACCTCGACAATTGATAATTCTATTCTTACCTGAGTAACCGGCAGCAAGTTCGTCATGCTCCGAAGATGTCACTGCTTGAGGTAGCGTTGGGGATCGGGTTACCTCCTTCCCTCGAATATGGCGAGGGGGGTAATGGCTGATCTTTGCGTTATGCTCGTGAACGGGTGCTGCTTGTGGTGACTGGTCGTCTTGCTGACCATTATTTTGTTATTGTTGCTAAAAATTACCTACCTGTTTATTTATTTTACGTCGGATGTCCTAGGTTATCATTTGTAAACATAATCCAGCATTGCATATGTAAGCTATCACGCCATTTATACCAGGAGGCTTTCATTTTGGTGTATGCTTTGTTCACTTTTTATTTTTTGTGCTTGAGTTAAGTTTTCATTTTATTTGTTGGTATATTGGCATGGCTAGCTGGACATGTGACAAATTATTTAAGTTTTGTGTTTCGTAATGTTATCAACATTACGAAACACAAACACACTTTGCCTACCTATGTATAGAATCAAGTCTATCTAACTAAACAGACAGCTGTGCTGCTGGGGAGTTTGTTGCGCCACTTCTTCTTCCCAGCTAAAGCACTAGGAAGTGGTGAAGGGCGGGCGTTTTGGGGGACTGTCTTATGTAATTTTGACATTCGAAAAGTGCTGATTCTCAGCCTAATTTGAATAAATGACTTTTGATTTTTTTATTTCGATTTAGGACGTTCTCGTGGGGTAATGTTTGACCTCTACGCGGGCGAGACCGCTGGCAAAAGCTAGTATTATAAATGAGAAAGTTTATATGGTTGTATGTTAACAACCCAATTTGTCGGCACGGTTGGCGCAGTTGTTAAGCGATTGACTGCTGCGGTGCGTGTCGCGGGTTCGATTCCCGCACGGAACTAATATTTGTATGACCTAGAAGTAGTTGTTCCGGGTCTGGCTGATTGCGTATGTGGGTTTAAATGTTTGTAAACGCACCCACAATACAGGAGGAATTTCTAGTGGGGGGCGACGTTGTTCTATTCTAAAAAAAAACACGTAATAATGGCTGGACGAATTTAGATTAAATTTGGCACATAGATAGTTTATACCTTGTACTAATTTAATCTTAGGAGGACGTTCCCGTGGGATAATTACGACATCCACATGGGCCAAGCCGCTGGCAAAAGCTCAAATTCACATATTTTTGTATGAAAATGCGTTGCGTTACAGCTGTAATGTGCGCTCGACTTAAGCATAAATATTAACGGGAGTGCATCTTATTTATATGCCTATGTACAGGTACACGTATAGGAATCGATCACTGCAGCCGGACCCCTTTGTATGTATAATAAGCCTAATTTGATGTCTAATTTGAGATGTGCAATACATACATATGTACTACTAATACTGGTATTACTATTATTAATAGGCAGAGGTAGACTAAGAAGCAGTAAAAGCTCGATTAGAAGACCTACTATATTCATATGCCTACACATCTTCACTCAATCTTAAAGTCGGTGAGACGCTATTTGCGTGACTTTTACCAGGCAGCGATACCCACATTTCATTAATACTGGCACTGTTAAATATCATCCAAATTGGCAAATGATTCGAAAAACTCCTTTTTAGTTTTTCAAATAATAATAATTGGCAAGGGTTAATAAATCTTTAAGTTTCAGATACATATTTTGCTAAATAATTAAGATATTAGTGCTAAGCGAATTTTTAGTAGGCACCTACGGCAAGTATAAAAAATAGTGGGTGTTTCTGGAATTAGTGCAAATATTCTTGTTGTGAACAAAAAGCAATCGAGCCGCGCGCGCTAATTTAAAATTAAAATGTCATCACACTGAAACATGCCCAGGCTCATACCATAGTTTCTCACTTCTCACTTCATACCAAGTCTTTTTAGCGACTTATAGACTAAATTGTTCCGCTGCCCAGTCGGCTGTCTGAGAGCCCTAACAAACGCTTTGACCAATAATGTTACATAATAATTGGGGCCATTGAATCATAAGTACTTGTGTTACACAAAGGCTGGCGTATCCATCGTCCTATTAAGCTTGGCGAACTATTATTTATGACTAGTACATATGATTCCTGTTACACGGTTATCTGAGAAATCTGTTTGAGCGGAACCGCTAACTAATTGCAGGAATGCATCTATAATAATTATGTAGGTACCCTATTATATTTATTATCCATAGGTATGAAAAGAGATACTCTTGGCTAATTATTAACAGCCACATGGATCTATCGATCAGGTTAAGCTACGCTTGTCGCGGTTGGTCCTTGGATGGGTGACCATCTTTACACCCCTCCGTGCCTCGGAAAGCACGTTAATCTGTTGGTCCCGGCTCTCATTCGTGGATCTATGACAGTCGTTACGGGACGTCAGAAGCCTGAAAGTCTGATAATAAGTCTCACCTAGGGATTATCGTATTACCCAGTTACTGGGTTGTGGAGGTCAGATAGGCAGTCGCTCCGTGTAAAAACTGGTAGTCAGCTGTTTCCGGTTAGACTGGAAGCCGACCCTAAAGTAGTTGGGAAGAGGCTAGGCAGATGATAATGAGGGGATACACTTGTTTCATCAAAAAAAAATTGACAAATTATCCCTTCCCAAACAATTTTCCGCATAATTTTATTTGCCAAATTATGACTTAGCAAATAAACTCTTCAGAAATAATTGCAACGCAAACCTAATGTTAGGCATTTGGCAACTTGTTTACCAACTAGTACTTTTACCAATTTTAATGTAGTCAAATATTTCAGTTGGTATAACATATGGTACGCAAAATAATAAAAGCCAAAAATTGGGTACCGTCAGTTTTCCAGTTACCATTTCTATTCAGTCAACTACGACGTTTTACTTACAAGGGTGTTTTTTTCACTTGGGACAAATTCTAAACAGGCAATAAAAATAAAATATTAAGATTCTGGTAGTAGTTTCTGGCTTTGTGTGGTCATAGTTCTAACCTAACCTAGTTGTTTCATAACAAATCATTTGACTTAATGTTTAGTTTCTAAAGATTGTTTGCTGTAATAAATCATTTGATTAAAGACCAAATGCCTTTATGACATTATCCTTAAAAATATTCTGCCGAGGAAAAATTTGACCAAATGAAAATGTGCGTACTAAAATGATTCCAAATATAGCATTGGTTTAAAAAAGGTTGCTAAAATTTGTTTGGATAATGCAATTTTGTCAAAATCATTATGTCAAAAGGGCAGGAACCCGATGATGAGGTATGAAAGGATATCACCCATTCTGAGATTTTTTGGCGGCCTTCCGTTTGATTACTTTTAAAGTACACAAAAATCGCATTATTTTTAACTTAACAAAGTCGTCAATGTCAAGATTAATTTGGGTTTGGAGATATACAGGATAAGTTTTTAACCAGTGTGCAAATTGTAACCATGAATTCAGCTTATTATTCCAGACCGCATTACATTTTGGCCGCGTAGGTATTGCACTTTTTTGTGAAACAGCTGATTTTTTTTTTGTATAACCAATGAACAATTTCTGCGCTGGTGGTGTACAATATGCTGAATTCATGGTCACAGTTTGTACACTGGATAAAAACTTATCCTGAATATCAATCTACGAATTATATTTAACATTTCGTTCTTCGGCTTGTTAGTCCGATCTCTCTCCTATTATTATATTTTTGTATCCTATTCGAACGCGGTGTCCTGCGTGAGCGACGAATGCATGCTGGTCTTGAGAGGAGCTCGCTTCGCTCGCACTTTCCATGTTTATTACCACCCACTCATAGGGTGGGTCAGCTTGCTCCGCTCGCTCGTCATGGTAATGGGTCTACTTCACGTGCTAGTCTTGGGAAGGGCTCGCTTCACTCGTTCTTCCCATGTAACCACCCAGTCATAGGGTATTCAGCTCGCTCCGCCCGCTCGGCGTGGTAATGGGTCTTTTTACATGCTGTTCTTGAGAGGGATTCGCTTCGCGCGCTCTGCTCACTCCGCTCGCTCAATGTTTAAGTAAGCGCGCTCTGGTCAGTCCTAGCGTCATCGGGCTGGCTTTGCTCACTCGGCAAAACACTGATCCCTTCATTCACTTTTTTTTTTGTGAGAGAGCTCGCTACGCTCTCCCTTGTCATGTGTGAGCGCGCTTGACTAGCTTCTGTAAAGGATGGGCTCGCTCCGCTCGCTAGTATTAGGTGCTTGCTCATCTTGTCAGTAAGCGCTCTTCTCGTTCGTGTCACTGGCTATCTCATGTGAGCGCTCGCTTTGCTCGCTCTTCTATTGGATAAGCGCGCTCTACTTGCTTGGTTTGTAAGAAATTTTCACAGTTCAAACCTTACCTGCCTTACCGAGGACTGGTGTAAGTGAGCTATAATAATCCCTGGCTGTGCAATCCTTTTACCAGTAACTGCCGTGATATGCTTTCTTTTCTTACTTAGATCGGGCCCAGATGTTACAGTTCAAATCAAATCCTCACCTATATTCATAGAGGGGTCCCTTTATTCTGTTAACTGCTATTTAAAACGAATGTTCTCGTAATACTGACGCTAAATGTTGCCACCGATTGATAAATCTGACGGTTTTTTTATATATTTTCTTAGTTTTCCGGTGCTAGCTTGGCTTTTTATTCGGTCATAACTAGACTTTTTAAGCTTATTGTGTTCTTTCTGATGTAAACTTTCTTCTACTTTCGTTTATTTTACAATTACGAAAAAAATTACAGCCGATATGGTAGGCGAAAAGACTGACTCTGAAGCCGTTTTTACATAGGGTTTTGTAACAAATGTTCCTGTGGTTCCCGATACTGTTGCAGCGATTATATTTGCCGAAAATTTACTTTGCTCATTGCATTCCTTATGAAGTAAGCTTTCACCACGAATGGTGTTTCTCATTTCTAAGCAGATTTACAGCCAATATATAAATAATAAACTATTTTGCTATTTGCAGCAGATTTTCTTACGGTTTCAGTCACTGCCGTAGCTATTGTATTTGGTCGGCGCTAGATTTTTTAGGCTCATTGCATTCCTTTTGATGCAAGTTTTCTCCGATTTCGATTATTTTCATTTCTGAGCATATTTACGGCCGATATGAGACCTGTATCTATGATACCTTTGTTTTATTTCATTGTAATCCATACTACGCCGACAGCAAAATGACTGTTAACAATGTGTGTGTCAAGTGACCCAGCCCAAAATAGCGGAATAATAATGATACGGGATCTTACACGAAATGGCGGAAGAATATAACTTATTTCACATATAAAATCATTGTATATCTTAGTTCTTAAATTCATTATAGCATTGTCGCTACACAAAGACATGTTTCTACTATTGTCACCATCCAAATAAGATGTAATTCAGTCCTGGCCGCCGACTTTGTTTTTATCACAAATCTCCGAACAGAATAGATATGCCACTTTACAGGGCATACCACTACCAGTTTTTTTTATTGGAGTTTTCTTTACTCGCGTTGAGTGAGTTTTTGGAGGGGAATTTCTTATGACATACTCATGTTAGCAGTATGTATATTTATAGCTATAAGTATGACGTGTTCCGCTGGGTCTGCAGTTAAAGCTGGTGTCAGTTTTAAGTTTTCACTTCTGTGGGCTATGTCTATGGTCTATGTTTTTGTCTTCCTGTTCCTCCTTAAAGTTGTTAGGTAGATAGCGCTATCAGCAATGAGTCCACAATATCATCATCATCATTAGCCCGGAATCACTCACTGCTGAGTGGAGGCCTTCTCCTTTTTCCGCCATACTTCTCGGTTCTGTGCGTCTCTCTTCCATGTGTTTCCCGCAACTTTGACGATATCATCAACCTGTAACGCGCTTTTGACCGGCCCCGGTTTCTTTGGCTTGACCTAGTCCACGATAACTGTACCGTAATTGAAAATGAGCCGTGAATATCTAATATTTTAAACAAACCTTTACCTAACCTGGCTATGCATTTAGCGCCTTATAAGCGAATTTTGACAACAATGTTTTGAATTAGGTGTTTTGCAGACATAAAAATTGCAGTTCATTTTGTTGTTCGTGAAACAGTGCACTGATTTTTTTATCTCCTCATTTATTACCTCTTGAAGTTATAGAAAAGTACGTACGTAGTATACGTACCATCTCACACAGTGAAATTTCAAAGATTACGCAATAAAAAGGAAACTTATGTCAATCTATGAAAAAAATATTCATGGCAACATTAAACCAAAGTAGCTGAGAACTAGTTAGAGTCCGCAGTCATCGGTATTTCTTCATAATATTTTATACTCGAAGAAGTTGTCTAATATCGTGATTGTTGAAAATGAACCCCAGGCACAAAACAAGCAGATACACGTATGTATATTTAAATGAATCTGCTTTTTACGCCTACTAATAGACCTAGCGATCTTGCTCACATATTTTTTTTCAGTAATGTCTATTTTAAGGAGCGACCGTCGGGGGTGGGGTTTTAATGCATTGCACCTGCGTCAATCCCAGAATTAATCAGATATTGATTGTATGAGATTGGCAGCCATGATTTTATTAAAAAATATTGTTTGTTTTCTGTTTGTGTGGGCTTATAACAGCACACAGACAGGGGTTATGTTACTTATATTATTCTAAGTCAAGAAAATGGCAATGTTCACGACTTAAGAAACTAGGAACGAACGCATATCCTTCGACCCTTCCAACGGGTAAGTATAAGACGGATACATTTTAAGGTTAATGAAATTAAAAACTCTATTTTTAAATAACGTATTTTCTTAATTCTGTCTAAATATGTTTATAAACGCACCCACAATAAACAGCAAGTTATAAATAACCTGCTGTTTCATAGACAAGTGCAATATCAACGCGGTCAAAATGTGTGGAATACCTTTTCTTTAATCGCAGTGTGGTTCATATTCTTTTACTGAATCCATGGTTTCTGTTTGACTATATATACACAGATTACATCGCACACATCATATTATATCTGTTATTATTGATCGAACCGTAGCATTGTGTTGTGGGTATACGCTGCGATGCTTTCCAGATTAGCCTGAAACCTAAATAGCCGCATCAACGCCCACGTTAATTGGATTACGAGAACCGCAGGCTAACTAAACACAATCCAGCATGTCTTGGAATGAAAAATAAGACCACATCTTGTTAGATGTTGTCTAAAAAAAGGGCAAACAGGTCATTTTTTTTGAGGTTGGGAAATCATCAAATAACTTTTCCCGCTCTGGGTGGAGTAGGAGGGCGTGTCAGACTTTTACTGACTAAAACCCACCCCTGTTCCCTCAGGTGCCTGTATGCTAGGGGCCACGGTATCTCTTTCAAACATCCCGCACCCCTAGCAGGCATCGGCCCTTACGGGCCCCATCAGTTGGTGCTGACATCTCTATGAGGCGCGAACACAACGCATCGTCGACCCGGGCTTGGTCCTTACTGGACAGCGAGCTACCCATTACTCGTCGTCCGCAAGCCCGCGCCTACGGTGGCCGGGAATCAGCCTGGGATTCCCGACGCCCAGGGCGTCTTTTGCGGAGGCTAGGGCCGTGAGGGCGCATGTACTGGCTCTCCCTCACTTGCGACACATCCTTCTTCGCGAACATTACTGCTTCGCAGAAGGAGGTGACGGCTACCCATGCACTCTCGCTCCGCACCAGGGTCTGGACCAGGGCCGGACGCGAGAGATCGCCGCCACCGATCGCCTCCACGAGGACACGGCTGTACCCCGGGAAGCTGGGCAGACCTCCACCGTGTCCTCAGGGCGATCTATGTAGTGGAACACCCGGGCGTTTCCTTCCTCCTTATACGAAACAGGAACCTCCCGAAACACGGAAGGTGAGGACGCCGTGGCGCCTCTCAATCCACTCCTAAAAGAGGGGACATACCACCGCAATCGTGGCCCAAGGACAAACAGGCCTCAAACCCATTTTTTATGACACATTAAAAAGGACACTGTACAAGTGTTGAGATTAAATAGCGTCAGATTCTAGAATGATATTCATGATTTATTCGCAACCATCAAGATTGTATACAAAACGCGGAGCAATACAATCGCGTTACATATTCCGAATTAAATCTAGACGAGATTCCAATTTCTTGACTAAAAATACATACTTCTATAATGTCCATAAAAATATATCATGGAAAACCTAAATGCTATGCCTATGTACTGAAAAATAAAGTAGACCCTTTTTAATAAAAAAATGCTACTTTACTGTTTAAGAATATTTAAGCTGTAAGTGTAATTTATCTTATGTTTTTTAGTATCGAAATTATTTTAATTACACATCACCATTCTCCTGCCCTTCTCCCAATTTATTTGGGGTCGGCGCAACATGTATTTTTCTTCCTTACTTCCCTATTAGTCGTCATCTCGGTAAAATTCATACATACTTGAAGTTTTAAAGCTTCCTCTATTTTTAATTTATTTCTTTTTCTATATTTTGCTCTGTCCGACAGGGTCGATAATGATCTCATTATAAATTACCAACTAAGTAGTTGAAAGAAAGAAAGAAAAATGTTTTTATTCTGCGCAAACAAAACGCACTTTACAAAAAATAAAATAAGATACTTAAAATGCACATAAACAATGTGGACAAAAAGCCCCGTTTTCAAGTCAAAAAAGTTACACAATATTGTCCATTGACTATTAATGGCAAGGCTGGGACCATAGACAATATAAATGGATCTGCATTACGACCACATGAGTAAGTATAGTTACTCATGTGGTTACGACACCGGCACATGAGTAAACATTGGTTACTCATGTGATTATAGATAGTTCAATCCATGAAGACGCGCCCCACTCTTTGACACTTGTACTGAGAGCGGTCAAAAACAAAGGAAAGGGGCGCGTCATCGTGGATTGAACTATCTGTATAAAATAACATTCAAAACAAAAACAAAATGTCGATAGCAGAGTGCATTAGTGACTACTTTGGTTACAAACAAACCACAAATATAATATCAACTAAGCCGTGCTTTGCATCTATGCAAGAACAGGTCATTGCTCAGCAAAATGCTGTGATTTCGAACGAACCCATCGTCAACAGCGATTTTTTTTCAGGACTACCTTTTGGAGTGACGTAAAGACGCTTGTCGTGTGACTCCTGTACTTGTACATTAGGTACTACAAATACATGATTGAGTATTGATATCGCGAAAACCCGGTGTAGCTGCGAAGGGGTGGCTTAGCCGTAGACGGTTTCTAGCCGTAACCGCGTAGCCGTGACTGCGTAGCTGTAACCGCGTAGCCGTGGCCGCATAGTCGTAACCGCGTAGCCGTGGCCGCGTAGGCATAATCGCGTAGCCGTGGCCGCGAAACCGTGACCACGTAGCCGTGGCCGCGTAGCCGTAGCCGCGTAGCCGTAGCAGCGTGGCTAGCCGACGTTTGTTAAGATGTTACGTTCGGATCTGAGCAAGCGTTTACTCGTCGCCATTCGCTAATTATTTTAAACAATGTTTTGAGTGTGTTAGTGAATGCTTTATATTAAATTAAACTGACATAATTTAGAAATCTCGTAGCGAGACATCTTTTTGAGGATTTCTTAATTATGTAAGTTATTTAATATGAATAAATTCGTGAAATCCAGTCGTGAAAACCGTGCGAGCTCGAAGCAGGAGCGAGTCAATAGTATGACTATAATAACCTATCACATTGTTAAATATCTATTAATAGACTCTTAGATTTTTTTAAATAAACTTATATTTCCAAGTCGAGGAAAGTCCTAAATATATATTTACGAAAGTGGGCATTGCGGAAAACCAAAGAAACAAGAGATGGATTGTCTGAGAGATCCGTAGGATCTGACATTGATGTGAGGATAAAGAAGACCGATCGATGATTCCTATAAGTAAATTGATATTGGATGACAAGGATGATGCTCAAGGAATATTGACTAATGAATTGTAAAAATCTTTATAAGTCTTTATGTATCTATATCTGGCAACGCTGTTTTCTTGAACATCTTTTTAGGGTTCCGTAGCTAACATGGAACCCTTATAATTTCGTCATGTCGGTTGTTGGAATGTCCGGCCGTCCGTCTGCATTTACATAGCCATTTTACTCGGAGACTGGGAAAGGTGTATTCTATGCACCGCTAAACATTGATGTAGTGAAGTTACGAAAAATACATTTAGGGGTCTCTGTGCCCATAAATGTAACCGACGGAAGAAAAAAAACTGATTGGACATAGGCATCACATTGCTATGATTCTGTAACCACATATTTTTTCGGTCGCAAATCATATGTCCCGCCAATTGCAAAAAACCCATTTGTAAACGCGGGCACTATAGACATTTTGTTGCCACAAAAAAGTCTTGTTTTTAATTCCGGTCATCTTTGATTTGGAAATCGACTTTCCATGACGATTGTTATTTAGGTATTAGTTAGTTATTTTGCAACAATGCTTTTCATCGATTTTTGATGTTCAGTATTAAATATATTGCATATGTCACCGTAAAATTGTAAATACCGTTAGACTATAATCTATCTCGCGAAATTGTGAAGTGTCGAAAGATTGTGAACCGTAACATACTGCTTACAATTTAACGCATTATTTTTCGGTAGATTATAATCTATCGAAGTGAAACCGTCAAATTTTGAACTGGTATCAAGACGGATAGTACCTTGCGCTATTACCAAATAGTCAAGTAACTGCCACTAACTTGGAAGTAGCGCTCGCCGTCCGCTCCCGCGGCACCGCTCGCTTCGCTCGCTTGGCTTGCGCGCGGTTGGTCGCAATTCTAACCTAACCTAACCTATTCGGTAGGTAAACAGTATGCTGCAGTTCGCAATTTATCGACAGTTTATAATCTCCCGAGCCAGATTATAAACTAACGGTGTTCACAATTATACGGTGACATATATCAATTTTAAATATATTAACGACGATTGAAATTAAAAACAAAAAAAATCGAATCCCATAACCACTTCCACACATCATGAGCGGCCGTTCACATACCGTTGGTCGGTCGCGACACTCGTAGAACAATTTCTATGAAAACTTCATGGATTTTTTTCTACAAATGTCACGTTGCGCCTGTTTGTAGATGCCTTAAACGTTGGGACGCGTCAACATCCCAATGTTCATTCGGGTAAATACAAATGCAGTATTATTATTAGGCTGATCAACACCGTGTGATGGGGACAATAATGGGATATTGTTTATGTTCCCACTACTTATTCATGTTCAACGGGATACATGAAAATAAATGATGAGACTTTATTTGTGGAGTTTGGACGTCCCAATACTTAATTATTAATGTTTTTAAGCATCAACGCGCCGTAAACCATTGTAATTTCGTTGCGCGTAATTTTAAATCCTTGTTCTCTTGAGAATCTTTATTACAATGTGTTTTATTTTATAAAACATTAAATATATACCACATTTTATTGAATAAGTATTAATATTATACCGGTACTCAAAGCTTCGGATATACCAATTGAATTTTTATCAGATTCTGAAAGATAAAAATATAAAAAAGAACATTTATTTGGACCAAACACTTGTTAGTACTTACATCTTTCATAAACTTGCCAAACTGCGTGACAGTTTGTCGGCAGGATTAACGTTCGTTATAAACATTTAGTATCAACAATAGTAGGTAGATACAGCTACTTTAAAAGGACGGTAAAAAATAGGTACTTTGTGTACAGCGCGGGCCAACGACGGCTAACACCGCTCATGCTTTTTCAAAAATACAAAAGGTAAGTAGTAGTACTACCGCGTAGTTCTACCTCACACGCACTGAACGTGATCCTGATTACTGTAAGTCACACAGTCATCTTTAGAAAATAGATTTAGGCTATCCCAGGCTTTTCTGTTAATCTTTTTAAGGTGTCCAACCCTGTAGAACATACATTTAATATACCCATCTGTTACGGTTTGGTAAGCGTTTTTTTTTTTTTTTTTTTTTTTTTTTTTAAGGTGTCCAACCCTGTAGAACATCGCCATGGGATCTGGAGGCAAACGTCCTCGCGCTCACTTGGGAGTGGCGCGAGGAGGCCAAACGCCGGGGCGTAACTCCGCTGTCGCGGGAAATCGCGGCACGGCGGACAGAGCTCCGGCAGGATCTCATGGCGACGTGGAAAGTGCGATTGTCGCAACCCAGTGCTGGGCACGCCGCGATTGCGGCGGTAAGTCCCCTCTTTGAGGAGTGGCTTGAGAGGCTGCATGGCGTCCTCACCTTCCGCCTGACACAGGTCCTCACCGGACATGGCTGTTTCGGGAGGTTCCTGTTTCGGATAGGGCGGGAGGAAACGCCCGGGTGTTTCCATTGCGAAGATCACCCAGAGGACACGGTGGAGCATACGGTGGAGGTCTGCCCAGCTTGGGCGGAGCAACGCCGTGTCCTCGTGCAGGTGATCGGCGGCGGCGATCTCTCGCGTCCGACCCTGGTCCAGGCCATGGTACGGAGCGAGAGGGCATGGCTGGCAGTCGCCTCCTTCAGCGAAGCAGTTATGCTCGCAAAGAGGGAGGCGGCGCACGTGAGGGAGATGCAGTACATGCGCCCTCACAGCCGTGGCCTTCGCAGGAGACGCCCTGGGCGTCGGGAATCCCAGGCTGATTCCCGGCCACCGTAGGCACGGGCTTGCGGGCGGCGAGTAATGGGTAGCTCGCTGTCCGGTAAGGACCAAGCCCGGGTCGACGGCGCGTTGTGTTCCACGCGCGCCTCAAAGAGATGTCAGCAGCAACAGAGGGGCCCGCAAGGGCCGATGCCTGCCGGGGGTGCGGGTTGTTCGAAAGAGATACCGCCGCCCCTGGCACACAGGCAACTGAGGGAACACGGGTGGGTTTTAGTCAGTAAAAGTCTGACACGCCCTCCCGCTCCACCCAGAGCGGGAGAAGTTATTTGATGATTTCCCACCCAGAAAAAAAAAAAAAAAAAAAACCCTGTAGAACATACATTTAATATACCCATCTCTTACGGTTTGGTAAGCGCCCGCACCATGTAAGCGCTCAAAAAAGCGTATTTTAAATGACGCGACAAAATGTTATGATTTCCGTACCCACTTGTTTGCGTTAAACATATAAACTTTCCGGAATAAGTTCTTAGAAAATACACGCAGACACACAGAAAGCCACTATGCTATGAGTCTTTGCTGTTTTCCAAACGATTGGACTCGTTCAAAGCAAACCTTAATTTTTTGTTAATAAGAGTGGTTTCTAAAAGGCGGGCACTGCACACGGTTTTGCTTACATTTACTAATAAAAAGCTTCGTATAATCAGCCTACATAATGTTCCCACTGCTGGGACACAAGCCTTCTCTCTGCGAGAGGGAGTGGGCTATAAATCCAACCTCCACCACGCAGGCCTAATGTAGGTTAGTGAATGTCACAAATGTCTTCGAATTTTTGGTTCTAACACATCTTCACATTTCCTTCACCGTTTTGAACGCAGCGTTGATGAAATTATATACACATAGTAAAGTACCTGCCTAGGTTCGAACTCATGACCTAAAATTCTTAAGCCGGAGCGGATACCACCGGGCCACCACTGATCGCTGCCCCGCCCCAGACAATATGAATAGGAATTCAATTTAAACTCACAAAAGTCCAATGAGTCACCTACTAGCGCGTTGCACTAACGATAAAAGAGCTGTTTTGCGTATTATAACGAGTAAGGAAAAGTTACCCTACACCCAGTCAGACTAGCCTTCCCCTTTATTGAAAAATGCGGAATTATCTACTACTTTCAGATTAGACTATGTATTAATCGAATTTGAAGTTTGGCATACCTTACTTGGCATTCATTAATAAGAGAGCATTTGTATAAATAACTAACTAAGTAAGGCAAAGACCGTTTACAACACTGAATGGCATTGCAAATAGACCAGGAGCGTAATTGCGTCACACACTATTTATCAGAATCTGAATGATTTTGAAGGTTATAGCTATCTTTAATATTCGAAAAAATTATCTGCTTGGCAACGTAACAACGCCATGACAGTTCCACAACATTCATTGCGTTGTTTATGTTGTTGAGCAAACAAATTTATCGCATTAGCAGCATTCTTCATGATTTAAATTCTGATTGATAGTGCAGATCTATTAAAATAGTCGGGACACTTGAAACCAAACGAGTTATTTTCAAAGCAGAGCACTTTCGGTCGCTTTGTATGCTTTAATTGGAAAATGATTTCCCGGCCAGGCTGAAAGGAACCTTAATTAAGGTCGGTTGCCATAGAAGTGGTCCATTTCCATCCGCCGTAGTCACTTTGACAACGTATTTCCTAAAAGCACAAAGTGGTACACGCTGTCTGTCAATATCCGCCCAACTGTTCCAGTGCATAAAACAAAGCGTCATTTCTCTTTGACAATGAAACAAATCATAACGTTGAAACTTCTACGCGTACTTCCCCAAAAAGCTGTAATAGGTCCTTTATTCTTCGAGCTGTGAGTCAGTCCATGTAAAAAAAAGTATTGATAACTGCATCCGATTAGAGTGGAAGCCACCCCAATATAATTGGGAAAAGGCTAGGCAATGGTGGGTAGATACTGATGATGACTGTTGCTTCAGACTTTTTGAGACTACGTCTAAAATTTACATTTAAAAACGTTTACAAGAAGTAACAGAATAAACGCAAGTACTCAAAGGAGTTTTTTCATAATCGACTACAGCATTTTTTTACCTACCGCAGATTGAGCCAAAGAAAATTCTGTTCCATAGCACGAAGACTAAGTTTAAGTCCCTAAGAGTGCTTAAATTTCCATCATTGTATGTTCTGGAAATGGCCATGTTTTGTAAATACCAATAAAAATCTATTTCCTACTATGTCAGAAACTAGAAAACGACCTTTCCGAAACGAATACTAAAATGTATTACAAATCGAGTCCTGTAGCGCAGCACTATTGAGAAAAAAATATTTGTATGGGTCCTACCATTACAATAAATTGCCAGATGTAATGAAAAATGATACGATTAAAAACTTTAAAAAGATATTGCTGACCTTCCTAATAGAAAAATGTTATTAATCGATTCATGATTATTTAAGGACAAAACTTGTTAATCAGCAATGTGTATTATAATTATAACTAATGTTATCTTGAAAATATGGACCTAGTATACATTTATTTTTAATTTGATTGTAAAGCAACATTTTAATTTGACATTTTTCAATATTTCGAATGTCTGTATAATTGTAGTAATTCTAACAGTGGCATTTTAATTTGTAATTAGCTTCCTAACATTTTTTCATAATTTTTGCGTGCCTATTTCCGGGCAGAATGTACATGGCACTCTCTTATCTACTCCACCTGTATTTCAATGTAACCTACATGCGATGCAAGTAAATGATTGATTGATTGACTTCATTTTTAATGCATAAGGTAATGGTGGCCAACACGATTTTCATAATAAAGTTAGCTTTAAAAAAAGTTTTGGTCATTTGGTCACCTAGTTAAATACTCAATACTCCTATTGGGGAGTATGAGAACTTGCGTTAATTATGCTAATGTGTTGTATAAGGACGTGATAAATTCATGGTTAGATTCGTAAGCAAGTGCAAAAAAATGTGAAATACACTTCACAAAAAAACATTGGTATAAATAAATTATGCAAAAAATTAATACAAAACAGCACGCAAATGCTTTGTGATAGCACAAAGACGTCTTGATTAGAACGATGTCTTAGGCGTAATCGGATAAACAGATAACAATGTCCTGTTTAAATATTACATTTTTAATCTGCGCTATCACGCGAGATATGTGTTCGAGTGTGAGGGTTTGACAAGGGGCTTATAGCAATAATACACTGTTGATAAGGTGCGAAATCACTGCGAATTGTTGTTTAAAAAAGCTATGACGCTATAAACTATCTGTAACTTGCGGTAAACTTAATTCCACCGGATTCAAACAATTTCCGACAAAAAAAAATATATCTAAAGTAAACATCGATAGATCACTAATTTAATTAAGTTTATTGCAATTTGCATTTGCATTTCTGCAAATAATTTACTAAAAAGTCATTCAATTAACTTAGAGGGTTGTATTGATGATTTTAATTCTATAAATAATTACGTGTTACGCTCGCGAATCATATTTTAATCAACTCACAACCTGGTACTGACCTACGAAATGCAAAAAAAAACGTAAGAAAATATAAATCTTGCGATCTACGCTGGAGCTTCCAGCTAAACATTACAGTTTTTACTCTAAAATTTAGCCAAACATGCAAAAATGAGTTAAAATAATAAAATATAGATTTATTCGGCCTACCCAAATGGTTCTTGGTTTGGTCTTTGGTTTTGTTGAAACCATTGTTCTGAGCTGAACAGGTCCTCTAAATCTGTCATTATTTCCTCAAAAGACCATAATTCAGACATGAATCTTCATGATCTTCAGAGAGACTGTGACCCCTGAATTTCTACCGGCTTTTCTTCTCAGAGTTGGAAGATAGGAAACGTCGACCTCATCTAGTGTTTATAGAATTACATGTAAAAGCCCTTGTGGTACTTACAGAAATAAAACCACTTATCATTTATTATGTACTCGGATCGTACCTTAATACCTAAATCGCCGGAATATGTGGCACTCACTCTGCACTTAGCAATTAATCGCAGGATTACTTACTTATCTATATTTTCAACTGATTAAGCCGAGACCGCGCAACGCAACATATCGAATTAAAGATGACTGTAAAATGCAGAAAATTGCATTGCATTTTCCGGTTTAAAAATTGACGTAGGTATGAATAACACAGACCTTCCTTTAGCTATCAAAAAATCAAGCGAAAATTCAGTAACATGACTGTTTTGATTTAAAAAAAACAATAGCGAAACAACAGCGTGCTTCACGGTAAGGAAAACAATGCACAAACGGAAAAAGTATCCGAGTTGATAATAGAAATTCATCAGACTTCATGTTGAAACAAAAGCTCTGAAAGTAAAGTATTTCGGAGCAATAATTGCTACCACTTCCCCTGTTTGCCCTCATGTTTCCTCTGTGTTGTTCCTGTTCCAACCGCCTGCAGATTGTAATGGAATATGTTGTAGGTATATTGGCATTGCTATACAACTAGACACGGCGGGCCTTTTTCCACCTGAGCAAATAGTTTTTCTGACTCATACTAATAGGTACATCTGATGGAAATATGCGATTTTTGTTACTTTGCCAAACCAGTTTTACAACCAGTGTAATTTTGTTTCAACAGATGTTTTTTTTTACTACAAGTAGGTTCTGGTAGTTTGAGCACACTTGCAAACTTTAAGCTGTATTGTCTATGGCATTCACTTTGTAAACTTCTTTCCGCGATTGTTCCTTGAATGGAGGGTTCCGTAGTTGGGGTGAATTTGTCCCAAGAACAAACTTAACGTTAACGTTGTAAGTAGTGAAAAAACATATTCTCCCATTGTATTCCAACAACACTGCAAATGAAAGTTGGTCGACTGTGTCTTGTTAACTCGTAAAGCCTACTTAGCTGTGAAAGTTTATTACAGCTATTTACTATTTACTTCTGCGGTGATTATTTGGGGGGAAGGGGGACTTGATTCATACAAAAATTGGCACTTAAATGCTTAATATCTCACAAAAGGATACCTTAATCGAAAAATTGTTTTAACAAACCCATTCAACGACAACCTATACCATGAAGAAGACGAGAAACAATCATCCTCACTTTACGTGCAGAGGAGGTACCTTAAAAAAATTGTTCTATTAAGGTACTTTGTATTTTACTACTTTGTCGGCGTGATCAACATGTATATCCATTCCAAATTAGGTACATCTTTCTAGTACTAAGAGTCTCTCACCTAAACTGCATATAGACGAACAGACGGATGGACGAACATGGTAAAACTATAAGGGTTCCTTGTTGACTATAGAACCCTTAGAATGGAACCATTTGTTTGTTACACACCTACTTGTTGTTCCAAATCTCCGGCTAAATTGAAACTGAAACCCACCAAACAGCATTTTGCCCCCATTTAACCTCCCATGACCACGCAACATGAACTAACACTCATTTTTCCCCGTCTTCACACATTTATTCATAATACAAGCCAGCGCGCGTCCAGCGTCAGTAACATACAACGTGACAAACAAAGTGAAAACTTTCATTGTTTAAAACTTGGCTCGTCTGCAGTCTGTAGCAGACATGCTCGATGCTTAAGCGCATTCGCATACTTTAGAGCTAAGCTGCCATGGTAAGTAATGTTTGAATGGAAGTACTCTAAACATCTAACAAGGTGGCGATAGTGTGCCATCAAAAAAAAGGCACCAGTTACCCATACATTTCAGGCAAAGCCCTTTGTTTTAAAACATTACCAGGATAAATAAACATTAAATAATTTGAATTTAGGACTTATAACTTTCATTGTAAGCGGTTTCAAGTATTTTGTATATTATTGGTTGTAATATTTATGACAAACAAATTTAGGGCATATTGTATTTAGGGATTTCTATTTTACGGCATGTTATATTATGTGACGTTAAGTTCGGGCAAGTTATCATTCGGACTTGACAAATGATGATTAGAACAAAAAATAAATGAAAATTTAGATTGTGGATAAAAAAGTTAGGGAACACAATAGAAAATCGTCTAGTATTAATGCTGAAATGAAACTTTTTGGTGCAACCGTGAGACATACACTGATATTGTTGTTTATTTTCACTTTTGTTATTATATTTTGTGTTTCACAAACTGTGTACAAATAAATGATATTATTTTCTTCTATATTTAGTTGAGGACTCACTATGGCCACCTTCAGGCTCACTAGGGTAGGTTTCAGGGGGAGGTATTCAGTTATTTTAATTAAACCTAGTATGTTTCGGGTGACCACTCAAAATCAGCGCTGTGCTGTGGTCCCATAGCACAGCATCATGCTGAGTGGAAGCCTTCTTTCTTGTCACAGTCATATGTTCTATGTGCCTCTGTATAAATCTGTGTTGTTTTAATGTTTTTTAATGTGATCTCATATTTTTGTATGTACGTGTTTCTGTAACAAAAATGTATAGTCTTCTTTCTTGCTTTTTTCTATAAGTCGCAAGATAATTGGAAAATCGAATGTGAAACTCCTAGGATGAATGTTATGGTCCGGATAATTGGAAAATGGAAATTAAAACGATTTTCGTAAACATACAAAATGAATAACAGCACTACAGCCCAGTTTTTATCTACAATTACAAAGCTTGCCGCTCTTTTGAGAATGAAGGGGAACTTCACTGGGACGCACCGGGGTGAGGTTCCTATCTCTATGGATAGGTAAATGTTTGTAAATATACATTTGCCTGTGGAGTAGCGTTGTCACTGTTGCACCCGGAGAGTTCCAAACTGTGTCTAGGGGGAAATGAGGTTATTGGGGCACTGGGGCTGATTCGACTCAGCTGTTTAGGTTTACTTGTTATAGAGGGCTTAGAAAGTCCCGAATTCTTCCCAACATTCTAACTTTTTAATTACACTGGACCATTCTGGGAACCTGATTACGGTGATATTAAAGGTCAAAGTTCAAACTTGTTTCCCCTTTTTTTTTGTAAAACAACTCGTTTTTAAACACCGACGCAAAAAGAGGGGTGTTATAAGTCTGACTGTATAAGTGTGTCGGTATGTCACCACCGCACCGTAGCTCTTAAACGGGTAAACCGATTTGGGTGTGGTTTAAAAGTAGGTTTTCTTGCGGTGGTTTTTAACTAAGTTTGATCAAAATCAGTTCAGCCGTTTCAAAGTTATCGTCTGTTTTGTTAGGTACGGTAGGGTTCATAGACGCGTATTGTGTATTTACTTTACTTTCAAACATATGTGTGACCTAAAATTTGAAACACCGATGTATCCTTGTAAAAGGTAAAACGGGCTGTTGTCCGCAACACCACGTCAAAGCGTGTATTTTGCGTACGGGTGGGAGAATCAGTTATTCGATCCACCCCAGCTCCTCGAGAAAGGCCAGCAACGCCTTGGCGTTGCTGACAGTCTCACGTAGGGTACCTGGGTTACCGAAGTATTTTGCCCTGTAATTTTTGACCATCGGGCAGTTTAACAGCACATGAGCCGCTGTCTCGTCGTCCTCCATGCAGGCCCGACACTATATAACTATGCAAGCTACTGGAATTCTTGGTTTGATGATGGAGCCAGGCTATCCAGCACTCTAGTAGATTCTTGCTTGATATCGCAGATATGTCGTGTTTGGATTCGTCTTGATCAGTATTTGTTTTTGTTTTGTCTGAAAGGTGACTTAAACAAGAGTGTTCTTTACTAGGTCTCAAGAAAATCGGTTCAGCTGTTTGAAGATTATCAACTCTTTCTGGTTGATGAAGGAATTTGAGCATCTTCCACGGTTCTGGTCGAGTCGAAATTAGGTATCCTATTCTATTACTTCAATGATATTAGAGGAACAAAATGACCTTGAACTGATACTGCAGCATCACCTGGAATTTCCAGGATACCCAACTACCTCAGCAACAGAAGGTTTCAATGAATAGGTTTTAGATAAATGGTGATCAGGGTCTGATGATAAAATAGCAACGAGGAATGAGCATAAATTAGCAACAAGCTTCACTGTAGGAAATATACGTAAAGCTGCGGAGATTTCAGTTACACATGATGTGTCGATCGTAGCGTGTTTGCTATTACTATATTAAGTTTAGAATGTAGGAAATAAAAGTTAAATTTAAAATTTAAATAACCCCCGACCCCATATAAAAACCAAAAAGGGCCAATAAACATTTTTTTTCAACTTTTTAGAAGTTTTTGTTTAGGTCGTTGGTTTAGGTTAATTTAACTTTATCAATGATAAAGCTTAACTTGAAATACCCCCACGACCCGTGTACCGTTATGAACACGTTTGTACAATGTTTTGTGCGATACCGTAAATTGCGATATTTTGCACCAAAAATTAAAGTCGTCTCCTAACAATTATTTTTGTGCAATGTTAATTAGTTTGATGTTCATAATGCATAGATGTCGGCTATGTGATGAATTTTAAATTAAAATGGTTGTCGCAGCTTCAAATTTCAGAGTAAAAATTCTAACCACTATTTTATATAAGTAAACCTAGGCGTTCATAAAATTAATGGCGTCCGCTGCCTTTTTATTTATTTTCTTTACATTTTCCCTCGAAGTCCCCGTCATTCGCTGCAAAAAATAAGAACGTAAAATTAATCTTACAAGAGCACCTTCCTTTTCAATAACTTGAGGAAATTGATGCTGCTATTGCATTTGCACAGGGCTAGAGAACTGTAGATATGGCGAATTGTACTTAACTGTAATTAGGAACAAGTTACATACGCAAACTAATTGAAAAATTCATTAGAATTAGAGAGACTCGAGACAACGAGACTGATGTTTGTACAAGTACTTTGTAAGTAAGTAAGTACTAAGTAGATATTTTTGACTCAACGAGGATGGAAGCTGAAACTCTAACATCGTGTAGATTATTAGGTAATCGGTAGGGGCCGGATAGGTAAACAACATGGCACATGGCTCAGCTGAATATTATACATTTAATAAGGTGCTTAACATCCCTTGTCTCTACCTAAATTCTTGCGCATCTGCGAATTCTTCCCATTCTAATGTCTATGGAAAAATCTAGGTAGAATGTAATTAACGTCTGTCAAGAAAACCACTTTGTGAAAGACATTCGCTCATAAAGACTAAGTAAACGCGTGCAGAACCTGCACCAATTAACGCAATTACGTCAAATTAGACGCATGCCATTGTGATGCTTTTTTCCGCAGTTTTTATAACTCCACGTGTTGACAGCAATTATCTCCTATAGTACGCGTAAACGAGTTATCTCACAATTTAGATGATATGATCGGTTAGTCACAAGAGTAATTATTGAGCTCCATAAAATAGATTTGGGCTTTTAGGGACGGTACGCTAACTGATGCATACATGGCTTCTATCGGGACAGGTCAACTCAAAGCTGGAATGGCTCTTTCTTCAAAAGGCTCTTCCAGGCACGGCCCTGGATTGTTAGACTCACATAGTAAAAATAAAAAAGCCATGACATAGTTTTTAGCTTTTTTTCCGTCGTTTTTTAGCCTCTTAAGCAATCCTACTAATCCTACTAAATCCTACTAATAATAGTATAAATGTGAAAGTTTGTAAGTATGTATGGATGTTTGTTACTCTTTCACTCAAAAACGGCTGAACGGATCCAAATAAAATTGGGCGCACAGGTAGTTTGTAACCTGTTATAACACATGGGATACTTTTTATCCCGGTACTACGTTCTCGTGGGATAGTTCTCGATCTCCACGCGGGCGAAGCCGCTAGCAAACGTACTAACGTACTAACTCCGTAAGAAACACATATGGCATTTCTGCATCAGTAGTTTATAGTAAACTATACTATAAACTACTGATGCAGAAATGCCATATGTGTTTCTTACGGAGTTAAGTACGATTAAAGCTTCAGATGCTAACATACAAAGTTCATGATTTTGTTTCACGAAGACAGCTACTGCAAATACACATAGGTACAGTGAAGGCAATCCGCAATAGTAAGCGACCGTAGGTTCTATGAAAAGTACACAACTCTCGGTAGATTTGAAACCGAATTTAGCTCCAATGCATAGTTTCTGTCCATAAATTTTTAGGGCTTTGATATCTATCACAGCTAACATTTCCGGAAATGAATAATCCATGAAAATACCGGTGTACTTAATTTTAAGCAAACATATAATCTAATGCTGGAGTTCGAAAAGGCTTTATTGCAGGAAACATTCATATTGCAACGAATTTCATAAATTGGCTGAGATGTAGTTTCAAAATTATTCTGTCAGTTATCGTGTGCCTGGGGCGGTCGCCCCATTCTCCCCTAAATGTACTGGTAAATGGCAGAAAATCTATAATTTGTGTTTTGACGTCGTTAGTTTCCGCCCGCACGACCCTAGGCAGTTACAGCTAAATAAATAAATATTGTGATAATAACCTCTCCACGTCTGTAATGGGTACCACGATACCCTTTAGTGAGACGGGTTATCGGACTTTCGGGCTTCTGACGACCCGTACGATATTCAAAGATCCACGAATGACAGTCGGGACCAACGGCTCAATGTGCTTTGGGAACGTGAATCACGGAGGGGTATTGGTATGTAAAGATGGTCACCCATCCACGGACCATCCACGGCAAGCGTAGCTTAGCTTGATCGACCGACCCGTGAGGCTTTTATTCATTAGCCTTTTTATTATTAAGCCCCTCATGTGAAAATAATTATGGGAAATGTATTATGGGAAATGTATTCCTGGAGGTGTATGTAAATGTATTCCTTTTTCACCGGTAATTTAAAAAACATAACTGGTAACTAATTGTCATGATAGAGCGAGGAAGCGGTGAGTTAACCTTTTTACGAGCTTTTTATCGCTCAAGATGCTGATCTAACGGACCACTATGTTCTCACGGTGTTTCCCATCAAATACTGTCACATTGTCAATATTGGTACTTTACCATAAAAATGTTAAAAACTCACTTTTTCAGAAAGAAAAAAACCTCACATAACACTTTTCACCGAAGATTAACCAAAAATGTCTGAAGTCTGCTGAAAATAATTTAAGATTTATCTTTAGTGCTAGGGCTAAAGTTCAAACGTTTGGCGGTTTGACAGTAAACACAATATACAATATACCTCGTATGCAGGCTCTATCTAGACTAGGATATGTAATATCGGTAGGTTTTGTGTCGAAATGCCGATATTAATATCGGATTTACGACAATTTCATTAAATAATTATTCAATGAGATTAAACGAACTTATGTAGTGTTATGTTATGTTAATGATTTTAATTATTATAATTCTGTAAATACATACGTATTACAGTTGCGAATCATATTTTTTCCAACATACACCCTGACACTATAAACGAAATATTATATCGAATAAAATGGAAAATTGATAATAAGGAAAGAACATTAAAACTAAAAATAACTACGTATTACATAGAGAACGCCCGCTGGTAGTGCTTAAAAATGACAATGCATCTGTCTGCAAGAGTCCAACGAATTTTACAACATAAGTTACTTGCTGAAGAAAATATGCGCTCACTTTCAACGCTAGTTGGTAATAAGTACACGATATATTTTTTCTGATTCCGATATTATACTGGACTATTTATTATCGGAATTGAAATAATTAAAAATCTACCTAAGATATTCAAACCCTAATCCACTACTACTTATAATATTCTTATGGGTCTTATTAGAAGATTAAATAAAAGTCACACGAAGGGCAATGGAGAGGGTTTCCCTACGTGATCGAATCAGGAATGAAGAAATTCGCAAGAGCACCAAGGCAACCGACATAGCCCGAAGAGTTGCCAAAATTAAGTGGCAGAGTGCAGGGCACGTTGCTCGCAGAACAGAAGTCCGATGGGGCCGAAACGTTTTGGAGTGGCGACCGCGTTTCGGAACACCTAAAGTGGGAAGGCCTCCCACAAGGTGGACCACTTTGTAAAGACCGTGGGAATCCCCTGGATGTGGGAAGCACAAGACCGATCGAAGTGGCGGAACTTGAGGAGGTCTATGTCCAGCAGTCTTTCGGCTGAAATGATGATGATGTTTCTTCAACACGATTTAGATAGTGTGTTACGCCGTTGCTTGGCAAGTCGTTATGAGTTTATTAACAAAAAAAAAATACTTCAAAAAATGCCTAAAATAATCTAAACGAGATAGTCTAGCGCCTAGCCCAATGCTGTTATTCAGTCGTCAAAACTTGTTTCCCTCAGAATCAATGAATGAATGAAATGCACCGATCCCACCGTGGCTTGACTAGACTGGATTAATCGAATGAACCCGATGATTTGCACTAACCCCTGGAGCCTCATGCTACATGGTGTTACAGAGGCCATTGCATATCAAGAAGTAGACCGGGGGGCGCGTAATGGTTAAGTAGACGTGACCTTAGGATAGGAAGGATTACGAGCATACCGAATAGGCATCCTTCAGTAAGCATTGGACTAGTGGAGAGACGGGTGGTATTTTATTATAGGAGGGCATCTTTTCACGACGTCGCCGGCATGTTGATTCAGACCGATCTTCTTGGGTAGGTTCAACCGTTTTCTTAACTCTTTTCTATGCCGTTGCTTCGCTATGTTCTGTGTTGTTGTTTTCATAGTCGTCTTCTCAGTTTTCGCTGTTATCAGTTTCTGGTTTTTTGTAGATTTCGCGAGCCGTTTTCTTGATCTTGTTTCTGTCTCCAGCCATTGTCATTCCAAAACGTGATTCCCATGTCGATGTATTTCATATACCGTTTTAAGTTGTCGTTCTATATGTAAATAGGTCGTCCCACCTTCTTAGATTTAGCCTTAAACTGCATTGCTGCAACTCGCTTCCCTCAGAGATATAAAAGTCTCTCAAACCTCAGGGTGTTTTTGCAATCGTGATTGCTTAACACTGGGTCTTGATTAGGATAATTAAGTAGAACCAGTAGCTATCAGCTCAGACAGGATTTGTGCCCCTTTGGCGCTGTAGTTCCTTTATTAAATGGGGTTTACCTGCAAGAAAAGACCAGACCGCAGGCCACATACTTAATAGTGATAACTGGATTCTTGTTGAATTGCTTTATTCTTGACTATACTTTATTTCATTTCAATTAGATTTATGTAGCACTGCTCGGTTTATAGTAGAAAATTTTCAAATGTTTTTAAAACTTAGGATCCGGTGGGTACCTACAAAATCACTGTTCGAATATGTACAAAATGAAACGTCTACCTAAGTAGGTACGTATTTATTTTTCGAAGATAAGATAATTATTGATTTTGTCTAACTTGTTTTGTCCTAATTAAATAAATTCTACAGTTAAATAGGTACCTAAACTACCAATTAAGTTGTGTCCTGCCCCACTCTAGCAGCACCCTAATCGTGTACCACACTACCGATCATAATCTGAATCGTTTTGAAGGATCTTAGGCTAAGAAGGCGATTATTAATTACGTGAGGCAATTTTGGCGATTATTCAACCCCCGCTCCCGTTCTAGTGAGATATCGTGAGATTTGGCTCGACCCTCCCCCCTCCTCATAATCTCACGTAATAGATTTCAAAACACGTATATTTAGTGTAAAAACGTAAATCTGTGCTTATTTACGTTGGATTTGTGCATTACGTTTGGCTGGCTCGGCGGTATAATAATAGAGGAGCTACTGTGCTACTATGTGCCGTTCGAATAACCGCGATGAATATTATTTTGTAGGATTAAACCATATTAGTGGATAAACATGTGTTCAAAAATCAAAATCAAAAGTAATTTATTCAAACTAGGCTGAGAGTCAGCACTTATTGAACGTCAAAATTACATAAGACAGTCCCCCAAAACGCCCGCCCTTCAACACTTCCTAGTGCTTTAGCTGGCAAGAAGTGGCGCAACAAACTCCGCAGCAGCACAGCTGTCTGTTAAGTTAGAACAACTTGATTTTGTACAATAATAGGTGAGTAATTAACATTACTAAACACAAAACATAAAATTAAATTATTTGCCATATGTCAGCAGCATACGTCAGTATATCAACAAAACATAGTAACTAAACTCAAGCAAATATAAATAATAAAAACAAAACAATAAACGTAAACAGAACTCAATACCCACATAAAAGCCTCCATGCATAAAGGATTTGCGCGCTTACATATGCAATGCTGCATTATGTTCATTAACATTTAACGTGAAGTAATAAATGTTAAGCTAGGACCTTCGGAGTAAAATAGATAAACAGTTAAATACGAATAAAAATTACAAAACCGTGGTCAGCAAGACGACCAGTCACCACAAGCAGCGCCCGTTCACGAGCATAACGCAAGGATCAGCCATTGCCCGCCTTGCCATATTTGAAGGAAGGGGGCCTCCCGACCCCCGACGCTACCGCAAGCGGTGACATCTAAGGGAGCATGACGAACTTGCTGCTGGTTGCTCAGGCAAGAGTAGTATGAATAATTGTCGAGGTCGCTAGCTAACCACATGTTGCAATACATTCTCATTAAAAAAACATTTTAATGAGTAGATTATGTCAACAATAAATGAAAAAATTAAAAATATTACTTAATCCAGTTTAACCCAGTTTACTCGCAATTTTATATTGTTTCTTTGCGGAAAAAATTAAATTACGTCATATTTGACGAGATCCCGCTCTCCTCCACGTGAGATTGGGTGAGATTCAACTCGACCTCCTCCCCCCCCTTAAATGCCTCACGTAAATAATGGAAGCTCCCTAATTCATTTCTTCATATTACGTTCGAAAAAATTGGCTGCTCAAATATGTAAATAACGCAATTAATGTTTTGAAACGGCCAAAATGAAAGCCATTCCTTCTGTTAGTGTTATGCAATCACCCCGTAGATGTAGCTGAATATCAATCGAGTTTTATAACACCACCAATAAAAATGAAGGAGAAAAATCGTTTTGTTCACCGTTTCTCGGTTCAATCGGAACGTTCAATTTAAATTGATTCGTAGTAACTAGTACTTAACGTGCTGAAAATTGCTTTCAGCAGACTTAGCATGACGCTTTCTATTTCTACGAAGAATAGAGTGCTTTTTCAATACAAAGTGACATTTCGTTTCTCCATTTTTGACATCGCACCGTAGATATCCTTCTACAATCTGTCATTTTGTCTTTTGTTTCTTACGATCTCTCTCTAGGTCCTTATAAATGTAGACTATTTCAAAAGAATATTTCTTGCCAAACTGTCAAAATCACACTGACAACAAACTCCCACTCGACGGCCAGAAAGCCAGAAAGTATGTACAATTATCTACAAAATCAAGATTCGTTTAAAACGCATAACTATGATAATTAATAGAAAAACATAGCTATCTTCTCCTATTGTACATCATTTAGTTGATAGTCATGTTTATTCTTCCGTCGACAAATCGGTGCTCGTGCTAAGCCTGCAGATACATGGCCGAATTTGACTTTGCACTAAATGAATGGTGCATTCCATTGCTGAATATTTTTAATATAATCTTCCTAGGTAAAAATAATTTATCAGCTAGACTCGGCTTATTTCGATTAAAAACTATGTCGGAATTAAGGATCTCGACGAAGAAATTAGCCGTTCATTAGTGAGCAGTCTGTTGCTTGTCAGATTAATTACCATGGTAGTATTGAGCCGGGCTATGAGTGTTTTTTTAAGAAACGAGACGAATCCAAATGAACGCTTTAGGGACTAATCACACTTATTGAGCTCTGTTCAGCTTTTGTCCATAGAAAACAACGATTTCGTATGAGATGCGTACACATCCATTCAGCCGCGGAAAACTTTGCTGCTTGTTTTCTATGGACAAAAGCTGAACAGAGCTGAATAAGAGTGAGTAGTCTCTTAAGCAGAACACTTTCAAGAATTTATTTTAGAATTTGTTTGTGTTCTTTCTTCACTCATAATGTTCGTGCGAATTAATGAATTTTCTTATTAATAACAGTTTTTTGTAATTCAACATATTTCGTTCTTAAAATTTAGCTTTGCTAGTAACAATCTGTGGTGAAGTATAGGACGTGTGTGCGAGACTGAAAGAGAATTGAGAAAAAATTGGATGCATGTGAATTATAACCTACGGTGGTATCGGCCATACTACGTCTATTGCATGAAATATGTTGTCGATGTAAATTAACTTTAAAAATCACACCAAAACAGAATAAAACACAAAAATGTGAATCGTTACCAATATTGCATGTACAGTACGGAGTCAAATAGTATATTGCTATAAATGCGCGGTCCAGGCCGTACTTACATCTGTGTATAAGTGATGTATCAACACAGAACGCACTCCTCAGAACTCACACACTGGCGTCGAATGAAACAAAAAACATAACGTCGTACAGGGTACGTAAATACGCAACACCTTGGTCGGTTCATACCATTGTTAAATTCACGTTCTCATATCAAGTTCCGATAGCTTACTAGCGTATCGTCTTGTACGAGTATTATGATTATGATACACATAGGTCTGGGCTCAAATCTCGACATGAGGATTTTATTTCTCTTTTCAACAATAATCTTCATCTGTTCTTTTATTATTCGATAAATTCATAAACGAAGTTAATACTGTAATAATATTTTTTTTATTACTTTTAAATAAAGTATTAAGAATAAAAATGTTTAATAAGTGATTACAAAATGTTAACACGTTGTAATTTTATGAAGTATAAATATAACTATTAATAACTTCTTGTTAAAACAGTTTATTTTTTCATAAAGAACAATTTACTTATGTAAAGTAGCTAATCAAGTGAACTATGATAATAAGACTTAAAATATTGTATTTTCCTAACATAATAATATTGTGCTGTAATTACTACTATGTGTCTACTCTAACGAAACCACAACTAGCCAAGTGAGGGAGAGGCAGAACATGCGCCCTCACGGCCGCAGCCTTCGCAGGAGACGCCCTGGGCGTCGGGAATCCCAGGCTGATTCCCGGCCACCGTAGGCGCAGGCTTGCGGACGGCGAGTAATGGGTAGCTCTCTGTCTGGTAAGGACTAAGCCCGGGTCGACGGCGCGTTGTGTTCCACGCGCGCCTCAAAGAGATGTCAGCACCAACTGATGGGGCCCGCAAGGGCCGATGCCTGCCAGGGGTGCGGGATGTTTGAAAGATAGCGCGGTATCCCGCGGCCCCTGGCACACATGCAACTGAGGGAACACGGGTGGGTTTTAGTCAGTAAAAGTCTGACACGCTCCACCAGCGGGAGAAGTTATTTGATGATGTCCCATCCAAAAAAAAAAATTGAGCTCTAGAGAAAAGTTGTAGATCTTGATAATGCCTACAAAATACGTAACGACAGCATATGTCTAACTTTTATATTTAAGTCACAAAAGTAGATTTTTATCTTAAAAAATTTGGATCTCGTTTATTGGTATAATATTTAACAATTATGAATTCTTATCAAAAAAGTAAAAAGTCTTTTGTTTTAAACACTTGAGACGATAACGTCCCAATTGTTTAAAACGAAAGACTTTTCACTTTTACTGCATCTAATTTGGACGAATGGTTAAAGAGATAATACGACATAGGTATGGAGCCGCGACCGTGTCGTAATCTATTGAATAGCACTCAGTACTAACCGAACCACACTCATAATTTCATCACAAGTTAAGGAATGTGTTAAAAATTTTACCGCCCAACGAAGTGAGCACGGGTCAGCTAGTTAATAATAATGATGGAGAATAATTATTCATAATTTTCAATTAATGACACTTACCGTAACATATATAAATATACGCACAGGACCTGTTTCGAATGCTGAAATAAATTTTTAGGTTGTACTACTGCTGCCCGCGGCTTCGCTCTCGTGGATATCGGAAATATTACATTAAAAGTTGTTTTTTAAGTACCGTATATACTTTCATATGCATTTATTAAACGCTGGTATTTTGACATTACGAACAGACACCTCAATTTTATTTATTTGTTTAGATAGGAAAATCTACATTTAAACGAAATTGCGGGCAACATCTTTTTGGTAGTGGGATATTAATAAATAGGTCTTCTAATATTATCCATCTTGGTTCATTATGGCAGCAGATATATTCAGTTACCAAAACGAATCAAAATCACGCCCTACTCCAACGGGGTTAGGCAGAAACTACAGAACGCCACCTACTACGCCCTTACATCCTTTTGCCTCGCGAACGTTCATACATCTGGACATACACGCCGACGCCGGTTGTAAAAGTTACTTTAATTAAAACATACAAATTGAATATTAACAAAACTATTCTGAATATAATAGCTTCATGATTTAAACCAACATTTCTGAACTACAGAGTTATTTTAACGTAATATGTATTTAATTACACACCTAATGAATTGCATTCATAGACGTGGACGAAGCTTTCGAAACTGTACATTTTCGGAGAGTGGAATTTCATCATGTATGGAGTTTCCATGTATTTCATTGAGAAGGGCTTGTGGTTAAGTCATAACGTTGCACGGGTCGATCGATCAGGTAAGGCTACGCTTGCCGCGGTTGGTTCGAGGATGGGTGACCATCTTTACATATCAAGACCCCTCCGTGCCACGAAAAGTACGTTAAGCCGTTGATCCCGGCTGTCAATTGTGCATCTTTGACAGTGGTTACGGGTCGCCAGAATTTCGAAAGTCTGACAACCAGTCTTATCAAGGGGTATCGAATTACCCAGTAACTGGATTGTGGTGGTCCGATAGGTAGGCGCTCCATGTAAAATACTGATATTCAGATGCATCCGGTTTGACTGAAAGCTGACCCCAACATAGTTGGTAATGTATCTAATTGTGAGGACTCAAAGATCAAACTCGAGGTCGGGGACGAGTAGTAGAGGTTGAGTTGTCGGGGTCCAATTGTTAAGGTTGTGTGGTCCTGGGGTCGAGTTGTAGCGATACTAATAGAGAGGCACTGGCATTTTTGCGATTCTGTAGAAATACAAAGAACTGAGACAGTTTTTTTTTGTTATACCTATCGTGCTGTGAGGCGTCAAACCGTCGTAGGTTTTTTTTTAATTAACTCTCGTTTTGGTTTTGTTTTTGAATTTTTTAATAATAATATTTTCGATCTGATACAGTTACTGTCTTTTTGCATTCGTTGGTCTCATGAGTAAGGTGATATTAATCTAGAATAGGTATGTTTTTTTTTATGTTTTGGTTGATTTGCTTTTTGTTGTTTCTTTTGATTTGTAATTAAATCTTTTTCATTCATTGTTTTCATTTTCAACAGTACCTACGATTTCATACAGATAACCTCCAGTATATTAGGTTATCAAGGGATCATTTTGATCGTGATAGTATATAGTATTGCACTTCTGTATGGGCAGCGCATTTATTTTTCATGTTTTTGTCTGTTCCGTAGTAAAAGAAAGATGGTAACTTATCGAATAACTTTTTAGTATTTCGTTTCGTTAATTAATTATTCAATGTTTTTACCTAAATGAAATCATGAAATATCGCTCTGCTCAATTATTTACATAATAATGATATTGTGGTATACTAAATACTTGGTCTTGGTTTAAAAAAAGGATTTGGAAACTAAAAAAAATCTGATTTACTTACTCTTGATCGGGCGAATTGCGAATTTAAGAGTATTACTATAAAGTGTTTAACATTAAGTACCTATTGTACCTAGACCTATTATTAAAATACAGATTTCTTTGTTTCAGGCTATAATACAGGTAGCAGAGCGTCTGTACCCGACTTTGATGACTCTTCTGAACTTGGCGCTGAAGGATGTGTTTGGCGAATACGACAAGCCTTTCGTGACAATCTCGGTCAAGGAGCTCCTGTTCAGCGGAACTCCACTGTGCCTGCCGAGTCCCAATATCGTCGCGTCTGTTGCCTGCGACATCATCAGAGGCATCGCGGAAAACGCTCGGAACATAGAAATCAAGAAGGACGGATCACTCCTTTTCTCGATTTTGGATTATGTAAGTATATTTTTCTACTCTCATATCGTAAATCGTATTCTAAACTTCAAAAGAGAGTTTTTAATGGCATAGGTACTTTATAAACACAATACCGAAATTTAAAAATAGAATCCTATTAAAACACTTTTCCTCTAATAAAATATTGATATTTTAAACATTTTTTAATTGATATACCTAGGTATTTTATAAACACAATACCGAAATTTAAAAATAGAATCATATTAAAACCACTTTTTTAAACCGTGCGAAGCCAAAACCCCAAAAAAAACACTTTTCTAGAATAAAATATTGATATTTAATTTTTTTTTTACGTTATGATATCTAGAGAAAATCCAAGAAGTTTCCACCTATATTTTTTTTTGTAATAAAATGCATATATGCGGGGTGCGCCATTTTTATAGCTTTACAAAACTATTTCTTACTCTGTTAACGGTGATCTTTTATTTAGTAGGTTCCATCCCAATGCATGAGAGGAGCTAAAGCAGTGTATGACATAACTAGGTATTAAAGCATTCGTGTGATACCGTTTAAACACACTTGTGTTTTAATACCCTCCTTAACGCAACAATTACATAAACTACAATTATTTGTCTAGGTTTATTTAACCAACTTGATGCTCTAGTGGGGTAAAGGAAAAAAATCGTTTATTTTCATAGACAAAGATCAACCATAGAGTATAAGTGGCCGCGGCAACCCTTGGCTTCCTCGCGTAACCCTTACTTCAATAAATGTCATCATCATCATCTGCCTAGCCTTTTCCCAACTATTTTTTTGGTTTCCGGTCGAACTGGGTGCAGCTGAATACCATTATTTTAATTAGAGCGACGGCCTATCTGACCTCCCCGACCCGGTTACTGGGTAAACGATACCTCTTGGTAAGACTGGGCGTCAGGCTTTCCGGCTTTGGACGACCTGTAACGACAAGCGTAGCATATCTTGACCGATTGCCCCGTGCGGCTGTTAGTACTAAGCCACGAGACCCTTACAACTCGACTCGTGACTTTCATAAATGTTTAAAAAAATGCACCGATTGGACCTGACCTTAGAATAGGACCTAGAACCCCCCATGGGCAGCAGTCGCGCTTGCGACCACTACAACAACGAGACTTTCAAAAATACTTTTCTCACTACCTCAGAAAGATTCTGGTTTTCATTCGAAATCTGAGTACAAAGGTGCATTTTATCAGCTAGCATAAATAATTACAGCGTAATAATTTGAATTTAATCTGATTCTAATGGATCTTTAAAGTGCCCGGTTGGAAATAGGCTCGCCCCCCGTTATTTGAGACTTAAACACAACTGGCGAAATGTGGGTGTAGGTAGGTACTAAAGGTAGACCTCTGCGCAACTCTTCGGGAATTACGTCGTGATGTCATGTTAAGTAATTTAGTCATGGTCGTGGCCGTGTTGGCCGTTCGCTAGTTCTCTAAGGCCTGATTATTAATAGTCAGATTACTTTTACCTGAGGAATAAATATGTCGATCTTACAGCTTTTGTATAGAAAATATGCAAAACTGTCAGCTTTTATACTTCAGAGAAAAGTTATCTGACTAATGAAATATCAGCCCTAAGCAAATTCATATTTTATAAAAACAAAAGACTACAGTGAGGTGCGACCCTTCTATTCTAAGGCTTCTTCAAACAGCCGCAACGCGACACTTGTAGGACAATTTCCATTAAGTTTTCATAGAAATTGTTCTACGAGTGTCGCGACGCGACCGTCGCGTCGCGCTAGTCTGCACGAGCCTTAATGGTAAAACAAACCGCAGCAATTGGGTACTGGTGCAGGCAAACCATGATCTGTTCTGTTAAAATTATATATTATTATAAAAATTAAGCTTGACGTGAGCTGTCAATAGAATCAATCGAATTATGAGCGCACAGTCGACTGTACGTCACGTCCGTGGTTACACTTTGAGCTGGCCTAAAGTAGTAAGGAGTAACAATAGAACACGAGGCCAACTTATACTGGTTTCGTTACCACTGACGTGTGGCCTACCGTAGAATCGATAGACACTCGTTTATTTTTAACATGGATGCGCTAAGATAGCCCGCAGAATTTAAATTTTGTTACGTTTTATGCAATTTGCTGGTCAGTGTCAGATTGTATGTTGATTAAAATATTATTCACGACCTCGATGACAATGGACTCTCCATTCGATCTCAAGAGAGAATTACGAGCACACCCAGATGCATGCGTCGGGAATCCCAGGCCGATTCCTGACTACCGTAGGCGCGGGCTTGCGGACGGCGAGTAATGGGTAGCTCGCTGTCCGGTAAGGACCAAGCCCGGGTCGACGACGGGGCGTTGCGTTCCACCAGCGCCTCTAAGAGATGTCAGCACCAACTGGTGGGGTCCGCAAGGGCCGATGCCTGCCAGAGGTGCGGGTTATTCGAAAGAGATGCCGTGGCCCCTGGCACACAGGCAACTGAAAGAACACGGATGGGTTTTAGTCAGTAAAAATCTGACTCGCCCTCCCTCTCCGCTCAGAGCGGGAGAAGTTATTAGATGATTTCCCATCCTCAAAAAAAAACTCGGATGCATAGCATTCTTAGGTTTTTGATAAAAAATTATAAGTAGGCCACGTTAGCAATTGCGTAGCATGAGATTTTGTCATTCGATATGGAAGAAATTTGACGATAATCTAAAGTATGCACTAAGTAGATTACTTCATAGAATGCCTTGGAAGCGTGGCTAAACTAATTCTTGGAATCTACCGAGTGCTTCGCCAACCTTCCTGCCACCCCATTCGAAACCACGCCTACGCAACGCAGCCATGCTGATTTCTATCTCTCAAAATAGACAGTAATTATTAATAACCATCAAAGAAATGTGAACAAAGCCGCAGGGGATGTCTGAGACGTCCTAGTTGCTCTGGATAAGTAACTGTTCATATAGCTGACTCTATCTAGTGGGGCCATTCAAGTATTACGTAAGCAGATTTTTTGCAATTATTAACCCCACTCCCCCTCGTCAGCAAAAGTAAACAAAGCTTTTACCCCCCCCCCCCCCACCTCCCATGCTCACGTAAACTTTGGTACATGCATTTTTCAATGTGTTCTGGCTTATTTATTGATTCATGAGCAGCAGTTATCAAGTCTAGAAATAAGGAATAGGTTTGGAATAGAGGACTTTATCGCATATATATTTATTTAAGAACATTTTATTGAGATGGTATTCAGTTATTATCATGTATAAATATATGAACGAACAAAATAAACTTCTTTTAAAATTTTGGTATATTAATACAAATTAACAGTCTTCAGTCCATGACACATGAGTCCATGACTGTAAGTCCTGTATTACAGAACCTCACTCAAAGACTCAAGCATTACTTAAAACTAGTTTCAACCAATCAAATGGCTCGAAACTAGTTTTAAGTACTGCTTGAGTCTTGAGTGAGGTACTGTAATACGGGTCTAAGTCTTCGATGACATTGGATGTTTGCTCTCAATGTTGTGTGTCTGCTCACTTTCGTGTGGTTTCGGAATATCGTCATCGTTTTCTTTAAGCCATTCATACACAAGTAGGGTTTCCATAAGTATTCAAACCAAAATCGACGAAATTTTGTAGAAAACCCAGAAAGGATACAAATAAATACTGCTGACGTAATCACCATCCAGACCACCCCATCCCCTTGTCATCAAAAATAAGCAAAGCAATGACCCCCCGCCCCTTTGTAGTGCTTACGTAACACTTGAATGGCCCCATTAGTCTCATTCGGATGCGTACTACTCTAAGGTTATTTTCTCTACTGAGAATTTCAAACTGAACTGCATCTTATAAACTCACTAGCTTTTGCTCGCTACTTCGTTCGCGTGAAATTGTTACTTTAGGCACCTTTATCCTCTACTTCAACCCCTTCATACCTTTTTTACAACAACAGCTAGCTTATATCCTTAACCAAGGTCAAGGCTATTTTTGTACGACAATTTCATCAAAATCGTTTCCGGGGTTAGGCGTGAAAGCGTGACTTTGTTTGCACTTCCATACGAATTTTCATACCCGCACAGGTCGAACTTTCAAAAACGCTAGAACAAATATTTGTTTACTGGTCTATGTACAAAATCTCATCATTATCGGTTCAGTGGTTTAGGCGTGAAAGCGTAACAGACAGACAAAAGTTCCTTTCGCATTAGTAGGGATTTCATGTTCGTATCTATTAGCAACGAGAGTACTTTGATAAAATCGATTACCATGGGAACTTGCTTCCATCGGGGGCCAATATGCAGATACCTAGGAACTAAAGGCGCTACTAACAATTCGGATTAATTTATTTCCAACTGAATTACGTTATTTTTAGGAAAACGTAGTTGGAAGTCGTTAAAAGGCATTCAAAGGGAAATGGGGAGTTTTCCTACTTGATAAAATCAGGAATGAAGAGATCCGCAGGAGAACCAAGGTAGCCGACATAGCCCGACCTTGTGAAGGCCGCAGAAATCCGCTGGATGCGGAAAGCACAAAACCGGTCGAAGTGGAGGAGCTTGGGGAGGTCTATGTCCAGCAGTGGACGTCTTTCGGCTGAAATGATGATGATGACTAGACCGATAATATGATTGATTTTTACGAAAACCGGTTGATTTTTGAGTATTTTTTAAAATTCAATCAAGCCGGTATCATAGCTAAGTTTGATGTCATTAATTTGTTCCCTAAATAAGAAATAAATATCTGATTTAAGTATACGATTCATTTTATTTACCTACAGGGTAAGTTTGTATCCAGTGCGCAAACCGTAACCATATTCAGCAGCATCATTCTAGACTCCCAGTGCAGAAATTTTTCGTCATACAAAAAAAAAAATCTGCTGTTCCATACATTCCTATTTAAAACTATCAAAAGAAGAACTACATCAGTAATATCAATCGCAGATGGGCAAGTGCTTCTAGAAATCAGAAGACTTTCATGAATAGACATGCTGCGTGGTTACAATCAAATATTAGTTGGCCAAATTGCACTACTGTTAATTTATCCGAGATTTTTCAAGCCCAAGATGAAGTTATCGAAAACATATCGTCAGACAATACTTCAGTTGACATCGATACTACAGCAGCTGTGATTCCGTCGACATCTAGTACAACAACTGTGGGCACATCTACCGAAGTTCAGATTAGGAAGCCTTTTGTTGACCTCAGCAACAAACAGAAAAAAAGACGTTCGGAGTCTCTTTTGGACTATTCGCCGGAAGAACTTACTTTTGCATTAGTCGAAAGACTTAGGATAGACAAGAAGAATGACTTAGCTTGTGTTATTGACCATATAACGAAGAACCCTGATAGTGTTGCTATTGTTCAAGCCACATTGTTTAAGAAAAATAGGAAAAAAACTTTTGATGAAGATCATGCTCTTGGTCTTTATACATCATTGAACCTGTCAAAATGGAAATACTTGTGTTTAAGGAAAGCGCTGTTAGATTGTGAAGTTCCAGTGTTACCATCGTATCACAAACTCCTTGAAGCTAAAAAGAGATGCTATCCACATGATTTAGAAATTACTGAGAGAGGAGCCAGAGTGAAGCTACAAGCCCTATTGGATCTGACAGTCCAGAAGATTCTTCAAATTACCGGTACCCTGATTGATTCGTCAACTGAAGGATTGACGTTAATTAGTAAATGGGGTTTCGATGGAGCTTCTTCACAAAGCACCTACAAGCAAAGGAGTGAAGATGTAGACTTCAGTGATTCATCGGTTTTCATGTCAAGTCTTGTGCCTCTTAAATTAGTTTCTAATAATAGCACCATATGGGAAAACCCAACACCTTCTTCAACACATTATTGCAGGCCCATTAAGTTCGTGTTTTGCAAAGAGACAGCAGAATACATCAAGCAAGAAGAAGCTGCATTGAAGGAAGAAATAAAAAACATCGATTGTACAAAATGGGCCGGGCTAGAGATTAGTCACGAGCTTCATATGACAATGATCGACGGAAAAGTGGCCACTATTATAACGGATACTTCGTCTGCATCTGCCTGCAATATTTGCCTTGCTAAGCCGACTGAGATGAACAAGCTGTCAGAAGTATTTTCAAGACCTGTTCGAGAAGATGTTTATAAATATGGACTTTCTACTCTTCATATGTGGATTCGTTGTATGGAGTGTATTCTACACATATCATACAACATGGACTTTGAGATGTGGACTGCACGAGGTGCTAACAAGCAACTAAAAGCTGCAAAAAAACATTTGACACAAGAAGAATTCAAACAGCAAATGGGAATACTTGTGGATTTTGTGAAGCAAGGCTTTGGAACCACAAACGACGGAGCCAGAAGGTTTTTTAGAGATTATGAGAAATCTGCCGAAATAACCAATATTGACAAAGGCCTACTGAAGCATTTTGCGGTTATTCTTCAAACGATTTCATCAGGATGTGCCATAGATATTGAAAAATTCAGGACTTATTGCAAAGAAACAGCTGAGATCTTTGTTCATCTATACCCATGGTTTTATATGCCCGCAAGTGTACACAAGCTACTTATACACGGTGCAGACATTTGTCATCACTTTGGCCTCCTACCAATTGGCATTCTTTCCGAAGAAGCGGGAGAAGCAAGAAATAAAGAATTTCGAAGAGTTCGTGAATATCACACAAGAAAATTTAACAGAATGAAGACCAACGAGGACTTGCTCCATAATTTTTTAATTAGTTCAGACCCATATTTATCCCATATTCGACCAAAATACGGCAACTCAAAGCAATTCGATTTTTTTCCAGATGTTAAAGAGCTTTTGTTGTTGCCTGAGTTAGTAACAGAAGAAACCGAAAATATGGATCTACAGGAGTTGCAATCTGAAGACGATCCATTAGTGTTAACGTGACAGATTTAGTGATGTTGTTATTGTTAGAATTGAGTTTGTTAGTAGTAGTAGTTAAGTTGTAGTCCTTTTCAGGACTACTTAAAATAGTAATTTTCAGGACATCAGAAAATGCCCTTTTCAGGGCTACATCTATTTCTAATTACTTATTTTAAGATGAGTCACGCTAGTAGTATAACCAACAATATCAACCATGATTTATCAATAGGAAATATCAACAGATGAAAGAATAATCAACAGAAGATTATTAAAAAAAATTAAGCTACAATGCTTATTTTATGAAGAGAAGACTTATACCCTAGTATTTTGTTCTTTTAGTGGATGGGGTGGTCTCTCTCTCATTAGAGTTAAGGTTTAGGTTAAGGTTAAGTTACTAACAATAGTGTTTTAAGTGAAAACCTGTTACTAACAATTTATGGATCTCATAGTTGTCCGAAATAAAACGAATTCTATTCTATTCTATTCTTATCATAACATCACGCTTTATATTCCCCGAAGGGTTCGGCAAAGGTGTACTAAAGGGGTACTACACTATAGTACCTACACTGTCATTGCGCCAGTTATATTTAAGTCCCAAGTAATAGGGGGCGAGCCTAATACACGGATGGGGCGCGCGGGGGGGCTTGTTTTATTAAAAATGATATTTTGGATTAATTTCATTAGAAAAACTCGTTAATAATATTAAGATAATTCAACATTAAAATTTTAAACTTTAAAGCATCGTAGGCGCCAAGGCCGCAGGGATACGCAAGCAATTTATATGTTGTCGTATTAAGGACAATAAGTACTTATCAGAATATAAGGTTTGCTTGCTATACTTTGATACTGAACGGAGAAAAAAAAATAGATTTTCTCCCATACATATTCTTTTTTCAATATTTTATTTTGACGTGAAGGAGCACTTTTTTTGAAAAGTTGTAGTAATAAGTAATAATCAACGTTAAATTTCCTATACGAAACAATTTTTTGTTAAGTTAAATATGCATTTTCGATCCTATGTCCACCTTTTTGAAAATCCGGACCACTGTGCGCCGCCCGGGAGTTGAAATTCGAACACGCTATTTTTTCGACACGCTGTTAGACTCAGACAGACACACTCGCGCTGTTAGATTCTCAATGCTCTGTTCAATACCCAGAGTTGAAAATCCACTGCGCGATAAAATCCCGCCGCAGTTTTAATAACTCCGAGCCTAGACGTCAACTTATTAATTCGCAACTTAACTACAACAGTATTTGGTTGCGTTCGTGTGGAATAAAATCTAGGTAACTTTTCAAAGTTTCTAATGCGCTTTTGACCAGTGAAAGTTAACAATGCATGTACGAACTTTCGTACAACGTGAAACTATGTACTTAAAGTCGAATGACTTTAAGTAAGCTTAGGAACGGCTTGTAACTTCACCTTAATAATACACCTATATTATTTTATTCATAGACTTAAGTACTTACAACTTAACCTTCGAGTTTAAAGCGCAAAGCGTATTTTTGTCGAGAATTATAGATTTGGGTTATTTTGAAAGATTATTTACTGCCAATTCTTTTGAATTTTTGGATTTTTTTTCGTGTACTGGAATGATCTTGAACTGAAGTTTACTAATGTAGTTTTAATTTTTTTGGAACGAGTTTTCTGAGTACCCGAAATCAAAATACATTGCCCATTTTTTTTAAATAAGTTTAATACTTTTTTACTACGGTTTTAATATGAAAGTGGTAAAAGGGATTCATACATTGTATTGATGACTTTCACACCAATACATTGTAATTTTTTCATACCGTGTACAAACGGTCATAAATATGTGATATTCTTAACCTCTTATAGCAAAATTCTCAAAACAGTCGCCGGTTTGACGTCGATTAATCAAAATCTGTTCCGTGTCGTGCCGGACGTAAAAGAATAGCACCACCCCATTTCTTCCCGTGGGTGTCGTAGAAGGCGACTAAGGTACTTACTAGAGAATGGGCAGCAGCGTTCTCTATGCACTTGACCACGCCCCCTTTTGGGGGAGGCTTTGTAAGAAAGTCGTAAAAGGATAATAAAACAATGATGATGTGGATGAATGAAAAAGAAGTGTAAGTATAGTATCAGTAATAAACAGATACTATATTTCCCCATCGACCCCGAGAAAATTTTTGGCCTAGAACAAAAATTTTGTAAGGTTAAATAAAACAACTTTCACATAGCTTACATACTTCTTTCAATCACACCGACATCTTACGAAGTTAGGTCAGGTTGGATTCACATTCAATGATCACAACTCGACTTGATAAATAAATAACAGTAGGCTTATTTTCGGAGTTGTTAGCCGCTCTCGTCGAAAACCATTAATCAGAAAAGATTTTTAACAAAGGCTTATTTATAATGGAGTTGTTAGCCGCTCCAATCAACATCAGTGTTGATAGTAAATAACAAGGGCTTATTTTTATGGAGTTGTTAGCCGCTCCAATCAACATCAGTGTTGATAGTAAATAACAAGGGCTTATTTTTATGGAGTTGTTAGCCGCTCCAATCAACATCAGTGTTGATAGTTAATAACAAGGGCTTATTTTTATGGAGTTGTTAGCCGCTCCAATCAACATCAGTGTTGATAGTAAATAACAAAGGCTTATTTTTATGGAGTTGTTAGCCGCTCCAATCAACGTTAGAGTTGATAACAAATTAGAAAATAAAAACTAAATAGAGTTATAATGGGCCGAAAAGAACTCTACAGTTTAGAAGAAAGAAAGAAAAAAATGAATAATGAGTATTGACTAAAAACAATGTAAAGATAGCAAAAAGATTAAAAATTGTGCAAAAGGAAGGTAAATGAGAGGGTTTGTGTCAGTGGGTAGTGGTATGGGTAGTGTTAGAGTCAAAGAGTGTTCAAAAGGTTAAATTCGTTGTAAGAGGGAAGACAAGTAAGTAATAATAACAGTAAGATCACTCCTTAAAGAAATTAAAAAGTTATTAAGCCAAATAAGTTAGTCAAAAGAAGCAGTACTAATAATAGTACATTTTAGAATTTTGAAAAATAGTTTAGTGTGTAGTAGTATCTAGTTTTGATTTTACATTGGGCGCCAAACTGTCGTGTCTACCTATCCCTAACAAATAAAAGGGTAATAAATAGACTAGACAAATTCAAATTTAATAAGAGAAATACAAGATAAATTATAAAAAGGTACCTTTGCACTCTATTTATTGGTAATAAACGCAGTCCAATTCCTTGACATGCATATCTTTGACTTTCACTCCTGAAACACTTCTTGGAGTTGTAGTAACAGTCACACAAGCTTGCTTAGGAATAGTTTCAATAACTGTCCCATTCATGCCCGGGACGAAATACCGCGCACGAGCCAGCAGTATAAACGCGGCCTTCATCTTCACCCCGTAATCTTTCATGGCTATCGTCATGTCTATGGAAAGTCTTCGGAGTTCTTTGCCAGTAGCTAGGGCGGTCCATTTTCTAATATTGTTGTGCTTGAAAATCAAACACTTTTCTTACGACTATTTCATTTTTGGGCATAGACGGACAATGGGCATTAAGTGCAGATGTGTAACTCCATTTTATTGCTTTATTTCATTGTAATTTCCAAAATATCCAACTGTTTTTCGCTGACATTCTCAATTTCTTCCTCTTTTTCTTTTTCAGCCATCGATTCTGTCATATATCAATCTAGTCGGCCAAGACGTATAAAACCTCCTTCATATAATCCGAGAGTGCGTTTAAGAATCTTATAATAATAATTTAGAATTTCCTTATTTAGTAGACAACGTAGTTACATAGAAAAACCAAATTTAGGCTATCCAAAACGATATAAAATTATTTTTAGTAAGTACAATCTTAATGCAACCTTCCTTGAATACACTGCATAGATAATTAAAAGAATAAGTAGACATCAGTTTGACACGTTTGACTTAAATGTCATAACAATAATATTATTACGTAAAAATATGGAAAATTCTAACGTAAAATCAGGTAATTCTTTATAGACGAATCGTTTAAGACCGATTCGCAGAGTGTTAGCACAGAGAACAAAGAGAGAAATATAATAATGTAAGAAAGTCGTAAAAGGATAATAAAACAATGATGATGTGGATGAATGAAAAAGAAGTGTAAGTATAGTATCAGTAATAAACAGATACTATAGCTTATGTCCAGCAGTGGACGTCTTTTGGCTGATATGATGATGATGAAACAAAATCAAATAATAAAAAGTATATCTCATTCATTAGATCGAAACTGAAATGATCTTTCATATGACGCAATGAAACTTATAGAAATACAGTATTTTAAATGTAAAATCGCGTTAATTAAATCAATAAAATCAGTGAAATCGGAAAAATTACGTAAACGGCCGCGCGGCCGGGGTACGGGCGGTAATGGTAGCTTTCCTGCATAACTCGACAAAGTTACTCATTTGTGGAGCTGAAGATAGACCCCATGTCTAATGACGTATTATAAATAGACGAGTCATATACGAACATTAGAGCCGTGAATGTAGCTCTAGCTACCTACTAGCACATACAATCATAAAGTGCGCGAAGAACAGGAAAGAGCCATACCGATTCCTGTTGTTAGAAAGAGGTAAACATATATATTTAGCTACGTCACTAGCGTGTCGTGTTGCCGCGTCACTGGATGGTACGTGATACTATAGTACCTACAGTAAAGTAATAATTCGACAGGAATACCTTGCATTTATCTCGCCAATATTGAGCGCTGGTAACGCATCTAAAGGTAAAATATCATTGCCCCTGTACCCGTAAACTAATACGTTATAAGAACCTAAGGGTCTGCACGCGGATATCGTTTTATAAAAGGAAGTTAGTGCCTTGCCTTCTTGCTTTACACATTATAGCGTTGGCATTATTGGGACTGTGTGTGGCTTTGAACACTGCCACAAATTACTAATTGTATAAGAAAAGGTTACAATACCAATGTACAAGTATTTTATAACATCACGCTTGAATTTCCCGTAGGGATAGACAGAGTTATATGGTACACCCTCATTTCAACAGTAGATTATGTTCCAGTCCCTTGCGACAAGGAGCGAGCATACTATCAATAACAGACCACAAATCCAGGTTCTAAGCTACGACTGAGAAATTCCTATTGGAAAAATGAATAACACTTTGCAAGACCTGTATCAAATACAGGACTCACGATCAGTAGCCGTGCTTCGGACTACTAGACCAATGAAATGTTGTGTTCTTTTCAAACCATTACCCTATTTATTCGGCTATTTTTACGGTTTTGCAGCCTAATGTCAAAAACGTGACTCATATACCTAATTCCGTCATATGCTTCTGGTTTTTCTTTGAGTGATATACCTGTGTTAAGGCCCCCGCAGACAGGCGCGTCGACAATTTCATGGAAATGGATTTTTGAGTTGCGTCCTATTGTCGTTTCACTCGGAGACTATTAACACTGTATATCTTGACTGTAACACTGTATACTGAAAATCGTTTAGTGAAATAATGAAAAACAATTAGGAATTATAAACTCCCCATAAATGCAACCCAGATATGAAAATACATATTGAGTGCACAGGAGCGCGACGGATATTGTTGAATCCCATAATTAATGCGATTACTGTTTCTGTTTGGTTTTGTGTTTATTTATATGTTTGACAATAGTGTTGTTTAATTAAGCAATGATTTTTCAATAGTCAAATACCTATTATCTGAAGAATAAATCTGACAGTTTGACACATTTTCTGAACAAACGCTGTCAAACTGCAAAATTTATTCCGCTGTTAAAAGTTACGTGACTATTGAAAAACTAGCCCTCAGTCATGAGATGTTTTCGGTGATAGCCGCAGAAATAACTCTGTATGTTTATTATGTTTGATCACAGAAAAAGAAGTTGCCCAGTGAAGAGTACGAGGTATTACGAGGTACGGAAAACCCCGCGGATTTGGGGCGTATCCTAACCTACGGACATTCCCGCTACTTCCCCCAATGGCCTAACCCGCCGCAGGGAGGCATGAGCGTCTGCAACCACATCAGTGGAACTGACTCCGGAATCTACGCACCTTTTGTCGACACCAGCAAAAGCCTGTATGCCATCAACACGGATATTTGTCGGTGAGTTAATTAATACTCTTATTCGCGAACGAAAGTTTCGCGAAATTATACTGGTTGTAGTGTCTGTCGATTGTATGGTAGGCCGCACGCCAGTGTTACCTAGCATACAATCGACAGACACTCAGACAGTTTCTTTTTATCGCGGATGCAATAAGATAGCCCGTAATATTCGAAATTTTCTTACGTTTTTTGCAATTTTTTCCAGGTCAGTGTCGGATTGCATATTAATTAAAATATGTTTCGCGACCGTACCTATAAATATAGCTTTACAGAATTATAATAATTAAAATTATCAAAACAAGCTTTACCATTTTTTTTTTTTGTTTGGCTGGGAATTCATCAAATAACTTCTCCCGCACTGGGTGGAGCGGGAGGGCGTGTCAGACTTTTACTGACTAAAACCCACCCGTGTTCCCTCAGTTGCCTGTGTGCCAGGGGCCGCGGTATCTCTTTCGAACAACCCGCACCCCTGGAAGCTCTACCATTGCATACATTTTTCACGAATTAGTTCTGTAACAAACGAGTGTAAAACAATTGAGTCTCTATCGATTGTATGGTAGGCCATACGTTAGTGGTAAAGAAACCAGTATAAGTTGGCCTCTTATTCTATTGTCGCTCCGTAACGCTAGGCCGGCTCAAAGTAGAAGTGTAACCATGGACGTGACGTACAATCGACTGCACGCTCATAATTCGATAGACTCTCATTAGATTGTCGTGAAGTTTAGATTGAGTGAGGATGGCAAGGCCCCCGTCTCCATTGTATCATAATTCACGCTGTGAGTATAGGAATACAATGTATATGATACTACACTAACGCAGGCGAAGTCTGCTTTGTGTGGGTATATTGTACGGTACAGGGAAATGTACAGCAATTATAACATTTCTTCATTATTTCTATTATATACCGAATGCCTATTTTTCGTCTGTCAAGGCCTTTTTGTACCCGACTGTGCGACGCAAAGGACGGTAATGTGTTTATCACCCTAGGTATGGGGCTTGTGGCTTAGTCATAACAGCTGCACGGGTCGATCGGTTAAGCTACGCTTGTCGCGGTTGGTTCGTGGATGGGTGACCATCTTTAGGTATCAAAACCCCTCCGTGCCTCGGAAAGCACGTTAAGCCGTTAGTCACGGCTGTCATTCTTGGATCTTTAACATGCGTTACGAGTCGTCCAAGGGGTATCGTGTTACCCAATAACTGGGTTGTGGAGGTCAGATAGGCAGTCGCTCCATGTAAAATACTGGTATTCAGCTGCATCCGGTCTGATTGGAAGCTGACCCCTACATAGTTGGATAACATCTTGGCCAACATCTTATATATTAGGCAAAATATACACTTGTATACTAAAAACAGTGATATTCATAATATTAATACTAGAAATAAGGACAAACTACGTGCCCCTTTCACCGGCTTCATAAGGTTCATAACTCTTTTGTTGGTCTTGGTATAACTTTTTATAACAAGCTTCTCCCTCTTCTTTGCTAGATTTGCATTTTAATGCGTTTAAAGCTAAAGTTAAATCGGTATATAGGCATGTGCTAGCTGACATATGGCAAATTTAATGTTTTTTGTGTTTCGTAATGTTAATTACCTACTACTGTATAGAATCAAGTTCTTCTAACTTAAAACAGACAGCTGTGTTGCTGGGGAGTTTGTGGTGCCACTTCTTCTTCCCAGCTAAAGCACTAGGAAGTGGTGAAGGGCGGGCGGGTTTGGGGGTACTGTGATCTGTAATTTTGACGTTCAAAAAGAGCTGACTCTCAGGCTAGTTTGAATAAATGACTTTTGATTTTGATTTTGATTTTATCAATATTAAATTCGTCCAATCATGGGCTATACAGAACAATGGATCTATTCACAGAACTGAATATTAACAATAGATCCCTTGACCACAGTGGGTGATGACGAGGAAAAGCTGGATCCCAGTAAGCCGATTTAATTACATCCGTCAATGCAGCGCACATAAGAGTGTCTTCACGTAAAATCCGGTCAAAAGTCGAATTTACGAAGTTATATAAAAACCTATTATAGCCACACATAATTGCAGCCTATTAACCGGTCCATCATAAAAGGGACACATTTGTAACTCAAGTAGTCGACCCTTCGTGCACAAGCAGTCGGAACCCAGTCGTTGTCTAAGCTGCATGTCTTGGTTTTCGGCGTTTCTTTTTTTCACTGCATTGGAATTTGAATGTACCTGTAACCTGTAACCGTTTGTTGTGATAAATTGTGGAAAAAACGTTGTGAATATGGAACTACAAGGTACGTAAATTATTTTAACATAACAATGAAATACTTTATGTTTCATTAATATATTTAAAAAAAATCAGAAAGATGAACCGAAACTTTGCAATAAATTGTATAAAATATTTATTAACTTGTTGTCTAGAATGTATCTTAGTAAATATAATGAAAACATATCGTGCGTACGCGCGCCATTTTTATTTTCAACTATTTAAAGATGATTGTGTAAAATGTGTATATATTTGGCTTTATGTTGTTTTATTTTTTATTTTCAAATAAGGTAGAATCAATTGTTCGTTTTTCCAGAAGAGCTTTGTACGACATCATGCGTGATTGAAAAGGAAAGAAAATTAAAGAAAAGCAAGAAATTGTGTTAACAAAATTAGTTAAAATAACTCAATGCCCTGATGATGAAAAAAATATTTTGGAACGTACTCTGACATTTTTTAAGACTGAATTCAAACAAAATAGGCAGCAGCAAGTCGCAAAGAAGAGATCGCTTCTTGCGTAATCGCGACAAAGGGATCAAATCGTCTATTCAGTTGCAGACATCAGTGTAGTGGCTTACATATAATCCGTTAACGAAACGAAAGAGCGATTACAAAAGGATTTTAGAGAACAAATGGGACAGCTCGTGAACGTGCCTAAAGCAGGATTTGTGAACACCAATGATGGAAATACATCACGAAGGTTTTTTGCAGACCCAAAAACATCATCTCACACAAGCGATTGAGGGTAATCCTAGAGGTAACTGCCTACCTAATCAGTATATATGTTTAAAAGTTTGCTTCTCACGCCCAGGCAAAGTTGTACACTGATTTGTATAAATATTATCTTATGTCACCAACAATTCACAAAGTTTTGATACGACATGGAGCTCAAGTCATAAGCCACACTGTTGTTCCTATTGGTCAATTGTCGGAGGAGGCAGCTGAGGCCCAAAATAAAAAGTTAAGGCAGTACAGGCTTGAGTTTTCTAGAAAATTTTCTAGAGAAGAATGTAGCAGGGACCTTATTAACAGATTGTTATTAAGTTCCGATCCTTATTTAAGCTCAATTCGGCAAAATCGCAATTGAAGAGAAAAAGTTTTTCGAAAGAGGCGCTTGATCTGATGGTCGCAATTGCGCCGCCATCTTTACCATCAACATCAACAGAAGACAACATTAGCTGCAGAAATATAACGATGAAGAGGAAGAGGATAATTTGATAGTTTTTGGAACTTAGGTTAAAAAAGCCTGTTACTTATTATTATAAAGATTATATTAAATCATATTGCCATGTTTTATTTTACCATAAGCCATTAAATAATTTTGACCGGATTTTACATGGTAATAATGCGCAGCGTGCTATTTTTGACATGGCATAGAGAGACACAGAGCACGATACAACCGCACCGACAGCGTCGGGTGCACGTCCACTGGTCCGAATCGGCCGCATGGCACGCACGGCACGCAACGGTACGCTCCACTATCACTATCCTCCGCACGGAGCGGCACATACAGGGTCAAATTAAACAAGCTAGGCACAATACGTTAACCACATACAGGGTCATATTAAACAAGCTAGGCAATACTGTACCCACATTTTGGGTATCGATATCGAAAAGTAAAGAAAACCATTTTTCTTTTCTTCATCCCTAATTTTTTCAAAACTTTTAATGACACTTTGTGTACATTTCGGCAATCAAATGACTGTTGTTATGGTTTTTGAAAATTCGTAAAATATATCTAAGTTCCTCGAAAAATTACAAAAACAGCGGACTGATTACGAGCATTAACCTTCGCCCACACAATCGTGTTTTTTTTTTGTTTCATTAGTTTTGCGATATCGATACGCAACACGGGGGTAAAGTATTGCTAGCTAATTTAATTAGACCCTGTATCAACACAAAATGCGTTGCGTGCTGGTGAGGTCACGCAGATTAGTGCACCGCATCCATCGCGGCATCGGTCCTTGGCACACGTTGTTTGGTTTATAATTAAGCCAAAAACATAGTTTTTGCGCGTTCAGTGGACACATGCCATCGGCAAATCCGTTCAATATACTGTGTCCGGACCCTTTCACCTTTCACCTTCTCTCTCTTCTCCCTTTCACCTTTTATCAAATTCGTAGCGCTGCAAGGGCAATTAGCGTATCTGCAACGGATCGCCATTAAAGCCTCCACTTTCTATATGTCATTAGTGTCTAGTGCGACTTAACGGTTGGCTTGCTCTGGGGACATGAAAAAAGCATTGATGTGCATCCAGGCAGTATTCCTTCACATTGGAAGGACGACGTAGGTACCTAGATGTACCTAGTGTAGCCAGTTTATCTGGCCAGGTAGCTTTAATTGGAACCACAAGTGGAACTGACGCAATCACGATACACGTGACTTTCCGACGTCAAATTACCCTTTTAAAAGATTTTTACGTGGAAATATGTCGCTTGAGGAAAATTCTACTAATCCTACTAATAATAGAAATGTGAAACTTTGTATGTTTGGATTGATTGGGTTACTCAACCACGCAAAAACGGCTAAAAGGATTATTCATATTTTTTAAATATTTTATTTGGCTGGCACACAGTTTTTATTTTGCTTTAACACATAGTATACTTTCATACCGGTAGTACGTTCACGTAGGATAATTTCCGACCTTCACGCGGGCGATGCCGCTCTCAAAAGCTAGTTAAGAAAGTTACATTGACGATTTAATGATTTTTTTAATAAATATTTGTTATAGTCGTGAATCATAAGTATTTTGGTAACATGGACACATAAAATGAAAAGAAATGAAATAAAAGAAAGAGGGAAAATACGTTTATTTAGCACAGACTAAAAAAGCACATAATATACAGCAAAATAACAAAAAAAAACAACAAAAAGTGTAAAGTGCGATGTCAGAAATGAAAGTGTTTATTCTGTAAAAAGGATATCGCAATCACTTTGACACGAGTCGACGTTTCCTGAAGTTGAAGATTACAGCCGAGGCGATGTTGCTAGCCCGAGCCGTAGGCGAGGGCTACAAGAAAACAGAGGCTGTAATTATCAAAGCGCACGTATGTCATACGACGTTTTATAACATATTTGCGAGGAAATAAATAAAACTCGGACTTTCTTAAACGGATAAATCTTTTACTTGTTCACAAATTAGCGATGCTCGCGCATCAGTGCTTTTTTTAAGGCAAAGGCACAAAAACAGCCAATAATACTAACGAAGTAAATTAATATTTTTTTGTTTTTGTTACAGATAAATGGTTGTAATTTATTGTCAAAACTAATGAAATTAAAAAATTTAATGTTTTTTTTTTATCACTCAAAGTTAATTTTTATCATATCATTTTGACCACTTTTCTGACATAAAAACTCTTTGCTAAGATTAAGAAAAGTACCGTTCGTTTTAGAAGCATAGCATAGCATCTTGATAAACGGTGCGTTTTACCTTATTAAAAAGAAACTCGTGCGTTTTACATTACAATAACGCACAAGTACGTAATGACATATATTACGATATTGAAATTGCTGAAATAAGAGACCCTTTACGAGCAAATGTGTTATAAAATGATAAAACATAACGTGGTGATAAACAAGTTTTTCTCCAATAAACTCAAACCGTGTACAAATTCTTTAACATTTCTTTAGTACCTACTTATCGTCTACAAATTCCTTGTCAGTAACTACGTTGAAAACGGAAAGCTTATTAAGTTTTCTTGACAGTCTCAAAAGGAAAACATTGAAAAATAACCCTGATGGCACAGGCTCACCCCCTATTACGTGGCACTAACACATCTCGCGAAATATCGTTTGCGTCATCAGAGCTACGTCAGTGTGAAACCAGCGAGGCGGGACTTGTTGCGCACTTCCGTGTAGTTCCATGAATTTCTGCACTCCCACATGCAAGAGGATTTACATTGAAAGCTGTACTGTAACAGAAATTTTATCTCTATCGCTCTCTTGCGGTATAACGTTTACATTTAAACCAATAAAGAGCGATGTATATACGTATAGAGCGCATCCACGTCAGTATGGTTACTTCACTCTCTCCCTTGGTTTGGTCTCACTTGCCGTATCCGGACGCGTGATTAGTTAATAATAATTTGAAATTATTCGATGGTTTTATGGTTGAAAGTATGGCTGCTGTGCTGTGATCGTGAGGCCCATCCACTGGATCGGGAAAATGTTACTAGGTATTTCTGTCTGTAGACTCAATAACAGCTTACAGCACCCTCAGAAAAGTTAAACCAGGTACTGACTTTGGGTTAGTCATACATTTGTGCTGCTGGGTAGTTTGTTGCGCCACTTTTTCCCAGCTAAAGCACTAGGAAGTGGTGAAGGGCGGGCGTTTTGGGGGACAATGTTTTGTAATTTTGACGTACAAAAAGTTCTGATCCTCAGCCTAGTTTGAATAAATGACTGGATTTTGTTTTTAGGTTCGAGGTTTAAGTTTGGATACCTTACAAAACTTTTCCGACGGTAAAATTTGCAACAATATTTTACGGATTATTTCCAAAGATTGCTCATGTGCCTAAAGTTGTACCTAGTTTGCTTGACAGATTGCAAATATTTTAATGACTACATGTGAGGGATTAAAAAAATACTAATGAAACACTTAGCGCTGCCTAGTGCCTATTCGTTTTACAAAATAGAGTCGATGCTGTCAAGATTGGAAAAAAAGAAAGATAACGGTGACTACTCTGATTAAAGTTACATATATATTTACACACATATTACTTCAGAATTTAGCACGTAAAGCCGTTGGTCCCCGGCTGTCATTCATCGATCTTTGACAGTCGTTTTGTTCTCAATTATTTTTTAGTTTTCCTATTTGGATTCTGGATTTTTATTATTATTATTTGATTAGACACACTAGCAGCAAATTAGCTTATGTGTAGGTATCAAATATCCAGACCATTATTGAAGCAGCTCAGTGTGGGAGGGATGTTTTCGAATAAAATTTAATTACCAATATATCAATTCAATCCTGGTTGCTTGAGTACGGTATGTGTTTTGTCTGTCTTTCTCGTAAAGTTAAATATCCAGATCTCGCTTACCGAACTTTCTAATCGTTGCATGTCGAATAAACTATACTTAGGTTTGCTGACCGTTGATAGCTCCTTACAGAGTCAATATTGTCCGTCCGTCTGTTTCTATTCCACCTCCCGGCATTCCTGTGTTAGGTTAGGTCGTATATCAATTATTGTTAGTCTATTGGTGTGTCAGGAAGTCATGCATTCGTGAATTTGTTTATATAAAATGTTTTAGCGACTTATTCTTTAATTTGCACAAATGATCTTGTGTTAAGAATTTATTAGTAGTTTATTATTTTATCACAGTATTTTAGTTGATTTATTAATTGTTGTTAATCACTAATTTGATTAAAGATGGCGTGAACGCCATGACGGACGCCATTATGGCCTGCCGTTGGGAACAAAACGATTAATATAAATAAATGTGATGTAACACTGAGCGAAGTTGCCAGTGAAAATTGTATTGCGGTGAGTAAAATAAAGGTATAAGTTTGTTACGTTACGTGTTTTATTCCTGGCCAAAACCTGTTTGTATTATAAACAGAGGAACTTTTATGTTAGCTGTTAAGCAGAAAAAACTGAGTTGAATATTATCACAGATCTTGTTTAATCTATTTAAATTTTAAGTATACCTATATAAAGCTAAAGAGTTTGTTTGAACGCGCTGTTCTCTGAAACTACCAGTCGGATATGATTTTCTTTTGCATTTCATAGTCCAAAGGCTACGGCTAATTAACATCATGCTAGGACTGTTAGGAAGCGAGCACAAAGGGGAAAAAAATTAATAACGCTTAGCGAAACAAACAAAGTAGGTACATAACAGGCAGGCGATGCGTTCCGACGGGCTGGGTCGGGGAAACAAGAAATTTCTTGCTGACGACGAGTCACGGGTAGAAGCTAGTTATTTATATTTTTTAAACATTTTATATAATTAAAGAAAATAAAACAACTCAAACCTAGTCCTCCAGAGTAGGTTTGGGCTGATTTTATCATAGGTACTTATCTAATTCAGACAGCACGGTTGGCGCAGTGGTTAAGCGATTGACTGCTGTGCTGCGTGTAGTGGGTTCGATTCCCGCACGGAATAAATATTTGTATGACCTACAAGTAGTTGTTCCGGGTCTGACTGTTTGTGTATGTGAATTAAAATGTTTGTAAACGCACCCACAATACAGGAGTAATTCCTAGTGTGGGGCAACGTTTTAAAAAAAAAAATATAAACTAAAGCGATTTCCTTCAATTAATGTATAGAAGGCTCACTCGCTTTTAAATTAAAATAACATTTGATTTTCGTACATTACCTACATATACCTACAATATTTCTATATTCAATATCTATAACTTAAACTTAAACGATAACTAAAACTGTCTTCTTCTTCTTCATCATCATCTCCTTAGCGTGTCGATGGCAATAATAAAACGAAAAAATGTACAAACTATGTATAGTTATTTAAATTAGTTTGGACCAAAATTCAGCAACGCGAATACCGTTCGCTGATGCAGCCATTAGGTCCTCACGTGTGCAGGTAATAAGGAATGCGGTGCAAGACTGGTGAGCCATTGTCTGTGGAGAGACGCCGCACACACACCGGAGATCTAAGCCATCCGTGATTTCCCACTTGTGGAGGTTGTCCTTGCTGCGACCTACTTGGGTTCGAAGTCTATTTAAGGATTTCCAAGTAGGCCACGGCTGTGGCCAGATAGGCGGCTCTCTGATGGTTCAATGAAGAAGTCAGGAGGCTTAAGTAGTTCTTGCCAAAGATCGCGTCGATGGCAAATATAAATTACTTAAATTGTACAAATCATCATTCTCCTGTCCTTATCCCAACTTATTTTGTGGTCGGCGCAAAACGTCTTATTCTTCCACACTTCTCTATTCGTCGTCATCTCGGTAGTCACACCCTTTCTAACCATATCATCATTCACATCATCGTTTCTTTGGGTTAGTCACCAACTCGACACGAAAGACTGGACACACGCGTGTTCAGTTGGTGAAACTCAGTGCCCCCCTACTCTTATAGTCACCTACATTCATACTATTCAATTATTCATTCATACAAAGTAACGAATACTTAACTTTATTATTAAATTCGGAACACTGAATACAAAAAACCATCTCTACTCAAATAGATATAATAAATAGACGATTGTGATTGTACTCTCAATACAGCATGAATCCAACAGTACTTATTCATATCGAGCGCAGCAATAAAGCACGGCCACAAATTACGGAATATCCCGCCGGATGAAAAGCGTATCATGTAACCAATTGCAATACAATGAAACGCAACATCGCATTGAGAAACGCAAAAGTAAATTAGTATACAATGAAAGTAAATAGAATTATTTTCTTAGCTCTAAGTTCAAAAACCTTTGGTGAACGACCGCAAATTGCATGAAGGGATCGACAAAGGGATCAAATCGTCTATTCAGTTGCAGACATCAGTGTAGTGGCTTACATATAATCCGTTAACGAAACGAAAGAGCGATTACAAAAGGATTTTAGAGAACAAATGGGACAGCTCGTGAACGTGCCTAAAGCAGGATTTGTGAACACCAATGATGGAAATACATCACGAAGGTTTTTTGCAGACCCAAAAACATCATCTCACACAAGCGATTGAGGGTAATCCTAGAGGTAACTGCCTACCTAATCAGTATATATGTTTAAAAGTTTGCTTCTCACGCCCAGGCAAAGTTGTACACTGATTTGTATAAATATTATCTTATGTCACCAACAATTCACAAAGTTTTGATACGACATGGAGCTCAAGTCATAAGCCACACTGTTGTTCCTATTGGTCAATTGTCGGAGGAGGCAGCTGAGGCCCAAAATAAAAAGTTAAGGCAGTACAGGCTTGAGTTTTCTAGAAAATTTTCTAGAGAAGAATGTAGCAGGGACCTTATTAACAGATTGTTATTAAGTTCCGATCCTTATTTAAGCTCAATTCGGCAAAATCGCAATTGAAGAGAAAAAGTTTTTCGAAAGAGGCGCTTGATCTGATGGTCGCAATTGCGCCGCCATCTTTACCATCAACATCAACAGAAGACAACATTAGCTGCAGAAATATAACGATGAAGAGGAAGAGGATAATTTGATAGTTTTTGGAACTTAGGTTAAAAAAGCCTGTTACTTATTATTATAAAGATTATATTAAATCATATTGCCATGTTTTATTTTACCATAAGCCATTAAATAATTTTGACCGGATTTTACATGGTAATAATGCGCAGCGTGCTATTTTTGACATGGCATAGAGAGACACAGAGCACGATACAACCGCACCGACAGCGTCGGGTGCACGTCCACTGGTCCGAATCGGCCGCATGGCACGCACGGCACGCAACGGTACGCTCCACTATCACTATCCTCCGCACGGAGCGGCACATACAGGGTCAAATTAAACAAGCTAGGCACAATACGTTAACCACATACAGGGTCATATTAAACAAGCTAGGCAATACTGTACCCACATTTTGGGTATCGATATCGAAAAGTAAAGAAAACCATTTTTCTTTTCTTCATCCCTAATTTTTTCAAAACTTTTAATGACACTTTGTGTACATTTCGGCAATCAAATGACTGTTGTTATGGTTTTTGAAAATTCGTAAAATATATCTAAGTTCCTCGAAAAATTACAAAAACAGCGGACTGATTACGAGCATTAACCTTCGCCCACACAATCGTGTTTTTTTTTTGTTTCATTAGTTTTGCGATATCGATACGCAACACGGGGGTAAAGTATTGCTAGCTAATTTAATTAGACCCTGTATCAACACAAAATGCGTTGCGTGCTGGTGAGGTCACGCAGATTAGTGCACCGCATCCATCGCGGCATCGGTCCTTGGCACACGTTGTTTGGTTTATAATTAAGCCAAAAACATAGTTTTTGCGCGTTCAGTGGACACATGCCATCGGCAAATCCGTTCAATATACTGTGTCCGGACCCTTTCACCTTTCACCTTCTCTCTCTTCTCCCTTTCACCTTTTATCAAATTCGTAGCGCTGCAAGGGCAATTAGCGTATCTGCAACGGATCGCCATTAAAGCCTCCACTTTCTATATGTCATTAGTGTCTAGTGCGACTTAACGGTTGGCTTGCTCTGGGGACATGAAAAAAGCATTGATGTGCATCCAGGCAGTATTCCTTCACATTGGAAGGACGACGTAGGTACCTAGATGTACCTAGTGTAGCCAGTTTATCTGGCCAGGTAGCTTTAATTGGAACCACAAGTGGAACTGACGCAATCACGATACACGTGACTTTCCGACGTCAAATTACCCTTTTAAAAGATTTTTACGTGGAAATATGTCGCTTGAGGAAAATTCTACTAATCCTACTAATAATAGAAATGTGAAACTTTGTATGTTTGGATTGATTGGGTTACTCAACCACGCAAAAACGGCTAAAAGGATTATTCATATTTTTTAAATATTTTATTTGGCTGGCACACAGTTTTTATTTTGCTTTAACACATAGTATACTTTCATACCGGTAGTACGTTCACGTAGGATAATTTCCGACCTTCACGCGGGCGATGCCGCTCTCAAAAGCTAGTTAAGAAAGTTACATTGACGATTTAATGATTTTTTTAATAAATATTTGTTATAGTCGTGAATCATAAGTATTTTGGTAACATGGACACATAAAATGAAAAGAAATGAAATAAAAGAAAGAGGGAAAATACGTTTATTTAGCACAGACTAAAAAAGCACATAATATACAGCAAAATAACAAAAAAAAACAACAAAAAGTGTAAAGTGCGATGTCAGAAATGAAAGTGTTTATTCTGTAAAAAGGATATCGCAATCACTTTGACACGAGTCGACGTTTCCTGAAGTTGAAGATTACAGCCGAGGCGATGTTGCTAGCCCGAGCCGTAGGCGAGGGCTACAAGAAAACAGAGGCTGTAATTATCAAAGCGCACGTATGTCATACGACGTTTTATAACATATTTGCGAGGAAATAAATAAAACTCGGACTTTCTTAAACGGATAAATCTTTTACTTGTTCACAAATTAGCGATGCTCGCGCATCAGTGCTTTTTTTAAGGCAAAGGCACAAAAACAGCCAATAATACTAACGAAGTAAATTAATATTTTTTTGTTTTTGTTACAGATAAATGGTTGTAATTTATTGTCAAAACTAATGAAATTAAAAAATTTAATGTTTTTTTTTTATCACTCAAAGTTAATTTTTATCATATCATTTTGACCACTTTTCTGACATAAAAACTCTTTGCTAAGATTAAGAAAAGTACCGTTCGTTTTAGAAGCATAGCATAGCATCTTGATAAACGGTGCGTTTTACCTTATTAAAAAGAAACTCGTGCGTTTTACATTACAATAACGCACAAGTACGTAATGACATATATTACGATATTGAAATTGCTGAAATAAGAGACCCTTTACGAGCAAATGTGTTATAAAATGATAAAACATAACGTGGTGATAAACAAGTTTTTCTCCAATAAACTCAAACCGTGTACAAATTCTTTAACATTTCTTTAGTACCTACTTATCGTCTACAAATTCCTTGTCAGTAACTACGTTGAAAACGGAAAGCTTATTAAGTTTTCTTGACAGTCTCAAAAGGAAAACATTGAAAAATAACCCTGATGGCACAGGCTCACCCCCTATTACGTGGCACTAACACATCTCGCGAAATATCGTTTGCGTCATCAGAGCTACGTCAGTGTGAAACCAGCGAGGCGGGACTTGTTGCGCACTTCCGTGTAGTTCCATGAATTTCTGCACTCCCACATGCAAGAGGATTTACATTGAAAGCTGTACTGTAACAGAAATTTTATCTCTATCGCTCTCTTGCGGTATAACGTTTACATTTAAACCAATAAAGAGCGATGTATATACGTATAGAGCGCATCCACGTCAGTATGGTTACTTCACTCTCTCCCTTGGTTTGGTCTCACTTGCCGTATCCGGACGCGTGATTAGTTAATAATAATTTGAAATTATTCGATGGTTTTATGGTTGAAAGTATGGCTGCTGTGCTGTGATCGTGAGGCCCATCCACTGGATCGGGAAAATGTTACTAGGTATTTCTGTCTGTAGACTCAATAACAGCTTACAGCACCCTCAGAAAAGTTAAACCAGGTACTGACTTTGGGTTAGTCATACATTTGTGCTGCTGGGTAGTTTGTTGCGCCACTTTTTCCCAGCTAAAGCACTAGGAAGTGGTGAAGGGCGGGCGTTTTGGGGGACAATGTTTTGTAATTTTGACGTACAAAAAGTTCTGATCCTCAGCCTAGTTTGAATAAATGACTGGATTTTGTTTTTAGGTTCGAGGTTTAAGTTTGGATACCTTACAAAACTTTTCCGACGGTAAAATTTGCAACAATATTTTACGGATTATTTCCAAAGATTGCTCATGTGCCTAAAGTTGTACCTAGTTTGCTTGACAGATTGCAAATATTTTAATGACTACATGTGAGGGATTAAAAAAATACTAATGAAACACTTAGCGCTGCCTAGTGCCTATTCGTTTTACAAAATAGAGTCGATGCTGTCAAGATTGGAAAAAAAGAAAGATAACGGTGACTACTCTGATTAAAGTTACATATATATTTACACACATATTACTTCAGAATTTAGCACGTAAAGCCGTTGGTCCCCGGCTGTCATTCATCGATCTTTGACAGTCGTTTTGTTCTCAATTATTTTTTAGTTTTCCTATTTGGATTCTGGATTTTTATTATTATTATTTGATTAGACACACTAGCAGCAAATTAGCTTATGTGTAGGTATCAAATATCCAGACCATTATTGAAGCAGCTCAGTGTGGGAGGGATGTTTTCGAATAAAATTTAATTACCAATATATCAATTCAATCCTGGTTGCTTGAGTACGGTATGTGTTTTGTCTGTCTTTCTCGTAAAGTTAAATATCCAGATCTCGCTTACCGAACTTTCTAATCGTTGCATGTCGAATAAACTATACTTAGGTTTGCTGACCGTTGATAGCTCCTTACAGAGTCAATATTGTCCGTCCGTCTGTTTCTATTCCACCTCCCGGCATTCCTGTGTTAGGTTAGGTCGTATATCAATTATTGTTAGTCTATTGGTGTGTCAGGAAGTCATGCATTCGTGAATTTGTTTATATAAAATGTTTTAGCGACTTATTCTTTAATTTGCACAAATGATCTTGTGTTAAGAATTTATTAGTAGTTTATTATTTTATCACAGTATTTTAGTTGATTTATTAATTGTTGTTAATCACTAATTTGATTAAAGATGGCGTGAACGCCATGACGGACGCCATTATGGCCTGCCGTTGGGAACAAAACGATTAATATAAATAAATGTGATGTAACACTGAGCGAAGTTGCCAGTGAAAATTGTATTGCGGTGAGTAAAATAAAGGTATAAGTTTGTTACGTTACGTGTTTTATTCCTGGCCAAAACCTGTTTGTATTATAAACAGAGGAACTTTTATGTTAGCTGTTAAGCAGAAAAAACTGAGTTGAATATTATCACAGATCTTGTTTAATCTATTTAAATTTTAAGTATACCTATATAAAGCTAAAGAGTTTGTTTGAACGCGCTGTTCTCTGAAACTACCAGTCGGATATGATTTTCTTTTGCATTTCATAGTCCAAAGGCTACGGCTAATTAACATCATGCTAGGACTGTTAGGAAGCGAGCACAAAGGGGAAAAAAATTAATAACGCTTAGCGAAACAAACGAAGTAGGTACATAACAGGCAGGCGATGCGTTCCGACGGGCTGGGTCGGGGAAACAAGAAATTTCTTGCTGACGACGAGTCACGGGCAGAAGCTAGTTATTTATATTTTTTAAACATTTTATATAATTAAAGAAAATAAAACAACTCAAACCTAGTCCTCCAGAGTAGGTTTGGGCTGATTTTATCATAGGTACTTATCTAATTCAGACAGCACGGTTGGCGCAGTGGTTAAGCGATTGACTGCTGTGCTGCGTGTAGTGGGTTCGATTCCCGCACGGAATAAATATTTGTATGACCTACAAGTAGTTGTTCCGGGTCTGACTGTTTGTGTATGTGAATTAAAATGTTTGTAAACGCACCCACAATACAGGAGTAATTCCTAGTGTGGGGCAACGTTTTAAAAAAAAAAAAATATAAACTAAAGCGATTTCCTTCAATTAATGTATAGAAGGCTCACTCGCTTTTAAATTAAAATAACATTTGATTTTCGTACATTACCTACATATACCTACAATATTTCTGTATTCAATATCTATAACTTAAACTTAAACGATAACTAAAACTGTCTTCTTCTTCTTCTTCATCATCATCTCCTTAGCGTGTCGATGGCAAAAATAAAACGAAAAAATGTACAAACTATGTATAGTTATTTAAATTAGTTTGGACCAAAATTCAGCAACACGAATACCGTTCGCTGATGCAGCCATTAGGTCCTCACGTGTGCAGGTAATAAGGAATGCGGTGCAAGACTGGTGAGCCATTGTCTGTGGAGAGACGCCGCACACACACCGGAGATCTAAGCCATCCGTGATTTCCCACTTGTGGAGGTTGTCCTTGCTGCGACCTACTTGGGTTCGAAGTCTATTTAAGGATTTCCAAGTAGGCCACGGCTGTGGCCAGATGGGCGGCTCTCTGATGGTTCAATGAATAAGTCAGGAGGCTTAAGTAGTTCTTGCCAAAGATCGCGTCGATGGCAAATATAAATTACTTAAATTGTACAAATCATCATTCTCCTGTCCTTATCCCAACTTATTTTGTGGTCGGCGCAAAACGTCTTATTCTTCCACACTTCTCTATTCGTCGTCATCTCGGTAGTCACACCCTTTCTAACCATATCATCATTCACATCATTGTTTCTTTGGGTTAGTCACCAACTCGACACGAAAGACTGGACACACGCATGTTCAGTTGGTGAAACTCAGTGCCCCCCTACTCTTATAGTCACCTACATTCATACTATTCAATTATTCATTCATACAAAGTAACGAATACCTAACTTTATTATTAAATTCGGAACACTGAATACAAAAAACCATCTCTACTCAAATAGATATAATAAATAGACGATTGTGATTGTACTCTCAATACAGCATGAATCAACAGTACTTATTTTATATCGAGCGCAGCAATAAAGCACGGCCACAAATTACGGAATATCCCACCGGATGAAAAGCGTATCATGTAACCAATTGCAATACAATGAAACGCAACATCGCATTGAGAAACGCAAAAGTAAATTAGTATACAATGAAAGTAAATAGAATTATTTTCTTAGCTCTAAGTTCAAAAACCTTTGGTGAACGACCGCAAATTGCATGAAGATTACAGCATACAAGTATAAGGATGAGCTTTGTATTGGTCAATCATGTGCTCGTTTGTCATTTAAAGTGTCACTAACCGCTTTGATACAACCCTGTCTTGCCTGTCTGTCCCGTAATCGGGTAAAAATGTTATTGGTATCTGTCAATGAATTGATTGACTTTTTGCTCTGAATATGCTTGCTGAAATATCATCCACCATTACTAACCCAGAAAAAAATGCTTTCATTGTCCTTGAGCGGTCTTTAGGACCCACCACAACCACTGCTTTAATACACAATTAATCTGTCGGGGTTAATACACTATTCAATATCGAGGGTCTTATATTTTATCCAATAAAAGCTAACCCAGCACACGTTATCCGGTTCTTTCAATAATGCCCAAAAATTCCCGACATTTAAAAAGTTCTAGACTCTACTTAAATTAATCAAATAGATCCAGCCGTTCTCAAGTGATGGATGAATTATATAAGACACCAAAGTTCACAAATGATACTTAAGTCTCTAATACATTGTGATATTTCTGTGACTCATAGATTTATTATCCTAAATATATGATAATGTCGCCCTGAGTGCCTAATCTTACCTTTTAATCACAAAGGTATTAAAACAAGGTACAACAGCGAAAATGCAAAGACTTTGTCTAGTTTTGCTCAAATTGGGGTTACCCGGTTCCCTAATTATTGTGCGGTTTCAGTTTTTGATGAGAGGCCGTTAACCTCCCGCTCGTCGGCATCCTACCTATGATTACTGAATCGATAAACTCGGGAATTAAAATAAACTAGTATTCTCTTTTTCTCGGTTTTATCAATAAATTCAGACATGACAGGTAGGTTCTTTGTCTTTATCAACTGGTTTTATTTGATGGAACGGAAATGAGTTCTAGGTTTGCCTTTGAATTAATAATTCATACGGCACTTACCTTTAGAACTTATTTCATCCAATTCACGCCAATTTTACGCCACGCCACGAATCACGACAAACAACAGCAAAGCGCCAGCCGTGAAAAAGCGTGTCGCCATTTGTCGGTAAAATTGAATGTCTGGCGGAAAGCATGATGGTCTCGCAAATACCACCTCGTCGGGCAGTGGTTAATAAAAATGAAATGCAACCCCACCCCCGCCCTCACCCATTCCAACACCCTAATTGCGTGACACACTATCAATCTCAAACGATTCGATTTTATTTCGAAATGGTCACATTTAAATTTCATATAGATCTGATGATGCGTTTCAGAGACAGACAACGGAACTTTTCAAAAAATGACAGCAAATCAACCGCGATTGCTCCTATCGCATAAATATGCATTGTTTGTTAACTAAAAAGTGAAAAATAAAAACTTTGTCCAAAAAAAAACAACAGACTTCCGGAAAAACACTACAACGTGAAAAATAACTTTAATTAATTTCGGAAGCGGTGACAAAAATTAAAATACATATCCAAAGTCACCGACTTCCGAAATTAAAGTTTTTTTCACTTCGCAGTGTTTTTTCCGGAAGTCGGTTATTTTTTTTTTTTTTTTTTGGAAAAAGTATTTTCTAAATCAAAGGAAGGTCGTCCCACTTTTTTCAATTACGGTTCTAAATGTTACAAACTTTGCTTGAGCTATTTTTGAGAAAGATTCACTAAATCCGAATCACACAAAGGGATGATGTTGCAACTTATAACTTTCTGTCACTGTAATTTACGTAGTAAGTAGTGGTACCTATACGAATTTGTGTGGGGTAGGGAGACCACATCTAAAAAGTGCAGAAATAACAAATAGTTTATACTACAAAAAAATGTATAGACTTCCAAAAATACCACAGTGTGAAATATTTCTTTCATTTCGAAAGCCGGTGGCACAAAAGAACAAATAGGTACGTATACGAATGTTGTAATAGATATTGGTACTACCAGCGCCAGACGGCTTTTGAGCGAGCTTGCGCAGGGCGAAATGTTGATAGTGTTGGGGTGTGGGTAGCATGATGAGAGATCGCAGACAATAAATTTAAAAAATTCAGATTCGAGCCACGTAGGCAGAAGTTTACTTTCAGATTTCGAAAATTCTTCAAAAGCAAAAAGTGGTGATTTGGCTCGATATTATTCGGCTCAGCTTCACCCGCGTAAAAGTCGAAAACTATCCTACGGGAACGTATTACGGGGATAAAAAGTGAAAAAAATCTTACGTGTAAATCCAGGTGAATCCAATTTATAAGGAAATCCAATTTATCTGTGTGCTAAATTTAATCCAAATCGGTTGTTGCGTGACTGAGTCACAAACATACAAACATCTCACCAACAACATATCCAACGATATAAACTTTCACATTTATAATATTAGTAGGGTTATGGTCGAATTTCGACCACTGGGCGTCCACACCATATTAGTTATGGAAAAAATTCTGGTACATTTACAAATACTCACTCAGTCAAATGAGCACCATGCCTTGTGGTACAGCGGACATGAAAAGGCGTACTATATTGGAATTGTCGCAGAAGGGAGTATGATTTCTATTGGATTACAACGAACTATAGGGTGGCTAATTTAGAAGTAGGTAGGTATATCACTTTAAATTAAGATAATTTTTTGTAACGAAAATTACCTGATATTTTCCCATTATTATAAATCAGGCTTGATAATTCTGTATGAAAATGAATATCATGTTAAATATCCAACTTTTCGCTGGATTAAATGAGATTGCTTTTCTTAGATAATTATTTCTAAGAAAAGCAGACCCTACAGAAAAAAGTCAGCACCGATCTGGCGAAATTGGGGTCAATTAATTTCAACAATTCTTGGAATTTATTATTTCGAAAATATTCCTCTTAATTATGTTTCGTGCTGCGTTTATAGTTATGTCTTATTGGAAATAGGTATTTTCTAGGTGCGATTGTCAATTAAAGTAGGAGTGCATGGGAGACCAATGCTATAATACTGGTCTCCAATTTTCAACCCTATTCTTTGCATAAAGAATAGGGTTGAAAATTGTCTATAATTCCAATGAAATCAGATATGCACAAAAAACACGGCTAAGCAGTGCTGTTAGATTTCTTAATAACCCGCCAATTATATTGAAAATTATATTCGGTTCATCGGCATCGATAACTATGCTACTTATTAAAAGTTAGATGGAAGATCAAGTTTGGTATCATAATAACTTACGGAAACTAGATAAGTTTGTGTCTTTGATAGAGTAGTGAAGCTACTAGACGATCACAAATTTGAAATACACAAAACTTACTCGATCGTACCTCTTAATTAGAGTTTATAACTTTCACGATTTATACATTGACACTCTCGGCTGTCTGATGACTATCCGGGGGCCGTCCGGCTTCTATTAGCGGTTTCTAATATCGTTAGACCTGCAGTGGAGTAGGCTTGAGATATCTTGGAGGAAAATTGAAATTGTGACAAGTAAACTTGAGACACGTTTCAGTATTCGGCCCTTCAGTCAACCAGCTCGTCTTCTTATTTAATTTATGAATCGTATATTACTTTAAAATATTGCTTGTGAGACTTTTGATCAAGACGATAATACCCGTATGTCATCGTTACTACATATTATAAAACAAAGTCCCCCGCCGCGTCTGTTTGTCTGTCTGTATGTCCGCGATAACCTGAAAAAGTATTGAACGGATTTACATGCGGTTTTCACCAATACACAGACAGAGTGATTCATGAGGAAGGTTTAGGTGTATTATTTGTTAGAATTTTGTTTAAATTGGCAAGAGCTAGTTTACTATATTATTATTATTTATATTAGTCTATATTTTCATGTTATAATCTTTAAACCCTGGCAAAACGTATTAAAGGAAATAGAAAAACGGGTTCTAACTAGAAACGATAATAATCTCGATTTTCGGAATAACGTTATTCTTGACGCCTCTGACATGAATGTTCTATTTCTAGATCTGTGGAACTGCGTTACGAATACAATACGGAATACGAGGGTATCCCGACTGCGAGGTACGCCGCGAACGAGTGGCTTCTCGATAATAATGAGGGCTGCTTCTGTCTCAACTTCACGAGTGGTTTGAATCGCGAGGATGGCTGTCTGCTGGAGGGAGCAATGGAGCTGTACACTTGTGTCGGTAAGTGGTTTTATTATTATGTACAAACTTCATAAGCCGTGTTCCGATATTATTTCTCATCCATAACTTTGAGGACGTACGTGTGGAGAAGTGAGAGAAGTTATAGGTGAGTGTAATGTAAAGGTGAGTGTAGTGTGAGGGTGAGTGTGGTGTAAGAGTGTGTGTGTGAGTTGATAGTTTGGGTTGCATCCGGTGTGAATGCAATGACTTAGCCAGCGTTGCTAGCCAGCAACTCTTCTTAGATTAGAGAAATAAATGATTGTAAAAGCGGGTTGTAGAGTCCGGGGTGCTCCCCACGGCATTGACCTTACGCGAGAGCACGCCGCGGGCGTTAGTTGATATTTTTTTCACGGACTCAACAGGCAAGTTGCTCTTTTCTGCAACCGCTTACGTTGAACACGAAGGAGATTGCTTGTCTAATATAACAGATATTCAATAAAATGCAAACGTCCTAAACACCAAATGCTTTCAACTATTATAGGATATAAAGCTATATCTCTAGGGATATAACTATATCACGGTTTCAACCATCTTACTGCGACATACACATACCTATATATACTTGTTAACACTAGTTTTCAAATCACTAACTCAGTTCAGTCACATGTGATTTACTGTTAGACTCATAATGAATTAAACAGTATAGCAGTTCCATAATAAATTGCTTCGCCATCATCGGATTGGAGCGTCCACGTGGACCGACCATAATCTGTTGGGCATATCCTTTGCCGCGGTATCATTAGGATTAGGCCGAAAATCATTTTGTATACAAACAGCCATCATTTTAAATGATTGCCCCTTTGTATAGTTTGTCCGGATAGTAACTAGTAGGTACTTTCATAGTCCAGTTTAATGGATTGTCCCTTAATCCGGGCATGGTCCGATTAAATAGCAATTTATTTGAGCATTTGTGTCTTTCTGTGAACGGATTTGCAATCATTTTAAGTGCACAATGACAATGACAATTTCGGGTCTATTTTTCTTTTATTGATATTTCTTTTGATGTTAAACTAAAAAGTGCTCAACAGTAATGGCAGTAGGGCTGTGTTTCGAGCTCTTTTTTATAATTACCAAACATTATGTCAGTCCAGCTATGTACAGGTATCAGTGGCGAGGGGTAAAATTATGGCCGCTTAAACAAAAACACTAATTTCTTCAGAAGTTAAGGATAATACTTTCAGTGTTATTGGATTGGAATAAAAATTATGTACCAGTGCAATATTGGCTTTTTTTGCGCGCAGTAATTTTTTTAGTAATACTAGAAACACATCTTACTATCCTAATAATATTAGAAATATGAAAGTTTGAATGTTTGTTACTCAACCACGCAAAAACGGCTGAACAAATTGTACGAAATTTGGCACACAAATAGTTTATAACCTGTGTTAAATCATAGGATACTTTTTCCCGATAGTATGTTTCCGTGGGATAATTCCCGACATCCATGCGAAACTGCTGGCAAAAGGTAGTAAAAAAATATTGTACTTTGGAATAATGAACAATACCTACGATCCTATCGCGATTGATAGGTATCCCTACATACTTAATACAACTAGTCTTGGAGTGTCCTCAAATGATTAAAACAAGGCAAGTTCGGGAAGGCAATTTGCTTAACAATTAATTTCCCTGACTGTGCATACAAAACATACGAAAGCCACTAAGGCGCACAAATCTCTCGCATGCATTTCTCGTCGCTTGTTTTGTATAAACAAGACCTTTGCTTCGCTAAGCCCTCAACCCTTTATTAACACCAGAGTGACGCTGGGCAAGCCTAGGAAAATGAAGTATTGATTGTTACCATTAGGGTTGCGAACTTTTTTGAAAAAAAGAAATGTGTACCTACATATAATTATCATTCTTTGAATAAAGTATTTGGGAAAAATGGGTGCTTTAAGCAAATGCTAACATTTTTGTTGCCTTAAACAAAATTTTAATTTAAACATACAACAAACTTTTTCTTCTAGTCACTTCAAATTTGTTACCGAAAAATTATCAGTGAAAGCTAAAATAGCGAGAAGAATATTTATTCTTTCATTTGGTAAGCTAGGTAAGTATCAGATCAGAAATGTATTGCGATTTGCCAACAATATTTTTCTCTGAATATACTTTTTTATTATTAGTAGTTTTTTTTTGTAAAATACTTACTTATGGAGTGTTCCATTTTACGCATTACAGAAAAGTTTATTCGCATACTTCATTTTCATGCCAAAGTATAGTGTATAATTATTGGCTTATTCCACTTTTCCCCTCTGAGAGAATCCCCCTCAGGGGGGAAAATAAACATAATGATTCTAGACGCCCAAGCGAAAACATCCTCAGTCAGTTATTAAAAAAAAATGCTCTTCCATGCATTTTGACCGCGTAAGGATTGCGCTTTTCTATGAAACCGTATTTCCCATTTCTTCCCGTGGCTGTTGTAAAACGCGACAAAGAGACTTACTAACTTATGGGCAGCAGTGTTTTCTATCCATATTATCACCATACTGCGGGGAGAAACCCATGTCCAGCAGTGGACATCTTCAGCTAAAATGATAATGAAACAGCAGATTTTTTTAAATAAGTACCTAACCATCGATAATTTTCCACGCAGGGGTTTGAGAATCCATGGTAACAGGATGTGCGTCGATGTCCCTGCCACCTGTGTTGTTGGCAACCCTAGGTACCACACACATCCTTCACTATGCACCCTCGCATATCCCTGATGGAACTCACCCTAAGTACCAAACTAGCGATTGTTGTGCGGACTAAGGTACTTATACCGCAGACTAGCAAACATTTAATTTAGTGTTTTCACACTGCAGCGTAGGTGATACGCAACAAACCTAAGTTATCTGATTTTTAATTCGCTACGCCAATATGACAGCTGCGATCGATCGATGCGATCATTGACATCAGTCAGCTTCTTTAGTTCCTGCAACTTCCTGATAACCACTGCACACCAGGCCACTCAGAAAGTACTGCGAAAAAAAGGTTTTTAGCTATGTTGTGTGCCTTACCGAATGTTAGAAATCTAGGTCCCAACATCGTCTTAAATAATTGAGACTTGCTTGAAACTGTAGACTCGGCAGTTTTTCTGGGCATAACAGTAGATGCCAAACTTCAGTGGGGATTACACATATCTAGCCTAGCAGGGAGGCTCAGTTCAGCTGCCTACGCCTTCAGAAAAGTAAACAATACACAGATGTCGATACAGCTCGGTGAGTCTACTTTAGCTATTTTCACAGCGTTGTGTCCTACGGTATTCTGCTGTGGGGCAAAGCTGCTGATATTCAAAATATATTTGTGCTTCAAAAACGTGCTCTTCGAGCAATTTACCTACTAGGTGCCAGAGTTTCGTTGGGGGACTTTTTTAAAGATATTTGTATTCCCAGGGTGGCATCACAATTCATCTTTGCCAATATCTTATATATTTGACAAAATATACACATGTAAACTAAGAAATAAGGACAAACTACGTGCTCCCTTTCACCTGCTTCATTAGGTTCATAATTCATTTGCTGGGCTTGGTATTCTTTTACGTCCAGCACCACACGGATTCTCAGCCTAATTTGAATGAATGACTTTTGATTTTGATATGATAGAGTGGCCAGTTATAATCTATTTTAAAAATATATAAGTAAAAATAAGTACGTTCTAATTTCAAAATTTCCCTCCACGTTGTTTGCGAGCTAATTTAAAGTATCGTGTCTCATTAAAAAATGGATTTGCGCCGGGAACATGTTCGCGCTATGTTTTTTTACGATTTCAAGTGTCGCCTGAAACCGGAGGAATCGTACGATAGACTTCAAATTGCATTCATGGATGAAGGTCCTTCTAAGGCAACCGTGTATCGTTGGTATGATGAATTCAAGCGCGGTCGGCTAACTTTGGGGGATGCAGAAAGAAGTGGTCGTCCTTTGACGGCTGTTACGGAAGAAAACGCTCGCGTGAGTGTGATGCGTAGATCGCCTATTGCCATGGATTAAATTTGCAGTGAAAAATTTAATCCATGGCAATAGGTGATCTACATATCAAGAGATTCGGCACATACTGGAGGTTGGTTCGGGAACCCTTCACGACATTCTACACTTGCATTTTTGCGTGAGGAGGATAGTTTCACGCTGGGCGCCGCACAAACTTACCGATGCTTAGAAGCAGGCCCGGGTGGAATAGTCTCGTGATATGATAAACAAATTTGAAGCAGGCTCGTTTTGACGTATTTACGACATCATTACAGTTGATGAGTCTATCAATAAAAATCCAGAAACGAAGCACCAGTCGATGGTTTGGGTGTTTCAAAACGAATCAACGTTTACCAAAATGAAGCGATCTAGAAGCGGGGGAAAGATTTTGATCGCGAGCTTTTTGACTGGCTACTTGGTGTCAATTCCTTTACGGAACCTAAGAAGCATCCACGCTGAATAGTATACTACCAAATGCTTGGCAGAAGTTTTCTCTGTTGTGAGCAACAAGCGACCAAACACAGCGCCCCCCCCCCCCGCCTTGCTACTGCTCCATCACGACAACGCGCCTTCACACACCGCGCTTAAAATGAGAGACTTCCCGGACAGCACGCCGCGCCGGTCAAACTCGTGAGTCACCCTCCTTACAGCCCTGACCTAGCACCGTGTGACTTCTTTTTATTCCCGAAAATAAAAAATCAGCTCAGAGGGGTACAATTTTCGTCGCCGGAAGATGCGCTGTCAGCTTTCGAGCAGGCTGTAAATGAGGTGTAAGCGGGGGACTGGAAAAAGTGTTTGGAAAACTGGCTCAGACGCATGCAACTTTGTATTGAGGCTAGTGGAGAGTACTTTGAAAAGATTTAATAAAAAAATGTTTACCTATAGAACATTTATTTTTATTTTCGCAAAACTTTCTGAGTGTCCCACGTATCTACATTCTTACATACTTCATTAAACATATTCTAAACTACGTTTTACGTACGGTTCCGTGTGGTGCCGGACGTAAAAGAATAGCACCAGCCCATTTCATCCCGTGGGTGTCGTAAGGCGACTAAGGGACTTACTAGAGAATGGGCAGCAGCGTTCTCTATGCATTTGACCACCATACTACGATTGCCAACCCGCACTCCCAAGCGTGGCTATTATGGCAAGCCCCTCAAATTGTGGGATTCCTATGTCCAGCAGTGGACGTCATCCGGCTGAAAATGATGATGATGATGATGATGATGAAAGTACGTTTTTAAACACAGATAGTAATTTGAAATGTGTAAATTCAAATGCAAAGCGAACAAAATGGATTAAATCCAATAGTGTCCTCGTCCATACCAAGACCCTTCCGTGCCTCGGAAAGCACGTTAAGCCGTTAGTCCCGGCTGTCATTCGTGGATCTTTGACAGTCGTTACGGTCGTCAGAAGCCCTAAAGTCTGACAAGTGACAACCAGTCTTACTAAGGGGTATCGTATTACCCAGTAACTGCCTAACTGGGTTGTGGAGGTCAGATAGGCAGTCGCTCCATGTAAAATATTGATATTCAGCTGCATCCGGTTAGACTGGTAGCCGACCCCGACATAGTTGGGAAAAGGCTAGGCAGATGATGATGATAAGTTTCCTAGTCCCGCCGAGCGAGTAATTTGACTCATTTAATGTCAAATCTAATATATAAAATTCTCGTGTCACAGTTTTCGTTGCCATACTCCTCCGAAACGGCTTGACCGATTTTGATGAAATTTTTTGTGCTTATCCGGTATCTATGAGAATCGGCCAACATCCATTTTTCATCCCCCTAAATGCTAGGGGTAGTCCACCCCTAAATAATTTATAAGGCAAAACAACGTTTGCTGGGTCAGCTAGTTTCTTTATAAGAAAGCTAACACACAAATAAACTTGAAATGTCAGATTACTATATGGGATTAAAGGATTTTTACACATTGGTACTTTTTCCACCTTTGAACTCGAAACGTATCGCTTAAAACTTTAATATCGAATAACTATTCGATCGCAGCTGTCATTTTGGTCTAGCAAATTAAAAACCAGATTACAGAATTTTTATCTTAATTTAATAAATACCAGCTTCCCCGCGACATTTCCCTCGTGAATTCACCAAGAATCTATGTCAGTGCTATTAATTTCAAAAATATTTCTGCAAATCCTAATAGTTGTACCAGAGATGAGCGCGTTCAAACATACTAACAACACTCTTCAGTTTGATAATTATTATTATAGACTAGCTGGCCCGATAGACGTTGTCCTGTCTTAACTATTAAGTTTGACTTCGCATTTTATATATTAGGTTGGGGAAAAAGTCTTTTCGCATTATAGTATGTATGAACTTGTAATAAAATCTCTTTGGCTATACTATTTGTATCTGGCTGGTTTTGGTATCTTTGAAAGTTTAAATTTTAAAGAACATAATTCCAAATTCAAATTAGGAAAATGTGTGATTTTCATTTGTTTTTCGTACCGTCAAGATGAGTGAATCTAATGAAGAAATTCGATACATTTTAAAATTTTACTACAAAAAAGGTAAAAATGCAACGCAAGCCGCGAAAAAAATTTGCGATGTTTATGGACCTAGTGTAGTGTCTGTGAGAGTAGCACAAATTTGGTTTAAGCGTTTTCAATCCGGAAATTTTGATGTCAAAGATGCACGTCGCTCTGGTCGCCCTATTACGGATAAAATGGATGCCATTTTTGAAAAAGTGGAGCAAGATCCGGCATACCAGTAGTTACGACGTAGCTGAAGAACTGGAAATTGACCACAAAACAGTTTTGGCGCATTTGAAAAAAACTGGGTACACAAAAAAGCTCGACATTTGGGTACCTCACGAGCTCACTGAAAGAAACCTAATGAACCGTGTACTCATTTGTGATTCTTTATTACGACGTAATGAAACCGAACCATTTTTTAAGAAGCTGATAACTGGTGATGAAAAGTGGATCACGTATGACAAGAACGTGCGAAAAAGGTCGTGGTCAAAGGCCGGTCAGGCTTCACAGACTGTGGCGAAACCCGGGTTAACTCGCAACAAGGTGATGCTGTGTGTGTGGTGGGATTGGAAGGGCATTATTCATTATGAGCTGTTACCACCAGGCAGGACCATCGATTCTGAACTCTACTGCGAACAACTGATGAGATTAAAGCAAGAAGTTGAGAGAAAGCGGCCGGAATTAATCAACAGAAGGGGTGTGGTTTTTCATCATGATAACGCTAGACCTCACACATCTTTAGCCACCCAACAAAAATTAAGAGATTTTGGCTGGGAGGTGTTAATGCATCCGCCGTATAGTCCTGACCTTGCACCTTCAGATTTCCACCTGTTTCGGTCTCTTCAGAATTCTTTAGGCAGTGTCAGGTTAACATCACGAGAGGACTGCCAAAACCACTTGTCGCGGTATTTTGACCAGAAGTCCCAAAATTTCTAGAGCAATGGGATCACGTCCAAACATGGCATCCTACAAGATGGCAAAAAGTTATCGAACAAAATGGTACCTACATACTTTAGTTAAATGTAAATAAACTTTATTAAAAAATGTTTTGAATTTTCTTAAAAAATGCGAAGAAACTTTTTCCCCAACATGCGAAGAAACTTTTTCCCCAACCTTATTATATACACCGTGAAATTTTAATGGATGTTTTCCCGCAGCGAAATGGTTTTGTCTTGGGAAAACAATTGTTTTATAAACAAATAAAATATTAGAAACAAAAAATGGCAGATTAACCATTGCGAAAAATCACCACGTGCAAGACATTATTTTGCATTGAACATTTATGCATCGCTGTTCCCTTTGTCGGAGGTGCGTGCGATTCGAGTAGTACCTACAAGTTACCTCTATTGTTACTATTGAGTAGTGTTTTATCGAGTTGATGAATATTTTTTAAATTATTTTAAAACAAAAAAATCTTAATTTTTTTACTTTACTCTATGCTTCGAAAGCACTCCTTATGGCAAGTTGTTCTGCCGCGGGAAAACAACCATTTAAATTTCACGGTGTATGTATGTTACGCGCAACTTTTTTATCTTTTCTTTCATAAGAACCTTCTCCTGATAATAACAAACACAACAAAAAAAAGAATTATCTAAATTGATCCAGCCGTTCACGGCTGGATCAACCAAGGGAAATCGGGGTTCATTTTTATATGTACAGGGTAAGTTTTTATCCAGTGCGCAAACTGTAACCATTTCATAGAAAAGTGCAATACCTACGTGGTCAAAATGTATGGAAAAGCTGGTTTCTTTTTGCATTACCGACGAAAAATTTCAGCGCTGGGAGGTCTAGAACGATATGCTGAATTTATGGTTTGCGCACTGGATAAAAACTTATCCTGTATAAATTATCTAGCGGTATGAAAGTGAACCAAACGCATTCCACATAACACTCTTTCTGTAACCAATTACCTACATAATCAGCCTATAATGTTCCCACTGCTGGGACACAGGCCGCCTCTCTGTGAGAGGGAGTGAGCCATAATCCACCACGCGGGCCCAGTGCGGGTTGGTAGATGTCACATGTCTTCTAATTTTTGGTTCTAGGACCGTTTTGAGAGTAGTGGTGATTAAATAATTTATACAAAGTAAAGCCTCCGTCTGGTTTCGTACCTACGATGTGAACTTCGTAAGTCGCAGCCGTTAACACTGGGCCACCACTGCTCAATTACCCACTAAACCTGACTAAGGTTTATGCTATTACCACCTGTATTGAACTGGTCATCGCAATTTATTATAAGCAAATATTGGGCCGAACGCAGAGTCTGATTTCTTCACAACATTAGTAGGTATAGTCAACCGCACAACTGTGATAACAATATTACATTGATAGATCCTTATGTCACGAGTCACGTTCGCGGGATAACAACGCCCATTGCGAACCTGGGCTTAGGATTGCTTAGTGCAAATGTATCTTTAGGCTTAATAATAAAGTACGTATAACAGAGAAAGTAGGAAGATGGCGGGACGAGCTGGAGAAAACAAATGACCAGTGGTCTACTTTAGCCCTGGATCGAAAGAGCTAGCAGTCACAAAGAGAGGCCTTTGTGGCACTGGGATGATGTAAGCTAACAGTAACAGAAAGAAAAGTAATTAAAATGAGTTTAGATGCACTTCACAAAAAGTATTATATCCTTTTGTGATTGTATAGACGCCCCGCCACCCCCTCATAGATAGGTATCGAAGGTGCCTACAGATTTGCTCGAATGTTACCGAACCCCAAAAAAAGGAGAGATACCCCGGTTCGCCGTGATTCCGGGGCCCGATTTTCATGATTCTTTTTTCATTTGGTAGAGTACGCTCGCGAAGTGGTCCCTTATATTTTTTATAGACCCAAAAAGTACTTACCTACATGCCGTTTTTGAGCTAGCTTCAATACGTATTTTTCTAGTACTACGGTGAATGTACAAAATAGTGTGGAGTAGGTAAGTATACCTATCACAACTAAAAAGTGAAAAATAAAAACACAAATTCGGTTTTTTTTTTTACTTCGACACGTGTAATCAATTTTAGTCGTAAACGGCTTTTCATATTTTGTCGAACAACAGTAAGCAGGTGCCTACTTTTTTCGATTTTAAACTTGATATCTATTTATTTTCTATTATCATAGCACTCTGGCCCAGCCGACGGAACCGGGTTTTGGACGATTGTTACTAGCAATTCTGAAAGAAGCTTATTATAGGACCATTCGTTTAGCAGCTACGATATTACTTTATATTTTAATTTCCACATTGCAGTTTGTTATTTGCAAAAAATCCAGACAATAGTCTGATACGGCGCATCGAAGTGCACCGGAGGGTTGTTGCGATCGTGAAAGGAGCAAAAGTAGAGCTCACGTGTGCTCTCGCGTTAATAGCTTCATCCGACCCTGGCGTTGATGCCGGTAGGGGACTATTTTCAAATGACTTTAAAAAAAGAGGAGCTTCTAAATTCGGTTGTTTTTTATGTTTGTTGTTACTTCAGAACTCCGTCATTTATAACCGACTAGTTTTTGCCAGCGGCTTCGCCCGCGTGGAGGTCGAAATTTATCCTTCGAGAACGTACCACTGGGATCAAAAGTATCCTTTGTGTTAATCCAGGTTATAATCTATCTGTGTGCCAAATTTCATCCAAATCCGTTCAGCCGATTTTGCGTGATGAGTAACAAACAGCCAAACATCATCACAAACTTTCACATTTATAATATTAGTAGGATTAATAATATTAAAATTAATATTAATAAGTAGGATTGAAAAATTCTTATTTACTTTGAAAGGGATACCTACTTATCGAGTGGTCCCATATAAATTTGGACAAGTTCTGATGAGTGGTTATTGAGTAATAAAAGTAATGAGTAGTAACAGTAGTAAAATAAGTACCTAAGCTTAAGGTGAACCTAGTCCACATTAATATTGTCTGTACGGAAATGGAATACTAAAATAAAAAGCCATTAAAAAGTTAGGAGCCAACAAAGATTCGTTTTTCTTGCTAATTTAACCTAACTTTGGGCGTATTTAAGTAATAAAAGAAGTGTAAAATCTGCAAAACCAAGTCGGTACCGACAAAGCTCAAATATTAAAAAGGTCAACAAACTTCATTGGTCATTGATTTATGCAATGGTTTTTTCATAAAACCCGATCTTCCGAAGGATTTTTCTTCATTTTTTACGCACCTGTTGTACTATAAATGATCCCGCATCTCACTTAATAATGGTGTGGGTGTAGACTAGCGTTTAACTACTCATCACTGGTACTACCTCTGTCGGACACAAAGCCTGGTGAGACAGCGTGCTTTTTAGCCAGGCCTACCAATGAGTTCGAGCCCGCGACTAGATTCTCCTTAATTTACATATATGATCATATAGTGTATATCGATGATGTTCTTATAATAATTCATATTGCTGTCACAGTTATTTACACAGCTTGTGAAGCTATACAAAAAGTGTGGAGTTGGTTAGGAACCACAACTGAAGTTTATTAAAAAAAAACAACCACCTGACAGTTGATTTTTTCAAACAGAGTTTAAAAAAAAATCTTTAATGGTTATTTTAGGAAATATAAAAAAAAGTGTTTTAGAGGTATGAGGAACGGTGAATAGTTAACTCATCCTTCATAGAAAAGCGAGGGTCCTCCAACCAGACGAGTGCTGGTTGCTTTTTTTTCGTATCACATCTCGTAGTTGACCTAGAGAGGTCGTGACTACTTAACCGGACGTTCAAATGATGGTTGCTGATGTCGGAACGTTATTTTTCGTGATTACAACAAAAAAAAATATTGTTAAATAGATTGAAGATTGAATTGATGTACATTATTGTTACTTATGGTTCCACTATAATATTTCTACTGTGAAGCGTAATTGAATTATTTTGTTCGTCAACGGCAAATAAAACATACAGCTATACTTTAATAGAAAAAAAATGAGTAATAGGTAGGTTTCATTTAAAAAAATAGTTAAGGTTCCAACATAAAATCACATAATGCACCAGCGGGTCATAATGAAATTCAGTACAATATTATTGCCCAGCAAGAGCCTAGGTTTAATGACTTACTTACTGTACGTTATGTTTGACTTTGCTTGACATATAATTTGACATTAGCGAGGAGGCGGTGTGAAATAAAAATATGACATTGATCAGGCACGGATACATCCTTTCACAGTTCTAGGTACCGTAGGTAGTCCACTTATATTCTTCTTAACTATGTTGCCATACCCTGCAATATTCCTGCATCAATCGTGGGTGCACATGCGTAGTGCATAAAACCTACAGGGATAAGCATCTATTTGTGTCTCATTCCATTTAAAGTGTCTAATGGGCCTCTGCGAGTTGGCTGGAACTCCTCATACGCCTTCCAAGGTCCAGTGCCCCATGGTTTCGAGTTATGTTATGTTAAACTAAAGAATAATTTATACTTTTTTAGTACCTATTATTTCAAAATATATTATTTTTATCACTTTTGTGCAAACTCAAACTCAAACTCAAAGCATTTATTTCAAATAAACCAATTACAGGCACTTTTGAATTGTCAAGGTCGGTGAGTTAGAAAGATGAAGCTATTTGCCCATTCCAAAGCGTAGATACCTATGGAGAAGAACGGGCAAGAAACTCCATGGGCACTCTTTTAAAATCATGGTATTGTTACAAAAAGTTGGTTACATCATTATGTTGAAATTATCAATGTGAGAACGATGTAAAAAGACGTGCACATTCAAGCGTCCGTAATTAAAACAAAAATAAAATAACAATTCAGAAATTAAAATAAGCCGTGGGAGCTAGGAGATGACCAGTCCCTACTGGCGGCGCCCGTTCACGAACCAGTGCTCCAGTGTACTTGATTTCTTATTGCGTCTAATTAATAATATGCCAATTCTCTAATACGTATTTCTTGAGTCATAAGTTCACCCACAAATAAATTAAATTCGTGCGAATGGAAAGATATATTTATTGGAGTAATCAACCATCATCATCTGCCTAGCCTTTTCCCCACTATGTTGGGGTCGGCTTTCCAGTCTAACCGTCTCACCGGACTGTATTCCGTGTGGTGTCGCACGTAAAAGAATAGCACCATTCCATTTCTTCCCGCGGGTGTCGTAGAAGGCGACTTAAGGGACTTACTACAGAATGGGCAGCAGCGTTCTCTATGCTTTTGACCACCATACTGCGATCGCCAACTCGCCTGCCAAGCGTGGTGATTATGGCAAATCCCCTCCTTTAGGGGAGGCTTATGTCCAGCAGTGAACGTCTTTCTATTGATATGATGATGATGATGATGTCTCGCCGGACGCAGCTGAATACCAGTATTTTACATGGAGAGACTGCCTATCTGACCTCCACAAGCAGTTACTGGGTAATACTTATACCCTTAGGTAAGATTGGTTGTCAGACTTTTGGGCTTGTAACGACCCGTAACGACTGTGAAAGATTCACAATTGACAGCCGGGACCAACAATTAAACCGTGCTTTCCGAGGCACGAAGTCTTGGTATGATACGATGGTCACCCATCCACGGACCAAACGTGGCAAGCGTAGCTTAACCTGATCAGTCAACCCGTGCGGCTGTTATTACTTAGCCATTAGTCCCTCGGACGGACCCTCAAATTGTTGTAATCCACCAATAAGCCAAAATGTCACATTTTTGTAAGTACAAGTATATAATACTCTGTCAAGAAAGTACCGGGAAAGAATCAATAATCCACAAAATGTTAGTTATTCATCCAAATTTATTTTATTGCCTTCAAAGTATGCTCCTTCAGAAACGTATCCGTATGCAATCATCAAAGCATTTTTAAACGCTTTTTCCGGAATTGAGATCAGGTCTCGCCGCGAATTCTCCTTTATGTCTTCTACCAAATGAAAACGAGTGCCACGAACTGGTAATTTGAGTTTAGGAAAAAGAAAGAAATCGGCTGGAGCCATATCTGGTGAACAAGGTGGTTGCTCGATGGTATTTTTTGAGTTTTTGGTCAAAAATTCGTTCACAATGATAGCCTTGTGCGAAGGCGCATTATCGAGGTTCAAAATCCAAGAATTGTCTTTCCTCAAATCTGGCCTTTTTCGTCGAATTTGGTCTCTTCAACGCAGCATAACACTCAAATAATATTCTTTATTTACCTACCGTTTGACCGTCCGGCAAGAATTCCGAGTGCACAACACCGCGATAGTCAAAGAACACAGTCAACATGACTTCGCCTTTTAATCGACTTTGGCGTGGTTTTTTCGGTTTCGGTTCAGTTGGAAGCCACTCCAAAGCTATTATACGTATTGACTATAGTTTGCATGTCAAACTCATAAACCCATGTCTCATCACCAGTAAACACGACCCAGTATCTGATAAGTATATAAAATTTCGATGGTGGAACACTACTTAGGTACCTATTATGCGCTATTAGTTTTCCTGTCACGTGTTATTAATGCTCTTCTGTGCTCTTTTGCTGAGCATATAAATCAACATTAAGCATATCACATCAATGACTTAACTACTATTTAAAAGTATCGTGACGTCATCTCCATAAACTAATGTTCTCATGTGTAAGGAGAATGCTCAGATTGTTATTTATCCTTTACAAACATAAAAAAGAACTTACATATCGTTTTATGAACAGTGCTTCGCATAATTCTGTGATAAGTACTTTTTTTTACAATTAATCAAACGGTAGTTATCAATATCCTAATAACAAATGGTCTTTTGAATTGATTGATAGTCACGATTATTCGTATGTAAATACGACGCTTCAGATTTGGCGATCTTTAAGAGGCTGTATACGAATTTTTTGCGACTTGGCTGATTTACGTGATTTTACAGTAAAAAACTGTATTTTTATAAGTTTTAAAACACCAGATCATTGCAATTATGATCTAATGAATGAGCTACTTTTTTACTTTTATTATTTGGTTTTAATTAATAGGCCTCAAATCAGCGACTGTTTTGAGAATTTTGCTGTAAGAGATTAAGAATATCACTTACATATTTACGATTGAGTTTTGGCGTCTACATGGTATGAAAAAATTACAATGTACCTATTATTATGAAAGTCATCTATACAATGTATGAATCACTTTTCGCCATTTTAATATTATTAAACATTGTAAAAATATTAAACTTAGTAAAATTTTAAAGAAAATGGACATTGAATTGGTTTTAATTTCGGCTACTAAGAACTCTCGTTCAAAAAAATAAATCCACAGAAATAAACTTCAGTTCAAGATCAATCTATTTCCCAAAAAAAATCAAAAAATCTAAACGGAATTGGTAGCAAATAGTCTTTCAAAATAACCTAAATCTCACATTATAATTCTCGACAAACATTTAAATTCTTTTTCATGTTGCGCATTATAACTTATGGAAATGCAGTATTTTAACTGAAAAAGTACCGACGTCTTTAAAATCAAGGAAATAAATGAAATCGACAATATTTCGTATACGGCCTCTTAAGTTCAAACTTATTATTAGGCAACAGAGGCCAGCGGCTCACCTCTTGACCCGCCTCGGAAATCATCCGAATGTTTACATACAAGCGTGCATGCAGGCGCGCTCAACCTTGTACAAATTTTAACATACCCGCTAACCCGCCAAACACCACACTTACCGACTAATATTTACGACAAATCGATACCAAGAAAGTATAAAACTGAAATTCAGAATGCTACTAATTATACGCTCTTTCCGATTCCGGGAACAGGTTGACCATTTTAAAGATTGACCTTTAAACTATCAAGACCCATAATAATAATAATTGTCTTTAAAAACCGGTCGCACCCAGACCTTCTCACGGTGTCGTCGTATGTATTCGATTAAAAACAATGAAAATGTTTAATTTTACACACGTATTTAGCCATTGCAGTATATGCGTGAACAGAATAAATACCTTTATTTACATTTATTCTATTAATGTTATTATGTCTATTGTGAGTTCCGAGTTGTATAGATGAATGATATTTTAGTACGATGAGTTGGTGACGCGTCAAGGTGAACTATCGGCCTCGCCGATGCTCACCCAGGTCCCTTATACTCGATAATGAAGACCCCATTCCTATAATCTGAAAACACTGACCTTCATTAGCGCTCTAAAATGCATGGCAGCTAAACCTGAATCCATTAAGATTGCAATAGAAATACGGGCGCGACACAGTTTGAGAGTGGCGCGCGGCGGGAGGTCAGTGGTACTTACGTAAAAAAGAGTGCGCGGGCGCAGGACGGTCAAACGCACGCTGCGATGAATCGCGTCGCGTGGTTGACGTGTGCGCTTCTGTCGGTCGCCGGCGCGCGCGTGTTCGAACGGTGCGAGCTGGCACGCGAGCTGAGCGCGCTCGGCGTACGCCCTGACCACATCTCCACGTGGGTGTGCATCGCCTACCACGAGTCGCGTTTCGACACCACTGCCAACAATCCCTATAGCGGAGACCATGGCATCTTCCAGATCAGCGAACTGTACTGGTGCGGGCCGGGCAAGGCGTGCGGTTTGCCTTGCTCCGCGCTGCGAGACGACGACATCTCCAACGACCTGGACTGTGCTCTCAACATTCATGAAGAACATACGCGACTCCAGGGGGACGGGTTCCTCGCGTGGGTAGTGTATCCGCAGCATTGTAAACATAACACTAAGAAATACCTAGTGGATTGTGATATAAACGCTAAAAACTCAGTGCCGATAACTAGATCCCGTGGGTTTCAATACGCGAACAGTTACGACCAGTCAAAACACACGACAGATAAGCAGATTGTAGAAAATTTGTTGCCCCCGTACCTGTCAATTGGATCTTTCGTCAGAGAAAATTACGGTAAAGTACTCGATCAAAATAGAGGGTATAATTATAAGATTGACAATATTGACGACCTCAAGCTTCCTGTGTTTAACCAACCGTCCCAGCATATAAGTATGCCGCCGACGACGAGTGCACCACGCGGAACTACTCCCACAGCAATGACTGCACCACGTCGCACCACCACCGCCACGACGACCACGACGGAGTACATACCACCAGTGAAGGTGTGGAGGGTGATAGAAACGAACCAGTTCAGGAAGAAACAAAAGTTCAGTGAAACAACAACCAAAACAGAGTACGCGACCGAATTGGAAAGATATACACAGCGCACGAAAGCAAGCTCAGCCAAACAACTGCCAAGTACAACAACTCGTCCGCTATCATTCACAATAACTACATTTTCACCTAGAGTGCCTATTACATCATTGAGGCCAACCACGAAGACGACTATAACTACAACTACATACAGGTCACCCACTTCTACATTTGCATACAGGGTGCCCTCTGTAATGACAACCTACAGGCCCACAACTTCCTCAACCACATACAGGCCGCCTACTTCAACAACTACGTATAAGCCATTTACTTGGACAACTACGTACAAGCCGTTTACTTGGAAAACTACAAACAAGCCAATTTTCACACCTTCAACAATAAGGCATTGGTACAGCACCACCACACAAAAACCGAGCACCACCTCAGTGGTACCAAAAACAGTGACTACAACCTATAGACCTGCAACTACAACCTCACTCAAACCAAGTACTACAACAACCACTAGAAAACCAACAACTGCTTGGTCATGGAGTTCAACGTCCTTGAAGACACCCACAGTCACAAGCAAAGCAGTTACAACCAAACCTAAAACAGACTATTCGTGGTACACGTTCACGTCACGAACGGCGACAACACCGGCGACAACAAAACTTCAGCCTTTAGGCCAAACTAGGACTACGAAGCCATTTACATTCTTGACAAAACCTCCAAATAATGTACATACAAAAACAACTCACGCAGTGACGTATGCGACCACTAACAAGCCACAAAGGACCACGCAGAAGCCAAAAACGACTCAATCAATATTCGATCTCTACCTGAATCCAACAAAAGCGCCGCTATTACCAAGTTACAAATACAGCTGGGGTCAATCCAGGTTGAAGATATTCGCTGGCGGGACAACAACGACTCCAGCGCCGGTACAATCAACACGAGGACGTGGGGAGAATAATAATGGCGCCGCAAAGAATTATGTCAAAAGACAAACGTAAATCTTATAAATAATACGTAGAATTATTAATCTATTGGTGATCTCCGTTATTACTTGTTAGGGCATAAGTTCTATTTTTCCTTGACACGTGTCACTTTGTTTACCAAACAACCTTACTTAAAGATGCCTTTTATTATGAGATGTGCGCAGGAAAAATAACTGCTTTTGTATTTAAATGTCAGTTGCGCAAACGCATGCAATTGCGACTCACGCGCCGTACGGCGGAGATTGCTCTCACTATGTTACTATAAGTTGCGAATCAAACGAATGTTTATTTTAGTACTAGACCAAAAAGCATTTATCTAATTATGTACATTTAAAAATTATATTTTTTAATCATACCCAAGATCTTTTTTATTGCGCGTCCTTTTTGTCTTTAACAAGCGACTTCGAGCGAAACAAAAGTTGCCCAGGGGTGGCCCCTGGGCAACTTTTGTTTCGCTCGAAGTTATGAGTGTTCCCTAACTCCGTATCACCTACGGATATAAGATTTGTTTGGGGCCCAAACTGAGAATGAATAACAACACAATTTTAGAGTAATAATCCCGATGTGTTATGCCCGTCCGAACTTTTTTATTTTTGTTGCATGTTCTGACGTATCAACTACTTTCTGAAGAGCCCGTATCTTCGTTGACGGGCTTAGAAAGACATCACGATTTCTTTATTAAATGTATGTTTAGAATTAATATATTAAACACATAAATCTACCGGAATAAATTATATAATAATGGTGAAATCGCATCAAAATCCGTTACGTGATTTAGAAGAACAATGAAGTCACTGAGTTACTGTAATTTATAATAAGTATAGGTATAAATATTTTAACAAAATAAGGTCTTAATTATATGTTTATTTAACTCTAAAAATAATACATAACATCATCAGAGGCTTGTTATTTTTGTAATTAACATTTAAAATAACAAGTTCTAATGCGGAAATAAACTAAAGGTGCGAATGTACTGAAGGACGGCTGTGTGGTACTGTGGCTGTGATACACGCCACTTTATAGTTTGTATACAGTCAATAGACATATAACAACTAGGTACTCTGGTCGTTTTATGATGGTATTATGACACATGCATTATGCTGATTTAGGGATGTAGCTAAACCTAAAGGCAGCTCCCGCAGACAGGCGCGACGCGAATCTTATAGAACAATTTCCATGAAGTTTTCATAGAAATTGTTCTATTAGAGTCGCGTTGCGCCTATCTGCGGGAGCCTTAAATCGAAACTTGGTTCTTCCATTAATACGTCATTCGAGCAGATTGTTTATCTCGAAGAGTATTTTATTTTTTTCAGAAAAAGATATAGAAGAGCTGCAATAGTATATTACTTAGGTTGGCGAACTATCCTACTATATAATAATATAAATGATAGTTTATAAGTATGTTCGAATTTGTAACTGTAGATCAGACTTGGATGAAATTTGGCACCCAGAGAGCAGTAGTGGCCGTGAGTTTAAATCCACGCAGGCGCTTAACGTCGTGTACTAATAACTCTCAAAACAATGAAGGAAAACGTAGTCAGAAAACGTAAAATATAATCCTAGAATAAAAAAAAACTAACATATGACTGTGACACCTGCCAACCCACACTGGACCCACGTGTGGTGGATTACAGACCGGTGTCCCAACAGTGGGAACATTATTGGCTGATTATAGTATGGCACACAGGTAGACCATGATCACCAAGACGGGACCTTCGGCTCGAACATAGAATACTTAGGTATAACCGCGCAGGCAAAAGCTAATAATATAATAATAAACAAAAAACAGCATTAATATAATGTTGAATTAATTTACTGATCACTATATTAATATTCATACGTTAGTTATCCGTGAAAAATGAATAGATCGACGACGCGGTGCGTTGTACACACGGCTACACATCAAGCTATACATTTCCAATTTATGCTGATCTCGCACTGTACGGAAATCCTATACAATGCTCAGATTAGCTTATACTGGAAATGTATAGCTTGATGTGTAGCCGTGTATACAGCCGAGCCGGTTCGCGAGGGCTGTCACAAACAACATTATTCAAATTGATTTATTATTATAATGCCGGTATCACTTTCAAAGTTCAAAGGATGATACAATCAATTAATACAAGAATAACTTGTAAATTAGGTATTATTTGCAGATTATAAATAATGATGCATCAGCGAAAGCACGAGCCAGTACTAAAATATATACAGTTTCTAGATTTATTAACTATCTAACCAAATTATTGTTATAGTATTGAGGGAAACTAGCTGTTACCTGCGACTCCATTCTGTGTCACATAGAAATTTAAATGTGTTCACATTTACTTTTTCTGATAATATCTAATGTAAGTAGCAGTCATTAATAGGCCGTATACGACATTTTGTAGTTTTCGCTGATTTACTTGATGTTTAAGACGTACTTTTACAGTTTAATAATGCATTTCCATAAGTTCGTTTCAATTGTTATCTAATGAATGAGCTCCTTTTGTATTTTTGTCGAAAATTATATTGCGACATTTAGATGGTTTTGAAAGATTATATTTACTGCCAATTCTTTTCTTTATCTTCTTATTTCGGGCAATGGGTTGATTTTGAACTGAAGTTTATTTCTGTTGTATTATTTTTTTGAACGAGAGTTTTGAGTAGCCGAAATTAAAACTCATTGCCCATTGCCCATTTTACTAAGTTTAATATTTTTTACTAGGATTTTTAATAGACATATTATGAAAGTGGGAATAAGTGATTCATCCATTGTACTTTCAAAACAATACATTGTAAATAATTTTACCATGTAGACGTTAAAACGATTCGTAAAAATGTAATTTGGAATACCACATTTTTACTAATCACCTCTGACAGGATCGGAAAATTTCGTATGCGGTCTCTTAAACTTCTACCTAGATAACAGATCTCTATAGGTCTTTCACACAAACTTTGGTCCTAAAACGCAGTAAAACTGTACGACAGGCCTAAAAATTCAAGTTCAACGTCACTTGTCTGTCATGTCGTACCACTTTCAGTGTGTGAAGATGCTTATGACGCGTTGTGTGGTCACGGCAATCTGGTCAATTTGGTTGGAGCTCGATTAAATTGTCGGACTGCTGCACCATCATCGATTATCTGTAGATATTAAAGTTAATGAAAAGAGTGTAAATCCATGTCGTCAATGATTTATGAGCTAGTTTATTTTCCGTTAGGATATTGTTCACTTGAGTATGTTACTTAATTGTCTGTATTTTATATTTCGGGCAAAAATGTATGTAGCTTTGCATTACTAGTACTTCCACGTAAAAGTCCAGTTTGGAGATATTAAAGTTATAATTTTCACAGTTAATGGATTTATTGTTTGAGCCTATAAATCGAGCACGACATTGCACTTGAACTTGCGAACCTAACAAAGCAGGATCCAATTAACACGACTATTACTCAAATTACCTAAAAGCTTTATCCAGTACATTTTGTTAATCCTTTTAAACCTAATGCACAGCTTTTAGCCGTACCAAGCACAATAATATCTTGATACATTTAGTGGCTAACGCGCATTGTAGTGAAAATATTTGTTTCAACACTGAGGGAGAGAGTTTTTGACTAATTTACAACGTTATCCGACCCCGAGCGACCAGACTACCGGTGACCCCAGGAATATGTGACTTAAACCTATTAGCTCTCATTTAGAGATTGATTGTAATAAAGTACATTTGCATGTAGCTAATGAAAATGTATAGACTACCCGCCCAATTTTGGGTGATGACTGAGAATATCATCTGTTTTTCAATTTACTATAATCAAATCATTGATATACAAAAAATCCAAGATCCACAAATAGCGACTCAAAAACCGCATAAATAGGGCGCAATGTACGCAGGTGTCCAGTAGTATCGTCGGTCATCTTTCAGTCAGTCTTTTTGGACAGTGCTTTGTAAAAACCACTTTAAGTTATGCGTGTAAGGTTGAATTTGCAAAAAAAAAATGTTTTACCACAACTATAACCACTGACGTAAATTTGGGGACAGTTTTGGGTGTTACTTTTGTCCGAGACTGTGCATCTTGGGTTTTTTTTGTATAAATTGTTGTCTTATTATATTATTATATTTTGTTATCTTATATTATTTATTATTATATTTTGTATAAATATTGCATCAAATAGTAAATTTTGTTTTAATTTGCGTATTGATCAGCTGAATATATGCTTCTCATGTTTATTTAAAGTTCACGTACAGTAACATGCTGACTTAATGCCACAACTACGCAACCACAACCTAACCAGATCTGAGTTTGTTGAAAAAAAAAACAAATTTCACTTATTTCTAGAAACCAATTCATGAATGCTTCAGGACCAGGAGTACAGGATGGTGGTGGATTTTCATTGAATCAAAATCAAATCAAAAGTCATTTATTCAAACTAGGCTGAGAGTCAGCACTTTTTGAACGTCAAAATTACATAAGACAGTCCCCCCAAAAAGCCCGCCCTTCACCACTTCCTAGTGCTTTAGCTGGGAAGAAGAAGTGGCGCAACAAACTCCCCAGCAGCACAGCTGTCTGTTATGTTGGAAGAACTTGATTCTATACAATAATAGCATATAACCATCATTCAACGATAAATGAAAATTTAATTAATAAAAAATAAAAAAATAAATGGTTTATGCAGTCAAGTTAAATAAACAATGATATGAAGTAATTCATATGACCTGTCAGTAGTCAAGCTAATTCTGGTGAAAGAACATAAACGTTGTCTTGAGTTAATCACAGCGACCAACAATTCTTATCGTTTAAGTAGTCGTTGATAGAATAGTATGCCTTCGAACAAAGATTTGATTTTACTTTGGCTTTAAACGCATTAAAATGTAAATCTAACAAAGAAGAAGGAAGCTTGTTATAGAAGGTTATACCAAGCCCAGCAAATGAGTTATGAACCCTATGAAGCCGGTGAAAGGGAGCACGTAGTTTGTCCTTATTTCTAGTATTAATATTATGAGTATCACTGTTTTTAGTGTATAAGTGTATATTTTGCCTAATATATAAGATGTTAGCGAAGATGAATTGTGATGCCACCGTGAGAATACCAATATCTTTAAAAAATTCTCTCAGAGAAACTCTAGCACCTAGTTGGTAAATTGCACGAACAGCTCGTTTTTGAAGAACAAAAATATTTTGAATGTCAGCCGCTTTACCCCACAGCAGAATGCCGTAGGACATAACGCTATGAAAATAACTAAAATAGACTAACCGAGCTGTATCAACGTCAGTGTATTGTCTTACTTTTCTGACGGCGTAAGCGGCCGAACTGAGCCTTCCCGCTAGGCTTGATATATGTGATCCCCACTGAAGTTTGGCATCTACTGTTATGCCAAGAAAAACGGAAACGGAACGGATTGGAGATTGGACTATCGGTATATATTGTGTAATAAATCAAAAATTCATAATAAAGCAATAAATCGTTTCTTATTAATAAATTGACTACCCGCCCTTGTTTCGCAAAGGTGCAATCAGTACAATGTACTGACGTGGCGACATGTTCAAACATCGAGATTTCTTAGCTAAGTATATCTAAGCAAATTAATAACCCTTCCAAAAAACAAAAACCGGATTTAAGATGTTTAGAAAAACGAACGAAACGGCCGTAGACACAAAAAGATTTTGTTTTATACGTATACCTAAAGCTACCTGCTATTTGACCTCCACACCCCAGTTATTGAGTAATACGATACACCTTGGTAAGACTGATTTGACAGAGTTTCGGGCTTCTGTCCGTAACGACTGTCAAGAATCATCGGATGACCGCCGGGACCAAACGGCGTGCTTTCCGAGGCACTGTCGGGTCCTGGTATGAAGGATTGTCACCCATCCACAGACTGATCGATCGACCCGTCTAGCTGTTGTTACGTAGCCACAAGGTCTTCTACCTAGATGGAAACAGTAGATAAATGCTAATTCTATTTACTTTTTAATTAAATCAGGGTGAACTACTTAATTCTAACTTTTGGTCCAAATTAAAACCTTTCAACCGATTATCCATACTTCAAACCTTTTTCGACTGAGCTAAGGCTTCAAACAGGTGACATTTTTAGAACAATTTCCATGAAGTTCTCGTAGAAATTGTTCTACGTGAGTCGCGTCGCGCCTGTTTGCAGAAGCCTTTAAAGCTTCGACAGTTTAGACAACAGTTATTGATCACTTTTTTTATTTAGAACTTTAAGAACGTTTTCGGAATAGAATACGAACTTCCAAAAAGGACTCATTTGTTTTTAAAAAATTGTCTCCTCAATAACATATATAAAACAATTAATGTTGTTGAACTGTTAAAATGGGAAGCCATGACTACTGTTAGTGTGTTACCTAATTACTACTGAGGTACCGACTAGTCGGCCATATTTGTAGTCGGCGATTAGTCGGCTAATTACTACTGATGTACCGACTAGTCGGCCATATTTGTAGTCGGCGATTAGTCGGCTAAAAACGCCGACGAATCGGCCTAATTTTTACTCTTATTAATATGCTTAAAAATTAAAAGACAGTGATGGAAATGAAATTGAAATCTTTACTGTTGTTATGTTTTTATAGAATCATTTTTACAGTTTACTTTCAGTATAATCTAGAATAGAATAACTACAATTATAGAATAAATGCAAAGTAAACAAAAGCATGTCCCAACAATTCCGCCTGGTCGCCAGGCGCCGAAAGCGTAGTTACGAACATTACCGATGTCACCCGAACTCATCCGAAACCCATGATCAGCTTGGCCGACTAGTCGGCTAGTCGGCCAAAGTCATAGTCGGCCCATCTCTACTAATTACGTAATTACTCTAAACATAAATCTCGTTTCGTAATATATAAACGATCAAAGTTATAGCCGATAAAAGTTCAGTCAGACACAGAACCAGCTACCTAATGCTAGCTATTATTAGCGTCAAACAAGTTCCCTAAAGCAATGCTCGTTATATCATTGGCCTATCCGAAAATAACTTGTCGCAAAATAAAACACCCGTTTGGACAACGAAGAGGATAAATGCAAAGTCTACGGCTTAAATAAAATGAAATCAAAAACCCAACTGCGTAAAAAGGGAACTTTTGAACATTTTGTTTTAAGACGTAGACTAATATATAACTCAAGGTATCTTCTTACATTTAGCTTTATTGCTTCCGACTGGATGTGGTTGATTATAGTAGTACGTTTAATAGTCAACCAATTAAAATAACAATTTTGTTAACAACAAATCGATTAGCTGGCTATTGATTTTGCATGGGAGGTCCGATTTTTTTTTTTCATATTTCGATCCATGTTCCTTGGAGAAAGTTGTTCAATTTCACGGATACTACTACCCTGAAAATTTTAAACGGTGACTAAAGATTCACCTTGTATAGTTAGGTACCTGCATAAACCCAGACGTACGGTCCGTAGCAAGTGGCGTGCCTTTGTTTCTACCTACCGCGTGAGAGGAAGGCGTGATTTTATGTATGTGTGTTTGTATATCCCCGGAAATGCTCCGAAAATAATGACGTTAGTTAGATTATAATTCCACGGAGTGATGGGTTTCTTTTCCTATTTCTTATTATGTACAATCGCACGCACGCTACGAGAGCAGTGGGGGATCAGTGGTAACGGCCCCGACACACAGTGGAACGAATGTATGGGAGCGGTTGGACGTAGACATGTCCGAAAAAAAAGAGTAAAATTATGCCAAACTAATGATGCCATCTTATTCGATTACTTAATGCCTTCATAACTTGTGGTGATGAATTTCTTCATAACTCCCATATTTCGGGAGTAATTTGAGAAAATGTGAAATTTTACTATGAAAATGAGTGTATCGAGCTCTCTCCCTCCTGATTCCGGGCTTGTTTCAAGTAGCGGTCTCTAATATCATAATGCTAATACTAAGAGCTATATTTAATACTAAGACACATAGTGCGCCAAATGTGCACTTTCTGGGATAAAGAGTGATGTTTATTTTATAACACAATTTTTTTATTTTTTGTTTATTTTGTTGATTAAAACCGTTTTTCTAAAGGTTTACCTTATTACAATAACATTTCTGAGCAGCCAATTAGAGAAGATATAAGCTAATTAGGATATATAATTAGGGACTTAAGGTTTACATATAAAACTGATGCACTAATGATTACTGATAAGAACATTGCTATTATTTAATTACTAAATGGCTCTTAATACACTAATTTAGCATGCATCATTTACTAATTATCACAATAACTAATAACCTTGCAATATTTAACAAAGGATACCTGGGATACCTGGATTTTATATAAATAGGTCACTATTAGTAACTTTAAAATCAGTGTTGATTTACACCTCGTTGTATCCAAGCTAATCTCGCAATGTATTTTCCAAATTTTAATACAAATCTTGATATTCACGTTGCTTTATGCGCACGCGCACATAAAGATTTACGCGACTTTAACTATTTGTTCAGTGTTTTAAAAGATAACAGTTGTGTTCAGTTATGTGAAAGTGCTGAAACAAGTTTAAAAGACTGGTGTCGTCGATTTTGCTACCGCATTTATGCAAAATGGACACAGTCTGGAAGAAGCACAGATAAGTTTCGGAAGAAACATGAGATTTGGCTACAGGCTGCAATTCAATGGCCGGAATTACAGAATGAAAATATGGAACCTTCTACAGAAAATATAAGTGACGTCATCGAGCCCATAATTTCTCCTGCTAAATCTGATGCTTCAACTTGTACACATCCTAGTCCTCGTAAATCTTTTGAGGACCTTAGTAACCGGCAAAAAAGAAGACGCACTGAAGATAGTCTTTCATGCAGCAGTAGCAGCGCTGAAATTATGTTTTCGGCCGAAAGGGCGCTTCAAAAGGCAGGACAAAGCGATACAGCTTATGTTATGAAATACTTGACGGAGAATCCAGAAGAGGCCTCAAAAATCAAAGCCTTCATTGAAGGTAAATCAATTCAGGTACGGGAAATATCCCCTTTGAAGGCATTGGCTCTTTATGTATCGATGAACTTATCGAAATGGCGCTATAACACTCTTCGGGATTTCAACACTCAAGAAGGAGCTCTTCAATACCCGAGTTACTACATGTTGGTTAAAGAAAAAATTAAGTGCTATCCGGCCAAAGAAGATCTCACAGTTACAGAGAGCTCTGCAAAAATCAAATTACAAGCCTTGATGGATTTAACCTCAAGAAGACTTATTAGGTCGTTAGAAACCCCTGTTGATCCCAATCAACAGCTCGTATTGACCAGCAAATGGGGTTTTGACGGATCATCTAGCCAAAGCATTTATCATCAAAGGACGAGTGAAGATGAGCAAATCGATCTTGCTAGTAATTTTATGATTAGTCTTGTACCACTGCGGCTCGTCTCAAAAGGTGTAACAATTTGGGAAAACGAGCGACCATCTTCCACTTCATTTTGCCGGCCAATATTGTTTAAGTTTATAAAGGAAACCAAAGAAAATGTGCAGAGAGAGATGGCTGAAATCGAAGCAGAGATTGAAGCCTTAACTCCATCCACCATCACTGATGGAATTAGTGTCAAACACCAACTGCTGTTGACAATGATTGATGGTAAAATTCATTCCATTATATCCAATACAGCAGCTTCAGTGTGTGACATATGCAAGGCTTGTCCTAAAGAAATGAATAATTTAGAGTTAATCAAAGATAAACACGCAAACGAGGACATGTATAAATATAGCTTAAGCACCCTTCACGCTTGGATTCGCTCAATGGAATGCTTATTACACATTTCCTACAAATTAGACATAAAATCATGGCAAGTAAGGGGTGATATAGCAAAAAGGCAAGTTGATGACAGGAAGAAAAGAGTTCAAGAGGCTGTAAGAAGAGAAACGGGCTTACTTCTCGATGTTGTGAAACAAGGCAGTGGATCCACCAACAATGGCAACTCGGCAAGGAGATTTTTTGAAAACTACACTAAATCTGCTGAACTGACCGGAATAGATGCTATGCTTTTAAGAAAAATCTGTGTGATCTTGCAGTGTATTTCATCAGGAGAGAAGATCAACGTAACTAAATTCCGAGAGTTCTGCTTTGATACTGCTAAGCTTTACGTGGAGTTATACCCATGGTATTATATGCCTTCTTCACTTCATAAAATTTTAATGCATGGGCCAGACATAGTTCAGAACATGTCAATTGTGCCCATTGGTTTTCTATCCGAAGAGGCATCTGAGGCTAGAAATAAAGATTTTAGAAAATATAGAGAGGGGCATTCTCGAAAGCATAGCAGTATCTCATGCAATGAAGATATTATGCACAGTCTTTTACTGTCTTCTGATCCACTTGTTACAAGTATCCGTCCAAAAGGAAATAAGTTTGTAAAAAAATCTTCTTTTAAGGAATTTTATGAGCTTACGGATTCTGAGAAAAGTGATATCGAATTTGTTAACATAAATGATTTAGCGGACATCGATTCTGAATTTGAATTAATTGATGATGATGATGATGACGAAGATAATTAAATGATGTTATTGTTTTAAAATGTGTAACTTAGTAAATTAGAGCTTACATCTTAATTATTTATTGTACTTTTAATGAAACTAGGTAATTTATTATCAACTTACTTAAAAGTCATACTCTCATCAGTTCTTGTGAATATTTTTGTTAATATATATTTCTGTATATATATATAATATATTTATAGACCTCTTAATAAGTCTGTCTGCGGTTTAAAGTAAATACAAATGGGGAAAAAACGTTTTTTTTTTTAAATTTTCATTTCCTTTTATCCCAGAAAGTGCACATTTGGCGCACTATGTGTCTTAGTATTAAATATAGCTCTTAGTAATAGCATTACGATATTAGAGACCGCTACTTGAAACAAGCCCGGAATCAGGAGGGAGAGAGCTCGATACACTCATTTTCATAGTAAAATTTCACATTTTCTCAAATTACTCCCGAAATATGGGAGTTATGAAGAAATTCATCACCACAATTTATGAAGGCATTAAGTAATCGAATAAGATGGCATCATTAGTTTGTCATAATTTTACTCTTATTTTTCGGACATGTCTACGTCCAACCGCTCCCATACATTCGTTCCACTGTGCGACATACGAGTTGAAGGTCGTGAGTTCAAACCCAGGCTCTCACTACTTAATACTTTGTTTTAAATAATTTCACTACCAACCTGCACTGGGCCCGCGTGGTTGTTTGCGGCCCAGTCTCTCTCACAGAGTCAGTCCCAGCAGTGGGAACATTATAGGCTGATTATGTTAATGCTGAATGCACTTTAGTGGTGACGACACCAGTATGAGCTGGCCTCATATTCTATAGACACCCCGTACGAGGTCAGCTCACGGTCAAAACTTTACCATGGATAAGCTGTCTACTGTATTTTCGAAGTGATTATGAATTCCTGGATATAAACCGTGTCCTTAAGAATTTTTACATTCAGATTTGTTTTGTGTATTATTTTTCGAAGAATATTAAGAGCAGCTTATTAAAGCGTCTAAGGACTGCTTATTTAGAGTAGGCGTTTTCTTTCGTCAATAGGTACTTACCAATACCAATTACTTTTCTTTTTTATTCCGATAGTACGATCGCGTTGAGATAATTTCCGACCCTCACAAGGGCGAAAGCCAATAGCTAATTCTTAAAAAGAAATACTTAGTCGTCAGAGACAAGACAATGCTACATACATAAAGTCTTAAATAACTGTTACCAAATATATAATCGAATATTTTAATAGTAAAGTCAGGAAAATTAATTGTTAAGCATTACTACCAACTTAAATTGGCCGTAAGAAATTACCGAATTGAATTAAGCTGTCAATTTGCTCAACAATTCATTTACTAAACTGTAACTACCTACGCATTTTGGCCTTGCGCAGATTAATATTCGGCTTATCGAAGTTCGTCAGTGCTGTCGAGCCAATGAGTATGCTACCGCAAACATAAACAGCGAAAACTTCTCGGAAAAGTGTCTCACCGAAACCTGTCTTAATTTGCGAATACTTGTCAAACAGACCATATTTCAAGTTTTTTTCCTTACCACAAAGTATATTCGGTCGCGGTTCTATGACCAAACCACACCACATGATGACGAACTTGCTTTAATTAATATTTATGTCGAAATTTCGTCAATATTTCATTCGTTTTGTTATTAGTCGATTCGCATGAATTTACTCACCCGAATATTCGGGCGAAACGATACTTATGACCTGTCAATCCCGGCTACTGAGATAACAATTAAGTTTCTATTGTGTGGGCACGCTGCGTGCCCTCCCGGACTTTACAGGTATAACATATTAACTTGTATAGGCGACTCGCAGGAAATTATTTATTTGTGGGCGAATCGATCACTCCAGAAATACTCATTAGGCAATTGTATGCAATAAAGTTATGAAAAAAGGTCTCTGCAAGTACATGCAATGCAATAGTGTGCATAAATTAAAAACGTGTCAATTGAAAAATTCGTATTTCTGGATTTGTGGATACACCCACAAATAAATAAACTACCTGCGAGTTGCCTATAGAAAATTACATATTATTTAAAGTGTCTATTTACCCATTTCGGGCGGCTAAATTCATGCGAATCAATTAATAAGCCTATGATATAAATGAGCAAGGTCTTCTTGCCTATTTATATCAGCTGCCACACATTAATATACTTCGTTTACCGTCTCAAATTAATAGAAAAACATAAGTAGGTACCTATATAAATATGTAAATGCCCAAACACAGGTAGGTATCTACTTATTATGCAAAGAGAGCCACCTGCAATTTAAAAATATTCCCAAAGTATATCTATTTCATAGAAATTAAAGTTGGCAACAGATAACTAAAAGCCATCAAAAACAAAACTTGTAAAACCAAGTCTCGGAACTCAGTTCTTCTAACATAAAGAGTTGTGAGATCCATGTAATACCAAGTCGGTTGATTTATTCAGTCCCTACTTAAGGGACCTTCTGTCTTAAGTTATTACGTAATTAGCTAATCTAGCAACATCTTATAGTGACCATATCAATATTCAAAATCTTTTATGGTTTAAATGAATAGATTGATTTGGTTTTTTTTACAAGTTTTGTTTTTGATGGCATCTCATTTCTTTTTGTAGATTATACATAAATACAGATACACTGATTCATTCAATGCAAATGTAACTTTGTAATCCAATATATTTGTATGAGATTACAAAGTTATTTATGCAGTTGGTGTATCTAGAAAAACTGGACCGAAATTGCAAAATGTTTTAGTTTTTCCTTTTTTCCTTAATTTATACACTAAATACTAATTGTATTCTAAATTTGAAGCTTCTATGTCTACTAGAAGTGCCTAGAGTTTTGATGATCGGTCAGTCAGGGAGTGACAAAATTAAGAACTTTGACTAGTTATAATTCTTAAACTACTAGTTCAAACTGAATGAAATTTGAAATATACCGTGTTTATACAATGCTTGCTTGGTCACTAAACATATAGGCTTCTAGTTTAATGCACAACGAAGTTATAGGGGGTCGAATATGGCCTGAACTGCTTCGAGAAAAGGATAGTAACGGCCGTCCGCTTTTTTTTGCTAGACTTGGCGGGGGCAGTACCGTGCCCCCAGATGAGGGAATATCTAAGTACCATTCACTTATTTAAGCCTCCTTTTGTGCGACGTTCAATGCTCGAAACTGCCACTGCCGCATGTCCTCAGAAACATTCTGCGTTTGCCTAAAAGTGTTGACCAAACGTCAGTTGCATTGAATATTTGAAAGTGCCTATAGGTTGTCTGCCTCGTTATGGTCGAGCGGTCGCAAAATCTACTTTTGAGCATGAGGTCTTGGGTTCGTTTTTCCATCTGGGGTTGCTCAGTAGTAACCTGGAGTTTTGGCCGGTTGATGGCAATAGGCGAACCTATTGCCATCATAAATGGGAACACCTGTGATAAATAGGACCTTAACAGAACTGGCCTAATGTGGGTGTAACTCTGATATTTGAAGCGGGTTTTATAAATTTTTGATGATATTTATTGCCGCTCGATATGCTGTGTTTTGACGATCAATAAGATCTGTCAGGTTTTTACAAATTCGCTTGATTTTATAGGTCGTTACTGTCGCTTCTTTATGATCGATAAATATCAAGGTTTAATCATCATTTGTTGATTTCATCGAAAGAAAAACGATACATAGTGGCAATTGACAAAAGTTACGATAGTACATACATACAATTTTACAGTGCGCGAAGAACAGGGAAGACCTATGGGTCTTCCCTGTTCTTCGCGCACCGGTTCCCGGTTTTTAACAACAGGAATAGGAATTTGTATGCAAATTCCTGGTGTTAAAAACCGGTCAAGTGCGCCGAGGGTTCCGTACCTACCGCCATAATAAAAAATATATAGGCAAACTTAGATTTTCGCAAAAACTTGTAAGTACCAAAATTTAGCTTAATTTTCATCATTTTTTTTTTGGAATTTTTCCTTTATTTTTGCTATAAGACCTTGCTTTTTGCAAAATTTCGTGATTCTAGGTCAACGGGAACTACCATATAGGTTTTCGACCCAAAACCTATAGGGTACTTCCGGATGACCTAGAATTGTCAATTTTGGTTAATATAAGATAAGTTATAACACGACAGGCAATTACCTTGCATTTATCTTGCCTATATTGAGCGCCGGTAACGCATTTAAAGGTAAATCATTGATCGTCTGTAATATTTCTTACACATTTTACTCGATTTTGTTTGATCGACTTGACGTGTCGGTCGTCTAAAATAGAGCAAATCAGTGAAACACCTCTAACTTAAGTTAAAAACACTTGTTCTGCCTGCAATTCTTTTGTACAGCTAAAATATAAATGGTCTGTCTATGTATACCACTGCCCTTAATACAAGTTATTATATAGCTTAGTAAGGGCACTGGTGCAACACCTACCTGTGTTGTTAACTAACATAAGTTAAGTGTACCTATAAGTTTATTTATTTATTTATTCATATCAACCATTACAGCTATTTGACGTTACATACATATGACTTAAATGTAAGCATAGCACTAGAACTTGTCGTAACTTGCACCCTTGCTAAGTTATCAGGATATAAGTGATACTTTTAATTTAATGTTAACGTTATTATTTGATTAAATTAATAATTATTATAGTTATTACCGGGATTCACCAAAGAGAATTAAATTTCTTTGTTCTGTGTTATTTGTAAGTACCAAAATCTACCTAGCCGAACCAAGTTTTCATACATTCGTCAATATCTTCGCATCCAGGTGACACATTTTGACGCTGTTTTCAGCTAAGTAATTCCTAGTTAGGTTACCTGACACTATCTGATGGATAATAATTGAAAAACGCGAAAAAATAAAATAAAAGGTCATTGGGATTCACCTTCGATTTTGCATATGTACGTGTGTTTAAAAGTATTACCCAATCTTACCTATCTACAAGCATGCAGTTACACATCAAAAATAATTAGCCGCGTTGGTCTAGTGGTCGCTAGCACTACTGCCGAGCACGAGGTCTTGTTTACGATTCCCAGGTCGACCAAACTGTTATTGGGTTTTTGTTTTTCTACCCGGAATTCTTCAGGTGAAATGTGTTTGTACTTACTATACGTATCCCTACTCTCTACCTACCTCTGCTCAACTCGTCGGAGAAAGAAGGCGTGATGTTTTGTTATTATGTTATTTAAAACTCGATTCTGTGAGTGAGTCAAATCCAATATCATATTTCCACTTTGCAAATAAACACGGTTTCTGGTTTATATTTTCTATTGGAAGCCTTAAGGCTGCGGGGCACATTTCCTTGAGGCAGCTTTTTACTTGTTATTAATTAATCTTGGGCCGCACTAGCGCTACCCTCATTCCTGTTACTTTTAACGCACGTCGATCTAAAGAACTGTGTCAGCCGCTACATATACCTAGGTCACTGGTTGCAGTGATTAATGGTAAATCATTGGATTCTCATTGGAGTTAGGTAGAAGCCATTGCGGATAAGAGCAGTGGTTACGGCTGCGACTTACGAGTTGTAGGTACGACCTACAACTAGGATTCGACCCCAGACAGGCGCTTAACTTTGTGCAAATTATTTCATCACCACTGCTCTCAAAACGGTGAAGGAAAACATAGTGAAGAAACCGGCATGTCCTAGAACCGAGAATTCGAAGACATGTGACATCTACCAACCCGCACTGGTCCTGCGTGGTGGATTACGGCCCACTCCCTCTCACACAGAAGAGGCCTGTGTCCCAGCAGTAGTGGGGGGAACATTAAAGGCTGATTATGCATTGCAGATTTCGATTAAGTGGGCACACCTATGGGCGAGATCGTAAAGGCTCTCGCACACCGGCGCGACGCGACAGCGCAACGTTACTTGAGTCGATTAATTTCCGGGGACTTTTATTTTTTTCTTAACGGGAATTTAGTCGCAGGCTCGAACTCACGGGTGGGCCTGGCTGAAAGCACCCTGTCTCACCAGGCTTCGTGTCTGACAGAGGTAGTATCAGTGATGAACAGTTAGACACTAGTCTACTCGCACAACATTATTGAGTGAGATGCAGGATCAGTTATACAATATGTAACAAAAACCCTGTTGTTCCTTTTACCCACGTTTTCAGAATCGGTATACATACGTAATAAAGTAAGTCATTTGTAAAAATTGTTCAACAAAAATAATTAAAAATATTAATTTAACCATGAATATTTGTAATGTTTAACTGAATTTTGATTAGATCAAAGAAAGCCGCCAAGCTTGTAGTCTATTGTGCGAAATAAAGATACTTGTAAAATCAGATACTGTAAACATTGTTTTGAATGTGTCGATTTTAATAGTCATTTGATATCGAACTCTCGACTACTAATCCTTAATTTTTAATTACAACTTCATCAATGTTGTGCTTGTAGATAAGTGTATACGTCCCTAAAAGGAACAACAGGGTTTTTGTTACATATTGTAGTAAAACAGGCGCGTAAAAAACGAAGAAAAGTCCTTCGGAAGAAAGGGTTTTATGAAAAAACCACTGCTTAGATCAGTGACTAATAAAGTTTATTGAACTTTTAGGTATTTGAGCTTTGTCGGTACCGAATTTGGAGATTTCACATTTCTTTTATTACCTAAACGCGCCCAAAGTTAGGTCAAATTCCAAAGAAAAACGAATCTTTGTTGGCTCATAACTTTTTAATGGCTTGTTATTTTAGTATTCTGTTTCCGTACAGACAATATTAATAATAAGACAAAACGATATCATGTTTATTTTTTTATATACATTGTCGAAGAGTGGAGTAATACACTCTTGAAGTTGGAATGGGAAAAATGTCGACAAGATCAACCTTAAAGTGGCGCCGCGCTATCCGTCGCGTCGCGCCTGTCTGTGGGAACTATAAATGTTTCCTCCAGGAGTGAGTTTACATTAATACTTTAAGGATTTATTAACCTTTGTTGTTCCGTCCATGTATTGAATTGCTACGAAGGAGATCCCTTCACCGCCACCACCCGTACCACCGTACAATATTGAATACTACTTTTTTTACCTTTACCACATCTCAAAAAGATAACCGAGTATAAAATGTATAAGCGTTGTTTAATTATGTATCAACGTAATGGTTTATATTTCTGCGAAATGAAAATGGAAATAATTTGAGGATCGACAAATACTGTATGCAATTATAAAATCCTTTTGAGTACAGAATATTCCGTACGTGAATAAATTCGGTTCAGAACCTCTGCTGAATGTGCGACCTAGTTTAAAAATTCCATTTAAAACCAGCCCTACCTTTTGACGAGATAGTTCATTATAAAATGTGAGTTGAGACAATAAGTTTTGAAAGAAAAAAATACCAAAATATGGTAGTGACTACTAAAATTACAACAGATCAAAACTCCAATTTGACTTTTGTTATTGTAACTAATTAGGAGGTGGGACAAACTAGTGTCACATTCACATCTAGTAATGCTTTCAAAAACTTAGAATTAGAATATGTATGACTATTCAGCCGTTACAAAGAACATTTTCAACTTAGGTTGAAAAAGGACCTATTTACTACGATTTTTTCCTAACTTTGGGAAAGTTTATTATAATTCTACACATCCAGTTTCTTTGTGATGACCTTAAGTATATGTAAATTGTGTGTATACATACATTTTTGTATGAAAAACGAACGTATGGATTCATCTACAAACTTCTTTAAACACACGGTATTTTTCGGATTTGAGCTATGTAGGAACCTAATCCCCTATGGACGTTTTTGCGGCTTTTAAATGTATTGAATTTCCACCAAATTCAAATTCACTCATTTTGACGGACAGAAAAGCTATTGAAACATGGCGGAAAATCGTTTTTCGTTTTTATTGTTTAAATGTTATCTATTTATTTTTAACAAATCCAGCCAGATATAAACAGTACAGCCAAAGAGATTTTAACTACAACTTCATACCTTTAAAATACTAAAAAACTTATTCCCCGACAAATTATTATAATTAAGAAAGAAATCCTAGTAAGTACCTACAATGTCTGACTGGGTGGTACCTCCCTTTTCACGCTTAAACGGATTTCGAAAAAGTTTGGCAAAAAGATATACCTAATTAATAGAATTTTATGGACGGTACTTTTAACAACGGGAAAATATCATTTCTAGGGTGGGCAAAGAAGTTTTCAGGGTGGCCTGGTGGGGTTTTTTTTAAATATTTTGATTTAAATATATTTTATATTTTGTATTGAATTAATAATAATGTGCCTGACTGCCTGCTATGCCTTTAAAGGTTTTTATTGATTTAGGTAAGAGCTTGAAGGCTTTTACTTTAAAAAAATTTTTTAATGTTTGGAACAGATTTAGAGCAGAGGATTTGTGATTTTTTCACATTAATAAGGATTTTTCTGTATTTTTAATTTAATAAAATTGTGTTCACTTACTGGTTTTATTTAGTTCATTTTCTAGAAAATATCGTTAATGCATGATTTTGTAAATTTACACGTAAATTACGATAATCCGTAGTTATGTCAAATCTGTGTAGTTCTTTTCTAAAAATACCAGTTTGAATAATTTGTGCTGCCTACCCCAATGTCCTTTCTTTGGTATTATAGTTCGTTTGGTAGTAGAGATGAGCTGCATGATTACTGATAAATGCGTCTACTGACTGGACAGGTCCACTCAAGCTGTCTAGTTCTCAAAATACCATTTCAGATACCAATCTACATGGTCTTCATATAATCTGACCAAAATTATTACGTCTGAACTTTAAAAGAGAGCCTCTGAGTTTGGGTCGGCCTTTCTTCTTAGATTAGTCAGATAAAAAACGCTGACCTCATCTAGTTATTTACGGGTGTAGCAGTGTTAGTACAATCCTACTCAAGGAAATAAAATCATTTATCATTTTTTATGTTAACACCACATTTATTAGATAGTTTTTTTTGTTACTTCATCAGTGGGTTACCTAAAGATAATTAACAGTGGCTATCCCAATGCCCATGCTTTCAAGAAATGTTCACGCTCTTTACTTATCCGCCAAATTGAATTAATAATTAAGTACTTATTGATAATGTGTTCGAGGTGAAAAAAATTGCTTGCCTGGTAGCGAATTTTCTAACTTAGCGCATAAAACAGGTACGTTTGTAAGGGAATTACTTATGCAAGCTATCCGAAAACGTCATTTCATTGCAGTAAAGGCCTTTCCCGTAGCACGTTGTACTATCGAAGTGCGGTCACCGGTACCTACAGTACGTTTATAATGAAATACCAATAACCAACCAATACCAATCCAAACCAATTTACCAATATCAATTTATATTAAAGGATAAATTGTTCCAAAAATGTAGTAAATTAATGTGTTCCGCAAAACATCCCGTTTGATCCGAAAATAATTGGGCATGCATGAGTGAGTTCATCGAATTACCTTTGTGAAACTAAAATACTCTGAATAGCAATCACAGCCTGCAATCATTGAAAATATTATGGAACAACACAATTAATTATTCCGTGGAAAATAAAATACTTAAATGATTGCGTAAAATAGTGATAATTATTATTTTTGAGGGTCAGTCGCTAAACGGCATAACATGCTGCACTCATATAATTTCTTTGCCATCTAAGTATCCGTCTCCACTTATTAATTACGGCTTTATAAAGGTAAATAACATGATATGAAACACATCGACGATGTGTAATAAAGATTGCAAGAAAAAATTGTGCAACATCGAAATCGCATCGCAACGTTATAAAATCTTAATAACCTAAAATTGCCGCAAGAAAGGGAGTTTAGCCCAGTTTTTAAGACGTCCTTTTGTTTGAAAGAAGAGCGCATTCAGCATCTTTGACAGTCGTTACGGGTAGTCAGAAAACCGGACAAAGGTCGGACAACCAGTCTTACTTAGGTTTATCGTTTTACCTAGTAACCGGGTTGGGAGGTCAGACAGACAGTCGCTCCATGAAAAATACTGGTATATACAGCTGAAGGAATGAATTAGGAAACAGTGTTACTAAATTAGTGTGCCGACTAGACTGGAAACCGACCCCAACAAAGGGTAAGATATGTGGATGCTGATTTGCGCATTCATCAGTTAATTACGCGCTGGACTTTGAGGAGTGCATGTGTTATGATTTATTTTATTTTATTTTGCATGTGTGTGCATACGCTGCCGGCAGGGTCGCTCGCTAAGTGGGACCACGGCGACCTCTCGACGTGTAGGCATGTGCGAGTGCACGTATTTTTATATCTATTGCTAAATATCTAAGAAAGGTTACACGTTTTGTCGTAAAACCAACCAAAAATATTAAAAATGTAAAAAATTAATAAAATCATACTATCAAAATATAGCTTTGGACCGTATGCCTTAGAGACAACAAAATATTTTTTTGAAGTTTGAAGATCTCTTATTTGTTAATTCACTGGAGCACTTACCCGATACATCAATGTTACTGCCACCCTACTTAGTATCTAATTGTAGTTATTTTACATTTGGCAGCACACAAATTAACGTTTTAATGAAATAGTTGCGGTATTTCGTAGTTTGATTGAAATGGAGCTTTAATCAAACTGTACATTGCATCGGATCAATACATCATGTTTTGATGGACAAAATGCGTGGTGTTGTATTTCAAAATAATATCCTCCCGACCGAATCTCGCTCGGTCACGGTAACCAATCCCAACGGAAATTAATACCTACGCTGAAGAGAATAAAGTGCACAACCACGTAGCGTGTTATGTGCTAGTGAGAATGTCGGACGTAGCTGAAATACAATTTTCTACTAGCCTTATCTACTAATAATAAAGCTGAAGTGTTTGTTTGTTTCTTTGAATGCGCTAATCACTGAAACAGCAAGTCAGATTTCAAAAAATATTTTGTGTTTGATAGCACAATTTAGAAGAAAGGTTATACGCTATTGAATCATGTCAAAATCAGTCAAAAAGAACGCTAAGCGAAAACGAGGTTAACATGGGCGGGCGATGCAATGCGACGCGGTAGGTCGTGGGCCAAAACTTCACGCGGTAGAAGTCACGGGAAGTGGCTTGTTACTATAATATACGAGTAGGTGAGAGTCATAATGCAAGGATTTTGCTATTCGAGTGTTTACTATTTGAAATTTTAGGTCTACGTCCGTGTATTGATTTCAGCTGGTTGGAATCACAGCGAAGCCGATCATAACTACGAACCGTGAATTTTGTGCCAAGATGTTAATTGAGTCACGGTTATACATAGATCCAAAACGGACTTTAAACATATTTATTTATTTATTTATTTATTTATTTATTTACCAAGGCACCAAGTCCCAATAACAAATCACAAACACAAAATTCATACAACTCATTACAACATTAAAATCAAAACATTAAAAAATCATTAGATCTCTAAAATAAAATACATCAAAATTCATTACATCAATAAAATAATACAATAAAATTCAATACAATCATATTAACATTAAGAAAAATTTCACAAGATATTATCCCAAAAAAAAAAAAATAAAAATATAATAAAATATAATAATAAATATCTGTATCGTCGGTTGGCACTCCGATGAACTTCGACCCAATACCTGCGTATCGGACTGCTCCAGTCCTCACTAACGACCTGCAACAGTTGATTGGTCGATTTTCCCAGAGTGCTGGAAAACGTTGCTATGCGCGATCGAATAACGGCATGAAACTCTCGCATCAGCGAACATGTTGGACGCGCTACAGTACCGCGGAAATTTCATTAAGATGCGGAAGGCATCATTGTACTGTACACGCATGGTACTCAGTGTTGACCTTTTAAAGTTTTTCCACAGCTGGCATGTATAAAAACAAAGGCAGTAGGCGCGGAACAACGTCTGTTTAACACACGTGCTACAAAGAGAAAATCTGCGCGCAAGCATATTGCACCTTATCGACAGCGCCCGTCTCTCCCGTTCTATGTCGGCGTCATCTGTGAGATCGTCAGTGAGGATGTGGCCCAGATACTTAAAAGTTCGTACAACCCTTACTGGTGAACCATAAATAAAAACTTCTGGGACTGTCTCTGGTCCCTTACCCGCTCTAAAAACTAACATTTCAGTTTTCATGACATTATAGACCATGCCATGGGACCCGGCATAACGCTCGCAAATACCCACTAGTTGCCTGAGAGATTGCCTGATATGAAACCATTGGTTTCAAACCGTCTTTTTGGATAAAATGACTTAAACTTAGCTATCCGATTTTTTTTTTTATACACTGCACTGAGGCTGTGAAGTATATTTTTATTCTATTTAAATTGCTCTAGGAGTATCTACTCCTACAGTCAAAACCTAATCAGACTATTGTCTAATTGATACTTAGCTACTACATTTTTTTATAAGTTTACTAGCTTAAAGAACAGTCATGAAATCAGTTATTTGCAGCCATGCCAGACACATAAACGACAACAGACAGTTACTGACGATGTAAATAATGCTCTTTCTACAATCGTTCATTGGTTTAGTGTTAATAATTTACTATTAAACGAGAAAAAAACTAAATGTATTCGATTTCTGACACCTAACGTTAAGCAGGTGAAAACCGATGTATTAGTAAATGGGGCGGAATTGGATCTTGTGACACCACTGTGTTCTTAGGTATTACTTTGGACTCGAAGCTACAGTGGCTAAGCTCTGCAGCGTACGCGGTCTATGAAATCCGTCATTTGACTGATGTAGAAACAGCTTGATTAGTATATTTTAGTTATTTCCATAGTGTAATGTCGTACGGCATTTTTCTGTGGGGAAATGTAGTCGAAATTCAGGCTATATATGTGGTGCAGAAATGAACCATTCGAGCAATTTATAACCTAAGTTGTAGGCATTCACTGAGGGATAAATTTAAGGAAATAAATGTAATGACAGTCGCATCTCAATATGTATATGAGAACCTAATTTATGTTAAAAAGAACATTAATCTATATTTTAAACACAGCGACATTCATAGCATAAATACTAGAAAAAAAGATTTACTTAATGTGCCCACGACTAGGCTCCAAAAAATGTGTAATTCATGTAAATGCCAAAGTATTCGTTTTTCAACAAACTCCCATGCCATGTTAAGGAACTAAGCTTCAATAAATTTAAATCATTTATTAAACAGAAACTCTGTCAAAAAGGCTTCTATAAAGTTAAAGATTACTTGGATGACAAAAAGGCTTGAGATTAGTTAAGTTGCTCCAATGTACCCTCGAGCAACAAACTATTTTATAAGCTAAGTGTATTAGAATACTATTGACATTTTATATTTAAGTATTGATCTACGTGACATTATTTTTAATTACATTTAAAGAAAAAACTAACCGTAAATGTGAGTACTATGCAGGCTAGATTGAATACATGACTTTATAACTCGTCTGGTGTTTTGAGTATTTTGTAAATGGCCTACGCAAATGTCCTGCAAATCTGGTAGCGTTTTGTGACGGGTCGTTGAGCTCCCTAGACAGCTCCAGACATTGCCCTGCATTGTTACACTCACTTAAAATTCAAATAATATAATGTTTGGACTTTAAAAGAGACCATGACCTCTGCGTTTGTTTCGGCCTTTCTACTCAGGGAACGTCAGCTGGGAAATGCTGGCGCCATCTAGTTTTAAAATTGACCAACAAAATATTGACGTGTAAAAGTGTATTTTATGATCTACTTACATAAATAAACATTACATTTCATTTCGAAATGAAATGAAGCTGAATGAGCTGACTCGGCGAACTTCGTACTGCCAATAAAAGTTGCCTGAACTATTCAACAGGTTTTTACTTCTTTCCTTGCAATTTCTATAAATTTTCTCCGAAACTTTCCTTGAACTTCTACAAATATTTCAGAACCAAAATTGGCCAAATCGTTCCAGCCGTTCTCGAGTTTTTGTGAGACTAACAAACGTCAATTCATTTATTTATATAAAGATTTTAAATGCGTTTAACAAGATTGTTTTTAGTCTGTCTAATTCATAAAAATTTGTATAACCTACCTACATACAATATATATGTACCTATTTCTGTATATACGTAGACCTAGACCTTGATAAATTGCCCTTGGTATATCCTACGACTGCTCCTAGGTTATACCAAGGGCAATAAAAATTAAATCAACATATCTTTCTACAAATATGCAGTGCTTAAGTAAAAACTTAATCAGACTTTTTTTATTGATGCTTAGCTACAACATATTTTTAAATGTATATTTTGAAAGCGTATATCAAGATTGGTTTTAGTCTGTCTAATCCTACAGAAGTTGTATAACCCTTACATATGGTCAATGATTTATTTTAAAGTAATACGTAATCAATGTGCGGCCCACGAAGTCGTGGTTTTAAACTTTTCAACGGGTTTTCAACCATGGATTTTGGTTTAGAAATGGTTTATTTACAATTATAGTCACGGTTAACGTTTCTTCAATGTAGCACGCCAAAATTTTCACGAAATAGACCTCGTGTTTCCAGCAAATATAATTTCGAGAGCTATATTGATGTTTAAAATTCAAATCGTTAGTTTATTCTTTTTTAACAAAATTTAAGTAAAGACTCCAAATTAACCGGTTCGTATAGCGTTTTACTAGATATAATGTCCAAATTATTAGTAGTAGAAGGGGCTTGTGGCTAAGTAATAAAAGCCGCACGGGTTGATCGATCAGATTAATCTATGCTTGCCGCGGTTGGTCCGTGGATGGGTGTCCATCTTTACATACCAAGACCCCTCCGTGCCTCGGCAAACACGTTAAGCCGTTGGTCCCGGCTGTCATTAGTTGATCTTTGACAGTCGTTACTTGTCGTCAGAAGCCCGAAAGTCTGACAACCAGTCTTACCAAGGGGTATCGTATTACCCAGTAACTGGGTGGTGGAGGTCAGATAGGCAGTTGCTCCATGTAAAATACTAGTATTCAGCTGCATCCGGTCAGACTGGAAGCCGACCCCAACATAGTTAGGAAAAGACTAGGCAGATGATGATGTCCATATTATTAGTAGTAGACATTTCTTGTTTTGCTGTCGTTGTTTCATTATTACAACGCCAGGTTGTTAGGTGTGAAGTTTTTCGTTGCAACGTGCTTCGGTTGTAACGTCATTCGTCATCAAATGTGTTCGCTGTAACTATATTCGCTTAATTCATAGTCATTAGATTATTCAGCTCTGCATACTTTCGGCGCTGCATTATATTTGTGCTGATGTTATTGCGTCAATAACATCAGTTATGCTGACGACATGGTTTTGCTGAGTCCATCTGTCGGAGGGCTAAGGAAGCTGTTAAGGATCTGTGAGGTCTATGCTGGGGAGCACGGCTTAAGGTACAACGTTAGTAAGAGTGAGTATATGCTCATCAGAGGTAATATTCAACGACCTGAGCATATACCACCAGTGTATCTCGACGGGGTATCTTTGAGTCGGGTCTCTCAGTTTAGGTATCTAGGGCATATTGTGACCGAAACCCTGCATGATGACGCAGACATTGAGAGAGAGCGGAGAGCATTGTCGGTGTGCGCTAACATGTTGGTTCATAGGTTTGCAAAGTATACAGCACAGGTAAAGATAACTTTGTTCAGAGCCCACTGCCAAAGTTTTTACACCAGTGCCCTGTGGACCAACTACACGCAGCGGGCCTACAATGCTCTCAGAGTACAGTATAACAACGTCTTTAGGATTCTGATGCGACTACCTCGATTTTGCAGTGCCTCGGGCATGTTTGCCGATGCGAGGGTGGATGACTTTTACGCTATAATGCGCAAAAAGTCAGCCTCACTCATTCGCCGAATGCGAGGGAGTGGCAACAGAATCCTAAGGATGATTGCAGACAGGCCAGTATCGGTAGCTGTGGGAAGGCTGATCAGGCTGCATGTTACCTGATTCTTTGTTTTATATTTTAATTTAATCATTTATTTTAGTTTTTGTTTAGCTTATGTACAATTAACTATTTCAATTTTATCTTAATTTATTTCAGTTTAATTTATTTAATTTTAAATTATTTAAATTTGTTTTTATTTAATTCTAATTTATTTTAATTTAATTCGAATTTATTTTAATTTAATTGTGATTAACATATTTTAATTTAAATACAATTGATCTCCGCACGACTAACATAGTTTTTTTAAGATAACGTTGTAACAAAATATGGACAATTTAATAGTCTGAAATAAACGTATTTTATTTTATTTTTTATTTATTTTTATTATTCGGCGTAGCATATTTTAAGTCACGTAGCGGACACATTGTTGAGCACTGAATTCTGATCACCATGCTAAAAGGACAGATCCTCCTTGAGCGTATGGAGTATAGGTATACCTAGAGGTTCTATAAGTGCAGCTATCCCTGACTTAACAGCAGTCGAGCGGAAACTTTTCGTTTGACCAAAACAAATACAATACCCATGTAATATTTGTACAAAAGTACTTTTGAATTAATGCGCATGGGTAGTTATTTTGCATGCACCTATGCACATCTAATTTAAAGCTTTGACTCAAAGAGACCAGTCCACTGGTTAACACTTTGAGTTACATTTCAGAGTCAAGCAATGAGTATGACGTTAATGTTTGTTTGCCATTAACTCGCCGTTTAGATAGTCCACAGTTGGATATAACTCCGCCTGTATCAAAGTAAAACACCGTATTTTTATTTTCTTTTTTATTTGTGTATCCCTTTCAGGCTCACTGTCTTGATTTATGTTAAATATGAAACTTTATTTCTGTAAACACTGATATCGATGCAACAAAGTCCCGTTGTCATCCTCTTCTGATCTCCGTAATGTTAATCCTTCCTCCCCTCGTTCGTTCCAATTTGTTAAGTGGCTACTGGAGCGGATTTGCGTTGGTTTTTAGTTTTTAGGGTTCACTCTCAGCTTAAGTACTCCTTAGACCTCCTTCCTAGAGTAGAACTTAGTGAATATTTGTTTTATCTATATGCGAAAATGGCGTTCATAGATTCCGTTAGATAAATACAAGCGAAGCTAATAAAAGCGTGTGAAAAATAAGATGACGTCTCTAACTAGCAAAGTTTAGAAATCAGCACAATCCCTTTACTGACAAACTTAGTTATGCGGTCCCAAAAACTATTTTAAAACCTAAGGGTACCTACGGTCCCTACGGAGCCTTCGATGTACGTGGACTCGCTCTTTGCCGGTTTTTCGTCAAAGCACCGCTAGCAATCTGCTAATTGAATAAACAGTACACGGATTTGCACTTGCATTCTGATAAATGATTTTATTTCTATTGTAGGTTTGTGCAACAAACACTTTTTATAACGATGATAACATGTACTTGCGTGATTTTTTATACTTGGGTCATGTTTCAGTATTAGGGTTTTTATTTTTGAATTTCCTTCTTACTTAAATTATTCTAGGGCTAGCTTACAAAATATATACATATATTTTTATATAAATATATTTGAAATGTGCTAAAAGATCCTTTTCATTTGATACATTTGTCAAATGATGATAAGTAGTTTAGAAGTTATAAGGGAATACATATGGGTGAAAATCATAACCATCCCTTTTGCTTCGCCGTAGTCAGGTAAAAAGCCAACCAAGTCTTTAAAGGTGCACTTTACACGAGCAACTAAAATTGCTCCATCCTGATCAATTCTCGTCAACTATGACGTCACGACTCATCCAGCAATTTAGAGCAATGGCAACATGTAGCAACCTGTTGCCAGAGATACGGCAACACAATACCATGCAATATGGAGCAACTTTAAAAACTAGGCAATACGCTCCAACCCTCCCCCCTCCTTTGCCGCCGGCCGGTTCGTCTCGCAAAAAACGAGACGTAGTTATACGTACAAACGAGATAATTGACTAAAAACTTCCAAACCGACTCACATTGGCGACATTGAGAAATGGGAAATTTAAAAGCAATATTCCCGAAACAATTTCCGCATTTTATTGTTGTTGCCTCAGATTGCTCCAGATTGATCCATTAGTGTTGCCGAGCAATAATGGGGACTGTCTAAAATTTTTAACCATTTTATTTTATTTCGTTTTTGAAAATTTAGAGCATTTTGACAAACTAATTTGAATATTTTGATAATGGGATCAATAGTTATTTATTAAAAATTACTTAATTATTTTAAATTTTTGAATCAGTCACGTCATCAGTGGCACAAAAGATCGTGCTGTTGCCTCTTCAGTACATATTAAAAAAATTAAATCTGTCAACACAACGTCATCCATGTCTCATATATTCACTTTATTATATGAGAGATGGATGACGTTCAGTTGACAGATTTAAATTTCGTCTAGAGGGCGCACTAATCATAAGCCTATTTGCCATCAATATACTCTTTAATGGTATAGAAGGCTTTCTGGCACAAGTTACGTTTAGTTAATGATTCGTTTGCATTTTTATTATAAAAACATTGACTTCTGAATGAGCCACCCATTTTCTTGAGCCTTGTTGTAGGTTCAACGTAGTATGTTTGTTCATATTATTTATATGATGGCATCCACTGTATTTTTTAAACAATTTTATATTTTACGAGAATAACAATGATTTTGAGAAATCTACTGAGAAGGCACAGTCATTGCAATAATCTCCTTCTCTCCGAGAGAGTGTGCCGGCTTTAATTTATAAATTGATCGAGCAGCTCTTTTCTGCAAAACAAAGATTGTCTGAGTGTCGGCGGCATATCTCCACTACAGAATACCGTCGACATTACACTATGAAAATACCCTGCAATTAACGGGCTGTCTCGATGGCAGTTACATTACTAACTGTAGCCTAGCTTTTTATATTAATGCTTAGCATCATAAATTAGACCCAAGAATAGTGTGCTATCTTCAGGATTCAATTCTTCGCTCTTTATCAACTCATTAGTTATCAGTATAACACCTGCCTAACGTGAGGTAGCGTTAACTTAGGTAGCGTATACTTACTACGGAAGATTCAATTACCATTATATATGCCGCCGCCGGGCGAAAAGTTTCAAGTGGCGGGAAGGGATTGTGTTTTGTTTTCGTCGTGTTTGATGAGAGGCGCAGTCAAGGTGGCACGGGTGAAACATGTTTTTTGTCTGGTTAACTGCGCCCCCTTACGCCCACTTCCACAATGACAATCATTAATGCTACATTACATTATGGATCATTAACGCTAATGATTTGATTTGTCTCGTTTGACACTTCATTATTTAAAATTAAAGAACCATTAAAATCGAGTCGAATGTTGCATTCTGCAGCAAGATAATGATAGATAAGATTAGTATTTTAATGACGGCTTTAAAAGTTAAAGTTCGTTTCTGCAACTGGCTGAATGTACCGAGATTTATTTAATGGACAATGGCTTTCCTAATGTACTGGGTCTCCGTCGCGTTATGTAAAGTCAAAGAAATTAATTGTGAAGTATATTGACACCCTTTGCCAATTTGCCGTCTTTAAGCCATTTCATCATACAACTATCTAAGAAAGACAATTTAGAACAATCGTTATTTGAATAATCGCACAGTTTAAGTCGATAATCAATTTGCTCTACACTTAGTAATGGTTCCTTCGTTTTTAATAGAAACTGTTCTTTTTATTAAATATGATAGACGTTAGGTATACCTACTTAACATCTTCTGTGCTGCATTTTGTAACATCTGCTATGTACCTAAAACAAAGGGGTTAATACTGATACCGCCCACTCTTGTTTTACCCCGAAAATTGTTCCTCTGATAAAAAGAAGAGAGCCGGAAGATAGGTATTACACGTAGAAAAATACAGGTGCTTGTGGCTATGTAATAACAGCCGCACAGGTCGATTGATTGTCGGTTTGTCCGTAGATGGGTGAACATCTTTACATACCAAGGACCCCTTCGTGCCTCGGAAATCACGTTAAGCCGTTGGTCCCGGCTGTCATTCGTGGATCTTTGACGGTCGTCCCGAAAGTCTGACAACCAGTCTTACCAAGGGGTATCATGATACCCAGTAACTTGGTTGCAGAGGTCAGATAGGCCATCGGTCCGTGTAAAATACTGGTATTCAGCTGCATCCAGTTAGACTGGAGGCAAACAGGAACATTGTTGGGACAACGCTAGGCAGACGATGATGAACTAGAAAAATACAGATTCTTATTATATTACTTTTCGGGTGGAAACAAAAATATTAGTATAGGTGTAGTCAAACTGCACCCTAATTGCGGGTTAGAACTGATTCCCCAAATCAGTTCTAACCCGCAATTAGGGTGCAGTTTGACTACACCTATACTAATATTTTTTCGTAGGCACAGTGCCCAGAATTATTGAAAGTCAGATTGAGTTGACAATATTAAAGAGTCGTTAGTTGGTCGTGTCTGTTGGTCCAAGTTTGTCATTCGTAGATCTTTGACACTCGTTACGGACAGTCAGAAGCCCAAAAGTCTGACAACCATACCAAAGAGTATCGTGTTACCAAGTAACTGGGTTGTGCCATTTTCAATAGCTCCATTTCAGCTGCATCCGGTACGACTGAAAGCCGACGCCAAAATGATTGGGAAAATGCTAGGTGGACATTTTTTATGTTTCGGATTATACACACAATCCATAGTTAGTAGTAATTAGTAGTTGCGATCTGTCACCCGAATCACGGTAACGCAGTGTGTGCTGCTCCCGGGTAAGCGTAAGAATGGCATAGAAGTTATTATGTTGGTAACTGCACCATCACTTGTATGTCCAGCGTGTCCTGTTGTCTGCACACTACAGGAGCTGATGGACGCTGCTGAAAATGCCAGTTCGTAGCCAAATTCTGGAATAAACTATATTCAGATTGCTTTCGACATGCAAAGAAGAAGAATTATTAGTAAAAATGGCTTGGAAACTAGGTCAACAAATACTTTAACTAAATAAAATCTTCAACAAAAACCTCTGATGAGCGAACATCCCTTCGTTTGCGAACATCCGCCGGTACCTGCTTTCTCGAATTTCTGGATGCATCCAATTTCCGCCTTCGCTGACAACGACTTGATTAAAAAAAATACTCCTAATTGATTATTATTCTGAAGAATTTCTGAAGAGAGAAACTCTATTGGATAAAAATAGATTATGGTTTAAGTATTCCTTATTCTGTTAGAATCGAAATTTTATTAAAAATACCTCTAGTTTTAGGCCCTAATGTAATTGTAAATATTTATATAAATCAATTATTTTTGCAAATAATTTCAACTCCATTTCATTGGATAACCTATATTTTAATAAACTATTTCAATTCGATTTAATTGGATAACCTATTAGATGTCCTAGGGTCAAAAAAAGTTATGGCTGTTCAAAAACATGTATGTTCTCCTAACTGTTACAGTACCTACCTTTAGGCAAATCCTACTACATACACTGTACATAATCAGTCTATAATGGTCCCACTGCTGAAACACAGGCCTCCTTTCTGTGTGAGGGCAAAAAAATCAAAAGTCATTCATTCAAATTAGGCTGAGAATCAGCACTTTTCGAATGTCAAAATTACATAAGGCAGTCACCCAAAATGCCGGCCCTTCACCACTTCCTAATGCTTTAGCTGGGAAGAAGAAGTGGCGCAACATATGCAATGCTGGATTATGTTCACAGTGTTATCACTGTGAACATAATCAATCAATCAATAAATATAGTTTTTTCCCCCATACTGACCCAATAGAATAGGATAGATAGATAGATACTGACCCAGTAGGATTAAAAGTATTTATTTTTTAGGATGGGATGGGATGGACCAACCATAGGTATTTATATACCAAGACCCCTCCGTGCCTCGCAAAGCATGTTAAGCCGTTGGTCCCAGCTGTCATTCGTAAATCTTTGACATTCGTTTCGGTTCGTCAGAAGCCCGAAAATCTGACAACCTGCCTTACCAAGAATTATCGTAGTACCCAGTAACTGGTTGTTGGAGTTAGATAGCATCTGGTTAGACCGGAAGCTGCCCCAACATAGTTGAGAAAAGGGTTGGTTTAAAATAATCAAGAATGATTTTAAACCACCTTTATTTTTTATATACCCGTATGCAATATGCTTTTTCCAGACTGCAAACATATTACCAAAATAAAGTAAACACCTTCTTGAACATATTATTACCTGACAATACATACTTAACTACAAGTATGTATTTTCAGGTAATAATATGTTATGGTTGTGGAACCCATGGTTGTGTGGGTAACTCCTCTGGATTCACATGTGGAGTGTTTACCAACAGAGCCATGGTTTTAGTCTTAGTTTTAGTCTTGGTTTTGACTTGGATTTAGTTTTTATGTTTAACCAAGCAAAGATTCGTGATAAATCCACGAGAACCTACTGCCGACAATTTGCTTTGCAGTTTGGCAGGTGATGTATAAAAATAAAACTGTAAGACATTAGATTAAATAAATACTTAAAAAAAACAAAACTACCGACTACACGAGAATTCTTGATCTTAATAGAGAGTCTTACACGAAAATACTTGATCTCAATAGACTCTACTCCCTATTATTAACCTACTAAGAACATCTAAGTATCTACGAGTACCTACTTATTTCATAATCGCCTTAGCGAGGAACATTAAATTTATATTTTACGAAGCGTTTTTACTCTACGGCGAACACGGAGCGAACAAAATATTGGTGGGTACAGTCAGTGAAATTTATTGCTAAGCATTTTGAAACGCTACCTCGATATGCCGTGCCACAGTCAAACAATGGCTACTATGATTTGAATACACGGGCAATTTGGGTTGGTAGTCGCTTTGCTTCGGTTTAAAGAAATTTATTTCTCAAAAGAAGATACACAGTTCAATATGAGAAACTTAACAAAATTCCTTAATTGGTCGTTCCATGTATCGAGTAAATACAATGATTAGTGATTTATTGTTGCTTTGCTAATTACAAATATAAGCTCTTTTTAAAAATGTTCACTGTAGGATCTCTGATCGCTTTCGGTAATTTATTATGAAGTTGCTCTCTCGCAAACTGTATAGTTCTTCTTCCGTACAAGGTCCTAACTGAAAGCGCTTCTATACTATCCCTGCTCCTAGTTAAGTGTTGTAGTGGTGAGTTTTGTGCTTGAAAGTGATTTGTAAGTGTATTTTGTTTGTTGATATTTTGCTTAACAATTAATTTCTCTGACTGTACCAACCTACATAATTGTTTATAGAATCATTTTTGAACCCCACACTATTCCTGATTTACATTGATGACTTGTGCAATTTTTGTTGTGAGAGACTTATTATAATTTTAAACAAATATAATATTACGGCCCACTCCATTTCGCCGAGAAAGAAGGCCTGTGTCCCAGCAGTGGGAACGATATAGGCTGATTATGATTATGATAAAACAAACAAGACAAAATATATTCACTTCTCCACGCGCAAGCCTCAACTTAAGGGTTAGTAGTGACTAACCCTCATCTATATGCCCATAAATGTGGAAACCGTAAAGTCAACATGTGTGACTGTCCTTTTATCCACAAAAGGAGCTACAGGGGGTATAACGGACGACATATTTTCTTTTAGAAAACATATTGAAAGCCTAACTAAAAGAGTGCGCAAACTAATACAGGTTAATTTTTTATTTAGTGCGCAAATTGTAACCATGATTTCAGCATATCATTCTAGACACCCGACCATTAGAGAAATCAGCTGTTCCATACATTTTGACCGCGTAGGTTTTAAAATTTTCTATGAAAGAGCTGATTTTTTTTTAATAACCGACGAAAAATTTCTACGTTGGGGGTCTAGAATGATATGCTGAATTCATGGTTACAATTTGCGCAATGCAAAATGCGAACGTTAGCAGATTCAAAATTAATCACACAAGATTATTTGGCCCTATATCAATCAAACGGACGGCACGGTTGGCGCAGTGGTTAAGCGATTGGCTGTTGCGCTGCGTGTCGTGGGTTCGATTCCCGCACGGAACAAATATTTGTATGACCTACAAGTAGTTGTTCTGGATCTGGGTGTTTGTGTATGTGAGTTTAAATGTTTGTAAACGCACCCACAATACAGGAGTAATTCCTAGTGTGGGGCAACGTTTTAAAAAAAAAAATATATATATATATTAAATCCTGTATCACTTCCTGGGCCTCAAGTCTGCTATTACAATAGTGTCATAATGGTCTATCATTGATTTCATAATTTTTATTTTTGACAAGTTTGGTAATCTACTAATAGAATGGCGTCATTATGACTTTCCAATGGTCAGCCACTTACACTCCATTGAAAGAAATTGCATTTATTGGTAATCTCGTACATAATGACAAATTAATGACTGACTTAGGCGGTAATCTGCTAAAATTTAACACTAAAAAATGATATGTAAAAATATATATAAATGATATCGGGCATGAACAAATGTTCAAATTTAGTAGTAGTTTTTGGAAAATCATTTCTACTAACGGGTTTTATAATAACGGCAATACGACAATGCCATTATAACTCAATTCTATTACGAGACCATTGACAGACCAATAATCGACCATTATGAATTTAGCGGATTACGAGCTTTTAGCAAAATCACAATGGGATCGTGTTGGGATGACGAACTTATAAGAATAGCAGACTTGGGCCCGTGGGGTAGTACACCTAAAACTAATTTTCTTCCTCTTGAAAGAGCTCAGAGAGCAGTTCTAAAGGTAGCCAAAATTCCATTCCTTCTTTTTTCCTACAGATCTGCTATATAAATCCTGTAACGTGCTCACTGTTCGCCAGCTTTTCATTATGCACTTATTATTAAAACAGCATTCCATACTTACCTACAATGCTGACAATACTAACAAGAGCCGGAATGATATTGTAAGATAACTAACTAATGCAAGTAATGCAACCTCAAAACATGTCTTTGTAGAAAGATTTTATACATTCTTAGGCCCTTTTCTGTACAATAGATTAAATAGAAAACTAAGTATCTATAAATAAAAATACTATAGCTGTAAAAAAATGGACTCAAACATTTACTATCCATTGATTATGCACGGACAGAAGATCTACTTGTCTGCAAATAAAACTTTCTATTTTAGTTATACACATTTTCAATGTATTTGTACATTTTGTAGCCTGAAGCACAGGTTCAACCTAGTTCAGGCAAATTAGCAATCGTACCCTATTTTATATGTTAAGGTATTTATTTTAAACGTGTCCTCTTTTATAAATAAACGATTTTATTATTACAAATTATTAATAAACTCTCGCAATATGAACGCTGTTCGTGCCGCTAATGATAGGTACTTCAGCTTTTGTCTGAGCAACGCCAGTTTTCTTCAGCAATTTACAAGAATATTATAGACACAGAAGAACTCAATCCTACTTAACAAAATAGTTAAGTAGACGTACACCACTTGGAACAATTGAAATTATTAATAACTAATGTTAATCAATTTACACGAAAACTTAACAAATTTTATAGGTACTTCCTCATTAATGTCTATTGGTGAAAACCGCATAAAAGTGCGTTCAGTAATTTTTGAGTTTATCGCGAACAGATAGACATACGCGGTGGGGGACTTTGTTTTATAATATGAATTGATACCAATACCATAACACAAACTGTAACAGTGCGAACTGTTCGGTATCATTTTGAGAATTATATATTCACTAATTGTTTCAATAATAACATTAAAAGTTAAAAACAATACAAGTCTAATTTTTCCACGTAAGTGTTTTGAAAAAAGTCGTATGAAACGCGTGTGCATTGATCATTAGTTCATTACACACTCGGCTCCCTTATCGCTGTCAAATAGCATCATCGGCCTATAATGTTTCTGTCCTCTGTTCCTACGATGTCACAAGTCATATAGTCATTGTTTGGGGGGTATCGTTGGATAGATCTTTCAAAAATATTGCGAGTTTGTGGAATTATTTTTTCAATTTAGGGAATCGGTTAATATTATGGTTTAATTTGTTAATTTTTGTTAGAGTAGTGCCCTGTCAACTAAACGGTTATTTTTAGATACGTGAAAAAATTCACGGTATTAGTACCTTTATAAGGAATTTAAAAGGAAAACTATCACAGCTAGGTGGGCTAACAAGTTAACAAGTAGTAGCCAACCAACTTACATTTGCAGTTTGAATGCATGGGAGACTATGTTTCAACAGCTTACAGGCACTTTTGAACTGGCAGGAGTCGGTCAGTTAGTCCGAAAATTGAACTTCCATAGTTGTGTAGAGAAAGTAGTACCTATACGATACCTACACCAACCAGTCTTACCCACGTAAGCGTGTACGTTTGTATTTAAAAACACTAATCTAATGTGGTTGTTTATGTTTGTTTTAGGTGCTTTTCTCGTGATGTCCTACCCACACTTCCTGTTCGCCGACATAAGGTACCGAGATGGTGTCATTGGGATGCGGCCGAGTGAGGAAAATCATAAAATTTTCTTGGACATAGAACCGGTGCGTTAAATATACTTATTATTTCTAATTGTAAATCATGTGACTGTGTTTAAACGTTACGAGGTCGTCATAGAGGTCATATTATGTATATTTCTGAACATGAGACTGAGATCAGCCTGAACCAGTCTATTTAGAGAGATTTGTATTCAAGACAACAGGCTTTTTCTGCAAGAGTTTCTGTCGTCATTGTTAATGTGTTCACAGGCAGACTAAGTGTTGGAACTCCTTAGAAAAGAGACGTTCCTCCGACCACACGGGGGTTGTGTTCCTCACCCTCCTTAGAAATGGGAGAATCCTCCTATGAGACGGGTGTTGCTGCGTCTGGAGGGTTACTGCCCGACACGACGGTTGTTGGTCGGGTTCTACGTATAACAGGTGTAACAAAAATGATTGTGATGTTTTTATTAATACTTAACCATACCAAATGATTAAGTTGATCTTTTTATGAGGGTTTTTATTACGAAAACAAGTTTTCTATGTTATGTGAAAAATTATAAATTATTTTATTTCTGTAAGTAGGTGCGTACAAACGCACGTCAATCGTATATTAAAAAACTAGTACAGGTCGGCGTTTTCTTATCTGACTACTCTGAGAAGAAGGGCTAAGACAAACTCAGAGGTCACCGTCTCTTTGAAAGTCCACACATAATCTTGGTCAGATCATGTGAAGACCATGTGGACTGGTGTCTGAAATGGTCGTTTGAGGAGAGAACTACAAGATCGACGAGAGCTATCCAGTCAGTGCACGCATTTTTCAGTAATAGATAGTGCAGCTCAACTCAAAACTTTATAAGATTCAACGAATAATATCAAAGAAAGGTAATTTGGGTAGGCTGCATAAATTACGCAAACTGCCAGATCATGATCAAAACTAACTGAGAAAAAATTGTAATAACCCACATAGTCCTGACATTCACAATACCTACGTAATTAAAATACAATACTAGTTTACAAAGTAAATATTCATGTCATTGTATATGGAATTCATAAATATCAATGTTTACAAAATAACTGGACATAATCTTAGAGTTACTAACTTAACTTACCCTCACGAGTTCTGTGCCGTTGCATGCACCCATGAGCACAATGTTTCGCGAGTGACACTTTGAAGCTACCGTAACAGCAATTTATCACAACAAGAATAAAAGTCGTGTCTCAGCAATGTTTTATGTACAGAATACGTAGTTGACGGCTATTGATTGATGGCTATACTTACACCTTGTATATGTCACCGTAACATTATGAACATTGTCAGTTTTTAATCTATCTCGCGAGATTTAAACTGTCGATAAATTGTGAACTGCAAAAACCATTTACAATTTAACGCACTATTTTTAATATTTTATAATCTCTCCGTCAAATTGTGAACTGGTATCAAGACAGATAGTACCTTGCGGTATTACTAAATAGTCAAGTAACTGCCACTAACTAACTAACTTGGAAATAAAGCTCGCCGGCTTTTTGGCTTGGATTGGCTTACAGTAGAAAATACTTTGGCATATTATAAAAAGGAACCAAACAGAAAATCTTATTTAACTTAACTCCCAACTTTCTAAGAGCTATTGACAATTACTGTTGAGCGAGCCAAGTCGTTTCCTTCGACGCGCGTGCAGCGTGAGTCAAATGAGCTAACAGTCGCCGGTCTGAGTCACTGAGCTATAGAAGAGCTAGTGAGCTAGAAGAGTTCAAGAGTGATGTAGCTCTTTAGTATGAAAGAACTAATTGCTCTTTTTCTTTTCAGTGAGCTATTTCGCCCATGTCTAGTCCCAGTTCTAACCTAACATATACGGTCGGTAAGCAGTATGATGCAGTTCACAAATTATCATCAATTTATAATCTCGCAAGATAGATTTATAAACTAACGGGTTTCACAATCTTACGGTGACATATACATGATAAGTGTTTATCCAGTACGCAAATTGTAACCATGAAGTCAGCATATCATTTTAGGTTAGGTTAGCATATCATTCAGGTCTAGAATGATATGCTGAATTCATGGTTACAGTTTGCGCACTGGATAAACACTTATCCTGTATATTAATCGCATGGATAAAGTTGATATCACATTCACGATGTAGATTACGTCAGTCGTATGTAACGGTATAGCTAAAAATTTCACCACGAATGCATAGAGTGAACATATACTGTTCCGCCTGACTACGCACAAAAACGTTTCGTATAAACAAATCCTAGATTCGATCCCAGCACTGCACAAGACATTTGCACCACTGAACCAAGCCGAACGACCGAAATAGAACGATATAACCTTGAAAGAGCGCGTTCATTGCGTATGTAATTCAAAACAGACGAGGGCATGACCTTGGCCGTGAAAATGTTGGGTAAAAGGGGCTCGTCTGTGGGGAACTTGGCAGACTCGCCGTCGGGGGCCTGGGGTCGGGGGACGCGACGTCTCACCCCTAATACGGTACTTACAACCACCCGAAAACGATCGGGCCTACCTTGACCTACATTACAGACGTTAGGATGTTTTGTTAGAGCTTTAGAAGTTCTCACTTGCGTACCGGTTCTCGCGGTATTTGTACAATCATTTTTTTTTTATCTGCTAAAAGTTTTTCTAAAATGGATAGGTTAAGTACCTATCAAACATGGACAATTATCTTCTAAAAATTAATTAACTGAACTACTTTTAACTAAGTTGGTGGCTTCAAAGTAGCGGTCATTGCCCTGTACCTAAAATTTGATCGTGGAAATCTGAACGGCCAACTATTTCACAGTCATGTCCTGTCGTTTTACTTTCGTGAAAATTGTTGACAACAACGATACGGGCTCTATTACTGTTTTGTACCAGAATCGGAAAATAAATTTCGGTAGGTCAATGACCACTGCCATGTTATTTTGCACAGGCTTTAGCGAAATTATGTAACTAGGTAGGATGTTAGATTTAATAAGAAACGTTGAGTACATTACATTTTACCTGCATATATTTAACTAACTAAATTAATCATTTTGTTATGATAAATTTACAAACATAAACTGCCAGACCCGGAACTACTACTTCAATTTCAATTTCAAACGACAAAACATTTAATCGTAATTTAATTAATCGCTCTATCTATAATAATTAGCCAGCTCTTTAACGTACAAATTAGTGTTTCCATGGAAAACGTATAATTTCAATATCACAAGGGATATTATACCCAAATAAATATCAATCGTTTCCTTGAACCATATTAAATACAATCCTTATTTTGGTAAATGTGTGTTTGCTGGCTGTCAGTCCCGACGACGCGGCAAGGGGAGATCGCCTCCATGGTTTAGCGTTTATGCTCCCCCTTTTTCACCCTAATTCCCCTGGGCAAGCCTAACAGTAACCTATAGCTACCAGCAATTAGTTTTAAATGAATTCCGCGCTGCAGTCATAAGATATTTTGGCTGGTCCCAATTTGTCTCGCTAATAAACAAAGGGATGTGAAATAAAGGTGCAATTTAGTAGGAACTTGTGCCGTAATGTTGTCAAAGCGAAACGTTTTATGCCTAATCAAGCAGATACCTTCATAATTACCTAGGCTACGAAATTACAAACAGTATTTCAGGAAATCACGCACAATCGGAATCACACGATTCGGAAAGAGTCTGTTTCTCAATTAATTATTTTCAATGTAATTCATCATCAGTAACCAGAACGGGAAAAATTAACTGGCATTGCAGTTCTTTTTGTCAATTCAATAACATTTAAGTATTGCGTCATTTAAGTTGTCGAGCAAACGGTTTTTTCAAACATGTTTGAAGCTATGGATTAAATGAATTTCCTTGAAAATCCTTCATACTGAGATTGAAAGTGTGATTTTGCGTGTCCAGGAGTACTGCTTTCTGCATCAACCGCTTGTCATTACTATTAAGACTGTTAAAGAAACTCATTTGCTTAAACATCTTGGTTGAAAATAAATAGTGGGCAGTTTGAGTACAAGGTCTAAATTTCTTGGCACAGAGTTGGTAGAAACCTAGAAATTAGCGGGATCGAGACCCGTCATGCGGCACCCATTTGTTTATTGCCGGGCGTCCGCGTCCTGTTCTCAGAGATGTTCACAAGTGACTGGCGGCGTCTCACAACTTGTCTCACTAAACGTGCACTAAACTCAATGCTTGAGCGCTTGAATGAAGTTGACAAAGGACCGTTTGTTGGTAAACATTTGTGACATTGTTTCGAGAAATTTTAATGCTATGTTAGCTTCGGTTTTGGCTTCGCGCCAATAAATTCTTGCCCCTTCAAATTAAATTAATGTGATTCATGGTAAAACGAAGTAGAAAGTATTTTGATGATTTTTTATGGGGCATCGACCGCAGTTGTTATCAGCTTAAAAAATATTAAGTAACGAAATAAAAACTAAAAACTTGAAAATAAAATAAGTAACTTTTTTGAAGTTAAACGGTTTTAATGAAAATAATGATATAGGTAGATAATGTAGAACGATTCTATTTTTTGTCTCATCAATGCCCTAGATTGATGAGGAAAGTGGTGTGATGACTGGCACCTAGGACCTACCGAATTATTTTTTTAGCTTTGAGTACATTATCTTCATCATTATATTAATTAAAACCATATTTCTTAAACATTTTTTTTTACTTATTTTATTTTCAAATTTTTAGTTTTAATTTCGTTACTTAAATAAAAATAAAATTAAAATAAAAATTGTTTATTCTCTGACAACTACAGTCCATTGAAGAGGTTAGTAACATAAATCTTATAAACTATGGTAGTACAATTAAAATAACACTGGGAATAAAATGGAAGCAGTATAATTCTTCAATAACCTGCACCTATCACATGCAGGTCAGTGAAGCCACGCATGACCGCCGAATCCATTCTGTCCGCTATCTGTCCGCTTCCGAAAATGTGAGTGTACTATAAGTTCACCTCTGCCTAAACCTTCGGGTATACATGCGTGATGTTACGCTAACGTTATGTTATGATGTAATTATTTCAGAACACTGGCACTCCGATCAGGGGCGCCAAGCGAGCCCAGTTCAACATCTTCTCGAGGAACGTCAGGGGTGTACCGACTACACAGCATCTGCGCACTACGCTTGTCCCTATCCTTTGGGTCGATGAAGTGAGTATTAAATGAACACAACTTTCTGTACTTAAAAGTTTTATCTAAGCGTGAAGTTGCAGTTCGGAAAATTAATTTTATAGCAAATTGACACCCTCCGTCGTTACTTGTCGTGTGATAATCTTGTCATAAAAATGTCCAAAGAATTCCAGATGTGATTTTAGTATAAGGAATATTTAAAAGTTAAGTCAATTTGCTTTGACAATTAAATTGTCTGACTTTTAGTTTAAGTTAACATTAAGTACTTAATTATTTATCTCCGTGATATTCTGAACTATTCAGATTTAAAATTAGATCGGTACCTGTACAGATTTAAAATTAGGTCGGTACCTGTACAGGTACTTATAAATGAAAAAAACACAAAAAATATATGCGCACATAGGAAGACTTATTATCTCTTTGTTAATCTGACCTTTTCAGATTTTTTATTTACCTAGGTAGTAACTGTACCTAACTGTAAACTGGTAACGGTAAAGGTCTCCTAACACTCATGAACCAATGATAAAACACAAAAATATACACATAGGAAAGTATTCTCCACTTCAATGGAGAGTCTATACAATAAACTGTACCGGTTAGCAACTTGTTGTTCCTCTTTAATAAATCACTGAAAGGCCCACACAATGAATGAGATTTCATTCAATCGACTGAATGAATGAATACACAGTCTGAGCGAGTCTGGCCATAAAGGTCAATTCAGTGTTTGTAAGGTCCATTAATTTTCATTATTGAACGACAACTAGTTTCGTCTCCTCTAGTTTAGGCGCCTTGTAATTATAGCATAGTGATACGTAGCAACGGAAAACAATGCATTTCGCACTCTAAAATGACTTAAGCGGGCGGTTCTGCGGCCCCATTGAATAACTGACTAAAAGTAGGAATGGCGGTCAGTGGGTCGTCTTAGGGGCTTCCATTATGACAGTTCTACAACATTCATTGCGTTATTTACATCGTCGAACAGACAAAATATTCGAACACTGTGAAGTAATCACGAAGTAATGTATCTGCCTGAAAATCCTTCAATATCATTCAGATTCAGATTGATAGTGTGATATGCAACTAGGGTGCTGGTGCTAGGCCCATGATGTAATTAAAGGGAGACAAAGCCGAAACAAACAAGTTTCTTGTATGGCCTCCTTTCATTTGACCTTTATTTAATTTTTATTAATAGTTGTTGTAGTAGCGGCAATAGAACTTACACTCTGTGAACAAATATCTACCTAATACGGTTTATTAGATACAGCCCGCTGATAGATAAACGGACGGTCGGAACGACAGTCGAGGCTTAATAATAGGGTCCCGTTGGCACTCGCTGGGCACGGTACCATAAAAAGCACGTCCGATAGTTTTTAGATCTTTTCTGGAATGTAGGGCACCTTATTATAACATGGAATTGAGTTCATATAGCCGTAGTAGTAGCTTAACTGCTAAGATGCATTACTCATACATTCTGTTTCATTTTCAGAGCATTAATTTACCTGGAGAATTCGTCGACGAGCTGACAAACCGGTTACTGAACAGTCTTCGATTGGTGAACATATTCATTCCAGTGATTATAGCATTATGTTGTCTCATCCTGTTGGTAGGTGTTGCTCTTACAATTAGAGCTAAATATATCAAAGGAACAAACGCTGATACGAAATAGATGATAAAAATGATGATGTATTTACTTATTCACGAATATAATCAGTAGAACTAGATGATAAAGATCATGATGTATTGACTTATTCACGAATATAATCGGTAGAAATTAAATTAAATACTTACATATTACCCTTTTGATATTACGCAAATTTTTGTTTTATTTAATGTTACCCTGTCTTCTTTATTTTTGTTATCATTCAATATACTTGCTGAAACACGTTAAAAACAAACAACAACCACAAACAATTAAACAAATGAGTAGACTAACATATTGTCACGAAAACAAAGCCCTCAAAATCTTGAGACTTACTCGAAAAGTGTCTGCTACTGCACCGCTTCTAGGCAGTTCCACGTTCAGAATGCAGTGTAATATTATATCTTATTTCTGAGCAAAATACAGTTTGCAGAACAGTATGGATGTAATCTAGGAGAAGTAGTGGCCCAGTGATCGCGACTTACGAGTCGTAGGTTCGCCCACAGGCAGTCGGAAATTATCCCACGGAAACGTAGTTACTACCTGGAAAAAAGCATCCTATGTGTAAAACCAGATTATAAACTGAGTATCTGTGTGCCAAGTTTCCTCTAAAACCGTTCGGCCGTTATCGCGTGGTTGAGTAACAAACATCCAAACATCTAAACATACAAACTTTCACATTTATGTAAATACTAGCTTTTGCCAGCGGCTTCGCCCGCGTAGAGGTCGAAAACTATCCCACGGGAAAATAGTACCGGGATAAACACTATCCTGTGTGTTATTCCAGATTACAAACTACCTGTATGCCAAATTCCATACAAATCCGTTCTGTCGTTTTTGCGTGAAAGAGTAACAAACATCCATACGTACATCCATACTCACAAACTTTCACATCTATAATACTCGTATTAAGGCTCGTGCAGACTAGCGCGACGCGACGGTCGCGTCGCGACACTCGTAGAACAATTTCTATGAAAACTTAATGGAAATTGTTCTACAAGTGTCGCGTCGCGCTGTCGCGTCGCGATTGTTTGAAGAACCCTTATCTACATATATAAAGGCGAAAGGTCACTTATTCATTCACTCACAGATTAAAGAAAATTCAAAAACTACTGGATCTACGAAGATGACATTTTGCACAGAGGTAGATTATGAGTAGGTGACGTCAGCTAAGAAAGGATTTTAGGAAACTCCCCCAGTATAGAAGTGAAATAGGGGGTGGAAGTTTGTAAGAAAAAAATTATTCGTTGGGCCCGAGAAGCCTGTTCTAAATAATTTTGAGCACTGACACGGGTGGAGCCACGGGCAGCATAATAACTAGTATAATAAATTTTCCTGACTATATACATATTTTTAGGGACGCTTCTGTCCTACGCTTGACCTTTTGATATTATTAAAACAGCAAAGCTTGCTAATATAATACCTATGCGATACTAAGGTATAAAACATTTTCAGCAATGTCGGACCTTCACGAATGCCTTGGTCTATTACTCGCAAGCGCGACTGAAATGAGATCAGGCATTCGATCCGCAGATTGAGAAGTACCTACCTAGTATTGTGTTGAATTGTGCGAAATTCCTACTTCACTTTAGGAATTTCTCATAGCAGACCAGTGTCTCTAATTTAACCCGGTTGGGAGAGCAAACCTTAAATCTGTAGGTAGGTACGTCTTTGGTAGGCTTTCATGCTTTCATGCATAAATCGGCATGATATACGATTTGTTCACCAGAACTGAGCGCCATGGTTATATTTTTACGTCGTTGACAGGTACAGAAAGCCGTACGTCAATGGTAACGAAACCAGTGTAAGTTGTCCTCTTATTCTATTGTAGCACCGTACCTCACAATATCTTCTCGTCCCACATACCGCAGTGTCTCAAGACGAAAGTCTTTGCCCAGTGCGTGTTGCCAGTGATGACATATGGAACCGAAACGTGGTCGCTCGCAATGGGCCTCATAAGAGGGCTTAAAGTCACCCAAAGGAAAATGGAGAGGGCTAGATATGCTTGGAGTTTCCCTGCGTGATCTATTCAGGAATGAAGAGATCCGCAGGAGAACCTTGGTAACCGACATAGCCCGAAGAAAAACTTAAGTGGCAGTGGGCAGGGCACATTGCTCGCAGAATAGATGGCCGAGGGGGCCGAAAAGTTCTGGAGTAGCGACCGCGTACCGGTAGACGTAAAGTTGAAAGGCCTCACACATGGTGGACCGATGACCTTGTGAGGGCCGCAGAAGTCCGCTGGATGCGGGAAGTACAGAACCCGTCGAAATGGCGGAGCTTGGGGGAGGCCAGAACCACCTACTGGTGGTTCACCAACGCTGTTGCATTGAGCTTGCTACCTGAGGCCTTAGTGTGAGTTTCATTTTACCATCTCGATCAAACGCATCGAGCGCGTTTGGCACTCCGATTGGCTCTGAATTGGTGACGGACCAATCGGAGCGCCGAACGCGCTCGAAGCGTTTGATCGAGATGGTTAAATAAAACTCACACTAGGGCCACTGTATGTAAACACGTCATGTAAAAATGCCTGTCATACATTGTCTGCCTCATGCTCATAAAGGCCTAAATTACGCTCAGGTACGCAAGCTTTGAAAAGGAATTTACTCCTAAAGTATTGATGGAAATTTTATGGAGATTCGAACACCATACAGAAATAAAATCAAATAGGTTTTTCTGTAAGTTGCAACGACGTATTGTATCCATAAGCTCAACTATTCATTTCTCCGATGCTTTTTGCTTATCTATAGAAATCTGTGGCATTCTGTGTATACTTAGACCAGTAAGTCTGTGAGTTCTGGTGTAGCAACTCTGATGACCCTCTACAGCCTTTGATGCGCTCCGTCCACCGTGGCATCCCAATTTGCTTTCCAGAAGATATGGCAGCTGCCATAACTAGTTACGTACTTGGTCGGTACGCATTTAGCAGTGAGTTCAGTCAGGAGCTATTCTTATCAGTTCTTTGAGAAAATGCACTCGTTTGGCAAGATCTTTGCCAATTTTATAAAACAAGGGTAATCTTTAGATCCAAGTTTTAACCTCCAGCTGTAGGAACCTTTGGTGGGCTTTCTGGCTTTAATACACGAATCGGCGACTTACTTCAGATTTGTTCAACAGAACTGAGCCTCAGAGTACAAGTTGTAACAGAATAAACGGAAGTCCTGAATGTGGTTTGTTCATAATTGACTACTAAATCGATTCTATTAACTTTAATTATGGGTATTTTTTTCAAAAACTTGAGCCAAATAGAATTCTAGCTTATTTCAAGGCGCTAAGACTAAATTAAATGTATAAAGTAATGCTAGGGTCAACACGATTTTCCTAATAACAGTTAGCTTTATAAAAAGAAATAGTTTTAGTCATTGTATTATGCTTTTAATTCAATATTCTTACTGGGGAGTATGGGGTCTTCCGTTAATTATGTTGCACATCAGTGGCAAAAAAAAAACAGTTTAAGCTGGCCTATTATTTTATTGTCAGTCCATACTACGCTAGGCCAGCTCAAGATTAAAATGTTACTACTGACGTGCGGACTACCTACTGTACGTAGACCTAATTTAAGAGCAACGAGTGAGGTTCGAACTCAGCCTCGCCAGGTTATCTACAGGTCACATACACGGGCAATTTTCTTGTGGTTGAATGAAACGTCTTAGCAACAAGGAGCAATCTATGGCAATATCAAGACTGATTTTGGCTTCTAATGTAGGTAAGCCACCAATAGAGCTTACCACCTGTTTGTTCATAATCACATCATATAAAAGTGCCCATCTTGCTGTACCTACATCACGATCATGAAAGCCTACCTGACGCTTAGATACGGAAGATTTCAAAGCAATTTACTCCTTAAGTATTGATGAAGATTTTATGGTGATTCGAACACCATAGAGAAATGAAATCATCATCGTCTGTAGACAGATGAAACAGACAGACAGACGACAGATCATGAGAGAGGCAGAAGGCTAGAGCCCTTTCCCAACTATTTTGGGGTCGGCTTCCAGTCTAACCGGATGCAGTTGAGTACCAGTATTTTACATGGAGCGACTGCCATCTGACCTTCACAGCCTAGTTACTGTGTAGCACGATACCCCTTGGCAAGACTGGTTGGCAGACTTTCGGGCTTCTGACGACCCGTAACGACTGTCAAAGATCCACGAATGACAGCCGGGACTAACGGCTTAACGTGCTTTCCGAGGCTCGGATATAATTTAGGTTTTTTCTCTAAGTTGCAATAATTGGTAACTACCTAATTTACGAGAAAAATGCTTTTGAACTTTGTGTTAGTGAAAGGTAGATGTTTACGCTAGTGATCGTACTTAACCACTTATATTTAGCAATGTGTGTGCTGATACTTAGAACAGTGAGTCTGTGATTTGAGATTTGAATACGATTCCTGTCGGCTTCCCTTCGGAATACGATACTGTCAATAGTGTTTAATAATACCTGTTTTATAATCACACATAGATATTTAATATACCATAAAACTATGGCATTACAAAACGACTACATGAAATTGTTGTCTTCATATCCCAACAACAAAACATTATGCTCTAAAATAACTCATAGGCGCGACCGGATTGTCGTGAATTCAATTTCTATACAAAATAATGTTGTCATGACGTCACTTCGGTCACGTGACACCCCGGTTTCTAAGCGGTCTAGCAAGCCGAATTTTGCCGAGTTACGATAGAGACGGTAATAAAAATTAATGGTAAAAAAGCTCCATGGCATCATAATATTGCATTGTCACGCGATATACATATGCATGCAAAATTTCAGCTCAATCATTTAAAGATATCTGCTTCAAAATTGAGTTGCAAGAGTCCACCCGGACAAACATACATTGCAAGTTAAATAAAAGCCTGTAATAAAAGTGCTTGCGCGTGAACGAGATAGAGCAATACAAGATTGAATTTCGTTATGCGATCGGCTCGGACTTCGGCCGGATGACTGATAGTGTGTGGTCGATGCTTGACGTAATCGCATTTATAACCTTTTATTTTGTTTACATTTGCATTTTGTTTGTTGTATTTATTGAATTCACTAATTTATGTAGTTTTTATGTTTATAATTAAGTAGTAAGTATTTGTTTGATGGTATAAAACAGTGATAAAGATAGTGACTTGAGTTAAGTATTTTAATTAGGAATTTGGGGTTAGTAGTAAACAGTTTATAGTAATTTAGGTACAGCAATTAGTAATATTAGATGGCGGCAATAATAGCTTTAGATTGCTGTTTAACAGATTGTTTGCTGTGTGAGGAAACATGTTTTTCAAGTTTAAGTTTTGAAAATAAGAAACACGTACCTAATTATGTTGGCAGTGCTCGCCCGGATAATATGACTATAAATTACAAACGACGCGATGGTTTTCTTGAATATTTTAATGTTTCTCTTTACGATAAATATCAATGTGTGAGGAAACATGTTTTTCAAGGTTAAGTTTTGAAAATAAGAAACACGTACCTAATTACACTTCATCGCTGCATCCTCAAGATTTACATGATTCACTAGGTAGTACACTCCTCAATGTACTAGGCATCGCACAATTTTTAGATAAAGTACTAAAAAATAAAAATAAAATCAGGTATTAAACGACTACCGTAGTATCTGCCGTGGTGGGGCGTCCGCTGCGCCCGGCCATCTACGATCGTTCACTTGTCATTCGCTTCTTTTGTGCGGGCATCGCAACATTAATAATTATTGTTGGTGTTAAAATATTCCATTTCTATCCAATTTGCGTATTATTTCCTGTGACCATGGGAAGAAGACGACATGAAGATGATCCAGGGACCATCAGACGAAAAATAAGGCGACTGGAAAAGCGGTTACAAAGACAACGCGAAGACACATCGGGTGATGAAGGTTAGTCAGATTTAATTTAATACTAACAGTGTTATTTCCTATCATCGGTATCGGTGGTTTTTTAAACTATCAACCACCGCGTTCAATAGTTATGATTCTTTCAAGTATCTTGTTGTTCGCACACGTGCGGTATGACTCACTTTGTAAAATTGTTGTTCCATTATAATGTTATATTAATAAGGAATCTTTTTGCATCGTTGCTACTTTGTGTTTACAATCAATTAGTTAAATTCATTGGACGATGTGTACTGCGACGATATTACAGTCATTCTAGTTAGGTTAATAAGTACCTACCTACCTTCCTATGTAAATTCTGCAAGTACCGTGATGAGATCCCGGTCAAATAAAAACAACTATTGTATAAACAGCTAAGTGTCGTGATGCGATTACGACCATCTATAATAAATTACTATCAAGTGGTTTGATGCGATCAAATCCTTTTGTTGTCATTGTTTCAAGCCAAATTTGAGCCAATGCTATAGTAGATCGAAATATCGTTCCAGATGTTGAGTCTGGCCACTCAGGACCTGCCTCCTTACCTCCCGACTACGAATCCTCTGAGCATTACCAATCAGATGGTACTCAGTCGAACTTTCGATCTGTGGTGACAGTTCCACAACACACTATCTCTGATACCGTTACTGGTGGCGCTGGTACCAGCGCCGTACCGGAAATTGTGGAGGCCCTCCCGCCTGATATATTGGAAGTTCTTGGAGAATCTAAGGAAAAGGATGAGGTGTTCGGGCCAAAAATCAGAGAAGAGATCTCCAAACGTTGGGGAAAGATTATTATGGAAGGCCTAGGTAAAGAACAGAAACAAAAACTGTTTAGTAACATTTTGACCCCGGAGAATTTTCAACTTATTAAGGCACCAAAACTTAATCAAGAAATATCCTCTGTGTTAACGGAATCCTCCAGAAACAGAGATAAGCGTCTTGAATGGACACAAAACCACCTAGGCATTGGTATTGCGGGTATCACTAACCTACTGTCGTCAGTAATTGACGGTAATGTAGAAAAGGCTGAGATTATAAAAAAGCTCTCAGAAACAGCCCAAATATTGTTAGATTTACATTGCCAAAATACAGCTAACCGAAGGAAGTTAGTTACATTCAGCTTGGATAAAAAAAATTTGAATATTGTTCAAGGAGTTAAAAGAGATACTTTTCTCTTCGGAGAGAATTTGGGCGAAAAAATCAAGGCATCTAAGATGGCTGAAAAATCTGGATTACAGATAAGGAGGACCGAGCCTCAACCATCTACCTCCCACAGATCGACACGTTTTAATAATTATCGTCAGGGAAACTCGAGGCGCCCACTTCGTCACCAGAACTACAGAGGCAGGTCGAGTGGGCCCAGGACACAAGCCTCCAACCTGAACACACGGAGATATCCAGCGTCAGCAGAACGGTACAGCTCTGCGAAGTCAGCCCCGAAAGCACCTCCGAAGCCCGAATAGAGGTAATTAAACATGCTGGTCGGTTACGACACTTTGCAACAGCTTGGAAAAGCATAACTAAAGATCCGGTAATATTACAATGGATATATCATGGTTACAAAATACGCTTTAATCGACCCGTTATTCAGTACGCAGAACCAGTTAATAAATCGTTTTCTGTCCAAGAGGTTAATAGTCTTAATATAGAAATTTCAAAACTTTTGTTATCAGGTGCGATAGTAAATTGTGAAGACAGTCATGGCCAGTTTATTTCGAATATTTTTTTAATACCTAAAAACGACGGTACCCACAGATTTATTCTTAATCTTAAAAAATTAAACAATTATATTGATCCACAACATTTTAAAATGGAAGATGTTAGAACGGCTTCTAAGTTATTATCAAAGTCATTTTACATGGCCCATATTGACCTTAAGGAGGCATATTTTTTAATCCCAATTTATGAAAATAGTAAAAAATATCTACGGTTTAGGTTTTTCAATCAGACTTACGAATTTCAGTGTTTACCATTTGGTTTATGTTCGGCACCGTTGATTTTTACTAAATTAATGAAACCAGTGATTACATACCTCAGAAAACAAGGGATTATGCTGGTTATTTATTTAGACGATTTATTATGTATTAATAAAACATTCGAAGGCTGTTCTCATGATGTAAAAATAATCACCGACTTGTTAGAAAAACTCGGATTTGTGATAAACATTAATAAAAGTGATTTAGTTCCTAGCCAACTCAAAACTTTTTTAGGTTTTGAATTAAACTCAACGGACATGACTTTAAAATTGCCACTAAAGAAACGATTGAAGGTTTTAGAAATAGTCGATAAATACTACAACAAACGTTTTTCATCTATTAGAGACTTTGCAAAGTTCTTGGGATTGCTTACGTCCTCATGCCCAGCAGTTAATTATGGTTGGGTTTATACCAAGCGATTTGAAAGTATTAAATATCTCGCGCTTCAGAAATCAAATGGAGATTATGATGTTAATATGATCATTCCTAATAACCTAGAACCTGAGTTTTCCTGGTGGAAGACGAATATCATGAATGCGTTTTGTCAAATCCGTCAAAACAAATACTTGGAGATTTTTTCCGATGCGTCTCTAACGGGTTGGGGCATAGCTTGTAACGGAGAAACCAGCGGTGGATTTTGGAGCACGGCTGAGGCCCAAGACCATATAAACTTATTAGAACTAAAAGCAGCTTTCATTGGTTTAAAATGTTTTGCCATGTTTTGTTTTGTTTTGATTCTTTTAAGAATAGATAACACTACTGCAATCTCATATATTAATAGGATGGGCGGTGTTCAATATACACATCTTAATGATATAGCACGAGAGATTAGGCAGTGGTGTGAAGAGCGTCGTCTCTTCATTTTTGCTTCCTACATTAAATCAAAAGACAACACGGAAGCTGACCAAGAATCAAGGCACATCAATGTCGACACCGAGTGGGAATTATCTCGTACAGCGTTTCACGACATAGTCCTTCATTATGGTACTCCAGAGATTGATTTATTCGCAACTTGTTTGAATGCGAAGTGTCATAAATATGTGTCCTGGAAACGGGACCCACACGCTTTCGATATTGATTCATTTACTTTAGATTGGGGCAACTTAAAGTTTTACTCGTTCCCACCTTTTTCGTTGATTCTCAAGTGCTTACGAAAAATAATTTCTGATAAGGCTACAGGAGTGCTCATAGTCCCATATTGGCCTAGTCAGCCATGGTATCCGTTGTTTACATCTTTACAGATAAGAGAACCTGTTTATCACGGACCAAGTAGTGATCTCCTTTTATCTCCTTTCAGAACGCAACACCCCCTTTGGATGAAACTTACCCTGGTATCATGCGTGTTATCAGGGAAGCATTTTCTCGAAAATCACTGACTCCAGAAACTATTAAAATTATTACTGCTTCTTTATCTAATAATACATTAAAACAATATAATATCGCTTACAGAAAATGGTGGCAGTTTTGTCAAACCCATAAGTTAGACTGCTACACCGCATCTATACAACCGGTACTGCAATTTTTGTCCAGAGAATTTGAAGCAGGAGCCAGGTATTCTACATTAAACACCTATCGTTCGGCGCTCGGTTTAATTATAGGTAGACAATTAAGTACAAATGATCTTGTCAGCAGATTTATGAAAGGTGTTTTTAGAATGAAACCAGTTTTCCCTCGATATCAATCTACTTGGGACACTAACGCAGTTTTAGATTTTTTGTCAATTATTTTCCTAATGAAAATCTGTGTTTAAATAAATTAACAAAAAAACTGGTATCTCTGCTTGCGTTGTCGACTGCACAACGCGTGCAGACGTTATCCTTGATTCGTCTGTCTAATATAAATATTTGTGATTCAAACATTATAATAACAATTGATGATTTGTTAAAAACCTCTGCGCCTGGCAGACAAGCACCCCGTTTGATTATCCCATTCTTTCCTAATAAAATAGAGATATGTCCAGGAAGAACTTTATGTTCATATATTAATGTTACAGATACATTTAGGTCTGAATCAAATACCGAAAGGTTATTATTAACTACTAAGAGGCCAGTCCATAACGCTAGCTCCTCTACGATTAGCCGCTGGATTAAACAGACGTTAGCAGATAGTGGTATAGACACATCAATATTTACGTCACATAGCACGCGTCACGCGGCTACTTCAGCGGCTGGTCGTAGAGGTATTTCTATAGATTTAATTAAAAAGACTGCCGGTTGGTCTGGTAATTCTCTGGTATTTGGTAAATTTTATAACAGGCCTCTGCTTACAGAGGAAACCGATGATTTTGCTCGCGCTGTCTATGAAAATAACGTTTAAACATTGTTAAAATTATCATAATTATATATTTCTTTTTGTATAATCAGTTCGTTGATATACTAAGATAGTACTCAAAGCTGTGTTAAAAATAAAACATATTTCATTAGATGCATTTATTTTCTTCACCACTTATGTATTGGCTATTTATCTCAAAACTCTGAACATCTACCTAGTGAATCATGTAAATCTTGAGGATGCAGCGATGAAGTGTAATTAATGGTTAAACAAACTTACCTGAAGTGAAGTTTGACCACAATTACACGAGTCGCTGCATCCGAAGAGATTTACAAACCCGCCCAACCCTTCTCTGCAAGAAAACCCGGTGTTAAATACAGTTTAAGATAAATAGCCCTCTCAAATGAATGACAAGTGAACGATCGTAGATGGCCGGGCGCAGCGGACGCCCCACCACGGCAGATACTACGGTAGTCGTTTAATACCTGATTTTATTTTTATTTTTTAGTACTTTATCTAAAAATTGTGCGATGCCTAGTACATTGAGGAGTGTACTACCTAGTGAATCATGTAAATCTCTTCGGATGCAGCGACTCGTGTAATTGTGGTCAAACTTCACTTCAGGTAAGTTTGTTTAACCATTAATTATGTTGGCCGTGCTTGCCCGGATAATATGACTATAAATTACAAACGACGCGATGGTTTTCTTGAATATTTTAATGTTTCTCTTTACGATAAATATCAATGGGTGACTGGCAGTTGTAAATTTAATAGAATGTATTGTTTCCCGTGATTACTTTACTCTGATTGTAGTATTTTATGGAATAAAGTGGGTTTTATAGATATTAATAATCTGACGAATTCGCCAAAAAAACATGTTAAGACTGAAAAACATAATCGTAGCTGTTTACAGTTACATGAGTTCGGGATAGGTAGGACAGAATCATTTTTCGCAAATTCGCATGAAGCTCATAATAGAAAAGAAGATCGAAATAGGAATTTAATGAAACGGTTTATTGAAACCGTTATTTTGTAAGGTAAACAAGAAGTAGTTTTTCGCGGCCCCGATGAACGTCCGAATTCCGATAACCGCGGTACCTATTTCGAAGCCTTGTTATATTTGAGCAAGTTCGATTCAGTAACGGAATCCCATTTAGAAGTTTGTCATTCAGTTCAGAACCCCGCGTTCTCTGGTGTCTGGCAACAAATGATTTATTGCATCCGTTTTACGAGACCACATTAGATTCAAGATAGATAAAGCTTAATTTCTGTCTGTAATGATTGACGAAACTCCCGATTTCAGCCCTATGGAGCAATTAACTGTTATTTTTCGATTTTTATTTGAAACTGGAATCAAAAATGATCCCTGGGTTTTTACGATGTTAGCGGAAGTCAACCGCTGAAGTTTTATCCAAACAGTTATTAGAAATACTGGACCAGTATCTTTGTAGGAATAAGTTTGATGGTCAGTCTTACGACGACGGCGCGACAGTCATGTCTGGTGAGCACGGTGGAGTATAAACTAAAATTTGCGATGCATGCTCTATGGCAATGTTCGTCCCATGTTACGCTCATATATTAAATTTAAATACTAAATTTAATATATGAGCGTAACATAGGTTAATATAGGTTTTGAATTTTTCGATAGGGTTACAGAAAACTTTCTATTTGTGTAAGAAATTATATCTCAGAGATTCTAAATTAAAATAAAATGAAACGATAAGATAGAAAAACATAATATGTTTAGATACTTCTAATACAATAGGTGGAAAGTTTACTGTAAACTTTGGTCATAAATAAGCTATGGTCATCCTCGATGATCGAAACATTTAAAACGCATTGCGATACAGCTCCTGAAATTGAAACCTAGGATTTTTTTGTGTATTTTAAAAGTTTTGAAATTCAAATCTAGGTTTTACAAAAAATTAGAGACGTCTGCGATGCTTTTTCAGCGAGAAATCGGCGAATTCGTGTTTTTCACCGTTTCAATGGCGCGGCCATGGGGTTATAGTCTTACAGCTCCTAAAATATAAATCTAGTTTTTTTTCTATATTTTTACAATTTTTTTACAAATTAAATCTATAATTTACCTAAATTACAGGTCTCTGCAACGCTTAGTTTTAAAGATCTCTGTGGCCGCGCGAGTCTCCGCGCGGCCACGTTCAAACCTTTTTAATCTTTTAACCATAACTTTGACAAATTTAAGGTTTTGGGAATTAACTTTTACAATTTTTTACAAAATCTTGGTATTTTTTTAAATATCGCCATGGCCGCACCATTGAAACGGATACCAATCTTAACAATTGTATAAATTGGCTATAACACCGTAAATTGACGTAGAATATCAATTAGCTCAACAATTTATTTTACTGACTATACTTGCTTAACTATATTTAGAAATCTGTGTTGGTATACTTAGAACAGTGAGTCTGTGAGTTCTGGTGCAGCGTCTTCGACGACCTTCGACAGCCTCTGATGCGCTCCGTCCGCTGTGGCCCCCCCAAGTTGCTTTCCAGAAGATATGGCGTACCTACCGTAACTAGTTACGTACTTGGTCGGTACGCATTTTTATCAGTTCTTTGAGAAAATATCCCTGATTGCAACCGTAACTAGTTACGTACTTGGTCGGTACGCATTTTTATGAGTTCTTTGAGAAAATATCCATGATTGCAACGTTCTTGTTTGTGTTCAGCCAGCGTTCCCACCATATTATTATTATTTTATGTTACCTTTGTAAGTACGGTCATCAAAAGATGGTAGTCGGTTAAAGATGACGTTTAAGAAGAAACAGATGGATATTTTCTAAAAATAAATGTATTGGCATTGTATACCCTTGTATACAATTCCAATACATTTCACATAGGTAGGTTGCATTGGTTTTTGGGAAAAGATTGAATTTAATTAATAGTAAACAAACAATTTATCAAAAAATAAATTTCAGTAAGAAACATCCATCGGTTTCTTAGTAAACCTCATCTATATCTGATGACACTGGTCACTTATCTCTTTTGGTGACTGTACGTAATATTACGTATAGGTTTATGAGTTACCGGTAAGTTTTAAGAAGCATCTGGCAACTGGTGGTGGGTAGCTGTTGATGGTTCATAGGTAGGTACTGACGCAGTAATAACATCAGCTGATTGACTTCTGTAGGTAGTCTTGTACTCATGGATTTAATATAACAACTAGGGTGATTAAATAATAGATTTTGCATTTTGATGCGATACATTTATTCGTTAAAATATATGACAACACAAAATGTAGCTATATGAGATAAATCCGCAATGTGGATGAGAATCACCCCTTGCTCTTAGTTAAAGATCTTGGAACACCTGACTAGTACTTATTGAATCTTTAATTTAAACTATACGAAGTTCAAATAAGTTTATATAATATGATTATATATTTTTCTACATTCTAACACCTATGCGTCTAAAAGAAAGAGTGAGTCTATACAGGGATGAATACCCTCAAATCCTATCATAAGTAGATGTTTACTGGACTTATCACATACATATTTAAAATTCGCATTTCTCAAACTTGAGTACAGCAAAGCTACGGTGTCCTAGCAGAACGGTAAACGCCACATGTGGCTGTAGTGTCCAAATACAACGTGAAACATAATTAACGCAAGACCTCATACAGAGTATTGAGAGATTTAGAGTACTGAGTTAAAAGCTTAATAAAATGATCAAAACTTTTTTTTATAGCTAACTATAATACTCAGGTATTATTAAGAACATTACGTTGACCCTAGCACTACTATATCCATTTAAAATGGAGTCTTAGTGCCTTAAAATAAGGATGAATTTTCTCTGGCACGATCGGCAGTACGTATGGTCAATTACTGAAATCCGGGAGGGCACACATGCCTACTCATACAATGGAAAATTGTTATCTCATTAGCCGGGATTGACAATCATGAACAAACTACTTTCAGGACTTGCGTTCATTCACCACACCTTGTAGTGTTTTTTTACACCTTAATTTCAAATACTGATGAAATTTACGGATTTTTAAGACGTCAACAACGATTTTCTCGTGAAATAACGATTGCTACTATGAAAAATGACCTATTTCTTATGTGCTGCTTGTGGCGACAGGTCGTCTTTCTGACCATGGATTTGTTATTGTTATTAAATATTACGGAAACCTTCCTCTAGGGAACCGTAGCTTTAGCAATGAAATAAATAAACTTTTAACATTGAGCTTTATTTAAAAATAAAAACCGGATTCACAGTTCCACGAATTACATATCAAGTGTTTTTAAATTAATTTCTTGTGAATATAGTGAAAATGTTAAGTTTCTCCTCAAATACACCGACTTTCTCAAGTACATTGGAAAATACGACCACATAATTACTTTTGTGAGGCTGATAATGCGGTTAGTCTTTCCTTATTAGACTAGATAAAACAATAACTAATGCATGAGATTTCACAAATAAAATGTACTTAACACATCCGACTACGTAAAAATATCCAATGCAGGTATAAAAATAGTTAACAAATTAATTTACTCAACTCAAAGATACACTAATCACTCAAACCACGTTGTCAGCCCCTTAAGGACATAAACTTTTGACATAGGTAACAGAAATTCAGTCGATGAGACAAATTCATATAGGTACTGGACCCAAAAATTTACTAACCCACAATGTATCAATTTCTCAAATCAAACAATGAATAAATGTCACGGCAAACTGATCCAATAATTCCAATACAATGCTGATAGTTAATATTGCAAAAAAAACTTTGATACACAAACAGTCCAGCACTCAAATCATTAACCTTTTTAAATTAATCAGCTTTAATCATTCATAATCTGGATTACTTACTTCTGAATTACAGATATGTAATATGAAAATGTTTGTGGGTTGGTACAGCCAACTGCAAATTAGTGATAATTACACTATGAAAATCGCCCTTACCGCTGCAACAAGAAAGCGCGGTCAATGTTGAATTGTTACCTCTACTCAAGTGCTGCTGACTATACATATTAGTATGACTGGGTACCACTTTAGGATAATTTCGAAAATAAAATAAATTCATAAAATTATAATTCACTAAGGAACATTACTTCAATTGTATTATGCTTTGAAACTTTTACATATATTTATATTTGCTGACTAAAATTATTTATATTTAAAAATTACAATGAAAGAACGAGGCATTTTTAGTTAATACAGTTTTATGAATATTCTTCTTTTTTTTTCGAATATTCAAATTTACATTAATTGAAAACGCATTCATTTTTAAACATACATTATTACATTATTTTTAAAACTATTTACAAATATTATTTGAATTGATTAGGTACTTATTATATAAGTGCTCGTCTTTTCCCAGCTCGAGTAAAATTGCAAATGTTTGACGAACACAATAAAATTCCATTATTAGACATTTAATCAAATTCTTAACCTTATTTTCTACTTTTTATATCCCAGACACTTAACAAACATCTACGGGGTAACCAGATTTTGTGCCATTTTAAATTACTAATATGTGCCAACGGTAACGACATCGGAAATGGAAACTGGTTTCAAATATTATTATGTTTTGGTGAATACTGTAGGTTCTACGATTTAATTTATATTAGATTACAACAAGGAAACAAAAGCATTTAAAATTTGCAGGTGAAATTAAGAGTTTCTTCGATCGCGATAGTCTCCAAGACTATTAACCAGACAAAAATGGTCAAAATTATTTATTGATACTAAAAATCTACAACAGCCGTCGCGTATAAACTAAAAATGCCCACGTCGTGAATTTAATGGTATGTAAGAGCAATCAATTGAATTTAAATAAATGTTCCAAAAAATTCACTAATTCAGGAGTTGACAGGACATTGGCTCATTCAAAATTTAACTAAAGTTTTAAAAGTATTTATTACAATATTTACAACAATAAAAGAAAAAATATGAAGCTTTTAATGTCTGGTCAACCTTTATTTTAAGACATTTAATAAAGAACTAGAATATTATGTACAATATATTTACAAGATTAATATAATCTAATAAACTAAACTTATTCGACGACATGATGTTTATCATCATTATCCCGTTTACGGCCTTTAGCATGTGCTAGCATCGTAACTAGCTTCTTGTGGCTGTCGCCCACGATCCAGCCGTGTTGCTGCACGTGTTCGGGCTCTTCCTCACCGTCCGACGACCAGTTGTAGTAGGCCGAGGTGCGAGGGCGCGGCGGCTTTGGTCCAGACGTGCCCAGCAGCAAGTGCGCCGTTGATGTGGACGGCGCCGGCGAATCGTACGGGTTCACGCTGCGCACATTGTCGCTGTCCCTCCTCGCTCGACTCGTTCCAGCCCTACTGCCCCTAGCTGTGTTACGACTACTAGTTAAACTGCTTTCAATATCCTGCTTTCTGAACGAAATATGTCGATTATTCGCACGTTTTGCGCCGGCATGATGTCCGTCTCTCTTCTTTCCTTTCTTTCTACGAGCGGAGGTGAGGACAACTGATTCCGCGCTTTTAGGGCGCGGCGGAATGCCATCTGGCTCTGATTCCGAACTCCAAGTCTCGGCTAACACATTTTGTTTCCCTACAGTACATTTACGTCGCGCCCTTTGTCTAGCTACTCCAGTATCATCGTATTGGGCGTATGCATCAGCGTTGTAATCATAACTAATGCTAATGCCTTCATCTAATTTGTTCGATGGTGACTTCTCTTTTTTTGAATTACGTTTCTTTATAGGTATGTCATCACTCTTTGTATGTTTAACTGTTGTACATTTTTCGTGTGCCTCATGTTTCTTAATTAACGCAGAATCATATTTCTTCGGTGATAGGTCTTTAAAGTCTTTTGGTGAAATTAAGTCACGTTTTTTAGATGTGCTCGGACCAAAATCGATTCCAGCTGCTTTTGATGTTGAAGGTCCATAGTCTATGAAAGATGAGCTATCATCATTTTTAGGTGACGTCATAATATGCCGCTTAGGCGATGGACTTTTTAACTTCGTTGGAGAAGAACTCTCATCTCTGATCGATAGCGAGCGGCTGTGTTTTTCATATTTGGTAGCATGGTCGTGTTTTTTCGGTGTCAAAAAATCGTCATTCTTGGGTGATTCTTCATCTTTATTCAACACAGAAGAACTTAGTTCTTCCTCTAGTAAGCTGTCAAATAATTGGTCCAAATTAGCTTTCGGCTTCGCGGTTTCCTTGATTTTTATACTCTTTTTATCACTACGCACTGCATTAAATCTAAATATTTTTCCCATTACAGCATTTTTCTCAAGTGCGTCTTTCCTTTTTAAGGGTGATGAATTTTTCTTAAGGTCGCAGCCAACCTTGCCGTTACTCAATTCACAGGATAGCAGGCTGTTTTCTGTTTCATCATCGCTACACACATAATCATCAGACATGTACACGAAATCATCCCCATCAGAAACACTATCTCTAGAATTGTCCACATTGTCAACGCCTGGATTTAGTTTCGAAGTACCGGGCGTATCCTTATAACTAATGCTTTTAAATCTTTCCATGAGTGTTGAAGGTCTAAGCTCAAATACTGCATCTTCATTATCGAGAAACTCATATACATCTACTTCCTTGTGTGAAGTCACTCCGTCTACTCCATGTCGTTGACTGTCGTTTTTGCTACATGGCTCAGAAATCTTTCCTTTTTTCTTTCTTGTATTTCCTTTCTTTTTCTTTTTCGGTGAAGTTATCGAAGGGACAATTGCAGACATGTTAATGTCTGATGTCGGTATAGAAACCTTAATTCCGTCGAACCCTTTCAAGGCACCTTTCGTTAGCACCTGGGAACTTTGATGAATTTTTTTAGAATTTTTTCGGGTTTTCTTATTCTTGTTAGATTTCTTTCGGCATTTGAAACTGAAAAATAAGTATGTATAAGAAAACACATTAGTAGCTAATAGTACCCAAAGGAGTCTGGGTAAGCTGTTCCACAAGGTGATATTGAAATAACTGAAAATGTGATAATAAAAAGGGGTCATTATGAACAATTTCACTTAACGACCAATCAGTAATTTCATTTAGATATAATATGATCAATATTTTTTTAATACACATGTATCTTATATTCAGTGGAAATAACCCTTTATTATAACCGAGTTATAACGCTTTAGTATTCAGTTGAAATTACCGTTACTAGAAAAAACATCAAAGGAACGTTTTGCCAATCTTTACGTTTTGTACCCGGCGAACGAATGTCCGTTTCACATGGGGCTTAAATATAACTGGCGAAATGGGTTTACTATAGGTACCCTTCGGGGATTACAGGCGATAAGTTACTTCTACATTAATGGTGACTAAAGTTATGGTAGAGAAAATTAGAGCAAATTGCAATTATGACGATACAACCAATATGCAAACAATGAAAATAATTAATGCGAAAAGCAACTGTGAACTAAAAATGTTATGTCTTTTAACAACATGGCTTCAGATTTTTTGCGAATCAAGGAGATACCGTTTTGCCAATCAAGTGTTCCCAAGAACCTTAGTTAAAGATAAAGACTTACCTAGCGCTGGGTTCAATAGCTGCTTGCGTTTGTTTTGCAGCCGCGGCCGCAGCTTGAGATCTACATTTCCTTTTTATTTTGTCGAACTTGTCTTCAAACAAGTCGATACTTTCGATTATGTCTGGATACATTTTCTCCTTAATTTCAGGTTGCTTCTTCGTTTTACTAGGATCAGATATGGAGGGGTATGGTTCTATATGCTCATAGTTAGGCTCACGCACGTTCGAACTAGAGTAACCTAATTGTTCATCATCAGTCTGAAGTAGTCCCACCTGACTAACACTTCGTTGGTATATAATTTTTGACTTCAAAGAGCCCTCATTCGCGGCTTCCTTCAGACCTGAGATTAAATCTTTCTCCAAGTTCTTTACTTCATCACTTTCTAATATGTTTTTAGCTGTGATAGAATCCACATCACCGTCGCCTTTGATGGGTTTATCTAGTAAATCAAATTCTTTGACTGTTGACTCAGAAAAAGGATCACCGAAAGTGTTAAAACTTGTCGTCGCCGAGGTTTTAACTTCATTTTTATTGGACTTCAGCAATTGACAGCAATCTATGAATAAAGCTTCATCTCGACTTAGTCCCCTCCTTTGAGCAAGTTGCTGCTCTCTTACTTTCTTATTTACTTTTGCTAAAATTTTGTCTAACGAGGGCAGTTTTATTTTTGTATATTTAGATTTTTTCCTACTGGCATATTTTTTGGTCAGTAGTTTTAATCGATCTAACTGGCGCTTATACGCAATAAGGTAATTAGGTTTTTCAATAACGGGGATCGTTTTCAACCTTAATTCTATTTCGGATATCTTTGATGCGTGTACCACAGTCATTTGATGCCGCAAAAAGTTATCTGACCGCCGAAATTCTTTTTTACAGAGGCGACAAATGCGTGGGAGTGGAACGAGTACCTTTTTTCTGGGTTTTGGAATTCTTTTAATAATTTTTTTATTCGCTATACGTTGTCTTGGTCGTGTCGTTGCGGCTCGACCTCCTACAGATTTCTTATTTTCGTTTTGATGAGATCGCTTTCGCGTTCGTTTTTTAGGACTGAAATATGCGTCATCACTTTCATTCGCTATGATATGGAATGTCTCGGCAATTTTTTTGGAAGCCAATAAATTAGATTTACGGGGTTTCCTTTGTGAGAAGAACCCAAAGCTTTCCATAAACTTTTCAGATCGTAGTTCTTCGGCATCATTTGAAGAGCTAGATTTATCGATATCATTAAAAGTAGCAAGTGTTCGTCTATTTTTATTAGGGTCGTTATTGACTGTTTTGCCTTTTCCTTTTTGGTTTTCGTTTCGGCCTAGATCGGTATCCTTTATGTTTCGCTTATTTGGTTTACCAGACTGTAGTATTTTCTTTTCTTTATTTTCTATATATTTCGTTAATGGAACATCACTTTTTGTGGAGTCATCCGAATCAATCACGTTGTTTTTAGAGCAAGCTGCTATTTTATTACTATATATAAGATAACCTGAAGGTTTCAAAGCCTTTTTGGTTGGTGCGTGGGTTTTGCTAGTAGTTTTTTCAGGTTTGATGTTACGTTTAGATTTACAATGATTATTGATTTTCGCATGTGGGGTGTTCTTATCTGATATGATTATTTTACCTCTAAATGAATCGGGTTTTTCGATCATATCGTCCAAATCAATATCGTAAGGATCATAAAAGTCAGTCGTCGAAGATTTTACAATAACAGACTTAGAACGCGTTCTACGTGCTGCAACCGGCATGTAACATGCAGTACGTTTTTCCAAATATAAGGGGACTTTTTCTTTAAGAATGTGGATATCATGTTTCTCTTCTAAATCTTCCTTACTCTCATTCATAAGTTTAAGCTTCTTAGTTTTTGTAATTTGACTACAATTGTCAGTAGCCGTATCTTCCAGTTTTCTTTTTTCTCCAGAAGCATTTAACTTTTCGTTTTCAGAAGTGGAACCAGAAAGTAAGTTCAAGTTATCTGTAGTTGTCTCAAAATCTTTATCTGCATGATGACTGCAATGGATTTTATTTTCAGTTACGGATTTTTTTTCACTATTTTTCGGTTTAGTATCAGAGTCATGATGCAGTTGATCTGAAACTTCTGAATTTTCGGAAATTAATCTTATTTTAGATTTTTTCTTTAGCCTCTGGGAATGCCCCGCCTCGGTTCTATCGTTAATTGCATAGGATTTCTTTTTCTTACAAATACGTCTTAATTGTACAGATTTCTTCAGTTTCGTTCGTTTGCGTTTTTTCTGGTCGCCTACTTGAGACTGTTCTATAGCGACTGAACTTATAGGTGAAGTACGGTCAGTCATTAAATTGTTATGGTTTGATTGAATATTTTCCTTAACAGGACTTAAATCTTTTTCGGGCGTTGAATAAGCTTGTGGCCTGGTGTTATTTTCTTCATCTAGCAACAATTTCGAGAAAATAAGTTGCTTTTTAGTAAGTGGTGTCTTATGTTCAATAAAAACTGCAGGTTCGTCTACTATTTCATCTTTACTTAACGCAGATATTCTACGTCTGCTGCGGCGCAACGGTGTTGTATTCTTTTCTTCTTTTTCGGAACTTCGTTCGAAATCGTTAGAAAGGTCAGTCTCAACAGATTTTTTTTTATTTTCAGTAACAACAACCTTTTTCATACTTATATCTGTAATTGGGTTTAAATAGTCTGTTACATCTACAGTACTACTCTCTTTAGTGCCAATATTTGCGTTCTGAGAAGCGTGTGATTCTGTTATACTTGTTTCAGCAGCATGGGCTTCGTTACTTTTTTGATAAATATTTTTTTCAATGTCGATTTTAGTGCGGGTCGGATCATCATTGTTTATAGAAGTAGTAGGTAAATTATATTTAGTTTTATTTTTATGTTTATCTTTTTGGGCAAGCAACATATCCTTATCATTTGGTTGTAGTGAGACCAAGAAAGAATTTTTAATTTCTTTTTCTACAACCTTTTTTAATAAACTAGTTTGCTGATCAGGTTTTTCATTTACAGCCTGAGGTTTTTTAATTTGCTGTTCAGAACTATTTTCAGTTTCTTTATCAATTATGTTGGCTGCAGTTATAATATTTCTTGTTACGTCTTCTTTGGTTTTAAATTTAACATTTTGGCTCGTCTCTAGAAACTTTTCACTGGACAGAGGTTTTTGTTTAGTCTTAATTTTATCATTAATACAAGTACTCAGCTCAATCGTTCTATCGTTGTTAAGGTTATTTGTTGTTTCTTTAAGTACAGTGTCTTCCTTCAATTCTTCGGCAAGGGCATTCATATTAGTAGATTTATTCTCAGGTAAATTATCTTGTAGGTTATTTTTCAGTTGATCACGATTTTTCACTATTATTGCAAGTGACACATCGTCGTCAGAATCGTCGTCTTCGAGTGTATTGTAATGCTTAACCGTTACAACAAGCTTACCGTCTGTGACGGTCGTATGTTCCGAAGTTAATCGTTTTACTACAGCAGTATTGGCTGCACGCGATGAAGTAGTTTCATAACTTTTGGGTTCAATATTATCTTTTGACTGTAGCTGAGCTCCATCTATCAATCCATCCTTTTGGGATGATGTAGAATTATGTGATCGATCAAGAACGTGACTATCTTGTTGCGAGACAGATGACATAACGTTTCTCAAACTCAGTATCGAATTCTCAGTCAAGTCCATATCCTTTTTAAGGACTTTTTTTTCTGTTGGTGCTACAGGTTTTTGCAATTCACAATTTATGAAATTTTCTGGACGAATGGACTCAAGGGGCGATACTGTGGCGGGAAGCTTGGAGGAGACTGCTTTATTGTTTCGTTGAGTGCTACTAATCTCAGCTTGTTGAACATCTGACGATATTCGGAACTGTAATAATTTGTTGTCTTCTCCTTCAAAGTCTTGATCTTGATATATAAACCTTGTTTCTATTGATGTGTTAGGCATTGCTTGTTTCTCAAATTGTTCAGGAAACTCTCTGAATTTTTCAATTTCACGCTCATTTGTTGCGTTTGTGCATTGTTGAACTTCTTTATCAACTGCTGGTCTTGCAATAAAAGGAACCTCCTGTTCAGTATTTGACGGACTCTCACATAGATGTACCGTTGAGGGTTTATTGCGTTCCGATGGTGTCTTAATACGTACAGCTCTTAAACTGGCTGTCTTGTCACTTACGGTCTTCAGATTTGGTGTCGTCACTACAGAGACGTAGTTATTTATTTGTTGTGGTGGAACTGTTGCTAGTTTAGTAAGGTTTTCTGCTAATTTAACTACCTTATTGCTCACGGGTGGATTTTCTTCAGTCATATCTGGTACTATGTTTTCATTGTAAGTATTTTCACGCTCTGTATGGTTTTCTATCGCAACGGATGGACCTGGTTGAAATTTGTCATCGCTAGGGTTTTCACCTTCTAAATCGTTTTCTTCTTTCACTTTTAAAGCCATGACGGGAGGTTTTACGTCTTCCTCTGTTTTAATATGTGTTGAGAGAGGCAGGCACAATGGAGGTGGTGGATTTGGCGGTAGAGGTGGAACAAACGTTGGTTGTGTTGGTGGGTGATGTCGCGATGTATTCTGAACTGACGGCAGTGGGGGCGGCGGGGGCGGCGGGGGAGGCGGAGGTGGCGGTGGAGGAGGCATCATACTGAATTGCGAAGGTATAAATGTCATGGGATGATTTTTATATTCCATAAATTGGGGCGAAAATGTTTGTATATTTGTAGGTAAATGGTAGTTTGGAATAAAAGCATGCGTATTAGACATGTCTTGATTTTCGTGTACTAGCATATTATCGGAGGTTGATGCTTGCTGGCTAGCATTTGAAACGTCACTTTCGAAATGTTTTCTGGGTGTATATTTTGAAGTTGAAACATATTGAGGCAATGCGTTTAACAGCCAGTTGGTTTGAAACGTAGCGATATTTGTAGCTGTATTAGGGGTTTCATTAGTAGCAGCACTAACATCAACTGTATTCACGGCTTTGGTTTCTGGATCAAACTTACAATTTATATTTGTTGTGTCTTCGGAAGCCGTCATTTGCATCGGACTATTTCGCATGGCGGGTCCCGTTTCTGAACCACTATTCTGTACATCTCCATAATTTAAAGGCGCTTCTGTTGTTGTCTCTGTTAAAGTATTTTCGATGCTTGTACCCGCTATACTGAGAAGACAATTCGTCGGAGTGACTGAATTTGAAGATTCGACTTTCGTGACTGCTATGGTTGCTTCAGCCATTGTGTAAACAGGTTCATTGCTTTCATGTTTATTCACAGTTGTAGCCATCACAGGATTTGATGATGTATACATTGGTTTAATTACATCATTCATAGAATTTAAGGAAGCAAAAGTATTCGGTAACCTTACTGTAGTAGTTTGATTATTTAAAGATGTGTCAATTGTTGGCAGATTGATCTTAGATGGAGTTGTTAGTGCAGCACTGAGGTCTGAGTTTTTTGCGAAAGTTGTTTTAGTTGTCTGTAAAACCGTATCTGCTTCCCTAATTGGGTTTGTAACAGCCATAATATTGGCTGACGAGCCATTAGAATTCAACTGCTTTATTATATTCTCATAATTATTATTTTCTTTTGTTTCACCAGATTTATTATTAACATCTATAGAACAGTCATGTTGATCTTTGGTATCGTCTGTGCTCATTATATCAAGAAGGCTTTCTTCATCCGCTGTCATATCTCCAGAATTAATGTCTTCGCTTTTATTCGAAAGGTCGGTAGGTAAGTGTGAGGCATCATCCATTTTGTTCGAAAACTCTTTAGGTTCTCTTTCAGCTATGATGCTGCTTGGAAAGTTCTGGACGTCATAAATTATATTTTCCTCGTTGTTTTTAGATGATTCAAGCCACGATATATCTTTAACTGACAAGTCCTTTGAAATGTACTGATCTTCCTGTTCAGGCATATCTGTAGCATCTTCAAAATGGTTCATAGGGATAGGTATAGGCATTTGAGGTATAGGTTCGGACCTTTGAAGTATAAGTTCAGACGTTTGAGATATCGGTTCAGACCTTTCAGGTATAGGTTCAGACATTTGAGGTATCGGTTCAGACATTCGAGGTATGAGTTCAGACGTTTCAGGTATCGGTTCAGACCTCTGAGGTATGAGGTCAGACTTTTGAGGTATCGGTTCAGACCTTTCAGGTATAGGTTCAGAAGTTTGAGGTATTGGTTCAGGCATTTGGGACACAGATTGAGTAGAAGATTTAACACGCAGATCTACAATGACATTATCCATATCAAATCTTTCCCGAGCTGAATTAAAATCGGATAATTCCACAGTTTTATACGTTTCACAGTTACGCTGCAGTGGAATTGGCCGTCCAGATAAATTCAGCGGACCGTCTAGTAAAAACTGGGCCATGTAATTGTTCAAGATATAAGCCTTATCTTGTACCTTGTGAAATAAATCATGATCAGAGTGAGCTGGCTTTAAAGTACTTTCGTGATGCATGTTTGTGGGCATGTGTTTTGCAGTGTATGCATGCGAGTGACGGTTTAATTCACTATATGTTTGCTGCGCAATTAATATGTCTTTTTCAAGTAAAGAGTTATTCTGAATGGTTAGCTCATCCATAGGCTTTTCTTCCGTAGACGATCTACTTTCAGATAATCTTCTTTCATGCAAGGATATTCGCTCATTTAGTAATCTTCCTTCCTCCATCGATTGCTCTAATAGCTGTGATTGTTCCTTTTCTAATCTTTGCTTCAGTTGCAATTCTTGGCTGATTGCCTGGCACACTTTATAACGGTGATGTTTAGTTAATGGTGTATTTTCATTGAACATTGCATTATTGACCATAGGGTGCTTATTTGCACGAGACAGTTCATTCGAAAGTCTACGTTCATTTGATTGCTTCTGTTTTAGTGTGTCTTCACATGCTGGCATCGGTTCGACTGTGGGCCATTGTTCGTCAGAATGCCGGCGTTGGACAGAGGGTCGGAGTTCGACAGAGGGCCGGTGTTCGACAGAGGGCCGGCGTTCGAGAGAGGGGCGGCGTTCGGCAGAGGGCCGGCGTTCGACAGAGGGCCGGCGTTCGGCAGAGGGCCGGCGTTCAACAGAGGGCCCGCGTTCGACAGAGGGCCGGCGTTCGACAGAGGGCTGGCGTTCGATAGAACGGCGTTGATCGACAGAACGCCGGAGTTCAACAGAAGGCGGCCGAGCGACGGGGAGCCCATTTTGCTCTGCAGGTAATCTCAATTTGTTTATAACATTCTGTTCTTTAAATATGTTTTTCTCATGTATTGTTAAAAAATCATTCGTAGGTCTATGTTCATAAGATGGCCAATGTTCATTTGAGACTCTGCGTTCAGAGACAGATTTCTTTTCTTTAGATGATCTTCGTTTAGTTAATGATCTCTGCTCTGGTGGTAACATTTGTTCATTCAGTAACTGCTGATCAACAATTTTTTCAGCAATAGTTCTGTTGTCCGGATATATCATCGAATCTGGATATGATGTTTGTTGTGAGTGCTGCCTCTGTTCTGGATATGTTCCCCGTTTTTGGCATATTGTTTGATCTGGGCACCGACCGGCTAACATTTGCGCCGAGTATCTCTGTTCGTATGCCATCTGTTCCAAGGTTCTGTCAGGTAAAGGTCTCAATTCGGGGAACGACATCTGTTCCGGGAATGACATCTGTTCACTGAGATGCCTTGAGTCAGAATGTGGTCGTGGCTCTGGATATTTTTTTTGATCAATATGAGACCGTATTCCTGGAAAAGCTCTCTGTTCGTGAAGCGGCCTACTTTCTGGGAAAGCCCTCCGTTCCGGATAATTTCTGAGATCTGAGAATGACGGATCTGCGAATGAACTCGGAACTCGGAAACTCTGTTCTCCTTGTACCAATGAATTTGGTAATCTATGTTCTGTAGGTGGTCTATATTCCGATGGTTTGGTGATGTTTGCAGATCTTTGATCTTGGAATAAACTCTTCTCTGTCCTCTGTTCGGAATTTGTTCTTATTTCTGATATCCGTTCTCCAATATTTCTTGGATCCCCAAGTATTCTGTGCTCAGCAGCTGTTCTTGTACTCGGCTCAGTAACTACAGGTTGGTACGACTTGTTCTCAATAAGCTGACCTCCTGACATGTTATAAGGATTAAGATATTCAGCTCTTTTTGGTTCAGATTTATTCATTTTATGCGTATCATTTGATATGTCAGTTTGTTTGCGCTTTTTATTGTTATCGCTGTCTGGACTTATCATCATATTAGAATATTGATCGTGAAATGGAATTACTGGATGAGAAGTGCTTCCAAGAGGCGGTTGATGTAACATTTCATGTGGAGATAATCCAAAAACATTCTGCGACAAGTGAGGTTGAACCTCCGATCTCGTCGTGAGACGTGTTGATTTTCGTTTTGGAGGAGTTCTTTTAGGTTGTATCGTTGTAACCGGCGACTTCCTCTGCTGTCCTCTATAATTCACACCGCTCTCTGTTGTTGGCGTTATTTGATTTTCTGTACACAAAGGCAGACCTGTAACTTGATCAAGGCCTATATTATGTGGCAAATACCCTAACCCTCTTAGTAACATAGCTCGTGAAAACATATCCGCGGGGTATGAATCTATTTTAGGGTCAAGTGTACTTGGCAAAAAGAATGGAAGATTTGGATCCATGGGATTTCTATACTGAGCAGCTAGCTGTGCTTGATGAGCTAAATTTGCAAGTTGCAGATTATAATGTGGACGAATTCCTGAATACACAGATGGGTGTACTGGCGGATGTGACGCTTGATGTGCTGCTAGATGTGCTGCTGAATGCAGAGCTAGATGTTCGGCAGGATTGAACGGTAAACGTTCAGCAGGATGAAGAGCTAAATGTTGGGATGCTAGCGAAGCTGGGTCGGCAACTAGATGTTCCGACGAAAATGGAGCTGGATTTGCAGGTAGCATTCCAAATTGATGTGAAAAAAGCTGAGCTTCTGGCCGAGATTCTGATTGAACAGGGTGTGAAGCTAGTCGAGCATCTTGCTGAACATCTTGTGGAATATCTGACTGAGGAGCTGGTACAGCCTCCAGCTGGGCTGTTTTATAAGAAGTTCTATGAGCATTTGTCTGAACAGGTTGAGGATTATTTATGGAAACAGCTAGACAGTCATCTGTGGGAACATCTTGACAGTCATTGGGAACCTCTTGGCATTCAGCTGTGGGAACATCTGGACAGACATCTGTGGGATCCTCTGAACAATTATTTGTGGGAACATCTAAACAGTCATTTGTGGGAGAATCTGGACGAGTATCTTCGTAAACAGCTGAAGAACCATCTATCTGAACTGCTTGGTGTTCTTTTGTGGGAACAGCTGGCTGATGTTTTATTTGAACAACTGGAATAGCATCTGTGTGGGCAGCTGGACAATCATCGTTCTGAACAGCTGAATGATCTTTTGTATGAACTGCTGGATGATCCTTAGTGCGAACAGCTGCACTATCATCTGAGTGAACAGGCGAGTTATGACCCTGGATAACTGGACGAGCATCAGTCTCTACATCTGCAGCTGGAAGAGCATGAGTCCGTACAGCTGGACTAGCCTCTGTCTTAGCAGTTGGTTCAGGAACTCTAGCAGCATTTGTCTGAACACCCAAAGGAGCATCTGGCTGAGCCGATTGTTGGTCATCCGCCTGAACATGAGATCGAGAAAGTTGTGGAGCGTCTTGTTCAACATTTTGGTGAACAGATGGAAGCGAATTTATATAATCAGCAAGAGCGGCCTCGTCAGCAGCTATGTTAGCGGCTGGATAAGAAGACAAGTCAACTTCTGAAGCTGAATGTTCATACGCAGCTGGGTCGGCTACAGGATTAGCAGCCGGATTGTTAACTGCGTCACCAGCTTCAGTTTCATGCCCTGCCATATTAGTGGACGGGAGCTTGTTTTTTAACATTGCTATGCAATCGTTTAACCCTTTCCCTTTTCTTGCTTTGTTTGATTTATTCTTTTGGGGATCTATAGGAACTTTTTGATTACAGGGTAAAGGTGGTTTATCTAATCTCGAATCCGCGGCTTCGTTTTCAAATATCTCTTTCTGTAGCACAGTTAAGTGTTGTGTGGAGTTTTTACACTCTTGTTGGTATGTAGATTGTGATCGAAGGGACTTGTCCTTAGTTTTGCAGTCCGCCGTCGAAGTTGCCTTGGAATGTCTAAGTGGGTTGTTTTCGGCAGAGGAGTCCTTTCTTATTTTATCTTTACCATCTCCATTATTCTCTCCCGCACCTTGGCCATGTTCTCGTTTATTTTCATGATTGTCGTTTCCCCGATTGGAATTTTCCCGATTGTTGTTTCCCCGATCGTAGTTTCCCCGATTGTTGTTACCCCGATCGTAGTTTCCCCGATTGCTGTTTCCTCGATCATAGTTTCCTCGATGGTTGCTACCCCGATTTTTATTTCCCCGGTTGTAATTTCCTCCACGGCCAGTATGCTGCCTAGAACTATACTGGCTTTTATTAACGTCGATTTTTTTAGGTGCATTGTTTTTGGACAATTCTTCGTCTGGTGAATTACTATTTGCATCTACAGTGTCAGAATCGGGAAGTTTAGCAATGCTAGTATTTTTTAACTGAATTTTTCTTTTCGCCCGGTTTACCACAGATTTTCTTTTGATAGTATCAGAAATACGAGTATTTTTACTGTCAGTTGGTCTTTTGGTAGGCCGTAGTGGTTTGTTGTCCTCATCATCTTGATTTGGTTGAATATGATTTTCTTCCTCATTATTTGGAGGCATGTTTACAGAATTCGTAGAATTATTAAGATCTTTTATAGACCGCAGCTTTCGACTTTTAGAATCATCTGTTGGGCGGTGTTTTATCAAAAGCCTACTTCTCTGTTTATCAAGTTTCCTTCGTGGTCGCAACGAAGGATTCATGGGATTTACCACAACACGGTGTCGTTTAGCAGGTAAATCGGCAATCATTTTACGGATCGTTTCAGCTAAAAATAAATAAAACATATTATTAGTGATAACATAAAGAGTCCTGTAACTATGTTTTACAATAAAATTGTTACTTACCATCACCGACTTCGCTTTTTATTTTTTGTTTAGGTCTTAAATGACTCTGTTGTTTGTGTATATTCCTCAAATCTTTTCTAATCTTTCTTCTTATTACATTGTCTGGTAGACGAGGACGTCTTCGGCGAACTCCGAAGGGCCGATATCGGCACTTTCTGCGTACGGCCGGTGTATCACCTGCGCAATCTAGCATGTGTTGATGCAATTCTTTTAACGTAATAGATTTTTGACATTTTGTGCATTCTTTGATTCCTCGAAGAGGTCTGGTTCTGTTGAATACCTGGCTCGGTGGCACATATAAATGTTTCAGTATGTCAGCATTCAATAGTGGTTCCCCAACTATTTCATAATGTTGAACTTGTGCGTTGGGATGTTGAATCGAAATATGGTTCGAGAGAGCTCTAGAGTCTCGAGTTTGAGCGCCACATGCGCAACAAACGTAGCATCTGGGCCTCACCCACTCTCCACTAAGAACAGCAGGTTGTAAATTATAGCTCGGCGCAGACGGTGCTAATCCCAAATAACTAGGGAAATCAAGTCCATCTCTGACTGGAGAAGGATTGTTTGAGTATGTTGTTATCTGCGTCGAAGAAGTGGTAGGTATTTCTCTACTTTCGAGTATTTCTTTCAATTCTTTATCGATTATACTCTGCTTTTCAGTCTTCTTTTCTACATGTGAAATATTATATTTATTATCGTATTTCTTCCGCATGCTCAACTGGGTCCATATATCTAGACTCGAAACTAATGTTATAATGCAATTGTTAGTATGTGAGTCACGTTTGACCTGATCTGCATTCATAAGGCTTTTATCGCTTTCTGGACTATCCCATTTCCATTTGTGTTTAGGCGCAATACTTCTTGGCATATAGCTGTCAAACATGTTGCGTGAATATTGCTCGCGAGCCAAGAGTATCGGGAAACCTTCTGCTGTATTAATAGCAACACTATTTTTTGCTTTTCGTGTTTTAATTGTATTTTCCAAATCCGGATTAAAGTTGAACGAGCCATCAAGACATTTAGCCAGATTTTCAGCAACATTACTCGCCACTTTGGAGTAAAAGCTAGTATCAAAACACTTTTCAAATTTTTGAGTCGAATCGTCGATTGTTTTGAACCAGTCTCTTCGAGTTGTTTCACCTGTTCTTGGCGACCGGTGCACAACGCCCAACCTTGAGAGAATCTGATCGGCGTCGGTGTTGTGAAATGAAAAGTTGGGGGGAATTCGTTTGTTCCATTGTATGTCGTCTAAAACGATAACTGCATTCTTTTCCATTACTGTACTACTAGCCAAAGACTTGCTGGGCGGCAAAATAAAATTCGTTGTTATATTTTCCTCAATATCAGCTTCATCCTGTATTTGCGACGGTTTAAGTTCACAAGATATAACAATGCCATTAAAGCCATGATTTCCAATATATTCTTTGTTGCTTTGAAAATCATCTCTTCTATCGATGTCAAGATTCTTTTGAGCTTTCTTAGACGCACCACTTTTCTGGCGTAATTTGCTGCGGTAAGGTTTTTGCCTCTCGCATACATTCAGCTTGTGTTCGGCAAGTTCCGAAGTGGTAGAAAATCTGGTTTGACAGTCAAGGCATGCTAAGTATTGGTTGGGATGATTATCCACCATATGACGAATAATTTCCCCTGCTTCAGCTTCAGTGTGATTGCAAAAAATACATGCAATGAAGAAGTCTTGTTTGGAGCTTGACAAATGTATGCGCCGTGCATGTTTAGACACCGTTTGCTTAGAAGCAAACTTTCTGTCGCAGTGGGGGCATAGATGTTGCGGGGCAGGAAGAGAATCAGACTCGATAGTGAGATCTTCTGGGTTATTTGGCAACGCCCTCGATGGGGTACGTGTTTTCTTGAGTTTATCCTGAGTAAATTTTCCTTCAGTTTTCTTAGTAGTTTTCGATTGTGGACTTGAGGTCCTCCTTCGCGGTCTCAGTCTTGCATTTAAACTAGACAAAGGTTCATCTTCGCTTGAATGCATGATGAAAACTTGGTCGCTAGAAAAAAAAAAAATTGTTACAATTCATAATTGATTCATACAACATATGGATAATTTAAGGTGAACACACAACTTCTTAAGATCTCTAAGGCCGACAGATTACGCCACAAATCTGATGACATTTTTCGCAGGTATCGTGTAGACCTTAAACGTGCTCAGAGTGGCTAATTGCGTGTTCACTTTTAGGACTCTGTTATATCTCTATACATATTATTCCGATACATACAAGGTGTAACAGAAAAAACGCAAGACCTGCAAGTAGTTTATTCGTAATTGAGTACTGAAGCGATTTTAATAACTAGTAATTTGGGTGTTAAAAAACCTATCCTACCTACCGCTGATTGAGCCAAAGAAAATTAAATCTTATTTCAAAACAATAAGACTCAATTTTAAATGCATAAAGTTATGCTTGGGTCAACACGTTTTTCTTAATAATAGCAGTAAGCTTTAAATATTAAGTTTATGCTTTTAACTCAATACCCTAATTGGGGTGTATGAGGTCTTGCGTTAATGTTACACGTAGTATAGGATGATTGGAATTTCGACTTTATTCAAGGATTGCGTTATGTTAGATAGCTTTTTTATTTGATAGGCAATTTTGACGTTTGTTTAATATGAATTTTTCTCAATCTGTTTTGTTGTTACATTAAATGGCGTTAGATTCTTCTGCTGGAAGAATTACATTTCTACGTATTGATTAGCATCATAGAACGTATTAAGTTATTTTCGTTTTTAGGGTTCCGTACTTAAGTCGAATTTCCTATCATTGTGTATGTATTTCAATAAATCTTAATGAAAATGGTATTTAGACCAATAAAGTAAAACCTGCAATTATGATTTTATATGACAGGTGGTTGGTATGATTAAGTCGCATATGTATAGTTATTCCACAGTTCGGCCGCGCTGCTGTCGCGCGTTAGTTTACAGATAATTTGTAGGCTCAGTATATTAAATAGTCAGAGAAGAAGAAAAAGAAGACAAAGAAGAAAGAAATAAAAGAAGAAAAAAGCAAGAAAGAAGCATATATAAATAAATAAATAAATAATAGTTCAAGAACCAAAGAGTAAAAAATGCTGCATTTCTTTGTTTCTTTCTTGTTCAAAACTCATTTTTTCAAAATGGACTTTATTTTTCCGGCCGGAGAGTGCCAGGGCAATTCGGGAGATGCGGTTTTTACCAATATGCAGATACATGAGGACGGTTAAGGTGTATAATTTGTGAAGGTTTCGTTTAAATTGGTTAACGCGGGCGAAGCCGCTGGCAAAAGCTAGTTTATCATAAAGAAATTGACATTATAGCAGTTGTATGTTTATAAAGAAATATAATCAGCTGATAAACACCAAATCATTTTTGTTGATAATTATTTGGGAAATGGTCCGTCTCCCCTCGCGATTCAAGAGTGCAGGAACAAAATATGCGACCATTATTGGGATAGTATTTTTAAGCGATTATAGTTAAACACTAATATTCTCTCCTTATTAGCTGATCCAACTCACTTGTACAGTGAGTGCTATTTTATAATTCGGAAATGAACTTTAAATTGAGCTGTCATTAGTATAAGGCTTCTTCAAACAGGCGCGACGCGGCACTTGTAGAACAATTTCCATGAAGTTTTCATAGAAATTGTTACGTGAGTCGCATCGCGACTGTTTGTAGGAGCCTTTAATCCCTAGCATCAGACGGATTGACTGCTAACTTCACGATCACTTCACCTCAGTTCTCACGGTGAGATTTTTACAGATTAAATCGGCTGGAGATGTTCTATTTGAAGTTTTTATTTTGTATAATGGACGGTTTTTTCTGACTTTGTTTTTATTGTGTTCCTTAAAAGGTAACTTTGTTATAATACCAACATGTTTGCTTTGTTTAACAAGAAAAAAATATCTTCGGGTTTAAAATAAATGTGGTCCATCTCTCCTAAAGTTAGGCACCTGTATGCCTTGCATCGAAATCCGTTAAGCCATTAAGGCGTGAAAAGGTAATAGACAGACGACGAGGTCTAGAAAAACTCAATTATTTTTAAGACTCGCTTTAATGCAAACACTTATAAATGCTTTTTATGGCGTTAGGTAACGCTAATTGTAATTTTCCTCTTAACCGTTGCAGTTGAGAATATGGGAAAAAATATTAAGTCACAGTTCAGAATATACTCTGTGCTGTGGTTGGCTCCGAATAATCATTTTGTTTTTTTTTTTTCGGTGGAAAACATTATTAAAGAACATCGATTCAATTTCTGAATTCGTTTTTCTCAATAATTAAACTTACTTATTATTATTACATTTGTACATGGCGGATGTAAAATGTTGTGGTTGTTTTCGTTTTAAGTGAATAGTCCTTTTTTCGTGTTCTGTACGGCGAGGCTTTTAAGGGAAAAATTTGTTTACAGGTGATGCTATCTAGAGAACTAAGTCTGTTTTTATTACTTACAAGCACTTGTGGTGTAATATTATGTAAATTATAGTAAAGATGTGATTTTATAGTATCATATTAGATCAATGCTAGAATTAACTTATCTGAGTTTTCCAGTCAGGGAGATATCTTTCGACTCGGTTTTCCAGAGATTATTCCTGAATACTCAACCAGTATTCAAGAGAAAAAAAAGAACTTCAAAGTCAACAAACATAAACATATCTCTACTAATCATCACAAAGAGTTAAAATTTGTTTGTAAGTTTGAATGTAGGGATAATCTCTGGAACTACCTTTGATTTGGAAAAATCTTTCTGCATGTGATAGCTCAATTTTTGAGGAAGGTTATAGGCTACTTAACATCACGGTACGACCCTAAGGAGCCGAGAAAAATAAAATAAAAGTGAGTGCGTGCGGGCGATGGGGTGCAACGTGGCAGGTCGGGGGCCAAATTACACGCGGGCGAAATATAAAATGTTCATATTTTATTTATTTTTTCATTACAGCTGCTTTTTTACCAGTGGTAGACGCTTCCCATCTACATAGCTCGTCTTTTAATAATGTTTACACTCCATACATATTTATCTAGTTCTAGTTTGATTTGTGATCGACATAAAAGTAAACATGAAGAAAACAATGGCGGCTTGTAGACATTGAGCAGTGCCATCTTACGACGAGCTGTCAGTTTTCAGCCCCAATCAAATAAAATAAAATTAGCTCCGAATCTACTGGACCGATTAAGAGCGTAGACCGTACATGAAATTTTTCAGATTTCGCTGATTTACATGATTTTGTGGACGCGATTTCACAGTTATAATACTGTATTTCTATAATTTTTAATGCACCGTATGAAAGATCGTTTCAATTATGATCTTATGAATGAGCTACTTTTTATTTTTATTATTTGACTAGCTGACCTGGCAGACGTTGACCGTCGACGTCTTAAATGTGAATATTGAATTCGCATTGGTATAATATTAGATAAGTTAATATGGTCGTTAAGTTTTCTTAAATTTTGTAATCTTAAGCGCAACTTTCTGATTTTTTTCTTTCATAAGAACCTTCTCCTGATAGTAAATAACACAACAAAAAAGAATGACCTAAATTGGTCCAGCGTACACGTGTGATTCCGTGATCGAGGGAAATAGGGATGTTTTTTTATACACCGTGACATTTTAGTCGACTTACATAGGTGGTCCACTTAAAGTATCCGTCATAAAATACTTCTAGGCGCGATTAAAACATTGTTCCCATTAATTAATTTAAGGTACAAAGCAAAATAAATAATGCTTTAGAATTATGAAACACCCTCCCTGTTAATAATATTTACGTATCAAACGGTAGACGATATGTACCTACGTACCATTTTTTTTTTGGGTGGGAAATCGTCAAATAACTTCTCCCGCTCTGGGTGGAGTGGGAGGGCGTGTCAGACTTTTACTGACTAAAACCCACCCGTGCTCCCTCAGTTGCCTGTGTGCCAGGGGCCGCGGTATCTCTTTCGAACAACCCGCACCCCTGGCAGGCATCGGCCCTTGCTGGCCCCGTCTGTTGCTGCTGATATCTCTTTGAGGCGCGCGTGGAACACAACACGCATTGAGATGTGTGTAAGCCTAGCAGGAAGGCTCAGTTCAGCTGCCTACGCCGTCAGAAAAATAAGACAATACACTGACGTCGATACAGGTCGGTTAGTCCACTTTAGTTATTTTCACAGCGTTATGTCCTACGGTATTTTGCTGTGGGGCAAAGCTAGCAATATCAGCATATTCAAAATATATTTGTGCTTCAAAAACGTGCTGTTCGAGCAATTTACCAGCTAGGTGCCAGAGTTTCGTTGAGGGACTTTTTTAAAGAAATTGGTATTCTCACGGTAGCATCACAATTAATTTTTGCCAATATCTTATATATTAGACAAAATATACACTTGTACACTAAAAACAGTGATATACACACCGTAAACACTAGAAATAAGGACAAACTACGTGCTCCTTTTCACCGGCTTCATAAGGTTCATAATTCATTTGTTGGGCTTGGTATAAACTTTTATAACAAGCTTCCCTCTGCTTTGCTAGATTTGCCTTTTGATGCCTTTAAAGCTCAAATAAAGTCCAACCTGTGTTTAAAGGCTTACTATTCCATCAACGACTATTTAAATGACAAAAATAGTTGGTCGCTGTGATTAACTCAAGACAATGTTTATGTTCTTTTTCCAGAATCGTACCTAGAGACAGGTTATATGGGTTCATATAATTATTGATATATATATTTTTATTGACTAAGTAATTTTTTTAATTATAATCTGTTTTTTCATTAGTTATTGACATGTTCTACTCATAACATTTTTTTTTTTTATGAAGAGTTGTATGGCATTATGGTTAGCTAGCGACCTCGACAATTGATAATTCTATCCTTGCCTGAGTAACCGGCAGCAAGTTCGTCATGCTCCGAAGATGTCACTGCTTGCGGTAGCGTTGGGGATCGGGTTACCTCTTTCCCTCAAATATGGCGAGGGGGGTAATGGCTGATATTTGCGTTATGCTCGTGAACGGGTGCTGCTTGTGGTGACTGGTCGTCTTGCTGACCACGATTTATGATGATTATTTTACGTCTATGGTCCTAGGTTATCATTTGTAAACATAATCCAGCATTGCTTATGTAAGCTATCACGCCATTTATACCAGGAGACTTTTATTTTGGTATATGCTTTGTTTACTTTTTATTTTTTGTGCTTGAGTTAATTTTTCATTTTATTTGTTGGTATACCATTGGCATGGCTAACTGATATAAATGACAAATTTTTAATTTCTGTGTCTCGTAATGTTGATTACTTTGCCTATGTATGTATAGAATCAAGTCTATCCGACTAAACAGACAGCTGTGCAGCTGGAGAGTTTGTTCCGCCGCTTCTTCTTCCCAGCTAAAGCACTAGGAAGTGGTGAAGGGTGGGCGTTTTGGGGGACTGTCTCATGTACTTTGACGTTCGAAAAGTGCTGATTCTCAGCCTAATTTGAATAAATGACTTTTGATTTTGACAACGCTCCGTCGACCCGGGCTTGGTCCTTACCGGACAGCGAGCTACCCATTACTCGCCGTCCGCAAGCCCGTGCCTACGGTGGCCGGGAATCAGCCTGGGATTCCCGACGCCCAGGGCGTCTCTTGCAAAGGCCACGGCTGTGAGGGCGCATGTATTGCATCTCCCTCACGTGCGCCGCCTCCCTCTTTGCGAGCATAACTGCTTCGCTGAAGGAGGCGACTGCTAGCCATGCACTCTCGCTCCGTACCATGGCCTGGACCAGGGTCGGACGCGAGAGATCGCCGCCGCCGATCGCCTCCACGAGGACACGTGTACCTACCTACCATTACATTCCACCATTAGTTCCATCTTTCTATGCGTCATGCGTCTTAGTGAATGATATTTTCATTTTTTTAGGTATGCAAATGTTCAAAAATAACATTTTTTTTTTTAATAAATGATTAGTAGTAATTGGATACATGAAGTGGGCTGCCGTTGTAAGACGACTAAAATGTCACAGTGTAGATATAGAAGACTTTAATTAATCGACGTCAAACCAGGGACTGTTTTAAGAGGTTAAGAATATCATATATTTACGAAGCGTTTTAACGTTTATACGGCATTAAATAATTACAATGTATTGTTGTGAAAGTCATCAATACCATGTACGAACCACTTTTTACTAATTTTATATTAAAAAAAACTATGGTAATAAATATTAAACTTAGTCAAAGATTTGGTTTTGATTTCGGCTACTCAGAACTCTCGTTCAAAAAAAAATTAAACTACCGTAACATCCTGGAAAAAAATACAAAAAATGAAAAAAAAATTGGCTGTAAATAATCTTTCAAAATAACCTAAATCTCTCATTATAATTCTTAACAAAAACAAAAAAGCAGCTCATTCAATGGATAAATTGATACGATCTTTCACGTTGCGCATTAAAACTTATGGAAACGCAGTATTTTAACTGTAAAAGTACTTCTTTAAAATCAAGGAAATAAGCGAAATCGACAAAATTTCGTATACGACTTCTTGTCGAAATTTGGTACACTGAATTTCTGTGACCCGAACACGGAAGTCTAACGTAAATAAATTAATCTTAAATACAGGGGCACTTCAATGTCACTTCAACAAAAAAATGACTTAAAGTCAACATAAACATATTAATTATAAAATGTTCATATTTTATCTACTTATCCTCTACAGATGGTTTTTTACCAGGTCACTTTTGGGCCGTACTATTTCTGTGACCCGAACACGGAAGTCTAACGTAAATAAATTAATCTTAAATACAGGGGCACTTCAATGTCACTTCAGCAAAAAAAAGACTTAAAGTCAACATAAACATATTAATTATAAAATGTTCATATTTTATCTACTTATCCTCTACAGATGGTTTTTTACCAGGTCACTTTTGGGCCGTACTATTTCTGTGACCCGAACACGGAAGTCTAACGTAAATAAATTAATCTTAAATACAGGGGCACTTCAATGTCACTTCAGCAAAAAAAAGACTTAAAGTCAACATAAACATATTAATTATAAAATGTTCATAAATATGAACATTTTATAATTAATATGTTTATGTTGACTTTAAGTCATTGTTTCCATCTTACCATCTGTAGAGGATAAGTAGATAAAATTATCTACGTATCCTCTACAGATGGTTTTTTACCAGGTCACTTTTGGGCCGTTCTATGTGCTGGCAAGCTTCTAATTTCGTCCGAAATGTATGGGATTTCGCTGATTTGAGTTTTTCGGTTTTCAAAAGGTTGGGCAACAGTAGACCAAGCTACATATTTGGTATACAGATAAAAATATTATTCTTTCCACTACACTGCCATGCAAATTATATTTTAGTTATGCCATTATATAATTATTGTATGTGAAATATTGTAAAAGATTTTAAAAGAGTAACGGTGAAGTTTCTTGCTCATTCTTGTCCGTACGAATACGAAGTCCGTACTCGTACGTACTTCGTACTTCTGGAAGGGGCGACTAGAATCAATTCTATTTAATGTAAGAGTTGACGTTCAAAAGTGCCCGTTATGTACCCATTTGAAATAAATGCTTTGACTTTGACTCGGACTTTGTGTGCGTAATATAACATCTAATGGCACACTTGAGTGATGTAAAGGAATTGACGTCGTAGCACACTCACAACAAACTTTAAAACTAATTTTAGCTGCTTGTATGCCAAATACACACATCAAAACATCTAGAGACATTTAAGGCTTGGGTCAACTGACCACACGCCGACCGCGCCCAACGACGTCTACCGGTCTGTGTCTGTGACCGACAACGGCCAAATACGACGACGGAGGCGGCGGCACCGAATGTTTTGGCAACCGGTGGCGTGCCGGGCATTAAATAGAATTGATTCTAGTCGCCCCTTCCAGAAGTACGAAGTACGTACGAATACGGACTTCGTATTCGTACGGACAAGAATGGGCAAGAAACTTCACCGTTACTCTTTTAAAATCTTTTACAATATTTCACATACAATAATTATATAATGGCATAACTAAAATATAATTTGCATGGCAGTGTAGTGGAAAGATTAATATTTTTACCTGTATACCAAATATGTAGCTTGGTCTACTGTTGCCCAACTTTTTGGAAACCGAAAAACTCAAACCAGCGAAATCCCATACATTTCGGACGAAATTAGAAGCTTGCCAGCACATGGAACGGCCCAAAAGTGACCTGGTAAAAAACCATCTGTAGAGGATAAGTAGATAAAATATGAACATTTTATAATTAATATGTTTATGTTGACTTTAAGTCATTTTTTTGTTGAAGTGACATTGAAGTGCCCCTGTATTTAAGATTAATTTATTTACGTTAGACTTCCGTGTTCGGGTCATAGAAATTCATGTGTACCAAATTTCGACAAGAAGTCGTATACGAAATTTTGTCGATTTCGCTTATTTCCTTGATTTAAAAAAAAAGTACTTTTACAGTTAAAATACTGCATTTCCATAAGTTTTAATGCGCAACGTGAAAGATCGTATCAATTTATCCATTGAATGAGCTCCTTTTTTGTTTTTGTCAAGAATTATAATGAGAGATTTAGGTTATTTTGAAAGATTATTTACGGCCAATTTCTTTTTCATTTTTTGCATTTTTTCTAGGATGTCACAGTAGTTTAATTTTTTTAATCGATGGAAGAACCGAAATTGTCGGGTGTAAAAACACTCGTGTCTTTTTAGACGCTTAACGAAGCCGAAACTCACTAGTACTCCTCGTCAACAGATTTTTTTGTACTGTACTTACCTTACCTGGGAAACTTCTGGTTACGGAAACATTGAAGGTCAAAATTCTAACTTTTACCTTCGGATATTATACGAAAACAAGTCTTTAATGATAAAATATAACTTTAAATACCCCTAGACCCCTGCACGCAATGTGCACAATGCCCATGGTGCACAATGTTTTGCGCACTAACACAAACAGCAATATTTGACAGAAAAAATAAACGTCGTATCCCAGCAATTATTTTTGTTCATAGCTTGATGGACAGAAAGCGTAGTTGACGGCTATGTCGACGGCCCCAAAATATATACGGCTATCTACAAAATCGGAGATTTGAACGCAAAACTGTGATAAATAATAGAAGGACAAAGGTATCTCTGAAGAAATGAATAAGGCAAGTATTGTAAAAAATACTCAGAATGCAGTAGATGACTTTTTTCTCTACTTCGTATAAAAAAGTAAATTAAATGAGTCAACTGCCATCTGCTTCTTTCTACGCGAAAATTCCTTATTGCTAAAGCTCACAGTTCAGTTTGTTACCGGACGTAAAGAATAGCGCCATCCCATTTCGTCTCGTGGGTTTCGTAGAAGGCGACTAAGGGACATACTAGAGACTGGGCAGCAGCGTTCTCTATGCATTTGACCATCATAGTGCGATCGCCAACAACGTGATGACGACGTCACTTATTATCGTTCATGCACTAAAATTTCACTTTTTCATAATTCGACTCAGTTGCTAGTTAAAAAAAACGACTTTAAAGCGGCTATATTGACAAACAACATAAACAATTTTGAGTCGAATGATGAAAATATGATTGATTTTTGCAAAAAACTTCAGCTGATTCTGATAAAAATCCTATGATACTACAACGAATTCTGCTTCGATGTATGAAAAAAAAGTGAATTTAGTCAAAACTGCAGTTAACTCTTTGTACTTTGCTGCCGTCGATGTGATCTGTCTTACTCCCTGTATATGATGTTGTATTTTGTAGCGGATCCAACGTTCTTTTGCACACCGCCAGTTTCATTACGAACTCACTTGCCGAAGCTAACATGATCGTCCTGACATGTTATGCTTAATCGCCCGACATAAATCTCATTGAGCACACATACGACAGTATGGATACATACGCTTAAAATTACTTTTCATCAGTTACAACAGACCTAAGCAGTATTCCGTAAAGAGATTTAGATGAACTTATTCAGCAGTCAAATCTGTGTGACTGTATGATACCACATATTTTGTAAATATTACATGAAGTATTTAATAATGCAAAAGCAACAGCGGTATTTTGTATCGTACGTCTAGACCAGACGTAAAAAAACCTTCGCCTTAGTAAATCATAGACACTTTTCTTTAATTTTAATAGGATAATAAAATATTTGTAAAAAATTGCCATGATCTCTAAAACCCGAGAGACTTTTGATGTATGTTTTAAAATAAAAATGTTCATCAGAAAAGCTAAAATTAAAACCACAAATTAAGATGTCCATTTCGAAAAAATGAGTTTTGGCAGCATATATACTAATTAAGTTGAAATTTTGGCCTATTTTATTTTTTTCTGATCTTTCAAAATGTTGATAATAAACGATTCGTTTAAGAGTTTCGAGCCACATAGGCAACTCTTGTTCATTACATATTAATTCGCCTAAGATTGCTTGAAACACATACTCAATACAATTTAACAATTCGATTTTAGAACCTAAGGCCACTATTACTTTATCTTACTATCTCAATCGTATTAAAACGATGGTCCCTATTATCAGATTATTACTGATGCAAGTGTAAAGTCGACCATCCACAGCGAAGTAGGATGTTTGCCACCCGACGTTTTTGTTTTAAAGAAAACAATAATATGGTAATTTTTATCAACTGTAAGATCGGATCCTATAAGTATGACAATAGATCGTAAACACAAGATAATGTAAAAGCGGCCCTAGAGCTAAAATGATTGGATTATGATGGTTGTAATCGACTTAAAAGGAGACGGTTTTCTATTCGGCTTAGCAAGAAGTGGGTACGTGATCTAGCGAAGGTAATTTAGTAATAAATAAAGAGTCTCGTAATGGTCTCACATTACAAATCAATTCAATTAAAAGTACAAGTCTCAAAAACATTGTTGGGGGGACTTATAATAGCTTTTTTCAAGTAAATAAACAAACCCACTGGTTGTTCAAGTTAAAACTAAAAATAAAAACAGTTAAAAGCAGTTCCCGAAATAGAGCTCATGACTTCGGTTCCTTTGCTTTTCTTCTCGAAGTTCAGGGTTCCTTTCTGCTTTGGATTTTCCCGCGTTCTCATTATGTATGTAGGAGTGAGTTCCTGGCCCATTGTTACCTACGCCCACGTGCTGTGTTACAAGCTATTTCGCAATTTCCTGGCTTCCTCATGTGAAGGGGCGTGCTTGTGGGCCAAGAATTAGTTAAAAAAAGCTTGGCATAAACACCTGCTCCGAATTTCAGTCGCATTTCGGCAGGTGAGTCGTTATCTTTTATGGCTTATTTTTATCAAAATTATATTATGTTATTCTTTTCCATTTACATGGCGTGGTCTTTATGTTTTAGATTGATGTCAAGTTGACAATGGTCAAAGGTGTATACTATTTTGATTTTTGTTATGAAGTAATCAAATATAGATTTCGATGCAATAATGCTTCCTCAGAGCCGTAGCGTTAAAAGTTATCAAGTGTCTTGACTAGATAAAAAACGAGAACAAAACTGACGAAGATTTAAAAGATACGACTGTACCTAACAATTGATTTTCGCTGCATTTAGCTCCCCGAGCTAACAGTCGTAGAATAGCTGACCTTTATCTAGAATATTTAAAGTGAATCGATTGATGACCCTGGTCTAAATAACTAATTGGATGTGCCTAGAACAGGCCAGGGTTGTTAATAAACAGAATTCACCTACGAATGCTGCCATTCTACAATTCGTGGCGTCGGGAGAACAAACTATCCGTTTCATTTCTTTATCATATGCAATTTTTATTTAGCAATTTTTACATTGGCAATTATTTTTCCAAACACAAATTAATTAAAATAACTTATTTTAATTTGTTAACTAAATAGAGACGGAACATTTATAATTAACCAATATAATTTTGAATGAAGCGGCGACCAACTGCGCCCGCGCCACGCGCATTCGTTCAGCTACGGCGTAGCTCGCTACGTGCTACGAAAGCGTATCCTCGTCACATGAGTAACGTTTTAGATTTTAAGCAACATTTTGGAGTGACTAGTACAAACTTATAGTTATAGCCTTGAGTGCCTACTATGATCATTTGTTGGTCGACATAAAAGGTTTTTGTACTAATTTACTGTACTTAACAAATATAATAATTAGGAATGGTAGGTTATTTTCTGAACAGGAAAGAATAGGTCAGCAGTAGCAATAGTTAGCGAAATGAAAATATAATGGTAAAAATCCACTTAGAATTTAATTTATTCGGAACTTCAGGATTTACTCGAAATTTTTCTTTTCATGTTTTTCGACCTCGTCTGCTTGGATATTCTTTATTTTCAAACGTTGGTTATTACAACCCGCACAAATTGTGACGTCACACTGTATTTCAAGCGCCTTGAATCTGTTTGCGAATAAAATGCTTGATTCGTACAATGAGCCCATAATTAATTTCAGAGCCGTTGTAGCGCAACACAAAGTCAATGTGACACTTAGTTGTACCGCATATGATACAATATCTGTCCTTCGCTGGATACCTGTATTTTTGTCTCAGAATGACCAAAAGAATGTGTGGTCACAACAGTCCAACCTAATTACGTGATACGCAAATTTCGGCTACTTGTAACATTCTTTTTGTGCCATTTACACTATCGATCGTATTTTTTCTCGCAGGTTAGATAAATATTATTGTTGTCTTTAAAAAAAACTATGTACATTTTCGCGAAAATTATGATAAAATTACGAACACATTCACCCAGTATTCAGTTTACTTTAACCAAACAAAAACCAACCAACGAAAAAAATAACGTTTCCGGTTGTCGGCCTAAAATGCAAATCAGGACAAAATCAGTTTTGGTTTTCGGCGAAAAAATAAACTACTACTATTCATTTCGAGTCCTTCTTTTATGGCCTGGCTGTTTATGTGAGTTGCGTTCATAAACACCGCACAGGAGCCACGTTATTCAAGTACCTCAAATTCGCCGCGTGCACCGCGATGCATTTTTGAGTGATTGATGCGTGACGGACTGGCGGATATGTGTAACTACATGTTATTACGTCGCTTGTCCGTCAAGCAACGTGAGAACGCTAACAACACGATGTCATGTTGCCGGTTGTTTTTCAAAGGGGGAGAGAAACGTGATCTACCTACCTCGCATTGTTTTTGTAGTAAACACAGCTCTTTTTTGCACGGTTGAATGGTAGTGATCGCAGTACGTTAGGTCGTAGAAACCGGCGTCAGGTTCCAGGATTGATTAAGCTGAGTCGAGCCCTTTTTGGCATACGTACCTATTATTTTTTAGTTTGTGTTTTATTGTTCTTCATGAACAAGTACGGCGGTTTTTGAGAATTTCGGCGCGAAATCGAAAAAGGGACAGAGAAGATCGGGTGTCAAAGTCATGAGCTCGATTATGGAACATACAGAAACTGTATTTGTACTGTTCTTTTTTTGCAAGTATCTTCTTTTTTTTTTCAAAGAGATCGAATACCCTCCTGGACTATTGGCTAATTTATTAAATAGCTAACAAATCTGGAAGAAATCTATGAACACACATTAAAAAATACCTTCTCCTTTTAAGTCTGTTACAAAACATCCTGAATCACCTTTTTATCTAATAATATGGTTAGACATGCAGTATGAATTCCATGTGGTAAATTTTACTGACCCAATAGTTAAAAAATATTAGTAAATCCACTAAATGAATGATGTTAACCTGTAAAGAGTTAGTTGCTGAAAGTACCTACACCGAAACTTTAGGTAAACCTAAAATTATTAGTAAACTTTTCTTAGTAGGTTAGTAGTCTATAATTACTTTGAAAATAAAGTGAGAGACACAAACGTACTTTACAATGTTATGCAAATTTCAACTGTAACACAACTCCAAAGGGAATAAATCCTTTCGTTGCAAGCTTTCCGGCGGGCCACTTGTAGCTTTAGCAAATGTCCGTATGTTCCGTGGTCCGGTGAACAAGAACAATATCTGTGTTGTGCTGTAATGTATGAACGATGGACGAACGATTGTTTTAAAATGACAAATAAAATCTTCCAAATGTCATGAATATGCTAGATAAAGGCTGTAATGTCACATTTACATAAAACACAGTAAAGAGACAGAACTACCGTATTTTTAACGTAGGGTGAGTAGGAGGGCTGAGGAGTATTCTGCAAAGGAACATGTCTAAGTTTTTAATTCCTTGATTGTCTTAAATGTCTTGTATAATGTTTTAAGTTAAGCTCCAGGACGCGTCCCACGTCAAAAATAACAAATATTTAAGGTCCAATAAAATAGTGAAGAACATGATAAGGGTTTTTTTTAAGTGTGGGAAATCATCAAATAACTTCTCCCGCTCTGGGTGGAGCAGGCGGGCGTGTTAGACTTTTAGTGACTAAAACCCACCCGTGTTCCTTCAGTTGACTGTGTGCCAGTGGCCACGGTATCTCTTTCGAACAACTCGCACCCTTATGGAAACGTTATAAAACATTCTCCTCCTTTTAGGCTTCGCTGCAGTCGGGTACGAAATTACCAGAACGCTATCCATTGTGGGACAAACCAATTAATAAATAATATTATCGATACGCAACGCGCGTTTATTTACTTACACTATTCGCTAAATTAATTTCAATTGGGGTTAAAGTTTTATTTTCTTTAATGGCCAGACTTTATATTAACCTGCCATGCGGAAACAACCCTGCAAATATTGTTCTCTATTTTAGTTAGACCTTATACAATCTAAGGGCACTTACTTCACAAGGTATAGATGATCTGCACTACGATCATCAGCATCGAACAGCTCGGCCGGATCCGGCGCAAAGATGTCAGGGTCCAAATTAGACTCTACATCGTGCTTAGATGTACCGCGAGCCGTGAAAAGTTTTGATGATGAGTATCTAAACAAAATTACATACAATAAGAAATAGTGGGCCACATGAAAATGAACTAATGTGACCACGACATGTTGTGAGACAGCGCGCTATTTTGTATCGAGTTTAAAATTACTTCTGAGTCTACTTATATTATGAAGAGGTAAAATTGTTTGCTGTTTGTTTTTTCTTTGTAAGACATGTACTAATGGCAATGCCATTAATTAGGACTATTCTACAACATACATTGAATTATTTACGCTGTAAGAGCAGACGAATTGTCCAAACTTTAGACGGAAAGGATTACGAATTACGCAAATGAAGATTACATTGTCGCCGAGTGCCACATTTATGTTTTACGCTAAAAATATAATTGTTTCTAGTAGTAGGTACTGTAACGGTTGTCTACTAAAGACGACCTTATGTTGTACAGGCTGGTGATAAAATGATTTAATCAAATTCGAACTGTCAAGTTAATCAAAATCAAAATATTTTACTGAACATAAACCTGCAAGGGCACTTATGAAACGTCAGAAGCTAGGTGCACGGTTCTAATTTGTCGCTTCCTATGGAGAAGAGCCGGCAAGAAACTCCACGGTTACTCTTTTAAAAATAATTGGCTTTTATAATGTTTTCAAATCACAGTGATATTAGGTATGGGAGGACAGTGCAGGCCTGTCAATAAGTACCAGGTACTTAGAGGAATTAAAATAAAGAATAGAAACTGTAGGCCTACAACGTTCTCTCATTCACAATATGTAAAAGAATCTACATAAGTAAAATCAACCTATTTAAACCAAGTGATATGATTTCCATGAGAATCACTAATAAATACTCGATATTACAAGTGTGGTATAATGTCAAATAATGACGAGAATGTGTGAAAGTGTAAAAAATAAAATTAATAAAATTAACATTGTAATTTGGAAGCAGTTAATAGACGCTCACATAGCTATGGTGCTAATGAGTTACCAGGGAAGCCACATGTGCAGAAGGAATTAATGCCAAACTTCCTTGACTTCAACGTAGTCTTTTATCTTATATTATGCTTTTGTGATAAGGACACGTTTGATGTGAGTTTTAAACTTTCCATCGCTAAGTTCTGTAACCGATTTTGGCAACTTGTTATAGAAGCGGATACTGTTTATTAGAAATGACTTGCTAGTTTTAGTTAACCTAAATTTTAGAATCACAATTAAATTAATTAAAGCCCACTTGGGCGTTCATGGGTTTTCCTAAATAACTCGAAGTTAATAGCTAACTCAGGGTTAATCAAATCATTCATCTTTCGGCCACCAAGGGTTATAAGTAAAACTAGAATTAAACTTTTAAATATTTAACCCACCGATGTGGGAGAAGTAAGTCGCTAAGCTCTGGGTTAGTGTTAGTAAATTGACGTTATGAGGTACCGCTAGAAACTTATTTTGTATTTTATATTGTTCGATGTTCCGAAGATCGAATTTTCACGTGTAGTACGAGTACTCGGTGAACCGCCTTAAAAGATTTACGTATATTGTAGGTCCAATCCCAGATAGGCGCGTTACCTTGTGTTAATTATATCATCACAACTGCTCTCAAAACGGTGAAGGAAAACGTCGTGAGGTAACCGTCCTGTTCTAGAACCAAAAATCGCAAAGACTTGTGATATCTACTAACCCGCACTGGGCCCGCGTGGTGGATTATGGCCCGCTCTCTCTCAGTCGAGGCCTGTGTCCCAGCAGCGGGAGCATTATAGGCTGATTATGTTGCTTTTTTATTTTTTGAAGGTATGTAAGCTACCAATCAATCCATGTTTTTAGACAACAGACATTAAAATGTTTGAGTAAACATTTTCGACGTAGGTACGTGAGAGAAAACCCAGTTTATCTCAAGATGTTATGCTATGAATAAGAATTCTTGATCGAAACACAGGAGGAGATTTCGACTAGATATTTAACGATTTTATTTTATTCTCATTTAAATATGAGAGTTGAGCCTATGTTGTGGTATTGAAGAGATATTTTCTGGTGTCAGTACTGAATTGAAATTCAGTCAAATTATTCGGAGTATTGATAAATAATTGCTAAATTATTAATGATTTTATGTAACGGATTACGAAAGAATTCAAAACAATTAACATCATGACGGTACCTTGTCAATATATCTATGAAAACATTATGTATGTTCGGAAAATCTACATCTTTTTAGTAAGATTAGTGACAGGCACAATTTTGACACTAGTAATAGGAACAAATTAGATCAACCACGTTTCAGATTGTCCAAAGTACACACTTTCATGCTCACTTAACTGTCTCACTGGTGGTGGCGCGTGTGTTGGATCATTCGGTTCCTTACAAAATGGTTGAGCTGGATGGCGCTGTCGGTTGAGAGCAGTCATCTCCTAACTTCCAGGGCTTATTTTTAATCTTGTATTAAGACATGTTTTATTTATTTTTTTACATTGTTCTCACATACAGAAGCAACAAGAATAATGTTCCCAAGATTTTGTAATATACAACTTGATCTAAAAGAGTGTCCGTGGAGTTTATTGCCCGTTCTTCTCCATAGAGATCTACGTTTTGGAATGGGCAACTAGCTTCAACTTTCTAACTGATCGACTTTTTGACAATTTAAAAGTGCCTGTAAATGGTTTAATTGAAATAAATGCTTTCAGTTTGAGTTATTTTATACATATTATCTTATTTTTATTTATTATTTTATTTCTGTATCTGTCCGTGACATCGCAGCGCTGGTATTCTGATAGGGGATCAGAATACCAGCGCTGCGACACTTTTTTAAGTAGTAGTAGTTAATTTTGTGATATTCCTGTGCGAGTCTAATAAATACTTTTCCTTTCTTTCTTTTCTTTCTAATATTAAACGAGAAATTTATTTAACAGTAATTGACCAAATCAAATCAAAAGTTATTTATTCAAACTAGGCTGAGAGTCAGCTCTTTTTGAACGTCAAAATTACATAAGACAGTCCCCCCAAAACGCCCGCCCTTCACCACTTCTTAGTGCTTTAGCTGGGAAGAAGAAGTGGCGCAACAAACTCCCCAGTAGCACAGCTGTCTGTTAAGTTAGAAGAACTTGATTCTATACAGTAGCAGGTAATTAACATTACGAAACACAAAAAACATTAAATTTGCCATATGTTAGCTAGCACAGGCTTATATACCAACAAAACATTGAAAACATAGTACAGGCAAATAAAATAAACCAATACATGAACTAATATAATTATATAACCTGTCAGTAGTGAAGTTAAATTAAAAATCTTTGAATACTTTAATTATAATAAAATCTTTAATAGGTACATTAACATAACATCACGCCCGTATTCTCCGAATTATTAGGCAGAGGTGTGCCTATAAACTCCACATTTCACCAGTTATGTTTAAGCCTCATGTATTAGGGGGCGAGCCTATCGCCAGCAACTGGACACATATCAAGACTCATCAAGTCTTCACCAACAATAATTAGCATTACATAAAATTATTACCTGTTTTTGTTACAACCACGTTTCTCTAGTCAGCGTTATCAGCCTATAATGTTCCCATCTTTGGGACACAGGCCTCCCTCTGTGACAGGGCCCGGGTCGTAATCCACCACGCGACAGATTACACATGTCTTCGACTTTTTGGTTTTAAGACGTCGGTTTCCTCACGATATTTTCCTTCACCGTTTTGAGAGCATCATCATCGTCATCATTCTCCTCCCTTATCCCAATTTATTTGTGGTCGGCGCAACATGTCTTTTTCTTCCACACTTCTCTATTAGTCGTCATCTCGGTAGTCACTCCCTTTCTAACCATATCATCATTCACACACTCCATCCATCGTTTCTTTGGTCTTCCCCTACTCTTATAGCCATCGACATTCATACTCAAAACTTTCTTCACGACGTTTTCCTCATTCCTCCTTAGCACATGCCCATACCATGACAACCGATTTCCACACAAGTTTTCAGTTATCGGTGCCACTTTCAGGCTTCCTCTTATGTACTCATTTCTTATTCTATCCCTCCGTGTAACACCACACATCCCTCTTAACATTCTCATCTCAGCTACATGCAATTGTCTTTCATTCGTCCCTTTTGTGGCCCAACAGCATTGGTGATTAAATAATTTACACAAAGTAAGGTGCCTGTCTGGGTTCCAACCTACGACGCGGCCGTTACCACTTGGCCGCCACAGCTCCCCAGTAAAGTCACATATAGGTGGGTTACACAATAGGTGGCAAGCTTATTGCCACTAACCAGGCACCGGACTAGACTTCGATATACTTCAGAGAATATCCTAATGGAAGATACCACTAATATTTATCCCTGGGGATCGAACCTAACTAAGATAATCAACCAGTCTCGCGACTACTATACCTAAGAAGCCGCCAGTCTAAAATGAATAAGTTGTGCGCTTGAAGTTAATTGAAGGTAGCGTAAAGTTATATCACGGCAGGTAGTTTATATTTTGTAATATCACGCCTGTATTTCACGCAGGGGTGAACAGCGGTGTATAAACTTGGACGTGGAGAACAACCACTTTTAGCCAATTATGAGTGTATTTTAATAAGCGGCAAGCTTATTGTTATGAACCGGCACAAGTCTGGGCTCGAGCTACTTGTGCGGATTCCTAATGGATACAGGTTCTCACTGGACCTCTTCCGCAGCCCGAGAATCGTACCCAGCACCTCTGGCTCAGCATAGTCGCGCTTGCTACCACAAAACCAACGACCGTCATTTTTAAGTCACAAACGTATGAATTGATACTTAACACTTGATAGTAGTGGTAACATAGTTTTTTAGTAACTCATCCACTAGGATGATTCAATACGTGATGAAAGGTTGTATGAAAGTTCGTATTGTTTTAAGTTGGTAGTCGGTTGGTGGTCGTTGTAGTTGGTCCTGCTTAGCCTTCGCTGTTTAAATAAGAGTTAGTTGTATGGAACGTCCCATCGGGCACATAGCTTGTATTTCAATAGCTAAGATAATTCCGGAAATTGTATACAGACGCGAAGTAATTTTAAATTCGATACTTATACATTTTTCTTGAAGTTCGGAACCTATGTATCGTAATTTTTTGATAGCTCATCCCCTTAGGCTCCTAGAGAAGAGAAGTTTCCGATATAGTAATCTCATCGCGCAGAAGCCTTGTAATTATTTCAAGCTGGTGCAAGGTATCGCAATTGTTTTCTTCGCTTATATGCTGAAAAGATATAGGACATTCCCCCGCCAAGCACGCCAGCGCTGGTGTGAGTTGTACCGCCACAGCGTCCCCCTAGGTCCCACGTTGCCAGGCTTGACCTATTTCCCCGCTATCTAGAGACGCACTAATTGACGTCACATAAACTTTCCGTGCAACTATTCCATCGATTTATTTGTTTTAGAATAAATTGCAAGTGATACCTAGCTAGAAAACCCTCCCATTAATGAATCCGTCCTAATTGACAACTTAAAAATAGCACAACATAGGAAACAGCAAAGCAACGCAAAATCATACTAAAATTATAATTAGAAAGCCAAACAAAATCATAATAAAAAATAAGCATATCTAAAATTACAATAAAAAATTAGTATTTCTAAAAATTACAATAATAAAATAAGTCTTTCTAAAATTACAACAATAAAATAAGTTTTTTCAAAGTAAAAAAGAAAATAGGAATATTTAAAAAAAATGTGGCCCCTAGGGCTCGCAACAGCCGGACGTAAGTTAGTCTAACCTGTGCACATCAAATATCCTGTGAAACTTCTGCACGCACATTTTGAAAGTTTCATATGGTCACTTCCACACCACAAAACAAATTAATGAAAAATAACACAAAAATATCAAAACAATTACTCGAACTCAATTACTGTGACAAGTTATCTCTTCCCGATTTCAGTTCTTTAAGATCGGTAACAAATATAAGATAAACAATAAGTCGAAGCGCGAGTATGCAAACCAGGAACATTAAATAAGTGAAAACAGTTATACGCGGGATCATTGTCGCTTTGAACTCTAGACGTCCGACGTCGAGCTCTGTCGCGGAATGAATAATGGCAGTGGCGCTCGCAAATCGCAGGTAAGGGTTGGCGGGGGCTACATCATCATGGAAACGGACAGTGCGCGTGTATGCGCGTGTAATAGACAAGCATTACACTTACAGATGCAACTTTGGGGCGGCGCAAAGCGCCCGCCCCCTGGTGTACGCAGGCCCACACGTGGCGTCTTCTCCCCGCTTTGGCCAATGCGCGAACAACGATTAAGAATATTTCCTCACAGCGTGTACGCGAGGTCGCAGCCGGCTTGACCCAGCCATGGGCCCATGATGTTCAACTTTATCTGAAACAAGTAAAAATGATCGTTACTACGATTATCAACGAAAATAACACACATTAAAATTAACGTAACATTTGAAATGAAACCTGGGCGGGCAGTGGGCAATGAACCAATAGAGATACGGTTTTGATATTTGTAGGAAGTATCTCATATTAATTGTTGTAGTTGGAACCACTGTTCAAACGGGCATCAAAATCAACTGTAACCATGAATTCAGCATATCATTCTAGACCCCCTAACGCAGAAATTTTTCGTCGGTTATACAAAAAAAAATCAACTGTTTCCTATAAAAGTGCAAACCGACGCGGTCAAAATGTATGGAACAGCCAAATTGTTTTTCTGTATAACAGATGAAAAATTTCTGCACTAGGGGTTCTAGAATGATATGCTGAATTCATGGTTACAGTTTGCGCACTGGATAAAAACTTACCCTGTATATACACTCTTTTATTATACTGGGGCTGTGGGGGGATATTCAGATGGTTACCTTAACCGTTATAGCTACAGAAAAACGTTCTTCTGTAAAGTTCTTAAACATTTTAACCTGCAATTACATTATGTAAAAAAGATTACATTCAACAGGAAAATGGGCTGTAGACGAATCCCTGTTCTAATTACTATTAACTAATTTACAATAACGGTCGTCAAAAATGGAGAAAATCTCACGGCAATGTTGACTAAATATGATTGTGCTATAGTTTTTGGGCAACTCAAAGGAATCATTGCTTGTTTTATTGTTGTTTTATCTTGCGTCGTAAGTTGTGGTAGATTTTGTGGTTTATTTAAATCACATAATTAATAAGGAATACTAATATAGTATGACTATAAGTTCCTATCAAATACAGTGCTCTAGGGCCGAATCAGTTAGCGGCCAGATAAGCCGACGGATACAGAACGCATTCCCGCTACGCGCTGCTACGTCGTAGCATAGGCGTACAATCCAGAAAACATGACGTGACGTGAACATGTTCATTAATCATATGCACAGTATTTTAACCTCACGAAGCGGCATTATTTGGGCTAATCAACTGTACAAACTTTTGCTACGTGAAATAAACATATTAAAACACGAAATTAAATGAACCATTAACCATTTTGAGCGGCTATTATTGTTTACACCATAGGTGTTTTTAAGTATCTACAAGCTGCTACGGCGTAGCGTGCACTAAGCGTTGGGCGCTCGTTTTTCTTTGACCACTTTCGCAAACGTCTTTAAGGAAAAAGCTCTAAGGAATACGCCAATTTCAAATTTTCTGGTTGTATGTTGATTAAATATGATTCACAACCGTAACAAATATGTTTTTATAGAACTGTAACCAACAGAATCATGTTAAAATTGGCCTTAAATGACAAGATTTCATGAAACAGCACACATAATTTTGCCTAAAATTAAAGAAACACCAGAATATTGAGAATGTTTATCATAGGTTCCCACTTAATTTTGTTGTCACAACGTTGTCTGTCCAGCGACTGGAAACCAGAGAGCGTTCAATCAGTATTAGAATTTCTATTCTGCGAGTTTGGCCACTAGGGCTACATTTAATATTGGATTTTTGACGTATTCAAACCGAACAGAAACCAAATAGACTATAAGGCTTCGAAAAATCGAAGCTACGTTAGAGAATTCTTTGGGATATCCGATTATTTGAACCTGTGACACTGCTCCATAAATGGTCACAGGTATGGCAATGTTTGGCTTCATTTTAATTACGAATCGACGTATCGGGTGCTACACACATTTTCAGGTGCATGATTCGGCACGATTCGGCATAGCCCGGCGACAAAATCGAATAAATATTTTGCCGCTGTGACCTAATCATGCCAACCCGTATAAGTGAATATATTTTAACTAAAAATAAATATTACCTTGTTCGGGTGCTTTTCCATTTGAATAGACATTATTATTCAGTTGAACAGTGGCAGTATCGTTGTGATGCTCAATCTGCCTGCTTATCATAGTGGCTATCGAGTTATTCCGAGCAGTATTTGCCAATATTCAGGAGCCGAACGGAAAAAACAAAGTAAGAAGGACAGAGCAGAGACAGACCCAGTACAGTGCAGCAATTTAAAAAAGCTGTACGACGTTTTCATAGAAAAATGGAACTCTCTCTCTTGCGAAATGTCAAAAATTGATAGAGTCAATGCCTCGCCGATGTAAAGCAGTCATAAAAAGCCGTGGACATGCTACTAACTATTAATTTTAGTTTAACAATTAAATAGATTTTTTCTTTACGCACTTCACATGAATGTGTTTTATTTAATCTAATTTTCATATAAAGCAACTCTCGAGCAGTTTAATAAATCGTTCTTAATTATTTGTCCAGCTTCATTACTATTTGAACTTGATACTATAGAGAATATATAAAATTTGTAATGAAAATAGTTAGCGATTTCATAACATAACTAGTTACTTCTAAGAAGGAATACACAACTACTCATGACATGATTTAGATAAAAAATTCTAGAACACCAAATCATTCTTAATTATATGACCACAACTATATATAGATAGAAGAGAAGATTATGTACGCATTGCACTACATAATAATTAATTAATTAATTAATTTAAATAGATATGTATCTTCTAACGAGAAATAAATGTTAGATAAAACTGTTAAAACCCCTTTAAAACTAATATCTGTCTTCTTGGTAACTAACAGCAAATTTCTGCAAGGGTGATCTGCACATAAGTTGGACTGACTGACTGTCAAACTTCATATTCATCACTTTCCTACGCATCCCAATTTAGTAGGGATCGGGCGGCGCAATATGTTTTTCATATATACTTCTCAATCAGTCGTCATCTCGTTAGCCACCCCTTTTCTGTCAAATCTCATGTTTATTAACTCCATCAAGGTCCAAAATAGAAACAAGAAATAAAATCACTTGACATGTGACTTTCCAACCCTTATAAGCTTTAAATCTAGGAGTTATTAAGTACTGTCTTAAGAAGCAGTTGCCAATAGAAACCGGGTGTCAATAAGGGCTAAACCAAATTGCTCTAGTTTAGTATCGATCAGGATTAATTTATAGCGCGCACTGACCTTTCGGCAGTGGTTTCGATGAAGCTTAGAGGGTGTTTTATGTAGTGCAACGAAGTAACTTAAAACTGCAGTTAACAATTGTCATTTTTTCACGCATATTATATCTTTACAACAAGCTTAAAAAAGTAACAGAACCTCCGCCTGAAAACACTAGTATAGTGCGTAAATTAGTTCTTCAATGTGTACCTGATTGCCTTCATCACTATTTTGCTGTCAGTTAGTTAAAGATAGCAACGCATTTTTAGTTTTATGATAACAAGTTATTGCCAGTATCTTAGAAATTCTTATAAATATAAAGTTGTCTAAGTCAGATACAGCAGTGGATTCATAATTAGAAATTACTGGTACACTGGTCGCAAGACAGCTGCTAAGTGCTCCTCGACGGCACAGCAAAAGCAATTTAACAATAACAGATTTGATTTGTATCTCTCCATCAAAATTGTACATATTTATAGACCTGCAATCGGTTGCAATGGCCCACATCCTGCACACTTACATTTATGTTTATACAGTAGTCTGTTAGAGCAAATAACGGGACATCATTTTAAAACAATCGAAACAGTGCAACTTTTGCTTATAACAGGTCTGTATGCTGTGAAATAGATAGTTGGTGGCCACGTACGGAACCAAGCAAGAGAGATATAAGCTGATATTAAATCGAGTGAAGCGTTTGGTACTTACTACGCTTTGGAATGCACAACTAGCTTCATTTTTCTCACTGACCGACCCGTTGACAACTTCAAAGTGCCTGTAATGGGTTTATTTAAAATAAATGCTTTTGTGTTTGAGTTAATTTTTGTTTGGTTTGGTTTACTAATGAATTTATTTTTCAGGTTTGATCATTTATTTATTCACCGTTTTTACTTCGAGTTGAATGCAAGACATGCATGAATAAAAGCGAAGCGTCAGATATCAACTTTACCACCCAAGTATTGTACTATAAGTAAATTGATTTTACGCAATCTTTCACCCAGGTGAATTAGTCTCCATTGTGTGTAAGGATTATAGAAACCACCCTAGTTTGCCCATTGGCTACGGATAAATTGACTTTGTTAAAATAACAATACATTTGGTTGAAAATATCTTGGTTTCCGTGTATTTTTGGTGTTTCCTTTTTCTGGACACGGAATATAATCACAAAATATTATTATCACATGCTCAAACCAACAGTATGCGATATGTGTTGTGATTGTGTTGGCTTGGCTAGCAAACACTACAAAACCACAAAACAAAGACATCTCAATGGATATCCCACTGCGATATTTTTGTTAAATTGCAAGGGTTTGCCTTTCCGAGTGAAACAGGTAATTAGGTTGTTGGGGGACTTGACACGGCTTGGCGTGTCGCTCCCGCTACATGTCGACAGTTTGCACTTCATAAAACTATACTACCATTACTGCGACAACGACCAAAATGAGCTCCGATATCACTTTGTTCGACATTACTTCAGTTTTCAGACTTGTACAGTTGGAAATAGAATTCCGGTCAAGTTGCAATGACGTAGCACCTCTTTTGCGATATTAATTAATTTATACAGAACTAGCTTTTGCCAGCGGCTTCGCCCGCGTGGAGTTAGAAAATTATCCCACGGGAACGTACTACCGGAATAAAAAGTATTCTATGCGTTAATCCAGATTATAATCTATCTATCGTGTGCCAAATTTAATCCAAATCCGTTCAGCCGTTTTTTCGTGATTGAGTAACAACCATCTAAACATACAAACTTTCATATTTATATCTAATATTAGGAGGATACTCGTTTTTAAACAAAAACAAATTGTTTTGGTTGTTAAAGGAATTTCGTATACATTTTCAAAGCATGAAATAATATAGTTCGTTCAATAAGACCGTTCACGGTTCATACTATATTTATTTTCACGATTGTAGACTTCTTGAATGACAAGTTAAAAACTTCTCTTGCAGTTTACTAGTTCTATACTTCAAAGTACTAGGTGAAGAGTTCAACTTACGAACTTTAAATATCTTAAACGTTAGTTTCGGAGGATTTCCACTTAGAGCAACGATTTGAAACGCACTTGAGCGGAAAAATTGTTCGCTTTTATTGTTGCATTTCGTGATTTGTATAAAAATATATTTTATTCACTAAACAACAACGCATTTCGGATTAGGATTTACTATAAAAAAGAAAGAAAGTCACTTACATGAGAACAATGTTTAAAATACATTATTTTTAGAATATGTTCGTCACAGACGTCATTCTAGTAATTACACAGGACGACAAAATTAGACGAACACTCTTACCCAGAAACCAGACTATATATTTCCGAAGTATTTCGATGGGCTGAATCCGAATCTGGGCGCATAATTGCTCTATCACGTAAGCATTTTGAGATATCCTAACCTGAAAGAGCAAAAAACACCGTTTCTGCTCATATTTGAGGTTACGTAGCTCATTAGATCCTTTTTCCTCCAATAATGTATGTTCGGATTCAGCGAATCGAAATACTTCGGAAATTTATAGTCTGGTATCTGGGTAAATAATTTTTTCGGCCTGTGCTATGACACACGCATACAAAGCATTCAGCTTTTAGGAAAGGTGGTATTTGTTATCGAATACGCAAGTAACTGAGTTTTTAATCCATTGAACGATTGATATTTAAAAACTATTGGATTTAAAAAACTGAACTGCAAAACTTCGAGCCTGAGGCTGAAAATTCGATCTATTGTTACATACATTACATATTCTAAGCGAAGTCTGAGAATGAATACAATAAATCTCAAGCTCCATATTTTTAAATAAATGATTCAGTTGGATGGCAATTGAAGTAGTTCTATAATAAACTCAAATACTCAATAAAGGTATAAAAATTGCCTTAAGAAATTTAAGGAGTTGTTTAAAATGACATTCAAAAATTCATCACGAAAAAATTATATTTACATAAAGGCTCGTGCAGACTAGCACGACGCGACGGTCGCGTCGCGACACTCGTAGAACAATTTCTATGAAAACTTAATGGAAATTGTTCTACAAGTGTCGCGTCGCGCTGTCGCGTCGCGGCTGTTTGAAGAAGCCTTAACAATCCGTTCCAGAGATATGCAATATTTTCACTACGCACTAATTATTATTAAATATGCACGCGCACCGTACACCGTGTAGACACAGACAGCCGCGCGACGTCAATGCCTACGTAAACAGCTGGTTCTAATTTTCCCATCACATTTTTGGACTTTGGACTGAAAATGTATCGAACTTACCTACAAATTCGGAAAGCTTCACAATATCTTCTCGTCCCACATACCGCAGCGTCTCAAGACGAAAGTCTTTGACCAGTGCGTGTTGCCAGTGATGACACACGGAACCGAAACGTGGTCGGTCACTCACAATGGGCCTCATAAGAAAGTCACCCAAAGGGTAATGGAGACAGCTATGCTTGGAGTTTCCCTGCGTGATCGAATCTGGAATGAAGAGATCCGCAGGAGAACCAAGGTAACCGACATAGCCCGAAGAATTGCCAAACTTAAGTGGCAGTGGGCAGGGCACATTGTTCGCGAAGACAGGTGGCTGATGGGGCCGAAAAGTTCTGGAGTGGCGACCGCGTACCAGAAGACGTAAAGTTGGAAGGCCTCCCACAAGGTGGACCGATAACCTTGTGATGGCCACAGGAGTCCGCTGGATGCGGGAAGCACAGAACCGGTCGAAGTGGCGGAGCTTAGGGGAGGCCTATGTTCAGCAGTGGACGTCTTTCGGCTGAAATGATGATGATGATGATGATGATGATGACCTACAAATAACTTATTTTATGAATTTTACGATCAGGTTCGTCCACCAACCACCTACAGAATCTAAGCCGTGGTTCGTAATCAATGGGGATTAGTGATTGTACTCTTAAAAAATGGTACGGTTGCTGGCCTTCTTCGTGTACCCTCCACTAAGTCCCGTATGAATTGTCGTTGAAGTGGTCCAACAGTCGTTCTTCAACGTTACCGGAGAGCTGTCGCGTGCATCTGTTTACCGAGGGTGAAACTGGTCATGGTCCAATAAACGCTAGTAGACCTCCAGGATGGTGTGTTTAGAAGGCATTCATCGTTGGTCACCATACAGTTCAAGCTACCGATTACGTGCTGCAGCTAAACTTTCACCGGTCGTGAAGTAACACACTATCATATCTAAATACTCGCGATTTGTATACGTAAATGGCATGGTGGGTAGAGGTACCTAATTTACGAAACAGCGTAGTTGCGAAATGACACAGAGCGACACACCCTTCCCTCCCAGCTAAAGCACTAGGAAGTGGTGAAGGGTGGGAATTTTGGGGGACTGTCTTATGTAATTTTGACATTCGAAAAGTGCTGATTCTCAGCCTAGTTTGAATAAATGTCTTTTGATTTTGATTTTACCGCGCAACAGATAACGGGTGACTGAAGCGGACGGGAGTCGGGTAGGGGTAGCGGGAATCGCGCTGCGGTCACAGCTGCAGTGGCGCAAGGTCGCGCCGAGCCGTGTGCGCAGCCCTGTACCTATAGTGTACGTAAAAATATTTTACTAAATGGTTTTTGTATGTGAAAAATTCAAATCACTCAATTTATTTTTTTGCAATATACTCGTATATGTATTTTGTACCGCGCAAGTACACAAAATTGTTAAAGTTAATAAAGGTAATTTTACACCTTACATGAGTCTATAAACAACTACTATAAAGTTGAAATAAATTTCTTGCGTTCCCCTTTTTACAAAAGGGGATACCCGCATTACCCGCTAAATCTGCCGTGCCGTCGCCATCTATGGCCGTTTTCCCATAACGACGGCACGGCAGATGGACGCAAAATGTATCAATTTGGGCTGTCGCCGGAGCGTTTCGCCGGTAGAACGCAATCTCAGGTGGGTTATGAATATTGTTGATTAATATGTATTAGTAACTAACGTGAAGCAAGTTTTCTTTTCACTCTATAATTAGAGACAAGAATTGGCGTTTTAACAAAAATGCATATAACTTTTGAGAAGGCAGACTGGCATCCATACTATAGGATTCTTTGTGTCGGAGCCGCAGGCTGTCATTCCGAATATAATTATCTTATTAACGTTCCAACGGCAAATTATCGAGTTGAAATATTAAGAAATCAACTCGTCAAGTCGGATAATGCACTATTCCGATTGTAAATTTTCCTACAGAATATTGTTGGCTGAGCTAGATAGTTCTGTTTTAAACTCTAATTTTGTCACTTGTTCCATCTGCATCGATGAACTGACAATTAAGGTCTATTTCAGTGCACATTTCGTATTCCACCATGAAGACAAATGTTCATGGTTGTGAATACGAAATGCACTGAAAATGTTTTTTCCTTCGGGTTGTGTAGGGAACTGATTGCAGTGTTATGCGGAATTCATTTTGGAACATGATGAATGCTGTTTCAAATAACGCTATTACACTGTGAGTGTGGCTTTGTGATATAAGGTCAGCTAGGATAATGAGTTTAAAGCCAGGCTAGAACCTTGGTAGTTGTTTTGACAAATGTTCATATTAAAACCAGAAAAATATGCATAGTTAGTCAATTATGTTCCTCTTTTCAAAGAACAAGCCTGTGATCGTGGGTTTGCGATATAAGCGCAGCTAGAGTATAAAGGTATAACTAGGGTTATTATTTGCAGCTGTCTTGAATTTTATTTTATATTAAGAGCAGAAAAATATAGTTAGCCAATTATTTTCTTCTTTTCAAGGAACAAGCCTGTCCATCTTATAGAATCATTCTGCAGTTTAAGGCACTAGCTGTCTGTAATTTTTGCTTAACTAGCCCTTTTTGGCGCAGACGTGAGGCACACTATAACGCTAGTTTCCGGCATCGCACCTTAACCACTTTTTTTATTTTATTGTTATTTCCCTCTTTCCTGTTGTATATTATATTATATTATGCCTTTAGTCTGTGCTAAATAAATGTATTTCTTTTCTTTCTTTCTAAGATATAGTCAGGCGCACCCACTCCGTGGGCTCCAGCGCCCACAAGACGTAAATAAAGGGTGCGGAGCACTCATGAGCATGGACATTAAAACAGTTCTATCAATCAGCGTTGACTGATAGCTCTGTAACATCACTCGCCGCAAGTCGTCGAACTAATTAAGTTATTACGTTGCAAAAGTTATCGAGCTTGTTTTCCCTTGTTCTGGCATCATCCATCTCCGAAAAACACTGATGAGGTGTATGTTGGTCAGTGATGAGCTTAAAATCAGTGTACAGCAATAAAACGAAGTGTAAAAACTGTTTTAAAGCTTCTACGAACAGACGCGACGCGACACATGTAGAACAATTTCCATGAAGTTTTCATAAAATTATTCTATGTGTCGCGACGCGACCGTAGCGACGCGGTAGTGTGTGCGAGCCTTTACGATGGGGTAGTTTGATTAGATCGTTTTTTCTTTGTTAAACTTAATTCATTCGTGAAAACCCTCATTGCTTAATGAAGGTTTTCAGGAATATTCAAGCCACCAGTTGGCGCCACTTTGACAAGAGGTCTTCCAGATCGAAAATGAACTTAAAATATTTGATATCATTCGTTTCATTCTTTCGTTCACCATTCAGTCAGTAGGCGCTTTGACACTTTTGACAGGTGCCCAGACCTGACGTCTCAGTGCTGCCACCTAGTGAACGTCATTTCAGAAAACCTTAATTAAAATCATTCTTTAATAATTAACCACTGATTTTACCTATCTGTCCTACTTACATTAATGAAGTGCAACATCTTGTTTATCCAACTGCCTGTCTGTTCAGAACGGATTTAGATGCGATTTTCAGGATTAAGGGGATTTTATACGTTTATTCCCGTTGTCCCAGTAGGCCATGTCCCCGTTAAAGGAGACAAAGGGAATTTTATAAAATAATTAAAATTACTTCCCGTTGTCCCCGTTCATTTATTGTAATATTGTACTGAGTGCCATGATTTATTTCCTGACTGCCAAAAGGAGGGTTATATTTTTACTGTAGGCATTATCAAGCTCTACAAATTTTCTCTAGTACTCAATCATATATCTCTCATCGCTAAGGCAGCGTTCGTTAGAAACGTTTTCGTTCGACCATTTTTTCTCCAACTTACTTTGCAAATCCGACTACCAAGAAAAAGTCTTTTAATTTTTCAGGTAATGACACTCACAAATAACGTGGCTTTCTATTGGAAAAATAATTTTCAAAATCGCTTCAGTAGATCCAGAGATTACCCCTACAAACTCACAAAGTCACAAACTTTACATATTTATAATATTAATAATATAGTATACTAGCTTCTGCTCGCGACTTCGTTCGCGTTAAATTTCTTGCTCCGCCGACCCACCCCAGCACTTCGAACCGCCTGCCCGTGCGAGTACTTCGTATTCGTGACTTTTTTTTTCTCTTTGCTCGTCTCCTAAGGGTCTTAGCGTGATGTTATATAGCCTTCCTCGATAAATGGGCTACCAACACTAAAAGAATATTTCTATTCGAACCAGGAGTTCCTGAGATTAGCGCGGTCAACCAAACAAACAAACAAACTCTTTAGCTTTTAATATGAATATATATACAGTAAAGATATTAAGTAAGTTATTGCGCTTACCAATTAGTAGTCTGTTCGGAATAAATGACCTATGAGTAAATAGGGCACCGAAGTTTAGGAATGTTCTTGGCTCCCAATAGCCATAAGTGATATTTCAATGGATAGTGATTTTTAAGCGAAATATATGTTACTCAAACGAATATAGACGGGACGACAATCCCACAAGACGATTGCGGAACAGGAAATAAAAAATACAATTAAACTCTGTGTTGCAAAAAATTAAAGGATTTATTTTCTTCTTCATAAATAGAAAAACTTGCACGTTTAAAGTGACTCTATCGATTGAAAATGTTATTTTTTATTATGTAAAAGGTTGGAGCACATGTGGCCTTCGGTAAGGACCAAGCCCGGGTCGATGGCGCGTTGTGATCCACGCGCGCCTCAAAGAGATGTCAGCACCAACTGGTGGGGTCCGCAAGGGCCGATGCCTGCTAGGGGTGCGGGTTGTTCGAAATAGATACCGTCGCCCATGGCACACAGGCAACTGAGGGAACACGGGTGGGTTTTAGTCAGCAAAAGTCTGACACGCCCTCCTGCTCCACCCAGACCGCGAGAAATTATTTCAAAAATAATACATATTTTTACCTCTGTAACCCAAATGTTGTTGTACGCACGGCTACACATCAAGCTATACATTTCCTGTTTACGCTGATCTCGCACCGTACGGAAATCCTATACAATGCGATGCAGCTTATACTGGAAATGTATAACTTGATGTGTAGCCGTGTGTACCACACAATTCTACCTACGTCTACCTAAGTTTACTCATATAGTCGTAATTTTATTTGTGTCAATGTAAAAATGACGATGTTTACAAGTTACTACCACTGTATAGAATCAACTTCTTCTAACTTAACAGACAGCTGTGCTGCTGGGGAGTTTGTTGCGCCACTTCTTTCCAGCTAAAGCTCCAGGAAGTGGTGAAGGCCGGGCGTTTTGGGTTATGTAATTTTGACGTTCAAAAAGTGCTGACATCAGCCTAGTTTCAATAAATGACTTTAGTTTTTTTTACTGTTTATTAATTAGTTAACTTATGACGAGAATTCAGTGTTGATGTTACCGATACAATTAGGACGAATTAACGTCAAACAAATTAATAATTGGGACAGGTCAAAGTAGTAACAAACATTGTTCTAAACAAAAGGATCTCCTTTCAATGAAGTATATCTTAACGGTACTGGGAATGTCGACAGATTCAACATTTTGTCCGACCCACTCCTAGAAACATTGTTCCTATAACGGCATACATGTATAGGAGGCCATATTTTAAAGCGGAAGGTGCTAGGCATAAAGACGATGGTTGACGAAATACCTGAATTCCAATTATATTTAATTACTCGATATTTAGAGTTCTGTAGTTCCTCACTGACTGACAATACAGAGAAGTCGTCACGACATCTTAAGGCTATTGGCGAATGCGGCAGGCTTAAAGTACTGTCCGGCCGACCGACTCTTAAAAACATTGTTCCTAAAACGACATGCAAAAATGACGAAATACCAGAATTTCAATATATATATTTACTCACATTTAGAGCTCTGTAGCTCCGTAAATACTTACACTTTCAAGATAAGCCGTTATTATAAGAAATATTCTCCTTGATGAGATCTCTCTTATTAGAAAACGTGTTTTTATCTCTATCTATATCTATATCTAATCGTCCAATTACAAAACGCGATGTAACGTTAGTTTATAGCCTGGATTAAAACATAGGCTTCTTCCAGGAAGTAAGTTCCAGTGAGATATTTTTCCACAACCACGTGGATGGTGCCACGGGCAAAATATTGTTAAAATAAAAAACAAACCTCGGGTAAAGGACAAAAACGTGATTTTTGAAGTTCCGTTTTATCCTTATTAGGATTCAAAACAAGGAAAACGGAACTTACAAAAAAGGAAAATTTGACGTTTTATGAAATTAATGAATTACGAGTCAGTCAGTCCCAGTTTGAAGCAATTATGAGGTGGAACGAGGGTGGCTGGGACATCGATGCGCACACTATATCCACGAATTTAGCACACATGATTCTAGTACCCCCTGCGTAATAGCGTGCTATACCTACGCTGTCAAAATGTATAGAACAGCAAATGGTTTACTAATACCGGAAGAAAATTTTCAACGCAGGCGGATTCATAATGATTAACCTACTGGGTTCATGATAGCAGGTTATGATTCGATGTTCCTCACACCATGTAGCTATACAACATTGATATCTTTTGTTGTTAATAAAGTACCAAGATGATCTATCAGTCAGTAGCGCAGTGTTTTACCAGAACAAGTATTAGCTCCGTGTAAACTTGAAGCACCAGCACTTGAGCATTCGGTACACGAAACTGGATCTGAAGGGCACACCCCCTGTGTGTTTAAGCAGTTGTCTTCTATTTTTCGACAAGTAAGGCTCTTCTGGAGAGCAGTGGTGGCCCATGGGTAACAGCGGCGACTTACGAGTTGTAGGTCGTAGGTTCGAACCCAGACAGGCGCTTTACTTTGTGTAAATTATTTCGTCACCATTGCTCTCAAAACGGTGAAAGGATAACATCGTGAGGAAACTGATACGTACTAGAACCAAAAATTCGAAGACATATGCCATCTAGCGACCCGCACTGGGCCCGCGTAGAGTATTACGGCCCACTCCCTCTCACAGAGAGGAGGCCTGTGTCCAGCAGTGGGAACATTATTGGCTGATTATAGAGGATCTTTTATTAGTCTCAGTGGCGTCGGGTTCTCCCTACCATTTCCCACGTATTGGTCGGGCTACAGTACTCACTACTTTATTGTTTACTAGCTGACCAGACAGACGTCGTCCTGTCTTAACTATGAATATTGAATTTGCATTGGTATAATATGGTATAATATTCATACGGTCGTTAATTTTTCTAATGTTACGCACAACTTTTAATTTTTTTTCTTAACCTTCTCCTGACATTAAAAAACACGACAAAAAAGAATTAGCAAAATTGGTGCAGCCGTTCACGTGGGATGCCGTGATCAAGAGAAAAAGGGATTCATTTTTATAATAAAGAACAGAAGATAGAAGATTGACACAAACACATCTAAATTCAAGCGAATGTTGCAAATGCAGGCTGGCTATGATTTCAGTATTAACTTGTAGGTACGTATAGTAGTCGGTTCTTCGTCCTGGTTTCGCCGCAGTAACATCTGGGAACGTAAAATTGACCCGTTTTCAGAAACTGCGCGTCGAGTATCATTAATTTCATTTGCACTTTCACGATTTGCTACTGTCTTCTGTCTTTGTTTGTCTTTTTGTTATTTGTTGTGGTAGTTAACTTGAAGATTTTTGTTTTTGAATCTTACTTCACTATGGCGAAACAGAAACGAACATAGATGAACGTACGTTCAATATTAATATACAAACAAAATACCTGTTTAAGCAGATAAATATTCCCTCGGAAGTCCGGTCTGGTAAGTGTCCCACAGAATTTAGTGTTTCCTATAGTGGTACGCATACATAATTAACCTTTAATGTTCCCACTGCTGGGACACAGGCCTCCTCTCTGTGAGAGGGAATGGGCCGTAATCCACCACGCAGGCCTAGTGCGGATTGGTAGATGTCATATGACGTATTCGATTTTTTTGGTTCCAGGACATGCCAGTTTTCTCACTGTTTTCCTTCGCCGTTTTGAGAGCAGTGTTGATGAAAATTATTTATACGTAAAGTACCTGCTTGGGTTTGAACCTTCGACCTACAACTCGTAAACCGCGGCCGTTACCACGCGGCCACTACTGCTGCAACAAGTGGTACGCGTAGTGAACATCATTTGAATTCTGACAAATGTAAAATGTGATCGTGCCGCTGCTTCAAGTTCTGAAATTTTGAACTTGTTCAAAAAATCCGAGGCGACGCAGCTTCTAAGATATATTCGCAACAATTCTCTATAGTCGCGAATTGTCTGGGCCTATCACAACACAATACTAGAAAACAACAGTTTTCGCTCCAATTATTGTGCGAAGAAATGAATCCAATCATGTTTCGATCAAAAGTTTAGATGGGCGCGTACGAAAACAGAAGGTTTTGTTGTAAACGTTTTGACGCGTTTTTCATTGAGAACCAAGGCTGGTACTCTCAAAATTGATTTTCGTTTATAAATCGGCTCTAGGTATAGGTATAGGTAATACGGGTTGTTGTCCGCAACTCCACGTCAAAGCGTAAAAAAAGGCCCTACTAATTGAAATAAAAAAGACGGTGTCCCGTATTGAGTCAAAAAAAATAGTTTCAGTAGAATAACAGGCTAGCTTATACTGGATATTTATGTCAGTGACGTGCATCCCTGACTGAACTGATCATATTAACGCGACCTATCATAATTAAGTTTAAAATCAATATGATCGTGACCCCATTCAACGAAGTTGACATACTAACTCTGCCTTCTCTTTATATCCTAGAAAATATCTTGTATGTTCGCAAAAATTTAGGTCTTTTCAAAAAAGATGCGACTTCCATAACCTAAATACACATAGTAAAGATGAAATTGTGATTCCAAAATTTAGATTAACTAAAACTAGCAAGTCATTTCTAATAAACAGTATCCGCTTCTATAAGAAGTTGCCAAAGTCGGTTACAGAACTTAGCGATGGAAAGTCTAAAACTCACATCAAACGTGTCCTTATCAAAAAAGCATAATATAAGATAAAAGACTACGTTGAAGACAAGAAAGTTTGGCATTAATTCCTTCTGCACATGTAGCTTCCCTGGTAACTCATTAGCAGCATAACTATGTGAGCGTCTATTAAATGCTTCTAAATTACAATGTTAATTTTATAAATTTTATTTTTAACACTCACACAATATTCTCGTCATTATTTGACATTATACAACACTTGTAATTTCGAGTATTTATTAGTGATTCTCATGGAAATCATATCACTTGGTTTAAATAGGTTGATTTTACTTATGTAGATTCTTTTACATATTGTGAATGAGAGAACGTTGTAGGCCTACAGTTTCTATTCTTTATTTTAATTCCTCTAAGTACCTGGTACTCATTGACAGGCCTGCACTGTCCTCCCATACCTGATATCGCTGTAATTTTAAAACATTATAAAAGCCAATTATTTTTAAAAGAGTAACCGTAGTTTCTTGCCGGCTCATCTCCATAGGAAGCGACAAATTGGAACCGTGCACCTAGCTTCTGACGTTTCATAAGTGCCGTTGCAGGTTTATGTGAAATAAAATATTTTGATTTTGATTTTTTTGATATATCCTACTAGTATTATAAATGTGAAAGTTTGTGTTATGTTTGGATTTTTAGATGTTTGGATGTTTGTTACTCAATGACGCAAAAACGGCTGTTCGGATTTAGATGAAATTTGGCACGCAGTTCGTTTGAAACCTGGAATAACACATAGGATACTTTTTATCCCGATAGTACGTTCCTGTGGGATAATTTTCGACCACCACGCGGGCGAAACCGCTGGCAAAAGCTATTTCAAACTAAGCTAATCATGGAAGCAAACCAGACAATGCAAGTCACCACACCACAGTTAATACTAGTATGTGGCAACCAATTCTATGGCGCTACTAACCTTGTATTTGTGTTAAATGTGTGAATAAGACATTGTAAACACAGTAGTGTCAAAAGGCAAATTTTGATATATTACAGCAAGTATTCTAGAACAAATCTCTAGCGTTTTAATAGATTTTATACTCATTATCATCTGCCTAACCTTTTTCTTACTATTTTGGAGTTGGCTTCTGCCCAGCCAACTTACTAAGAATGGTTCAAAGGCTTTCGTTCGGGCTTCTGAGAACTCCGTAACAACGCCCATCCGCAAACCGACCTCAGCAAGCGTAGTTTAAACCTTCTATCGGCCCGTGTGGCTGTTGGTATTTAGCTACGAGCCCCACTCAAATCCGTCTATCTCTCACAGAGATAACTTTTTCTGAATGCCGCTGCTGGGACGTCCCAGCACTTAATAAATAATAAATAAAAACTTTATTGACACAGAATAACACACTTTAAACTAAACAAATCAACAAATCTTAAACTAAACAAATCTTTAAATTAATCAGTATTACGATGTTAAATCAGTGAACTGTGTGTTAACATTTCTAAATGAATCCTAACGTCGAGCCGAAACCAGGCCGAGCCTGTATCTTAGACGTTAGTTAGTTCCCGTGGTAAAAAAAAACGGACATGACTTTAAAAAATATCATTACAAAAAAAAAAACGTAAAAAAATGTTCTTAACTCAAACTAAAGTGTGGGTATAAATAGGTAAGTTATATTTGAGCGTAAGTAAACAAGAACAATTTTTTCTTTCTACCGTACTCTTCTAAATCAAAAACTGACACCACAAAAACTATGAACCTAAGCAATAATAAAATATATAATAGATTTCTGTTTAAGTGCGTTTCTTCTTATAATAAACTTGGAACTGTTGTAGGCTTATTATGCTTATTCTTACCCACCCATCACTACACCTGTATACAGCTTGTAGTGATGGGACATATGTATTCTTTGTTCAGGACATTACCAACATATCGATACGGCAAGTGCGTGTCGACCCACGCACAGTCAATGGTTGTCATGCGTTATGAGCGATCACATAATAAATTACGCCTGGGTGTAAATGACGAAGAAAACTGTTGCAATCGCGCTGATAGTTAGCTCCCAAAACAATTTAATAATACAGGCGTCAGCTGTTTTATTTCATTTTGTGAAAATTAGTAGTTGTTGTTTTCCTAAATACTCTGAAATTGGGGTCCATCATTTTCCTAAATGCCGTAAAATTAGTAGACTGTGGTTTAAAGTCATTTGTATATTTTTATCGTGAGTTTGAGGTTACGTCAGAAACATTGTGAAGTGATTGTTACGAGAAATAAGTGTTAAGTATAATAAATATTAAAAGATTTCATTTCAGACATTTTCCATGTCAAATACATAGTTGATTTAAAATCACCGAAAATAACGAAATAGTAAAATAAAACCTAACTCATGAATATACACTAAATTTTTTAAGCACAAAAGGACACATTTGTTGCAGGCCGTACAAACTAGATTTAACCTAACTTCCCATTATTGGAATATTTGTAAAGCTATGTTTAAAAAAAAAATTATTTCTACAGAGGTTCTGTAGAAAAAAATATTTTTTTTAAACATTCAAATATGTAACGCCGTGAGCACACCTACGCCGAAAAAAGGATTTTTACTTCGAAGGTGCGTTTAATCAATTGATGGTACCCACGTTACCTAACTAAGTTTTGTTAACTTCATAATCTCGTAGACTGAATTGACTGGCGCTACATCGTAGTATTGAGTTGTTTGTATGATGCTGCCACGGTGAATATCCAGATCCAGGACAAGAAGCCAAGCCCCATTCAACTGTTAAGAGGGGTGAAATGGGGATGTGATACCGAAACTGTTCACCGACGTGTTGGAGAACGTGTCGAAGACGCTGGACTGGACGGCACAAGGTATCAACGTGAACGGCGAGCACATCTTTCTGCATTCGCGTCATAATTGCAGAAACACAGAAATAGATAGACCAGATGGTGCACAGCCAAAATAGAGCCTAAAGACGGGTTGGCCTCGAAATGAATTTGAACAAGATGACAGTCATGTACAAATTAACATGTCTTGCCGAAACCAATCTACATCAGATTCACTTTTTGAAGTTGTGAAGGTTCTGTCTAGGTAAACTCATTAGGCTCACAACTTTGAGAAAGAGGGTTCCAGTTGGGTTGGGCAGCGTTTGGATATCTTCGTCAAGTCTGCCCGTGACCTATCCCGCAATGTTTAATGACTAAGGTCATCAACCAGTCCGTCCGTGCCCGTGTGCCGAAAGGTGTACACACAGTTTGGGTGGTCCTCAAATTCAAGATCGCTCAGAGCTTTATAGAGCGGCCTATGCTCAGAGTTTTTTTGAAGGATAAGATAATAAATGAATAATTTGTATCGATATGTGTTGTTTCATAAAGCCTTGAACAAAAAATTATATCCCATCACTAAAAAAATATTTAACGTAGGTGCCGTTCGGACACTGAAATCAATATGAATAAAGGCTTCTTCAAACAGCCGCGATGCGACAGCGCGACGCGACACTTGTAGAACAATTTCCATTAAGTTTTCATAGAAATCGTTCTACGAGTGTCGCGACGCGACCGTCGCGTCGCGCTAGTCTGCACGAGCCTTAAACTGTTCCACTGAAAGGCACGTTACGAAATTTTGTTTCAGTGTTGTTAGTGGAAGTGCTCACGTGCCGTTCAAGCACGTGCCGTCCAAATCTGTGCCCTTAGTGGAATACCTCATTATACGTACCTAAAGAAGAGTTATTTACACAGTTCCAGAAACAATAACAATGACTTTGCTTGGGAATTGTACGCAATATTTGTGTGTCACTGATTAAAGAATCAATAAATAGCACACACATTTACTTTACCGCCATGCAGATTAACAAAAACTATTTCATTTTTTTTTTATTTAAATTATGTTGTTGCATACTTTTCCAATTTTCTTTGTGTTATGTATTCTCCAACCAATCGGAGGAATGAATCCGATTCACATATTATCATAGTCAATATTTGGATGACCGAGCTTTGCTAGGTATTTTCTTTATTTTCGTTTTCTAAAAATGAAACCTAGCTAGATCGATTGATCGCCCCCGATACCCCCTGATTACCAAATTTCATGAAAATCCTTGGAGCCGTTTCCAAGATTCAGATTATATATGTATATATACATATATACAAGAATTGCTCGTTTAAAGGTATTAGATATATTGACCAATAAAGCGAAAATCTAGGACTATATTTGAGTTAATACAAAACGTCAAACGACCGACATTCTTTTCGTCTCGTCTTTGACACCGACTAATGTTACATTCCCAACGATTTAGGAACTCTTCGCATAACCAAGCTTTGTTCAATTGGTAAGTTTCGAATAAAGCACACCGTTTTCCGTTAGGTGTTTTATTAAATACTAGTTTCTGTCCACAACTTCGTCCGCGTGACTACTTATTTTTAGCATAAACTATGTCCTATAGCATCGCATCGCCCGGCCGCGATAAGTTCTACTTCGTTTTAAAATAAAAAGTCAGCAAGAAAGCTCTTAGCTTTCTACTGACTTTTTATTTTGACTCGTTTCCTCGGGGTCGTATCGTGATGTGAATCGAATGAATTGGGCTATCAAATAAAAACCGTTTTTTTTAATCCGACTGGTTGTTCCAGATACTACATACAAACAATTAAATAGCTCTTTAATAGTATAATAAATAGTTACTTGCAACCCCAAACGAAGATCATGACAAGCTAAGCCGGTAAGGAAAAAATGTGTGTCCTGATACGTATTTAATGCTTCTGGCAACACGCTTTACTTAGCACTTCATCATAGTTATGTTTTTACTATAGATCCCCTTGGTGAAAATGGGAGCTATGTTACGTATGTTAAATTGTTTTCTGAATTTAATTTATCACTCTGTCAGAGTTCCGATTTGTTCTACTAATATAATTATGTTTTATTTTATGACGTAAAGTAGCTATTGTCACTTTATGCTAACCGTTACCACCAAACCGGTTGCTTGTTGCCCCCTAAAATCCTACCTTACGTCCAAGCTGAACACCTGGCTACGTGGGGGGCGGACACGCGTACTGTACAACTGTACAAAAACTTATGCGGCTAACAAGGAAAGGTAACCCCTTTATGGAGTTTTGCGAAAAACCTCAACAAAAAGACAGTGTCCGTATCCAATCGCAGATACTGTTTAAAAATAAAACACAAACATATACTTAATCTACAACAAAACAAAACCCAAAAACTGAAACAAAAAACAAGGCAAAAAAAAAAACCGGTTGCTTGTATTGAAATCTATTCAGCCTTAAATATTCCCAATATGAGCCGTAATTTACCCCGAGATCCCAGTGCTGGTTAGTGGTCGTGCAATACACGGCTATCTGTAACCTATTTAACAGAGTTTATACAGTTTAGTTATAAGTCTCGCTTGAGCCAAAAATCGCTAAAACTTCGTTTTTTTTTGACAATGTTTTGAACATGAAAGAGACAGAACGATGTTTTAAATATGTTTCTCCATTGTGCTGCAAGCGGGCCTGAATGTCTGATACGATGATTGCAATTTGCAATTATGATACATTTTTGTGCAATTATGATACTTTTTTGTGCAATTATGATACATTGTTGTGCAATTTGTGGCGATGAATTTTCTTCAATAAATCACAACACTCAAAGATTTCTTAAAATTACCTAATCATTTGTATGTGGTGGCTTGTTTCAAAGAAGATCAGTTACCCATCGAAATGTGGACAACAGCGAGGAGCACAACAAACAGTATTTGATGAGTGTACAATTTATTATTTTCACACAAGTAATCTGTGCATTATTTTCGAAGCGTCCACAATAAGGACCACACTATTTATAAATAACTGACCCTACACCCAGTTCTGCCCGAAATTCAATTCATACAAAAAAGCACTTCCAGTTATTCTCGACTTTTCCGGGCAAATCTTAAATTATTCGGACTACTACGAACGTTTTAAAAACAAACATCGATGCAGCCGCTCTCACTTACCAACGATCACCATTTATATTTATTCATATATGTAGATTTGGACGCAGTTAGTCAACGTATGATGGACGTCCCCTAGCGAGTCGGGCACGGGTTCTCTACGACTGACGTCACTGATGCAAAAATAGAACTATGATATTAACTTGTACCTTCAGATTCGTCTGATCTAACCATACTTCGTACCGTGTGGCTGTTTTGGGCTCAAGATGGATCGCCTAAATACGACGGCAAAACCAATTACTATTGAACTTGAAGCTGGTCATTAAAACAAAATATGGTTTCGTAAGTGCACGCGTCCGCGTAGAAAATGCTACCCGGTTTGTCTACAGGTTAATCTCTTCAAGTATAAATAAGCCTTAACAAAAACGGAAGGGTTTAATTTGCATCACCCCATCTATCTGATTTGAAGCACCATTCCAGTTGTTAGACAATTTAAGTTTCTCTTGACAGTTTTATCCAGCTTTATGATAGCTGAAAATATGTAAGGAAAATTGAACGTGAATTAATCTAGACACACAGACCACAGACTAGACATATCTGATCGTAATCTAGGCCAGTGCAACTTAAGATAAAAGAGCCGTATTTTACTGAATACTGGAGGGAACAGTTTTGTTAAATGCAAGACTGTTGTTTCATCTTGTGTTCAGTACACGTTTTTCCAGTGGAAGTCTTTGATTTTCATTGATTTACAAACCAATTCGCCGACCTCCGACAATTTTACTTTTTTTCACACTACAATACAACCGATTTTCGAATACATACATATATATATAAACTATCGATTTATATATTTAATGTGAGTTTCTGTTTCTTAAATGGATGGTATTATAAACAATCGTCAAGAAACAACAGCTATCCTACGATAGCTATCCTACGATAGCTGTTGTAGATAGAGATCAAAACTCTACAGTTTTGATCTCTATCTCCAAAGTGCTGGTACAAGATAGTTTACCAAAGACAATAATGTCTGGTACACTATATCATATATAAAGTAACTATGCAACGGTCTGAATAGCACTAAGTCTAAGAAATCGTACGAAAATCCCTAAGGTCGTAACTGGGAATATAGTATTCCACAACATCTCCCCTTTATTCATTCATCAGCTACTACCATCCAAGTTTAGCAGCTTAACTAGTGTCCACTGTCAGTTCAACGGCTCAACTAAAAACCCATTAAAGCACATTTGCTATCGTAACTTAGCAATTGCAATTGAAATATCAGAGTAGTTCAAAATAGATGAATTTTGATCTAGATGGTAATTTGCAGAAATCTAAAACCGAAAGAAGGGCAAGTGTTGGCTTATTAAGGTACATAAGGTAGGTTATGTTGCCGCTACTTTTTTCTCATATAACCTTATGTAAGCCAGCTCCATGTTATCAGAGACATATTATAAGGTTTCGTTAAAGGTCGGCGAAAAACATTATTTTAGTCATTCAATTTGAATACACTCGTGATATATTTTGTTATCATAAAAAATTAAAAGAAAAAAACAAAGGTAAGCACAGACAGTCAGTCAGAACTTGTAGCTAAGCAACAATCATGGTGCTCGATGCATGCATATAGAGGAGTGCATAGTTTTTCATGAAGGATTTTGGGGCAAAGATTTTTTATGTTCTTCAGCCGTGACCAATAAATTAATTAGTAGGTACTAATTTAGCCAGTTGCAAGTTCTTTTTCGGCTTTCATGTATACTTATACAACAAGGATTTCTCGAACCATGAAAAACATAGTCAGGCGCGACTCACTAAATAGGCGCGTATCTTATGTTATTAAAGACTCATTAAAAGGCTAAGTTGACAATCGAATTCATCGTTGTGTTTATAGCATAACCACATGAGTAACCAAACGGAACAGAGGCAAAGCTTTAAAGCTCGTGCAGACTAGCGCGACGCGACGGTCGCGTCGCGACACTCGTAGAACAACTTCTATGAAAACTTCATGGAAATTGTTCTACAAGTGTCGCGTCGCGCTGTTGCGTCGCGCCTGTTTGAAGAAGCCTTTATACAACCGCTCGAATCGGTTGCACTACTACAAGCACGCGGGGCATGTGTGCGTGACCACTGGCCGCTTGTCACGTACTCGGCGAGACTGGAAAAAACCGGTTTACGCTGTCACCGCCAGTTGACAATCTGAGGGTTAGTGCGACGCACGTTGTTTGTTTTATTAGTTGCAAGTTTGAATATTATAAAAACTTGAGTGGTCCTTTTTTGTGAGCAGCTGTCCCGCGGCGAACCTATAATGCATATCGGCGCGGGACTAGGCGGCTACTTAACGTCAAAAGTCATCGTCCGGCCTACATCGGTTAATGTAAAAACGTGGTTTTTTATTATAAATAATGGTGGTATATTGTACTGTGTGTATGAATAATACTGGAAAAAAAATATATCATACTTTAACTATCCCAAGGAATACAATAAAGGTAAGTAGATATTTGATTTTTACTTTTTCAAGTAAGTATCTTTATTTTATTGTATGATCTTTTTTTATCAAGAAGAGGAACTACACGGGGTGTTTTTACCTTTTTATTGTTATTACAGGCTTTTACTAAACATTTGTAGGTATGTGGGTGGGTTGGTATATAGTAGGTATATGTGTGTTAAGTTCAAATATTGTAAGTACGATTTGAACCATTTCCCGATGACTGATTGAGCTGATATTTTGTATACCGTTACATCAGTGACAATGCTATAATATGATAGATATAACCTGAATCTGCAGCCAGGATTGTCTCCTCACTAGGGAACTCTTCAACGGGTAGTAGCTCGGTCACGAAATTTAGTTGTATTGTTAGTTTAATTTTAATCGTTTAATACGATTTTTATCATGAACTGCTGCTGCAGCTAGCATTGCCTCCTTACGAGGGAACTCTTTAACGGTTAGTAGTATGGACTCGAAACTTGGTATTTAAATTTAATTTTGTTTGCTAAACATGATCTTCCCATAAACTGCTGCTGCATACAGGCTGGTCTCCTCACGAGAGAACTCCTCAACAGCTATTGTAGCATTACCATGAAAGTTTGAATACGCGTTTAAAAAGCCTTTTTAATGAAAAATTATCATTACATGGTTTTTTTTTCGCTACTAGTCGGTCTGTCTTTAAATTAAATAGATATTTAAAAAATAGGTATCATCATCTGCCTAGATTTGGATAGACTGATGGTCAGACTTTCAGGCGTTCTGTAACGACTGTCAAAGATCTACGAATGACAACCAGAACCGGGGACAAAAACTTTATCTTAGATTCAGAATTTACCACATCATTAAAAGAAACAATAAATGATTTTAAAAAATATATAAGAGTAAGTAATTTGTAAAGTATTCTATCATACTGAACAATAAAACTATTTAAAAAATGTTTTGTTTAATTTGTCTTCACCTATTGTGACAACCCTACCAAAATAGGTAACAATTTTGCACGTTCTTAAGAAGCTTTGTCTCTGTTCCGTTTGGTTACTCATGTCGCATAACAGTGTATGTATTATATTTTGATGGGCGCAAAACTTTGACACTTCCATGGCTTCATACGTCGGTAGCAGTGTACTAACAACAGAATTAACTTTTTACAGAAAATCAGGCATGAGGCTGGATGTTTTGTTTAATTAGATTTTAATAGACCATGAAACATTACAACAAAAAAACCAAGGAACTGTACATTTTAACGACGCAATACTCAGTAAAACAGATGGTAAATGATCACACGCGACATACTACTTCTCCAAGAAAACTATAAAACAGCAAGTTGTAAAAACTATCACTAAGTATAGTAACGGGAATAATAACCTTTCACTTAGGTACGCAAGATTCATAAACGATTTTCTCTAAAGTCATAATTCTCTTGCCTTATCGGAATTTAATTAAGGTTAGCGCAACATGTCTTATTCTTCCTTACCAGTTTATCAGTCGCCATTAAGGTAGTTACCTACCTTTTGGCCATATCATCTTTCACACAGACCATTCATCGTTTTGGCTTATTCCACAAATCCCCCCTGAAAATCCCCCTTAGGGGGAAAAGTGGAATCTATAAATAAAAAGTGTGGAATTCCCCCCTGATAATCCCCCTTAAGGGGGAAAACTGGAATTGAAAAATACTTATTCCACAAACCCCCCCTGAAAATGCCTCCGAGGGGGAAAACTGGAATCTAAAAAAAATATAAGTCTGGAATTCCCCCCTGATAATCCCCCTTAGGGGGTAAAACTGGAATCTGAAAAACCAACGTCCAGAAATCCCCCCTGAGGTCATTAAAATTTATGGAGTGCTTCTGCTACTGGTGCTGGGCACCGATTTGTTCGCCGGTGCTTGTTGCTAAACTATTTACCGCGGGCGCCGGCAGATATTTTACTTAGAAAACCTAGAATGCAGGAGCGAGCGAAGCGAGCTTGGGAATCATTTTTAACCATTCACACACTAACAGGAGCTAATATAAAGCTATAATAAAGCTAATATAAAATGTATACTGAATTATTTTATGTAATTCGAGTTTAAATACTTTAGGCAGACATGTTGTTGTTCCTTATTTATTTATAACTAGCTGCGCCCCGCGGTTACACCCACAGTCTCGCTCGATCCCGTAGGAATATCGGGGTAAATAATCCTATGTCCAAATCCAGGTCATGGTCTACGCATGTACCAAATTTCATCCAAGTTGGTTCACCCGTTGTAGCGTGAAGGCGGAACAAAAAAGCTCACTTTCCCATTTATAATATTAGCAAGGATTCTAACTATAATATTATAAAGGCGAAAGTACGTTTGTTTCGTTATTTGATTTGATATCTCTTCACGCTGTCGGAACAACGGCTCAATCGTTTGTTATGAAACTTGGTTTGGGGATTGAGAAAACACATAGGACGCTTTTTGTTTTGAAATTTTAAAGTACATAGATACTTTTAAATTCCCTGGTTAATAGTCCCTAGGGAACGATTTATAACCGAAGTCACCAGCAACAACATTAATGACTTTAAGAAAATCACTAAATAAACATACCATATTATATTAAACTAGCTGCCCGTCCCGGCTTCGCACGTGTGGGATCCCATTTTTTTTCATTTGACCGTTTTCAGGTTAATATACATATAGCCTCAAAAATAACGTGGCTTTCTATCAGTAAAAGAATTTTCAAAATCGTTTCACTAGATCCAGAGATTACCTCCTACAACCTCACAAACTTAACCTCTTTATAATATTAGTATATATATAGATTACAAACAGCCTACTGTTTGTAATGAAAAGGAAAAGAAAGGAAAGGAAAAGGTCCGTGAGAATAGTACATTAGGTACCTATACCTGATGTACTATTGGTATTATTTCTCACGGACCTTTTCCTGGAAAATCTCTTTATCTTTGTACTTAATTTTTTTTACTATCTGAAAATTGCCGAAAAACTTGATAATTGTTTTATATTTAACAAAGTGATGTTATTAAGGGAAACTTTCATATCTAAATAATTTAGTTTTTCTAGGTAGGTTGTGTGTACTTTGTTTAAACAGTTTTAATTATTATTTTTACAAAAATCAACCGACGACCAATCCTCATCGCAGTTTTTTTGTGATTGTTTTTACTCTTCATCACATTTTATTATATCAAAAGTCTGTGAAAAAAAAGACTCAATAATGATATTATATATATCTTATTGTCGTTTTTTTGTTAATAACATTGTATCTGATTACTATTTTTTATGTACTTTAAGAGCGTACAAATCAAAACTAAAAATGAGGGGGAAAAGTGGAATGATCCAAAATGAAAAGGGGACTTTCTGGATTTCTTTTATATTAAGGTCCAGTTTTCCCCCTTGAGAGAGATTCTCTCAGGGGGAAAAGTGGACTAACTTAAAATGAAAAGGGGACTTTCTGGACTTCTTTTATATTAGGGTCCAGTTTTCCCCCCTGAGGGGGATTCTCTCAGGGGGAAAAGTGGAATAAGCCATCGTTTTTATGGTCTCCCCTTACTCTTAAACAACATGTCCCAGAATTAACGAACGCACTTTACCATGCACCCAAAGAATTAGAATTAGAAAAAAAAAATAAGAGTACTTTGCAATAAAATAAGAGTACCTTATCATGTGCCTACTGTACCTACGAGTATGTTATGATCATAATACACTAAATTTTTACTATTAAGTGTTTAAGCAATGTTTTTTATTTCTTAAATTACTTATTACTAATTCTGGGAGATTTTTTTTACATTACAAATCTACGCACGCCCACCGTCGCACACGTATAAGGGCCTAGAGTTTTGACTGTACAGCGGAAGTGTGACTGTCATTTACGTATACTCCATAGGTTTAGGTAGTTAAATAAAGGTAAACAAATCGTAAAAAGGATTTTTTATAGTTGACACTTTCTTGTTTAAAAATACGGTGTATCAAAATCATGTTTATTTTCGATTTATACGATAGTTTCCTCTTTTATTAATAAATATTATACTTTATAATTTATTCGTAAACTACTTTTCCCAGATGTAACTACTTGAGCACGATGTTTTTGTTAGATTCATTACAATAACATAATATTTTATAATCTGCCTATTGTAAGGAGCCCAAAATGACAGGTTCCCTAAACCTTTTAGAAAATTTAACGAATTTGCTAAATTCAAAAGTACAACTGTGTGTGATGTAGTATGGCAACTGAAGTGGCAGGTATTACGTTTAGACGGTTAACCAGACTTTGACAGCGCTTTCAACAATCGACATTTACGATTTTGCGAGTGCGTTTCGATTTTGTTAAATTGTTTTAATATAGCTAGGAAAATCATTGATGATAAGTTCATCAGATTCTGATTCAGATTCCGAATAGAGCCTATTATTATATGACTATGACTGTAAATAATATGATCTTAACATTTGAAATAAAAGGTTTCGCATCTATGAGTCACGTGGATTTTTTTGTTTACCTTTATTTTACTACCTAAACCTATGGAGTATAGTTTTTATCATTTCTGAGATAAAAAAATACCTATTGTAAAAATCACAGAAATCGATTCATTAAACAATTCTGAACCAACTAAGTAATTTATGAATGTGCATACTTCAGTTACACATTGTATAGCCTTCGAAATTCATACCCACTTTCCCGATTTTCTCCTGAAGTATTCATAGTTATCGCCATACGAGAATAGTATTTATCAAACGCCCTCTAGTAAAAGTTGTAGTGGTTGTTTCACAAGACAATCACTTTTGAATTTTGCGTATCTAGTTGTAAGGTATTTATTGCGTTCACCTAAGTTGGGACTGTAAGGGGTTATGATACTGGGGAGGGTGGAAGGAAAACGCGCTCAAGGCAGAGGGCGGATAGTCAGAAGGCTGTTGTAGGCATCTACCAAGAGGTCCACACTGCAATCGACCGCATAACTTGCAGCACGCGCCATGTGTGGTCGCGATCCTCAGCATTCAGGGAACGACGACGAATATGAAGGTATTTATATGCTTGTGAATTTATATGGAAATACTCTAGTTTTTATGAGTTTGATACTAAAACAAAAGACTATATTTAATGACCTTATAATTATAAGACCCTTAAAATGACATACAGACAATGATAGACAGCTGCTATAAAAACCTAACTTTGTTTTTCTTTATGTATAACTAGCTTCCGCCAGCGGCTTCGCCTGCGTGGAAGTCGGAAATTATCCCGCGGGAACGTACACACGGCTACACATCAACCTATCATTTCCAGTACCTATAAGCTGATCTCGCACTGTATAGTATTTCCGTACAGTGCGAGATCAGCGTAAATTGGAAATGTATAGCTTGATGTGTAGCCGTGCGTACTACCGGGATTATCTGACACAATTACGTTAAGTGTGCTCCTACCGATTTATAGCAACCTGGTACTTCGAAAGCATAAAGCGTGTTCTAGCTGACACAACTATATTAGATGAGCTCCTACCAAATTATGACAACCTGGTACTTCGTTCAGAATACCAATTTACAAAAGATCTACTTATTTAAAACATTTCTTATTTGTTTCTATATTTACGACAAACGTACTACCGGGATAAAAAGTGTCCTGTGTTAATCTAGGTTATAATCTATCTGTATGCCAAATTTCAACCAATCCATTAGGTAGTTCTTGCGTGAAAGAGTAACAAACATCCATACATACATCAATACATCCATACATACAAACTTTCGCGTTTATAATATTAGTAAGGATTATGTTGCTTGCATAAGCTACTTTAGGTATTTTAGGTTTTCTATTTCAGTTATGAACAGAGAAGAATCATTTGTGATTCCTTCTGGTTTCCTCATTTTAAACTTTACAATTAATTGGTGACTTGACTTTTTCTTTATGTCCATGTAAGATTATTCTTTTTATTAATTTTCTTATGATTATACACTCTACACACCCATACAGGTACGTCTTTAAATTTTGACCAACGGTTTTGATCTTCAGTAACAGCAATAAATAATATTCAATTCTATTATTTTACTTACTTAAGCCACTCTATAGCCCATTCACATTTGTCGCCTCGTCCAGTGTCATGATTGATCTAACTGCCTCTCAAGGCTGGGTCACAGTGCAAGGGGGACAGTGCATGGAATGCTATAATGGAATAATAGTGCATTTCATTGTGATAGCTACCTCGCAATGTATACCACTTATGATGACTGACATGTTCAATATATGTATATCAAACATCTGACTTTGATACTTTTATTCGCACAAGTAGCAATTATTTTATCAAAAATAGTACTGACCAAACTTGATTACTCTTTCCGCATCATGGATTTTAGGAAACAGACAAGGTACTCTTATTTTATTGCAAAAATAAATCGTTCTCTTTGAGTTTATGTATGAATGTAGTATATAGGAAGAACATAGGCAACCAAGGAAATGCAATTCACCCACTAAAAAACTAAATAGAGAGACCATAAAATGGGGACAAAATCGAGGTTCTTTTAATGCAAAGTTTAAATTGGATACGGAACTTTATTGTGTTCTGGACTTGTTGACAGATGTATGATTTGTGCAAGCCTTGTGCTGGTATGAACATAACCATTGTTATGGCTACAGCCAATTTCAAAAACTGTTGATAGAACATGATACTACAGAGTAGTATTAGTCACTGCAATTAGCATGTATCCCAATCAACACAGCTCAAATCATTGTCAGAGGAAGTCAAAAACTAGTAATAAATCATCATACTTCTAAAGTTGAGTTAAACCGCCGATTTTTTTTTTGTAATATCCTATTAAGGAGTGTCAATTATTATCCTATCATGTAAATTTTACGTATTTATGGATGCAGAAGAAAATTCGTCTTCAAATGTTTTAGAAATATTTGAAAATAATGGTTGTTTGTAAACACAGGTTGAAACAAAAGCACTGTAAATTTACATCTTTTGATATAAAAGTATTCAATCATACAACTGTCGCTGATCAAAATGTTTCAATAGGTCTAATTAGAATTGTATTAAGCCTGATGTGGCAGATAAATGATTAGACGGAAGTAATAGTAGAGTATGTTTTAATTTTAAGAATTGATTGCCTCTTCCACTTTGTATAATATTAATTAATAGGACAACAGGTTGCAGATAATGATGATTTTTGGGCAGACCTATTTTTTTTTAATTTTAGGTAGTCAGATTAGATTAAATGAACAAATGCACATTCTATTCCCAGTCTACCAAATTATTTTTTATTTAATCAGGGATATAAACGAACTAAAGAATTATCTATTCTTTAGTTTATCTCTCCATACTAAAATGTCCAAGAGTATCTAGATTGCTCTAGTTCTATAATTGTTTGCTTTACCATCAGATACTTAATAAGTTTTTATTATTCAAGTCTGAAGTTTTACAAACCATTGCAGTTCATTTGTAAGATCAATTCTTTTGTCAAACTCACAATGAAACCATAACACAGCTGAAACATTCCCTGGGTTGGCTCACCAGCGCCATCTAGTGAACATAACCTGAATCAATCCTAAATGGATAGTGGAACTGTGTCATTTGTCAAAGAAGGTAATAACTTGGTTTTGATACAAACATCAACCCCTGTTAATGTTTTAGCAAAATAGACACCATCATTATTTAGGTGCACATTATGATTGCAAGAAGTCAGAGTCAATCAATTTCTAATAAGCATCTCAGTATTGATGAACACGGTCAGATTCAAGGTATTGCAGTATGTAGGATCATTTTCATCATTGATGGCTTTAATGCGGATCGATGAATAGTTTCTTGAGTTTCTAAGTACTCAATGTGGACCCCAAGCTTAGATAAAAATTAATGTCTTGTTAGCCTTATTACATTAGCATGATAAACAAAAAAATATAAGTTTTGTTCCAATTTAGCCCCAAATTGATAAGTATTACAAAGTTAATTACCTAATAATTTTATTGATTTTTATTGAATATAGATGATCCAAAATATGAAGAGCCTAAATATGAAAGAGTCGTGTTCAATCCAATTCATGATTATTTCCTAACTGATGCAAGAGAAAATGTACTGAATATTGGGCACACAAGCAAAAAAAGCCTCTATAGCTACTAACATTATGTAGTTGGTACCATGCACGTAGCAGTAAAATATGGAGGATGCATATCCGATACCATCGAAAATCTCTTCTAAATCTAAATAGGCCGCTGTGATAGGCAAGGAATAGCTATATTATGCTGTTTATCGACGAATCACGATCATTTTTATTGATAAAAAGTGCTGTAAGACAAGAAATGCTGTCAATTGCCACACGATAGTACCGCCCTATCCATTGATGTTGATGTAGCTTAAAATTGGACTTACCTCGCACAAAAATGACATAATCCACAAAGAAAATAATAATAGATGAAGAGAGATAAAAACTAAACCGAAATTATTCACTGATTGTGTAGGATTTAGTTAAGTTTCACAATTTTTTCCACAAAACAATAACACTACGCGCAATCACTATAGGACTACCACACTGAAGTTGTTGACAACGATTCAAAACAGCCAACCTGAGAGACAAAATTAATCAATTTTTTTGGAGTTACTTCATGGTAGAGTTTGAGATAGGGTCACTTATAGTATCTGTTCGACCACAGCGTTACAAGAATAAAAAATGTTTTTATAATTTCTATTTTGTATGCTGAAGTAGTAGTATATTTATACTACATAAAGTACGTCAACCTTACGTCTACATAATTCACAAAGTACCTGGCAAAATGTTTTCGAGAAAGTATGCAAAGACTTACACAAAAATATTACTAAACCCATTTCCTACCTATACCGATTACCTACGTCTTCTTTAGCATGGCCCTTTTTCCAGATATTTTGAAAAATATTTTACCTATTGGACCAAAAAAACGATTAGCAATGTAACTACAATTCCGACACACTATTTTAGAAAAGAGCCAAGAGAGTAGAAATTAGTAGAGTGCGTTACACCAAATTAAGCAAGAACAGTTTTTGTACGCACGGCTACACATCAAGCTATACATTTCCAGTATAAGCAGATCTCGCATTGTATAGGATTTCCATACAGTGCGAGATTAAAGTATACTGGAAATGTCTAGCTTGATGTGTAGCCGTGTGTACCTAATCAGTTTCACCTGCTTATTTTTAAAGGCGCAGTCCCAAAAATAATTGATATAACATGAACGCTCTCCAGACTACGGAAGTATTATGTTCATTTAAAACAATAGTTCTGAGTGTTGCCGGCCGTAAACAATAGCAGTATCCCATTTCTTCTCGTGGGTGTCGTAGAAGACGACTGGTCTTACTAGAGAATGGGCGGCAGCGTTCTTTATGCATTTTACCACCATACTGCGATCGCCAACCCGCCTGTCAAGCGTGGCGATTATGGTAAACCATCTCCTTTTGGGGGAGACCTATGTCCAGCAGTGGACGTCTTTCGGATGAAATGATGAAGATGATGATGACGATGAAATAATAATATAGATAACAATACAGATCAGATGAAAAAAATATTGAGTCAAACTATAAAATAGTTTAGCCCAATATTTTTTTTGGTGAAAGAAAGAGTTTTCAATCAATGTCAAAGGAAAGTTTCATACATACCTATTAAATGCTGATAATCAGTTATTTGTCAACTCTGTTTGCGTCTGTTTCTAAAATATTAGCGAGACTGGGCTACCCTGTCTAGCGTCGCAATCGCAAAACGGAAAATGTCTACCGACGCACAGTATGATAAATGCCTCAAAAATCGTACATCGATTTTTTATTCTTTTAATTGCACTGTTTTGAATGCGAGAGTAGAACTCCCGAAAATACGAAGAGCTCTAAAACAGAATTAGAATTTTTATTTGACATTTCTGGATTTTCAGAAAATCTCTAAACGATGTGTTAAACATTTGTTTTTGAAGTTTATTGACAGTATAATTATACAAGGTATTCTATAAGTAAAATAGAAATGATTTTTCAATAGTAGACAAACAAATATGCCCGATTTTTTTTCCTTTTATTTTTTCCCTCGGACACCTCTTGTAAGTAGCACCTAATATTTGTCTGAAAATATTCTTCAAAACTGTACTATTAACTATAAACAAATTCTGATGTAATAGGGTTAACAGTTAACACTCAGAACACAAAAATTTGAATTAATAATTTTCTATTGAGACAATAATATTTTCTATATTAACGCGGGTCCCGGCGCCCGGTAGCAGTACTCATTGATGTCTGTACTATTTATACAGAGAAAATTTGTGAATTTGTGTAATAAGGGGTAATCTCCTAAACTTCTCATCCGATTTCAAAAACTCTTTCACAAAAAGAGAGCTACACTATTGCCAAGTGCTATATGATGTTTATGGTAAAAGTATGTGACTTTCACGTGGATGAAGTCGCGGGTAGAAGCTAGTAATTACGCATGAAACGAAATAAAATTTACAAAATATACTTACAAAATATAGCCACTACGAGGAATTTTTGAATTTTACAAAATATAGATATACAGATTTTTGATTTGTGTTAACCCTAACAAAAAATATACTGAACTCGAAAAAACCGAATTCCTTTGTGTTAAGCATCTGATATTTTACAGGCAAGTTGACGTAACACTAAACAATAATGTGTGTGAAAATAAAAGGACAGGCGCAAAAAAAAAATGACAAAATTACAGAAAAAATACGTAACATGCTATAAATTACACCTAAATATTTTTTTTGCATTTCTAAAAATAGCAGACATTTGGCTTTATCGCATAATATAAATAAGACACAAAAATGTTGCATGCATGAAATTATAACTATTTTGTTATTTCTATGGATACATAAAATATTAAATAAATTATAGCTCTGGTTCTAAGTTGAATTCGAACATGGGAGTTCTACTCTAGCATTCAAAATAGTGTAAACTATCGATTATAAGAATAAAAAAGCGATGTCCAATTTTTGAGGCATTTATCATAATGTGTGACGGTGTGCTGGGCCGACCGACGGCGCGCGACGGCGGCACTCCAAATCTCTTTTCTAACGTAAATAATACAATGATGTTGTTGAAAAAAGCCATTCCTACTGTTATTGTGTTACGCAACTTCTCCGATGTATGAACGTAAACGAGGCAAAAAGAGTGAGTAAGGGTCGTATATATGGCGTTCTGTAGTTTCTGCCTACTCTCATGGGAAGAAGGCGTAGATTTATCTAAAATAAACTTATTTTTAGAGGAATTTGACATTAATCTACATGGCACTTATGAATCGTCCGTCGTTTCCTATGGATAAAAACCGACTAGAAACTCTAGTCACAGAAGTAGATATAGTTTATCGAGATATATATTATAGTATAGCAAGCTACCACACACGGGAGCTATAACTATATATTATATTTTGCTCTCACTCGGTCTGCGGTCGTCCTTGCAAGGGCACGGTTTTAAAGCTTATTTTCTGTCCAGGATGTTCAAATAACTTTGAAATAATTATCACTATAATCAATCTAGGTAACTAAATTAATATGACAAGAGCACTACTTTTAGATCTAATTGATAGTTCCTCAGAGGATGATACCGATGCTGAATTTGATATGCACGTTGCGTTGTCAGGGACGAAAAATAGAACCATCTGGGTAGAGTCGCTTAGAAAACAAGCTGCTTGTTTTAATTCATTGTCCTTGCACTCTGGTACTTTCGTACACTCTCAATTAGATGTTCCATATCAAATAAAGAGCACGCTCTTTCCATGAACAAATAACAGGTAATGAATGGCAGGCGAATGAGTACCGACACACAAGCAATAGGTGGGTAGGCGTCGTAGAGGTGAAGCGAGCGGGGGAGAAATGCTTGTGTGCATCGACCACGGACCTCAGGCAGGCGTTCGGTGAACAAATGGAACATCCGATATCCTCAATATATATTTATCAAAATATATATCAATATACCAAAATATATATCAATACTAGCTGACCCAGCAAACGTTGTTTTGCCTTATAAATTATTTAGGGTGAACAACCCTTATCACTTAGGGGTATGGAAAATAGATAGTAGCCGATTCTCAGATCTACTGAATACGCATATAAAATTTGGTAAAAATTAGTAAAGCCGTTTCGGAGGAGTACGGTAACTAACATTGTGACATGGAAATTTTATATATAAGAGATGACAAAATGTACCGAGATATTTATATCGACATATTTTAGTGACGTCATAGAAATATATATTATAGCTGCGTGTACAATCGCACACATGAATCAATATAATAATATATACTAAAGCTACGTCTGAGACGGGCTTTATTCTTAAAATAATTGGCTTTCAAATATTTCTATAGTAGGTACAGACGCCAGCACATCAAGCTACCCCAATCTGTCAAATTTCTTTGATAGATTTTAAACTTTATCACAAACGAACAAAGTTCATGTTCAATTGAGAAAATTTGACAGTTTGGGGTAGCTTGATGTGCTGGCGTCTGTACAGTAACGGCCAGTACCGACATAGAAAATGGTCAACTAGTCGAATCAGGTGTGAGTCTACTAAAGTCTACAACGTTTTCACACTATCATAAATCTTTATATCATAGTAGACTGCTTACTGTAATACACGGCACTGGTTAATTCACAAATTAGAAGAGAATTTATGTAAAAGAAAAATCAAATAATCCATTTTTTTAGTCCTGTCAAAACCAAATGATCATCATGAATGCCATTAGAAAATTTCAAAAACTGTAACATATCTGAGTAAATAGGTAAATAGATGAAGTAGTCACTTAGAAACATCGTTTAGGTTCCAGCGATACCCCACACATATGGTGCGTTGAACTATTTTTTAAATTATGGGATCGAGCGATACCCCCCACACACATATTCATAATTATGTGCATTGAACTATTTTTAAATCTCTTGGCTATATGTATGGGGAGAGCCTCTGCGATTGAAATACTGGAAACATAAACTGTAATAACCACTATTACTCTCTTGGTGTTTCTGCTAACGTAGATCGAATCTTTTTACTATTTACTAAATAGGCATTCATAATGCTACGGCTACATTGGCGCAATAAAGCGAACTATTTACAGCGACAGCGCCCCGAACGCAGAACGAGAGAGAGCTGAAAGTGTAGTGCGCCTTATCGAACAATGACAGCAACATGCTTCAATATGTTTAACTTAGAATATTTCAAGGATATATTTTCTAATGCTACGACTACATTGTTAGGATAACGCGAATTCTACTTCACACGCTCTCTGTTGTACAGCGCAGCGATACGTCGAGCGGTATGCGATATTGTCAGTGCGCGAAATGCAGTTCCCATTATGGCAAAAATGTAGCAAAAGCATTAGAATACTTAGATATTTTTGAAATATTCTAAGTTAATTAGTAAAATTTAATCAATCACTCTAACGGAATAACACAACATAGAAACTGGAGGGGCTCGTGGTTACGAGCACTGATGCCGACTGGCACTGAGATCGACTAGTGTTGAACCAGTTTTGCAAAAGATCATAATTTTTCGTGAGATAGGTAACTCATGCAAACGTCATAGCTTTGCCGTAGTTGGCCGTAGTCGAGTCAAAAATAAAATGTTTTTATTATCTCACGATTTACATCTGGCAAGTAATAACGATTGCCTAGCAACACTTGTCGTAACCAAAATATTTGTCAATGTCATGCAATAAGTCATAGGTGTCATTTGTAGATGGTACTTTTCGTACTTTTTCATGACTGAAAATTTCTTTACTGATTAGTACGGATGTTCGGCAAGCTCTTAAAAAATTTAATGTAACAAAATACAAAAAAAGATACTGTGCTTTGAAACTGGGAGTCTGAATAAATATTTTGTGTTAAATTAATACAATAAATACTTACTTGAAATTGTGACTGTTTTGTGCCTGTAATAATGAAATCAGTAAATGTATTTAGAAAAATATTTGTGATGGCTATCATTTTAAGTGCTGTAGTTTTTGTTTTCTTCTGGGCAAATATGGAATTTGTAAGGTAATTAATTAAATTTTAATCCTAGCAATAGCCTGCCGATTTTCAAGAATATAGTACCTAATGAATAAATAGGCATTTTTCTGATACAATTTTTCTAATAAATAGTTAAAACTATGACGAAACTGGCCTTGCGGTCCTGTTTTCCGCATTACCCTTAGGTGTACATTTCTTTGTTATTTATAAAGTAAACAACAATTTTTTATCAAATGTTTGTACGTATCTCAAGTAATGAGTATGATTATTTAATTAATTATCATTGCTTTTAAAATATTCAGTGGGCCTTTGTTCAATCGAATTAAATTTCACCTTATTTAATAGTTACCACATTCTGCATCATAAAACAACTCTATCCATCTTTTCACAATAAATAGATGATGAATAATTATTTTTCGTTAATTGCTAAGTTCAAAGTTGACTTTACAGCTATAACATAATTTTTACCTGTAACTATCGTAAAACTCGTTTGTTCGAACGATGGCCCCTAAAGTAGGTACTTAACTGTACCTTGGGGACTTTTAACATGCCAAATGACAAATTAAACTCTATATGACTGAAGATGTCATTGCCTTAGAGCCATTAATATGGTGAGGTCTAAAGTTTAATTGGTTTTGGATTAAAAAAAATAATATGTATTCCTCAGTTCACAATAAGTTAACGTGGTAATGGTTTTCTGGTTATCCAAGTTCTTGCAGGCAATATAATTATGGCGAAACTGTCAAAAATATTTTAGAAAATATAAGCTTGGAATCATTGTTGTTCTTCCATAAGTTAACATGTAACCACATAAAATCACACCTGGTTCCTTGGATGCATTCGTACACCTATGTGTACATAGCACCGCCACATTTTGCCCGGTATATAATAATTAAGTCCCATGCAATAGGAGGTGAACCATGCAAATCGAAACTCCAGGCTGCTACTGAGGAATTACTTGATATATTATAACTACTAATTACTTCCATTTGCCCTTAGCAACGATGAGGAGATAACGAAACTGATTACAGTCAGTAATAAAAATCGAATTGAGATAAACTCTTCGTTATGAAGCTTGTGGGACTTGCTTGATATGGTGCTAAATTTTTCTGATACATTACAATAAATTATGCTTATTTCTGTAAAGTGACTTTTATAAACACATTTAACATTTAATACACATAAAAAAGAAATACAATTTTGAGCTAGATGAGGTATTACCTATTGCCTATTACCTATTAGTAACTTTTGCTATGAAAGTTCTTTACTTAACATGCTATTAATTCAACTAACATGACGAAATAGTGACAAATGATTGATTGCTGGCTAAGTTTTTCTCAACACCCGACAGTATGTTAACACTGTACTCAGTTACAAAATTGTGAACCTCGTGAAATAATAAATGGTACACAGTGAGCAGTGGTGGCCCAGCGGTAACATCTGCAACTTATGAGTTGTAGTCATGGGTTCGAAATCAAGCAGGCATTTTAATTTGTGTAAATTATTTCATCACTACTGCTCTCAAAACAGTGCAGGAAAAGGGCATGTGACATCTGAAGGCCAATTCTCGTAATTAAAAAGGTTTTGAGGTATTTTTGACAGACTTGACACTGACATCAGATTGTGAACATTCTTATAATTACGAGAATTGCCCCTCTGCTACCTGCACGGGGCCCGCATAGTGGTTAGGTTAGGGCCCACTCATAGGAGGCCAGTGTTTTAACAGTGGAAACATTTTAGACTAATTATGCTACGCTTAGAAGAGGGGAAAAACTACAATTTACTGATAAAATTATTAGCAAACTAGCGACTATCCAGTACTTTGTCTGCATGTAAAATATATTGTAGTTTTAAACCATTCCCAGGCCACCGTGACTGTCGGACAACAAAGATTTTCTATTGAGCATTCATTTTGTTCAATTACCCATAGCACATGAAAAGTGATTATGAATAACATAGATCAGCTCAGTTTTATGTTGAAATAGGAGTTTTAACTTCTCTATGGATTGTTAAAACCATTTTGTTAAATGATAAAAATTCTTCACTACTAATTGTAATCATGAGATCATGAGAGCAGAGGTAGCCCAGTGGTAACGGCCGCGACTTACGAGATGACGGTCGTAGGTTCGAACTCAGAGAGGCGCTTTACTTTGTGTAAATTATTTCGTCACCACTGCTCTTAAAATGGTGAAGGACACCATCTTGAGAAAACCGGTATGTCCTAGACCCAAAAATTCTAAGATATGTGACATCTACCAATCCGAACTGGGCCCGCGTGGTGGTTTGTGGCCCGCTCCCTCTCACAGAGAGGAGGCCTGTGTGCCTGTGTTGTGTGTGCAGTGGGAACATTATAGGCTGATTATGATGAAATGTAATCAGCCGTTATACTCACTTAATTTAGAAAGCACATATAATCATTTCAAATAAGCAAGTAAATTACTTTCTTTTTTAATGTTCACCTCCATTCAGAAGATAGTTAGTCTTTTACACAAGATGACCTGTTTATTTAAACATTTTGTCTGTCAGGTGAATCTGGTATCAATTTCTATGTAAGGTGTTGTACTTGGTAGGTTTTAATCATCGTCATCATCATTTCATAGTACTCGGACACTTACTGATACGCCGTAATTCGAATTTAACACGGAAAAGGCGTCGAACAATCACATAAGATCGAAAGTTCTCATAATAGGCATGGACGCAAAACGCGCGCTGTCCCCCCGTGTGTATGTGTCCCATGGTTAGTAAAATTGTAAAATTGCAATAGCCGCGCCATGCACCGATACCCACCCTGCACCCCTCCCCTTTGAACTTTAGAGATTAGCGTGGTTTCAAAAGTGAATTTCTGGACCAACCTGTATAATTTCAGAAACACGCATATCGACGGTGAAGTATCAATCGTCATCATCATCATTTCAACCGAAAGACGTTCACGGCTGGACATAGACCTCCCCCAAGCTTCGCCACTTCGGCCAGTTCTGTGCTTTCCCGCATCCAGCGGACTCCTGCGGCCCTCAGAAGGTCATCGGTCCACCTTGTGGTAGGCCTTCCAACTTTACGTCTTGCGGTACACTGTCGCCACTCCAGAACGTTCCGGCCCCATCGGCCATCAGTTCTGCAAGCAATGTGCCCTACCCACTGCCACTTAAGTTTGGCAATTCTTCGGGCTATATCGGTTACCTTGGTTCTTCTGCGGATCTCTTCATTCCTGAATCGATCACGCAGAGAAACACCAAGCATAGCCCTCTCCATTGCCCTTTGGGTGACTTTAAGCCTTCTTATGAGGCCCATTGTGAGCGACCACGTTTCGGTTCCATATGTCATCACTGGCAGTACGCACTGGTCAAAGACTTTCGTCTTGAGACACTGCGGTATGTGGGATGAGAAAATATTGCGAAGCTTCCCGAACGCTGCCCAGCCGAGTCGGATTCGATGACTGACCTCTTTCTCGAAGTTGGACGTACCTAACTGGACAGTTTTTCCTAGGTAAACGTACTCGTCCACAACCTCGAGTGCAGCGCCTCCGACCTTTATGAGAGTGGGTGTTACATGGGCATTGAACATGACCTTTGTCTTGCCCATGTTCATTTTAAGACCCACTCTTTCGGAAGCTCTACGGAGGACATCGAGCATTGTACTGAAGACCTCCATGGTCTCAGCCATGACAACTATATCATCGGCAAACCGAACGTGAGTGATGTACTCGCCATTGATGTTGATGCCAGCCAGACGCGGTCGCAGCCAAAGACTTTGGGGGGACACAGACAAAGACTACCTACATATTAATAAGAAATTATATTATATTTTCGAAAAATTACTATTTTAAGCTTACGTTTACGGGGGGGTCATGACCCCTAGGACCCCCCACCCCTCGGACCGCGCCTGATGCCAGCCCTTTTCCAGTCCAGAACCTTATAGACATCCTCCAGTGCAGCGGTGTACAGTTTCGGAGAGATAACATCTCCCCGTCTAACACCTCGCTGCAGAAGGATAGGTTTCGAAGTTTGATCCTGGAGCCGGACTGACATAGTGGTGTTTTCGTACAGACACTTCAACACCTCGATGTACCGATAGTCGATCTGGCATCGTTGGAAGGACTGCAGTGCAGCCCATGTCTCGATCGGATCGAAGGCTTTTTCGTAGTCCACAAACGCTAAACAGATTAAATACTAGGTTTAAATACCAGTTATCATTACAGTTGTCATTATTATTTTCTCAGCTCCTACTAGCACTGCTAACTGCTAAGTTTACGTCAGTCCACCAAGCTTCAATACAACTTTCAGTGTCAGCTGAAAATTCTGCAATTTGAGAAATAACATCATATTACTGATAGCTGCTATGATTTCAAAACATATGTGTACAGGTTTCTACGAATGGTGGAAGCGATCAATGATTCCATAACATAAATACAGATAAAATCATGCCTGTAATCTCCAATGGATTAGGCAGAGGTGTAGTACACCCTCATTTGGCCAGTTAATACTTTTAAGTCCCATGTAATAGGGGGCGAGTATACTGCTATTTAGGTGCATTCAGTTAGACTGGTAGCCTAACTCAATATAGTTAGGAAAAATCAGGCAGATTGATTTTAACTTTTTTTTGTTATTATTTTACATGTTCTGTGGAAATATCAACGGTTATCTTTAAAGGTTAAAAAGATTCATTGCTGTGACTGAAAATTTGGGTGGCACAATTTGGGTGCAGAGACCTGAAAAGATAAGGTAATAATAACAGAAAAATCATCTTTACAGATTGTTTGTATTGGTTTGTATGGTATAAAAATATTTTTTTTCCACCTAATGATGCAAATTAGGACTGAATGTATTTAGTGCAAGCTTTGATTTTTAATCCATCCATTGTTTACAATACTTCACCGGTCAGGAAATCATAGTAAGTAATGTTTTTTTTTTTGTAGATTATGGCAATATTTACCAACCACATTCTCTTTATTTTTTGAGGCTTCATTGTACTCTGGGTGACCATCACATTTTCTATTTTGATTGCATAGTAAATCGCTAACTAATGCCATCCATGATCGGTTTCTCAGTTTCTGAAGAATTTTAGCCGAAGTGTATCCATAGTGCTCACAAACGCATTGATGTCAAATCAATAGCACTATTGATTCGACATCGCGTTTCGGAACACCCAATTAATAATTAACAAACTAGGTCGAATAATGTTTTTTGAATCAATAGCCATTGCGAATATATAAAGGTCCTCAGAAACTGGTTACCGTGTTAATTCACCTGTATTGTATAACATGGATTTCATGCAATGTACCTACTGGTTCGGCTGGATCAGATCAATACAACAGGCACAATAATTTGTTGCAGAATAGATTAGTATAGTATAGAAAACTCTTTGTTTATGTACACCATAAGCATATGAATTACAGATAATTATCGAAATTTTAAAGAGTCACACAATGGGCGTTCTTATCGGTAAAAGCGCGAGCCATCTTTTAAAGACAACCTTCGGATGGTTAAAGGGAGAAGGAAAGTCAGTACTGCAGGTATAGCCTGTGGTGTACAATATGTACATTAACAATACAAACACAGTGCAGATTAGTTGACTTTTCAGGCACACTGCACTAATTTTTACCCGAAATGGCTGACTGTACAGGCAGACTGCACTAATTCTTACACAAAAATGGCTGACAGTACAGGCAGACTGCACTAATTCTTACTCAAAATGTAGATTTGGGAAGTTGGTTGTTTCGCTCTAATAAAAAAAACTCAGTGGGTCGCGGAACACACTGACATTAAACTGCAATGCCTTTCAATATGACAATTCGACAACATGCATTTTTGGTTATTCACGTCGTCGAGCAGACGAATTTTTCAAACATATAAAGTAATGGTTTTGGAATTTCTTTCGTCCTTCGGGTTGTGAAAGAAAGGGTGTTAGGGCTCCCACAGACGAGCGACGCGACATTGCGATACGATTCTGCTACAACAAATTCCACGAATTTTTCATAGAAATTGTTCCACTAGAGTCGCGTCGCGCCTGTTTGCGGAAGTCTAAATTTGAGGGGTGCTGATAGCTTCTAATCAAAGAACATAATATCCGTATAGAACTGATAAGCCCGTAATGATTAAAGGTGTTCGGCTATTGTTAACTTTTTTATATTCGTATTTACCTAAATATGAGTGATCAGCAAAAAAAGTCTAGCGCGAGTCGCCTCGCGCTCTAAGTCCCGTATTACAGAACCGTACTCAAGACTCACATGCATTACTTAAAACTAGTTTCAACCAATTAACTGACTCTAAACTATTAAACTAACGTTTGTGGATCTTTGACAGTCGTTACGGGTCGTCAGAAGCCCGAAAGTCTAACAACCAGTCTTACGAAAGGATATCGTGTTACCCAGTAACTGGTTTGTGGAGGTCAGATAGGCAGTCGCTCCATGTAAAATACTGGTATTCAGCTGCATCCGGTTAGACTGGAAGCTGACCTAAACATAGTTGGGAAAAGGCTAGGTAGATGATGAAGTGACTTTAAACTAGTTTTAGGTAATGTTTCAGTCTTGAGTGAACGTCGTAAGTGTTTTGTCTGTTCTACCACCATCATTAATATATCAATGGCCACCAAACGTTATTTAAACCAATATACTCTTTATAAGAGTAAAGATTTGTTGTTTTGTATGTTTATTTGTTTGTTACGCTTTCACACTAAAACGGCTGAAGAGATTTGGATGAAATTTGGCACATGGGTAGACCATTACCTGGATTAGGACACAGGATATCCCGATATTCGCACGGAATCGAGACTTATGCAGCCGGTATCTGTATAATTACTGTACTCTACTGTAATCTGTATTATTAGTATGCGTAGCCGGTGTCTGTATAATTTACGAACAAATATTTTATACTTTTAATTTATGTTACTCTCTCTCTCTCCACACTACTTCTCTACACTTGTCCGCGTGGACCTCGTAAGTTATCCCACAGGAACATTATACTGAGATAAAAAGTAGCCCATGTTACTCCTTATAACATCAGATATATCCATATCCTGCCAGTGAAACTCCCGCAGACACAAAATAACAGCTTTTTACAAAATGCTTATGAAAGTATATACGGTACTAGCTTCTGTCCGCGACTTCGTTCGCGTCAAATATCTTGCTCCCCGATTTACCCCGTCGCACGCCTCGGCTGCCCGTGCGAGTAGTTCGTATTCGTGAGTTTTTTCTCTTTGCTCAGCTCCTAGGGGTATTAGCGTAATGTCATATAGCCTATAGCCTTCCTCGATAAATTGGCTATCCAACACTAAGAGAATATTCTAATTCGAACCAGTAGTTCCTGAGATTAACGCGTTCAAGCAAACAAACAAACTCTTCAGCTTTATTATTAGTACCTATAGATATAGATTTATAGCAAAATTATTTATAAAATAAAATTGTCAGTATGTTTGTAATCTCTCAAACGGCTGGACCGATTTTAACGGGACATCATAGCTGATGTTATAAGGAGTAACATGGGCTACGTTATCCGGAGAATACTGACCTTTTATCTCGTTACAAATTTAATTAGATCGTTAGCTTTGTAATTAAACTGAATGTGCGGTTTGATTTCGTCACGTTAGAAATTATTAAAGCGCGGTGTGAGCTCATTTATGACACTAATCTAATTAAATAATGGGCTGGAAGTGTTGTTTTTAGCTGAATATATTGCGCTGTCAATAGGTATTGTGATGCATATTCTACTAAACAAATTTTCAATGAATTCATTCACTGACAAACCACGCACAACTTAAATTAAACCGTAGGGTTTAGATTCTAGACTAAAAAGACCTTACGTTGTTTGCTATTTTCAGGTCAATGTGAAGCTGTATATTGAAGAAAAAATGAATAGCGATCGTAGCACCTATGTATAATTACAGAATTTAAATCATTAATACGACCCTGTTAAGTTCATTTAATCCCATTGAATTACTTTATATAAAATTTAAGATTAAATGAAATTAAAGGGTTGTGTTGTGGATTTTTATGATTATAATTCTGTTAAGCCCTATTTTCGGCCCGAATCATATTTTAATCAACATACAATCTGACGGCACTGACCTGCAAATTGCAGAAGACGTAAGAAAATATGAACTTCCCTGGCAAGTGCATCCTCCTTAAAGTTTTCCAATTAATTCAAAGTCACCCTGTATATTCATTAATTAAAAAACTACCACCCGTTTACTCAACGCAGTGTTTCGCCTAGAACAAGCTAGGTGGACAAAAGCGTATTTAATTTTTCCTGCATGTGTACTCTCGTTAGCTCGCTTTGTGTAAAAATAATTTTATGAATTAAACACAACATAAAATAAGAACAGTAATATGTAATCATGGAACCTACCTAAGCAGTTTAGTTTAGGCATGGTCAACTAGTCTTATTGGCACAAATGAAAAACGAAACAGAAACTCATAGGTATCTTCGCTATGCTCAAACTTCTGCAGAGCTATTCTGTAAAAATATCACCGTGATATGTAGGTGAAGTGAGCATAGTGGTATAGAGACCCCTCCGTGCCTCGGAAAGCACGTTAAGCCGTTGGGCCCGGCTGTCATTTGTAGATCTTTGACAGTCGTTACGGGTCGTCAGAAGCCCGAAAGTCTGACAACCAGTCTTACCAAGGGGTATCGTATTACCCCAGTTACTGGGTTGTGGAGGTCAGATAGGCAGTCGCTCCATGTAAAATACTGGTATTCAGCTGCATCCGGTTAGACTGGAAGCCGACCCCAACGTAGTTGGGAAAAGGCTAGGCAGATGATGATGATGTAGGTGAAGTGAGCTCGAAGTGAACTGTCATTCCACCTGATGCTAGGGATTAACACTATTGAAAACTCACGTCAAGCTCACTTGACCTAAGTTTTCACGGTGAGATTTTTACAGAATGGATCGGCTGTTTGTTTGCACTGTGACAAGAGCTTCTACAGCCCAATTTACTAATAGAGGAAAGCGATGAATTAAGACACACGTCCAATCACTTCCCTCTGCGCTTCTGTGTTAGACGCCGGGATATGGCGCTCAACGGTGTTATCTAACACGGCTTCTAGATTAATTTAGCATGACTTTGCTATCAGTGAATGTACTGACTTTCACTGATAGCAGTATGCTCCTCCGGAGGGTAGCTTGTCTGTTTTGATTTAGCCAAACAGTGGTGCCGATTCTCTTGTCACAAAATTCTCTAAACTAAACTAAAAATCACTAAAATTTAGTTTATTCCTGTCAAACGACGATTTCCCATTCTGGAATTGACTAAAGTGACACAACTTAACTATATTTTAGTTTGACAGCACTAAGATTGTACTGAGTTTTTAATTTAGTGAAAATGGTAATTTTGCTATTCTGTTGTTGTCAATTTCATTATTCTATTCAATATAAAATTTTGATTCTCCAACTAAATTTGTCTATTTTTAATCGCGATTAAAAAGGTGTGGAATAAAATTGGTTGTCAAGAACTAAAATTCACACTGACACCTCGACTTCGGGCGCAATTATAGTACTGTACTTTTTTTTTCTTTTCTTTTGCTTATATCTCGAAATTGGTGTGTCCTATCGTAAAAATAATGAAAATTTCGACCCCCTTTATAAAACCCCGTACCCCTCTAAAACTCAACATGTAGGTAATAATTTTTCATATTTTCGATACAAAAAGTAAAAAAATCCATTTAAAACACGTCGAGGCTGCCCCCTGCGCGATTCTGGCTCTAAAAATAATCACGGGAGGCAAACGTGGAGTCGCGTTTGTCAAATTCGATTTTAGTAGTGTCAAAATTATTTTTAAATTTAGAGATCTTTTTTTGCAGAATAGCTTTAAGATTCTCATAGCCAAAAGTAAGGAATTTTAGTGATAGTTTAGTTAGTTTAGTTCGGTGTACAACAGAATCGGCACCAGTGATATGACGGAAGCACGTGATGTCCTGCCTACATAGACCACTTCATAGTCTGCTTGTAAGCGTGTGTCGCAGATTTAGAATATATATAGGAAGCTAACACTTCACCACCACTTAGTTGTCTAGCACTTAGCACAGAACTAGTTCTAGTTACATGAACTGATTAAGGACTTTTAGTTATGTCTCTAATATTTTAATCCTAGCAATATTTCTCGTTGAACGCGAAGCAACAATAATTAATCCTTCCAATTGAACGAGATCATCATCATCATCATCTTCTTGCTCATGTCCCATGTTCCATTCCATGTTTTAAAAAAGTAAATAAGATATCGTGACGGCTAACAGGCTCCTCTGTTAACAGCGGAGCCTGTTAGCCGTCACGCTATCTTTTCTCGCTCCTTTCTCTTTCACATAATTGCACACACAATCCATCTATCATTTCTTTGGACCTCATCTCCCTCTCAACCCATTGAACGAGATGATCAAATCGACGTTTTTTTCGATTTAAACGATAACTCTTGAAAGTCTTTTGGAGGTCTTCCCATTGAAGTAGAATCGTTAGCGGATGTAGAAGGATGTGGTTGATTACACAAAACGTATAATTTAATGCCTTCCTTCCAAATAGCTGTTATTCTGTGTCAGTACTTTCACCTAAGTTCATTTGGTTCATTTATTATTAAGTACCAACGAAAACAGTCAAGGAAGAGCCGAGCCGAGAAGATTCGATGGCTAGTTTCTACCAGCAAGCCAAATTTTCGGAAGAATAAAATAAGAACTTACAGCTTTAGAACTTGCGCTATAATATAACTAGTAAATGACAACTAGCCAAGACAGACCTTAGGCTTCAATACATTATCCTAAGTTATAAGAAGATATAATATTGTAAGGAACTTCAACAGTGTGTAGTTAGCCGAACTGTCAAAATGAACTGACGTATCCAACATGACACGGTTCGACACGCACTTTTGCTCGAGACAGCTCCGCGGACTGGCGCATCACTTACGTATCGTATTACATTAATATTATTTTGTTGTTAAGGGTTCAAGAAGACCGAAATCAATCATTGTTCTAGTAAAGTTTTAGTTTCATGATTAAATTTATTATTTTTGTAAAGCACATTGTTTCATTTGCTTTTAATATTTTAAGTTGTTATAACTAAATTTCAGGACTGACCATTGAACTTGGCAACGAAGGCATAATCATAATATTGAACTTTGCTCTCATTTCACATTTATGTTTTTGATGGGATACTTACTAACTTTTTTTAAAACACTATTTTCAAGTAAACCGGGCTGATATGGCTAGGGTCGGAGAGTGGGGCAGGCAGGGCACGATCCCTAGGCGCCTATTGAAGGGATCGCGAAAAGTCGCCAATTAAGAATTAAAAAAAATACCCACCTACTTCAATAAACCATTTCATACTATTATATCTAAGAAATCTGAAGAGCTACTTGAATTTATCTTTTTATTTCCAAATCTGCTCATTTCTATTCAAATTCTGCTTAAAATTGCAGCATTGCAAGTTGTGAGCGATTTTTAGCAAGTTGAAATTAATACCTTCGTTATTGAAGACTATAATTGGTCAAGAATGATTATGCGACCTAGCTTTGCTCAGTGTAGACCAAAAACATAATTTACAAAGGGGCGCAAATGTGATGCGTGCCTTAGGCGCCATTTTCTATTGGTACGCTCCTGGCTAGGGTTATTTTTATAATTACGATTCTTGCATTGGGTCCCAACAACTGACACTAGTTGCAGTTCTGTTCGTCTTACGCCCAGGTTTCATACAAATTTGCCCATCATTCTTTATATTACTAGTGAGATCGTATTTGGAACTCACATAATTTTAGTGTAGAATATATTACTTTAGAGCCATTTATCTTAAGTTTCGTTATGAAATAATTTTATGGCAGCGCTTTAATTTGTTTGTCGCCCATCCCTGTGGAATGTTAGAGGAAAATCATTTTTGGAATCGAAGGTTTGGGGTTATTGTTATTTTCAGGCCCTTTCTGAGAATCTAACAATGGCTTTTGGCCACCTAATACTGTGCCGCGGTTTCACTCTCTTCATAGGTACTGGAATATTTCCGGAAAAACAAAAGTATCTTGTTCCGGGTCATACTCGACTTGTGTGCCGATTTTTTTCCAAATCTATACAGCAAATTGGGCAACGAACATCCAAACGTTTTGTGTTTGTCTTGTAGTTATTTCATGTATTTTTTTCAGTAGGTCAGGGGATGCACCAGGTCAAGCTCTGAACGTAAAGAACAAATTATGCTACGTAAACTTCAAAGATGAGAGGAGCCATGTTAACAAGACAACTGATTTGAAGATGATATACTATGTGACACCTACATACCCACGGCCAGAGCAAGTGGCGGAATTAACGCGGCTTGCGCACACATTGATGCACGTCCCTCGCATACACTGGATCATAGCCGATGACCAGCCGGTCTGCTCGGATATAGTTTCTGATTTACTAAGGTAAGATTGATACGTAAGTTGAATCAAAATGGCGGATTTTGGTTCAACTTCGCGATCTGTAATTTATTTCGAAACTTCAGTTCACGTTACATTAAGACTATGCTAGACGGCTAACTTTTTGTCAAAGGTTTTTGATATTTTGATCTTTTCCTGCAAGTAATTTATATGCAACAGTCTGCTCAGTGTCATAGCATCTAAACGTACTATGTGTCATACTTGATAAATGTTTTTTTTAAACACGAATATATAAAAGACTTGCCTGTAGAGAACAATCAAACTGTAGAGAACAATCAATATTATTGCTACACAAAGTTTTTATCTCATTCTAGGCGCTCAGGACTACCCTACACACACATATCAAGCCCAAAGCCGTACGCCTACAAAGAAAGTAATTTCCCTCGAGGAGTGTCCAACAGACGAGCATCACTGGCATGGCTTAGAGAAAACGTACACGAAGGAGTATTATACTTTGGCGATGATGACAACACCGTTGACCTGCGACTCTTCGATGAGATAAGAAATACGAAGAAAGTGTCCATGTTCCCAGTTGGCCTCATTGGTAGCTATGGAGTGTCAACACCTATCGTCAAAGATGGAAAGGTACTGAAATGTTATTTTTACTTTTTGTAAAGGTGTGTAAGCTGTGCTCTATATATATAGGTATAATTAGAAGAATCGGCTGAGTGTGTAGGTATCGAGCAAAGTTTTAGGGCGGTTCAGCACCCGAGCAGAAATAAAGCTTCATATAGCGCCTTGCGTAGGTACACTACTACACGCACAGCTTTGTGTGCGTGACGTACCACCAACAAGGCGCGGGTGCGAGCACCGGCGCGCGCGTATAAACCGGTTTGAACTAGCTCAGTAAAGGTGCATCCACACCAAAGTAACTTTTTGTAAATCAACATTTTGCAACATGATAATATTTAGTAACTTTCTATAACTTTTGCGGCTTTTACTATATTTTTTTGTTATCCGTTGTTGTCCAGTAACAGTTGTAAACGTTGCTCCACAAAAAGTAACTTTGGTGTGGATGCACCTTGAAAGGACGAAATTAAGGGCTGCTAACGGTAGCGATACGACGCGGATGTTTATAATAGGTTTTTAATTGTTGTTCACCATGCCAAGCTGTTGTACTGTGTGCACAAACAATGGGAGGAAAACCAAGGAGATTTCTTATTTTGTGTATCCAAAGGATCTTGTCAGGTAAATGACTACATCTGCCTATACCTTCACATTTTTAATGCTTATTATAGAAGTATTTAGTAACGAGATAGGTAGTATCCAAAATAATTAAGATGGCGATAAGGTTTTCGCATAAGAATGATTATTTATTATTCTTATGGTTTACTTACCACCTATATTGGCGTATTATTTCGTCTTTCAAAGCTACACTATTTTTATGTTCGTCGTTTGTTTATGACAAAACTGGAAAACTGAATACTTATGGGATCACCGCAGTCACCTCTGTCCGTCCGTCAGTCCGTCCGTCAGTCCGTCTATCCGTTCTCATTATAGAATCTCGACTCGGAATTGCCCGGTTATTATTTGCACTAACCGAGTGACAGCCCTATAAAAGTAGGTAAAAATTTTGAGCTCTGTTAGGAAGCTTTCATTCTGCTCGGGTATATATTCTGTGGTTTTAGTGTCATACGGGATTGACTGAAATGGGTAAATAAAAAACAGTAGCAGCTCAGTGTCTGGTTGTATACTGCATCCTAATTGCGTAACATACTATCAATCACAATCTGAATAATTTTGAAGGATATTTATTGCTACTAATACAATGATTCATGTGTTGCGTCAGCGGACTTGATCTTATTTCTACGTTCCGTCGTGTCCATCGGAAAATTGATTGGGATTGTTGAAGTATCTCAATCCTGTTTTAGATTGTCGTTACTTGAGTAAATAGGTCGTCCGACCTGGCCTTGTATTGTTGTATGCAACTTGTGTGGTTCATGGCGCCTGTAGACATGTGCGAGGTAGCACATCCTGTGATTCTTAAAGCGTTTAGTTACGGTTTCTCCGTCCTGTGAGTTCATGCATTTTGTCATGGTTTATTCCTAGTGTGTTTAATCAAGTCTCTCATGATAACTCGCTCATATTTTTTCGTCCTTGATCTGTCAACGTTAATGAGGAATATTAGTATACTTTCAAACCATATATCATACACGGTACAGTCACCGTTTGGTACATTAGTCTTGCTTCAAGTTCAGCTTTGAGTTTTTATAATGGTAGTAATGATTTTGCGTTTGTCGTGGCCTGTTCGCTGCATTTTTCATTGTGCTTTTTTGTTATGTATGTGCCGCCTAGGTGTATAATTTCATCAACCGTTAGTATTCTTATTCCATTAAGGGTCACGTAGGTCGCTTTCTGTGTAGCTATGGAGTCTCTGATTATTCTGATATGATTTTGTTTCTTTCGTTTATTTGGTGGCTCTCTAGTTGGGGTTTACTAAAGCATACTTTCTAACCCTTCTAGGTCATCTGTAAAAAGATCAGGGGCCCTAAATAGGCCACATTAAGCAATTCCTCTAAAAGCGATTCATTTCTCTAATTTTCGTAAAATGGTAACACAAGTTAGCTGAATCATATTCAATTCAATTCATATCAGAATCATATTTAGTGTAAATGTTACCGCATGAAAAAAATTAAGACCGTAATTTTATCGGTAAATATTTAATTAAAGTTTTAGTTAATCATATCGATTTTTTATTTTTTTAACAACTGAAATGTTATTTCACTATAATATCCTTATCTGATTAAAATACCGCAGATAAGCCCTGAAAAGGGAAACTAGAAATAATAAAAACTTTGTAGACTGACAACGCGTACAAAAAAGTTTTTAGTTTATCCCTTGAGTTATATCATTTATGTTGACGTAGGCAATTTAAAACTTCAAAACTTTAGTATTTCGTGCGTAGAGCATAATATTTTATAATACTGATTTTGTACAAATTGTATCATTTTTTTAATGCAAAGTAAGTGCATACTAGTTTATCTTGATCAGTATTTCATTTTATCGCTGTACAAATTCAAATGGTCGTAATATTTTGTAGGAATGGGGAGACAGGAATGCAGCTAGAATATCCGTATCCTAGTGGAACATTCGGTTTGATTTCTTGGAGCGTAACCCCAACCTGGCTAGGGCTCGGGGGATAATAATACGGCCCGAGGTAGAGCAGAGTCTTGTGGTCTGGGCTGGCTGAATTGCTCAATGCTGAGGGAAGTGGCATAATCAAATGCCCCAAAGATTGGTCTGTCGTAAGTATTTGAATTTCATATTTCACATTTCTCATAGTGTGCAACATCACAATTTCATCTTATTTAAAATATATATATTGTTTTGCCGTATATCAGTAACTATAAGAGTAAGCTCAAAAAGATTAGAGGTAGTTTTTTTAGAGAGGCAGTGGTGATTGCGATAGCGGATATGCTTAACACTGAAAGTGAGAGCTCTCTCGGTTTTGAGCCTCTCGCCGAAATCACTGCAGCCTCAAGTCCTGGTCAGATCCTTGCGTCAGCACAAAGGTCTACCCTGGCCGATGCTATTACAGTGCTTATACGTCGTCGAACTCTGCTGACAAGATACCGGAGTGTAGTGGGATTTCCAAACCCTACAGCTATTTATTAATATAGTGGTTAAGAATTATGATGACTATTGAAAACGATGATGTTATTGATTATATTACGTATTTTAAGTCGCCCTCTGGCTCCACTGGATGAGGCTCGGAGAGTATTGTCTCAAGTGCAACTTCAACGTACCGCAGCTGATACGGCTACTGCTCGTGCCAGTCAGCAATTAGCGCAGAACCGCGGGAGGCTTGCTGATGCAGTCGAACGATACTTATCCCATATTGGTGTGCCATAGAGACAAAGTATGAATTGATTGTACAAGCAATAAAAAAAACATGTTATTACATTGATATAATATATAAAAAAATACAAAGAGCAAAATAAAATATATTTTAACATTCAACTAACACAAATGTTCAAATAAAGGCCCAGTAAAATTATCTATATACACCGTGAAATTTAAATGGTTGTTTTCCCGCGGCGAAATGGTTTTGTCTTGATAATACAAACTTTTTATAAACAAATAAAATATTAGAAACAAAAAATGGCAGATTAACCATTGTCAAACCACGTGCGTCAGTTTATTTTGCTTTGAACATTTATGCATCGCTGTTCCCTTTGTCGGCGGCGCGTGCGATTCGAGTAGTACATACAGGTTACCGCTAGTGTTACTATTGAGTAGTGTTTTATCGAGTTGATGACTTTTTAAATTATTATTTTAAAACAAAAAAATCATTATTTTTTACTTTTACTCTATGCTTCGAAAGTACTCCTTATGGCAAGTTGTTCTGCCGCGGGAAAATAACCATTAAAATTTCACGGTGTATTAATCATCGTGTTGACCAAAGCCATTGTATAAGTGTGCATCTCGTACTGATTCACCAGCAGCGATAGCAGCATTTCGTTGAAGGGTATCAAGCTCTGTGTTCACTATTGGTGTCATCAGGGTTGGCCTTAGGGGATAACCTGAGTCAACTGAAACATATTTTACTGTTATAACACGCAAATTAAACAATGGTGTTTTCACGTTCCTTTAATTTGAGAGTTATGTTAATATTATTTTCCTTCTTGGCATTTCGATGGCAATCTAATAGGTATACGAGTCAGCCTAGAATTTGGCACCGAGTTTGACACCTTCTGTAGCGTCCATCGGTCGTTATATCAAAATCATTAATATTATTGACTGATGATTTAACTTATCTAAAAACCACACGTTTTAGTTTTCAGTCTGATGGAGTTGTTCAAAGTGGCTGTTAAGTGGATGGTGATTTCATATAAACGAGTCATGGTTTGCCCCTCCGTGGCTAGGATCTACACTCAAAATATTCAGATATTCAAAAATCTAATGACAAATAAAGACTGATTAATTATTTTGTTTAAATGGTACTATGAATAGATATAATTCCATTCACTATTGTTTTATTTTAATAATACGTATAAAAAAAGTTGTCCACTACCACCTAAAATTACCACTACTACCTAATAAAATTGAAGGAAAAGTAAAGTAAGATAACATAACATCACACCTATACATTATCTTTGAAGGGTTAGGCAGACGTGTACCTTTTGCTACACCCACATTCCGCCTGTTATATTCAAACCCCATGTCCCATGAGGATTGTAAGATAACATTAAGAATATATTATTGACAGCATCAACGGTTGGTAACTGTACGGGGTAGGTACTTACAATTATTTGAGTATTTAAGGAGTGATATCGTTTTCGGTTATAAAATCTCTCCTCGTGTTCTGCAGGCCTTACAATTGCAATGTGAGTGCCTACAATACTCCCCACGGTACCAAGCTTTCCAAACTTCTGGTAAAACCTGAAGACATTCATTGTAAACAAACGGAAGGATCGTGAACATACTATGATAGAAGGATGCTATTCCTTCGACATATAGAAGACATCGAAAGAGCGGCTTACCTCCACAATAACTTACAAACAAGTATTCATAATGTAGGTATCGTAGTGGTATAATAAATTTATTCCTCCTTACCTAGTTTTGATAGAATTCCGTTGTGCGTGCGATTGCGGAAAACAAATATACTTTCTCGGAAATGGTTATTGTTAAGAGCTAGTGTCACAGCTCTCATACAGTTAGATACACTGACTTGGTGTATCTTATGGTGTGCACTAGCTTTATAGGAATCTCTGGTATGACCCAGATGCGTACAAACTAAGAGTACTTAGCACCTTAAATGTAAAAAGAAGATTGTAGTAGTTGTAGTAGGCTAACCTTATACAATAATAGATGATAATGTCTGTCTAGAACTAACATATACTACTTTTATTTTATCATAATCCTGTTACTTGCCCTAGAGATAGTACTTATGCCATCTCGGCGGGTACTTAAGTAAGGCTCCAGCTCAGGGATGAGGTCACGACACACACTTTTATCTAGCTTAAATAAGCCAACAAATTCGAGATGATTTCGAAGGCTTATAGCCATTTTCCAAAGCGCTAAACTTCGTCGGCGATATAAAAGGGCCTCCATAACCCGCGCGTGCTCAAGGAAATTTTCATAAAGGGCTAAATCGGCCATTATTCTAATATTTCTTCACAATATCCTTAGTATGAATTGTTAGATGTTGCTCTTGACTAACTTCTTATGATTCTGCTATTTGACATTAAACTTCAATAAAGCAATTCATAATTTGTGGACCATTTTACGAATCTCCATACGAAACTGTCAAATAGATGAAGCGCGTGATATGAATTGTACGCAGAAAATATTATGAATTGTCAGTTTGGGACCGTTTTACGATTTTAATATGATTCATAATATTATTTTATTATGATTCTGCCAAAGTGGCCTTTTTAGACCCCAAGGTCGTCCGCAAAATGATAGTACGAGGGGGATCAGCGTTCACGATCCTATTCTTTGACGATTGATTAATTGAGTTTCTTTGTCGCTAGACAAAGAAACACTGATGATCAGTGTCTTTACACTGATCATCTTTGCTCTGTATACTTTTACCGAGTTGAACTGGTGACACTTCTGCCTGAAATATGTTGTATGTTTAATGTTCCTCTTAAGGATCTCTTTAAGATTTTTAAGGTTGCTTTTGTTTGTTAGAATAAAACATTGTATTTTGCTAGTATTTTTAAACTTTACGAAAATCTTACTACCTATTTCAGAGACTGAAATAAAAGACACTGCTGCTCAGAAAAAGGAATGGTTAATGATCAATAAAACGAGTTCATCTTGTTCACGATATTCATTCCCTAGTTTCCGAAAATATAATTTTAGCTTTTTTCGAATCAGTTTCTGTTTCTGTTGTGAACTTTCGGTCTGTGAGACCTTGCGCGGGTTTAGGTTTCACGGAATTTGGCGTAAATATAGGAACGTTGATAAATAAAAAAGTATTAGGGTTGGATCTAGTATCCTTTGGCAGGAGTTGGGGGGTAAAAATGGTGAAAACTGGTAGGGCTTGTGTCCCCGATTATAACACTACCACTCTTATTAAAAGGTAATACATATTTTTCGAGAAAATTACAAAATAAGTTTCTAACCTCAAATCAGCTAAAAGCGAAAACGGAACGTTAAAATGAGTGATTGACAACCAAATCTGACTGACACAATTTATTGTTTGTAGTGTAAATATCGTGCAAAAACGATAAAACGGAACGTAAAAAAAAAGTTTTTATTTATCATCCTAAAAATCCTGCTTATATGAAAGTTAGTGTACTCCCACTGATCGTATGTGTGTTTATAAGGCAGTTACAACTGTTACTAGACTTAGGATGCACTAGAGAGCGAAGTAAGATTAGGACTTGGGGCACCCCGAGTCGGGGTTTTTAAACCATAAAACCCCTGGGCTCCGACTCGCTACTAGGAGAACTTAGGATGCAAGAGCGAGCGAAGCGAGCCTGGGACTTGGGACACCCCGACTCGGACGGAGGGAGGTTAGGTTAGAAGGGGATGGCGGGGTCTAGTGAGCGAGCGAAGCGAGCGAACACAGACCCCGTCATCCCCTTCGTGGTAATTTTTTTTTGCGGGACTCCGACTACACCTTTTAGGCAACTTTTGAGTGTTTTGAAGTTAGGTTACAAAAAATCCTTTTTCTCGGAAATGGTGTGTTACCTTTTCATGGGAGTTGTGCCAGGGAGGACGGGGGCACCCTCTCCCCCACTCCCACTTATCCCCTCTTGCGACACGATACTAAATTTAGGCAACTTTTAAGTGTTTGAGGTTAGGTTACAAAAAATCATTTTTCTCGGAAACGGTGAGTTACCTTTGCATGGGAGTGGTGTCAGAGAGGAGGGGGGACGCCCCCTCCCCTTCCCCCACTCCCACTCCCCCCTCCTGCCAAACGATACTAAATTTTAACTTTGATGCAAGCTAAAATACCTTTTTTTAATTAAATTCTTAAAGGCGGATCTTTAAGAATTTAATTTGGTATTTGGTAACTCCTGTTATGGAGTTATTAGAGTAAGTAGGTATATACAAGGCGTATACTAAACCATCGATTTTCATTGCCATTAGTGGTCGCCCAGTGGTCGAAATTCAACCATAATTAATTTAAAACTTCATGTATTTCTAATGCAATATTATATTAAAACACTAGCTTTCTACACTCCTCCATAAAAACTTGTGCCAAACTTCATTGTCCGTCATCGTATTTGTTAATAAAATACTAATATAGAGTTTTAATCAATTATTTTATTAAAGTGCACAACCATTGTTCATATGTCTTGCTAGCCTCTGGTGACCCATAGAGACAGATAGATCCATGGACCACAGATTAAATAATAAGTGCAATACAGAACATCCTCTCCGTTTTATCAAATTCTTAAGTAGATACAATCATGTATGCCTTATCTACTTATTTCTAAGTCTTATATAAATCACCGGTCATAATATGACAGGTAGAAATTTATTTTAAATAATCTTATTTATTTAGCCATAATTAACCATGTCATACTTAAATACACAATGGATAGATAAGAGTTAACATTTCTTTTTTTTGTAAAGTGAAGTATTTATTTATTTTAAACAATAAACATTTAACATTTAATGTAGGGAGTAGTCATTGAACCTTACTGGTAAACATCTTGATCTAATAGGTCTAGTGTTTTGACTTTGAGTTGAGACTGGCTCAGCTGTATCATGATTAACATTTGAATTTGAAATTACATTATTGTCCAGAATTAGTTCACAGCCATAATCAGTTTTATCATTCATATCAGCTTTATTTTTATTTGCATCATGGTTATTTTCAAAATTATCTAACACAACAGTTTTCTTCTTTTCTTTATCTTTGTTTGTAATATCCACATTTTCTGTTAGACCCCCTTTGTATGGTTTTATATGTGTTAAGTCTCGCCTATATATTACCCCATCTACATTTACTTTATATGACCTTTCACAAACTTTTTCTACAACAAATCCTAATTTCCATGTGTTGGTGTTTTCGGGACTTATTTGCACCGCCACATTCTGACCGATAGTTAAAGAGAAGGGATTTTTGCATTTTTTATCATAATAGTATTTACTTTTGTCTCTTTTAGCTTTAATTCTTTTTGGAATGTCAGTCATCAACACAGGAATGAGTTGCTCTGATAAGCTTGGCATCAGACTCCTAGTTTTTCTAGATAGAAATTTTTGTGCAGGACTACAATCATCTCCGCCACTTGGTACATTTCTCTGGTGTAACAATGATATCCAAAAATCTTCACCAGCTTCATATGATTTAAGAATAAGTTTCTTTGCAGATTTTACTGTGGCTTCAGCAATTCCATTAGACTGAGGGTAATGTGGAGAGGAAGTTACATGGATAAAATCCCATTCTTCAGTAAACATAGCAAATTCTCTGTTAACAAAATTAGTGGCTCCATCCGTACATACTCTTTGTGGTATACCATATCTTGCCAAATTCTTTTTACATATATTAATAACTTCACTAGAAGATAAATTTTTCAGTTTATCAATTTCATAAAAGTTTGAGTAATGGTCAGCAGTTATAAGAAAATTAAAAGACTGTGAATTTAGTTTTACATTGAACACATCCATAGAGATATACTGAAAGGGATACATTGGTATGTCATGAGATAACATTGGAAATCTAGTTTGGGATGGAGAATATTTTGTGCAAATTCTAAGTTTTTTATATCTTCAGACATGCCTGGCCAAAAAATATTTTGTTTAGCTAATTTAATTGAACTAGCAACGCCACTGTGACTTTTATGAATTTTTGGCAACATGTAGTTTCTCATACATCTGGGAATTAAAATCTGATCATTTTTAAAAATTATGTCTTCCTGAACAGACAGATCAGAGGCAAATTTATAGAACCATCTGAGATTTTCAGGCATATCTGAAATATAATCTGGAAATCCATTTACAATGTACTTTTTGAGCTCTAGACACTCTGGATCATTCTCCATTTCTTTCTTTATGCTTTCTATTATTTTGTTTGAGACCTTGAGATATTTTGCTGAAGAATGCTTACTAATAATCTCAAATATTTGTTTAGTATTAGCATTGTTAAACGACTGAGAGTCTTCCTGTATTGGAGTAGGTGTTCTTGAAAGTGCATCTGCTACATAGTTATTTTTTCCACTTATGTACTCTATTTTTAAATCATATCTTTGAAGGATCATTAACATAAGTTGTAATCTTTTTGGAGCTTCAACTAGTGGTTTCTTAAAAATATTTATCAAAGGTTTATGGTCCGTTTTTATAATAGTATTTGTGTTTGCAGTTATGTATTGACTGAATCTTGAACAAGCAAAAACCACAGCTAACATTTCTTTTTCGATTTGGGCGTATCTTTTTTCGGTGCTGGTTAAAGTTCTAGAAGCAAAAGCTACGACCTCATTATTTTGGTAAAGAGCTGCTCCAAGTCCCATGCTACTGGCGTCGCATTCTATTGTTAAGGGTTTACTCATATCATAGTACTTAAGGGTTGGTAGACTGGATAAACATGAAATCATCTGATCAAATTCTAACTGTTCCTTTTCTGTCCATTGCCATATAGCATTTTTTTTTGTTAATGCTCGTAAAGAAGTGACTTTTAAACTTAAGTTTTTAATAAATTTACTTAGGTATGTTATCATACCTAGCAGTCTTAATACATCCTTGGGATTTGTAGGTATTGCTATATTCTTGATAGCTGAGATTTTCTCCTCATCAACCTTCAGGCCAGCATCAGTCAACACATGGCCATAAAATTTCACTGATTTCTGTCTAGTTCTTCTTTAAGAGGTGTCCGGAGTGCCATGGGCACACGACGTGCTGGCTGAATACGAGGTGGAACATTTTCATCAATTTCCAAATCAACAATTCCTGGTAACCTACCATATCCTTCAAATACATCTGAGTATTTGTCTATAATATTCAGTGCTTCATTGGCACTTCCACTGTTCACTGATACCGTATTACAGTATTTTATTAATCCTAAGGCAACACACGCAGACTCAGATAATAGAGGTTGATGACTGACATTCACAACATGAAAATTAATAACAAACTTTCTGTTTTCATACATACATTCAACATCAGTCACACCTAATGTCTCTATGTCTGTTTCATTGAAACATTTCAATTTTAGATCAGTAGGACGCAAATGTTTCAGGCAGCCACTTTCACAAAATTTCTTGTATTGTTTGGCACCTATTACACAAACATGAGCTCCAGTATCCAACGTACAGAAAACATTCAACCAGGTGTCGTTGAACTTCAAACAGAGTTCCACTTCCTTGTGGCCAGATTGCTGATTTGTCCTGATTTTAGATATGTATATACTGTTATCACTGGTTTCCTCCTCCAAGTCTTCTCTATGTAATTCTTTCACCATTTTGGTCTTCTTACATACTTTTTTAGAATGATTCCTAACCTTGGCAATTTTCACATCTTTTTCCCCAAGCAGGGCAATTTTTCTTTCTGAATACATGCTTCTCACCACAAAATTTGCACAATAATGATCCGCTGTTAGTTTTGGTCTGTTTTTTGTCAATTTTGTGAATCATTGCCAATTGTTCGGAACACAAATTCTGAACTTGTTCAGCTGTTGCTTCGGCCGATTTGCAAATATTAATAGTTTGGGTGAGATCCAGTTGATCTATCCGTAACAGTTCTTTTTTTATTTCCGGATTTCTAATGCCCACTACAATTCTGTCTCGTAGCACTTCGTCAATCATATTGGTACTGTATCCACAAGTTTTTATTAATTTTCTTAATTCCAGTATATAGGTATCTATGTCTTCGCCCTCTGATTGTGATCTTTTGTTGAACAAGTATCGGCTGTATATTACGTTGCGTTTCTTCCTGACTTTTTCTTCAAGCTTCTCAAATATCTTTGCCTCACTTTTCATATCCTTATCATCTAGGCCGAAGTGCATATATTTTTTCATGGCAGCATGGCCTATAGCATTAATAAGAAGTGTAGGTCTTTGCTCTTCCTTCAGACCTGTAGCTGAGGCATAATTTATCCACGTGGTCTTGAAAGAATCTAAGGCTTCTCCCGGATCCGCCGATTCTACATCAAGAGGCGCAGGCCATGGAACATTTATACGAGTTTTTTCTGAGGCCCCTTGCATTTGCAATTGTGTTTGCATTAGTTCCAGAATTTCACATTGTTTTTTAATAATTTCGGTCAATTCTGGATTTGTAGCCATTTTGAATCACAACCACGCCGTAAGCTGCAATGATGACACCGACAATGGGAAATACTATAGAAATATTTAATACTTTCTCGTTTTCGAGTCTGTGTCTCCTTGTCGTGCGGAATTTATTTCTGACACCATGTTAATAAAATACTAATATAGAGTTTTAATCAATTATTTTATTAAAGTGCACAACCATTGTTCATATGTCTTGCTAGCCTCTGGTGACCCATAGAGACAGATAGATCCATGGACCACAGATTAAATAATAAGTGCAATACAGAACAGTATTTTCGTAAAAAGCGGTACAAAGTTTTTCATGGCAGCTTGGCTAATTATTATTAATTTTGATAAATCAGTTATTTATAATCTTTGGTGTTCTACTTATTCTAATCGATATATTCTAATTCAATCGAAAATAAATTCGCCAAATAATTGATGTTATTCAATGCCCCTGGGGTGGAGTTTGTATGTCCGAAATCCCAAATTTTTGTGGTCTTTGATGACCTGGATAATATAAACGTAAAATAATAAGATTGCGCGCTATATGAAAGATTTTATGGCGTTAACATATAACAAATGAGTTTTTTTATCTAACTCGAATTCTGAATCATACGATTTGATGTGTAGCATAATAATTGTATACATAATCAATTAAGGGTGTCGTACTTACGTCGTCATTCTGGGGTCCTATGGCACGAACTACCGAGGCGGGGAAGGTTCGTGTCTTCGGGTCTAATCAGAGGCACTTCCGAACTATACTGTTAAGTGGTAAAAACACCAGGATTCCAATAGAATTGAATATGTTTGTTTCAAGGAAATTCTAATAGCTAATGTCTATTTTATGAATTTCCAGGTGGTGGCATTCTTCGACTCCTGGCCGGGCTCTCGAACATTCCCCGTGGACATGGCTGGCTTCGCCGTCAACATTGAGTTCTTGAAGCCCTCCGCCTCCATGCCGTACATCGCGGGACACGAAGAAGACAGGTTCCTAGTAAGCTTAGGATTAAAACTAGACGAAATAGAACCTCTTGCTGCCAATTGCTCAAAAGTGCTCGTCTGGCATACGAAAACTGCGAAATATAAGAAGCCATATCTAAAAATTCATATAGAGAAATTTGATAATTCCCCTAAATACGAAAACTTTGTCAGTTTACTTAAAGAAACGTCTAGGTTAGGTATGGCTTACCTCAGCTCAAATAATGGTTCAAAAACGTACGTAATACGGAATCGTAAACAATATGAAACTTCGGGCGGTCTACTGTAGGTACGAACTTATCTTGAAGGCAAATCTGTTTGCATATGATTTAGATTTTCCCAACAAGTGCGTAGTTTTTTAAAAGGTCTGCATTTGTTGTCGTGCTTTTAATTGTTATACCAGTTTCGATAATTCCCAGTCAATTCAAGATTTAATATGGATGAAACTATCTTTATTCCTGACAATCTAAAAAGTCGGATTTGACAGCTATCAAAATGTTTAGTGATGAAAAAAGAATCAGTTGCTATAAAAACCAATTCTCTAGACATATCGATTTATCATACTTAGAGCGATGTAGATAAATAACCGATTACAAATCGGTTATTTATCTACATCGCTTAAAACTGATTCTCGGAGTATATCGTTTTATTATAAGTGAGAATTTGTAATATTTAACTGTTATTACTTAAATCCAACTAGGTTTAAATTTGGGCTAGTTTCAAGATATAAACCAAAACCAGACCTAGTCCAAACCAAATTTCGAGACTAACTGCTATGAGTAGATATGTCCTCTTTTAGGACGAATTCACACGATAACACCAAAAACACGGATTGCTTAATCAAAGTTCGGAATTAGCAAGCCAAGGTCAACGAATATAACAGACGCAGTCGAAGGATCGATGAATCAATGAATTGGAAAGAAAAGAAAAATTGAGAGAGATAAGTAAAATTTATTTTTAATACTACCCGGATGGTCTCCGGCTTTTTTAACTAAACCGTTTCTTATATTGACTTACTGAATATAAAAATAAGTTAAAAAGCAAATGTGATTTGGTTTACAACAATACAGCAATTATGCGTTCCTAAATATACTTTTATAAATCGATTTTTCAGGTCTTCGATTTTATTTGGTCCAAATGGTTACAACACTAATGCGACGAACCCATAGACATGATATTGTAATAACGTCCTAACATAATAATAATCTACAATTAAATCATATTTTTGAGCACACTTTTGCAATGTAAAGTGAATGCTTCGTGTTTACGGATGATACCTACTCATTGTAATAGTGTATGGATAACATAGTAATTAATTAGGATTATGACTTCTATTTTTCGATTTATTCCGTAGACGTTCGTATAAAGTTATCGCGGCATGTATAATGAGATACATCAAATCTGACTTCTTAGATCGTCGCTAACTATCAGTGATTTTATTGTTACGATCTTAATGCGTTAGTTACGTAACCCAAATTGCAAAAAGGCGTACCGTAGCTGTTTTGAAAACGAGATAATAATACGTTTTTATTTTATTCGTTCAGGATAAATTGTAATTTGTATTCTGTATTTTACCGAATCCAATCATCTTTGTCTAAAGGGCAGAAAATAAATTAAGAAATGATATAATAGTGTCAGCGGCGAGGTGTCAATTTTTCTAAGAGAAGCCGAAGCGAAGTGGTGTTATACTCTCGTGGGGGTTTTGAGGGGTGCTCACTCACATTGCGAGCTGGTATACGCTGATACCTGATAGGTCATTCGTACCCTCGGACTTTGTGAGGGTCACAATGACACTACCTGATGGGTTCCCTACGTTTCTCGGGCTGACTTCAAAAATAAAACATCGGGAACTATATTATCCAATAAGCCCAGTCACATTATTAAAATATATAATCCGAACCTTATGATACGAATGCTATAAGTAATTGGCGGATAATTTTAACACCGCGATCTAGGACTCAAATAAAAAGTGCCATCTATTGGTCCCTATGCAAACTAACTTGACAAACACCGAAATCGACATTGCTTTGCGGGTGTTGTTGCGACTGACCGATAGATGGCTGCACAGTCGACTTTAACTTACTGACTTATCAATAGAATACTTACCATCATTTTAAAAATAATATAGGAACGTAAAGAATTAAATACAATAAAATTGAACAGCTGAAAACCAAATAAAATGTGCAATATTCCTCCATCTCGTTCTCGCTGACGCATTTTTCTATAATTGCCTCTGTCTTAACCCGTTGTACTGCGGCTTGTCTCGTCTTTATCAAACGGTGCCACGTGACCGACCTAAAGTCATTGCGGGATCGCTGCTATATGAATTTTTAGTTCCGATTATGACGTTTTGGCGCCGGATTTTTTTGTATTATAACAAAACTAAAAATAACCATTTTTGTTGTTTGAATGTTATGGTGAATTAATGTGCCGCTATTGATGTGCAACTTTTTAATAGTGATAAAGTTACCGAAGCGAATCTCCGAAGGGAAGCCGGTAGGAATCGTGTTCTGTGGTACTTGCGCCACTGGACTCTATTCGTTTATCTCTTTAACTGTCCATCCAAATTATATCAAAATAACATGTAGGTACATGTTCAGTTTGTTGTAGCTAATCAGTTATTCATTTTGTTTTAGTTCATTAAGGATCAGACGGACAGACAGACATAGGAAACTATAAGGGTTCCGTTTTTGTCATTTGGCTACGGAACTTTAGAAGTATTTTTTCATTGATAATGTCAATTTCGAATAGTACCTACTAGATACCTACCACGTGTCCTCTAAGTCGACGTTCACACGGACGTAATAAAATCGCGGCGGGATATTTTTACGCACTCGATCTTCAACGCTCTGCTTAGCGCCGAGAGTTGAATATCGAACAGTGTTTTTTCGACGCACTCTCGAAATCTTGTTCGCGAAAAAACCCGCCGCGATTTTATTATGGCCGTGTGGACATCGACTAATAGACATAGCCGCGGGGAAATGATAGTTATACAGTTCTTTGTCAAAATCTTTTTGCATGTGATTCTTGCACTGCCACAGGCCACAGACTCGGAGGAGAGGGCTCAAAATGTTTTTAGATAAAAAATAATTACGGTAAGATCAAAAGAGATAGATTGAGTCCGCCATGGTTTGACAAAACCGATATGTACTAACAAAATTATCTATTAGACCTGTACAGCGTACTTTCAATCACAATCCGAATCATTTTGAAGGATATCGCTAATCCGTTGCTTAATATGTACGAAAGATGTAACTGCTCAACAACGTACATAACGCAATGTTGTTGAATTGTCAAAAGGAAGCTACTGTTAGTGTGTTACGCATACGGAATTCGTGCGCTGATTTGTTAATTTTTAGGAACTTACTAAATACGTACCAATATACTGAATACGTTCAAAAATATAAACGCTTAATTTTGCTATAGACTAGTTTCTGCATAATACAAATGTCTGTGTACCTAAAGTGGACTAAGCAGACGTTAGTTCTGCATCGATCCATGAGTGGTGCAACGACACTTAGCCCAGTGAAACACTAGGCAATGCCGTGACCTAGTTCTCGCCTTTAATAAGGCATTAGTGAACCAACACATTAATAATTCCTTTTGTGTTAGGTCGTATTAGCTTAAAATGACCTAGATACCAGGAAAACACAAAACTTACTTGGATACTTTCCAAATGTCGTGTTACTTTCTGGTAGTTTTCGCACGCTTAATTAGACAGGTTTAATACAAGGTGAATTTTTAGTCACCTTTTAAATTTTTCAGGGTGATAGTACCCGTGAAATTGAACAACTTTCTCCGAAGAACATGGGTCGAAATATGAAAAAAAAAATCGGATCTTCCATACAAAATCGATCAGCTGACTTTTGCATGGGAGGTCCGATTTTTTATAAAAAATAGTGTTTAAATTGATCTCATGAGTATTTAAGAACAATATCAACATCCACTTCATCACCATCGCCATCATCATCATCACCTTCACCTTCTGAGTCTCGTGTATGTTTTTTCCGCTGTGGAAATTTCCCTACATCCTGCAGGGTATCTGTCCCTGAAATTGTAACAAATACACAAAAACTTACTAGGTATCTCATTGATTTATACTTGTACAAAGGTTACATAGATGGTAGCTATTATTTCAAGGTTGTTTAGAAATCAAATAATTCCAGATAAAATCCTGAATTATTAAATTTCCTGGCGTGATTATATTAAGCATTTATAAATATACCTACATAAATTAAACAGTAAAGTGTACGAATATTTTTCTGCTCTTCTTATCATGTTTTCTAGGTCATCCTGAAATGTAGTAAACATTATTTTCTTTTGTTTTCTAAACTGCTACGGTTCGTGAACGAATAACGAATTCAAGATACTGGAAATTGGTTTAAATAACATGTGGTCTTGGTATGGAAGTTTTAGTCGATGATCTCATGGAAATAGAGGCGACGACATAATGACGTTGAGGCGTAGACAAAGTGACATTCTACCAGCGATAACTATGATTGAAAAGTATAAAACGTAAGAAGTGACATAAGCTACAGAAAAGCTCATGTCAAAGCTGTTGAAAGTCGCTGTAGAAATACGAAACGCTTTTAAAGCGATTGTCTCTTTTCTCGACCCTTTATGTTTCAGTTCAGGAGTTGGCAATCTCAAACTTATTTATATTTGTCATGTATAGTCTGTTTCAAAACTTTCTGATGAAATTGCAAACAAATAGATCAAGAAACGTACGTGGATGCCAATTTGCAGTACCACTTACAAATTAGGTGCTTTGATTTGATTTTTTGAATTTTTAACCCCGAAATTTTTAATATCGCTTATTTTATATCCTCATTTATCGTCGATTTAATTACAATTTAATAATTCAAACAATAATTGTTGTAAAAAAGTGGTGAATAAATGCAGATGAATGTGTTACTAATTCCCTTTAGTGACAGATTTCGTACGAATTTAACGGGGTTAGTTTGCACTTTCATAAAATACTTTGTAAACAGACTATACGACTCACAAACAGTTAAAACTGGCCTAGATCTGACACTAATTTACTATTTATGAAACTTTGACTTTCAAAAATTGTTTAATACCATAACTCGCGAGTTTTTATTGTTAAGTACTAGAATTACTACGACCAATCTCGATAGGTATATGTATCTCTATAGGTACTTACTTATCTCGACACAGATTTACGTTATGATGCTGTAATCTGACCAATAAACTGCACTTATTTCTCATTGACATATTTAAATGAGAATGTAAATAACACGTTATGTACAATGTTTTTTACAAACTAATCTAGTTTCTACATAATAATTCGTGATGAATAAATTACCTAAATACTTAAACAAAGTAAGATCTAAATACAAAACTCATTTAATATTAAGTATATTGTTATAATCCAGTGTGATCTTAGATAGAAATATAAAATTATTCATAATTAGGTCAAGCGAAAGATTTTCACAACGTTTTAGATTTTAATCTTATGTATATCCTTTATAAATATTTATTTTAAACATTAAGAGATACGATGTTTTTCGTAGATTTATTTTACACTTCTGGTTGTAGCATTAATATTTTTCATACATGTGTGTATAATATGAGTATAATTTTATATTTTAAGGAAATATTCAAAGGGTGTCAAAATCTATTTGTAATTCAGTCAATTATTGAATTATCTGGTTATTGTTATGTTTAACGTGAATCAATATAAATACTTAAATCTATACCATGGATCGTGGCAATATACGTATTTCGTTAATTAAATATTTTGTTTATTAACGTTAACACAAAACGTTATTGTTATTTTTATTAATAATATTATTAGAAAATGTATTATTTATATTTGTACAAAACAAAGCAATATATGTGTATAATTTAGTCTTATAAGAAGAAAGGAGGAAAGGAGAAGTGAATGATACTTATTTGTTGGAAGGAATGCAAAACCACAGAGCACAGAGATGCCATCTAGAGCACAACACTTATTCCAATACAAACTATAAGCGTTTGCTTGCAAGGCGACCCGTGGATTTGTCGTCATTGTTGTAGGTACTCCGTCTCTAGTTACTCCCGTCACGACAATTTCATGATCTGTGGCAAAAACGAAACCGAAATAGGATTCAGGCAAATATGCAAGCTATCTACATATAAATACGTAAGTTTATTGTATAATATTGTTTCATAATTCGTATTACTTTTGTAGCGAACTTAATTCTATTGGAATATTATTAATTTTGCTGTTTCTTCATATGCTGTGTGGGCCATGCTTGTGATAAATGGTGTAGGAATGGTGCATAGGTAAATCAATTTATATTTTCTATTATGTTTATGTCAGTGGCTTCGTTTGCTGTGTAGTATCAAACAATGAGGTTTAACGATAATGCTCAGTAATCTTAAGTTTAATGTAAACACAGGTGTACGTATCATAAGTGGTATAGTTATAATCATAATAAGCATAGTCTTAAAATGAACGTCAAATAACTTATTTTAAGTAGGTAAGCCATAGACAGAAACTTTTAAACGTCAAAATTTCCAAAAACATGGAAACCACCCCTTCCTATGGAGTAACCAGATAAATTTAGCAATCGGACCACTGGCATAAGTTATTTGATCTACGCATAATAAGAAAATGCTCATTTAGTTGCACACACTACCTCATCGTCTGTACAAAAAGTAACACATAGGATGAACTAACATGCTGCTAAGCCATCATGGTTTCCTAAGTAGGATAGTAAATTACTGATATTCTCTTCAAATAAATATGTACTATAGTCTGACCGACGCCGCTGTACCGCGCCTTAGGTATGCGCGGCGAGGCGGGGGCCGGGACGCTGTGAGTAGTGACGAATGAGTGGCTTGCACTGACGAATCAGCGGCCTGCACTGCTGTCCCGTCGCGCCGCGCCCGTACATATGGCTCGATACAGCGGTATCGGTCAGGCTATACAAGTATATGCTTTTCTGTTAAAAGTAACGCTTATACCTTGCTTGCGAAACTTCATAGAATTTATAGATATCGTCTAGAGATGTCAAGAATAGTGATTGATCGAAAAATCAGCCTAGCTCTCGGTGCAAGCGCCGAATATTCGGCGTAAGATGTTTCTTTAAGATTCGTTCGAAAGTTATCATTAGACAAGGTTTTATTTAGATCAGGTTTAAACCACCAAGCCAGTTAAGAATTAAGAATCTAACATATTCGAAGAATTGTAAGTAGTTCTTTTTACAAAATTTACAACTTAGTCCGGTGCTAATTTTCATTTTTGTATTAAGAATTTTACCCACATCGAATTAAAGTTGGAAATGCAAGAAGCTCTAGGCTAGAACACAGAAGTTACATCATATAGTAATATTTCGAATGCAATCGTAAAAGAAAATTGTGAATTGTAGATACCATCCGGTCTCTGAAGTAATTGCAATTAATTGAAAAACGTTGTAAATTAAATAGGCCTTTATTCGTTCCTTTTTTTAAGGTTAATAAATTTATTGCAGCACAGTGAGGTACTATTGTATCAAGCTGTTTAGACATTAAAAAGTTAATTCGTACAAGTAACCATGCTTAAAACACTGTGATTCTTGCTTTATTTTAACACGTCCCATAACGGCTGCGACCGTAAAATTACAATAACGAATGACAGTACGCTGACAGCAGTATATTTTTCAACTTACTTTACTCAAATAAGTAGGTACATTACGCTTTTAATACGAATATGAACTTTATTACTATGTAAACAATGTACATGCTCTAACTGGACGGTACAGTAACAATACAGCATTAAACCTATTTTGTCAATTTTCAGTTTTTCGAATAAAGCACGTGGAAAGTGTTAAAATACTTACAAGTGTTAAATATTATTATTTAGTTATTAGCATTTTACAATCTTAAGGCGCTTATTATACCAAAACTGCAGACTAGTTTAATTTATATTTAATACTGGATATGTTTGTTGACTGTAACCTCCATTTTTGTTGAAGACTGGAGACATAGGTACTATAGGAATGACCTGGTCGGAGTTGAAAAAAGACCTGGTAAGAGTTGTTTTCCTGGCTAAAAAACTTCAGATTATGACTAAATGAAGTCGCTTGTTTACAAAAATGTATGGATAGTGACAGCTAGCTTCATATTCTAAGACGCTGGATAGTAGCGGCATCTGAAGTGAGCAAGTAGCAGTTTTTAATCCCATTGACTACCAATGTACCAACTTAAATTTTCCGCAGGTATATTCAAATCACAACTATCTTCTTTGCGAATTGTAAAAAAAAAAAAATTGCTATAAAACAGCAAATTTACTTACTGTGTCTATTTCATAAACAATTCATTTGCCTGACTGTACTACCTGTTTAAGGCTGACCTAGGCGGTCGGATTCGCTCCAGTAACGATTGTTTTCGACCTACTGAAATGGATAGAGTTACCTTAAGTTAGGCAAACGTGAGCTTGGTGAGAGTCAGCCTTAACTTGTGTATAATAAACAGATCAAAACGTATCTTAAGCTTATTTTATGAGAGGTTTTAAATACTTTTACATTTGTAGGCAGTGGTAGCCTAGTGCGGTAGGTTTGACATATATAGGCGAGAAGGCTTTATTTTTTTAGTGACATGCTTTTAACGGAAAACATAACTTATACGTGTACGAACAGTTCTATCACAGTTATTAACTGTGAACTGATTAATTATTTACAAATATTGTTCTGAAAACTCGAACTACAAGATACTGTTGTACTTACATCTTGTGTAGGCTATGAAAAGTGAATACCTAATATGTCTTCATGAGAAAGCAATAGTAGGTATCGATCGTTATCGACAACGAATATTATCAGCATAATCTCTTAAATGTTATTGTACAAATGATAGATGTTAATATGTGCCATGAACTGGTAAGTATATAGCATCAGTAAGAAGTGCCGCAGTGAAAACTTGTACAACGTGAAGACGACTATACGACAGGAAACGAAAACAGGGACTCGTTTGAAACTAACCTCGAAATTCAAACATAGGTACTAAATAATAGTGATGGGCCGGCTATGGGATTAGCTATATTGAGTGATAAAGTATTGGTAATGTAAATGTCATTCGATAAAGGAACACACGGCTACCCAACAAGCTATACATTTCCAGTATAAGCTGATCTCGCATTGTATAGGATTTCCGTACAGTGCGAGCACAGCGTAAACTGGAAATGTATAGCTTGATGTGTAGCCGTGTGTACGAAGTTAATTGATAGTCGTCTATGTCTTGCATGTTCTTGATACGGACTTTTTTACCTATAGGTATAGAACATATATAAACTATGCTCATAATTGCAACAAGTATAATATCTACACAATATTAAATGACTAAGTAATAATTATGTAACACAGAATTCTAAAAAAAAAACGCTTTACTCATACTAAATAGGATTCGGTGAAAATAGGACTTTAAAGATAATTAAGGGATCTAACAGTTTTTAATAGTTTGTCATAGTAGAGATTATTTCTTAGGTATCAACTTGAAAATAGTTATTCAAATAAGTACCAATAATATGCATCGCCTTGCGTGGTTACTGTGACGTGTAAAAAGCGATTTTAATTAAAAAACAAAATTAACTTGCACGAAATAAAATAGTATGGTTCGAGTCGAGTTTTCCAACATTAAATGTCTTTTACTTTTAACCTTCAAATAAAATGGACGTCTGACATTTTTCCTTAAAAAAACAATGAGCTAAAATAATTCCGCGGATAGATAAAGATATTTGGCGTTGGAATTGAAGACCTTATTTACCGTCATGTCTCCATAATTGTTTTCTGCATAGTAATTTTAATTAGTCTGCCCACAATAGGTACTTCTGTTTTATAACGCTAATGCCGTTTATAAATTGTTGGAATCTCAACCCTCGGCGCCGAGCGCTGAAAATCCAATAGTGCGCTTTTATTTAGGCATTCATTTGGAATCCTAATAATACTAATCACGTTTCAATAGGGTTTGTCACACTACACAGTGAAAATGTTCAATATATGTATTTGGGATTTTGTAATTACTTCACACTACACAGTGAACATGTTGAATATATGTATTTGGGATTTTGTAATTACTTCACACTACACAGTGAAAATGTTGAATATATGTATTTGGGATTTTGTAATTACTTCACACTACACAGTGAAAATGTTGAATATAAGTATTTGGGATTTTGTAATTACTTCACACTACACAGTGAAAATGTTGAATATATGTATTTGGGATTTTGTAATTACTTCACACTACACAGTGAAAATGTTGAATATATGTATTTGGGATTTTGTAATTACTTCACACTACACAGTGAAAATGTTGAATATATGTATTTGGGATTTTGTAATTACTTTATCTATGTGGTATTTTTTCATTGGACTCTTACATCATGAATGATTCAAAACATGTATTTAAAGAAACCTATAAGAAAAAAAAAACGAATTGGTATAAGGTGTAATTTGTCATTGAGTAAAAAAAAATTACGTAAAATTATTGTTATTGACGAAAGGTGTTCATTTCATTGGTTTAAAAAATTAACGTAAAAAAACAAGAAGAAGAAAACAAATAAATAATAATTGGCTTTGGCAACGGTAAATATACGATAGGATAGTGTTTAATCAATAAATATTCGTGATTTAAGAATCTTTACGGTTGTGGTACGATGATATTAGTATGTATTGTGCTCAAATGTGGCTCGAAATTAGAATGTATTCCTATTCACGCTATTCCAAACATGTTCGTTGTTATTCCAAGTGTAACTAGTCGATGATAAGCAATATTGTGTTATCCTGTGTACCATAAATAATCATTAGTGGTGCATTCCAGTTTATCTTAAAAGAAATAAAAACATCATAAAAAGTATTAAGTAGTTTTATTTAATTCATTAAACATAGATAAGTACAGGTTTTTGTTATTGAAAACACGAATGATTTTCCGTGATGCCTAATGATAGAATCTCTATCATTAGGCATCACGGAAAATCATTAGCTGGTTTTACTTTTAAAAGAACCCTTTGATCGTGGATCTTACCGGCAGTCTAGCGGTTAAAGGTATATTAATTAAGTTATACATGATTAAATACAGGTAGGTACATTCTATCTCACTTGCGCTGAATTTCATTTAACTTCGCTTTATGCGCCGGCAACTCGACGTTATCCCAGTGTAGAGTGACGTTGTCAAAGAATCTAGAAATAAAATCCTCTAACTAAATGACGTGATTTATGTACGCACGGCTACACATCAAGCTATACATTTTCAGTTTACGTTGATCTCGCACTGTACGGAAAACCTGTACAATGCGAGATCAGTTTATACTGGAACGTATAGTTTGATGTGTAGCCGTGTGTAGATTATAATGTTTCCTATAAATTAATAAACAATGAAGTGTAGATTATTTTGATATTACTTACGTAGACAATAATTTATTATGACTGCACTAATATATTTAATGTCGTCAAAGAAAAAAATGTTCAAGGTGGATACTGGGACACAGGCCTGTGAGAGGGAGTGGGCCGTATTCCATCACGCGGGCCCAGTGCGGGTTAGTGGAAATGTTTGGCCCTGGGACATGCCGGTTTCCCCACGAGGTTTTCAGTGGTGATGAAATAATTTACGCAAAGTAATGTGCCTGCCTGTGTTCGAGCGTACGACAGCCAACGTAAGTCACGGTCCTCCACTGCTCTATGAAAAGTGGCGCCATCTTAGCTCAGAAACATTGGCTCTAAGGAAGAAAAGTACTAAGACATTTAATAGATAATTATATTGTCTAAAAAAAAATTCAGACCGAATTTTATGAGTAAACTTGCCGTTTTGCTGAAAAACGCGACATACCAATTTTGAGACCTTTGACCTGAATTTAAAAAAATCCAGATACGAGATCGGTGCGGACTTTTCAGCATTAATTTACAAAATGGTGTTCCGAACATTCATACCAATTTTTAACTCTATGCGAATTATTGTACAGACGAGCATATCAAGCTATCCCAAACTGTCAAATTTTCCCAATTGAACATGAACCTTACTTTTTTACCGACTTCAAAAAAAGGAGGAGGTTCTCAATTCGACTGTATGTTTTTTTAAATGTTTGTTACCTCATAACTTTCGACTGGGTGAACCGATTTTGATGATTCTTTTTTTATTTGAAAGCTCGTGCTTCCCGTGTGTCCCATTTCAATTTCGTATAGATCTGATGATGCGTTTCGGAGACACAACGGAACTCTTCAAAAAATAACAGCAAATCAACCGCGATTGCTGCTATCGCATAAATATGCATTGTTTTGACCCCAAGGATGATGAAATTTCGAATTAGTGGGGTAGGTACTATAACTAAAAAGTGAAAAATAAAAACTTTTCCAAAAAAAACAACCGACTTTCGAAAAAACACTATAAAGTGAAAAATAACTTTAATTTGGGAAGGTGGTGACAAAAAAATTAAATACATATCCAAAGTCACCGCCTGTCGAAATTAAAGTTATTTTTCACTTTATAGTGTTTTTTCGGAAGTCGGTTGTTTTTTTTTGTATGTAATATAGATTTAAATCTATCAAAGAAATTTGGCAGATTGGGGTAGCTTGATGTGCTGGCGTCTATACCCTTGCATGTCAAAATTGACCGGACTATACGTAGAATTGCTGTTATTTTCTTCAGTTATTTTGCAAGTTCACGATCTCCTATTCAATCGACTCTATATGATAGTGGTCAACTAAAGTTGATTTCAATGCAGAGATACTATTTTTTAACGCCCGACGCAAAAAGAGGAGTGTTTATAGTTTGACCGCTATCTATGTGTGTCTGCCTGTGGGAGCATAGCTCTTAAACGGGTACCGTGAAACGATTTGCGTGCGGTTTTTTTTATTTAAAAGTAGGTTTTCTAGCGGTGGTTCCTAGACATATTTTATCAAAATCGGTTCAGTCGTTATAAGGCTGTTTGGTTAGCTACGGTAGGATTCTTAGACGCATAATGTGTATTTACTTTACAACATACGTGTGACCTACAATTTGAAACACCCATCTATAACTGCCAGATTCGGGAATTCTTAATCTGATGTTGCTGACAGGATATCCAGCACCACTCTTGAAAACATAATAGCAGATGTGTCGTGTTTGCATTCGATTTGATCAGTATTTGATTCTACAAACAATGCAATGGTGGCAACACGATGAGCTGATGCTGCAGTCAGGAAATCCAGCACACTAGTTCACTCTTTAAAAAATTATAGCAGATATGTAGTGTTTATAACTTCTTTTGTAAATAAGTTTTTTTAAATAAAAAAATATTTTAAAATTTATACAACCCTCAACGCAAAGAAGGCATTTAAAAAGTCAAAAATAATACCTTTTGTTAAGACATCAAATTCGATTGTATAACAAATAATAATATAACACCTATCTATACAAATTTTAATTATAAAAATTGATGGATAAGTTTGCCCATTGAAATGTCGCGTTGCTATTTAGTTTTGCTTAAAGTTAGCGGTACCCCGCTAACTTTAAAGCAAAACTACACGACATGGGTTCGAACCACGGCACGCTCTTTGACAAAACTCTCTGGTCTAGTCAAATTTGTGTGGTTCTTTCCTCCAAAGACAATTTTAGAGAATCTACATAGTCGTCACATGACCTGACTAAGGTTACCTATGTCTGGACTCTAAAAGAAACTTCGACGCCTGAGTTTGTTTCGCCATTTCTTCATTCTTTCTATTCGCTTCTCAGTGGTAGTCAGTTAGGAAATGTCGACTCCATTTAGCTTCTTATTTTTTTCTATTTCACTTCTAAAAGTAGGTAATTCCGATAACATATATACAGAATCAACAATTTCATTGCATTTACTTTGTGTAATTTATTTTATCAACACTGCAAGCTGTTTACCTGTAATTGAGTGTGTGTAAGTACTAGGTACACACGGCTACACATCAAGCTATAATTTCCAGTATAAGCTGATCTCGCATTGTATAGGATTTCCTTACAGTACGAGATTAGCGTAAACTGGAAATGTATAGCTTGATGTGTAGCCGTGTGTACCTATTCAAGTTTTAAGGGGAACCTAGTCACGAGCTCGAACTCACTGGTAGGCCTGGCTAAAAAGCACGCTGTCTCACCAGGAATCGTGTCCGACAGAGGTAGTATCAGTGATGAGCAGTTAGACGCTAGTTTACACGCACAACATTATTGTGTGAGATGCAGTATCATTTATAGTACAACAGACGCGTAAAAAATTAAGAACAGTCCTTCGGAAGATCGGGTTTTATGAAAAAACGACTGCATAAATCAATGACCGATAAAGTTTATTGAACTTTTCGATATTTGAGCTTTGTCGGTACCGACTTGGTTTTTCAGATTTTACACTTCTTTTATTACTTAAACACGCCCAAAGTTAGGTTAAATTAGCAAGAAAAACGAATCTTTGTTGGCTCCTAACTTTTTAATGGCTTTTTATTTTAGTATTCTGTTTCCGTAAAGACAATATTAATAATGAGACGAAACCATACCATGTTTAATTTTTGATGTACATTGTCGAACAGTGGAGTAATACACTCCCGAAGTTTGTATGGGAAAAATGTGGACTAGGTTCACCTTAATTGTAGAAGATAGCTAAGTGATGTATCTCTCGTTGGTAAATCTTTAATAAATAAGGAAAACATCCTGGGGAGACCGACATGTCCTAAAACAAAAAATTCGGAGACATGGGACATTTACAAACCCGCACTGGGCCCGCATGTGATTTTTTGCCTGTGTCCCAGCAGTGGGAACGTTATACGGTGATAATGCTGGGTCTGGTCATGTTGGCTGTTCGTAATAAATTTATATTTTCCTATCTGTAGTTTCTCTGGAGTCTTTTGGGCTGAGTTTTCAAAAAACGAAAATACAACCAACTTTTACTTAAAAACAAGAACCAACTCGCAAGTTGACGAAATTTCAACCCTTACTGATTTTCTTAAATCGTCCAAATAAAAAAAATATCACTACTTAATACCGACTCGCTTTAGTTACAAAAGGAACTTGTTCAAACTTTCGTAGGCTGTGCGATGTCCGTCAAGTACATTACCTATACCGATAGGTATGGTAAAGTGTTTAGGCAAGTGTTCTTACCTTAATTGGATGTCATGCAGTACTTGTTGTTCGTGTTCAGTCAACCCGTTATCCAGTACGTCAACAGTGTCTCGAAGCTGTTCAATGTTGTAGAAACCGCATATGTTCGTGTCAATACCGGGTTGATTAAGTGTGAACCAGGTTGCTAAGCGAGCTAATTCGACGTTCTGTTCCTAGAATGAGATAAGTAAGTGCGTAAAGATTTTACTCAACATGCATTTGTGCCAGTCAGTTTATGTGAAACGTGGAGGAGAAAGCCCTTGGAAGCTCTATTACGAAAAATATTCCTAATAAAACCACCGAAGTTTGCAAAGGAAAAATCTGCAATAAGTCTAGTCAATGGAGGTTTACCTATGTAAAATATCTGGATGACCGAGCTTTGCTCGGTTTTTCTTTTTGGTTTGACGTTTTCTAAAGTTATTAGATACAACAAACAAAACACTTCTAGGTCTCATAACTAGCACAATTTTTCAGTAATCAGCATAAATCTTTTACAAACAAACTTAGAATTGTCGCAAAAAATTAAGTAACTTTGAACATGTGAAAATAATTTTAAAATGGTGGGTGTCTGACTCGATCTTCGCCTGTATCGCCTGTATTCGCCTGATCTGAGCTCTGAGTGTGCAGTTGCTTACTTTTTAAGTTTTTTAAGCCCTGGCGCAGGAGGCCCTGGAAGTCTTTATTTATTTAAAAGAAGCCGGAAGCCCGGTTAACCAGCCGACAACTTGTAAGGTTGACCTGCGAGTTGCCATTCACAAAAACAATAACAGAAATAAAAAAAGAAAGAAAGAAAATATATTTATTTAGCACAGACCAAAAGGCACACATAATACAGCAAAAAAAAAAAATGTGTAAAGTGTGATGTCAGAAACAAGCATTAAAGTGTGCCTCATGGCTGCGCTAAAAAGGCCCAGTTCAGCAAAAATGCCAGACAACTAGTGCCTGACGCTGGTTTTCAACTGGACCTGACGTGTGAGGTATGACGGATGTAAACCAGCTTTATAGCAATACTGCAACGTGGCGTGTGCAAATTTGCGTCAGTTACAAATAAATAAATAGCAACGAGTAGTACATAAATAGTGAGATGTTGAAATTGAAATAGTTTGTTAGCTAGTAATTAGATTTAGTACCTAGTGTAAACAATAATAGTTGTGTTAAATGTTGTAAAAAGTAAGTCAACTTACTCACCGATTTAACTTTGAAAATATTATGATATTTAATAAAACTTGAAAACAAAACAAAAAGGCTGGCAAACAGCACTTCGTCAGTCGCGCAACACAGCCACCCAAGAGGCAACAATTATTATGAAGAAGCCGAAAGCTGCGGACAAGGCTCAAGCAAGAAAAACTGCATTTTATTTCAACATTGTCTCCTCATCGCTACCGGTCTCTCCCTGAGGTCCTTGTGGGTTGTACCGCAACTCATACGCATCAGGGGTGCGTGGTGACGTGTTCCGCCAGCGGAGTTACTAGACTCATAAGTAAATTACGGACACGTCAAAAAGCATTTATGTTGTGTAAGAAAGACCAAATGAATTTTTATTACCTACGTAAGAGGAACAAGGAACCGAAGAAATAATATTCTAATAACTATGAAAGCTATATCTACTCACTTTGTATTGAAGTTTACTTAAAACATTTTGCAGCAGACTAATTTGCAATTTAATTATCACGCGTATTATTAATAATGCCCCTAAAAAGATAATTTTCAGACAACAAGCTTAAAGTGTTGCCCATATCAAGGAATTACCCACGAGCATTTTGGGAAAATTAGACGACTAGTCAGTCACCCTTTCATAAGACGGTGCAACAACAGTTAGGTCATTGTTAATGTTACTGTTATAGTTAACTTTGACGAAAACTATAGGTAACGTAGCTCTTGGTGCAAGTCGCTCTAAGGGCCAGTTTCTTGAACGAAAATTATCGCAAAAGGAGACTGGGCAAAACTGGTCTATAGACCAATAGCGATATGGTGGTGATATTTGTAAGTCTCATCTTTACCTTGTGCAAAGAGGCATTCCAATCTGAAAAAATCTAATTTTGGGGAAAATGCATGTTTATAATATACAGGGTGGACATTTGGACGAGTTGTAACGGCAGGTACCATAACCATTTAATCCATTTTAGCTACAGGAACACATTCTTAGATGACTGTCCTTAACTATTGAGTAATTGCTAAGGGGCCATCCATAAATTACGTCACATGTTGAGGGGGTCAACGAAGTGTCCCTGACAACAATGAGGTGTCCCTTGTGATTGACAAGAATAGTTGGTCGCTGTGATTAACTCAAGACAATGTTTATGTTCTTTCTCCAGAATTGGCGTATCTAGTGACAGGTTATATGGATTTATATTTTTTTTTTATTGCCCGTCTAAGTATTTTGTTATTATTATCTATTACGTCATTAGCTATTGACATGATCTACTCATAACAATATTTTTTATGATGAGTTGTTTTATGCTTTATGTGGCCTGGACAGTTTTCACTTTATTTGTCGGTATATTGGCATGGCTAGCTGAAATTTTGACTAATTATTGAATTCAGTTTCTTGCGCCACTTCTTCTTCCCAGCTAAAGCAGCTTATGTATTTTGACGTTCGAAAAGTGGTGATCCTCAGCCTAATTTGAATAAATGACTTTTGATGTTGATTTTGTGACATTGTGTGACAAGGGTCAGGGGGATCAAAACGTGATCGTGATCAGAAGAGAAGTCACATCTTAAAATCACCATTAAGTGTCTAAATTATTTGACTTTATGTTAATTTTATTAAAGATTATTTTTAAATTAAATAAAAAAATGGAAAAACTGCTGTTTTCATTTAATTATGTACTTCTAAATACAAAATTGAAAAATATTTGACGTCACACAAGGGGGAGGGGTTTCCCAAGTGTGACCACATGTGACAAGGACGGGGGGTCAAAAAACCATAAAATTTGTGTGACGTAACTTATGGATGGCCCCTAACGGCATTCACAGATTACGTAAAAATGGTACAGTCAGCATACAAAAAATTAGTACTCATATTAAGTATATTTTATTTTAATGGGGCCAATCGATGCATGTTTGAATACGAGAAAAGTCTTTAAAAAAAAATAATATATATAATGGTGTAGCTACGGCGCGGAGACTAAGATTGCTTTTGAAAATGTAAATTCTAAAAGTATATTTTTCTGAACATTGCCTGGTCGGATTTTGATGCCCCTTTGCACAAGGGTATACATGAAGTACCTATCCCTACCACTTCCCATACAAATTCGCCCAGTCTTCATTATATAATAAACTAGCTTTTGCCCGCGGCTCCGCCCGCGTGGTTGTCGGTTATCGCGTAAAAAAGTAGCCTATGGCCTTCTCCATATCCCAGGCTATATCTCTGCCAAATTTAATGACGATCGGTTCAGTAGTTTTGGCGTGAAAGCGCGACAGACGGACAAACAGAGTAACTTTCGCATTTATAGTATTAGTAAGGTTATGGATTATTAAGCGCTCGTAATCGGCTGTGATTGATTGGTTGATTGATTTTCCTATCGACAACCGATCGATCATTGGCAATGCTGGAGCGGTCTATATCCAGCAGCCGACGCGTTTCTGATGAATAATGACGATTTGTTACCTTGCAATAATCAGAAGCTCTCTTGCAAATGGCTTTGATGTCATCGCTAGCGGGATGCCATGGCTGCGGACCGTGGTTCGAGAGGAGACCCATACCTGTGGCGGCTGCGTTGATTACGCCCACTCCTTTGCTCTGGAATTATAATATCAGACTATGTAAGTATAATTATAGTAACACAAGGTTTCACAATAATGTAATACAATATAGGTATACTAGCAAAAACCACCAATTTAAAGTTGCAGGTATTTGGTTGAAGGTAGGGCTGCGACTGAGTTAAGACTTACTCAGCCGTAGGTAACAAAACAGCAAAGTTAATGTGGCAGATCAGATACCCGCATAATCAGCCTATAACGCTCCTACGGCGCGGAGACAGGCCTCCTCTGTGAGAGGGAGTGGGCCGTAATCCACCACGCAGGCCCAGCGCAGTTTGGTAGATGACAGATGTCTTCGAATTGTTGGATAGGACATGCCGGTTTCCTCAAGATCCCCCTTCACCGTTTTGAGAGCAGTGGTAATGAAATAATTTACACAAAGTCCCTGACTGGGTCCGAACCTATAAAGTCGCGGCGGTTACCACTAGGCCACCATTGCTCTCGGATCAGGTACCAGTCCAGCCCGATTTAACACTTAAACATAATATACCAGCATATCTAGCGATTCACAATCATTCGACGGGCTATCGACTCTTGAATGACACATTTCAATATCCTGATGAATAAGCCTTGCCCCCGACAGCACACAGGTGTCGGTGGAAAAGCGGTCGTCTATTTGATTTGCTTTGCATTTGTTTGCCAATAAATAAATTTTGTATTTGTATTTGTATTTGATTTAAAGTGACCTATCTAAGTAATTTTCGGGATTTGTGAATCGGTTTTATGAGACTCCTACGATAACATTGATTAAAGTTCGATTTGGTACAGAAGCGTGTCGAATGGTTGTGAATAGCTATGCAGCACTATTAATAATAACTTATAACCTATAGAGAATCTTAGTAATTTTGAAGGGTATTACTAATCTATTGCTTCACAAGTTGAAAAAAAATATCTGCTCAATACCGTAAATAACGCAATAAATGTTGCTGAATTGTCAAAATGAAAGCCATGCCTACATTACCTACTTGTGAAATAATATAACCTATACATACTATAATAATTTTACAAAAGGTACTTGGTGAGTTTGTATGTAGGGGTAGGTAATCTTCGGAACTACTGAACTATCGGCTGGCGACAACGGCTGATTCTTTTTCGCAATTACGATGCCGGTCGCATGGAGTAAGTTATTCAGTTTGATGGTCTGTAAGTACCACATTCATAAATATGACCGGGAACCCACCCAGTGGCGTATTATCCATAAGGCAAACTAGGCACGTGCCTAGGGGCGCGAGCTAACAAAAGGGCCGCGTGGAAATTTTTAAACAAAGAAAAAGAAAAGAATGTTATCAATAAACATAGGTAGCAAAAATGAAAACTATTTATTTTTATTTCAGAAAATAATAGCAAGTTCGGTTTGGTCGCATTGGTCGGAGTATGTATTTTTATATCTATTTATTAAACTTATCTGGAACAGAGTTCGGAGCAAAAAAACAAGCACGTAAATGGTTTAGTAAACAAATGTACTCAGGGCAGCCTAAAGCAATAAGAAGAACTTGCCATGACTATTTTAGAATAAATAGATGTACCGGAGCGAGTGAATATCTATTATCCTGGCTAAACAAATTATTGTCTTGATTACAGATCATTATATTTTATTTATTATTTTTATTTACTGAAAGTTATAAAATACTAACGAGAACTTTGCCATTACAATAACTATATTGTAATTTTAATTTTTGAGATATATGTAGATATTTTTGTCTAGTAATTTTAAAAATATCAGGTTCTAATTCTATCATTGTTAGAGTTTAAGGCCTTTCTCAGACAGTGTCCCCCACTTTAAAAAAAATCAAAGACTCATAAGGCCTATTAAAATTTAATTAATAAATTAAAACAAAATCAAATCTTTAATTGAAAAAAGGACAACGTAACAGTAATATCACCAAGATATAGAATTCTAAAAAAAAATACTTACAGGTCAACTTACGTATCAACTGGGAGTTAAACGAAATTTGTTATACACCGTGACAGTTTAGTCGTCTTACAAAGATGGTCCACTCAATGTATCCGTCATAACATACCTCTAGGCGCGATTAAACCATTGTTACCATTAATTAAGATAATAGATACAAAGAAAAATAATGAATGCTTCAGAATTATGAAACACCGGGAGGGTGTTTCATAATTGTTAATAATGTTTACGTATCAAACGGTAGAAGATATCTACCTACCTACAATTACATTCCATCATTAATTCCATCTCCATAACAGGATGTTTCAAACTACGTCATTCGTCTTAGTGATATTTTCATGTTTTTGATTATGCAAATGTTCAAAAATATTTTTTTTTAATGAATGGTTGTAGATAGCAGTCATTGGGTACATGAAGTGGGCTGCCGTTGTAAGACGACTAAAATGTCACGGTGTATAAATTTTAGCCTACAAAATATTAAAATTCGAATAAAAAAATTGACAAGAAGATTTGCGGCGGGAAGTCCCCTCTTTGAGGAGTGGATTGAGAGGCGCCACGGCGTCCTCACCTTCCACCTGAAGCAGGTCCTCACCGGACACGGTTGTTTCGGGAGGTTCCTGTTTCGCATAACTCGAGAGGAAACGCCCGGGTGTTACCATTCAGTAGATCGCCCGGAAGAAACGGTGGAAAATACGGTGGAGGTCTGCCCGGCTTGGGCAGAGCACCGCCGTGCCCTCGTGGAGGCGATCGGCGGAGGCGATCTCTCGCTTCCGGCCCTGGTCCAGGCCATGGCACGGAGCGAGAGTGCATGGGTAGCCGTCACCTACTTCTGCGAAGCAGTGATGCTCGCGAAAAGGGAGGCGGCGCACGTGAGGGAGAGGCAGTACATGCGGTCTCACTGCCCTAGCCGCAGGAGACGCCCTGGGCGTGGGGAATCCCAGGCTGATTCCCGGCCACCGTATGCGCGGGCTTGCGGACGGCGAGTAATGGGCACCGGACAAAGAGATAGTCATTGGCACCGGACGACGGCGCGTTGTGTTCCACGCGCGCCTCAAAGAGATGTCAGCACCAACTGATGGGGTCCGCAAGGGCCGATGCGTGCCAGGGGTGCGGATTGTTCAAAAGAGATACCGTGGCCCCTGGCACAGGCAACTGAAGGAACACGGAGGACGGAGGACACGTAAAAGTCTGACTGGCCCTTCCGCTCCACCCAGAGCGGGAGAAGTTATTTAACGGCTTCGCTCGCGTGACATGTGACTTTCCCGCAATAAAATTATCCTATGTGTTAATTCAATGCAATGCAATGCAATTTGCATGCTATATTATGGCAGAATGTACATGGATCCTAATATATAATTTAACAACTTATTTTTTATGTACCTACATTATAAGCAAATAAAGACCTATTCTATTCTATTCTATTCTAATGAACAAGCTTGTTTTTGCGTGAAAGAGAAACAAAAATGTATACCTTTATCCTCGGAAACTTTCGCGCTTTTAATATTTGTAAGATTGCAACTAGAGGGGTGCTGATGAGGTGCTAGCCTAGAGCGCTGCAGACATTTAATCCGCCTCTGCGGGAACCGATCACTTTTCCGAATGTATTTTGTCCGAATTTCATTTTACCGAAAACTATTAACCCACGTCTTTTTTGCTTTATAATGCATCATTATTTGACATATTTTTAGATCATCGAAGTATAGGTATTATTTTACCGTACTATATTTCGCCGATTTACAAAATAACTTTTTGCTAGTGGCCAAAGCCTCTTTTGAACTTTTTTACATTTGCCAATGATTTATTTGCCATATTTTCACCACAACGAAACAACATTTTACGGAATATTATTTGGTCACAAAAATATAGCCGGTTACTTGGTAGTATTTTCAATATTTAATTAAAATAGTGTCATAAAAAGTCAATACGCTGTGCTACAAAATTGAGTGAGAAACGAATCGCCGCAAAACCGATTTCACGCAGTCTTGTCTGCCCTAGAGTGTAATTTAAACCCGCGTAGGCGCGGAGGGGTGGGGCGGTCCGCGAGCTGAGGAGTAGGTGGTTTGAAGGCCCGCCGCCGCGGCTGAGGCTGTCCGGCGAAGCCTGCTTGCATGTTACATGCTTATTTGCACGCTGCATGCTTGCTTGGAATGCACTGCATGTTTGGAAACATTACTTCGAACAAACGTTATTTCGGCTAGTAACTTCGGTAAAAAGTTTTTCGACCAAATGATGAATGACCAGATGATAATGTATAGTACGCATACTCCTTTACAAAAAATATTTCTGGTACCGTTAACGTCAGTCGGCAACGCTAAAATGTATGGCAATGACATTACCTGCAGAAAAGACACGTGATGTCACGCTAAGTTCGTAAATAAATAGAAACATGTAACGAAACGCTACCGCTAACGCGACGTCTCTACTACAAAGTGGCAGACAAGTGGTGTGTTTGACAAACGGAAATGTCAATTTTGGCATTAAATGCTCACGCTAGCTAGCGGATGCTAGGACCCTACCGCTAATGGTGATTCGAAGTGTTTTAATTATAAAAAATGTATATGTTTTGTTTTAATGCATTGCCTGAGGTTGTATGGGCGGCAAATAATGAAAAGGCGAGGATTAGGCGTTAAATAACACAACATCGGCTGAGTGTGTTGATTTGAGTTTATCCAGCGTTTTAGGCTAGATAAACGTACATTTTGGAATCTCTGCAGCGATCTAAGGTGTCTAATTTCTCTAAAAAAAAACAAGGGAAACTTCACTGGCAGTTAAGGTAGATACATTAGAGCTATTCTTATTTACAAAATGTACAATATTTACGGTACATAAGCAACCAATAAAAGAACACTATTTCATTACACATTACATACTTGTAATTATTTACACAAATAATAAATCATAATTAAATAAGTAACCTAAAACCTCGAAAGAAACAGCATTCTGTTTTTAAATGGTTTCAAATGATCGCCAGTAAAGAGGTGTTTGCCGTTTGACATTGACGTTTGGTTTTGCTCTCACGCTAACTTCCTTAAAGAAACTAATGTGTTTCCGTCCAACGCTGCGGAATCAACGTCTGGCGTGATCTTGGTACTTTGTTTACCATATTACCATTTAACTCACGCTAACGTTCAGTACGTAGCGTGTGTAGGAAAACGTATGGATGTATTTTGTCTAGGCCTGCTGGTCCACTCAAATTTGTGTAGATCTTTCCCGACAAGACCACTGCAGGCACTAATCAACATTGTCTTCACATGATCTGACCAGGTTTACTGAACTTTAAAAGAGGATTTCACCCTTGATTTTGTTTCGCTATTTTTTCTCTGGGGTAGTCAGATAGGAAATGTCGACTCCATTTAGTTAATTTATTTTTAATATATGCAAATGAAGTTATGTGTATTGTAGGTTCCGATAATCTATTTCATCAAAACTCGTTGCGTCTGATAGAAAGTGAACGCGTTCACAGACAGACACGCGACAAGCGACTTAAGGTGAACCTAGTCCACATTTTTCCCATACAAACTTCGGGAGTGTATTACTCCACTGTTTGACAATGTACATGAAAAATTAAACATGATATGGTTTCGTCTCATTATTAATATTGTCTGTACGGAAACAGAATACTAAAATAAAAAGGCATTAAAAAGTTAGGAGCCAACAAAGATTCGTTTTTCTTGCTAATTTAACCTAACTTTGCTCGTGTTTAAGTAATAAAAGAAGTGTAAAATCTGAAAAACCAAGTCGGTACCGACAAAGATCAAATATCGAAAAATTCAATAAACTTTATCGGTCATTGATTTATGCAGTGGTTTTTCATAAAACCCGATCTTCCGAAGGACTGTTCTTAATTTTTTACACGCCTGTTGTACTATAAATGAAACTGCATCTCACACAATAATGTTGTGCGTGTAAACTAGCGTCTAACTGCTCATCACTGATACTACCTCTGTCGGACACGATTCCTGGTGAGACAGCGTGCTTTTTAGCCAGGCCCACCAGTGAGTTCGAGCTCGTGACTAGGTTCCCCTTAATCTCTATGTATTATATATAACACAAAAATTGTTTCTACCTATGTCCGTTATAGACTTTGAAAACATCCAACCGATGTCCCCCAAACCGGTTTAATTAGAAAGGCAATAATTTGAAGATGGTTTTAGACCACTAAAACAAAACAAAAATTTGAAAACAAGTAAACAAAATGTATTTTTTTTTATACCTTTGTAGCACACGCCGCCGGGTATCCGCTAGTTTATAATAAGCATTGATGAATAGATCGTAGACATGATATGCTGCATGCATGCAATATTGTGCAGACCAAGGTAGGTATGCAGGCCTCGGGGACGCCGTGTCTTGCCTCGTCGTATGGAATGTGAGATATGAACAAGTATGTTTAATCATAACTTAGTTTTACCCGCTTTCTTCTGCGGAATATGCAATGCGATGTTAATAAAAATATCTTGCGGCTTGATGTTTTCCGAGTGGTGTGTTGTTTAGTAATGCGTAAAATGTAACATTTATGGGTAAATGTAACATTTTACGCATTACTAAATGATCGAAAATTATCGATGATTTAAAAATCCACCCTTCAGCTTGGGAGCATAAGGGCGGATTTATAAATGATATGACTTTTATTTATTAAATAAATATCTTTTTGACAGCCCTTGTATAAAAATATGTCAAACTATCCTATTATTCTTCAGAAGTTATGAACTATTGCAATTGTTTTTGTGTTGGTATTATAAATGGATTTTTTTTTTTGGTGGGAAATCATCAAATAACTTCTCCCGCTCTGGGTGCAGGAGTGCGTGCAGACTTTTACTAACTAAGACCCACCCGTATTCCCTCAGTTGCCTGTGGGCCAGGGGCCGCGGTATTTTTTTCGAGAAACCCGCATCCCTGGCAGGCATCGGCCCTTGCGGGCCCCAGCAGTTGGTGCTGACATCTCTCCCATGACCCGACGCCGATGTGAACCCATCCCGCCGTTATCTGGGAACCCGTCGGTGGCGCATTCCGAGGACCATGAAACCACATGGCCTCGGCCTTGTGCAAGGCCACGTCGAGTCCCAGCTGCCGGATCCTTTCTACGACTGTCGCAACCCCGTGTGTCGGTTAGTCGGCCGCCGCCTGGTACGACCTCCCTTGCGCCAGGACCAGCGTGTCGTCAGCGTAGCAAACTAGGTACGCTGACGCCCCTAGGGAGGTCGGCGCGCAGCACCCAGTCGTACCCGATGTCCCACAGATGCGACCCCACTGGACCCTGTGGGACACCGCACAACATCTCTCGCCGGGTCCACTCTCCTTGATGACCGGGATAGATGACGGCCTTGTCCGTCAAGTAGGCCTCGACCACACGACAGAGGTAGGTCGACATCCGGTGAAACCGGAGTGCCTCCCAGATGCAACTCCAGGGCAGGGTGTTGAAGGCATTGGCGATGTCTAGAGCCACCGCCAAGACGACCCTAGCCCGGGCCACAGCATACCCCGTCGTGAGGGCTCGCACGCGCATGATGGCGTCCACCGTGGAGCGCGCCCTGAGGAAACCAAACTGGCTCTCCGCCAGATCATGATAAAAAGTCACCGTAAGGAACGTTTTGGCGGTAAATTCAAAACAACGAAAAATAAATTTGGTATCGTTTTTAATTGAGAAGTTTTTCATTTTTCACTTTTTAGTTATAGTACCTACCCCACTAATTCGAAATTTCATCATCCTTGGGGTCAAAACAATGCATATTTATGCGATAGCAGCTATCGCGGTTTATTTACTGTTATTTTTTTAAGAGTTCCGTTGTCTGAATCATCAAAATCGGTTCACCCAGTCGAAAGTTATGAGGTAACAAACATTAAAAAAAAACATAGCTGAATTGAGAACCTCCTCCTTTTTTTGAAGTCGGTTAAAAATGGATATTAATCAATTTTCTTTTATTTTACTGTTACATGTTTTGCCCTAATCTTCAATTTATAATAGTTTTTAATAAATTGGAAAATACCCTATTAGGTATTATTCAACCGTCAAAACGAAAACCATTCCTAATATTAGTGTGTTACGTAATGACCTCTCTGTTTCTATGTAGGTATAGGTATTAGTATAGTATTATTATTAGAAAATTCTACAGAAAAAGGCCATTCACTCAATCCAAAAAATATCTAGTTAAAGTCAAGTGTCATTTTCAGGCAACTTCTCAATTACCATATCTTAAAACACCATAACATTGTGGGCACACAAAGCACTTAATACAATATTTTAGATAAGGTTTTACCTTGAAATAGCTCGTATAATTCTGCAGCCTGTTGTCACACAGCGTAGACTTCGCATAAGACAGTATAGATGAGATTTTCACATCCGACTCCTCAATGACTTCCTCCATGAGCCCAATATCGTAGTCTGCAAGACCGATGTATCGTGCTTTGCCGTCTTTCACTGCCCTTTCTAGGGCAGGTAAGGTTTCTTTGATCACGACCGAGATGTCTGGCGCAAAAGTGCAGTCATGGACCTGAATGACAAAAAAAAATTGAGACTGCGGGACGCCTGGGAAAAACATCTTAACTACTTTGTATAGGAAATATGCATGAAGGGATGATGTTTGTCTGGTAGCTTTTGTTTAATGTATTTTTTTTAAACATTAAGTAATCCATAAAAAAAGGGATAATTCATTATGGGAAATAAAACTGGCATATAGAAAAACGAAATATTCAGTTTTTTTTTTAAGAAAAAGTTATTCTTTATTTAAAGAATCTTAATCCCTCCCCCACCTTAATCCTACTAATATTATAAATGTGAAAGTTTGGATGTTTGTTACTCTATCCCCCAACGACGGCTGAACGGATTTGGATGAAATTTGGCACACAGATAGATTATAACCTGGATTAACACATAGGATACTTTTTGTCCCGATACTACGTTCCCGTGGGATAATTTTCGAATATAATTTCCGGGGTAATCGCGCAACCCACTATCAGTAGCAATGGCTTTAATTTGACAGATCAATAAAATTCGTTATTGAGCTGACAATTTTTTGGATCATTTCAAGCAATGGCCTAGCAATATCCTTCAAAATGATTCAGATTGTATTACGCAATTAGGGCCGGTGTAACCCGCCGCAGTTCACAATTTAAAAAAATGGAGAGCAGTGGTGGTTGTAGGTTCGAACCCAGAAAAGCACTTTACTTTGTGTAAATTATTTCATCAACGCTGCTCTCAAAACGGTGAAGGAAAACATCTTGAGGAAACCGGCATTTCCTAGGACCAAAAATTCGAAGACATGTGACATCCAATAACCCGCACTGGGCCCGCGTGGTGGATTACGGCCCGCTCCCTCTCGCCGAGATAGGAGGCCTGTGTTCCAGTAGTGGGAACATTATATGCTGACGATGATCAAAAAATTATTTGATGCAAAAGTAGAAGATTGGTAGTCGACCTCGTAATTGCTTTATCACCCTAAGGTTTAATGTCACTTGTACGTCATAAAACGACGACTATATATGAAACTTAAATAGTTTTTCGCCTTAGTGAAGTGTTCTCAAAAGTGTTTTTTAGTTTTCTATATAATCGAAGCTAACATAATAATTTTTGACGTTAATAAGACCTATTTAGACATAATTATATTGTAACCCTTTATTTTGTTACCCCACCCGATAGGTTTTGAGAAAAAAAAATGAATATTGCGCCAAAAATCGTCCATTTTAATTTTCGTAATTTTAATATATGTACACAGTGATACTCTCACGATTGAGACAAATCTAACGAAGGCTCTCAAGATAAAATCCATCAAGCCGCTACAGAGCGCGACAAAGAAATCCCCATACGTACATACACTCGAAAAACATAACCCTCCTTCTGGCGTAGTCGGGTAAAGACATAAATGATAGGATAACTTTTTTGTTGGTGACAGTCCCATGGACCACGCGGGCGAGCCACTGACGCTTCCGCCAGTCGGTGCCACCGCCCGGAAAAGTCGCCCTAAAATTCTATGCCACTAACTCCGTAATGTCCCAAGAGCAGTGGTTGACCAATAGTAATGGCCGCAACTTACAGTTTTAGGTATTAGTTTCGAATTCGAACCCAGGCAGGCAGTTTACTTTGTGTAAATTATTTCATAACCACTGCTCTCAAAACGGTGAAGGAATACATCGTGAGGAAACCGGCATGTCATAGAACCAAAAATTCGAATAAATGTGACATGTACCAACACGTACTGGGCCCGCGTGGTGGAGTACGACCCACTCTATCTCACTAAGAGGAGGTCTGTGCCCAGGCAGTGGAAAACGTTATAGACTGCAAAACAGGGAATTATCATCGCATGAGACAAAACTGGTTCGCCAAAACACGAATATCCTTTGAATATTCGCTCATCTTGATTGACTGAAGTTTTATACCGTGTTCAATCTTTGCTGGAAACAAACAAATCTCTTAACATTTCTTAGACTGATTTATCTAACCCCGTACCTAATATAATTTTGGCCTAAGGTCTGGTGAAAAGAGAGGTGACAGTAAAAGTGTTAACTTTTTGATAGTGACTATCAATTAGTATTACAATGAATCATGAAAAGAATCCATTGTCCGTGAACAGAATTAAGACCGATTGGTCTACTTCTAGAAATAAATAGTAGGAAGGAATCATGTCTTATGCCTGTTTTCACTATAGTCCGCGCGGAACTAGTTGGCCGCACCTTATTTGGGAACAGGGGTCAGGCGACGGGTTGCCTAGTGTTCGCAACGCACATGAGATTATAGACAGTGATGACTAATCTCGAGATATCGCACTTAAGAAAATAGAAAATAAGTGGACCATGCCTAGTAAGTGAACAATAGAAGTAAATAATTACACAACACTTGAACTTTTAGAAGTTTTTGTTGCAATTATTTAGTAATTTAAAGTAAACCAAAAGCAAATTATATGAAATTATTCTGACATATCCTCCAAATCACTTGATTCTGAACTTTCTGAATTTCAGTCTGAATCATCTTGTAAGTTTATAATGATTTCGTCCATCACAGCATCAAATCAAATATCATAATTCCAGTATTCTTGTTAATTTTTTTGTACATGGTCATCACAACTCTGCCACTTTTCGGCAGAGAATTCAGAAAAAAAACTTGTTAGTATTGTAATTTTTTCGTCCAATGTTGCATTAATGTGATCTCTGGCCAGGCATTTTTTTAATATTTGCCCACACAAGCTCGATCGGGTTGAGGTCTGGATGGTAGCATTAGAACAGTATGACATGCAGCTTTAAGAAGTTCATCAATCGTGTATATTTTTTCTGATTGTGTCGTATTAATCAACCTCAAGAGTTCTGGTTTCATCATTGTGGGAGAAAATGGCACGTTATGATTTCACAACCAGTTCTGCATTTTAATTTTCAAACTGGACGTATTCGGTTTCTTCTCTGCTTGCACACAGTGATAAGCAGCATTATCCATAATGTCGACTGAGTTTGGTGGAAGTTTAGGTATTAATTTTCGATCAACCCAGTTGTAAAATTTTGTAGAGGTCATAGCACCGCGATAATCCCCACTTTTTAATCTGATTTAAAATCAGCAAAGCATCATTGACTAACCCGTTCTGACTACCAGCGTGAACTATTATTAAACGCCTTCCTTTGCCTATATTGGTATACAGGGTGTTTGGCAGAACGTTGAACATACGAAAATGGTGGATAGGTGGGGTCATCTGCTACTTTTCAGCCCTAATTTATTTGTCCCTGGCCCCCTGGATATTTTTTTTTTGCTTTCTTCTAGTTTCACAACTTTCTTAACTTTAAAGTGTAATTTTTATTAAAAATGGGTAAAACAGGCAATATTTTTTTTTTTTAATGCAAGTTGAAATTAAGATTTAAGTATTTTTTTACATCTTTCTGTAAGTTTGAGGACTCTCAAGCTATACATTTTTAGTATAAGCTGATCTCGCATTATACTCGTATAGGATTGCCGTATAGTGCGAAATCAGCGTAAACTGGAAATGTATAGGTCGATGTGTAGCTTTGTGAACGTAACTTTATACTGTAGCCCCCTAAAATCCTACCTTACGTCCAAGCTGAACACCTGGCTACGTGGTGGGCGGACACGCGTACTGTACAACTGTACAAAAACTTATGCGGCTAACAAGGAAAGGTAACCCCTTTATGCGAAAAACCTCAACAAAAAGACAGTGTCCGTATCCAATCGCAGATACTGTTTAAAAATAAAACACAAACATATACTTAATCTACAACAAAACAAAACCCAAAAAGTGAAACAAAAAACAAGACAAAAAAAAAAACTTTATACTGTAGGTACTTAGATATTTGTACTTACAAGAAAACCTAATTTCACGCCAATCTTGCGTAGGCGCAAAATTCACGCACTTACCTCGAATAATAATTATCAATGGTTAATCTTGCATGAACATTATAAGTGTTGACTGTTGAGGTGCATACGGAGTGCAGTGTTTGTGCGAAATACCAGTGATTACCATTTCAGAAGATGAGAGGAATGTCTTCTTTAGGTGGGTACAGCAACCAATACCCACAGAGCACGGACACGCCGCCCGGTAGCCTCTAGAGACAACTGGTACAGCAGAATTCATAAAATTCGTGGAACCGAACGTGTGTCGCACTCAACTTCTTCTCACGGAACCCCTCCAAAGCCCTCAGTGTTTATCCGCCATTTGTGTTATTCCCAGGTTGGGCAAAGTGTTACTGAGTTTTTTCATTAGGTATTTCTAAGGAACAGCCCGGGGTTCGGACACCGATTGTGTCGAATTGCGTGCCGTCACATCGCCGATGAGAGTGAGGGGAAGAGATAGTACATTTGCGTCTGCGCACACCCTTGTGCACTATAAGGCGACGTCCACACGGACGTAATGAAATCACGGCGAGATTATATCGTGCATTGGATTTTCAACTCTCGGTGTTGAACCGAGCATTGAGAATGCAACAGGGTGCAGCGCGAGTGCGTCTCAGCGCGTCGAAAAAACAGTGTTCGATTTTCAACTCTTGGCGGCAAACATCCCGCGGCGATTGCCGTAGGCCAGTCTCCGTCGAGATTGGCGGCCATGGCCGAAATACGGTGTGGAGGACCATTATGGAATTTCGAGTAACCGGAGACACACTTGGTTTCTATAGACAGTGTTGGCAAGGCCGCCTCTAGCAGTGCACAGGCATCTCCGTGCTCTGTGCACTTACCAATATCTATTTAGGTTAAGTACCTACAGTTAAATCCATGACCTATGAATTCGTTGGGGTTTTGAATTCGAATTGATGAATTAATTCACAGCATCCTGTCCCAGGGCAGACAGGCCTACCTGCTTACCTAGATTATTTCTGGCAAACTACCTACGCAGTAAAATCTATAATAGGTAGGTTTTTTTTTTGGGTGGGAAATCATCAAATAACTTCTCCCGCTCTGGGTGGAGCGGGAGGGCGTGTCAGACTTTTACTGACTAAAATCCACCCGTGTTCCCTCAGTTACCTGTGTGCCAGGGGCCGCGGTATCTCTTTCGAGTAGTAGGTAGGTAAATTAGATGAAGATGTAATATTATTCCATGTAGTTTTTTTTCCTTATATATTTTAGTGATAACTTGTTGGTTTATTTAATTAAGTACAAATTTTGACAAAACAATGGATGCATAAATTCTAAATGTTTGTATACCTACTTAGATATAGATAGGTAGATGATAATTTATCATCTTTATGAAATATAGCGGCCCGTCCCGGCTTCGCACGGGGGACATTTTTTTAAAAACATTTTGGGATAAATGAAGATAATTTAACTTATAATAAGTATGCTAATTATAACGTACATGACTCAATTTGTCCAAATGTTCAAAATAAAAAAAAAGATTTTCAGACTGGAGCGGGCTGGGGCTGCTTTAAAGCGGCTCCTGCCCAATCTAGGGGTCCAAACGCCTCCTGCCAGAGGCTCTACGCGGGGTCGTGCGATCCATGGCTCTCTATGGGGCACCGGTGTGGGCGCCTTTGAAGCACCGACCAGGGTGCTTACTCTCGAATATAATTCCGATAGATCGACATTGGAATTATCAGTCAAACGTCAGGAATTGGCTGGGCTCACTGAGTCTAGCCAATCCCTGACGTTTAACTCAACCAACTGACGTTTGACCAATGTCGATCTATCCGAATTATATTCCAGAGTAAGCACCCTGCTCGCCGGCTGAACGCGTCCCATAGGGTCATGGCCATCCGGATGGTCCGGGGGTAACGCACGATCTCCGGTGAGGCGGCGGGCCTCCTTGCCGAATTGCCACCATGGAATCTGGAGGCAAAGTTCCTCGCGCACACTTGGGAGTGGCGCGAGTAGGTCAAACGCCGGGGCGTAACTCCGCTGCCGCGAGAAATCGCGGCACAGCGGACAGAGCTCCGGCGGGATCTCATGGCAACATGGAGAGTATGATTGTCGCAACCCAGTGCTGGGCATCCCACGATTGCGGCGGTAAGTCCGGCCTCTTTGACCGGTCTCTTTGAGGAGTGGGTTGAGAGGCGCCACGGCGTCCTTGCGTTCCGCCTGACGCAGGTCCTCACCGGACACGGCTGTTTCGGGAGGTTCCTGTTTCGCATAAGGCGGGAGGAAACGTCGGGTTATTTCCACTGCGAAGATACGATGGAAGTCTGTCCGGCTTAGGCGGAGCACCGCCGTGTCCTCGTGGAGACGATCGGCGGCGGCAATCGCTCTCGTCCGGCCCTGGTCCAGCCCATGATACGGAGCGATAGTGCATGGGTAGCCGTCGCCTCCTTCTGCGAAACAGTAATGCTTTCGAAGAGGGAGGCAGCGCACGTGAGGGAGAGGTAGTATATGCGCCCTCACGGTCCTAGCCTCTATAGGAGTCGCCCTGGGCGTCGGAAATCCCAGGCTGATTCCCGGCCACTATAGGCGCGGGCTTGCGGACGGCGAGTAATGAGTAGCTCGCTATCCGGTAAGGGCCAAGCCCGGGTCGACGGCGCGTTGTGTTCCATGCGCGCCTCAAAGAGATGTCAGCACCAGCTGATAGGGTCCGAAAAGGCCGATGCCTGCCAGGGCTGCGGGTTGTTCGAAAGAGATACCGTAGTCCCCGGTACACAGGCAACTGAGGGAACGCGGGTAGGTTTTAGTCAGTAATATCGTAATATCTTTTGAATGGAATGTCCGATTTCAATAATTCAAAGAACAAGAAAAAAATATTTTAAAAGGTTGAATATTAAACTAGCTTAAAGCTATCTCATGCAGTATGAGGCATTATAGGTCTTCACTACATACTAACACAGAGTCCCCCGCCGCGTCTGTCTGTTTAAACAGTTTTTCATGAGGTTTTCGGCAACTGGTTTCGAGGAGAAAACTTATCCAACATGGAATTGAATTGCGTTTTCGACGTTTTCGTCGAGTGAAATAGTTGCAGTTTTTTAGTTCTTACAACTATCATAGATTTAAAATCTATGAAATGGTTTACTAAATACATAATTCGTTTTATCGATCGACTTTACTAATTAAACGATGAAATGAACTTTCCTTCATACTTTTCCAGGCTTAGGACTGGCTGGGACAGACTTTAATTTTTTTACCAGGCTTATTTAAATTTACAACTATTTGCAAACAAAACAACAACAAAAAAGCAATTACTAAAGTTCTCTGCGCGTGCTCAATAACAACTAACGAACGTTCGATCTTTCGGGAGTCGGAAGTTCAAAGGCGCGGCCCCCGGGGTGACTGTCGCTACGTGTACGGCCCTATACGGGCGCGTTTCTTTTTTCTTTATTCATATGGGAAAGCCTGGCATAAGCCGAAAAAGCCGGCAGTTAGCAGGCCGTGGGAACAGGGCATTAGAAAGATGAGCGATAAAATAATATCGCCCGCGCTGCAGCGGTGCAAGTGCAACAGTAATAAACAAAGTTAGTGTTTAGACTACCTAGAATAATAGCATTTCCTTTGATTCCTTTGACCTCCATAACAAGATGAAAAGTAAAGATTTGAAGAACTTTTTACATAATAGTATCTCATGAAGCTTCGGTATCAACCTGGTTGAGTGAAATGATGTCAATAAATGCATCCCATGTTTGAGCCATCGCGTTGTATTAAAATATCTAACTTACTTACCATATTATTTCATTAATTGGGCCCGACGTACATAATCATTTGAATTAGCCATTAATTTTATCGGAAAACTATCGAATAACCATTTTATAATTCTCATAATGTCATAATAAAGCTTAATTAAACTTCATTATGGTTTCTTTGCTCGTATACTTACTGAAGTTTTTCGAAAAATGTATTAAGCATTTCCCGTGTGGAATCATACATGCGTAGCAAACAGCTATCAGTTTCAATTGGTAGTCCATAGAGAATGAATGATAAAAATGCATCTGACTAAACCATTGCCGTGGTTTACAATGATCAAACGGGAGGTCAAGTTCGCGTGTAGATGCACAGCGCACCGGCTACGATTACATCGCCCCCTCGGTTACGTAAGATTGATGTCCGGAAGCCTATTAGTGTGAATGGGTAGAGCCCACATGGTCTTGACCTGTATCAAGTCTACATAGTCCAAGCCAAGGAGTTGCAGCGTTCTGTCCACCCCAGCCTCCGTCTTCTCTGTGGAGAAGTCGAACATTTTCTCCGGAGCCTGCTCATATCTTCCTACTTTGCTTGCGATGAAATACGACGATCTCGGAACTCCGACGAGCGCCTGTTAATAAAGAAAGTTTTATTCATTATTGACACCAATTAAAAGTAGGTAGGTACCCACAGATTTTTATGAACTACTGACGTCACAAACATCATTTGTAAATGAAAGTATTTATTAGCACATCAGATGACGAAATCACTTGAGACAATATAGCAGAGACGTATACAACATGTTAACTGTTCTAATAATTCTGGTTTATTTTATTGAAACTGGCGTTGAGCCCGCACCATACCTTTTCAATGGTATTTTGAAGCGAATTCTTAGTCGTCTAAAAAATGTCAAAGGTTGGCATGGTTAAAGGGTAACCTTACCACCGACTGCCGAGCTGAGTGAGCTCGAATTTACGCCAACGCATTTCAGCACCAGTTTCAGCAAAGGAGAAATGCGCACTCGCCAAACCACAGGTTATAGGTACCTATAGGTATTTTAAGGATACATAATTATGACGATTGTGATTTGGCTGATAATGACATATTTTCACACACAGATAACAAAAATGTAAGTAGATATTTACAAAAAAATATTTTTTCATTTCCAACAAAATGGCAGCCAATTAACATTATGACATTACTTTTGCTCCACCTGGTAACCGTATTGTCTTATCTACATTATTTGTCCCTAAGTAAATAATTGTGAATTTGATAAGTGCAATACTTCGTTTTAAGGCTTCTTCAAACAGCCGCGACGCGACAACGCGACGCGACACTTGTAGAACAATTTCCATTAAGTTTTCATAAAAATTGTTCTACGAGTGTCGCGACGCGACCGTCGCGTCGCGCTAGTCTGCACGAGCCTTTATTATGGCTCGGTTATCATAAATTCTGATATTAGTACAATAATAAGTACCTAAATATTATTTCGATAAAAAATTAAACACAGTGTATAACTGTCGGTAAACTGGTACAAGAAAAAATGGTCCCAGTACATTACCTTGCGGTAACCACTAAACCTTATTGTACGAATTTAAAATAGAAGCAAATTAACTGTTATTTCAAATAAATAAATAAATTTAAGCTAAGAGCTTGATATTATTTATCAGACACGCGAAATTATATTCAGTCATCTCATAATGTCATAGTGTACGTAATTAAACGCTTCAATTGGGTTCAGCATATTCTGTTATTTGTTCAAGTGCATTTAGAATCAAGACCCGTTGATCCGTGGTCGGATAAAACTTAAAACAAACTAATACCTATTGTATAATGAAAAGAACTTCATAGAATAGCTCGGGCGTCCGCTGAATATCGACTTAATGAAAAATACTAGCCTTCCTTATAAAGTTGACGGTAAATTTGTTGTAGAAGCTAGTCTGCATTTATTACGCAGGTTGTTGTTTATGCCATTATGTTCGCCTCTGTAAATTTGTGTGTGATAAATGTACTTATCTAATTAGATATATTTATAGGCAAAGTTTCCTAATTTACTTGATGCATTTTCATCTAAAAAACATCGAAGAAACGAGGATTTTATTGGGGAAATAAGTTTTTTTTTTTTTTGCGAAACTCTAAAAGTCAAAACTAACAGAAGCATGAACAATAATTAAGAACAAGACGGTGTCTAACACTTAAGTATCATCATGTGGAGCTACGTTCCCAAATCTGTCGGCCATCTGTATTCAGCCAGGGTCATGGGTTAATTCTGCACAATAGTAATGTATTAAGCCATTTCTACGGATATAATTTTGTTCTTGTGTTCTCTATCTAATGTGTGTGCGTAACGTCTACAAAGTCGAAGATGACTTCAGGGGTGTCGTCCCGTCGCGTCGCGTCGTCCGTTACTTATCCCTAAGCAAAACATTATGGCGAACGCGCCAGGATTGCACGCGAAATTTAATTTGTTACGTCATTAAAATTATTAAAATAACTGTACAAAGTAAATGAAAGTAATACCTGCATAACTTGCATTAGTCTAACAAAATTTACCTTTCCGAAAGTTCGCTCGGACGTTCCCGTTCCATACCAGGGACCAGTTTCCACGTAATTAACGCCACATTTGAAAGTTTCTCTAATTAACTCCAAAGATTTTTCTTCGTCAAACGATCTAAAAAAAGTTGAAAATACGAATAAGGATCTAGTTTTTTTTTTCATATAAGTAAGCATAATAAAGTTAAAGGTTAAGTTACACTTAAGTCGTTGGTCCCAGCTGCCATTCGTAGATCCTTGACAGTCGTTACGGGTAGTCAGAAACCTAAAAGTCTGACAACCAGGCTTACCCAGGTGTAACATGTTACCCATTAACTGGGTTATAGAGGTCAGATGTAAAATACTGGTTCAGCTGCATCCGGTTAAACTTGAAGCCAACCAAAACATAGTTGAAAAGGCTAGGCAGATTGATTGAAGAGAAAGTTAGAGACAAGAAGAAGGAAAAGTACTTATTGCCTTTGCTCAACAGTCGGAAAATACAGAGTTAGTGCCTAAAGAATTGGAAACAGGATTTAACAGGCATGCTAATTAAGGTAGTGCAGGAATGCTGTGTTGAACTTGTTATCAGCAACTCAGTCTAAAGGCTGTATGCCATAGCTTCATTGCAGGTGACATAGTTTAAGAGTGGGTGGCTTACAAACTCCGGCAAACTTCAACACAGGCATTGAATGCCAGTCCTAATAGGGAAGGATATTTAGGAGAGTTACTCTATAAATAGCTGCGGTTACATTCCCTTTTTCCATAAAATATTAACCTTCATTCAGAGTTGTCACGAGTACTGATAGAACCTAGTTCTATTGTAAGTAGGTCTGTGTGAACGTTAACTTTTTGAAACGATAGAAAGGTTTGGTGGTACTAACCAATTAAAAATATTTAACTGGACACTATTTAACGAAACAAAATGAAACCTTTGACGACTGAGATAATTTAGTGTAGCTGAAGTTAGTTAGGCCAACCTGGTTAAATGGAATACCGGTCGGTTGTAACTTTGGTTTTTGCCCGTTGCAGAGTGCAGTGTCGTGTAAGGAGGGTGAAAGTAGTCTGGGGTGTGCCAGGCTGCCCGCCAAATGCCACCAAACCCGCGCAATAAAAGCCGGGGGCTCCGAAAATACAGGAAAGATAGGTTTAGATATTTTCAGCTAAAACACGGGCTGCCAAAATGCCGTTGCCATTTTAATACTGATGTACAGGATGTACAGGTGTGCGGTCATTAAAGGCTAATTTACACAGGGTCAGTGACTGACTTACTTACGGACTGACTTCAAAATATTCGTCTGCGAATATACAAGTCAGCGCTGACTTCATACCGCTGTACTGACTTCAAATCAATTTACATTGGGTTTTTTGCGGGTCAGCGCTGACTTGCCTCGAATTCGGAGTCAGTCACTTACCGTGTATAAACCTGCCTAATGAATAACTTTGATATGGATTAAGGAAAAACGAATCGCCATACAAAAATAGTGTTCTTTTTATGTGGTGGTACTTAATAACCATAGTTATGCAGCCTATCCATTATAACACTATTAATAACAATAAAATACCGGATTAAATTCATTCATTTGTGGCTCATACAGGATTTTAAAATATTGCGAATAAATTGTCTATTACATAAAAACCATCTTATCGTGATAATCTCACCCCGTCTCTCACCTAGATATCATCTCAATCTTGAGCAATATTTTCTTTGTGGAGGTACAATCTTCCATTATCCATTTCAAGGTCATCTATTAATTACCGGACACCCTGTCTAGGTGAATTACATAAGTAGTCGACTGCCTTCTCTAGCCAGCCTCATTAAAGACGATTTATCTCTCCATTTATACCAGATTGAAATGCAGTTTGTGGACTGATGTCAAAGAATTAGTTCACGTTCGCACAGACGTAATAACATCGTGGCGGGATTTTTTTGCGCACTGGATCTTCATCGCACTGCTTAGCGCCGAGAGTTGAAAATCGAATAGTGTGTTTTTTCCACGTGCTGGCATGAACCTTGTTGGATTCTAAATGCTCGGTTCTACAACGACAGTTGAAAATCAAGTGCACGATAAAATATCGCCACGATATTTTTATGTTCGTTCACACCGACGTAAATATATCGTGGTCTTAGGAAGGAGCAAAGGTACCTAAGTAGGTATAGATACCTATACCTACCACATAGTCCTCTCCACCCTGATAAGGACTCTCTGTTTGTCTAAGAGCCAGTCAGTCAGAATTATTGTTAACTAGCTTTAGCCTGCAGCGTAACCCCTTGTTTGTCGGAAAATAACCCACGGTTACACATCATGCTAAACATTTCCAGTATAAGCTGATCTAGCACTGTATAGAATTTCCGTACAGTGCGAGATCAGCGTAAACTGGAAATGTATAGCTTGAGGTGTAGCCGTGTGTACCGGGTTACCGAATACGATACCAATTAAATAAGTATATATTTCCCCTGCTTATACCGGCTGGCTATGTTAGCAAATGGAGAATACAGGATGCAAGAGCGTGCCAAGCGATCGCCCCTATATGTATGGCTTAAAATGCATTGCGATGAAACGCTCTGTTTTGGAGTACCTAGCTGTAAATGCCAAACCGCGTACAACAGTCACTGATTTTTTCATTGTTTTTTAAGTACCACCATGGATTTCTGGTGACCAGCGTGTGTTATGGCTTTGTTTTTAACAATTAGAAAATGCACTCGTCGCCACCACTATAGGTACTTCCTGGGTATATCCACTAATTTATCAAAGATTTGTAATTGAAATTTGTATCGGAATCCGATTGAGGGCTATTATTATGGCATATAAAAAGATCGCGTGTTTTTGATCGCATAAGTACCAAATTACGTTTTTAAAATCAGCCACTGAAATAATCGACATCAAAGCTGTCTGCATAAGTGCCCGCACTTATGCAGGCAGCAGTGATGTACCGACTTGTCGCCGACTAGTCGGCCCATTTTTTTTATCGTATTAATATGCTTAAAAATTTAAAAGACGGCGAATGAAATGAAATCTTTACTGTTTTTTATTATTATTATAGAATCAATTTCAGAGCAATCTAGAAAAGGATAGGTAAAAACGCTGGTTCGCACGTAAACAATAACCGAATAAATGCAAAGTAGACAAAAACATGTCTCAACAATTCCGCCTGGTCACCGAACGCCGCACACGCACCTACGACCTGAAAGGATAGTCACGAACATTAGCGATGTTACCCGAACACAATCGAAACCAATGATCGGCTTGGTCGACTAGTCAGCTAACTAGTCGGACATTTTGCAGCCGACTAGTCGGCTAGTCGGCCAAAATCATAGTCGGCCATCTCTAGTAGATAGCTATACAGGATCTTTTTTTATCCAGTGCGCAAACTGTAACCATGAATTCATTCATTGCTTTTTTTTTGTATCACCGACGAAAAATTTCTGCGCTGGGGGGGTCTAGAATGATATGCTGAATTCATGGTTACAGTTTGCGCACTGGATAAATATTTACCCTGTACTTACGCTATAGCTTCGACCCGCTTGCGTTTAATCGCACTGCGTGGTGAGCCTTACAGGACTTAAAACATAACTTGCGTGATGTGGACGCTGTAGGCACAGAATATATAAACCGAGCTATCACACACAGCCTATACAGTCAGCGTCAAAAATATCGGGTGTTCGTCCCGATATTTTTGACGCTGACTGTACCTACCGATAGCTCGGTTGTCTCGGACTGTTCAAAATTATCTCAACAACTAAGAAAATTAAACTTTATCTCAATTGGATAAAGTTCTTGTCAGAATGACAGTTGTCGTGTACTGTCTTCATTCTGAAATATTCCTTGTGTCATTGAGTTAATTTTTAAATTTCATAGTTGTTTAGATCATTTTGAACAGTCGGTTCGTCCCGATATTATTGACGCTGACTGTACAACCCTGCCCCCGGGGATACACGGCGGCGCGGCGTGACGATGTATCTAAAGGCATGTTCTGTGACTGAAAAGCTGTTTGTTTTATGAGGTTTTATCTAGCCAAATAGAATAAACCCGCGAAGTTAAAAATTTCTTACAGCATAATCGTTATCATCCAATAAAGTTCCATTGCTGGGACACAAGCCCCTGAGAGAGAGTGGGCTGTAATCTAGCACGTGGGCCTCGTACGGTTTGGTAGATGTCATATGTCTTCGAATTTTGGGTTCTAGGACATGCCGGTTTCCTCACGATGTATTCCTCTACCGTTTTCTTAACGGTGGAGATGATATTATTTACTCAAAGTAAAGCGCCTGTCTGGGTTTAAACCCACGACCCCCTTTTAGCAAGCCCCCACAATTCGCAAGTCGAGATACCACTGTTCTCACGTCTCTCTCAAACAATCATGCCCACTTTCCATACATTGATTGACCTGTCACTTGATTTGTTTTACAGGTCGCGTTTACCTACAACTAGTGTTATCAACAATTATTGTTTATAATAACATTAATAACACAAATCGAAGTCCGTGGAACATGCACAAGTAGTTAGGGTATCAGATAATTCAAACAGTAAGCACAGTACAATAGGTAGCAAGGCAAGACCAAACGAATGTCTGCAAAATGTCAAATAAATGACAGCCTGTCTTTCACTTAGCGATGCGGCTAAAGATGTTCGTTTTACGCGTAACCTGTCAACTGTGCACTTATTTTTCTTCCACACTCAAATAAAAAACCATTAAAAAAATCGTAGCTAGTCATAAATGAGTAAATAAAGTAAAAAATGTAGCTATAATTGCTTCTTTTAAACATTCTATATCCACATGACCAACGATTTGTTTTTCCTGGCTTTATTTACAATACAATACACAATACAATTAAGCGATACGAAGTAAGCAATTCATTTCAAATCATCAAATTTTTTTCAGATATTTTACATCACTAGACGCTTTAGAAAATTTCCAGTTCAAGACTGGACATGGTTCTTTGGTTTCGTTTCTTGCAAATTGCTGGACAGTGTCATGTAATCATGTTGTATGTTGATTAAAAGATGATTCGTGATCGTTACAAATATTGCTTTACAGATTTGTAATCATTAATATCATCATTACAACCCTCTAAGTTCATTTCGTCCCATTGAATGACTTTTATGAAATAGTCATTATGCTATCGTAATACGTAGGTACCTACTTGTGTTTTTGGTTACACACGTTTTTTTTATTTTTTGGGTGGGAAATCCTCAAATAACTTCTCCCGCTCTGGGTGGAGCGGGAGGGCGTGCAGACTTTTACTGACTAAAACCCACCCGTGTTCCCTCAGTTGCCTGTGTGCCAGGGGCGGCGGTATCTCTTTCGAACAACCCGCACCCCTAGCAGGCATTGGCCCTTGCGGGCCCCATCAGTTGGTGCTGACTTCTCTTTGAGGCGCGCGTGGAACACAACGCGCCGTCGACCCGGGCTTGGTCCTTACCGGACAGCGAGCTACCCATTACTCGCCGTCCGCAAGCCCGTGCCTACGGTGGCCGGGAATCAGTCTGGGATTCCCGACGCCCAGGGCGTCTCCTGCGAAGGCCACGGCTGTGAGGGCGCATGTACTGCATCTCCCTCACGTGCGCCGCCTCCCTCTTTGCGAGCATAACTGCTTCGCTGAAGGAGGCGACTGCCAGCCATGCCCTCTCGCTCCGTACCATGGCCTGGACCAGGGTCGGACGCGAGAGATCGCTGCCGCCGATCACCTCCACGAGGACACGGCGGTGCTCCGCCCAAGCCGGGCAGACCTCCACCGTATGCTCCACCGTGTCCTCTGGGCGATCTTCGCAGTGGAAACACCCGGGCGTTTCCTCCCGCCCTATCCGAAACAGGAACTTCCCGAAACAGCCATGTCCGGTGAGGACCTGTGTCAGGCGGAAGGTGAGGACGCCATGCCGCCTCTCAAGCCACTCCTCAAAGAGGGGACTTACCGCCGCAATCGTGGCGTGCCCAGCACTGGGTTGCGACAATCGCACTTTCCACGTCGCCATGAGATCCTGCCGGAGCTCTGTCCGCCGTGCCGCGATTTCCCGCGGCAGCGGAGTTACGCCCCGGCGTTTGGTCCTCGCGCCACTCCCAAGTGTGCGCGAGGACCTTTGCCTCCAGATCCCATGGCGGTAATCCGGCAAGGAGGCCCGCCGCCTCACCGGAGATCGTGCGGTATCCCCGGATCATCCGGATGGCCATGACCCTATGGGCCGCCTTCAACCGGCGTGTTGGTTGGCGCCTCAATGTAGGCGCCCACACCGGCGCCCCGTATAGGGCCATGGCCCGCGTTACACACGTGTTACGGTTGCGAATCATATTTTTTGCCTGACACCGACCAGTAAATTAAAAAAAAAGTAAGAAAATTTAAATTTCGCGGGCAGCCCTGGCACTTCCCCTTATTTTTTTATTTTTTTTGAGAATAGGAAATCATGAAATAGCTTCTCCCGCTCTGGGTCGATCAGGAGCGCGTGTCAGATTTTTATGGACTGAAACTCGTGTTCCTTCAGTTGCCTGTGTGCCAGGGGCCACGTTGTCTTTCGAACAACCCGCACCCCTGGCAGCGCTTCCCCCTTGTGTATACAGGGTGGCAGGGACATCGACACGCACACTGCAACCATGAATTCAGCACATCGTCTTGTTCCACGTAATCTACCTACTTAGGTACTTATCTCGATCAATTTACTGTCAAAATAAGTAATAGCGGGTAACTAACGCGTAGCTCTGGCAATATTGTGTGACGTAGCAAATTGTAATCAATGTCAACAATATATTTAAATCAGCCTTGAACTTTAGCAAAGCTGTTTGAGAAAATCGACTAGGTATCTACCTACAGACACATTTAAATCCGCTCATAAAAAACAGATATCAGTACGAGTCGCCACATTGATAGCTGGATCGAGTTAAAAATAAACGCTTAAAAAGGAAGAAAACATAACTAAACGCAGTACGTAATCAGTACGACAGCCGGTGAAAATAATTATTCGTCATTGTTAATAACTGAAATTGGATAAGTACCTATAAAATGTAAAATATGTAAGCATTAAGTAGATTATGCTTCTCCAGTATACCTATTTATAATAATCTACGCACACAATGACACAAGCAAAGAAAACAAACTTGTTAGTAAAGTATACACATATTTCGTATACTTATTACCTATTAAATAAATGAGAATGATTACCTACCCATAAATGTTACTGAACGTAGCACCTCCCAAACTGACATGAGAGACTTTGATTCGGGTAATGCCGAGCTCGTTAAATTTCATGTTTAATTGTTCAAACAAAAAAAACCTAATGACACAATACGCCGCCTTCCTTGCTTGCCACACATTGAGTCGCGTTACTCTACCACTGCACTGATAAGCTACCAACTATGTATAGTATTACTACTTACATAAATGGTTTTGTTCTGTTTGTTAAACTTAACTTATATTTGTTTTAATGTTAAGATTTAAATTCTCTGATAAACTCAGTCCACTGTCGCTTAATAAACCCTGTCTTGTTGTTAAACCCTTGTCCTGAGTCCTGACGGACAAGGCCATAGATTTCAATCGCTAAAATAACTTTCGTATATAAAAATATATTTTGCCCCTGTATGGTAGGTAACAATAAAAAAATCTGAAGATAGGTACTCATATATATTTACAGAGCCGTTAATTCTTACCAATAAAAAAAACTGATCAACTAGCCTGAACACTTAACTAAATACGAGAAAAACTTCGTAAGCAACGTGAAGTTGCTGTACTACGTTGCAAGCATTCTATAGCCACAAAACACTAAACAATCAAGGTTGTTTTTTATAGGTCAGTAAATAAACCTATAATAGAAACACAATGTCCATCACTCATCTTTGTATCCCTATTGGTTCATTATAAGTTTCAAACTTTACTATTAACTTTTTTCTACCAATCGGTAATAAAACATTTCGGCTGGTATCCTAAAAAGTTACGACACAACTAGCGTCAAACGTGGCTCGTTCAAAAGTTTAACTTAAACAGTAAAACTAAAAAAATGTACCATAAATAATTTTACAAAAACGTAATTCTGAAAAATAACCCCGTTTTTTTCTATGCCTATGTTTTGATCTATGGGTGAAACAAGTCACCAAAACATCTATGGGTTTGTGTACCCAAATTCTACATAAAATTCCACGCTTAGGTCGCAATCAAACGAAAAATATATCATTATAGCCCAAAATATCCATGCAACTATGCATAGCGCGTGCCCTTTCAGGAACGTGTCAACGAGTCAACTCTCCCCTGTTCGCGTTTGGGGTGGCGCCACTTTCCGAATTACGTTTGTGAACGTAGTCAAACTCGAGTTGACTGGTAAATTAATAAATAAGCACAATTACACTAAAAACCACAAACTACAAAAAATACCACCCATTGGTCGAGTGTATGCTGCTATTTGGCAAAATATTTACGGAAAATAATGTGAAGTAATACATTTTATAAAATGTACTATTCAGTATTACTTTTATTGCATCATTTCTAAACGAAACAAATAAAAAAAATACTGCCAAAAATATATGAAGTCGTTGCTTGGTAGTTTTGTTGAACAAGGCTGGCAACACAGTGGCGAGCGAGTTGCTCAATTGCCAGAATGCCAATCGGTATTGTAGTCGTATCGCGGAGGGTTTAGAGCACGCAGTAGCGTACTAGGTGCCGCATACAAGCGTGATTCGTTAACTTACTCTACAGTAAAATAAATAATCGAGTTTATTACGAGTAAAATAAAATGTAAACATTGTTCTTTCTAAAGTCGTGACTTATAAAATGTGAGTTAATTTATTACAGGTATTTTGAAGTGTTTGCCGCATATTCGGTGTTTACTGTTTACACAAAGTCGATTGAAGACGAGCCAATGCTTTTTTTTAGCTGTCACTTTGTTGTGTTAAACTTTTGGTTTTAGTTTTAAAATTTAAGTTTATATGGATTTGGGTTACTGTTGATGCTGGTAACGAGTGATTTACTGTTTGGACTTCTTATGTTGACCGTATAAAGTAGGTAGATTATAATTTTTAAGTTTGTTTTGGTCTAAACTGGTTAGTTTCGATTTTTGGTTACAATATTATATTAACATTTAAATTAAGCTTAATTAATTTTATAGTATAATGGACAATCTCACTCGAAATAGGCTACAAATTGCGTAGGTGTCTATACCACTAAGACGTTAGGTATAACTCTGCTAGAAATTACTCAAAGTCTAACGGTTTGGGTGAATGTAGGACTTTTATTTAGTTTTTAACCATAAGGTTTAAGCGTATTTTCTCGATCTCATAACATTTTTTATAAATAATATGTTACTCAATAAAAACTTCAATACCTATTTTCAATGACATTATTTATTATGTACCCAAGCATCAATTTACCAGAGTTATTGCAATATGCTTATGTAAGCAGTTACCATGTTAGACAGAGTTAAAAGTTTGGTAAAAACTTTTCAAACTTTTTTTGGGCAAACTAAATGAATACCTATTGCAGAAAGGTCATATTATTTGGACTTGATTATTATTTGCTCTTGGAAATTAAATTATTATTGGGTATACATATATTATTATATACATTATATTAGAATAATGTTTTTTTGCAGTTTCCACAATGAGGACCCGGGTACTGCGTTGCCGGCCCTTCTCCACCCGTATTCTGCTGCTCCTGCTAATTGTTCTTGCCTTCGGGGTCTACTGCTACTTCTACAACACATCTCCCCAAAACTTCAACAAACCGAGTAAGTGCTTATTGTAGGAATCTGCTTATTATTTTTTTAAATTTTGTTTACGTTTACTCAATTTTTATTTGGATCTCATTTGATTATTTTGGCCAGGTTTTATTTAATTACTTCTTCTAAACTGTTTTTGTTAAAATATTCATTTTAATTGTGTTTTTATGTAATTACTTTTATTTTATAGCATTTTGTTTGATTTGCAAATATTTACAGGGATTTTAACTACAATCTACCACAGAGGATCTTCCTCAATGTATTTGTATTCACTAAGATAATTTAATTTGCCCATCAAAGTTAATAAGTACCTACTATGTATTGACTCACATAAAATAAATTAAGAGAATCTTTCTGACTAATCTTCATGCAAGACCATAGTCTTCTCATCTTCAAAATGTTTATTTTTATCTTCACACACCACAATATCATCTTATCCACAATGAGATATTAGGACAGTGAATGTCCAACTATCCTGACATATTTTAAATATTTATCTAGACATTAGCCAGTGGAATTCAATTTACATTACTAGGTAGGCACTTAGATAATTGTGTACACAAATAAGTATACATAGTCATGAACAGTAAAACATCAGACTCTCGTAACCTTGTCCATTCTAGTTAATTTTTGTTAGAGCATAATTATTGCTTTAACCTTGACAAAACCCGTTTAAAGAAATTGTAAAGATTATTTATCACACTGCATTCAAACGCCATTACGATGTCTGCACAAGTATTATTCAGGAAAATATCTAACAAGTGACCATTCGGCGCACACCTCAGTACTACTTGTAGACTGATGAGTCATTTCCTAATTAGACAGTATACAGATAATAGGTCACAGTTCGAAGCGGAAGGCCGCACGTTTGCAATAAACAGCTGCTATGTCTCACGGACAGTGCGGATTTCTTCAATCCTTCCATATACATACATATACTAGTCCACCAGGATTCTTTTTGACCAGGATCCATGCATGTACTTGATTTTAGCGACAAATTTTCTTCCCGGCTGATTCCCCGGTCACCGTAGGCTTGCGGATGGCGAGTAATGGGTAGCTGGCTGTCCAGTAAGGATCAAGCCTGGGTCGACGGCGCGTTGTGTGCCACGCGCGTCAAAGAGATGTCGATGTCAGCATCAACTGGTGGATTCCGCAAGGGCCGATGCCTGCCAGGGGTGCGGGTTGTTGGAAAGAGATACCGCGGCCCCTGGCACACAGGCAACTGAAGGAACACAGGTGTTTAGTCAGTAAAAGTCTGACACGCCCTCCCGCTCCACCTAGAGCGGGAGAAGTTATTTGATGATTTCCCAGCCAGAAAAAAAAACCTAGAATCGTACCCGTATTTGTTCCTAAAAATAAAAAATATAATCAATAAAGCTATTCCTTTTTATTACTCTTTTTTAGCGCTACCCATTGAGGTACCTAAGTTAGTACTTACATATTACCTCAATGGCGCTACCGCGTTTTTGCCCGGGGCGGAGGGTAAGAGTTTTGTCTGGCGTAAGTCCTGTAAGCGTGTGTTCGTGTTATGCAGCCCTTGGTGTACTCCAGTACCCCTGGATACACCTGGTTGCTGACGTATCTCCAAATAATTATTGAACTACATATATTATACTTGGGTAACAGCGGTAATCAGATACTCCAATCCCTTCAGATTTAAAATCTGGGAGATGTTCGTTATGTCCGAGGTCAAAAACCGTAAATCACTAATTATGTGATAAATGTATAAAACTTTCGTATAAAGTAGAAGTAGGCAATTAAAAGTGCATCGTGAAGTTCACAAGCGTAATTGCTGCAGTTAAAAACAATATATTCGTAATAAGTAAAAAATTACGTGTTGTTTCATTAGTGAAACCAATTGGCTCAATAGCTGTGACCATTGAATCGAAATTTACCTGTTAATTGCAAACCAATAGGCATTTATAAAATAATTAGCGACCCACCCCTGCTTCATAGGGTTGTACGACTTGACCAAACGTCGAGATTTTTATATGTTAGGTTAATTTAATACTAATGAATTACAATCCTACTAATATTATAGATGTGAAAGTTCGGATTAATTTTTTGTCACGGCCTTCCAAAACAATGCATATTTAATTTATGCGATAGCGGCAATCGCGGTTAATTTGCTGACATTTTTTGAAGAGTTCCGTTGTCTGTCTCCGAAACGCATCATCAGATCTATATGAAATTTAAATGGGACCATTTCGGAATAAACCCCTTTCGAACAAAAAAGAATTTGTCAAATCCATCCGTCTCTATATGACGGAGTTATACCCGGACATACATAAAAAAAAACTTGTCGAATTGATAACCTCCTTCATTTTGAAGTCGGTTAAAAAGAGTGTATGCTTTTATCGTGTTTTTCATAAAATTTTCGCCTACTTTATCGGTCGGTATCCCATTTACATAGTCATAATGAATCTACAGAAAAACTTCTTCCAAAATAAACAACCGACTTCCAAAAAACACTACAAAGAAAAAACTACTTTAATTTCGGAAGTCGGCTGTGTATACAGCCGACTTCCGAAATTAAAGTAGTTTTTTCTTTGTAGTGTTTTTTCTTTGGAAAAAGTTTTTATTTTCACTTTTTAGTTATGATACCTACCCCACACCAATTCGTATACCACTACTTGCTATGTAAACAACAGTGACCGTAAGCAGCAGCATATCATCGAGGCACATAAAGCAAAGCAAAGTTAATAACATTTCAATGGAACTATCCCTGAAGCATAGCCGATAAAAAAAAAACGAAATCCATCCGCAAATGACGGAGAAATCGGTGAACATATATAGAAAAGAAAACATACAGCCGAACACAGAAACTCCTCCTTTTTTGAAGTCAGTTAAAAAAGTCAGGACGTGACGCGAAATCTTCAGCGATCATACTGCTGTGCAAACATTGGGCCGCTTTTTTAACCGACTTCCAAAAGGAGGAGGTTCTCAATTCGTCGGAACCTTTTTTTTTTTTTTTTTTTTTTATTTTTTTTTATGTATGTTCCCCGATTACTCGAAGATGGCTGGACCGATTTGAAAATTTTTTTTTTTGTTTGAAAGGGTATACTTCCCAAGTGGTCCCATGATCATCAAGTCAGGATCTGATGATGGGATCCTGGAGAAATAGAGAGAACTCTTCAAATTTTATAGGCACACTTGAAGCAATTTGTGTAGTTTTTGGAAGAGTACTTTCTCGGAGTGGTTCCATTTCAATTTGGTGAAGATCTGATGAAGAACTTCGGAGATAGGCAACGGAACTCCTCAATAAATGATAGCAAATGGACAGGGATTGCTGAAATCTCATGTCTGTCAATTGTTTACACCAGTTAATAACATAACATCACGCCGGTACGCTGTGAAGGGGTAAGCACATGTGAACCACTAAAAAGTGAAAAATAAAAATCTTTTTAAAAAAAAAATAAACAACCGACTTCCAAAAAAACACTAAAAAGTGAAAAATAACTTTAATTTCGGAAGGCGGTGACAAAAAATTAAAATACATATCCAAAGTCACCGACTTCCGAAATTAAAGTTATTTTTCACTTTTTAGTGTTTTTTTGGAAGTCGGTTGTTTATTTTTTTTTTAAAAAGATTTTTTAAATCTTTTATGAAGTTCAGGACAGAATTACTGAAAGTATTACGGTTGTCAGGATCTTAAAAACTGTGCAAAACGAATTTGCCACTATTTTTTACAAAATAATGGACATTAAACAACTGCAAATTTTGGCGTGAAATCGGTATGGGGTCTATAAAAATATGTATGTTAAATTGGCCACTGTATAGAAGATAACTGTACAGAAAACTTTTCTGTTACTTATGTGTTTATGACTCAATCCCTTCTTCTGTTCGTGTCATTTTGACTCTGTCCGATTAGTATGTAGCCACCTGGACAGCTTTATCATTGGCTACGTTTATATTCTGAAAGCCGGAGGTGGTAAATGATAAATGGTTTTATTTCTGAAAGACAGTTTGTACAAACACTTTTACACGTCAATCATATTTTTAAAACTAGATGAGATCGGCATTTCCTATCTGTCTACTCTGAGAAGAAAGGCCGAAACAAACTCAAAGGTCCACAGTCTCTGTAAAAGTCCAGACATGATCTTGGTCAAATCATGTGAAAACCATGTGGATTGGTGTCTGATATGGTCTTTTCATTAAAGAACCACACAGAGGGCTTGTGCATGATGGACAGGATGACCCTAATCTAGGATGCCGCTGAAATTTAGTGCTGCGGGTTATGCTAGACAGATCTCGCATAACCCTATCCGAGACACAGCTCTGGGTCTCGTAGCATTAAGCTGAGCGATGTCCGTTTTGCGTGAATGTGAGGCATATTTTCCCCTAACTTCTTTTTGCGTACATGCGGATACACATCAAGCTATACATTTCCAGTATAAGCTGATCTCGTATTGTATAGGATTTCCGTACAGTGCGAGATCAGCGTAAACTGGAAATGTTTAGCTTAATGTGTAGCCGTGCGTACATGTGCAATATACGTATTTTCTACCATTCTTTCACTGAAAGTGAAACTTTCATAGCTTAATCAAGGAATAAAAGTCACACAAATCAACAACAAAACTCTCAATCTACCACCAAGTCACGTGTGAGCTAAAATAAGCAAATAATTGAATAACGTTAGACGCGAAAACTAAAGGGATTATAAATGTTTGCACAGAAATGAAATCCACATGAAGGTATTTCCCGGGACGCCGGGGCCGGGACCGGAACGACGTCACTTCGATACGCCGCACTATGGGACCAAACGGTGCGTTCCATCTCAAAAATCGATAACTTTTTTGTTTCTTGACATTTTGAATTGAAATATTGTATACGTACTCCTGAATACTTATGCTATTGGATACTTAAAACACTGCCACTTTAAAAAAACTATGTTTTTTTAGTCAAAAAATTACAAAAATATGTTTAATGTTGAAAATCTTCATGCAAAAATTAAATTGAATGATTAAAATTAATTGTTTTCTTAGATTGGGTTAAATTAAAATGATTAATAAGTTAATAATCATGAAAAAAAAAACATTATTTTACTCATCACTTGTCAATACTAGAAGCTCTTTAGCTTCGTTAAGTAGTTCTTTTGGTATCACAATACTTGATCTATTTAAGCTATATATATAGGGATCAGAAATATACAACAATATGTGCAGAACGTCTTCCATTGTGGCTGACCTGGAACACTTTCGACCGTGATTTAATCGATATTTCTTATAGTCTTTATTACGAGCTTCTTGAGTATCTTCAGATAATTGGCCTATTGGCAAAACTGCAAAATGTTCGACTATTTTGGCACCATGTATATGAATTTTGTGAACTGAAGATTGCATATAGTACCACGATCTCCAGATGTATTGAAGACAGAATTTTCAGATGTTGAGGTACTGCACGAATTCAATGGTACCAATTTGTTTTTTGGCTCTCGAAACGACCTTGTTTTCTTTGAGCTTTCACCCATTTTTGGTTAAAAATCGTTATCAAATTTCTTTGTATACTTTGCATAACCGTATTCACATCTGTTGTTGATAAATGGAAATTGTTCAACAAATATTTTTCAATATCTGAAGTACTTTTCCCGCTTATTATCACATATGTCGCGTCGAAAACAAACGAATCGAAGTTCAAAATGAGTGATCATTTTGAACTTTTTTTCAGCAAATTCACGGGAAGGTATCCGGACGCTTTGACGAACACGCTGAAAACCCGAGTATTTATAGGACTTTAGTTTCAGTAACTTGTACAAAACCAATGAGAAAATTGGTAAAAAGAGGTTTTCACAGGAACGCTGTAACCAATACTGATTATAAATACCACAACAGATAAGATCTATGCAACATAATTTTTATCATACGTGTGGTTAAAATGATCACCGCAAAAAAAATTCTCATGAGAAAATATTCTCCGGTCGACATTTTTGCTTCTAGCTCGAAATGGCGCATTAATGACGCAGGTTTTTTTTATTTTCTTGTATTACTGCCTTGTATTACTGGATAGTTAAGGAATCTAAAAATGTCATTAACTCGACATCGGTAAAGAGGAAACCTCAACTTGAAAATTAAAAAGACGGAAAATTTCCTTATGACACATAAAAATTTAATAAAAATAAATACAAAATAAATTCTCATAAAACTTAACGTAGTTGTAAACTTAAGATCTTGAGAAATCCAAAAATGTATAATACTTATATATTCCCTTGAAGAACATTGAAAATATCTTAGTTGAAATTCCATAGTGAGTAATCTAGTATTAAAATTATCAAAGTATAAAGTTTGGGTAATTCATATACCTAAAACTTTTTTATTATACTGTTATATCGGATAACTCTGTCATCTAAGTATATAAAACAATCAAAACGGTTGCTGTAACACGACTTTAGTCCTAACCATTTTTGAGATGGAATATACCGTTTTGGTCCCATAGTGCGCCGCCGCGCCTGCCTAACCCGCAATGTGAAAGGACTTGATCTAGGTAATGGCTCATGTCTATTGTTATACTAGTATTCAAATTACATTAAGGTGATCGAAAACTGTACTAACGCTTCTCTCTTAACATATTTTATAACTCTTAACAGTGGATGCCCGGATTCCATAAAAACAGGTAAGCTTCTCGTCTATCATTATGATCATCACCCTCTTGCCTTTATCCAATGTATTTAGGGTCGGCCCAGTCTTGTCTTCTCTATTTTTAGGGTTCCCTACCAAAATGGTAAAAAGGAACCCTCAGTTTTTGATTACCAATGATGATGAAAACATCCCTGAAAATACCATAAATCTGAAATAAATTTAGTTGATGAAACTTTACCGTATATATAAAGGATAAATGAAATGATGTCTCTTACCTACAGTGTTAAGAAATCAGCAAAAATCCTTGCATACCAACGTAGTTCATCGGTTAAAAGCTGTCATAACAGCCCAATGCAATCCCATAATTAGTGATGTTACGACTCGCATAAGAATTTATTTGCAGCGAGTTTATGTGCGCCCCAGCGTGTACAACTGTACATCCTCATAGTGGCGAAAGCACCATATAACACGATTCCTACCGGCTTCCCTTCGGGGATTCGCATCGGCAACTCTATCGCTATAAAAAAATGGCACGTCAGTACTGGCTACTATTGTCAAAAAATATAGTTACACTACGGGTATTTAATTCACCATAACATTCAAACAACAAAAACGGTTATTTTTAGCTTTGTATTAGAACAAACATAATGTTCTAAATTAACCCGGCGCCTAAACGTTACATAATCGGGAACTAAAAGTTCATACAACAGGGATCCCGTAATGATGTCACCTTAGGTCGGTCACGTGGCACCGGTTGATATAGACGAGACAAGCCGCTGTACAAAGGGTTATGACAGACAGTTCTAGAAAAATGCGTCAGCGAGATCGAGATGGAGGAATGTTGCACATTTTATTTAGTTTTCAGCTGTTCAATTTAATGTATATTATTCTTTACATTCCTATATTAATTTTAGAATGATAGTTTGTATTCTTTAATAAGTCAGTAATTTAAAGCCGACTTCGCTTCGGCTTCTCTCTTAGAAAAAATTACACCTCGCCGCTGCATTTCTCATATTCAGACTACACGTCTACAATATTATTCACCTACACTACCTCTTAACCTACTGTGCATGGATATTTGTAGAAAAATATATCGTGAAAATATTCGTGTGACCTTACGCCCGCTCGGCGGTAAGATGGCAGGATTTGTGCGACCATTCGTCCGTCAGTCTGTAGTGACGCACAAACTTGTTTGACAAGTTTGAGACCGATAAATTAATCGAAATTTTAGTCTGGACCTAAGTTGACATCCATCGATTGTCCAGCATTACCGTAATCTGTGTCATAATGATGTTTGCTTTTGTCAAGTACTAATTAGTACGTATTCTCTGATGTCCTCTATCCACATTTCAATTTTGTGGGGTATGTAATTATTTATTGATAGGTTTGGCGTTCTGCGTTGTTTACTTTCGTAGTGTATGCCTTTTTGTTTTAACATTCGCAACCTACGTTTTGGGAAAACGTCATAGCTACACATAACCTTGACTGTCCGTGACATTCAACTTCATTCAACTTGCGAAGAGTTCGGTGTGTAGATCGCTCACAACTCACAAGTCACACCCACCCATTCGTTACCCAAGGACCGCTGTGATCTTTAGTTCGTTCATCGTTCCACGTGCAAGGTTACGGTTACATACAGTTAGCGCGTAGTGAGTAACAATGTCCTGTTTGAAAGAAAAAAATAGACTCATTTATCTTTGGTTTTACAATCACTGCTGAGTTTCTAACATTCATACGTTCCACACGTTTTTGAAGTTCGAATACTCTGAAAGTAAAATTGTTTAGAGTAATTGGATTTAGAACTGTGAAGCTATGTCATTTCAAAAAATGAAAAACAAAACGGGTTGAGTTTAGATGTTTACACTATCGTTTTATAGTTTTGTAACATCGAACAGAGAACGGCAATGATTTGGCGTAGTTTAGAGTAAGCAGTTGTTAGAGTTACTTTCAAAATTTCAACGTTGCTTTTAGAACACACGTGAAAGCATATTTTGCACATTTTTCCACTGCTAGCCGTAAGGGCCATGGATAAAAGAAGAAAATGACTTGGCTTTTATGGGTGGGGCGCTGATATAACGTTTAAAACGTTGGTATACGCTTGCGCAAAATTGTTTCCTGTCATCATCTTTTTCGGTTAGAAAGCTAAGAAGCCTCACACTTTCATTCGAACAGAGTGTACGGCTAGACTAGGAGATAAATAATCCGTCTAAGGTTCTCAAGCTTATGTCGCCAAAATGGTTACAGAGGTGTGACATTTTGGCGAAGATAAAGTTCAAACGTGACTTAAAAATAACTTTTTGCTAGTTTTTCCGCTCGGAAAATCGCAAATAACTTGATCCAAATACCCTACCATGTTACCTGTCTTTATGTATCTTTTTATCTATATCCACTTATATATCTGTTGTATTTGTTATATATCTATATGTACTTTGCTTTTGTATCTGTTTGTGTGACCACGTTGATCTTCAAAACTACGCACCGTATTGCGATGCGTTTTCCATTATCGTCTAAAGACTTCATTGCGGAAAGTTTATGTGTATAACATAGATATTAATCTTACTTATAATATATAAATCTCGATCTCTGTTTGACATCTAGCCATTGTATCCGAGTGAAGCAGGAGCCGGTTGCTAATAAGCTAATTAATACAAGACGTAATTATAAAACTGATAAGTATATAAATCTCATGGTACGTAAAACAAATTATAAAACGATTACCTACTCATACGTTTGAGGAGATTTCCTCGGATACAATGGCGACATGTGAAATAGACGTCGAGATTTCTATATTATAAGTCTAAAGACATCGCCACGCTAACTCAGTCCGAAAGATAAGCTGCTATCTGCTATGAATTCTGTTTAAATGTCTGTGGGAAGAACAGGAAAACACGCTTTAATAATGAATAAACTGATTTACTATGAATTAAAAAAAAAAAACTTTATCGAGCAGAGTCAATAGCAGTACTGACTTGTCCAAACATATCGTATCGTACTTGTTATATCGGCCTCCGGATAATTTTAAGTAAACATTATTTTATTTTCTTTACTTACATGCAAATATTGTTTATTCGGGCTCAACCTATTGTATTTATTGCCATGTATAATACATAATACAAGTTCAAAAGACCGTTTGTTTTAGCCTTTTGTCTAGTTGAAGACAAAGTTATTAGATCGATTTGATGGAAACATTGTATTTTTTCGCCGTCAAAGTGGGCAAGTATGGCGACGAGATGGCTGGTCTCATCTAGAGCCGTAGGTAATATACAGCTTACTATAGTTTAAAAGTAAAACGTCAATCAACAATGACCTCAGCCTATCGCAGTACACTGCTGGACAAATCCTCTGTCTTCCGCATCCATTCTGTAAAAAAGTAAAACTGGTCAAGAGCGTGCCGACACACCCACAGTGAAGTGTTCTGTAGCCGGGATGAATATTTACGCATGCACAATTTCGATTTCATCGTCAGCAGAAAGTTTCTTATTTCGTAGTCTTTCTCAAAGGTGCGAAAATATCCCATATCATAAAAATACACAACGTGTCCTGTCCATAACTTCAACGACTCGAAAAAGCACGTTATTTTTAGCCGTTGGAACTCTGCGTGGACCACACTAACTTTTCGTTAACTTTTCGCCCAGCATATGTTTGCTCAAAAACCAGCTGGGCTACTAAATATTATGAAAACAAACTTTTATTATTGACGTTAGTGAAAACGGGCATTAAACGTCTATACAGGCTTACTACATGCAAACCACTGAACGGTTCTAAAAATACGTAGAATGCTCAGTGTAAACGATAGAAAGACGATGTATTGAAAAATTCAAATGTCGGGAGTGAGTGCAAGTCTCGTGAATCGTAGACGTCAAGCGAACTCATTCAGAATGCGATGCCCGTTGAATATTGTAAGGAAACTCTGCGGGCACTATTGTAGGCTTCAAGGGAATGTTTAATAGTTGAGCTTCCACCAACTTTAAATGGTTTTTTATTTAAAGCATGTATTCTCGTGAATTTATTTTATAGTTTATGATGTTTTTAACTATAGGTGTAAAAACGGTGGTGAGGCTTTTAGGTATGGTACTATTTCGAAATTTGAAGTTTGTTTAGATTTTTTTATTTGTTAAAAAATCCTTTCAAGTCGTACAGTGCGGACAAAAGACAAGGCATGACAAATTCCGAACGGGGGAACAACAAATTTCGAACGGGGGACCAATCCGCACAAATCCGATGGCATACCCTGTACGATTTGTTTTCTCGTCTCATTTGTACAAACTCATGCACGAGGTGAGGTCTTTTATATTTATTTTTATTTCAAGAGTTCATTTGTGCAGACTCATAAATAGATAAAAAGGTAGGTACTTAGGTATAATTAACCAATACGCTCAAATCGGTATTTATGTCCTTTTTAAACATTATGGCTGTAAAAGACACCCACTTAATCGGGCACCATTCATCGTTAACGATATTTTCAGGAAAAAATAAAACCATGCCACCGGAAAAAAACACAAGATAAGAGAAAATAAATTGGTGAAGTAAATACGAAATGTAAAGAAAAATTAAACTGGCGGAAAAACACTACAGGAAACATGACCCGTCATGCTTAAGTGGAATCCTGTATCATGCAATACGTATCAATTATTGTCAGAGCATATAATTGTAATCTTGTACCTATTCTGCTTATTATTCTCTTCAAAAGTTTATCATTTTTAAACATTATTCTTTCCATGATAAATAAGTTGTAAATGTGCAATTACTGTCGGAAACTCTTGAACGCAAACAAGATAAAATTACCTACCTACTATAGATACTATTTAAAGTTTATTTTTCTAATCTGGGGGTCTTAAAAGGCCACTTTGCAGAATCATAATAATAATATGATCTTATTATGAATCAAATTTAAAATCGTAAAATAGTCACAAACTGACAATTCATAATATTATCTGCGCAGACAGATCGCAATTCATCTATTTGACAGTTTTGTATACAAATTCGTAAAATGTTCACCAAATTATGAATTGCTATATTAAGGTCGATGCCTAGATAGGCCTCGCCATACATTTTTCAGGGGTTGTAATCTCCGTAAATAAACGGTTTCTGCAGAATAAAAGCAAGTATAATGAGACTTTATAATGTATTATGTTCGCCAAACGCCAAAATTTTATAAAAAAAACAGTATTTCTAGGAGAATTAGACCCAATAAAAAACGAAAAATCTTTACATGTGTGAGTGACCTGAATCGCGCCATCTAACAGAAATTTTAAGAACCACCGAGAAAGAGCTATTTGCTGTTGTGTTACGAGTTTACGTTCGGTAAACATTTATAATAGATGGCGCTGTTCGAAAATTCGAACGATTCGATGCAACGCTCCAGTCAGTCCCTGCGTGATTGTCTTGACAACTTGCGAATCGTTTCCAAAATTGTGTTTCTAGAAAGTTAGCGCCGGCGCGCGGGTTTGCCCGCGGGTTTTACATTTTATGATTGTTAAAATGTTTTTTATTAGGGAATGAGAAAGAATGCTAGAAAGTGAAAAAAAATATCTGCGATCTGCATTTGGTTCACACAGATACAATACTAATGTAATTATTGTAATATCTACTTTAAATATAAAGTACCTACCTAAAGATTTAAAAATCTTTCTACTGTATGTAAGTAGGTACTGATAATACATTTTCTGACACGGTTAGGTACTAATTCATTGGTTTGGGTTGAATAAAATCAGAGAATAGAAGTTCATGTAAACTTAGGGTATACCTAAATCAGGCGATCAGCGTAGGCAAATTTACCTATTTTTTTTCTAATTACCTACCTACGCAATAGTGACACGTAGGTACTACTTACATCTATTGATTGAATCATATTTAATTTATGTGAAACCAGCAAGATAAGTGAATACACAGACAAACCACATTGATTTTTCATAACAATTGCACATTTTAGTATTATTAGCACACGTCAAAGTGCGTCGAGATAAATTGGTCTTGCCATCTAAGAAGTTTACCAAGAAAAAGGGGAAATAAAACATAGGGCAGTATTTTAGTAGTAAGTTGTAGGATGTTCTGATATTTAAAACGATGAATGATATAGGTACAGCAGTGGTGGCTCTGACTTACAAGTCAGAGCCACCACTGCTGTACATCATTCATTTAAGGTTTCAGGGTTTTTAACTGTCAGCGAAATGACGTTCTCAAAATGGTAGCTGTAGTTCCAATTTCGCTCGTCTGAACAGCTAAGTAAGTAGTAAGCACCATTCAGGTTTAGAATTGGTGACTGGGGCTACTACTGAGAACCATTCATACGAGTGCCATCCGTGAAAGAGTTTTTATTTAAAAGTGAAGTGTTTTTGTGTTTTATTGACGGTAAGTGTTATTTTTATGTACAAAGGATGCTTTTCTGCTTGAAGGTGATACAGAGTTATATTATAATAGTAATTACCCTTAAAACTTTAAAAAGTGTAAGATTTAGAAGAGGAAATACAAAATCAAACGTTAGCAACACTCGTTGATTGTCATCACATCACATACCTACCTACTCTAAATTTCAAATATTTCCCCCTAATAGGGACGTCAATTCTCTCTAAAAACTCACTTTGCCTGTCCCAGAGGGACGAAAGGAACCAAAAAAAACTCTCTGAAAAAGATCCGTTACTGAATTGATTCGAAAGGAAATATGAAAAATCGATTCACAAATAAAGAAATGATTTTCCAAAAATCAATCATTCGTTTTCGCTGAAATTCGCAATGTAGGGGTTTACGGGGTGTACGTTACCCTAGCAAGAAAGTGTCTCCTATAGTTATATGAGTGGAACGTATAGTTGGTGCCTAATCTGCTGTAAATGTGCCCCTACATAAAAAATTGGTGCCCCTTGTCGTTTTGAAAAAAAAAACCGAAAAAACGATTCCTGGTCTCATATCTGGAAAAAATCCGTATTTTTACGCAAAAGGATTTGCTCTGGATATGCTTCGTAATTTTCCCGCAACCACAATTCTTAACAATTCAAACAAACAAAAACTGATGTTCTAGGGTGAAATATCGATTCCCTGTATCGATTCAGTACTAGATATCGATTTGAAAAAACGTTTTTATTTGTTCCAAAAAATCGATTCTTTGCTCAATCGATCTCAGATTGACATCTCTATTTGGTCTGTTTTCAACTTTTCATGTTCTGTCAGTTGTTACTTGTTTTACAAATTTTCACACACAGCTTGACAGCATGACAGCTTGATTGATGGTGACAAATGGTGGTGTTATTTCTGACTAATACAAATTTCTTGAAGCATTTCATAATTACGATACTTTTGCTGTTGTGTTTAATTATTCTTTTTGATTACAGATTGAATTGCATCTCTGCCTAAGATGAATCCGACTAATAAACTTGCCTATATACGACATATGTATTCAGGGCCGCGAAAATCACGGAAAAAAGTGCAAGCAACATTGAAAAGACATCATGGAAATTCTTCTAATGATTTTTAGTGAGTAAATCAGATTCCCATAAGATTTCGAATCAGATTTACGTGAATGTACCTATGAGTGTATTTGATACTCGTTGGCCCGTGATGTAATGTCTTCGTTTGCCGTTGGTTTGCCGTTGGTTTGCCGCCATTTCTTCTGTAGACCCTTGTCTGTTACGATACCTCCAGGAGATTTATGACAATTGTTTATCTATTGTGTCTCGTCGATAACAGTAGGAAAAAAAGAAACGGCTAGCTCGATAAGGTTAGTTTCAAGTAGTGTATTGAGCAAGTTTTATCAAATTGCAGCCGGCTGGAAGCATGGCGTAACAAGAAAAAAAAAGTAGTGGAAGAAACCGCGGACTGCCCTGTTGTGTTTAGGTAGGTACAGACATATCAATATTTTTCTGTCTCTCAACATTGTTTTTAATAACTGTACCTATTTCATTTATTTATTTTTTATTTCAGTCCAAATACAACTCAAGATCATGATCAGCTATCCAACCCTTCCACAGCTCAAGATACGCCCAAAACGTATTCACGTGGTATACCACAAATTCGTTACGAAGCCATAGCCTGCAGCTCTAGCTCTAATAGAGTTGAATCTGTTACAGAGCAAGTAGAGACTGTTGATTTTAATTGGCCGCAACCCGATCCACAGACTGAAGCTTATCAACTAACTGTGGAAAGAACATCAATTAGTTATGAACAAAAAGCAAGTAACAGGATCATTATTTCTTGGTTCATGTATGTATAAATATAATGTATTTCTTGGATTGTTTCTCAGCTATTATTATTTTGATTCTAGGTCCAGGGTCAATTGCGAATTACCAAAATGAGTAAATGTTACTTCATTTGCTTTATATCTGTCACCCAACCATTGACTGTCATAGAAGTTAACCGGGATGAGGAATTTATCAACGCTGTGATGCCGAAGTTGGTAACATTTTTCAAAACATGTGTACTGCCGGAAATTATTTTGAGACGAGTTGAGAAAAATGCTAAATGTCTAGACATCAAGGAATTAAAAGGTATGAAAAATATAAGTCTTACTCATTTCCTAACTTATTCCTCAGGTTTCTGAGGTGTGGGTTCAGTAAGAATAGTCTAACAAAACTGTGTAAATTCATTTGTTGCAGCGAAAACTGTGTCTCCCAGCAATTGATTCAGATCGCACGGAAATGATATAAATGGAAGTAAAAAGTGACAAGCAGAAGATTGATACTGCGCGGCGACGGCGGCGCAGCAAAAAGTAGCGTGTAGAAGAGAAGATATTTTATTATAGTATTTTTTATGTATCTTTGTATGGTGGTCGATGGTTCGAATCCAAGCCGACACTTTGCTTTGTGTAAATTATTTCATCACCACTGTTCAGAGGAGGCCTGAGTCTCAGCAGTGGGAACATTATAGACTAATTATTATGCTATTTTTGTACGTAGCGATGTATAGTTTATGTTATTTGTTAGTTTATAAGATTTTTCTGTGTACATATGTTTCACTCATGTATTTAGGTACCAGCCAAACAATTCAATTGTAAAAGAATATTTATTGTTCAAAGTTGTATAATAAGTGGGTATCCTTGAAACATAAATGTTATGGTTAGCTAGCAACCACTTGTGTGTTGTTGTGTAAGATACTTACACTTACGTGTGATGTTACATAAATTGTAATCTACGTACATAATTCTTTCTAATACTAAATTCAGAATCATAATTGTAAATATCATAATATTGAAAAAAGTATGTTATCTTTGTGTGGTGGTACGAGTCGATGGTTTGAATCCAACCAGAAAATATTTAGGTAAATGCAGTGAGAGTAAATAAAACGATATTTGTATGAAAATATTAACCATAGATAAATATTATTGATTTATAGTAAGATACAATAAAACGCTTTACAATTGAATACATAATCTTTTATTTATTTAGTATATAGGTCACAATTTATTTACACCTTAGGTACTATTTAGGTTCTGTCACATTACAACAACCTATATAGGTACAATATACCTTTATTACCCAAAATAATTTGTTATGGTGAAAAGGTATCTGATAACGAGCCTAGAAACAAAAGTATGCATATCCCAATAATTATATTATTAAGAAGTAGATTGGAACATAACAATCCTCTAGTAATTTAAAGTATGCTCAATTAGTAAATTAATATTTGTTTTCGGTTTTTGCTATAATGTAAGGATATTCATCTTAAAAATAATTTGGTCCTCTTTCTTTATATTAAAGCCATCTGGACATTTTAATTTCCAACCATGTTTGAATAAAACGACATCTAGTGGAGTCGGAAGTTACTACTATTTATTTTGCATGTGTGTGTAAAGAGTAAATTCATGCGGCTAAATCATTATTATGTTCTAATCTTTGTATGATACCAGTTAACAAGCACAGTGATGGTCTAAAAAAATCAAGTTAATGCCCTAGGTTCCGCTAAGAATAAAGTTGTTTATTAAAAATTTCTATGATAGGTGTAAAAATTGAAAATGTTCGAAATTGTGGATGTGTCGCCATCTAGCGACAAAATGGCAGTGAGAGCAATTAGGGTTTCACCTTAAAGTAAAATGTCAAATAGCAGAATCATAGGGGAATTCAGGAAATTAATCACTTTTAGAGAATTTGCTTATTGTAGCCTTTTTAGACCCGCTGGACCTATACGCAAATAAAAAAATAAAATGGCGATGCTTTTTCCGACGAATTCTATGTTTAAACGGTTTTATTTAGCTCATCCCGTTTGTTTTATTTTATTTATTATTCTTGGGTCAAATTTAGTAATTCAAATTTCACCCTCTTCCTGTCAACCGATTAATCTGAAATTTTTTATACACTTTGGATTTTGGTGACAATACAATTATGTTTATTCATTATCATTATAAATTCAAGATGGCCGCCGCTACAAAATGGCGGATAATTTATGTTTTATTAATCCCATCAATATGGGTATCAAATGAAAGGGCTCAACAAGCAGAATACAATATACTATAAAAAATTGAAATACAAGATGGCGGCCGCTACAAAATGGCGGATAACGTAGGTTTTATCGATCCCATCAATATGGGTATCAAATGAAAGGGCTCAACAAGCAGAATACAATATACTATAAAAAATTGAAATACAAGATGGCGGCCGCTACAAAATGGCGGATAACGTAGGTTTTATCGATCCCATCAATATAGGTATCAAATGAAAGTGCTCAACCAGTATAATACAATGTACTATATAAAATTAAAATCCAAGATGGCGGCCTCTACAAAATGGCGGATAGCTGCAATAAACTAACGGGCAAGAAACCTTGCAATAATGAAGCACTAAATGAATTAAACAGAATGCGAAATAAAAACTAAAAACTAGAAAATAAAAAAATAGGTAAAAAAACTTTTTCAGTTAAACGGTTTTATGTTAAACATACATTGCAATGTTTAAGATAAATGTACTAAAAACCAAAAAATAATAAAATAGATACAGTCGTGGGAATTATAAACATATGCATAGACTAGACTAAAATAAAACCGTGGGGCACGTCAATTGTAATCAACGATTGTAGACAATTGACGTGCCCCACGGTTTTATTTTAGTCTAGTCTATGCATATGTTTATAATTCCCACGACTGTATCTATTTTATTATTTTTTGGTTTTTAGTACATTTATCTTAAACATTGCAATGTATGTTTAACATAAAACCGTTTAACTGAAAAAGTTTTTTTACCTATTTTTTTATATTCAAATGTTTTTTCAAATTATTTACGTATGAAATAATCATAAATACTAACATAAAGAGGGTTAGCATAGCATAATCAGCCTATAATGTTCCCACTGCTGGGAGTGATGGGACCCAGGCCTCGTGTCGGTGAGATGGAGTGGGCCGTAATCCACCACGCAGGCCCAGTGCGGGTTGGTAGATGTCACATGCCTACGAATTTTTGGTTCTATGACATGCCGGTTTCCTCATGATATTTTCCATCACCGTTTTGGGAGCCGTGATAATGAAATAATTGACACAAAGTAACGCGCCTGTCTGGGTTCGAACCAACCTAAAACTCGGTAAGTCGCGGCCGTTACCACTGGGCCACCACTGCCTTCAACAGTCTCTGCAGTTTATGTTAACACGCGACGAAATCGCGGATGAGAAAAGCTAGTATTTTTATAACGTACCTACCTAATGTGGACTTTGGATTCAATTATTATTATCATTTATTATGAATTATGAACTCAACATTCGATGTTAAAAATATCTTGTAGGCGACAATTTAGTACTGTTTACCTGAAGTTGAACTTTCAAATTAACTGCAACGCATTGATACCTTTCGGGTAATTGTGTAAAACACTATCAGTAGGAATACCTATAATTTTCACAATTCGACAACATTCATTACGTTTTAAGAAGACAAATTTTTCGAATATATGCTGCAATGAATTAGCAATATCACAATGATTCAGATTCTGATTGATACTGTGGTACGCTATTAATGTGTTGTAGAATAAAACATACAATTATTTTTCAAATTTCAACAAAATTCGTTCAGCCCAAAAAACATCCAATCTTTCACGTTAATAAAATCAGTAAGATTTGTATAGTTGACCCGCTCTTGAATTTAGTTTCGCGCGCGTAAGTTTCTATTTTGGGATAGCTCCTAAGATTTTCATTTAAATGTTAAAATAGTTTCGATCTACATTCAATGCACAACGTGTCTAACGTATTTAATTGGATAAGGAGTAATATTGTATTGTTTTAAAGCCTTCGTAAATCGTAAATAACCCATTCTTTTTTGTAATATTTAAATGATTTAAATTGTTACTGTGGGTTATCCTTAGGAGACAGACATATATAATTCCGGACTTTTTTGTAGATCTTTTCAAGATATACGATTCCGTAGTACATTATTTTGATCCATCTCGTTAGCCAGCGATTGCAATGTAAGCGCACAAAAAGATATTATTACGATATCACATAACAAATCATTGAAATTCTCGCCTTTTCTCCACTAAAATATGCATTTATTATACATATTTATGAACGTTCCTCTTGAATCACTCTGTCTATTGATACATAATAGGTTTTATGATACATTTAAGTTCATCCATACTTTAGAATACGGTGGAGGTCTGCTCGGCGGCGACGATCTCTCGCGTCTGGCCCTGGTCCAGTCCATGGTTCGGAGCGAGAGTGCATGGGTAGCCGTCACCTCGTTCTGCGAAGCAGTAATGCTCGCGAAGAGGGAGGCGCACGTGATGGAGGGGTAGTATATGAGCCCTCACGGCCCTAGCCGCCGCAGGAGACGCCGGGAGAAGTTATTTGATGATTTCGAACCCTCAAAAAAAAAAACAGTACTTCATAATTCGGCATGCAAACATTTATATTAGTTGTCGTTCAAAGCCAGATCCATCAATCAAGACCAATTCAGCCACAGCACTCACCAATTTACTTATAGCTACAACCCGTGTGTCCGATGGGATATCCTATCACCAAAAATTACATGTACTTAGTCACTTTCGTTGTTTAAGGGGTATCTAGTCGCGTGCTCACTGAACTCGGAACTCGGGAACTCACTGGTGGGCCTGGCTAAAAAGAACACTGTCAAGCACACTGTTTCACAAGGCATCGTGTCTGATAGAGGTAGTATCAGTGATGAGCAGTTAGACGCCAGTCTACACGCACGTTATTGAGTGAGATGCAGGATGATCTATAGTAAACCAGACGCGTAAAAAATTAAGAAAAGTCCTTTGGAAGATGGGATTTTATTGAAAAACCACTGCATAAATCAACGACCAATAAAGTTAATTGAATTTTTCGATATTTGAGTTTTGTCAGTACTGACTTGGTTTCGGAGATTTTACACTTCTTTTATTACTTAAAAACGCCCAAAGTTAGGTTAAATTAGCAAGAAAAACGAATTTTCTTGGGCTCCTAACTTCCTAATGGCTTTTTATTTTAGTATTCTGTTTCCGCACAGACAATATGAATAATGAGACAAAACCATATCACGTTTAATTTTTGATGTACATTTGTCGAACAGTGGAGTAATACACTCCCGAAGTTTGGATGGAAAAAATGCCGACTAGATTCACATTAAGGATCTTTTGTGCATTTCACGCTTCTAGACGAATTTAAGATTTTATAGTTTTCACAAGAACAGCAACCTCATTGCGTACTACGCTTTCAACCATAATCTGGGTAATTGTGAAGGATATTGCTAATCCATTGCTTCATTCGTTCGAAAAAGTTGTCTTCTCAACAACGTAAATAACGCAATGAAAGTGGTTGAACTGCCAAAATAAAAGCCATTGCTAGATACTGTTAGTGTGTCACGCAATTATGACACAGAATGTAAACTGCACCGCGCCGCCATCGCCACTCTGTTAGTCAGGAAACAGAAATCTACATATTGATACGTGTAGCAAAAACTTTGTACCCCTTTTTACGAAAATTACGAGGACGGAGGAGTATGAAATTTAGCACAGTTAAAGTTAATAATAATATGTGGAAGGAATGCAGAAAGCTAACATTTTTGATTGAAAGTTTAAATGAATTTTGGTTGACCAGTGGGCGACCATTGGTATATAAATAGAACTGCCAGTGGAGAAAAAACAAAGCGATAGGTTTTGCGTGTAACAAGAACCTAACAAAATTAATTGTAGTTATCGCAACGTGCCGATATAGTGTTAGCCAACTCAAACAAAGCATCTCTATAACTATATCCGAGTTGAATTTGTGTACTTATTTGTATTTACAAGTGCATGGTTCTACAGCTCACCGAAAAGCAAACAACATTGTAAATACATACATGTTATACATGGTGTCGAATCCTGTTGATTTCGTTATTAATTCGTTTAAACGATCAATTTTAATTATAAATATTTAAGTAATTGATACTGATACATATTGATGCGCACATCGATCGTTTTCCAAATGCAATTGAAGCGATTGACAATATTACTACACTATTAATTGATGGTTTGGGGACCCTTTATAACCAACCGTGGCAAGTTTATCCACCAAGCCAGACACATGCACTTCACTTCCAACCTTTCCCCACCATTCGTAGTGACTGACAGATGACATTTTGTGACAGCATTTACCTCACTCCTTGTGTGAATGACAGACGGTTTACATTTTACTATTTTAAATGTATTTTTTGTAAATATTGTGAGCCCTGGGTCTTATATAAAGGAGAAGGTCCAAAATGTATGAATCAATAACCCAATAATCCATACGAACTAACTGTTTCGAACTCACCGCGCTACATGTGACCGTTCTATTCATTTTAGTTGATGTATTGTTATTTATTTAATGTCGTGTACAAGTACAGTCGACAGCATGACTGATGTTCGTACTAGAGTTAAGAAAATACTTAGTAGATAATGATTTTTATGCATACTTTGTCAGCGTATAGCTCCGAGACACCCTTTGGATTTGGGGTATGTGAGTTGGGTAGGGTTATTTTGCTTGTTCTAAGCAATCTATTGGCATACAGTTTGTTCAAATCGATTTCTGGGTCAATTGTGATACCGTCTCCTTTTATTTTCATTCTTTCTTTCTTTTCTATCTATTAAACAGATACACATACATTTATATGTAAAAATACTAAAATAAGCATCTTTAAAACAAGAAGATCCTTATTTTAGTTTTTTTCATCGCGTTTTCGTATCCTTATTTTAGTTTTTTCATTGCGTGGACACATCGCGTTTTCGTATCTTTTATGGTGTGCGTTAAGTTTAAAAGGTTTCTCATAAAACATTTACTGTCACCGTTAAAGTTACGTAAGTAGAGCAACCCGCCTCGTATAGGTTTTAACTTCGCTATTCAATCAACCTGCTTGCCTTTCCCGTTATAGTCGACTTCTAGAGCCTAACCGAATGCAGCTGAATACCAGTATTTTTACATGAAGCTACTTCCTATCTGACTTCCAGACTTCCATAACCTAGTTACTGGGTCTGACCACCCGCAACGACAAAGGTCTATGAATGACAGCCATCAATGGTTTAACGTGCTTTCCGAGATACGGACGGGTCTTGTTATGTAATGGATCGTCACCCATCCACGAACCGGCCGCGGCAAGGGTAACTTAACCATTGGTAGTCCCGTGCGGCTATTACCATTTGTCACGAGCTACTCTTTTAACCTCCGTATTGTGATTAAGAAAAATATGAAGATCGTGGGAGCCTGGACCATTTGGTACGACTGCTTGTCAGACTTTTGGGCTTTTGACGACCCGTAACGACTGTCAAAGATCCTTCAAAAGATGGGTGACCAACGGCTTAACGTGCTTTCCGCGGCACGGATTGGTATTGGCATGTAAAGATGGTCACCCATCCACGGCCCGACCGCGTCAAGCGTAGCTTAACACACAACTTAAATGCAGCATTGCATATTTAAGCGGGCACACCCTTTATGCCTGGAGGCTTTTATGTAGGTATTAAGTTTACGTTTATTGTTTTGTTTTTATTATTTATATCTGCTTGAGTTTAGTTACTATGTTTTGTTGGTATATTGACGTATGCTGCTGACATATGGCAAATAATTTAATTTTATGTTTTGGGTTTAGTAATGTTAATTACTTACCAATTATTGTACAGAATCAAGTTCTTCTAACTTAACAGACAGCTGTGCTGCTGGGGAGTTTGTTGCGCCACTTCTTCTTCCCAGTTAAAGCACTAGGAAGTGGTAAAGGGCGGGCGTTTTGGGGGGACTATCTCATGTAATTTTGACGTTCAAAAAGTGCTGACTCTCAGCCTAGTTTGAATAAATGACTTTTGACTTTGATTGTAAACTAATTAATCTAACCGTGCGGCTGTTATTATTTAGCCACTAGCCCCTCTATTGTAACTCCGTCGTCGTAGCAAAGTTCACGTTAACATTTGCATTGCTACCCAACCGCACGGACGGGAAAAAATATACTAAGTTGCAGGGGCGAAGCTTCAATTTTTATTAGAGGAAACCCGAATAAAAAAATGTCCAGTTCTCATAAACTCTAGATAATATGAAAGTTCAGTAATTCCATAACTTTTTCTAAATTTAAAGGCAACTATGGTCGGAATTCTTGGTTTAGACATAAAAAAAATGGCATTTATGTAATGTTTTGTAATCTTATAGGATGTTTTAAGCTAGTTTGAAATATCTGTAATCTGATTTCATACACACACATGTGTTACGTAATGTTTAGCAATACAGAACACTAAGAAGAGTGTTTCTTCCAAAGGGAAGCTGATAGGAATCGGGTTGTATGGAGGCTGCGCAACTGCTAAGTTGTCATTTGAAAAATAAATGCCTCTTTGTTAGTAAGTACTCAATCCTAGCTTTCCCATAATTGTTTTCCATTTCAACTATGGTTTTATATCCTCGATATAACGAACTCTGCTCGTGGAACGTTACGTCAACCTTAACAGATGTATTTAGACACACGGTAGTGTGTCAAGCCTAGTTTGAGCTTGACGACGTAAATAATGCTATAGTCGTCGGTCCATAATTGGTTTACTGTAAATAATTTGGTATTAAATGGAAAGAAAACGAAATGCATAAGATTTGCGTTACCGAATGTTAGAAGTAGTGAATGTCATGTTGTATTGAATAAGGAGATACTAGAATTCGTCGAACAGACGGTTTTCCTGGGGATCACGCTTGACTCAAAGCTACAGTGGGGTCCTCATTTAACATCACTTGCAGGGCGGCTAAGTTCTGCCGCTTACGTTGTTTGGAAGATTCGCCAGTTAACAGACGTGGATACCGCGAGACTGGTTTATTTTAGTTACTTTCATAGCATCATGTCATTCGGTATCTTGCTATGGGGTTCCCTACAAAATGGTTGAGCTGGATGGTGCTGATCCACACGTCAAGTTCGTGAACGGGCGCTGTCGGTTGAGACTGGTCAACTCCTAACTTCCAGGGCTTATTTTTATCTTGTTTTTGGAATCGTTTATATGTATATGTGTTTTTTCCATTTTTCTCACATACAGTAGCAACAAGAATAATGTTCCCAAGAATTTGTAATATTTAACTCGATTTTAATAGAGTGTCCGTGGAGTTTCTTGCCCGTTCTTCTCCATAGAGATCTACGTTTTGGAATGGGCAACTAGCTTCAACTTTCCAACTGATCGACTTTTTGACAGTGTAAGTGGTTTAATTGAAATAAATGCTTTGAGTTTGACACACTAGTGTTTTATCTTATTCGAACCATTTCTAGCTGCTTTTGACCGCCCTCTACATCAAAATCTAACAGGCCTACGAATTTGCCATGCCTTTTGCTTCAAAATGCGAGGAGGACACGGTGCACGTAAAATAGTGCCCGCCATTTTTCAGAAATTTTGCTTCGGTTTTATGAATCCCTCGCTATGTGTGAATAGAAAAAAAATCGTTAGAGACGTGAGCATTCATATCAATATTAAATTCCTGTTAAAAGATAATTCGGTAGAAACGCACTGTGTTTAGGAAATATACCTAACAGTTACTGTGTAAAATAAAAAATAAAAACATTAATTCTACTACCCAAATTCACGTTTTTTATAAAATGGTTTGAGCATAAGTCAAATAAAATAAATATATCTTATCATAATACAATTATAAACATGCAAAATAAAATATTTGATTCGGTGCATTTTTAATTATTCGGGTTTTAATATTTTAATAGCATGATTCCCTAGAAGCATCTTTTAATTCTGCGTTGACATGATTGATGCTAGCTGGTCCACCTCACATTGTCTTAGCGACCAAATTTGACAACCGTACCTCCATCAGAGACGGTAGGTAGGGTTGTTATTTCAAAGAGCTTTCTCTTTATATTAATAACAGTTATTACCCAGTTGTAAATCGAATTCTCGATATGGAACTGTCATAGACTTTTAGTACATTTTTCTAAACAATAAGTCTAAACGGTTACTCTCTGCAGACTAGGGATTCAGTATTTTCAATTTGCTACAGCCGCAACTTCAATTTAAGACCTTTGCTGTGGAGGGAATTGTTCGATACATGAAAACATTTAATTGAATTATAGATTATGACAGGGCGAATATATTCGCTAACAGACTGAGGGCCTGATAGATTGATAGGTTGCTGTGAAAGCCTGGCGGTAAATTGCCACTATTAGTCACAATGCCAACCCGGGAGGGACAAAATGGAAATATGACATGTGCCTGCTATGTCGCAATCAGAGCCGTAAACATCGCCAAGTGGTTAGTCGACTCTTCACGTTACCAGAGGGCTGGCCTATTATTTGGCCAAAGAATCAGCATCGCCATACCACGTGGCAATTAAATCTGGTAATAAAAATAACGTTGGCAATTTTAGGCCTATTTCTATCTTACCTGCATTTAGTAACATTTTTTAAAAGTTAATATTCAAGCAGTTGTTAAGACATTTTAAATTAAATAGCCTCCTTCATGATGAACGATATGGTTTTACAAAAGGTCGTTCGACTACAGATGCGGGTGTTGCTCTGCTGAAACACAAATTTAACGCATGAGAGAACTCACAAAATGCTATTGGAGTTTTCTGTGATCTTTCCAAAGCATTTGATTTCGTGCACCATGACACGCTTTTGCGTAAACTACGTCATTACGGTGTTCAAAATGAAGCTCTCAACGTAATAAATTCTTATTTAAATAATAGACACCAATGTGTAGATATTAATGTTGTGAAATCTTCCGGGCTACCTACCAGTTCAGTTAGGTGTACCTCAAGGCTAAATACTGGGCCCATTCTTATTATTAGTGTACCATTGTATTTAAAGGGTATCTGTGACGTTGTACTGTTTGCTGATGATACCTCTCTTATCTTTAAAGTAGACAGGAATAGACAAGATTTTTACGACGTAAACAGTGCACTCACACGGGTTACGGATGGGTTTACCACGAATAATTTAGTTCTCAATGTCAAAAAAACTAAATGTATAATAAAGTTCGCTTTACCGAATGTAAGAAATCTGGGATAATGAGATGCTTGAAACTGTAGACTTGGCAGGTTTTCTGGTCATAACAATAGATGCTAAACTTCAGTGGGGATCACATATATCATACCTAGCGGGAAGGCTCAGTTCGGCTGCGTATGCCGTCAGGAAAGTAAGACAATACACTGACGTTGATACAGCTCGGTTAGTCTATTTTAGTTATACAAAATATTTTTGTTTTTAAAAAACGAGCTGTTCGTGCAATTTACCGACTACGTGCTAGAGTTTCTATGAGATTTTTTTTAAGGATATTGGTGTTCTCATGGTGGCATCGCAGTTCATCTTCGCTAACATTCTTATATATTAGGCAAAATATACATTAATACACTAAAAGCAGTGGTATTCATAATATTAATACTAGAAATAAGGACAAACTACGTGCTATTTCAACGGTTTCATAAAGTTCATAACTCATTTGTTGGGTTTGCTATAACCTTTTACATCAAACAAGCTTCCCTCTTCTTTGCTAGATTTACATTTTAATGCGTTTAAAGCTAAAGTAAAATCCAACCTTTGTTAGAACAAAGGTTGGATTTAAGAATAGTATGTATGCCTTAGAAGGCATACTTACTATTCTATCAACGACTACTTAAACGATAAAAATTGTTGGTCGCTGTGATTAAGGCTAGACAACGTTTGTGTTCTTTCACCAGAATTAGCTTACCTACTGACAGGTCATATGAGTTACTACATAGCATTGTTTATTTAATTTGACTGTATAAATTTATTAATGAATTTTTCATTTATTGTTGAATGTTAATTACTTACCTATTATTGTATAGAATCAAGTTCTTCCAACTTAACAGACAGCTGTGTTGCTGGGGACTTTGTTGCGCCACTTCTCCCCAGCTAAAGCACTGCGAAGTGGTGAAGGGCGGGCGTTTTGGGGGACTGTCTTATGTAATTTTGACGTTCAAAAAGTGCTGACTCTCAGCCTAGTTTGAATAAAAGACTTTTGATTTTGAAATGCTGCCAGTCTTTTGGGCTCTTTTCCCATCGACAGCTATGCGGACGAATTTTTTGATGCCCTGTGATTCTTTTCTCTGTTTTTATAATATGTATACATCTACATACTATTAATGTAACGGGTACTGCTTACCATACCCGTAATTGTATGATATCATACCTATTTAGGTGATTTGCATTCCGGAAAATTAAAAAGGCACACTTTCAGCTAGTTTTAAAATCACCCTTTACTTTTTTTAGGGTTCCGTACCCGAAGGGTAAGCAACGTGACCCTATTACTAAGCCTCCGCGGTCCGTTCGTCTGTCTGTCTGTCAGCGGGTTGTATATCATGACCCGTAATAGGTAGACAGTTGAAATTTTCGCAGAATGCGTATTTCTGCATTTTCATTTTTTTAGTATATGTGTGCCTTTTACTCTGTGCTAAATAAATGTATTTTCTTTCTTTCTTTTCTTTCAAAAATGTTGGCTATAGTTCGACTTTTAATCGTATTCAGTAACTTGACAGTTCAAGGCTTACCAAATTTTGACAAAAAAATAAATATTAAAGTGGTGTAAAAATGAACGAAATTTAATAAACTTGTAATAATGTACTTACATGTAATTATTTTTATTTTAAATTAATAACTTGTCTTAAAAACATGGTATGCACTATTAAAAATTGTAGAATTTGTTATATATTTTGTTTTTCAGTAGTTAGGTAATTTATTTACCTATATTTTTAACCGACTTCCAAAAGGAGGAGGTTCTCAATTCGTCGGAACCTTTTTTTTTTAATATTTTTTTTCATGTATGTTCCCCGATTACTCGAAGATGGCTGAACCGATTTGGATAATTTTTTTTTTGTTTGAAAGGGTATACTTCCCAGGTGGTCCCTCAAATCAGGATCTGATGATTGGATCCTGGAGAAATAGAGAGAACTCTTCAAATTTTATAGGCACACTTGAAGCAATTTGTGTAGTTTTTGAAAGAGTACTTTCTCGGAGTGGTTCCATTTCAATTTGGTGAAGATCTGATGAAGAACTTCAGAGATAGGCAACGGAACTCCTCAATAAATGATAGCAAATGGACAGGGATTGCTGAAATCTCATGTCTGTCAATTGTTTACACCAGTTAATAACATAACATCACGCCGGTACGCTGTGAAGGGGTAAGCACATGTGAACCACTAAAAAGTGAAAAATAAAAAACTTTTTTCAAAAAAATAAACAACCGACTTCCAAAAAAACACTAAAACGTGAAAAATAACTTTAATTTCGGAAGACGGTGACAAAAAATTAAAATATATATCCAAAGTCACCGACTTCCGAAATTAAAGTTATTTTTCACTTTTTAGTGTTTTTTTGGAAGTCGGTTGTTTATTTTTTTGAAAAAAGGTTTTTTGTTTTATTGCAAAAGTTTCAGACAGATGTGGTTAAATGTTGTGATGTTTTCGTGACAAGCTTTATTCCGATGCGTAGTCAATGTTTGTCACACGCAGCGGAACCGCCCTCGGCACAGTAAATTGATTGTACAAATAGTTCTGCATTTCAAAGGTTTAAATGGTACCTACAGATGCCAGCAGGCTTAGCACGAGCACCGAATTGTCGACGGAAGAATAGACATGACTATTGACTAAACGATGTACAAAAGGAGGAGACAGCTATGTTCTTCTATTAATTATCACAGTTATGCGAATCATGGTTTTGTAGATAATCGTGTATACTTTGTGACCGTCGAGTAGACAGTTTGTTGTCACTGTGATTTTGACAGTTTGGGAATAAATATTGTTCTGAAAAAGTCTACATACAGGATAAGTTTTTATCCAGTGCGCATACTGTAACCATGAATTCAGCACATCATTCTAGACACCCTGGCGTAGAAATGTTACGTCGGTAAAAGAAACACGCTGTTTTATAGAAAAGTGCAATACCTACGCAGTCAAATGTATGGAACAACTGATTTTTTTTGTATTACCGACGAAAAATTTCTACGCTGGGGGATCTGCAATGATATGTTGCATTTATGGTAACAGTTTGCGCACTGGATAAAAACGTATCCTGTATAAAAGGACCTAGACAAAGATCGTTAGAAGCGAAAGACAAAATGACAGATTCTCTTCACACTTGTCTTTGTAGGATATCTACGGTGCGATGTCACAAATGGAGAAACGAAATGTGACTTTGTATAGAAAAAGCACTGTCTATTCTTCGTAGAAATAGAAAGCGTCATGCTAAGCCTGCTGCACATCAAGCTACCCCAAACTGTCAAATGTTCCCAATTGAACATGAACCTTAGGCTAATGTAATAAAGGTGGAAATCTATCAAAGAAATTTGACAGATTGGGGTAGCTCGACGTGCTGGCGTCTGTACAACCTGCTGTTGATATACAGGATAACATCACACATCGATTCACTGCCCGATGCCCTGAATTCAGTAAACGATTCTGGACTAACTGCGTTGAAATATTTTGTCGGTTATTTAAAAAAAATGTTTTTCCATACATCTTGACCGCGAAGATAGTGCACTTTTCTATGCAATAAGTGCTTAATTTTTTCAACAGTAGATTTTTGCCATCTTATAAAAGCAAAAGGTCAGTCATTCATTCACTCACTGATTAAACACGAAATCTCGAAAACTACTGGACCTATGAAGATGTAATTTGGCACAGAGATGAGTAGAAGACTTCTGCTAAGAAAGGACTTCGGGAAACTCCCTTGTAAAGTGGTGAAATAAGGGGTGGAAATTTGTTTGTAATTATTTATTCCTTGGGCCTATCGAGGGTAATTTAACGCGAACAAAGTCGCGGGCGAATTGCTAGTTTTTATTCTATTTAGGTAATTTCTTATTAATTTAATTTAATTATAAAATCTACGTAAATTATGTCCATACGGGAGTATGACTGTAATTTACTACTACACAATACATTCATACACATTTTGACATTTTGATTATGTTTGGTGGTGCGCATTAATTCTTGGTCCTGTTGTATAATAATTATTTACTGCATAAATTATTCGCACTTTGCAAATATGACGAACATTGTGCAGCGTAGTTCCTACCGCCTATATTAACTAACAATAGTTCTGTTTACTAATACCCCAGCCAAACAACCTTTATAATTAGTCTCCACGGTTTATTTTTGTTTATGAATTGTTGTGTACGAATTATAAATACTACATGAATGACGTGTCCAATATTTTGTAACAATATAATATATTTTAAGCAACCGACTTCTCGAAAACACTACAAAGTTAAAAGTAACTTTAATCTTGGATGTCGGTGACAAAACACTAAAATACATACTATATCCAAAGACACCGAGTTCCGAAAGTAAAGGTATGTTTTTTCACTTTTTGGTTATGGTACCTACCACACCAATTCGTATACCACTACTTGCTATGTAAACAACATGAAGCAGCAGAAAGTCATGGAAGTACATCTTCATCTTTCCGAGTGACCGACCCCTTAACAGTCAAAATTGCCTGTAATTGGTTTATCCTACTATCCTACTTAATATTATAAATGTGAAAGTTTAGATGTTTGTTCAAAAACGGCTGAAAGGATTTGGATGAAATTTGGTATACAGCTAGATTATAACCTGGATTAACACATGGGATATTTTTTATCCCGGTTGTACGTTCCCGTGGGATAATTTCCGAATCCCACGCGGGCGAAGCCGCTGGCAAAAGCTAGTTTCTAATAATTTGAGTTTGAATTTAGCTATGGCGATCTATTTTTACTCGCAGAATAACTTGTTATTTGAACTCCATAACTAAGGAATCGAAAAGAAATCCTTCGCAGTCGCTTTATATTTTTCAACAAGTTTATTTGTCGATTTAAACAACAGGGTTGTTTCGAGAGTTTTGTTGTTCAATTGGGAAATAAAATCCATTGTAAATCCAATGCTTACGTTTATAAAGCCTTACCTAAACATATTATAAAAAAGTAGATTAGTTACTAGCATTATTTTATTAGAAATGTTTTCATCGTTTTTAAGTAAATTTTTACGCAGCCGGGTTTAAAGATTTCCCTTTTTTATTTTACTCTTTTTAATAAATAATTGATAATATTGAGAATAATGATGCTAATCAACTTTGAATCATTATAGATGCTAAATGGTAATTCAAAATGGAAAATCATTAGAGAAACCTAAAGATGATTTTCAAAGACATATTCAATGACACCTTGCCGTACGTACGGTACCACTTAGTTCGGCAACTTAATATATTTTTTTAATTCTCATGTCACCCTAAAGAATTTTGTTTACAATCATGCCTTAGTACCTTAGTACTCACAAGATTAAGACAAATCGATTGACGTAAGAATTATCAAAACGGCCCACGCGTTTGGTCTGTAGAGCGCGACAACGAATAAATATACATACCGCATCTACATAGGGTGATAAACACATTACCCTCCATTGCTTCGCGCAGTCGTGTAAAAACAATTAGATTTTTCTTTGTTTCTGCGTTGATAATTAAAACATGTAGACTAGATGATTGATTTACAAGAAGATTTTTATCATCATCTTACATGATGTGACTGCCTATCTGACCTCCACAACCCAGTTACTGGGTAAAATGATACCCCTATACCTATTGTTAATTTGTCTCGCAGCGGGCGCGTCTACATTAATTACTCACTCATATTGCTAATAACATAATTAAGTGAACTGAACTTAATCTCCTTTACAATGAAGCTTTTGCATCCATGTGCAGAAGAAATGCTCTTTGGAGATACTTTGGTATTAAAATTGCACTTCTCATATTTTTTTAATAATAGAAGTTGTGGTAATTCAAACAGAACTATCTATATTTTTACCCAACTGCGCGACGCAGAGGAGGGTGATGTGTTTGTCAGCTTATATATATGTAGGTTTCGTGTGGTGCCGGACGTAAAGAATAGCAACATCCCATCTCTTCCCGTGGGTGTCGTAAGAGGCGACAAAGGGACTTACTAGAGAATGGGCAGCAGTGTTCTCTATGCGTTTTACCACCATACTGCGATTGCCAACCCGCCTGCCAAGCGTGGCGATTATGGCAAACCCCTTCAAATTGGGGGAGGCCGTTCAACAGTGGACGTCTTTCGGCTGAAATGATGATTATGGTGATGATTTATGTAGGTGTTTATGTATGTATGTTTCTTTGTGACGTTCGGAAATCGATTTGTCTTAATCTTATGAGTGTCACTCACGACATGACAAAAAAAATGCAATGAAAATGGAACCAGTAACAGTTGCAGGGGTCGATCGCCTGCCTAGGTCGGTTTGTAGCACGTTAAGCCGTTATTTTTTGTGGATGTTTGAAGCAGATTACTGGGTTGTGTAGGTCAGATAAGTAGTCGCTCCATGTAAAATACTGGTGTTCGGCTGCATCCGGTTAGACTGGAAGCTGACCCCAAAATAGTTGGAAAAAGGCTAGGCAGATTGGTTGATTTTTACTGTCCCACTGCAGAACAAACTCCTCTTCTCATACAGAGAAGACATGAGCATTAATCACCAGAGTTGCTCAAGACGGGTTGGCGATTTCAGAAGTACCTATATTACCTGTAAATCCAGATGTCCTCACGATATCGGTGATGTCCAAAATAAACTTTGGAAAGTTCATATGAACTGAAAAACGCATATGGAGTGAAAATGTTAGGATTTTCCAAAATGTCGTTACGAACTTACGATCAATTTACTGCCGGTGTGAGTGAAGTGTAGTGCAGTCGCGAAAATCTAATTAAAACGCTTTCTGAGGACATTGAGTAGCGTGAATGTTAAAGTGCAGCAGCAGTATTAGGTCAAGCTTTTGTGTTGTTCTAAAATTAAACAGCAAAAGACACCATAATTATGTGATAAAACTAATAACTTAGTTACGAAGAGGCATCATTTTTAATGCAGGAAATCAACTTAGAGCTTTTAAAGAGAGACAACGACAATATGAGACTTGTCTGGCTACTGCCACTATTGCCAATGTAGAGCATTGGTGGCTCTGTGGTACCTGCCCCGATTTCCGAGTTTTATTTAGGTCGTGAGTTTCAATCTAGAGAGGCACTTAACTTTGTGTTTTAAATTTTATCACCACTGCTCTTTAAACGGTGAAGGAGAACATGGTGTGGAACCTAGCATGTCCTAGAATCAAAAATTCGGAGACATGTGACATCTCTCACAAAGAGGAGGCGTGTGTCCCAGCAGAGAGACCATTGTACGTTGATTATGGTGTGATTATTATGACTGCTAAAACAAGGAGGTACCTCAAAAGTTCCTAAGGAATCTATCTAAAAAGTTAAAAGCCAATAAGTATTGATCATGCTACTCAGCGACGCGACGACTTGAATAAAATGTATAGGAAATCAATCTAACTATAGGTAGTTCTGTTATTGTTGTTGCTGAGTGCAATCTTTAGAAATTCTATTTCCTGTTACGCCAGTTAAGTTTACATGGACGTCTAGGATTGCGATTGTGCAGGATCCGTTAGACATGTGTATACGGAGCTAGCATGGGTTAAGTATACAAATGAGTATTGCAAAAAAATCTTTGATCTTTCTTGGGATCTATATCGAAATCACGGACAAGTGATGCTCAGGATTGGTCAGTTGACAGTTTGTGGCGATTCGTGCACCAACCGTTTGCTATTATATTGGCCTGTGTGTGTAACTCCCAAGTTCTCACTGCCAATCTTAGTAAGACTAACAACTGCGCTTCCACCATCACTGAGACATACAAAAAGGCTAGACAAGCAAATGACCGTCGGTTATAAAAAATCTGCTGTTCGATAAATTTAGACCGTGTAAATAATTTGCTGCAACAATATTAATTTAACCACTCAATGACCAGCCAAGTCTATGCGGTGAACACACCACAAATACTTAGTCAACCTTTATTTCGCTCCTTGTAGTTCAAGGTTGATGTGAATAGGGTATTTTACTCTATACAACAAAAAATCTAAAAATATATTATTGAGATAGCTTAGGCAAAATGCAGTCGGAAAATGTTAGTTTTAGTTCATGAAACAACAAAGTATATTTTAAAATACAATTTAAAGATTTTAGTTTTTTTATCTGTTTCTGAACACCATGAAATAGTAGCCGCCATGTTATTACGTTATACCGCTGAATAAACTAATCAACTGTACAACTGTACTTTTATTATTTTCGTAACCAAAGTAATTTTTATTTACTACATTTTGCTTTCAGGAACAGCAAACCAACGATAAGTAGAAAAATAACTAATTTTTTAATTATAAACAATTGTCTTATAAAATATCAACGCATTTGTTTATGTAACAAACTGACGTCATACCCACATACCAATATGGCGTCAACTGCGTCCAGCGTTTTCGTTAAATTACACGCGAAATTTGAAAAATGAATTTTTTGGCACTAATCGATTAAATAAAAAGTTGTGTTTTTTTGTGGTTTATTAGTACTCTAGAATCTAATTAAGACACTCTTCAAAAATGAGTGTAATACCCTATTGTGTCACCCTATGTAAAATTACAAAATTTCTATTTGTAATTTTTATGTAATGTGTAAAGTGTATTACGAGTATATCTATTTATTACTTGTCTAGAGACGTCGTGGTAAACCGGCGGGTAATTAACAGTAGGGATGGCTTTAATTTTGACAGTTTAACATCATTCACTGCGTTATTTACGTTGTTGAGCAGATAATTTTTTCGAAAATTTGAAGCAATGGATTATCAATATCTTTCAAAATGATTCAAATTGTGATCTATAGTGAGTATGTTACGCAATTAGTGTATCTGAGAGCGACAGATGCAGGAACGTTTCCCTCTAATTTGTGTGCTGTTAATGATAAATGATTTTATTCCTGTAAGTAGAGGTTTGTACAAACACTTTTTCACGTCAATCATATTTTTTAAACTAGTTGAGGTCGGTGTTTCCTATCTGACTACTCAGAGAAGAAAGGCCGAAACAAACTCAGAGGTCACAGTCTCCTTAAAAGTCCAGACATAATCTTGGTCTGATCATGTGAAGACCATGTAGATTGGTGTCTCAAATGGTCTTTTGAGGAAAGAACCACACAGATTGAGTGGACCCGTCCAGTCAGTGCACGCATTTGTCGTCAATCGTGCAGCTCAACACACAACTCTAGGACGTTATTAGCCAACAACTGAAGGGTGACGTGACATATCACTAGTACAAAATAGATAAACGGATTTGTAGACAGCGTACTAACTAAGTATCAGTTAAAGGTCGCACTGTAATCAAGTTCACACAATTCACACGTCTCACGAGTGATTTCGGAATTCAGCCAGAAAATCTCCCACATTGATATAGTAAATATTGGAACATGACGTGACCCGAAGCATATTCTGCATTCAATATTATTTAATACTTGCGCTGGAAATGATACGAGTATCTGCACCGATAATTCTGGTGTGAACCCAGTTATTTCAGTAAATGAGGTTCATAGTTTACGACAAAGACGTTCTTATTGTTTTTTGTATACACAATTACAATTATCAGTGTTATAATCCAAGGAGCTCGTGCCTAAATAATAACAACCGCATGGGTCGATCGAAAGTTAAGCTACCCCAGCCGCGGTCGGTTTGAAGATGGGTGACCATCCATAACATATCGAGACTCCTTCGTCCCTTGGAAAACGTGTTAATCGGTTGGTCCCGGCAGTTATATGAACAATTTTGTCAGTCGTTCAGGTCGTCAGAAGCCCGAAGGTCTGGCAACCAGTACTACCAAAGGGTATCGTATTACCCAGTTACTGGGTTGTTGAAGTCAGACAGGCAGTCAAATCCCATCCATAAAATACTGTAATTCAGCTGCGAACTGGAAGCTGACCCTAACATGGTTGGGAAAAGCCTAGGCAGATTAAATCAGGGCAAACTTTTCCAGATAATTGATAAAATTAAAATGTGTAGCCGCCAAAGAGTATAATGTCAATGCTACCTAATTAATACTTACCTATAAATACTCCAGTGAATATAGTAGTACCGTTATTTTGCAGTACCTAAGGACAGCCATCAGTTTCCGTTAGGGCTACCGCAGATAGGCCCGTCGCGACGCTGCGATGCGGACGCGATTCTGGTAAAACATTTTCTTTGAAGTTTTCCTAGAAATTGTTTTACTAATGTGCCCTTGTCCCAATTCATTTGTGATCGGCGCAACATGTCTTATTCTTCCACACTTCTCTATTAGTCGTCATCTCAGTAGTCACACCCTTTCTAACTACGTGGTTATTTACACACTCCAACCATCGTTTCTATGGTCTCTCCCTACTCTTATAGGCATCGACATTCATATTCAAAATTTTCCACGCGACATTATCCTCATTCCTTCGTATCACATGCCCCATACCATGACAAAGTTACCGGTGTCACTTTCAGACTCCCTCTTATGTACTCATTTCTATTACTATCCATTCGTGTAACACCACACATTTTTTATTTAATTTACGTTAAGTTTATGTTAATTTATTTAGTTTTAGCATATAAATTATACGTTTTGCTTTTTATGTAACACGTCTTACCATGAAAGACCGGACTCTCCTAATACAGGCACTATATGCCTAAAAGGAGGATCCAATGGAAAAAATTGTTTAAACCTATACTTGTTTTACCGTTTAACTATTTAATTTTTTGATTTATACATCCCTCTTTACATCATGATTTTATTATTAAGTAAGTATATATGTACATATGATTATTGTAACGCGCTATAAACTCGTCGCCGCTCTAACTAAACCAATTAGAGTTCATGATGCGGTTTCGAAAAAAACAATGAATATTATGCCAACTGCAGCCCGTTTATACCTAGCATTTCTGTAATTAATTTCTGAACCAGGTTGTTCGAAGGGGTTGTTCTCAGTGGTCCACGAGTCTATTGTTATCGAAAAATGAAAATTTATACATTTTTCCCAACGGGTCCACGACATTTTAAAATATAAAATGTTTTCTTTCCCTACTGGACCATGACAATGTTTGGTACAGTCAACAATAAAAGCTTGGCTAAGGGACGATTTGTGGGATTTGTCTCCGCCTCGAATAGTAGAATAATTATTAAACATGGAAAAACGGTCGGAGCACAATATGTAACTTAGTTGTGTCAGCTTGTATTTGTTACTTTAAAACTTCTCGCTTACAAAAGAAAAAAAAATTGCTCCACCCGTCAACCAAAGGTGGTGAAGAGATTAGATGGCAGGTAGTTTGATTGAGAGGAACAATGGCAAACAAAAAACTATAAAATACAAACAATTTACTGATTAATTGTTTTTCTTATAAGAAATTGTTTTTACTGACTGTACTTTGGATAAATCGAATGATGAAACATATTTTTTTGTTTGTTCAATTAGTATTTGATATCGATACCCAAGACTCTGGTAAACTTTTGCCAGTTAATTTGACAGAAAAAAAAACAGACAAAACAATCAACCAAATTCCGAAAAAATAAAACGCGACAAGTACAAAATAACTTTACTTTCGGAAGTCAGTTGGTTTCTTTTTGAGAAATAGATTCTGGAAATAAATCAGACGTGCATTGTCATTGTATAACTTGAGACTCATTTAAAATTCGACCTCATAAGCAGAAGCATTGGAGTAAAGTTCAAGACATAGTCGGAAAATAATGGTATTTAGAGAACATTTATTTTTCTTTTGTGTCTCTTGGTTAATGTAAATGTTTCACCACTCTTGTAGGTGGTGGTTGTGGTGGGAGGGTCTGTTACTTGAATGCGTATATCAAAAACAACATGTACTTATTAACGTCGCGGTTCGTTACCCCCTTGGCCTTGTATATTTTCGTTCTCAATTAGCAATTCAAAATCAAATCATACTTAGGTAATCATTTTTACCAAATAAATTAGTATAAGTAGATACGAGTCATAATCTGTCTTTTATTTGGTATTTTACAAGATTTATATTAACTTGCCTCGTTCTTATGTGCCTCCTGTTACTCTCTTTGTCATCTATATTTAACCGACTTCAAAAAAGAGGAGAAGGTTCTCAATTCGTCTGTAAGTTCTTTTTTTTTATTTGAAAGCTAGTGCTTCACGTGTGGTCCCATCTCAATTTCATCTATATCTGATGCGTTTCGGAGACAGACAACGGAACTCTTCAAAATATAACAGTAAATCAACCGCGATTGCTGCTATCACGTAAATATGCATTGTTTTGACCCCAAGGATGAAGAAATTTCGAATTAGTGGGGTAGGTACTATAACTAAAAAAGTGAAAATTAAAAAGTTTTACCAAAAAAAAAAACAACTGACTTCCGAAAAAACACTACAAAGTGAAAAATAACTTTAATTTCGGAAGGCGGTGACAAAAACTTAAAATACAAATCCATAGTCACCGACTTCCGAAATTAAAGTTATTTTTCACTTTGTAGTGTTTTTTCGGAAGTCGGTTGTTTTTTTTTTTTTTGGTAAAACTTTTTATTCATTATTACATAAATGCTACAATTACAGAAATTGTTCGAAGAGAGTCGCGTCCCGCCTGTTTGCGGGAGCCTTTACTCGTACTCACATGGTCAAGTCCATATTGACAATTCAACAATATCTATTCCATTTCCTTGTCTTATGGATAGAGTAATAAACTGTGCTTCCCACTGTTGTAAGCTCAAACGGAACGTGGATGCCAGAAATCCCGTTCTGGTAGATACAACCTGAATTATTTAATAAAATATGCCTGAAGCTCAGTTAGGAGCTACCCAATATGAAGCCCGACCGGTACCTAATTGTTAGGTATAGAAATACCACGTCCAAACTACTAGAACAGTGGAATAACTTTGGTATTCTAACAACCGATATGTAACTACGAGATAAATTCCAAATTTATTTGAAAGTCTTTCCGTTGTAAATTGTTAGTGATCTTAGTACGCAACGAGAAGAAGAAAAAAATGGAAAAGATGATCTGCCGGAAAATATTAGTTCTGAATCATGTTAAGCAAACGAATTGCTTGTTCGTTTGTGTGCGAATTCTAGAAATAAAGCACATGGTGGTCTTCGATAGGGCAGCACCTTACCACTTAACAAGTATTGTCTTTAATTTTATAAACGAGTATCTTTTAGGAATTTAGTTCTACTCTACGCGATGCGGTTCCCTTTAGCTTCATATTTATTGATAAAAGGACACGGTATTTATTGTTACGGAAATTTCTCATATAAATAGGATTAATAAAAGGCACGGACGTCCTTATGGATTTCCGCTGAAGAATAGATCAGGAAATGCAGAAAACTACGTCTCGGCTTTTATCCAGAATAAGATTGTTCAGACATCTTGACTTTATTGAATTTCGTTTTTAGTTTTCGCTCGATTGAAATGCGAATCAAATTGAAAAATTGCGTTAGAGTAGATATAGTTACTGACTAAGGCCTTAGATGAGGATTTCTAATTTGATTCTTGTGTCCAGATGCCTTTTGATTAATGGAGCGATTGGCTAGTAGTTCCATGTAAATGACTGGTATTTAACTGCAGTTAGAATGAAAGCCGACCCTAACAGATTGATTCCGTCCAGCTAGTTCTGTATACGTGATGGGGTCGACTGTTGATTGAATTACACACCTGTGCCTACACGTATATATATATATGTATGTAGGATTTCGGAACTAACTCAATCAGACCGAACATAGAATAATAGACTTAGTTCTGATTTCCGTCGCAAGGTAGCAGCACGTTCGTTCTTGTTAATTATTAATAAGGGCGTGCGTTCGTAACCGGCGCTGGTCACTTATTTAGATACCGCCCACTGACTAATTATTCTACTAAGAGAACCTAGAATGCAGGAGTGAGCAAAACCTTGACTATTCATACATCCCCTTCGTGTTACTAACTAACACATGCAGAACGTCTAGGATAATTTTGCAAAACAATTGAATACAATGTCCAATTCGTGTTACAATAAATTTTGGATACAAGTTTATCATTGCTGGTGTTTTTTAAGTATTAAGAGCTAAGGCTGGGTTCCAAAACTTCAAAATTTTTGCTGTAGTCGGTTTCACATTTTTTTCGGTACCCGGCGCCAGCTAACAAGGTACTGTTAATGAATATTACAACACTAGCTGTGTACGCGGCTTTATCCGCGTCGCTGTCGGAAATTATCCCACGGGAACGTGCTCCCGGGACAAAAAGTAGTTTAATAAGCTTTAAAAAGCGTAATCTTTACTTGGTCAGTACATAGGCCGGCTGGTTCTAATTGCATAAAACAATGGCGAGGTTTGTAAATCCTAGAGCAGATTTAGCTTAATTTCACAATTTACATAACAAAGTTAAAATATTAAACTTTCCATATGAATTTCAATCCCGCCGCGTCAATTGTGAATGAAATTTCCCTAATATTGTAACCTAACAAAATTATTTCGTGTGAACGCTGATTTGTTTCGAACGCGTCTATAATGAAATAATAATATGCTTATTTTGTTCGCGCTTCATTCATTCGCAGCGAAAGTGCACTTCAATAATCACAAACAGTATTTTACACCAGGTATTTAATTCTCTATCTTTATGAAGGGTTCCGTTATATGTACTTACATATAGGTTGTCTTAATGAGATTAAATCTCGTATAATATAACATTCTCGCTATCAATTAATGCTTTTATTACCCCACTACGGCAAAGCCAAAGGAGAAAGTAGCAGACAATATAATTCAGACTAAACCTCCGGTGCCTGAAACCCTGCTGTGGCTACTGCAATAATCTCATGTTAGCAGATTAGACTGACGGTTGTACTTACCGACCACCAATCACAACTACTAAAGTGTGAATTCACATTTGTGTAGAGCCAATTCCCGTAATTCAAAACGTTCAAAATCAAGTCTCCATCACATGTCAGCGACAATCAATGTCGAAAATTTAGGAAAATTAGAGACAAAATTAGAGATTTTGACAGATTGGCACAGAGATTAGAATGAGAACATTCTTAAAAATACGGGAATTGCCCCGTCAGAGGTTTGATTAGGCTTTCAGAAGGTGTCAATTTCGGAACTTCTACTTCGAAGCCTACGAAACCCACGGGCGGTGTTTTATTAAAAAATCCAACAGTGTATTTTGTGACGAGCTAGGTTGCTTTTCGTTAGATTCTTAATGCACGGGAAAAATAAAAATCGCCCGGGAAATGATGGCTCAATGGCAATCGAAATTGATTCAGCTTAGAATTGTGGCTTCAGTAGTGTCCATCTCTTTATTCAAACAAAATATTTTTTTTTTCTCAAAAATGACTTATATCATTTTCTTTTTTTCTGCAACACGATCAAGATATTGAATGTACTCATATAAAAATCGTAATTAGGAATTTTATCGCATATGCACGTTAGTTAATGGTTATTGCATTTTAACGAGTAAAATACCTACTACGAGTATGTAGGTAGGATAAAAGCCGGATAGTTGCCACACTTTTTGAAATCACTCTATAAATCTCCGCACAAAAAGCAAAATACTTTACTTGTAAAAGTGGCCGATACTTTGGTTTTATATCTACTTTATGAAAGTAAAAAACATTACCTTTAATATTTCCAGAGTATTAGCGATTTTGGGGACATTTTGGGACGACTATCCCCACATAGAGGATAGTTGCCTAATCCAAATAAATTACGTTAAGGATGATGCCCCGCCGAGAAACAGGACATCTATCCCTAAAAACTTTAATAGCATTTTGCTTTTCCAGTCAATCGCACAGAAACATGTGATACGGTCGACATAGCGGTAGTTGGAGAGTCTTTCTATATATGAATAAAATAGCATGCGATTCATCCGCGAAACTAGAGTAGGTAATTACAATCTGTGCAACTATCCTGGTTTTACACTGTATGCAGTATAAACATAGGCATAGCACAATTAGGAAGATTAATTCGCCAAAATATTAGGTAGTGGTTCTATTCACAGCTTAGCGCAATGTCAGGTACAGGTATAGACACTTGCATTGGTTACACGCATTGTCCCCGTACCATATTTGCTCATTTCAAATGCGTGTTATGTTTGAAGATTAAATCTATTGACGCTTACCTATAGCATCAAATACCGCCATAGGCAACGCGATTCAATACGTAAATGAACCAGCATCACGTTCTCGACGTCGGGGAACATGAGTAACTAATTTAGTTACTCATGTGATCGGGGTTTGTGGCTAAGTAATAACAGTTGCATCGGTCGATCGACCAGGTTAGGCTTCCGCGGTTGGTCCGTGAATGGGTGACAATTTTTACATACCAAGACACTTTCGAGCCTCGGAAAGCACTTTAAGCCGTTGGTCCCGGGTGTCATTCGTGGATCTTTCACATTCGTTTCGGGTCATCACTAGCCTAGAAGTCTGACAACCTGTCTTACCAAGAGTATCGTGTTATTCAGTAACTGGGTTTTGGAGACCAGATAGGCAGTCGCTCCAAGTAAAGTACTGGTTTTCAACTGCATCCGGTTAGACTGAAAACTGACCCAAGCATCGTTGAGAAAAGGCTAGACAGATGATGATCACATTCTCTATGTACTATAGTTACCTGACGCTTTAATAGATACGTGTTTCGTAACCAACCTCTAAAATTGTTATAAAGTCAATGGCATCATCGAAGCGAAAACTTTGTACCCCTTTTTAGGAAAATTACGCGAACGTAGGCCTGTATGAAATTTGGCACAGTTAAAGTTTATATGGAAGAGTGTAAGAAAGCTAATGTTTTTATAAGATCATAATTAGAGATCGGATAGTCGGATGCACATTTACCTAAAGTTGAGAGGTTGGCTAAAATGGAATGCGCTTTTGTACCGATTTGGAAAAAAATGTTTTTACTAACACACACCACCCCTACTCTTATAGACTTACATCCTAGGTACATAGGCATACGCACCAAATTTCCATCAGGGTTATTTTTCTAATAAATATGCGTTTGAATAGTTATGCAATCCTAATCATTTAGAAGTCGCTTCCATACTATACAACTGACTAGTTATGCATTCCCGGTGTTTAAGAAAAATATTTTAAGAAGCCGCTTCCATATTTTCCTAACTAAAAATTAACTTTAGGTAAATATGCATCCGATTATCCGATCCCTAATCATAATGCATTGGAAATATATAAAATAAAAACATACCACACACTTGACACATACACATATGTATAATCTTTTGTTTATGACTAAATCTGTGGTCAAACTGAGAAGAGCCTTTATTTGTTTTTAATGTATAGGTATAGTCTTTCAGAATGTCAAACAATATGTCGAATAATTATGATAAAAATTAAAATTTAAATGAATTAAGGTCGAATTTCGACTACTGAGCGACCAGTAGTATTAAGAGATAAAAATTATTTCTATGACTGTCTCGTTGGTCTAGTGGTCGCAAGCGCTACCGCGGAGCCTGAGCTCCTGGGTCCAACTCTAGTCGGGCAGTGTTATTGGGTTTTTATCTGGAATTTCTCAGTAGCAGCCCTTAGTCTAGATTTGTACCCGGTTGTTAGCCATTGGCCTCCCCCCTATTACATAGGACTTAATTAAACATAACTGACGAAATGTGGGTGTACACATACAGGATACTACACCTCTGCCCAACCCTTCGGGGAACCATAGGCGTGATGATATGATGTTACAAAAATGATTAGTATTAGCTTTTGCTAAATTATCCCACAGGAACTTGTGGACATGTGTTAATCCAGGTTAAAATCTATCTGTGTGACAAATTTCATCCAAATCCGTTCCGCCGTTTTTGCGTGATTGAGTAACAAGCATCCAAACATCTAAACATACAACTTTCACATTTAAAATATTAATGAATAGTAGGAAGGATACTAGGATTCAGAAAAATGGTAAAAAAGAAGAAAGTTCAGCATGGGGAGCTGACAGCGGCCGTGAATACGTGTAAATATAACTAACATACAGACTTCTTTTTGCATTTCAAACTCAAAAATTCAAACTCAAAGCATTTATTTCAATTAAACCATTTACAGGCACTTTTGAATTGTCAAAATGTATTATAATAGTATGGTGGTGTATGTTGTATATTAGTATTGTTTGTGCTCTGTTCGTTTAATGGTCCGTATTCCCAGACGGGTAATTGCGTAAAACGCTAACAGAAGGAATGGATTTAATCTTGACAGTTCAACAGCACACATTGCGTTATTTACGTTACTAATTTATAATTCAGATTCTGATTGATAGTGTTTTACGCAATCATGGGTAAAGAGGATAATTGGGTTTTTCTATTAGGAATTTTTCAGTAATAGCCTAGAGTTTGGAAGTTGGCGGTTTGATACTTCCGTGCCTCGGAAAGCACGCTAAGCTGTTGGTCCTGCGCGTAATCTTTCTACGGTCGTGTCGGATTGCCGTCCCATCGGACTATAGAGTGAGGGCAGTGACTGCACCTGTGTCTGCACACACACTTGTGCACTATAAAATGTCCTGCGTCGATCTAGTCTCCGCTGGGATTGGCTAAATAGCCGCGTCATAGCTGAAATTCGGTCTGGAGGACAATAATCAGTAGGGATTTTTTTTTGAGGGTGGAAAATCATCAAATAACTTCTCCCACTCTGGGTGGAGCAGGAGAGCTTGTCAGACTTTTACTGACTAAAACCCACCCGTGTTCCTTCAGTTGCCTGTGTGCCAGGAGCCACGGCATCTCTTTCGAACAACCCGCACCAAATCAGTAGGGATCGAATTCCTTTTTATCATGCTTCTATTACTTCGTCATTAATTATTATCATTCGTAACAAAATTTGAATCCTATCCGTATTATTTTTAATATTATAAATGCGAAAGTAACTCTGTCTGTCATGAAAATTGGCAGAGATATAGCTGGGAATATGGAGAAGAACATAGACTTTTTTACGCGACAACCGATAACCACGCGGGCGGAGCCGCGGGCATAAGCTATTTCACATATTTCTAGAATCGTCGACTCCTTTTAAAAACTTAATACTCTACTAGCATAACAAACAATATCGAACTTCCCGGTTTTGTTTATGGAGATAATATAAAATTGTTCCGCGATGTTGTTTGTATTAATAGTTATCGAACATCCGAAGTCTGTTCACCGTTGTAAGGAAGTTTGTTCACTGTGCGTCGGCCAGCGTCGGTATTATCTCGTCTATACAAAATACATTCGTACATTATCTCCCGGATACATGTGTAGTGCAGTTTCCAATATGAAGCTACTTAGCTTACTATGCAACGTGTACTTTGGTATGCAATACGATTTGTTGCAATAATATTTGACTAAATAACAGTGGTTTCATATGTTTGTGGTGATGCTGATGTTAAAATAAATGTCAACCGGAAGACGTCCAACACTGGACAAAGGCGACTACCAAAGATAGATGAAGGTTGTGGTAATCCGTTGGATGCAAATAGTTCATCTGGCGGTAGCAAAGATCTCAGATGAGTTTTTGTATAGTTCAGACACTGAGATAATCAAGTACCCCGTAATTGAAAAATATTATGTTAAAATAATCATGCTAGAAGCGAAATAATTTAGCTTCTAATTCATTTGAGGAGGCTCGTGGCTAAGTATTAACAGCCGCACGGATCGAGCGATCAGGTGAAGCTACGCTTGCCGGGGTTGGTCCGTGGTTGGTTCACCATCTTTAAATACCAAGACCCCTCCGTGCCTCAGAAAACACGTTAAGCCGTTTGTCCCGGCTATCATTCGTTAATCTTTGAAAGTCGTTATGGATTGTCAGGAGCCCGAAAATCTAACAACAGTCTTACCCAGAGGGTATTTGTATTACCCAGTAACTGGGTGGTGGAGGTCAGATAAGCCACGCAGTTGATGATGAGAATCTAATTAATGTCTAAGCTGCTTGCTTCGCCCGTGTTTAATTTAATGTTTTCGTGCAAAAAGTAATTGCGTTCAACAAGATGTAAGTAATTAATTCAATTACTTATACCTGAACTGTAAACTTACCTACTTGCAGTTTAACTGCGGATAAGCCCCCGGTAAACAAGCTGTAATAGAATAAACTGTAAAACGGAAAAAAGGGTAAAAGTATTCTTCATTTTGAAATACTTTTAGTATCTATGGGAGAAACACCGACATCGCGAACATTTAAAGTATGGAGCAGCTGAATAGCTTTTTTAGAATTTCCGGGTTGGTCCATAGACGGCGCGTTATGTTCCACGCGCGCCTCAAAGAGATGTCAGCACCAACTGTTGGGGTCTGCAAGGGCCGATGCCTGCCAGGGGTGCGGGTTGTTCGATAGAGATACCGTGGCCCCTGGCACACAGGTAACTGAGGAAACATGGGTGGGTTTTAGTCAGTAAAAGTCTGACACGCCCTCCTGCTCCACTCAGAGCGGGAGAAGTTATTTGATGATTTACCTATATGCAGTTTCGCATACGATAGTGTGGGTTGAGACCACATTACAATCAATTTGCCTAGCCTTTTACCAACTATATTGGGGTCGGATTCCAGTCGTACTGGAAACAGCTGAGTACCAGTATTTCAGTATTTTACATGTAGTGACTGTCTATTTGCGCTATAGTTACTGGGTAACATAATACTATTTTTTAACACTAATTGTCACACTTTTGGGTTGCTGACTAGCCATACAGAGAAGATTAGATATAATTACAAGATTCCTGTTTTTTACAAAATAAAGTGGACTCCAAACCATACAATAATTCGGAACACTGAGCTTGTTATTGCTTCAAATAGTTGGCACAATACGTAACCAGATTTGAACTTTGAAATTACCAAAATAGATTCGCCTATAAATATGTCAAGTGCGAGGTAACATTATTGGGTCAAGTTCCGAAGAGCGTTACTAATAGGACAGGTAGGTACAGGTCACTCAGGTAACTCAATAATCCACATAGTTATCCACATTTTTTATGCTATTTCATCTTCACTATCGTTGGTACGTTTGTTAAAATTAAATCGTATTTACAGAAACTCCATGTTGCAGACAAATAAAACTACATTTCTAATTGCATAGAAACCATAGCACCACATGCATTTCATATTGAACAACAGTATACATAAGTATAATTGTATATTTTGTAACGATATTCTTTTCTTCCGGGAAACGAACCTAAGGTTGCACCTACGGGAGGTGCAACCTTACATACCATAGCAGGCCTATATAGAAACCTATGGGAAAATTGCGTAGCACTTGCAATTCCAATGAGTTTTGACAATTCAACAATATTCCTTGCTTATTATTATTATTTACGTTGCGAGCAGACACATGAAGCAATGGATTAGGAATTTCCTTTAGATTGTGGTTATTGAAAGCATTACGGCAGTTAAGGTGCTAACCATAGTTTATTTTTAATATCAACACCGCCTCATTTCAAAATATGATTCAGATTAACGAGAACAACTTACACTAAACAGTTAAAATAATATGCTAACTACATTTCAACCAGTTTGTGTGTATAACCGTGCGAAGCAATTAAGCGATCTCTGATTTTATTACTCTCCGTCTACTGGTGTTGTTGTACACAATTAAAATGGTATCAAATATTCACGAGGTCCTTACTTTTAGTTATTATTGATTGAAGGAAAGCTTTTGCCCATCATCATTTAGTGTTTTATGAGATATTAGCACATAATACGCGTGAAATTTTTGCCCCCGATCTGCCGCATCGCATCTAATCCTCTACTTCGTTAGCACTTAGAATTCTTACCGACTTTTGCCGCCCTTACTCGGTTCCTAAAAGTCATAGCGTGATGTTGAATAGCCTTTAATCTTCCTAATGAATAGGGCTATCAAGTGCAAAAATATTTTTTCAAATCCGACTGGTAGTTCCAGAGATTACATACAAACTTACAACAAACAATTTTTACCTCTTTATAATATTAGTATAGATTTATTGTAATCAAAAGCAGATGAACGGTAAAAGAATGCGTGAACATACGCCCAACATCATCATCATATTTGAAAAAAAAAAAAAACGGTTTTAATTAATATAATGATGTAGATAATGTACTAAAAGCTAAAAATTATTCGGTAGGTCCTAGTTACCAGTTATCACCACCACTTTCCTCATCAATCTAGGACATTGATCAGACAAAAAAATAAAATCGTGGGGCGTAGCGTAACCTGAGTAAATATGTAAATAGCATATGAGTGGTTGACTGTTGATAGAAATTTCACGCGCTCCACGTTTACTCGATCGATACTTATTTTATTTTTAGTTTTAATTTCGTTACTTAATATTTTATTTCGTATTTATTTATTCTTTTATTTTTCATTGTGTACAATATTGTAATAGTCAAGCTCTTTCATTTGATACCCATTTTGAGGGGATTGTGAAAAAATATGTAATCCGCCATTTTGTAGCGGCGGCTACCTTGGATTCTGATTAAATTAAATTGTATTGTTATGAAAAGTAAAGGTGTGTACCAAATATCAGATCAATCTGCCTACAGGAAGGGGGTAAAATTTCAAGTACTAAATTTGATACAAACAAAAAACAAACAGGGCAAGCTAAATAAAACCGTTTAATAAAACGTTTCGGTGCAAATATACGAGTAAAAGCTCGCGGCGTTGAAATTTTATTAAGTTTTTCTGCTGTTTGCAGGCTAGTGTTAGATTGGAATTTGATCTAAATATGACTCGTGAACGTAACAAATATAGCTTTAAGGCTCGTGCAGACTAGCGCGACGCGACGGTCGTGTCGCGACACTCGTAGAACAATTTCTATGAAAACTTAATGGAAATTGTTCTACAAGTGTCGCGTCGCGGCGGTTTGAAGAAGCCTTTACAGAAGTATAACAATTAAAATCATCACATCACACAACTTTATAAGTTCAAATTTATTGAATGGCTGTTTCATGAATGTTATGTTACAATTTGCCTGGAGATGAGGCTAATTCTAACTTACAGAGTTGTGTGATTGATTGTAATTATGATTGATGTAAATTTTTACCTACAGTCACCAAAAAAGAGAAGCAACCAGGGTCATCCGGTATAGTTGGAAGTTTGTTAAGAAACCGATGGATGTTTTCGAATGAAATTGTATTGGATAATTAAACTATTTGTTTTCTATTTTAAAAATTACATTTTATTCGAAAACGTCCATTGGTAAGTTTAGTAAAAAACTCAACTTCAACGAAATCTGACGACCTTGTCTCTTTCTTTTGGCGATCGCACATCATACGGTGAATCATACATAATATTTTGATCAACGTACAACCTGACACTGAACCGCAATTAGCAAAATACGTTAGAAATATTAAATTTCGCGGTCTACCTTGACGCTTCCCTCTTAATAACGAGGTTGCTATAAATTACGTATGAATACAGTTTTGTACAGAAACTTCTTTTGTACAGCATTTTCTCTGTTTCATTTGTCATAGTTAAATCGGACCTGCAAATATTTTTTTCCTTTTTAGGGTTCCGTACCTCAAACGAAAATAAATACGGGAACCCTTATAGGATCACTTTGTAATTAAATCATAAAAAATATAGTCCTGGCAAATTTGTTCGAAACCTTCGGTGGGCGAGTCCGACTCGAACATGTCCGGTTTTTTTCTTAATAAACCCCTGAAGCGCTGAGCGGTAGGGGAGCGTGTTAGCTCTTTGCTTCATTCTCTTTTCAGATATTTTTAACCTCTGCTTTAATTTTATTGTCGTATGCTTTTGTAATGCTTTTCAGAACTTTTTAAGAACATGAGCTGAGCCTTCAGTTATTGGAAAACAAAAAATGTTCAGGCAAAGTTTAATAATTACATCAAATAAAATATCACAACACTGCTTTTACTTTTAGTTGACGTACACACGGACGTAATAAAATGAAATGAGCTTCTCAAGTTCTGAGTTGAGCTGCATGATTATTGATAAATGCGTGCACTGATTGTACAGGTCCACTCAATCTTTGTGGTTCTTTCCTCAAAAGAACATTTCAGACACCAGTCCACATGAACTTCACATCATCTGACCAAGATTATGTCTGGACTTTAAAAGAGACTGTGTGACCTCTGAGTTTGTTTCAACCTTTCTTCTCAGAGTAGTCAGATAGGAAACGCCGCCGCCGCCCTCGCCCTCATATAGTTTTAAAAATATGATCGATGTGTAAAAGTCAGATCAAATAAAATCGTTTATCAATACTGGGAGTTGGAAAATCAGTACGCTAAAAATCCCGCCGCGACTTTGTTACGTCCGTGTGAACGTCGACTTATGATCGAACCAGTAATTATCATAGTTAAAGAGTTGTGTCTCATACGCTATAATGCTCATCTTCGTATTTCTAGAAGATTGTTGTTTCCTGCGAATGTTTTTTGTTGTATTTTATGGTTTCAGTTTTATTCTGTGTTGTCGGCAAAATACTATGCGATACGTTTTTAGGGTTCCGTTCCTAACTGGTGAAAATCTCTTAGGGTGCGACTTGTCAGTCTTTCTGTCTTTCTGTCTGTCCTAGCTACTTATTTTCTGGAAATGGCTTGAAATTTGGAATAGTTATAAATTATGCTTGTTATGTTATTGTTAGTTTCACTCTTGAAGTGGCCATATAGGGTTGAAATTTTAAAGTAGGGTAAAGGCCAAAGTAGGGTACCTATGCCCCATCAAATATTGCGCAGGCCACACCGTCAGCTAGCGACCACTCGCACGCAGTTGCATACCGCACATCATCAAGCCGGGCGAGCATCGTTTCACCTCTTTTCATACTTCGGCTACTACTTTTTACTACCGCGTTCGGTGTGTGAACCGAAGTATGAAAATAGGTGAAACGATGATGTGCGGTATGCAACTGCTTGCGACAATGAGTGAGTGACAATGAGACGGAACGCTCCCCTCGCTCTCCCGCCCGCCCGCTCGCTTGCCCGAACGTTTTCGGTGTGACCCCACATAGTTTAGTTCACCAAAGCTTCGCTTAGTTTATATATGGTTTCCCTCGCCTCGTTTCGCCCGACAGCTCGCTCGCACGCTCGCTAGCTAAATGAAAATATGTTCTGTAATGAGAGCTTCATTTGCACATTACAGAACATATTTTCATTTATGGCTATGCCTCATAGCTTTTGACTTATGATGAAAAACGCCCATTACGAAATATGCAAAGCGAAAATGATTAAATAAATCTAGTTGACGGAGGACTTTATGTAAATAACTAGCTACTGCCCGCGGCTTCGCCCGCGTGGATGTCGGAAATTATCCCACGGGAACGTGCTAACGGGACGAAAAGTAGCCTCCTTCTCGAGGATGCCATCCATCTCCTTGCAGATTTTTTTCAAAATCCGTTCTGTTGTTTAGCGTGAAAGGTAAAATACAGATTGAGTTACTTTCGAATTTGTAATATAAACTTTTGATCAAGTGCCTAAATACAAACTTTCATGGTTTTATCTATACTAATATTAGGCCTTTGAAATTGGAGATTTGTATGTATTTTAAGGTATATTTTTTTATTTTAGCTAATCAAAATACTGGCCGAAATTATCTATACATTTTTGCCATTTTGATGGCAGTTCGTTTATCCCTTTACTGTAGAAGTCTGCCAGACGGGAGGCGATGAAGTCAGCGAAAGCGTTTTGTACTGCCTCTCGGGTGTTGAATTTTTCCCACTTAAAAATTTTTTTTTAAGTAGAAATCTGTTGGGGCAAGGTCCGGTGGCGTACCGATGGTGGTGGGTGACGGAGAGCTCCTAATTTTATGTAACTCTTGTAGCTTTGCGCTGGTCTATTGTGAAGTATGAGCTCGCGCGTTGTCGTGGAGAAGCAATGGGGAAGAGCGATTGACCAGTCTTGGTTGTTGAATTGCGAGCTTCTTCATTTGTAATTCTTGGCAATAGACATCTGCCGTCACTGTTGTGCCATTTGGTAAAAAGCTGTGATGTACAAGTCCGACACTGATCCACCTGACAGTCATCATCATCTTCCTATGAGTAATCTTTTTTAGTGCACTGATTAGGTGCTCTACCCGGGTCCACCCACTGAGACGAATGCTTACGGTTGTCGTACAGGATCCAGTTTTCATCGCAGGTAACAATTCGGTAGTGCTATGCATGCTTCGACGCGTAAGTCTCGCTTGTTGGTCGCTTAAGTAGTTTGTGTGGCGCCCACTTATCTAGCTTTTTTATCTTTCCGATTGGACGTAAGTGCTTCAATGTTGTTTAGACACTAACTCCAAGGCCCGCAGCAAGCTCAGTCGTAGATTGAGTTGGATCCGCTTCCACTATCCCCTTCAATTCGTCGTTGCCGAAAATGGTTACAGGCCGACCGCGAGGCTCGTTCTTCAACTCAAAATTTCCTGATTTAAAACGATTGAACCAGTAATGGACCGTGTTTATGCAAGCAGTGTTAGGCCCGTACCTACACGTCGTTAATGTTTCGTGTTATTTGCACAGCGGTATTTCCACGTAGGAACTCATATTCGAAAATTGTACGAGTTTTCAGTTTACCCATGGCGACAAAAACTATCACAATTTCACAAAAACAAATCACTATCTAAAAACAAATGCCTGAATTTTAAATTAAAATAACTCTGCTTACGAATAAATTTCTGAATTTCGACTTGCGCGCCAATCCAGAGATAATTAAATCTGCAAAATGCTGGTTATAAAATCTCCAATTACATAGGTATACTATTATTATAAGAGGAAAGATCTTTTTGTTTGTTTGTTTGCTCCGAATAGGCCCCGAAACTACTGGACCGATTTTAACCATTTTGTAACCAATAGAAAGCTAAATTATCAGGAAGTAACAGGCTATAATTAAAAAAAAAATAGAGATCTGTAAGGAAATTGCAATAATGTAACCAAAAGTACCAAAATGTTGCCCATAAAACTCATTAGTTGGCGTGCGCTGAGCAAACTTATTGATGATACATAAAAATGTTCTACTGCAGTCATGATTAAAGTACTCATTATTACCTACAAAAAAGCCCGCGCGTCTAACTATGACAGTTTCACATACAAAAAAAATAATAATGTGGAAATATCTAAACCATAATGACACATTTACCCCCTTATTTATAAACGTTGCTTAAAGTTAAGAGATGTAAAAACGTCAAAAAATTATGGTTAAACAGTTGCTAAATTACTTAATTTTATACAACGTTTGTAAATATGGGAGCAAATCTAGAGTCAAACGCTCAAATTCAAGAAAAATTGTGATAGCGCCCTTAAACAGCCTATAGCTGTCCTGATTAATGTGGCTATCATATTCATAATTCCGACTGGTAGTTCCAGAGATTAGCGCGATGAAACAAACAAACTCTTCAGCTTTATTATATTAAAATAGATATCTACAGGAAAAATAAAATAAGCAGATGTCTAAAATTAGCACAGTTTTAGCAAAAATTCTTCACATGTCATGCTAACTTCTGGAAAACTAAATAGAGAAACATTTTTCTTCCAAGGTACGGATGCACCTAGGCCGGTGGGCGAGCTCGACTCGCTCTTCGTCGGTTTTTTATTTATTTTCGTGTTGACGAACTGAAATAGCTAAGCTTGAAACTTCTCTGTTATCTCTTTATTGATTTATATCGGTAAATACCGATACACACCAAAAAAAGACACGTTGCATTCCCAGTATATTATTCACCCTCAATCAACACCACACGGACTGTTGGCGTTCAATTTGATCAGTAAACCTTTACGCAGAATGAAACAATACATTAAAAATATACATTGAAAAAATACCGTTGAAAAATTTGATTGCTTCGTGTATAGGATGAACAACGGCGGTATGCGGTTAAATTTCGTTTTGATACGAAGTATCGGTGCTCCGTCAGTTGCAGATAGTGTGCAGATCTTCTGTGAGTGTGAGTGAACGACATTCATAGAATCAAAGCAGAATTTCATTTTCAGTGATTGTTTTGAAACCTTTTTCTTCTTTCATGTCTTTCACTTTTTCTGCACTTGATTTGGATTTATTGGAGTTGGGTGGCGAAAAGTGCCTATGACAAACCATTAAAGCAAAACCCCAGGCGTGATGTTATTTTATGTATTCATTATATCAGCCGAAAGACGTACACTGCTGGACATAAGCCTCCCCCAAAAGGAGGGTATTTGCCATAATCGCCACGCTTGGCAGGCGGGTTGGCGATCGCAGTATGGTGGTCAAATGCATAGAGAACGCTGCTGCCCATTCTCTAGTAAGTCCCTTAGTCACCTCATACGACCTCCACAGGAAGAAATGGTATTTTATGTATTACATAAACCTATTCAAGAGTTACATAAGAGCGAATGCACTCTGCGAATCGATATTCGTTTTCCTACCACTTCCTTTTTTGTCGTTTTGTTCCGTCCTCTCTTGTCTGAAATATATCACGTATCCATGGAGAAGCATGCGTCACTGGAAAGTGCCAGGTTGCTTTTTACAGACTTATTTTTTTATCTTCATTGTGTATACTGCAATCTTTATGTCCTTTCCGCAGCTGCCTAGCTTCAACCACCTGAAACAAAATGTATTATTCCAATGTAAAGAAAAGTGGTGACATTTTACGAGTTTCATTTGACTAATTCTGACATCTGAATATGTCCCAAATAAAATATTTTTTTCTATTTCTAAATAGCAACTTCCAGTGTATGAGCAGTGCTTTTTCGAGATAAAACTAACATAGGTACACGACGTCGTTATGTCTGTATTAGTGCTGTTTCCACTCTTAGATTAAAATTGTACATAATTGCTGGTTAAAAGTAAAATCGTACATAATTGCTTAACAAATAACACAGTAGCTGAGTCTAACAAAAGATGTGAGTGATTATAAAAATGTCAGCAATTGCCATCAAACTTTATTGTCACCAACCGAGCTACGGCAAAAGGAAAAATAATTTGCACGAAAGTCATTACCAGTTAGTTCATAATTATTTATACAGAATGAAAATACCAAGCGCTGCAAAACAGCAGTTAATAGTTTTCATGATCAATGACGAATTCATCGCTAAATAACGTCGGACGATTTTATCTGTCATTATATCGTGCACGAACTAATGGCAACACAAATCGACACGAGAGCCACGGCATGGTCAAAAAAGAAACTGATCCGATCTGTCATCGTGTTGTCGTCAATGTTTTTTTTTTTGAGGATGGGAAATCATCAAATGACTTCTCCCGCTCTGGGTGGAGCAGGAGGGCATGTCAGACTTTTACTGACTAAAACCCACCCATGTTCCCTCAGCTGCCCGTGTGCCAGGGGCCACGGTATCTCTTTCGAACAACCCCCACCCCTGGCAGGCATCGGTCCTTGCGGGCCCCACCAGTCGTTGCTGACATCTCTGACGGCGCGCGTGGAACACAACGCGCCGTCGAACCGGGCATTTTTTTTTTTTAACGTGGAGAAATGCCTACTGTGCTACCACGGGGAGATAGCGCAGTTATGTGGGACTGTAACCCCTAAAACTCCACGGTGTCCTCCAGTGCCGCTTAAAGCGGGAACACGGAAAAGCGCAAGCCATCTGCCAACCCGCCGCGGCTGTCCGTCACCGGATCCTCCTCTGAGGGGAATGATCCCTATCTCCGGCGCACTAGGACACATGGCACGCCGTAACCACCCCAGGAACCAAATAGCATAAGGGCCCCAGACGACCCCGTGTCTGGCACCCTTGGTCCCCCTGCGACGGGTCAGCACAGTGGCCCCGCCGCCTACCACTTTTCGGCCGCAGGGGATAGGGAGAGCGGCCAACGCTATACCGACACTCCTCTTCCCCTGCGGCCCCACCGCGTCCGCCATCAAACGGTGGCGGCCCCGTCCGTTGTCGTCAATGTTTAAGTTAATGTTTATGTCGCAGCCATCTGGTTAAATTAGCTAGCTAATTGGACGCGTAGACCGTTCATTAAACGCGGGCATCCAATTATATAGCTGAAGACATCTAGCCAAGTCATTGAGCGCAATGTTTAACCAGATGGCTGAATGTCGTGTAGTCATTTAGTGAAATTGGATATTGATGAATTTGTAACTTTTTACTACCCCGCGTTTAATGAACGGTCTAGGCGTCCAATTAGCTGGCTAATTTAACTAGATGGCTGCGACATTTACATTATATTTAAATCGTATGTAATGATTAAAATTATAAAATATGGGTTCCGACCGATTAATAATGATCGTCAGCGTGGTCAGAATATGTCAAAAGGCCAAAAGGTCTTCGAGTTCGGGCATGTCTTAGATGTAGAAGAAACAGTTACGAATCATGAAAATGCAGTAATAACTGGCAAAATTGTAGCTCAAACGACGATTTCCAACGTTTATGATGTCAAAATAACTGTAAAGAATTTTCTGAACTCATTTTGCACGTAAATATTATGTCTATATTATTATTTATGTTCATGCCACCTTCTTTTCAGCTTGATTGCAATATAATTATTAGAAAAGCAAATTGCAAATGTAAGGCATGCCTATCTGAATAATCTAAGCACATTTGTGCTTTAATTCACTTTATAAATTCTCCAGATAGTATTATATCGAAAACTAACTAAAATTATTTGAGGTTATGTTTACTCACAGATTTGTTTGTATAGAATAGCAGTACCACGTACAAAACTTAGCCATTTTTTACAAAGAACATTATTAAGTCATTTCTAAATGGTTTGGAACTTGTACATGCTTTTTTACTGCATTTATTCACTTTTGTCGTTTATCACGTAACCAAGGAAAGTGAGTATTATCCGTAGGAAAGTAATAGAATTTGACACTATTTGATTTTTTTTCTTTGAAGTATTCGAGCATCCAGAAACACAGCAATACATTTTCACTTAGTAAATATGTTTTTTCACTTCTTTAATGATATTATTTCATAACGTGAAGTGTCCATTTCAATTAATTGTATGTGCGTAAAAACTTCGGATTTGCGCCACCAGATGGCAGACCCTGCGTCGTGCACGTTCCCCTATGATCAGAAGGTGATTATTGGATTAAATTCCACGTTAATTGCGGTAATGCGGTTTCAATTGAATATTTCAAAACCGCGAAACGATATGGCATGGCATCGCAATTAAATTATCCGATTTTGTCATTAAACCGCAGGGTACTCGTAATGATATCATATTTTATGTTAAGTAATATAAACGTTTTTCCTACCGTTCAATTGTTTTAACGAAAATCGCTTTATTTTTTCGATTTTCACTAGCATTCTATTTAAGTTTGTCAGAAATGTTAGTAGGTATCGATAAGATCACTGCACTCGTTTTGCTGTGCGGCCAAGTTCGTCAGTCAGAAGTAGAATTACGTTTAAACTTAAGGCGCGGTGAGAAGCAATTTTTTTTGTATTTAACAATAGCCCATCGCGGCTACTAATAAGGTTCAAAACAGCAATGTGTTAATTGATAGTTAAATCGAATGACCAACAAAATAAAAGTAATTTTGCAGTTGTCATTAAATTAAAAAAGAAACCCACGGCTCAGTGGATTTTTTTAGGTATTTGTATAGTTTTTTTTATTTCCTTTTATTTAATTAGATAAAATATACAGGTTTACGTTTAAAACCATGAAAAAAAAATCAACCTCTGTTTTACGATTGTTTTATCATGATCCTACTACTTATTTTATTTTTATGAAATATTTTTGAATAAGGCTTTTCTTTTACATTTGACAATGCACTCAGTTTTTTTGGCTCGTAATATGAACCTATACGCTTAGGCCTTATATTATAAGCCAAAAAAACTGTACAACAAAAGTCTGAGCGTTTTACGGTGTCCTACGTTCGAAAGGCAGCGCTGTAAAAGCTATTGAGGGATAAATTGATATTTCGGTCTACATTAATGATATTTTAAAGCCGATTGGCTTTAAAATATCATTAATGTAGACCAAACTTCAATATGTATGGCTGTTATAAGTACTTATCGATCTCATTGTCACCTGTCTGACTGAGCAGATACAAATCATTTTACATGATTAAAGTAACGTTACCAAGCAACGTAGTCACGTTACTTGGTAAACTTGGTTTAGTCCTAAAAACTTAAAGATTATTGAACAACCTCAAATTATTTAAAATACTAGTTTTTTTTTACCTAAAATGCTAGTCTTCTAAATCATTTAAAAATCGTAATCTATTTAATTATTTGGTGAACATGATATATCTACCGCTGTCACAAAGTTTAATTAGAAACAAATTATTTATGGATTCACAATATTTAACACCACTAACTATTTACACTAAGAACTAAATTAAACTAACTAACTATAGAAATAAATACCTACAAAGTCTTATTATTTACCCAATTTATCTACTTTTTATTTCGACATGCTAAGAATAAGATTTTATTACATTGTAAATCGACTAACAAAACGTCGTTATAAATACCTCAGTCCTCAGTGGAGCTTCCGCGCTGCTTATTGAAAGGCGTTCCTTTCAATTACTATCTCTGAAGCTTGAATACCAATGTTACCGGGTTAAACTGAAATTCCAAGCGCAAAATAAATAACGTTGAGATGCGGCTTCATTTGAAGACGATTTCCTGCAAATGTGATGAGCTAAAAATAATATTTTACGTTGAAATATCAAGAAAGTGGAAATGTTAAAACTTTTCTAGCAAATATTTGTTACGTCTGAGAATTTAAGTACCTAGATTAAACCGTGAAGTCAACTTCTGCATCGTATTTCATATCTCACACGATTTGACCAGTTATATCTATCTGTACGTTTTAATGACAGGGCTTCTGTTCAAAATTGTGTAATTTTCGACGTATAACTTGTTCAACTGACGAAATATCGGTTCTCAACTAGACTTGAAATAGTAAATTAAATTAATAACCTCATTATAATAATTAATTTATATTAAGGAGGTAGTCGTAGTAGTGTTTCTCACAAGAAAAGGTGACATAACACAGCTATGTATCGAACTTAATGTTTTCTTTACAAGTAAAGAGACAAACAAGTAAAAGTTTGATACTAGCAATGGCAGTTTGCTTTAGAGGCTCTGGTGAAAGTAATTAGCAATAGCACCTACCACAACGTGCTAATTACCACACCAAGTATAACTAAAGGAAAAAATATACAACTAAAAGTAAAAGATCCATGGCAGGTACACACAATCATTCAGATGGCGCAAACTACATGTATCTGTTGTTTTAGAAAAGCATTGAACGCGATTGCGCTGTTTAAATATTATTTTACTTTGTGCTTCGTAAATACATTAAAGGGGAGCGCAAACAGGCGCTACGCGACGGTGCCATGCGATTCTGGTTGAATAAATTCCACGAAACGAATTTGTTCTACTAGTGTCGCACTGTGGGCTGTAAATCGAGTTTCATAGGCATTTAAATTCTTCTCGCTTTTTTTATGGTTTGCATATGATAAGCTTCTAATGCCTTCAGCAGTGATGATTTATATAAGGAATATCAATTCATAGGTAAACTAAATTATCAAAAAATTTAATTGAAAATTTTGTATCTCGAAAACCGCTGTCTTAACTGATATATCCTTACAGGTTGGCCGGCCGTTCTACAGATTATTTGACATTTTTTGGTGTATTTTATGTAACGATGACAACTGCGGTTGGTTATAAAAATATATGCATTATATTAAAAAACGGTTGAACTAAAATTTGTATATACATCGGGACCAATGGGTTTATAAACTTGAAATTTTGCCGAAAGGTGTCTGTATTTTAGAGAAACATACTACGTAAGCAAAATTAAGAAATATATTCAATGACATCGAGAAAAAAATATTAAGTGATAACCAGAGATCGGAGTAGGTAGATTGATTTTATATACTTGCGTCAAGATATTATAATATGGACATGCCATTTTATCCATAATGTGCGGGAAGTACCGGAAAAAGTTCCGATGAAGTTCCGGTATTTTGGAGGCATATCCATATTATACTCTACGTTTGACGTCAACGACCTTAAATCAATCTACCTACTCCGACCTCTGGTGATAACCTAATTACGCATTCTAAGAACTCGTTTTTAACACTGTATTGTATGATCGTTAACCTATTAGGAATTATCTAATTACCAAAATTATATAATTACCTTAATTTTGATGATAAAAGTTACTGTAATTAGTTCCTAATTATTAGTATTATGACAAAAGTTAATATAATTAGGTACCTAATTATTAGTATTATGACATTAATAAGGGTAGTTAGGCTAAATATTATAACATTAATGAGGGTAGTTAAGCACATATAAATAGAACTGCAGTATATTCTATTTCTATCACTTAGTTCGTTTTGAGCATTTCAATCATTCACGTTGATATTTAAGTGTAAAGTATGGACGGCCTTGTTACAAACCTAGATTTGTTTGTCATATTAAACAATTCTGATAAGTAGAATGATAGTGATAAATTGTTTGATACAGTGGTATCTAGTCTACATCATAGTCTTTCTGCCGAAGACAGTTCGACTTTGAAAATATTTCGCCAAAGATTCACGGGAGCTGCAATGATGAGATGGAACAAATCCCAAAGGAACTTCACGGATTTTAAAAACATTACGGTACTTATTTGGCTAGAAGCAAACATCGACTGGCCTACTTGTATACGACCAACAACTGAAGGTTCTGAAATAAGCTGTCGTGAACCTGAACCTTCGACATCAACAACGTCATCGGTTGGAACGATGACAAAGAGAAAATCAACACCTCGAAAACCTTTTGAAGAACTAACTACTCAGCAGAAAAAGATAAGAAAAATGGACCAGAAGGTCGCAATAGCACTGAATTAGCATATGCAACTGCAGTTCTATTGAGAGAACAAGGTCAGGGAAGTATCGCAACTGTAATTGACTATATGCTGAAGAACCCCGAAGCAGCTGAGAAATGTATGGAAATTATTAGAAAACCATCTAAACCTGTGTTTTCGCCCGAAAAAGCGCTGGGTCTACTTCTTTCTTTAAAGCTTTCGAAATGGCAATATGTAAGTTCGAGGGACAGGAACAGCCCTTCGAGAAGGTGCAAAGGATGTATATCCTTCTTATTACAAAGTATAGAATTCCAAATTACAGTGCTATCCCCCACAAACAACAGTCACTGTGACAGATTATTTAGCCAAGATCACATTGCAATACTTGACAAAACAGCGCAAAGAATCTTAGAAAGTTTGCCTGAACTTAAAAATGATAAATGTTTGACTATGATATGCAAGTGGGGATTCGATGGTCCTTCTAATCAAAGTAGATACAAGTAGAGTATGAGCGGTGACTAAGACGATTCAAGTGTTTTCATGACTTTCCTGGTACCACTAAAAATCACATGTGAAGAAGATACTATTTGGATAAATCCACGGCCATGCTCATTATCATATTGCCGCCCAGTGCATATTTATGAAAGAAAGTAGTTTTGTTGTTACTGAACATCAAAAGACGAGATAATGGCCCCTCAGATTGCGCAGAACTAATGTAAGATTTTTACCTATCATATGCAAAATTCTAGCTGCTACCTTTGTTTAGCAAAACCTTCAGACATTAATAAATTGGATTCTGTGCAGGCCCGACCAGTGTCTGTCGACCTCTATAAATATGGACTGTCAACATTACACGCTCGTTTCAATACCATGCAATGCCTTTTGTTTATAGCTTATAGGCTTGACCTCAAAGAATGGGCAGTGTGAGGAGATGATGACAAACTTGTGTTTCAAGTAAGAAAAATATATATACAAGATCGTTGCAAAGCTGAGCTAAACCTTTTGATAGACATTGTCAAACAAGGTTCCGGAAAAACAAATGATGGCGATACAGTTAGAAGATTTTTCGAGTTTCCTGAAAAACCTGCAGCGATCACTGGGACAGTTAATTCGTAGACTGGCAGAGATTTTACAGGCAGTTACCTCAGGCCATGATATTGACGCTATAAAATTTAAAGAATATGCGTACCAGACAGCTGCTAGGTATGTATGTGGAACTATACAAATTGGTACCATATGCCTGCTACAGTGCACAAATTGCTAATACACGGGGCCTGTAACGTAATTATGCCAATCGGGAGCATAGGCTCTCGATTGGCATAATTACGTAAGCCTTTGTTACAAGACTCGGACGATTCCTCTGATAGCGGAGGAAACGTCAGAGTCTCGTAACAAAGGCTTTCGTGGATATAGGGAACACAATTCGCGAAAGAAAAGCAGACAAAATTCGAATGAAGATATCCTCAACGTGCTACTTCTTTCATCAGATCCAGTTATTTCTGCAACAAAGCCTAAGATGAGTTGAAAATCAAGCAAGAATTTTCAACGAGACTCTGGATTTGTTGAAACTTCCCATTTAGATCCTAACTCTGAGTCAAATTCTGATTATGATTCTGATAACGATTTTGAAAACTAAACTGAATTTGTTAACTTGTAATATTATTAATTTATTACTAATGAAAAACATAGAAGTAATCATATGTTTTAATATTTCATAGTTTTGCTAATGTAAGTAGTGTTTCTCTAAAATATAGACACCTCTCTGCAAATTTCAAGTATTTAAACCCATTGGTCCGGATATAAGAACTAATTTTAGTTCAACCATTTTTTAATATATTGCATATATTGTTTATAAAAAACCGCAGTTTTCACCGTTACATAAAATACACCAAAAAATGACAAATAATTTGTAGAACGGCCATCTCTAAGGATATATCTGTTAAGACAGCAGTTTTCGAGATATTTGGATTTATTACTTTGGCGCCATACAAAATACCCAATTTTATTTTTTGATAATTTTGTTTACCTATGAAATGATATTCCTTATAAATAATCATGACTGCTGAAGGCATTAGAAGCTTATCACATGCAAAAAAGAAAAAAAAAGCGAAAAGAATTTAAATGCCTATGAAACTCGATTTACCGCCCCACAGTGGAACGAATGTATGGGAGCGGTTGGACGTAGACATGTCCGAAAAATAAGAGTAAAATTATGACAAACTAATGATGCCATCTTATTCGATTACTTAATGCCTTCATAAATTGTGGTGATGAATTTCTTCATAACTCCCATATTTCGGGAGTAATTTGAGAAAATGTGAAATTTTACTATGAAAATGAGTGTATCGAGCTCTCTCCCTCCTGATTCCGGGCTTGTTTCAAGTAGCGGTCTCTAATATCGTAATGCTATTACTAAGAGCTATATTTAATACTAAGACACATAGTGCGCCAAATGTGCACTTTCTGGGATAAAAGGAAATGAAAATTAAAAAAAAAAAACGTTTTTTCCCCATTTGTATTTACTTTAAACCGCAGACAGACTTATTAAGAGGTCTATAAATATATTATATATATATACAGAAATATATATTAACAAAAATATTCACAAGAACTGATGAGAGTATGACTTTTAAGTAAGTTGATAATAAATTACCTAGTTTCATTAAAAGTACAATAAATAATTAAGATGTAAGCTCTAATTTACTAAGTTACACATTTTAAAACAATAACATCATTTAATTATCTTCGTCATCATCATCATCATCAATTAATTCAAATTCAGAATCGATGTCCGCTAAATCATTTATGTTAACAAATTCGATATCACTTTTCTCAGAATCCGTAAGCTCATAAAATTCCTTAAAAGAAGATTTTTTTACAAACTTATTTCCTTTTGGACGGATACTTGTAACAAGTGGATCAGAAGACAGTAAAAGATTGTGCATAATATCTTCATTGCATGAGATACTGCTATGCTTTCGAGAATGCCCCTCTCTATATTTTCTAAAATCTTTATTTCTAGCCTCAGATGCCTCTTCGGATAGAAAACCAATGGGCACAATTGACATGTTCTGAACTATGTCTGGCCCATGCATTAAAATTTTATGAAGTGAAGAAGGCATATAATACCATGGGTATAACTCCACGTAAAGCTTAGCAGTATCAAAGCAGAACTCTCGGAATTTAGTTACGTTGATCTTCTCTCCTGATGAAATACACTGCAAGATCACACAGATTTTTCTTAAAAGCATAGCATCTATTCCGGTCAGTTCAGCAGATTTAGTGTAGTTTTCAAAAAATCTCCTTGCCGAGTTGCCATTGTTGGTGGATCCACTGCCTTGTTTCACAACATCGAGAAGTAAGCCCGTTTCTCTTCTTACAGCCTCTTGAACTCTTTTCTTCCTGTCATCAACTTGCCTTTTTGCTATATCACCCCTTACTTGCCATGATTTTATGTCTAATTTGTAGGAAATGTGTAATAAGCATTCCATTGAGCGAATCCAAGCGTGAAGGGTGCTTAAGCTATATTTATACATGTCCTCGTTTGCGTGTTTATCTTTGATTAACTCTAAATTATTCATTTCTTTAGGACAAGCCTTGCATATGTCACACACTGAAGCTGCTGTATTGGATATAATGGAATGAATTTTACCATCAATCATTGTCAACAGCAGTTGGTGTTTGACACTAATTCCATCAGTGATGGTGGATGGAGTTAAGGCTTCAATCTCTGCTTCGATTTCAGCCATCTCTCTCTGCACATTTTCTTTGGTTTCCTTTATAAACTTAAACAATATTGGCCGGCAAAATGAAGTGGAAGATGGTCGCTCGTTTTCCCAAATTGTTACACCTTTTGAGACGAGCCGCAGTGGTACAAGACTAATCATAAAATTACTAGCAAGATCGATTTGCTCATCTTCACTCGTCCTTTGATGATAAATGCTTTGGCTAGATGATCCGTCAAAACCCCATTTGCTGGTCAATACGAGCTGTTGATTGGGATCAACAGGGGTTTCTAACGACCTAATAAGTCTTCTTGAGGTTAAATCCATCAAGGCTTGTAATTTGATTTTTGCAGAGCTCTCTGTAACTGTGAGATCTTCTTTGGCCGGATAGCACTTAATTTTTTCTTTAACCAACATGTAGTAACTCGGGTATTGAAGAGCTCCTTCTTGAGTGTTGAAATCCCGAAGAGTGTTATAGCGCCATTTCGATAAGTTCATCGATACATAAAGAGCCAATGCCTTCAAAGGGGATATTTCCCGTACCTGAATTGATTTACCTTCAATGAAGGCTTTGATTTTTGAGGCCTCTTCTGGATTCTCCGTCAAGTATTTCATAACATAAGCTGTATCGCTTTGTCCTGCCTTTTGAAGCGCCCTTTCGGCCGAAAACATAATTTCAGCGCTGCTACTGCTGCATGAAAGACTATCTTCAGTGCGTCTTCTTTTTTGCCGGTTACTAAGGTCCTCAAAAGATTTACGAGGACTAGGATGTGTACAAGTTGAAGCATCAGATTTAGAAGAAAAAATTATGGGCTCGATGACGTCACTTATATTTTCTGTAGAAGGTTCCATATTTTCATTCTGTAATTCCGGCCATTGAATTGCAGCCTGTAGCCAAATCTCATGTTTCTTCCGAAACTTATCTGTGCTTCTTCCAGACTGTGTCCATTTTGCATAAATGCGGTAGCAAAATCGACGACACCAGTCTTTTAAACTTGTTTCAGCACTTTCACATAACTGAACACAACTGTTATCTTTTAAAACACTGAACAAATAGTTAAAGTCGCGTAAATCTTTATGTGCGCGTGCGCATAAAGCAACGTGAATATCAAGATTTGTATTAAAATTTGGAAAATACATTGCGAGATTAGCTTGGATACAACGAGGTGTAAATCAACACTGATTTTAAAGTTACTAATAGTGACCTATTTATATAAAATCCAGGTATCCCAGGTATCCTTTGTTAAATATTGCAAGGTAATTAGTTATTGTGATAATTAGTAAATGATGCATGCTAAATTAGTGTATTAAGAGCCATTTAGTAATTAAATAATAGCAATGTTCTTATCAGTAATCATTAGTGCATCAGTTTTATATGTAAACCTTAAGTCCCTAATTATATATCCTAATTAGCTTATATCTTCTCTAATTGGCTGCTCAGAAATGTTATTGTAATAAGGTAAACCTTTAGAAAAACGGTTTTAATCAACAAAATAAACAAAAAATAAAAAAATTGTGTTATAAAATAAACATCACTCTTTATCCCAGAAAGTGCACATTTGGCGCACTATGTGTCTTAGTATTAAATATAGCTCTTAGTATTAGCATTATGATATTAGAGACCGCTACTTGAAACAAGCCCGGAATCAGGAGGGAGAGAGCTCGATACACTCATTTTCATAGTAAAATTTCACATTTTCTCAAATTACTCCCGAAATATGGGAGTTATGAAGAAATTCATCACCACAAGTTATGAAGGCATTAAGTAATCGAATAAGATGGCATCATTAGTTTGGCATAATTTTACTCTTTTTTTTCGGACATGTCTACGTCCAACCGCTCCCATACATTCGTTCCACTGTGCGCCCACAGTATGTTGCGTCGCGCCTGTTTAACCCGCCTTAACTAGGGCAAAGCAAAAAGGTTATGATTTTAGCAGCCTGTTTTTTATACGATATCACGCATAATATTTTCGTTGCAAAAACAGCTTACTGTTTTTCTTTACTTTTATAAATCAATTGAAAGCTTTACATGGTAAAATATCATCATAACATCACGCCTTGTTTTCCCGAAGGGTTGGGCAGAGGTGTACCTATAGTACTATCGACGAAACTAACATCAATACACCGTAAGGACTATTATTGCTTACAGCGCTCAGCCGCTATAGTAACGCTTGCTAACACATGTGGTTATTGTGTGCACGGGATGTTGTTTTCAAATTGGTCAGATGTAATAGTACCCTCACATGACATCACGCCTTGTTTCCACGAACGATTGGGCAGAGGTAAACCTTACAGTACGCCCACATTTTGCCAGTGATTGTCTCATGTAATAGAGGACGAGTTTATAGCCATCAGCCCACAAATCCATACTCCGGGCTGCTAATGAGAATCGAACCCAGGACCTCATGCCCATCATTCCAAAATATTTAGCTCAATTTTTGGTGTCAAATCAACATTACCGTTATAAACAGCACCCAAAGGGCCTGTGCCCACTAACGGTACGGCACGACAAGGCGTTTTTATGTGACGAATAGGAATATAACTTATATGTAAGACAATAAAATTCAAATTTCAATGATGATGCCTAAGGACGTCGCAGCTTGTTTAGGGATACCGCAGCATCGTTGCAGTTGAAATTTAAATTTTACTGTCATACTATTAAGTTATATTTCTATTCGTGGACTGGCTGACCCCAATTGCGCACTACACACTAGAAACATTTGGCTATCCATTGTTCATAATGTTCACGTAAATAACGCAATGAATGTTGAACTGTCGAAATGAAAGTCATTCCTAGTCTTAGTGTGTTACGCAATTACCCAGGCGAATGAAAATGGACACCTGCATGAAATTCAACCCCAATTCGTGCACAAACACAGACAATAGCGGTGGATAACTTTTCACTCTTATGCTTTAAGCAATAAGATTGAAAACGGGTCACAGTACATACATTGTATAGGTATTTGAATGTAAGTAAGTAACAATAAGGCAACGTTCGATGGTTAGTTCGCTAGGTTATCAGCTTGAACTTGCTGATAAGGCGATCTTGAGTGAATCTGCGCGTGACCTCGTCTGAGACTGAGTATGTACTTATACAAAACGCAAGCTGCATGCCCTTGAAGTTATTGACAGTAATTTGCAATGAAGGTTGGGTTAATAAATAGGTACATTATTTCGTTGATAAGGATGTCTTTATCAGTACTGTTCTTAAAACGTCGTGTGGAAACTACTAGCGGCATGTCCTAGGACCGAGAATTCGAAAACATGTGCCTTTCATTCCATCAACCCGCGTGGTGGATTACGGCCCACTCCTGCGTTCCAGCAGCAGACTGAAAAACAGAGAATTATCATCGCATTAGACATGTGGCGGTATCAACAACGCCACATGAGAACCTCTCATCAAAGACCTGATGTCACATAAATCGCGCAATCAGTTTACCGCGCGACTAGTCTAGTACAACATCCCGACATCAAACGTCGGGCAGTTGCCCACCAGACACAACACCCGTCTAGTCGGAGGATCCTCACTTTTCCATAGAGTATGAGTGAACTTTACACCCTGTTCATCATACCTCTATAGTGGTGACCCCGACTTGATACCCCCAGATAAAACTGGCCCGCCACAGCACGAATATCTTTTGAATATCAGATCATCTTGATTGACTGAAGTTTTATACCGTGTTCAATCTTTGCTGGAGACAAACAAGTGGCATGTGGTAAAGTATCTCTTAAAAATTCTTTCTTCACCGTCAAACACAGTCCGTTGAAGGACATACCTGAACTAATAAAAACTGAACCTAATTTTAAGCGGAATGAAATTCTTATCGCCATGGAAGAAACAATGTCTGGCTGAAACTAGGGTTGCCAAGTTGCAAGAAATAAAATATTCTTAGAAGACTTGTCAAGTGACGTAGATCACGTGAACATTTTGACGCAGCGAGTGGAAGGGGCAACAACGTCAGACGACTGATGATGGCCGGGATGGAAGAGGGGTCTCCCACCCACTCACTCATAGCTCGATCACTTGCTCGAGAGCCCAGGAGCGAAGACGTGTATTAGGAATGGTGTTTAACGGTTTCACGTTATTATGATGTATTTTCAAAATATAGATTACCGCTTTTCTATAGGTACCTATACTGTAACGTGTTTTGCTGCTTGTCACCACAAATGTCATTATATTGCTGTAATTCATTTTCGTATACAATCTATATCTAATATTAATACTTGACCTTTGTACCCCGTTTTATGAAACTTACGCGGATGGTGGGTGGAGTATAAAATTTGGCACAGTTAAAGTTTATATTATGGTATGGAGAAGGAGTGTAGAAAGCCCTTTGATTGTTGATTAACTTTATAGATACCCCTTTTTACGAAAATTGCGCGGACAGAGGAGTATGAGATTTGGCACTCTTAAAGTTTATAGGGGGAACGAGTGCAGAAAGCTAATATTTTTGTATAATAAATAACGCAACAGAAATACCTTAAAGTTGAAAGGAATTATGGTCGAATTTCGACGACTTCGTGGCCACTAGTATCAATAGTTCTATCAAAACGATTAGCACGCCGGTATCGTGAATACCGTTCAAGGTTGGTGAAGGTAGGTACGGGTTATAATAGCAATAACCGAACTCTAGCCCGGGGCTGTTCTGTCGGTTTCGTATTTCCTATTCAATAAACATCAGTATCCGATTGGCCAACTGGGTGTTCAATCGATCCTTCAACGTTAACAGGTCTATTTGATGCTTTGTGCAATTGGCTAACCTTAGGGCTTAGACTCGTCTTACAATAACAGGTGTTCTTTGCAATAATACAGTTAAGTATTTACTCAATAGATAAGTATACACCTGATTATTGTTTCCGCGTTTTGCATATTTTAGACTCGATACCACAGCGAAAGCTCTTTATACATATACAATGCCGCTCATGGGCATTTGGCCGCCCGTATTTTTCTGAATATTCATGTGATGGAAAATTATCGAAAGCTAACTTTAATAATCTGCAATGTAATATAGGTATGTGCTCTCAATTCATTAAGCCTCCATTTCTACAATGGGTCCCGACTGCTACAATTTATCTGCTTATAAGCAATCGCCTTAGCAACTGGCGATTCTTAAGTTAAGTGCAATTGGGTAGAACGACTTTCTTGTTTTAGGGCTTTTCCATGAATACTCAGAAAAGCAGTCGGGTTTTTTAGTTTTTTAAAAGTAATTACCGTTTTTTTTTTTACTACGATATCACTTTCACAGTAATTACGAATCTAACGACACCTCGCAAACTAAAATCCATCGACCCGTTCAGGCCGCAGAGCGTGCCAAACACTTGAATTTGGCGCCAAAAATCCGCCATTTTGTTTTTTATTTTGATATACCCAGTGTCACTCTCACAGTAAATACGAATCTAACGATACCTCTCAAGCTAAAATCCATCGAGCCGTTCAGGCTGCAGAGCGTGCCAAACAATTATACATACATACATACATACCTACTCTCGAAAAACATGACCCTCCTTCTGGCGCAGTCGGGTAAAAATGAGGGTGTATCTCGATGCTTGTGGTTAAGTAACAATAGCTGCACGGGTCGATCGATCAGGTTAATCTACGATTGCCGCGGTTGGTCCGTGGATGGGTGACCATCTTTACATAGCAAGACCCCTTTGTGCATCGGAAAGCACGTTAAGCCGTTGGTCCCGGCTGTTATTTGTGGATCTTTGACGGTCGTTACAGGTCGTCAGAAGCCCAAGAGTCTGACAACCCGTCTTACCAAGGGTTATCGTGTTGTGTGAATTTCAAACTAACTTATTCAAATTAAAGACCATATTTGTATTGTTATAGCGCCCATAGCTTAATACCAGCTTAGTTAAAATATAAGAAAACCGTAAGAGAACCGGTTATATCAAAAGAAAATTGTTAAAAGAATATTTAAATATCAGCAGTAGCAATTATTCAAGTGTTCTTGGTCATCAAAGGATTTGTGAAAATAGTTTGAACAAAACTGAACCCGGTCCCAGCCAGCATGCGTGGTTGCCGTGCAATGAAGAGGGTTCCGTCCCCCAAAAAAGTCAAACAGCATTTCGATTCACGCAGAAAGAGAGTGCACCTGATGGCAGCTGTACAAATATCGAAGAAGAACAATGTACCGAACACATGAAAAATTTTGATATTTCGAGAAAAAAATATTCGAGTAAACTGTCGAAAAAACATCACACAAGTCGCACTATAGGATTTGGCTAAGGGTTTTCTTTAATAGATTTTTACCTATATCACTAAAGCATTCAGTTCAAGGTTGATTGGGAAAAATTGACAGTTTCGGGTGGCTTGATGTACATAAAACAAATAACAAAACATGTGTGAGAATAAACTAGGGCCCAGTGCACACCACCACACACGAAATCCGTCACGAAAAAGTGCAATTCTTTAAACGGAAATCTGATTTTTTTTCACGACAGAAGTTCAAACAAAGACGTTATGATTTTAAATGTAATGAATATAGTGAAAGTCGGGCGGGAAAATTCCACTTTTTAAAAGGTTTTCGTTCGTTCGATTAGAGAATCCTAAAAATCTGAGTAATGTAGAAATGTGATCAACTATAATAACTTAATTGTTACTTAAAAGCTAGTGTAATGAGACTACTCTTTTTCAAGTTATAGCTTAGTAACAAGACATGTGTGCACTTTTATTCATCATTATAAAGCAAAACAATCGATCGCCATTAAAAATCTTTGTAATTTATACTTAAAAGGAATTTACGAGATCACCAAAGTGCTTAATCTTACAACTACAACATTTTCAACTCGATTCATGTTACTTTGTTGGATTGAAATTGCTAGTACTAGCTATTTTTTTTTTTGTCTTGTTTTTTGTTTCACTTTTTGGGTTTTGTTTTGTTGTAGATTAAGTATGTTTGTGTTTTATTTTTAAACAGTGTCTGCGATTGGATACGGACACTGTCTTTTTGTTGAGGTTATTCGCATAAAGGGGTTACCTTTCCTTGTTAGCCGCATAAGTTTTTGTACAGTTGTACAGTACGCGTGTCCGCCCCCCACGTAGCCAGGTGTTCAGCTTGGACGTAAGGTAGGATTTTAGGGGGCAGTACTAGCTATTTCGTCACAAGTACATTTGTCAGACCTAGTATGTATGTGTGAAAATACTATTTACTATCTGTTATCTTAATTATTCACGCGGCGCGTCATAAGTAATGAAAAAAAAAAACATACTATTCACAACAAAATTATTTATTTATTTATTTAATACTTCACGCACAGAAATGTATTGAGGCGGACTTAATGCCATAGGCAATTACTTGCGCACTAACAATTAACATATAGCAGACCTCTAACTTGTAGATTAAAATTTACTTATTACCGATTTCATAAGTTCACCATGTCAAATGAACATTTTTTGACATCAACATTAAAATATTTAATCCAATTGAATCCTTTTCACAGTTTGTATGAATATTGTTTGCAAAACTGTGAACAATAATTGAAATGCTTAAATAAATTCTGAATACAAAACTAATTCGACTAAGGTGAATAACTCAGTTGTACGAGCTTTATAAAAACAATGTGAGCTGTTATTCAAAAGTTATTAAGCTAGTTGAAACGTTATTAAGCTCCTACTCAGATGTTGCTCAGTTGTTATTCAGCGTTAAGGTGAATCTAGTCCACATTATTCCCATACGAACTTCGGGAGTTTATCACTCCACTGTTCGACAATGTACATCAAAAATTAAACATGGGGAGGTTTTGTCTCATTATTAATATTGTCTGTACGGAAACAGAATACTAAAATAAAAAGCCATTAAAAAGTTAGGAGCCAACAAAAATTCGTTTTTCTTGCTAATTTAACCTAACTTTGGGCGTGTTTAAGTAATAAAACAAGTGATCTGTAAAACCAAGTCAGTACTGACAAAGCTCAAATATCGAAAAGTACAGTAAACTTTATTGGTCATTGATTTATGCAGTGGTTTTTTCACAAAACCCGATCTTCCGAAGGACTGTTCTTAATTTTTTACGCGCCTGTTGTACTATAAATTATCCTGCATCTCACTCAATAATGTTGTACGTGTAGACTAGCGTCTAACTGCTCATCATGATACTGCTTCTGTCGGACACGACGCCTGGTGCTTTTTACCCAAGACCATCAGTGAGTTCGAGCCCGCGACTAGGTTCCCCTTAAGCATTTAAAATTGGGGCCCTTTTTGCTTGAATAATAGCTGAATAGATCTCTTCATGATTGCTCTTACTCAATCTTTATTCAGCATGTCTGTGTTACTATACATAACTACTAACTACTATAAGCAGTTGCTCCATGTAAAATACTGGTATTCAGCTGCATCCGGTTAGACTGGAAGCCGACCCCAACATGATTGGGAAAACGCTAGGCAGATGATGTTTTTTTTTGTAAGCTACTGTTGTTTTTTTGGTAATTAATGTTTTCACCACTGTTTTTTTGGTTGGTTATTCCGATAAAGTAACTCATATGTTTGTAGAAATAATAAACAGAATCCAAATCGAGCCAATAACATCGGAGATATGGTAAAAATGTACAGCAAGGTCACAAACGCTACTCAAAAAATAAAGCTCTCCTTTTAAAGTCAGTTTTCAATCATTTTCCATGAATATTCAGAAAAATACGGGCGGTGATGCCCATGGGCGGCATTGGATACTTATGTAGATATGAAGTGCTTTTTGTAAAGACAAACATACATAAATATAAACAAATACAATTGAAGTGTCTGTTTTTAATGTCAAAATAACAGGTTTTTACTAAAAACAAATGCAACTTTTTTATTTTTTTTAAACATTGCCCCACACTAAGAATTTCTCCTGTATTGCGGGTGTTTTTATAACCATTTAAACTCACATACACAAACAGCCAGACCCGGAACAACTACTTGTAGGTCATTTAAATATTTGTACCGTGCGGGAATCGAACCCGCGACAGTCAATAGCTTATCCACTGCGCCAACCATGCAACCATGCCGTCATACAGTACGTATATACCGTACTTGTAACAAAAAGAAAATTACTGCTACTTTTTGACCCGGTAGCACGTTCCCGTGGGATAATTTTTGACATCCACTCGAGCGAAGCCGCTGGCACAGCTAGTCGGTGCAAAAGTGACATCACCTATTAAAATATTTTATACTTATTAATAATACTCTGTGTATACTCGCCATAATATTAGAGCTCCTATCAGTTGTATCATATCTTTTTCTTTATCACCCCATATGGCAATTATCTCGTAACACTTTTACCTGTTGCCTGTCAGAGCCACAGTCAGACCAGTTGCTACGGAAAATTATAAATGATTGACAGCTAGTTAACGTTACAGCGACTTTTATAACTCTCTATAGATGGACTTCACAGGCTGCGCCAGGATTAATCTGTTCATTGTTATGAATGCACAAAAACCGGCTTAGCGTGATTCAACGCCATTTTTAGAAACCGGGCTTCACAGTACGTGAAGCAGAGTTTTCGTATTTTCTCCTATAGTAATGATTTAATAACGGTGTGCCACCTCAATTTTGTCTTTGAACCTCTCCTATTCTGTGCTGTCAATTTGGGCGTGTAGCATATCTGTGGGCCACAATTTGCCCCTCGAACGGCGCTGGAGGACCGATGGAGTAAACACGTTAACACAAAGAAGCGATCGTCTATTTCGCCTGTGCAATGCTTTCTCCAAAATCATGTCTTTGCATATTATAGCCACAATTCTCTCAGAATCGTGGTTACGCTCGAGACGATTGCAGTAGAGAATCACTTGAGCGGCTTCATCGGCAGTAGCAATTAGTTTTCCGATGGAATAATAGTTTTTTTTAGCTAGCTAGCTAGCTTTTGACAGAAAATGACTGTTTTGTTTAAGGTTAATTGATAAATATTAGCTCTGAAAAAGTAATTTTGCATGAAAGCTTATTGATTAGACCATTCCAATCATTATAAAAACTCTCTACAAAATCCAGTGGTATACGAATCGGTGTGGGGAAGGTAGCATAACTAAAAAGTGGAAAATAAAAACACAAAAATAATACAACAAGCTTCCGAAAAAAAAAGAAAGTGGAAAATAACTTTATAATTTTTAAAGTCTGTGACAAAAACTGAAAAACAAATCCTAAAGGCACCGACTTAAAAAAAAAACACTACAAAAAATAACTCATTTCTTTTGAAGTCGGTTAAAAATATGATTTATCAAAAAAACAGAATAATCGATAAAACCAGTTTTGTGACAAAATAAGTATTGAAAATCAGTATTCTAAATTATTAAATGTCTGCGGTAGTGTTACCCCTAGACACAGCCTATGAAATTAATCTGTCGGGGAATACTTTACAGCCTCAAACTTTGTTTTACAGGTGTTAATTGTATGGACGGATTATTCATTTCTATTTGTAGTTTCTCGAAATTTAATAATCACCGAGCACGACGTTGCGGAATAGAACATTAATTTACCAACGCTATTGTAGGAAAATCTCGTGATTAAACGTAGATTAAATAAATGGTATGAAATCAACAACACGCAGAGAGCAATTAAAGCGTTGTGGGCTCGTTCTTTATCTGTAGTATGTATATCAATAACACTATAAATATATAATATTTTATCTCTAAAGCAACGTGATAAATTGTTAAGTATATCAGATTTCTAATATGTATTAATTATTAATATATACTATTTCGGCATGAAAACCGACATGTGCTATAAAGAAAAAGACGAAAAACAATGTTAAAAATTATTTTGTGCAACCGGGATACAATATTGTAATAAGTTGCATTAAAAAAAATATACATTGTCACATTAATTATTTACCAGATAATCCGTAACCAAACGCTTACGACATGATACTGAAACGAAATTTACGTGGACCGGAGTAAATTTGGCACAGTTAAAGTTTACTTGGACAAAGAGTGTTGAACCTAATATTTTTAATCATGATCGAATTTCGACCACCGGGCGGGCACTAGTTAATATAAATGGGGCGTGTTGGCCGGGCTGCGTCACCACATCACACCGAATGTATCAGAACCAATTACACACGTCAAGCTCTGCAAACGCTCGATATAATTAGTGATTTAATTGGTTTGCCAACCGGTATTACCTCTACGTTTGTGGCGACGACATAGTGTTTTTGCGGTTTGATACCCGGAAATCAATATGGTGTTGATTTGATAGAGAACTGGCTTTTTCCAACGGCTTTGCCCGCGTGGAGGTCGAAAACTATCCCACAGGAACGTACTACCGAGATAAAAATATTCCATGTGTTAATCCCGATTAGAAACTATCTGTGTGCCAAATTTCAGCTAAATCCGTTACGTCATTTTTGCGTTATTTAGTAACAAACATCTAAACATCTCAATATCCAAACATCTAGACATACAAACTTTCACATTTATAATATTATTACTTTATATTATATATTATAATTTACTTATATAAAAAGACAAACTAGCAGCTTTGAGGTCCGTCGTCATAGGTAACTAATCAACTATATTCTTTGAGTTTCATATATACCTACTGTTCCTTATCGAGGACATCCATTCTCTATCTCCGAAGATCTTTATCAGATCTTCACCGAATTATTATAGGTGTAATTTAAATAACTAAATACCAGAAAATAGGTAATTGAACTCATAATTATATAAAACTTCCTAAAATCTTGAAAAATATTGAAAAATACCACTTTTGAAATTATGAGCTTATTTTTTTTTAATACCTTTTATAAATGGGACTATCGCGGGAGAAAACACTTTCAAATAAAAAAGAATCATCCAAAAAATAAATGTGTTAATGAAAGGAAATGGACAAAAAAATATTTTAGAATTAAAAGACAGTCAGAATAAAAGACATTTTATTTTGACTTTTCGATTGTACGTAAAGTAAATTCCTACATGGTTTTTGACCCTCGCCGTCGCGTCATATTTATCCATGTATGAATATTTTTTTGTTCGTTTTATATTGTGGAGATAGCACATGCAGATATACGAAACAAAATTTTCGCCTTAAATACTCCGGAATTTTCGATATTTATCTAATATTGTGTTTGTACTACACGCAATTTGGACGCTATGTATTGGTTTTTATAATTTCTTTCAGAATCATATTTTTTGCACTTTTTTCCCTTTTGCATGCACAAAATTAGGTACTTATAGGTACATATTGGAAATATGCGTTCAAAGAATTGCCGTTGGAGTTTCATGATATATGTATGTATTTCAAATAAATTTTGACATAGGTACCTCGTCGTACATAAATAAGAACTTTTTCCAAAACGAATCAGTTTGCGGTGAAAACTTGTAGCAAATAATATGTGAAATAAGTACCTATGGAAGAGATCTAAAAATACAGAAATTCTAAATAACTGAAGAGAAGAATGTATAAATAAGGCGTTGGTCAATGCATAAGCCAGCCAGCGCTGTCGAGGTGGGTGGATTGTGGTCCATATTTATTTAAATTTGGAATTATCCATACGTCCGCAAGGTTTCAGCTAGCAGCCAGGTACCACTTTTTCACCACTGCTTTCAAATCGGAGAAGGAATACCTCGTGAGGAAACCGGAATGTCGTAGAACCGAACATTTTTTTTTTGACGTGATAACGTCTTATAAATCGATGAACGCCGGCTGCGCGATAAAGCATGACTCATTGTCACGTTCCGCCTGAGCCGAGCGTGCAAGCGAGAGCGCAAGCAACCAGTGATAGAGGCACGATCGACATGTTTTCTTATGACGTTATCACGTAAAATTATCGTCCGTAAACCGACTTTACAGGCAAACATTTTTTTATGAATAAAAAAAACAGTTTACATGAATTTGTTAAACATACCACATAAACGATCGCGGGTTTAACAGCGGCCATTGCCAATGGCCATTCGAAGACAATATATTGTGACATCTACCAACCCGCGCTGTGCCAGCGTGGTGGACTACGATCCCATCCTTCTTACGGAGGTGCCCTGTGTCATGTGTGTATTTATCAACTATCCGAAACGTTACTTCAAAACCTACTCGTCCATTATGCGTGTAAATCGAGATTAGTTTAAAGCTCAGTATCTAACCTGAGGGAATCCCATGCATCCCGAAATCACACTAACTGTATTTGCTAGCGGTAATAAAATGAAAATAACCATTCCGGTTCGCATTTCCGATCAAAATATGATATGCGTGTTTCTGAAATTATACAGGGTGGTCCAGAAATAAATTCGCTTTTGAAACCACGCTAATTTCTAAACGTTACAGGGGAGGGTGCAAGGTGGGTATCGGTGCCTAGCGCGGCTATTGCAATTTTACTAACCATGGGACATACACACGGGAGGACAGCGCGCATTCTGCGTCCATGCCTATTATGAGAACTTACGATCTTATGTGATTGTTCGACGCCTTTTCCATGTTAAATTCGAATTACGGCGCATCAGTAAGTGTTCGAGTACTAATTTCACTAAGCAGTGGGTTAAGAAATTTGAAAGAACACACAAAAAAAGGGGCCTTAAGGTCACAAAAGAGTGTGATGCAGCGACGAAACTGTTCAGCAAGATTGAGAATCTTTACGCGCGAATCCAAGAATGTCGTTACATGGCTATGCTGATTTATTTTCTGGCTCCAAAGTTGCAAAAATCGCGAGGTTGTAATCACGTGTCACACTTCTAATGTGAGCATGCGCGTGATAAGTGATATGTTTCCACAGAAATTGATTTCACGGAGGAACGACATATCCTGGCCTCCAAGAAGTCCCCATTTAAGTCCACAAGACTTCTTTTGTATGGGGACACCTTAAAACCAAGGTATACTCTAGTAAACCGGCAAAATTGCGGTAACTGAAGCTGAATATTCAGCAAGATATGGAAGCCATTTCAGAAGAAACTTATTAAAGTTTTTCAAAATTATCGTGTTCATTTGGAAAAGTGTCGTAACCGCCAAGGACGTACCAAGGAGAATGGAACCGGCTAGAGATGTCGTCTGGTGTCCCACAGGGATCGGTCCTGGTGCCGCATCTGTGGGACATCGGGTACGACTCGGAGCTGCGCGCCGACCTCCCTAGCGGCGTCAGTGTAGTTAGCTTACGCTGAGGACACGCTGGTCCTGAAGCAAGGGAGGTCGTACCAGGCGGTGGCCGACTTAGCAAAACACGGGATTGCGACATTCGTCGATAGAATCCGACAACTGGGACTCGAGGTGGCCTTGCACAAATCCGAGGCCACGTGTTTTCATGGTCTTCGGAGTGCGCCACCGACGGGTTCCCATATAACGACGGGAGGGGTTCACATCAGCGTCGAGTCGACGATGAAGTACCTAGGACTCGTCCTCGACAGCCGTTAGAACTTTGCGGAGCATTTCCCACGTTTGGCTCCCAGACTGGAGCGGGCTGGGGCTGCCTTGAAGCGGCTCCTGTCCAATCTAGGAGGGCCAAATGCCTCCTGCCGGAGGCTCTACGCGGGGGTCGTGCGGTTCATGGCCTTATGCGGGGCGGGGCACCGGTGTGGGCGACTACATTGAGGCGCCAACCAGCACGCCGGTTGAAGGCGTCCCATAGGGTCATGGCCATCCGGATGGTCCGGGGATACCGCACGATCTCGGGTGAGGCGGTGGGCATCCTTGCCGGATTGCCACCATGGGATCTGGAGGCAAAGGTCCTCGCGCACACTTGGGAGTGGTGCGAGAAGGCCAAACGCGTGACAAAGGCGTAACTCCGCTGCCAGCTGGCACAGCGGACAGAGCTCCGGCGGGATCTCATGGCGACGTGGAGAGTGCGATTGTCGCAACCCAGTGCTGGGCACGCCACGATTGCGGCGGTAAGTCCCCTCTTTGAGGCGTGGCTTGAGAGGCGGCATGCCGTCCTCACTTTCCGCCTGACGCAGGTCCTCACCGGACACGGTTTTTTCGGGAGGTTCCTGTTTTGGATAAGGCGGGAGGAAACGCCCGGGTGTTTCCATTGCAAAGATCGTCCTGAGGATACGGTGGAGCATACCGTGAAGGTCTGCCCGGCTTGGGCGGAGCACCGCCGTGTCCTCGTGGAGGCGATCGGCGCCGGCGATCTCTCGCGTCCAGCCCTGGTCCAGGCCATGGTACGGAGCGAGACTGCATGGGGGGTAGCCGTCACCTCCTTCTGCGAAGCAGTAATGCTCGCAAAGAGGGAGGTGGCGCACGTGAGGGAGAGGCAGTATATGCGCCCTCACGACCTTAGTCGCCGCAGGAAACCGCCCTGGGCGTCGGGAATCCCAGGCTGATTCCCGGCCACCGAAGGCGCGGGCTAGCTGACGGCGAGTAAAGGGTAGCTCGCTGTCCGGTAAGGACCGAAGCCAGGGTCGACGGCGCTTTGTGTTCCACGCGCACCTCAAAGAGATGTCAGCAGCAACTGGTGGGGTCCACAAGGGCTAACTAAAATAGCATTTTATTAATTTTATATTGTATAAAATTAAACGCTTTTAAATATAAAATATGTTTTTTCTTTCTATTTCCAAAAATGAATTTCTTTCTGGGCCAGCCTGTATAAACTGACGTTAATTTTTACCAATTCACATCACTTTCGATACATTAATTTGATTGCTGAAAACTAATACTCAATTATCTACTCATCATTTAGTTGTAACTAGGTGTTACCAGCGGTTTTACCCGTATTTAAAGAGAGCTTACTTAATACCTACATTTTTATGTTGCTGGATGAAAACTTTGTTAATACAGAACGTGAAATGTATCTGCGTACCAGGTTTTGTCCAAATCGATTGAAAAGCAAACATCACAACTTTTTTGTTTTTTCAAAATATCCGCCGCGGTTTTAATGTGCGCTTAGCGTAAGGATAATAACACTTATAAAAGCTGCCAGTGTTTTTCAGTAAGCTACTCGTTCATAACGACATACCGGAAAAGTTCGATTATCATTTTTTATCTTAATCTGTTTTTAGGATGCTGTGAAATGTAATTTGATACAAAAAAAAAACAAACCTACACAGCCAAATCTCTACCCGAGCAGAAACAAAAAGTACTTTTTGGTTCACGATCAAGTTTTAACATAAACATACATTCAATTAGCAAAGTAGGTTTCTAACTAAAGAACAAAAAATCTAAGCATTTTGACGACAGAAAAGTTTGCAATATGCGTGCAAAAAACGATTTGTGAGGAAACAGCAGATTAAAGACGCGCCTTTAATTTCGGAAGTCGGTGGTAAAAAAAACGAAAATACAAAACCACAGATAATTCTTTCTTCATTAAACTTTTTCTATACCTAGACAAAGTATTGATATTGAGTAGAATTTAGGTAGACAGTTCTTAGAAAATGTACTCATCATAAGTACTACCTACAACATTTTCCGCAGTTCAGTGTCGCGAGAATGTCACATCAAACAACATTCGCTTGGAAGAACTTGTAACACACACGACGGTCACTTGCGCTATGCAGGTGCATAGAGTGCAAGTGCTCATCCTAGTATGCTTGCTAGCTTTAATAACAATTTTGCTGTGGCAAATTGCTTTGACGTCAAAGGTAGGGCGCAGGGTGCGATCCTGAACGGCCGCAGTGATCTGTAATGGGATTACAACGGGGAACCTTAGGTCGTCCGTGTATCGACTGTGTCTCGTCCTATTAAGCAAGTGGCAAGTGGTACAGACAATCCAATTTTGACTTGACGGTACCGTAGGTACTAGGTAATATTAATAATACTTTTGTTGTCATTACTCTATACGCCCAGAGGACGAAATTCGACCACGTGATTTTATTACTTATTTTCATTTATTTCTGATTCATTATTATTTATTATATAAAATATTAGCCTTCCACATTCCTTCTCCATAAAAACGTTAACTTACAAAGTTTTTGATTCACGTATTATAGTTTTATTATTTTAGTATATTGTAATTATTTATAAGTATGTATACTTATAAATAATTACAGTTCATCATAAAAGCAAAATAAATCGAAATTAAAGCGAAATCGGGATGTCGATAAATAACGTTGCTCATTTTGTGTTCCTTCCAAGCAAATTTTTTGGATATCATAAATATCTCGCGATACTAAAGTGCGGAAAATGTTATAATCCGAAAAGTAAGTGAACTGCGTGCCTAACTCGATATTAAATCGTTGTTCTAGGTCTAGACAAATAGGAAGACAAGGAGAAGAAATCATATTAATTAAAGAGGATTTATCGTCTTTAGCGTTTTCTCACAAATCCTTTTTTCACGTCTGCTAAGAACTGCTGCGAGATCATTAAAATGTAAGCTTTCCTTTCAGAATTATTTTCTTCAGCAATGTATTTTCTATTACAGGTATTATTCGTTAACGTTTTATTGTAAAGGTTTACAGATTTCTTTATGCCTTACTTCTCTTAATACGCATAATGGATTAAATACTGATTTTTATACGAATTGAGAATAGGAGCTGATTTTTCAATAATCAAATAACTTTTGACTTTAGAATAAAGACTTATGTTGATGTATCGTATCAAATTACCGTTCTGGCTGCTGTGAAAAAGTAGTTCGATGTTTGATAAATTGTTTATTTTTATTATGACGTTTGTGTCCGACAATGATTGTGTAATAATGTAAGGCATGTTATTAAATTATTCGCACAAAATATATCAACAATGTATTATTATCAAGAAGATATTAGTAAACTAATTCTTTGATTTACAACAACTTAAAAAACCTACAGTTTACTGGGCGACAGTATTACAGAAAATCGGATAGATTGTAAAACTATGCGGTGTTTTATTCCTACATATGAGGGCTTTTACAAATTGAAGTATTCAGTTTTAGGTAAATTGAACGGCTCGTGGTAGCTGATCGGGCGTGTTTGTCTAGTGATGTACGCTACTCACACATGCTAACCGTGAGTCGAACGCCCAGAAACAAACCGGCGCGGACGAAAGCTAAATCCCGTTCGTCCCAAGATTTATTACTGATTTATAGCGTTGCATTCAACAATTGTTTAAAAATATTGCTTTACTTTAAAATAGACTGTATTAGCTACTTCCAAGTATCCGACGTCGCATGCAACTTTGATACCAGTTCACAATTTATCGGTTTGCCACGGACAGATTATAAACTACCGAAAAAAGATCGTTAAACTGTAAATGGTTTTTGCAGTACACAATTTTTCTATAGTTTATATTCTCGCGAGATAGATTATAAACTAACGATGTTCAAAATGTTACAGTGACATCTATATATTAAACCCGTGAAGTGAAATCTTTGTACAACTTTTTATGAAAATCACGAGGACAGAGGAGTATGTTTGGCACAGGTAATGTTTATTGGAGAAGTAGTGCAGAAAGCTAATATTTTTGATTATTTAAAGGAATTATGGTTGAATTTCGACCACTGGGGGACCACTAGTAAAATGTAAATTCTCGAAAAATTATAAACCACTGCTTTTGCAATAATTTAGAGACTTTTTAAAAATCTCAAAGACTCATTCAGAGAGATCTGAATATGAGTCTTTGAGATTTTTGAGACTCAAATACTCATAAAATGCTTTACAATATTGTCTTCTATGGTTTCTACAATGCTTTACATACACATTACTACTTAATGAGGTTAGAGAGTTCTACGACTAAAACCCCTTTGACTATTTGATTTGCTCTCCAACCAAAAAATCCCGGGTGTTTGCCGTATGCCCGGGTGTTTCCATTGCGAAGATCGCCCTGAGGACACGGTGAAGCATACGGTGGAGGTCTGCCCGGCTTGGGCGGAGCATCGCCGTGTCCTCGTGGAGGTGATCGGCGGCCGCGATCTCTCGCGTCCGACCCTGGTCCAGGCCATGGTACGGAGTGAGAGGGCATGGCTAGCAGTCGCCTCCTTCAGCGAAGCAGTTATGCTCGCAAAGAGGGAGGCGGCGCACGTGATCAGATGCAGTACATGCGCCCTCACAGCCGTGGCCTTCGCAGGAGACGCCCTGGGCGTCGGGAATCCCAGGCCGATTCCCGGCCACCGTAGGCACGGGCTTGCGGACGGCGAGTAATGGGTAGCTCGCTGTCCGGTAAGGACAAGGACCAAGCCCGGGTCGACGGCGCGTTGTGTTCCACGCGCGCCTCAAAGAGATGTCAGCAGCAACAGATGGGGCCCGCAAGGGCCGATGCCTGCCAGGGGTGCGGGTTGTTCGAAAGAGATACCGCCGCCCCTGGCACACAGGCAACTGAGGGAACACGGGTGGGTTTTAGTCAGTAAAAGTCTGACACGCCCTCCCGCTCCACCCAGAGCGGGAGAAGTTATTTGATGATTTCCCACCGAAAAAAAAAAAAATCTAAAATAACATCGTTCTGCCCCATATTAAATGCAATAATCCGTAACAGTCTGTACCGGCAATGCTCTTCACATGGCCAGACAGAAGCCATTATGTGAAAGCTCTCGGTTGGAGCATCAAGTTTATGCAATTATTTTAAATGCGGCTCCATTTCTCTGCGGCTGCTGACCAGACATTATTTGGACGAGGAAATACTCGTATATCGACTAATTCCTTATTAATAACTCTATCAAATATTAGGTTCGAACTGAAAGGCTTTATCTAAACTAAAATCATTTATTATGTAAATAAGATATCGGAATCACTTTTACATGTAATATAAAAATTGCTATATGGAGTCGACATTCATTCAGTGACTACCCCTGAAAAGAAATGACGAAACAAACCCAAGCAGGGGCCAAAGTCTCTTTTAAACTCCAAAGTACAGATAAAGAATATTATTCCTAAATCCTATCACATAGCAATTAGCTTCTTTATCAATTTTCCAAATATATTTGTTCTACATCTGAAAGGTATAGGTACTGTTCGTCTTGTCTTCAGTCTCAGTCTATGACTGATGTTTTTTGTGTCCTGACAGAACCGAAATGTGTTATAAATAATATTCTCTGTCATCCGCCGGCATTGGTGTAATTTAGTACATATTACCTCAATGTCCGCCGGTGTAAGATCACAACAGCCATATAATACATGCTGCTGAGAAACACCACGCGTTTGCCTTGCTTACCAAGATAAGTAAGGAAACTTAATTCTTCAGCGTGACCATCATAGATAGTATTAAGTAGACTCACACTCGTCCCGGAGCGATATCTCTAGACATTTCGAATCTTTCCACATTATCGTATACTGTTAAACGTTGCTGATCTCTGGCCCTGGCGCTCGCGTACAAGGCAAGTGGTTCGATGGCTGGCTCTTCCGCCTCAGCCATAGACGTCCTGGGGCCTGGCACTGGTACTCTACATTCCAGTCTTTCCCAGTCGATGAGAATGTGTTGATATAAAGGTTATTAGGCTCACCACATTCACCACCTTCAGTTAAAGGAAAGTTTTTTAGGAAAGGTGAAAACCCTTCTTTAGTGTGAATAAGTGACCGCTAAATATTAACATTGGTCGCATTGTCGTCGTCTAACTAGCGAAAAGGACTTGCGCCATGCTGTTAACGTCAACCGGAATATTAATTACAATGCGATATTGTCCTGCATGTCGCAGCCGACGTATCTGCATGTACGGCAACCTTGGGGAGACGAGCCGCTCCTCGATCGGCCCTAGTATTATCTATTTACCATCTAGGTAGGGTAAGTAAGATATCTATCTATCCGTTGCCCCTGCAGGGCTGGTATCCGACGACGTTTACATCGTCCTAGCGGTTCCGCCAGAGTTGAAAGTTTGCTGTATTCTTTCTAGGAAACGCTTCCTCTGTAAATCGTGAAACGGCTGCAGTTGCTAATTTCAAATCTTTCTTGAACTACAGGCAGTCACTTAAGTACACATCTCATTTACGTCCAAACTCGTTCTCGATAAACACGGGCTTGAATCGGGCTGTACCCAAATTCCAGCACCTACGGTAATAAGGCGCACGCGCAATCTGCTCTAACTTGGCTCCTTCTGCTGGATGTCCATGCGCTGGACTCGTTATCGGCCACCATTGCAGCCACATTTATATCAAATATCGGTGTTCGAGACTGCCTGAAGCCGCTTGAAACTGCCCAAATCTAACACGTTCCCTGTGGAGACGAACAGGTCCGTATCGAGGGTCGGAATCTATCTTTCTTGCTAGCCGAGCTCTTACGCGCCAGTTTTCTGCGTTACGTACCGTATGCGGTAGCGCCACAGTAGAGCAGTAGTTATTTTTTTTTTTATCCACACCTTTTTAAACTCTACTTCTAATGGCGTTTCTATTAGCTTAATAACTCTTGAATAACAGCTCACATTGTTTTTATTAAGCTGTTACAACTGAGTTATTCAGCTTAGTCAAATTGGTTACTGTATTCAGAATTTATTAACAGTTAATTTATTGTTGACATTTTTGCAAACAATATTCCTACAAATTGTGAAAAGAATTCAATTGGATTAAATATTTTAATGTCAATGTCGAATTCAAATGTTTGGCATGGTGAACTTATAAAATCGGTAATAAGTCAATTTTAATTTACAAGTTAGAGGTCTCCTGTATCTTAATTGTTAGTGCGCAAGTAATTTTGTCGTGAATAGTATGTTTTTTTCATTACCTAAGATGCGCCGCGTGAATAATCAAGATAACAGATAGTAAATAGTATTTTCATACATACATACTAGGTCTGACAAAAGTACTTGAGACGAAATAGGTAATACTAGCAATATTAATCCAACAAAATAACATATGTCGAGTTGAAAATGTTGTAGTTGTGAGATTAAGGCATTTTGATGATCTCGTAAATTCCTTGTAAGCATAAATTACAAAGAATTTTTATGGCGAACGATTTGTTTTTGCTTTATAATGCTGAATAAAAGTACACACATGTCTTGTTACTAAGCTATAACTTGAAAAAGAGTAGTCTCATCATTACACTAGCTTTTGAGTAACAATTATGTTATTATAGTCACATCACATTTCTACATTACTCAGATTTTTAGGGTTCTCTAATCGAACGAACGAAAACCTTTAATAATGTGGAATTTTCCCGCCCGGCTTTCACTAAATTTCACTCAACTTCGAACTCAACAAAATTCAGCATTTGGCTATTCCCAAAGCTCCTATACAAACTATATTCATCTTTGAACTGTAAAATGTTCTACATGTGTACTGTTATCTTGCTTAAGTGTTACCTGGGATGCCCCGTGGTTGGTCGGGGGCTGGGCAGATTAGCGGGCAGAAGCTACCAACTAAATACACACAGGGCGCTATGGTAAATTTAGTTCCGAATGCGTCGGGAATAAATGCTTCTATCCTATAAATTATGGTACTAAAATAATGCGGCTAGGTGTGCCATACTGCAAGACTGATCTATATCAGCTATAACATATTTTGTTACACATGGTTTTTGGAAGTATCCCCCTACAGAATGAAAGAGGTTTCACGCCAAAAAAACGGTTTATTTTATACGAGCTTTTGCCTGCGGCTTCGCCCGCGTTGGCTCGGTGTTTAATACATATAAATCTTTCTCTTGAATCATCTCTGTCTATTGATGAAAACTGCATTAAAATCCGTTGCGTAGTTTAAAAGATCTAAGCGTACAGTCACGAAAAGCGACTTTATTTTATACTATGCAGAGATGCCGACCGTTTCTAAAACTATCATGTTACAAACAATCTTCGGTCTCAGAACGATTGCCAGCTTAGTTGTCAGCGATCACTACCACCACGTGGTACCACGGATTAGTAAGAGCGCTGGAACGATTGGTTAGTTAAGTGTTTTAAAGTGTGCTGTTCGTGTCCTTTTTATTTACAAGCTCCATCATATCGGCAGAGTTCGATAGAATCAACATGGACGAACGTGTCAACGCAAACGTATTGCTAACCTAGATTTACACGCGAATTAGTGCAACGGCGCAGGCTAAAATCTGTGATACTATTCTGATTCACGAACGCTCGCGGCTCGCCTTTCTGCTGAATAATTTGAATGTGATGGATGAGTTCTCTCTGGAGTAAATCTGCATGTCCAGTTACAAGAAGGGTCTCGTCTTGGGGGCTAAGAACATACCTACGTAGCGAGACTGCCATGACCAACCTTAGGCTTAGCACAAGAATATGAGACGTGGCAAGAGGGCCCTGCAGGACATCTTCCGAGTGTTCATTAAACCGGATCTGGATGATGATCCAACATACGTGGCGAGGGAAACGTCACAATAATTCTAAAGGATATAACGTCACTCACGACTGGAGTCGGGCTTATAAACAAGAAGCTCGAGGCTTCAGAACAGACCGTTCGGCGTACTCTCAACGCTAAGCCACAAATGATGTAACCTACAAAAAGAATAGGGACTCTTTTTGCAACTTTATCGATAAACCATTTTTTGTATTATTTTTTCAGTCATTTTCGAATAAATCATGACTAAAATTTTATTCACTACGCTTCTCAGTACAGTATTATTTCACCGCATTACCAGAGACTTTATCAATATAACAGAAGAAAATTATCAAATTAAAATATGGTAGGTACAGATCTATTCTTGATCTGGTGTCTTGATATTATGACAGTGGCGTGGCCGGCTAGGCATTATTGTGACTTCCTTGCATCTGTATTAGGGATGTAGCAGTACAGCACGTCGCTTATTGATCTTCCTAGCATGCTTTATATGAGCTATTCGTAGATAATAATTAGCGCCAGAAATAATGTTTTTTAATAAAAAAAATAACGGGAGTTGTCGTAGCCGCCTGGTTGAGACGAATTTCCTTTCGCTGTATTTTATGTATTAAATAACAGGCACAAGTAAATAAATCGACAGCGTTTGGGTTTAAATGAACCGCGCACGCTGCTCGTCTGGTCGAATCTCGATACTCGCACGCACACGCACTGGTATATAATAGAAGACAGAGACAGATAAAGTCAATATCTACCAGTCAACTCCTACCGTATGCGTTGAGGAATTTCGTTCTAAAAATACATTTTCTTACTTAGTCTGAAAAGTAATATAAACAGAAACAAATTAAAGATCAACAACAGTTACCTTATACATAATTATTTATATATTTATTGATTTATCACAAACAGTGCTATGATTACAGGAAAATCCTAATGCGGCATCGTGATCCTTAATTAAACTATCTTAAATAATTCATTCAGAGAGCTGGAAAATAAATCGATTCTGTCATCCGTGGCAATCAGTGCGTGCAAGGCGCGCGTCAGTGCACGGTGGTTCCTCCCATAGGTCATAATTCCTAAAAATGAATTGTCAAAATATTACTCATTGTATATGTATTTCATTACTCCGATAAACAATCTACCGAAAAGTATAAATATGTCATCCCTTTTTGGTATTTTTCACTTATTTATAGACCTCAGAAGTGAACACATCGGCATTGTTGCACCGCGCTGTTATCAGTGACTCATTTGTTGTTGTTTTTTAAATTAGAATTCCCAGAAGTCTATTGTGTCTTTGACGTGTTTGTGAAATGGAATTCCAAGAACAAGGTATGTTTTTGCAAATAAATATAAATATATATTCGATTAAATATTTTGTTTTACATTATTGGAGTGCTACGTCGCAATTATGATGTTGTATATTTTTCCGCGATATTGAACTTCATGTAAACTTTTGGAAAGTTGTGCAAATTAAGCAGACATTGAGTCTACCCTCAAAATAAAGGTCTATTAATATACTTTCTAAAACAGAGATATTTGTTTGCTCCTAGGCGCACCTTTGTGATTTAAAGAGCTGCTACGCCGTCAGTTCTGTTGGCGTAGCAGGGTCTACGAAAGAATTGACTAATTGATTTTTAGGTAAGTACTTTGACAAAATGCACGTTTTCAAGGATGCATTTCTTTGAAGTTTGGACACTGTACGCGGTAGTGTGCGCAATAAATACCAACACGTACTTCTAGTTTTTCAAGATACTTACTATTAATAATGAAAAGTTAGAAATATGCCCATTACAGAAACGTGTATTAATATTGTGTAAACGTCTGCACGATTTGTGGAAATTTGTTAATAGATCCAAAACAAAATGATTGAATAAGTATGCGGATTGGCTTAGTGTAATTGAATGAGTAGAGTTAAAAATAAGTGACGAGAATTGTACTACTACTGAACACACCGTGATTCAACCAAGCACATCCACAACAGATCGCGTGCTTCAATTTTCTAAGGACAGTTCCGTATTGTCTAAGAAAGAAGCATCTTATTTTAAAGAAAATATAACAAATTTTAATCCAACAACGTTTACCCGTAATGATAGCCAATTAATAATCAAACATTGTTTACAATTAACTATGGTCGATTGTAAAATATCCAGTGCCTTGAGTGAATCATCTTCTAGGTGCTATATATGTAAGACAACACCTCAGAGATGAATAAAATAGATTACTGTTTAAAAAAACTGAATGAAGAAATATGTCATGAGTTCGGTTTATCATCGTTATATTCGTGGATTCGTTTCTTTGAATATTTTATTCAAAGACTCGATTACAGAGTTTGCATTAAAAAATGGCAAGTTCGTTCTGATGAAGATAAAATACTATTCGCGGAAAGGAAAAAATCTATTCAAAATAAATTTAGGTATAGATTAGGTTTAATTGTTGATAAACCACCAAGTGGCGGAAGCGGGACATCAAACGACGGAAATACCGCGAGAAAATTTTTCATGAATTCAGCTGTAGCTCCTGAAATTACCGGGTTAAATATGAACTTGATCGCCCGTTGTTCTATTATTTTACAAGCTTTGTCATCTGGTTACTGTAATTTATCTACATTTATATATAGATAAATTCAGGGAATATGCTTTAGAGACCACACGACTTTTGGTTATTGAATATCGGTGGTATAATCTTCCTGCTTCCGTCCACAACGTACTTCTTCATGGTCCCGAGATTATTCAAAATGCAATATTATCAATTGAGGAACTTTCCGAAGAGGCAGCAGAAACTAACAATAAAAACACCAAGGCATATCGACGAGATCATACTCGAGAAATGTCGCGGGAGTTAACAAACGCCGATTTAACTCGTTGACTCATGCTCAGTTCAGACCATATAACAAGTCTTCGGAAACTTCCACAAAAGAAAAAGAGCTTACAAGTGAGGTGCTAGACCTTTTGCAGGTGTAGCCTATTATGTTTATCTAATAAAAGTTTGTCTAGAAAATTTATGACTGTAAAACAGAAATGCTTCCCTTGCAATGTATTGATATGTATTATTTTGTCAATGTGATAAATATATTATTTTGTGACTAAATATACTAAATTAAGTAGATGTTGTCTTTTTATATTATTTTAAACATAAAATGCACAAAAAACAAGCGCCATTGAAGGTTTAAGTATATAAGACCGTCTTAGTTCGGCCGCTGAATCACCGTGCGGTGGCGGCAATCAGTCTCATATTAATATCACAAAACTTCAACAAAAAATTCCTAATAGTAATTTTGTTCCAAAGATAATTCATTGCACTTCACTTCAAGTGATCGTCTGCACTTATGACGTCACCGTTTTGACGTCTAGTTATGACAATAGCGTACTAGAGACAGGTAATCGGTGTTCCTCTAGGTATGTGCGGGAGAAGAGATAAGCGAATATCGAAATTAGACCTGACTTGTTTTTATTTTTGATTGTGTAGCTGGTTTTTTTTTTGGGTGGGAATTCATTAAATAATTTCTCCCGCTCTGTGTGGAGCAGGAGGGCGTGTCAGACTTTGACTGACTAAAACCCACCAGGGGCGTGTGCCAGGGGCGACGGTATCTCTTTCGAACAACCTGCACCCCTGGCATATGCCCTTGCGGATCCCACCAGTTGGTGCTGACATCTCTTTGAGGTGCGCGTGGAACACAACGCGCCGTTGACCCTGGCTTCGGTCCTTACCGGATAGCGGGGTACCCATTACTCGCCGTCCGCAAGCCCGCGTCAACAGTGGCCGGGCATCAGCCTGGGATTCCCGACGCCCGGGGCGTCTCCTGCGGCGACTAAGGCCGTGAGGGTGCATATACTGCCTCTCCCTCACGTGCGCCCCCTCCCTCTTCGCGAGCATTACTGCTTCACAGAACGAGATGATGGCTACCCATGCACTCTCGCTCCGTACCATGACATGGACCAGGGCCAAATGCGAGAGATCGCCGCCGCCGATCGTCTCCAGGATGACACGGCGGTGATCCGCCCAAGCCGGGCAGACCTCCACCGTATGCTCCACCGTGTCCTCAGGGCGATCTTCGCAGTATTGTGTAGCTGTTGGTATGGTTTTACAAGACTGAGTTTAGTAAAAAATCGTTTTGTTTATCCAGATACTAACTGATACAAAAATAATATATACTTATTCTAGATGAAAGTTCGTAAGTTTTAAGGATATTATCCATCATATGTCACAACACATGCGGTTATATATATATGTGAAAACATCCCCCTTTTCCGAATTTAATTTCTCCTTTTTGCCAATTTTCGCTATATCGATAGTACTTATAAATTAATTCGTTTCATTCAATTAAATACGGATACGAGCACAGAAGTAATAGTTTAATTGTTTATTTCGTTTTAGGGTGCACCGTATTTTGTTGTCACATAATTATTTGTGGCGTACAGGGGAAGCTTTCGTATGTCACATAAAATAAGTAACAATGGCGTCCAAAATATTAACATTATATCATCATAACGAACAGATCTAGAAAGTACCTAACATCAATACTAACATTCGACATTTTATTAGGAGATACGTACGTATAAGCTGGTAGGAATAGCCAATTAGCCACAGAAAACTCAGAGGCTACTTACTTTTTCTTTGTGGATTCAAAGGATTTTCTGTTATGTAAATGTCACTCCGAGTATTGAAAAGAAAGTACCGGGCCACTCAGAGAGTATTGCGAAGAAAAGTATTATGCTTGAGAGACTGGCCAATTATAATCTATTTTGAAAATATGATTATTTCTAAGTAAAAATAGGTACGTTCCAATTTCAAATTTTCCCTCCAAATTGTTTGCGAGCTAATTTAAATGATCGTATCTCATAAAAAAAGGATCTGCGCTGGGAACATTTTCGCGCTATGATATTTTACGATTTCAAGTGTCGCCTAAAACCGGACGAATCATACGATAGACTTCAAATGGCATTCATGGATGAACGCCCTTCTAAGGCAACCGTGTATCGTTGGTATAACGAATTCAAGCGCGGTCGACTAACTTTGGGGGATGAAGAAAGAATTGGTTGCCCTTTGACGGCTGTTACGGAAGAAAACATGCTAATAGTAAAAAAATTATCCATGACAATAGGCGAGTTACGTATCAAGAGATTCAGCACATACTACAGGTTGGATCGGGAAGCCTTTACGAAATTCTACACTTGCATCATCGCGTAAGGAGGATAGTATCACGCTGGGTGCCGCACAACCTCACCGAGATGTTTAGAAGCAGGCCCGGGGGAATGGTGCAGTGATATGATAAACAAATTTGAAGCAGGCTCGTCTCGGCGTGTCAACGACATCATTACAGGTGATGAGTCTTGGATTTATCAATACGATCCAGAAACAAAGCGTCAGTCGACGGTTTGGGTGTTTCAAAACGAATCAACGCCTACCAAAGTGAAACTATTTAGAAGCGGGGATGATTCTGATCGCGAGCTTTTCAATTTGACTGGCTTCTTGGTGTCAATTCCTTTACAGAACCAAAGAAGCATCAACGCTGTATGGTACCAAATGTGTGGTAGAAGTTTTCTCTGTTTTGAGCAACAAGCAACCAAACAACGCGCCTTCGCAGACCGCGCTCAAATCGAAGGACTTCCAGGACAGCACGCCGGTCAAACTCCTGGGTCACCCTCGTTACAGCACTGACCTAGTGCCATGTGACTTCTTTTTATTCCCGAAAATAAAAAATCAGCTCAAAGGGATACAATTTTCGTCGCCGGAAGATGCGCTGTCAGCGTTCGAGCAGGCTGTGAACGAGGTGTATGCGGCGGACTGGAAAAAGTGTTTCGAAAACTGGTTCAGACGCATGAAACTTTGTATAGAGGCTAGTGGAGAGTACTTTGAAAAGATTTAATAAAAAATATTTACCTTTAGAACATTTATTTTTATTTTCGCAAAACTTTCTGAGTGTCCCACGTATAAAGCACGTATATGTTACAAACTATCCCGGAATCTTGTACCCATTATAATCCGGTTTGAGATTACTTTATTCTCATTAGAATATATAAAATAATGATATAATGAACCACAGTCTAAAGAGAAAAACGGTAAAAGAGACCTACAGGGAAAGGCTTAATCTTACAACAACATATATCATGAGATCCACGAGAGATCCTTAGATTTGATATAATTAACTTTCTCGGAAGTTAGATCTCTAATTAAACATAGGGTTACTGTGATGAATCGCGTAGGGGTCAATATGGACAGTTATGTACATATATACGTAAATTCTGGCCTTTTTCCCACGGGGTTACGTATGTACTTAAATTCTGGCCTTTTTCCCATGGGGTTACGTATGTACGTAAATTCTGTCCTTTTTCCCATGGCGGTAAGCAGAAACATCAAACGCGGTACTACGATCTTTGCGTACTCCTTTTGCTTCGTTTACGTTCATGTCATGGCATGCTGGTTGCGAGTACCTACTATGCACCTGACCATGGACACATAATTTGGAATTAAAAGAGTATGTGACACACTGCTGCCAAAACGGTGAAGGAAAATATCGTGAAGAAGCCGGTATGTCCTAGAACCAAAAATTCGGGAGACCCCTTTTAGGAAACTCCCCCTATAAAGGGGTGAAATAAGGGGTGGAAGATTTTATGAAAAGACAACATTGACGCGGGCTGCAGCTATATAGTACTTACATAATTTTACTCCTCACATAACATTTTGCCGCAACACCAATCTGTCTCGTCTGCTCGACGTCCGTATGTGACTGCAGGGATCCAGCAGAATATCAGCGTCAGGTGTGTATGATTTGGCATGCTGAGCTGGACTCCCATTTGGTGCAACCTCGAAACGCACACCGCGCTTTGTATATTTATTATTCGTTATTTTGATACGACACAGCGTCACTTAATTTCTATACCCGCGTTTTTTTTTTTTTTGTATGTTGCCACATTGTGTTTACATATTCATTGTGCTTTTGTGTGCACTGAATAAATGGTTCATCTATTTAGATACATATTAATTCAGCGTAGCTCGTAGTACAGTTAATAAACTTATACCGTGGCCCCAATACGCTATGCCTAATGCAATTATAGGCCACCAATGAGCCACTTCACTATCTGTACGCAGCTATCGCTGTTTAGGGGGACTGGCAGACGTAATAAAGTATATCAAAGGGATGACGACCCGTCCGTGTTGACCTCCGCTCGTAATTTTGTTATGCGGTCCCTGAACCTTCGTGACCTCTAAGAACGGTTACGTAAAAAAAAAACGCTGTACTTACTGTTCTAGACCAGCCAGAACTCGCTAGAATCGTTAAGGCTGGTTCAGTACATATCACAAAGGTAGGAACAGCATTGCTACCACACGTTAATTTTCTTATACGTATGGCGTTCCTGAATTCCCGTCCCGGATTGTGAGGCCGCACGGGTCGATCTACTAGGTTAAGCTACGCTTGCCAGGGTTGGTCCATGGATGGGTGACTGATGTTAACATACCGAGATTCCTCCTTGCCTTTTAAAGCACGTTACGCTGTTGGTCCCGGCTAGCATTCGAGGATGTTCGACAGTCTTTACAGGTCGTCAGTCCCGATGTCCGACAACCAGTCTCACCAAGGGTTATACCCAGTTATTGGGTTGTAAAGGTCAGATGGAAAGTCGCTCCATGTAAAATATTGGTATTCAGCTGGTCCGATTAGACTGAAAGCCGACCCCAACATAGTCGGAAAAAGCTAGGCCGAATGATGGGCGTTCCGTTCCAGTGGCAGGATAAATAAATAAATAAAATAAGAGTGCAAAAAACAAGGTAGTTATCGTCCATTCGTTGCGTAATTCATACGTTCAATAAAGTAGTCACATTTTAAAAACCTCACTTCGAATATTGGTGTTTATTTTATACAGTCAAGTAAATATTAAATAATTCCGAGCAAACATTACTCGAATTCACTCCTCGATGCATCGGGTGTTTATGTCAGAGCAAAATGAAATACTAACATTTCAGTGGGAAGTAGCGAATACTCAAATTACCGAGGCGCTTCGGCCCATTCACACAATAATCCGGGAGCGGACATTTTCTGGGAGCAACCGATTCTCAACTACAAAAGCGATCCATTTCATAGGTAAAATTAAAACAGATTTATTTTGCGCTCAAATATTTTTTTATTTGGCTATGGAGTAATGAAATAACAGTCTCATCACAAGCGTATAATCAGGAATCTTTTAAGTTTTTATAAACAAAATAAGTAATGTATTTTTATTTTGCAATATAAACTGTTTAGTACATATTCCAGTATTACACATTGGGCTTGCATTCGAATATTCGAATATTCGACCACTTTCCATAACACAGGACTGTGTACCCTGATGTGCACAAAATGTAAGCGTGATGTGTGGTCGATAAGTGCCCTCGTCCCATCAGCTATGGTATCTAATGTGAGTGTTGGATCTATATATATATATATATAAAGAAACAAAATTATCTTTAAGAATAATGCGAGGAGCCTGCAGGAAACACAGAAGAGACAGGATAGGATGATGACTTGACTTGAGCTGTTGAGAGAGATCGAGAGGTTTTACGGACAGTTATACACGTCAACAAGTAACCCCGGTACCAATCTGACAAACAACCTAAGAGCTGAATTCACCCGACAGTATACCGAAGACAATCCCAGACGTCAGCTTGTACGAGATTAAGCCATAAAGCAACTTAAAAACAACAAGGCCGGCGCCTTGTTGTTTTTAAGTTGTTTCGTGATGACGAAATTGCGTCCGAACTCCCGAGGACTGGCAGAAAACCCGTTCGTAAGGCCTCCCCACAAGGTGGACCGATGATCTTGTGAAGGCCGCAGGAATCCACTGGATGCAGGAAGCACAGAACCGGTCGAAGTGACGGAGCTTGAGGGACGCCTATGTCCAACAGTGAACGTCTTTCGGCTGAAATGATGATGATGATGAAGATAGCTCTTTCCCATAATACTGTTTTACCACCCCTTGGTAAACTGTTTGATTAGGAATATGTATATCCCTTAATTTTCGTAATTCGGTGCTGTGACCAAAAAATACATTAGAATAAGTAAGAATACTACTTCGTTACATTGAGGATTTTATAAAGTTTTCTTTTTTATTACCATCGCTGTCCCACACAAGGCCTCGCCCAAATCCTTCCTCTGTGGTGTTACTTGTTATTTAATAGTTTGATTTTTTTATAAACTAGCTTTTGCCAGCGGCTTCGCCCGCGTGGGCGTCGGTGTATTATACATACAAACCTTCTTCTTGAACTTCACACTGTCTATTGATGAAAACCGCATTAAAATCCGTTGCGTAATTTAAAAGATCTAAGCGTACAAACATGAAAAGCGACCTGTTTTGTACTATGTAAAGATTATGACAATCTTATTAATCGAGATTCCAGATCTCGATTAATAAGATTGTCATAATCTTAACTTATATTATGGTTGGTTGTCAGTGTGTCGATCGCTTTAGTAGGTTTATAGAGCAGTAATATTTTGATTTAGTCCTTAATATTACTGAGACTCCTTTTGTAAGACATTGGCAAATAAAGACATAATTATTAAAACAGCTTCATCATCAACATCATCATCATCTTCATCATTATCATCATTTCAGCCGAAAGACGTCCACTACTGGACTTAGGCCTCCCCCAGGCTCCTCCCCTTCGACCGGTCTTGTGCGTCGCAAAACAAAACAAACAAAACACAAACACAAAACAGCTTATGTAAAAAAAATCAAGTGATTCAAATACTACCCGAAAAAATATTGACTATTCGAATATAAAAAAAGCATTTGCAAGCTCTATTATAGAGTGACAAAATGACATTTTCCACGTAACAAAAAAAAAAACAAGTTCATAATAAATAAATAAAAATCTTTTTTGCAGACCACATGATCCATAAAAAAAACAATTAAAAATACAATTCAAAATTAAAGTTAATAAAAAGAAAACACAAACACTAATGCGATGTGCGCTTTCAATTTGATAGTTAAATACAATAAGTGTGTTAATGATAAAACTAAACAGCCATGCAAAATAAAAACAAAGACAAATAATTATAAATATTATAATAAACAAGTAACGCAGATAAAAATTTAAAAAAGAAATCTAAAGCTATTCACAATTTCAGAACTTGACGAACTTTACGATACCCACTTAAAGTTTGTCTGCAAACTTTATGAAGCACAGGCAAGCCTATAGTGACGCTCCACTACACACGAATGTCTGTCTAATTATTTTCTTAAACTTTCTTTTTATTTAAATTATTTTGGGGTTAGCTCACAAATTAAATTAGCTGGCAATACTTTACCCACGGGTTGGGTATCGATAACGAAAACTAAGGCAAAATAAACATCATCATTCGATGGGCCAAAGTCTGTGCCCGTAATCGATCAGAGGGACAATTCTCGTAATTTTAAGAACGTTCACAGTCTGATCTCAGTCTCAATCTGTCAAAAAGACCTCGAGTTTCCATAAATTTTTGACAAGTTTTTGACATTTGCTTGTCGCCGAGATGACACTGCGACTAGATTTTGAACGTTTGTGTAATTTTTCGTAGAACATACATCGATATTTTTCCGAATTTCCAAAAACCAAAACATAACATGTCAGTAACATTTAAAGTTTTGAACAAAGTTGGAATGACGAAAAAAAAAAACAATTTATTTTATTTCAATAGTTTTCGAAATCAATATCGAACAATGGTTTAATTTAACCCTGTAAATATTTTAGAAATTTGCTATGAAATTTCTTTCACTTGAAACCCAACACGGTATCAAAGAAAATATGTTTTTTAGTTTGTTTTTTCCTCTAGAGGGCGCCATATTACAATCAATTTAACGACACATTGCAGATAACCATCGGACGATCAAGATGCTTCCAAATAAAGTGAAAGTTCTTAGGAATAGTCTTATGCATGCATAAAAAATGATTGAATCGTTAATTGAATTGATTGGTGCATTGACTGCACCGATTGCATGTTCCTTCAGGCAATAGTTTCTGATTGTTTCTATTCACTTGTTTAATCTTGATCTAGATCCTGCTTTCAAAGACCCCTCTAATCGTTTGAAGTGCTGTTCCCGATTTCGGATCAGCTAACCGCTAAGCAAAGCCTCAAACACCCGTAAACTGTCGTGATTAATCACTGAAATATCAACCACCAATAGGATCACTTGACTTGCGCTTTTGCTTTCGCTGCCGTTGGTGCAGCGAAGCACTATCCCCTCAGGACAAACCTTACTCACACCTCCGTGACATCATCAACACGTGCATCTCTCATACAATATGTCCAGCACATCAAGCTATCCCAAACTGTAAATTTTTCCCAATTGAACCTGAACCTTATTCTTTTGTAATAAAGTTGAAAAACTGTCACAGAAATTTCACAGATTGGGGTGGGGTAGCTTGATGTACTGGCTTCTGTACATCAAAGTTAATTAACACTCCTTTGTGGTGCTAATAAAAAAACCTTGCAATTTTTGAATATTCACGGAAAAAATCCGGAATATTTCCATAATTTAATTATCAATCACGAATAACGTTTTTGTCGACAGAAGAAGCTAAAGAATTATTTTGTAAAATTTGATTTTTTACAATTTAGAAAATCAACGTTATGAAAATTTTGCTCAACAAAGTGAAGGTATTTGAGGTACTTCGTTCTAAAGTCTACTTAATTACTTCCTATAATAAGTTTGTTGCAGTTTTTGTAGTACAGTACGATTAGTACGAATATCCTGTAAATTCGTACTGTATTACAAAAACTGAGAATTGTTTATAACTGTAACTGAGAATTGTTTGTTTTTGTGTAACTGAGAATTATATATTAGCCTTCCTACTCGTAATTCGATGATAAATAATATCCATTTTGGATATCAGATTGTTACATTTTAAACGAAATATGTACACGCTACTCAACCAAATTTATTACATATAACCTCTTACCTATACCTACATAATTATATAAATATAAAAATACATATCCTTTTTGCACATGATCCATAAAAGATCGTTAAAAGAAAAAAAAGTTACTACAAAAACAACTGTTTATTAATATAGATGCGTATCAAAACTTAGTGAAATAATTTCGAAGAGTGATCGGATCCGGACAGAACTTAGTTCAAGTTTCGATCACCCTCCGAGGAAATCAAAACCACATTCATTACTAGTTACAAGTTTCTTAGAAAAGACAATTATTTTACTTCAAATAGCGAAATCAAATGTAAAAAGAGACACACACACGCAAAAATGTCGCTCAAAACTGTGTGCAAAAATATTACACATTTCATTTTCGATAAAACTTTTCAGGTGGAAGGACATCAACATCTTTAAGAACACCGTATTTTATGAAAGAATTGAAGACAATAATGCTACGAGCTTTGGGTTCGTGACAATTAAAAACTGCCAATATAAATTACCAAAAATTACACTTTAATTAAACAACCTAATTACAAAACACAATTGCGCTACTGATCACTCTAAGTCCCACTTGAAGATCACTTTCGATGTTCTCGCAAATATCACTTATCCAAAACTCCTCGGGTTGCGATTGGTTCCGGCCTTTTATAGGACCCTCGAATAGTTCCAGAACCCTTCTACTGAAGAAAGCATCTAGAATGTTCGAGTACTCAGTATTCGGCACTAGATGGCGCTAGTGGTAACTAATGTTACCATGTACCAGACATTAATTGTAGCGCGCAACAATTATATGGAGTGACAATGCAAGCACTAGTTCACACGCTATCTTATATTGTTTTTACTTTCACTTTGAACTAAAAGCATATTCCAATGGACGAACAGAAATCACTTTCCTACTCGTTTTCTCGTTACTTGACACAGAGTTTTAGAAAAACTCCAATTTTGTGTAGCACCATGTCTCGACACTTATCTCGATGTAGGAAGAGTCAACCTCGTGATAACTCTACCACTTTTGACAAATCACAGTACATCGAAACTTTTCTAATAAACTGACTAGTCGTTTAATGGCTTTTTATTTTAGTATTCTGTTCCTGTACAGACAATATTAATAACGAGATAAAACCATACCATGTTTAATTTTTGTTGTGCATTTTGTCATTTCATGATGTACCGACAAATGACATTTAACCTTAGCGTGCTATGGATTTATGTTAACTCCAGGGTGTTGTAACTCTAGCAAAACACGGAGAGTTCCCTAAAATGTAGGTACGCACTAGTTACTTCAAACCGCTGATGCAATCAGTGGATATATTATTATATCTTATGAGTAATTTTAAGACCGCGCTATCGTATTAGGTATACCTGTAATGATAGTTATAAGATAACTATAAATAACAAATAATTCACATTTATAATATGAGAAGGGGAACCCGACTTAATGAAACACGGTTCGCATCGTATTTAGCGCCAGTCGGCTGTATTTATGTACCTACCTACTCTCCATGTAAGTACAATGGCGGTTGACCACTATTCACCCTTTTGCCTTGGTAAAAACGTTGAAGTTACCCGCCAATGTTGCAATTGTACGTAAGTACTGCACATATGCTCAATGTTGCGTTGAAGCGAATCATTTTACGAATGCGCATACACATGTGCTCCGAAATATTAATCAGCAGATGAAAGAACTGTGACCAGATTTTAGTCATAAACATGTGTGTTGCTCGTGGAATTATAGCAAAAATAAATTGAAAATCAAGAAAGTCTACTAAAGGCCGATTTTTTTATCAACAGATAACCAGGGACGGTTACCGCTACCAATAAAGTACCAGTAAAACTACCAAAATATTTCGTTCCGTTCCGTTAAATATTTAACGTTAAAATTACCGTTCAATCCGATTTACCGGTATTTAAATAGCGTTACCAATATCGTAACTTTGCTAAAATCTAACAAGAAGCAACATTTTGTGCGACGTTGCCAAACCGAAACAAGCACTTCGCGCACCTTGCGTTCGGCTCTTCTGAGCGGAGCGGCAACAATGCATGTTACGACGATCGGAAAGATACGAATATGATAAGACTTGCGCTTGCGCATGTTCATTTCATAATCATACGGCACACAAACATTGCGTCGCGCACGCCGGACGTACCTATAAAAAAAAAACTAATTTTATGGGCCGAAAGAAGTTTAAACCTTTCAACTTAAACCGTATTATTATAACTATATTGTAACTTGTTAATTAGTCTTATGTCTTTTAGAGATGGACTGACTATGACTTTGGCCTACTAGCCGACTAGTCGGTTGCAAAATGGCCGACTAGTCGGCCAAGCCGATCATTGCTTTCGGTTGAGTTCGGGTGACATCGTCAATGTTCAAAATGGCAAACCTACTGGTTGACAATTGTTTGCTATAGAGTTTCGTCTTATGACGTGACGTCTTTTCGTTCGCTGTACTGGTACTCTGGTAGTAAGTACAATATTTCTAACCGTCAAAAACATGTAATATTTCAACCGCTAATAACTACAAAATTTAGTGCTAGAGTTATGGTTGAGCATTCAAAAGATAGATCATGTTTACAACATTTTTTAAGCGGGGCATGATTTACCTACGACGTCACACTGCGTGTGCATGAGCATGCGCGCGACCGTCTATTTTACACTATGAATCGAAATTCTAATTCGTAAAGCGCAAAGACGTGTTTAGTTAGAACACTGATTTTGAAATCGTTGTCAAGAGTTGACAAAGCACTACTAGAGCATAGGGAGAAACAACAAAAATATATGCCAAAATACGGTTAAAAATTAATATGACGTTGACAATAGCAAAATAACTCCATATATCGTGTCATATCGACCGTAAATATGCTCAGAAATGAAAAAAAATCCCAATCGAAGAAAGCGTGCATCAAAAGGAATGCAATGAGCCTACAAAATCTAATACCGAGCAAATACAAAACCTGCGGCAGTGCCTGAAACCTTAACAAAATTTGTTGCAAATAGCAAAACAGTTTCAGATGTCGTCTAATATTGCCTGTATATCTGCTCAAAACCGAAAAAAAAACATAAACATAATCGGTAAAAGCTTACTTCATAAGAAATGCAATGAGCCAACTAAATCTAGTTTCGGGCAAATACAACGGTTACAGCTGTATCGGGTACCATAGGAACATTTGTTACCGCACCCTAAGTAAAAACACCTAGTACAACGTTTTCACGAAAACAAACAGTGCGGACTCGAATTGCACTTGCTTAATATTTTTTGTTAGATTTTTTTATTAATTTTACTTTATTTAATTTCTGGATCTAAGTCCAATTAATTTATGGACCAAACGAAACCAAAGGGATGGGAAATTAGGATAGATTACTTCCTATCCTAATTTCCTATCCTAGTCTAGATTACACTGAAAGTAAATTGTAAAACTGATTCTATAATAAAAAATAATAACAGTAAAGATTTAAATTTTATTTTAATCACTGTCTTTACAAACTTAAAGCATATTAATACAAGTAAATAATGGGCCACTAGTGCCGCGGTTTTAGCCGACTAGTCGCCGACTACAAATATAGCCGACTAGTCGGTACATCACTAATGTCTTTACGTAGGTGCAGTCGACCAAACATATCTGGATACAATATTCAAACCTTTCTCATATCTTACTATCACTTCCCTGGTCACTTCCGCTGTTGAGGTCAATTTTATTGTATCCAGAAACATGTGGGCGACTATACCTTTTTGGAGACAGGAATATCTCGTTTTATGGAAATATTTGGTCGCAGCTAGTTTTAATCATTTTTTTTTTCATTTGGAGCCACCCTGTTTATTATAACTTTTTGTAGCGCAGAAACAATATTGTATACACGCTGAAAGTAGTCATCCATGGTTTCAGTTTTCGCGATGATGGCCCTGCCACCCTGTTTATTATAATTTTCTGCAGCGCAAAAACAATATTGTATACACGCGGAAGGTAGTCGCACGTTCAGCGTGTATATAATATTGTTTCTGTGCACACACCGTAAGATGCTAGTCTTCCCACCGTCATAGTTAGAAAGAGATAGACGTATAAAATACCGGTGTAAGAATGGTTAATTTTACCGATACTAATGCTGGTAATTAAATAACATTAACTGACTTTGGGTATCGGTATTATTATCGTTAACATAACGGTAATTGGTAACGTTATAAAAAAATACCGGTAATTCGGTCCCTGCAGATAACTTTTATTGGAGAAATAAAGATAGTATCTCGTATAACGTACAACTAGCTTCATCTTTCTAACTCACCGACCTTGACAATTCAAAAGTGCCTGTAATTGGTTTATTTGAAATAAATGGTTTGAGTTTGAGTTTGGGCGGCTTAACGGTTTTTGTAAAGAAAATTAGCTAATGTGACAGACGATGTCTTGGGCATGCCACAATTGCGGCGGTAAGTCCCCTCTTTGAGGAGTGGCTTGAGAGGTGGCATGGCGTCCTCACCTTCCGCCTGACAGGTCCTCACCGGACACGGCTGTTTCGGGGTGGTTCCTGTTTCGGATAAGGCGGGAGGAAACGCCCGGGTGTTTCCATTGCGAAGATCGCCCTGAGGACACGGTGGAGCATATGGTGGAGGTCTGCCCGGCTTGGGCGGGGCACCACCGTGTCCTCATGAAGGCGATCGGCGGCGGCGATCTTTCGCGTCCGGCCCTGGTCCAGGCCATGGTACGGAGCGAGAGTGCATGGCTAGAATCGCTTCCTTCAGCGAAGCAGTGATCCTCGCAAAGAGGGAGGCGCCACACGTGAGGGAGAGGCAGTAAATGCGCCCTCATGGCCGTTGCCTTCGCAGGAGAGGCCCTGGGCGTCGGGAATCCCAGGCTGATTCCCGGTCACCGTAGGCGCAGGCTTGCGGACGGCGAGTAATGGGTAGCTCGCTGTCCGGTAAGGACCAAGCCTGGGTCGACGGCGCGTTGCCTGTCAGGGGTGCGGGTTGTTCGAAAGAGATACCGTGGCTCCTGCCACACAGGCAACTGAGGGAAAACGGGTGGGTTCAAGTCAGTAAAAGTCTGACACGCCCTCCCGCTCCACCCAGAGAAGTTATTTGATGATTTACCATCCAAAAAAAACAGACTATGTATTGTCCAAATTTCGATATGGTCTTTAGTTCATTTTTTTCCAATTTTTCCTATATTCCAGGTAACTTGTCTATTTTGTTTTAATATGTAATTTTTCTGTCCATTTAAACCGAATTCGAACTATTACGGTCCAGCCGTGCTCAAGTGATGCGCCTACCACCGAACAGAGGGGTAATTGCGTACAAGTACGAACAGTAGGAATGGCTACGTAACGGATTTTGATACAATTTTCAACCATAATTATTAACCAACTGCTTTACAATGTGTAATATAATAAACGCAAGACCTGAAAGTATTGTGTTCCTAATTGACTACTGAAGTAGGGTCAACACAATTTTCTTAATACTATTTTCATAGCTTTAAAAAAATGTTGTTCATTGTATTATGCTTATAACTCAATCCTCTAATGGGGGTGTATGAGGTCTTACGTCAATGATGTGTTTATACGTTGTTTATGTCTGAAAATACTTAAAATTTAATTTTGAGTATATATTAATACTATAATCGCGTCGATTTATACCACTGGCAATAACCGTTTGCGTCATAAACATAGCAACCAGGGGTTACATTGTAGACTTTCGTTGTTTATATTTATTTTTTATTTTTAATGTAATGTGCCATAAAAACAGCATTTTTTTTCTGGCTAGCATTTTTTTGGGAACGAAATGAATGATGTCCTATGACATAGAAATACCTTTGTCCATTTAGCATAGATATACATAACGCATACCTAAAAAAAATTAGCGAAGCCCATTGGTGTATAAATTAGGATATCACATATCACAACAAGATTCTTATTCTTTGAGAAACCAGAAAAGTTTGGCTGAAGTCATTCTGCGCCTTTTGGAGATTCAAGTTAGTATCAATTATCTTTTGTCTCACGCGCTAGGCGTTTTAGCTCGTATCTCATCGAGTTGTAAGAGCAGTCGCCGTGCGCTTTGGCCTACCGCAAGAGGAAGCGAAAATAAATCTTAATAGTTCAGCATAGAGCTGTTATTGTTTCATCACAATTTTGTTAGTAATATATAGATAGGTAATCCGATATAATTAACATTTTATGTTTCTTTCTACACCTATTAAAATCTGGTAGTTCAGCGCACGAGTGCACTTAAGGGGCAGCCGCCCCTGCTCAGCACTAGCGCTTGCGACACAAGACCAATGAGGTAGTAATGGGTAGAGAACTTGCGACTCAAATCCAGATACTATTAAGGTTCTAATCTAAACTGATGACACTATCGCAGCTGTTTTTCGACGAAGGATTTATGAACTATGAAATTTCGCAAACTGCAAAAGCACTATTAATATTCGACGGACTCCACCAGCTGTATTCTCCCTTTATTGTATGTAAATTGGTCTGCCATGAATAATCTAGACTATAATAACTCGATCAGTAGGTATTACAGAGTCCATTTTCAATATTCAATTATTTTAAAATTCATCATCAATGTGTATAATTATCTGTAAGTAAATCCAACGGAATTAATTAAAAAAAAAGATAACAGGAACTGACCGATGTCGATTATAAACGGATTAAATTAGAACCAGTTAAATATTATGCGATATTCACAGGAATAAAATGAGTTTATTTTCATGCATTTCAACGAAAAGAGCAGTACCGTGAAATGCAATGAACGATTCAATCGAAACAAGCGATTTCCATTGGTATGTGAAATATCAACTTGCGGGAAACGCGACATGTTTTATTTTTCAAGGGGGAACCGCCAGGGCAACCCGCAAAATTCAAATTTTCATAGGTTTTTTTGAAATTTGCAGATCAGCGTCAGACTATACGTTGAACAAAATATGATTCGCGACCGTAACACGTACGTATTTACTGAATTATAATCATTGAAAGTCATTAATATAACATTGTTAGTTCATTTTTAATCCCATTGAATTACTATCTTGTGAAAAAATCAGGCAAAATGTGACGATCGCGAATCATATTTTAATCAAAATTTGACCTGAAACTGACCTGCAAATTCCAAAGAACGTACATTTATGTTTTCGCGGGCTACGTTAGCGCATCCACCATAATTTAATTAGCGTTATTAATAGAATATACGGAAAGTAGTGAAAACTGCGTGCATCTCGCATTTCCACGAACGCACCGTATATGTTTGTATTTTCTATCCGACAACTGTCCCAGACTGTGGCTTGTGTGTACAGCTGAATGGGAACGTCGACCCCTGCACAGACCTAGCGTGGGCCCTATTAGTCAGCGGAAGACACCAACTCAAGTATCGAGGGTCCATTAGAACTTCACTGAGACATCTTCTAAACAATTGAGACGTATGTTGTTCTGGAATTCAATTCACGTTGTTTCTCATTCGTTTAAAATTTTCAATTTAGTTCAGCATATAAATAGCTTTTTACATCGATACACGATATGAGGACACGTTATTTAAAAGTAATTTGGTTGGGTAAGTAGTTTTCCTCATTAGCGATGAAATCATCAATAAATTTATAGTTAATTTTCATTCACGTCTGTCGCTGATGCTGTATGTTTGAAATAGGATTTACTAAGGGGAATATCATAAGAATGTGGCGCGCCTGGCTGCCTTTTGTAGATCTTTGATAGTCGTTACTGGTAGTTAAAAGCCCGAAAGTCTGACCCCGTCTTACCAGTACGTGTTACCTAGTAACTGGGTTGTGGAGGTCAGGTAGGCTGTCGTACTATGTAAAATACTGGTACGCAGCTGCTTATAATAATAATAATTGTAGGTTTATTTTCAGGCAACTAAGGCCCGTAGATAAAACACACAAAATAGTTTTACGAAATAATATACTTATACATACATCACTACAATATAAAGTATAGTATGGTTGGAAAAGGCTAAGCAAATGATGGTGTATACCACCCAATGCAATTATCAAAATGGTGTAGCAGAACACACTACTATCAAACTTTCTGCTACCTTAGGTTTTCCTGGAGTTTATACAGCATGAGTAAATAGTGATACGCGACTTTTACATAATATTTAAAATGAGCCGAAGGAACACTGGTTTCCTCCGTGGGGAGAAGGCACGAGTTTATGAATATTTCCATCAACTCTTACAAAATGAACGTCGGATTTTGAAGCGCTCGCTCGCTTCATGCTCTTTTGAAGTGCTCGCTCGCTTCGTGCTCTTTTGAACCGCTCGCTCGCTTCGTGCTCTTTTGAAGCGCTCGCTCGCTTCGTGCTCTTTTATGTAAGCGCGATTGGTTTAATTTCATCGCCGTTTTGAAAATATCGTTTCAATATTTCGCTCTTTGACGACGGACCTCTGAAAGTGTTAAATAAACCCTTATTACATAAACGTAGTGCAATCAATATAATCGCTTTAGGCTTTGTACCAAATAACTTTATGTTCGGTAGTTTACTTTTTTTATATTTTCCACATGCCGAGTATTAGAACCTATTCATTTGATTGACTAAACATAAGGTCTCCTACCGAGTAGCATAAACAAGCATATGTACCAACATACATGGCAATTAAATAAAGTATCTATCTATTTTCAATAGATCACAAGTAAGGAATAGAAAACACATTCTGGATATTGTTTACATTTTATGTTTTGACTTATTTTTTAAACCTAATTTTAGTTCTTAACTCAGCGTAATCGTCTATTAACTTTTTACTAACTGGTTTATTTATAAGCGTTGCTTATAAATAAGAGACGCTTAAACGTAAGAATGTATACTTAAAGCAACGTTTATAAATAAAGGGGTTTATTATTATGTTTTTCCTCGTAGGAGTGAATAATAGAGTTAAATTAATTGTCTTAAACCGTCAATTGTAGAGACTGTATACGATTGGCAACAGAGCAGTGGTAATGGCTTCGACACGTTCATCTAAAAACATAGACATCTAAACATAGTTTCACAAAAATATGCAGAAGCTCATGAACACATACTTCATCATCACGTAAATGTCGAGGGGTTCCAACTCGTTGACACCACTGAATTAGTGCGAAGACTAAAAAGGAAACCCTTTTGAGTTAGTTCTGTGCAGAGTAAGTGAACTTAAACTGTGGTGCAAGTGCTGACTTTAATAAATAACACGTGAATCAAGTGTCTTCCCCTTAACTTACAGTGAATACGAAAGACGTTATTGGACGATTTCTTAGTTTTATAGTTACTTAGCAGTTTAAGTTATATTTAAATTACTTATTAGCTAATAGGCTAGATTGTAATGTGAATAAAGTATCATCTACTGTAATATTTTATAAAGGAAAAAGAAATCTAGAAAAGGTGCAGGAAAGCATGCAACAATTCGAAGACATGTGGCATCCACCAAGCCGCACTGTCCCAACGTGGTTGAGTACGGCCCAGCTGTGGGAATAGAGACCTTATGTACTGTTTATGTGCATACATGTACAATACACGTTGAAAACACTTGGCCTAGTTAATAGTTGTATTACATTTCATGTTCCATTTCACCACTCTGTGCCCGGCTAAGCTTGATAATGGTGGAGATATTGGTGATGATAATGGTGAGCCTACGGCTTGACTTAAACAGAATATATTATGTACTCGTAATTCGTGCGGTTACGGTTTTCTTCGTAAATTCGCCCATCACCGGGTCTGCGTGCGCGCCGGCGACCTAACTCTCCTCCCACGCATACTGTTTAGTACTTTGACTGTATTGTCTCATGTCTGTATCACAATTATTGCGACACGCTATACCGCTTATATGCCTTTCTAGTTGACAAATAATAATTTATTTTGGTCATCAGTCTTGCATCCGACCATATCAAAATATATCATAATTTCACATTGTATACAATGCGAAACATAATTAACGCAAGACCTAATACATCCTAATTAGAGTATTGCGACAAAGACTTAGGTAATAAAATGACCGAAACTTATTTTTTTTTAAAGTATATTATATCATTTAGAAAATAGCGTTGACCACGTTACTTTTTTACATTTAAGATTGAGATCTATTGCCTGAACATAAGATTTAATTTTCTTTGGCTCCAACGGCAGTCAGTATGGAAAACTACGTTAGAACGTTCTTGCGTTTACGTTTTTCATTGAAAAAACACCTAAATATCTTTAAATTCAGTGAAATCGACTTAGTTGTCAATTTATGAGCTAACTATTTTCAGGGCTTGCGCTTATTCTGTTACACCTTGTATACCTATATTTAAACAATTTTGATTGTAAATATTGAAGCGGAACCGTGAAACTTTACCAATTACAGAGGCACTAGGGCTTGCAAATATTGACAACTTTTCATATTGGAATATTCGATTTTTTTTTCGGGTATTATTCGAATACTTTAAAAGTATAAGCTGCTTTAATAATCATGTCTTTATATGCCTATATCTTAGATACAGTAGGAGTCTGTCCGAAATACGTCCACTGCTGGACATAGGCCTCAGCCAAGCTCCGCTACTTAAAACGGTGCTGTGCTTCCCGCATCCAGCGGATTCCTGCGGCCTTCACCAGGTCATCGGTCCACCTTGTGGGACGCCGTCCAACACTGGACTTGCCTTTTGAAAACAACTTGTAGACATGGCTCAGAAGTGAGATGGTCTTATAATTGTTAAGAAGGGTATTGTCACCCTTCTTAAAGAAAACTACCACCACAGACCACACTTCTGTTCCATGCCTGTGGCGTCTTGCCCTCGAGTATGACGGAATCAAACTGACGGCTTCAAGAATGGGTTTCCCGCTGGCCCTCAGAAGTTCGGCCGTAACTCCGTCATCTCCCGGTGCCTTGTTTTTTTTTTGCTGCTTCAGAGCCATCCTAATCTCGTACAAGCTGACGTCCGGGATGAGTTCGGTATAGTGTCGGGTCAGTCTATCTAGCTCTTGGGTCGTTTGCCAGATTCGTAACGGGGTTACTTGTTGACATGTATAACTGTTCATAGAACTTCTCGATCCCACAACAGCTCAAGTCAAGTGATCATCCTATCCTGTCTCTTCTGTGTTTCCTGCAGACTCCTCCCATTGTTCTTCAAGATAATTTCGTTTCTCATTGTAAATATACATCCAACACTCACATCGGATAAGCTGCTAAATATTGTTGATGGTACGAAGGCGCTTGTCGACCACCACCACCAACGTTGTCGAAAAGTTTAAACGCTACACCTCAGAAAAACACCGTTGAAACAACATTAAAACTTTTCGGAAATGTTGATGTTAAATAATTTACTCACCAATGCTAACGAAATCTTATTATTTCTATAACGTTATGAGAACTTGCAAATTGCACCAAGAATCTACACAGCGAAAATGACGAATGAAAACGCAGAATGTCGACATTCTACGCATAGTTTGAGCCATACAGGGAAACTTTGCTTAATGCTGCTGGGATACCGCCGCAGTTTGCTACCGAAATTCTTAAGTGCAACTAGGGCATGCAATTATCCCCTGATTTTCGTAATCGGATAGTTCGGATACTAGGATATCGTTATCCGAATAAATCCAGATAATACGGATAATTTGGATAGGAGTGATAAAAGTAAAATTTAACCATAATATCATCAATCACTTATATTCAGTAATCAGTCTATCAACAAAACAGGTCATAAAAATTGCACACGTAAGTAACATTTGTTATAACATTTTAACATTGTAACATTTTTTTTAAATAAATTTTAAGTACTTACATTAGTAAAATCTTAAAGTAAGAAATAATAAACGACGGTCATAATGAGATCAAATCTATTTATCTGTAAAATCTGTAACTTCTACCTAACTATTAAAAAGTAATATTTTAAGGTAACCAAATAGAGTAACTTTATTTTTTGACAAGTGCCTGGCCTAACTTAGTCTGTAAATGAAAATAAAATACGAATGGTAAAAAATAAAATAAAGTCATACCTATATCTAATAACAAATTCAAACGATTAAATATTACTTTTTCAGTCTTTGATATTAAGATCTAAGGAAATAATTAAATACTACTTTTTCATTCTTTAATAATAAGATCTAAGGAAACTCAAGTTATCTAATATTGAGTCGTTTAGAGATGTCCTCAATTTATTGCACAGGTTGACGTTGACGAAAACGCCTTTTCAGATTCCACGCTGATTGGAGGAATGGTCATAAGAAAGTCATATATTTGACTAAGATGATGGCTTCTTGGACCTCCTCTATCGAAGAGTGCCATTTGTACTCGGCACAGAATTTCTACCTTCATTTTGCTTTGGAATTGCAGTGGATGTTGATGGTGTGTTTGATAAAGATTTTTCGTTCTCTTAAATGATATTTTTTTCTTTAAATGATAAAGCTTCCTCAGATGTTCTTGGCTGTTGTAAATGTTTAAAGCGACGTCATCATTATCCGTCGTAGTTTCTGTAGTAAAAGGACTCCTAGGAAAGTATTTTTTTAATAGTTCAACAACGAATTCTGGTACTATAATATAAGAAATTCTGAATAAGTCAGATGACTTTTCTTCATAGAATTTCGTAGGGTTGTGCAAGTATTTTAATGTACTAACAGCGTGCTTTAATAAGCGTTGGCTTAAAAGCACGCTGTTTAAGCCAACGCTTATTGTGCTGTCTCTTTCAGCAAGTTTTGAAATCATAAATTTCAAGGCAGTCTCGGCAGTAAGCAAATTAGCTTCCTCCCTGTAAATTGCTTCTATGGTTGCTTTTATAATTTTCAAAGAAATAGTCTTCCTAATCCTTTAATAAAGCAAAGCCTAATCTTTTAATATCTGTATTTCAGAGCTTGAATAAGTCGATCAGTGTTTTCACTATGAACCTTTCAATCGAAGTAACCTTGTTATCATGTCCGCGAGGCTACTCCAGCGAATTTTACAGTCCAAAATGAACTGCAAGTTCCTGTTGTCATTGTCTATGTGAGTGTTTAAAATATCCATTCTAGTGGGTGAAATCTTGAAGTTGTTTGTTCAGTTTCTGAAGTGGCTGATTGTCTACAAGGATTTATCCTTGTAGACAATCAGCGGAACGTTTGTAGTATTTTATGGCATCATAATTAACCCTTCCTCGTCGTCTTCGTTTTCACTATCCGAATCATCACTATTGTGGACTGCGGGATCTGCTGGTCGGATCGTTGCAAAACTTGCAGATGGACCTGTCTCATTGTTATGTTTTTTGTACAGTACATCCAATACTGCGCATTAAATGCAATGTGCTAGACAAAGTGGACTCTGTGCGGATGTTCTTTGTCCTAAAGCCCGCATAACACTCGTATCGTCCGTAACAATGCAGACTATGTCATCTTCATCCGAAAAGCCTATTTATATAAGCTTTTCCTTCAAAATATTAAACAGTTCTCTGATATCCCCCTGCCTCTTATTCTTGACAAGCCCAAGTTTCAGACAGGCTTGCTCTTGAGCTCCAGAGAGTGAACAATGACGTTCATGTAGCGTCTATTTTTTTGCAGATAACCACTCATCAAGCGTTATTGAAAATTAATGGCCTTTCGATATGAATTCATTTCTTTCTTTTTTAAGTCGTTTTTCAGCTGGCCACATTTAGCCATTACCATATCCCTATATGGTGCTAGGTGATTGAGGCAAATCGTAGCCACTCTTCTTGAGAAGCTTTCTAAGAGTTTCCGAAGTAGAAAATACTCTAATCTGCCATCTTAGACACAGCAATTTGAACGTCATCATCATCAAGTTTAAAGAAATCATTTATTTTGATTCATGTTCGGAATTTTGTGTCAATAAATCTGTATTTTCGTTGTCTTTCGAAGTTTGTTGAAGTCCATTTTAGGTTTTTAAGTTTATGGAATGTATTAATAAGATGATCATGAAGCGGGGATGTAGAACCAGAATGTTTCGGAATTTTATTGCATTTTTAGCTTCAGCATACAATCCGTCAGTGGAACGACGAAAATAATGCCATACAGATCGGTGTCACCACAGCTGCGGTTGTTTTTTTCGAAAACCAAATGATTTCGATTCACCTTTGCCATTACAACAATTGACAAGGTCTTTGTTTGCTATGCAATGTTGTAGGACTACCTGCAAAGAAAAACTCTTAAGTTAGTCTATTTTTCAAGAATCATTATTTAAACTGAAATGAATGCATATAGCCTATCATATATACATTTTATAGAGAACTAAAATAAGCACAGATTTTTAGAATATTCTCCTGTACACAGTGAATTATTTATAAATCGTACCGTATATAATTAACACAGCACATATAACCTAACCCAGTATGAATTATTATATAATATTTAACTTGAAAAGGTATTTTAAACATTTTAGTTTCAACCCTCAGTATTATTAGCAAATAACTAACTATTCATTGTAAAAGTAAAAACTTCTCAACTTTAGACACTAGTTATTAATACAAAAAGCGTTAAAAGTAGTTACTTACCGCGTATCTTTCCAAATCCAGCACATACACAAGAACACAACACTACACAAACGAACAGGTCCATACATACACACATCAAAATAAGTTTGCGATCACTTTGAAAAATCGAAATCTTTTTTGTAACGGTAGATTATATTATGATTTCTTCTTCTTTTTAGACTCTTTATTTAAAAATATAGATTTAGAATATGAAACAATAAAACAGTTCAATTGTTTTTCCATATAAAAGGCTTTCAGTCCTAGCTTTCGCTACTTCAGAAATCTGATTTAGTCAATTTTAACGGATTTAAAATACATTTTCGCGAAAAGTTGTGATTGAAAAAATACCAAGAGGATTATCAGAAGTTTTACGAGCAAGAATAATAACTTTGAGGGAAGAAGGATACACCACGAGAGAAATAGCACGCAGAGTTGCTATATCCCAATCCTGTGTCGTGACCACGTTGCAGAGGTACCACGGGTAATTTTGCTGACCGACCCCGCAGTGGTCGCCCAACTGTTTTGACTGCTGCCCAAAAGCGCTATATTAGATTGCTGGTAGCCCATGACCCAACAATCAACGCTACTAAAATAAAAGCAGAAGTTCGGGCCGCCTCTGGGCTTGAAGTAAGCACTCACACCATTCGGAATTGCTTGCACCAGGCTGGATTACGAGCACGGAGGTCTTGGCGAGCTCCTCTGAATTCCCGGCAAAATGAAAGAAGAAAGCATTTGGCAAAACTGTCTCTTCGTTGACGAATCGCGAATCAGTACTCATCCAGATAACCGACGTGTCCGTGTCTGGAGAAGACCAGGAGACTGTGAAAGGCAAAGAACTGCCACTGGAACAGTTCAGCAAGGCGGGAAATCGGCGTTCTTTTGGGGTGGTATCATGATTGAAGCTGGAACGCCTTTGATCCCGTATCGAGGCTTCGTGACAGCAGACATGTATAGAACAGTTGCTATTGATGTAATTTTCAGACCATTACGTTTACTCGTACCATTACGAGTAAACCATGAGCACCAATTTGTACTGGTCGATGATAATACGCCCGCCCATCGAGCTCAACGAGTCAATGCTGCTCTCCGAGAATACGACATCACAAGGTTAGACTGGTCTGCCGGCTCGCCTGACTTAAACCCAATAGAGCACGTGTGGGATGCTCTTAAGCGAGCTGTTTGGAACCGTCAGCCACGTCTCCAGACACTGCCAGAGCTCAGGGAAGCCGCTATTCAAAAATGGTACAGGTACCCCAAGAAATGCTGGATAACTTGATTCTCAGCATGCCCAAGAGGATCACCGCATGTGTTCGAGCCAGGGGAGGAGTTATACTATATTGCATATAAAACTTTTATTAATAAATTGTTGTTTTAATTTCAAACAGGGTATTTCTATTTAAAGAAAACACACAACAAAGAATTTTTCTTGATAAAGTTCAATTAAAAAAATTATATCAGCTTATGCTAGTGATCACAAACTTTATTAGATGTGTATATTTCACTCAGAGCCGCAACTGATGGCGGGCAAAGCATCCACTAGTTGGCGGCGGGGTTAAGCTCAGTGCTGCCATTTGCGAAAAATACCGGAATAATTGTGCAATAAAATTATTTTATTTTCAAGTACATCAAATTAATAAACCAAAAATATACGTTTTATACGTATTATCTGAATAGTAATCGGGATGACATCCGAATATTTGATATCGCGGATATCCGGATAATTTGGATATCCGGATAGTACGCCCTAAGTGAAACACACGCTAACTAAGCTCCTTATTGTTCAATAGTATTACCTTCCATATTTAGAACGGTACGGATCGTTGTCCTTAATCTTATACTTCTAACCAAAGGCAGTATACAATAAAATTCAACCTACTTGTTTACCGATATATCCTCAACAGAATGATATGGATACAGACTCATATAGATTTATTTCTACACGTGTGACTTCCATTGTGATAAGTCAGCCATTTTTATCCATTCTTTGTAACGCGCGCAATGTCACAATTCTTTTGTACGCTCTAGATCCGCTTTTTCTGCCAGCGGCAGGTATACAGTTACGCCGCACGACCTAGAAAAATTTACGTGCATGGGACTTGTCCCATGCACGTAAATTTTTCTAGGTCGTGCCTTACTCGTTTTGCAGCTTCCGTCATTTGTAGGCCTGTAGTCGATACATGTAATATAGGTACAGCAACCAATGACGTAACATGCAGTGGTGGCCCACTGGTAACGGCCGCGACTTACGAGTGCGTTCGCACTCAGCCAGGCGCATTCATCATCATCATCATCATTATTTCAGCCGATAGACGTTCACTGCTGGACATAGACCTCCCCCAAAAAAATGGGAGGGTTGCCATAATCGCCACGCCTGGCAGGCTGGTTGGCGATCGCAGTATGGTGGTAAAATGCATAGAGAACGCTGCTGCTCATTCTCTAGTAAGTCCCTTAGTCGCCTTCTACGACATCCACGGTAAGAAATGGGATGGTGCTATTATTTACGTCCGGCACCACACGGAACTAGGCGCATTACTTTGTGTAAATAATTTCATCACCACTGCTCTCAAACGGTGAAAGAAAACATCGTGAGGAAACCGGCATGTCCTAGAACCAAAAATTCTAAGACATGTGACATCTACCAACCCGCACTGGGCCCGCGTGGTGGATTACGGCCCACTCCCTCTCACGGAAAGGAGGCCTGTGTCCCAATAGTGGGAACGTTATAGGCTGAGTATGTAATGACGTATTATAAATAGACGCGTCATATACGAACATTAAAGCACTCAAAAACAGCGTAAACCATGAATGTAGCTACCTACTAGACATACAATCACACAGTTCGCGAAGAACAGGAAGTACCTATACCGTTTCCTGTTGTTAGAAAGAGATAAACATTTATATTGAATTACAAAACTAGCGTGTTGCCGCGTCACAGCATGGTACGTGACTAATAACAGGACAGGCAATTACCATGCATTTATCTTGCCAATATTGAGCGCCGGTAACGCATCTAAAGGTAATAAATATATCATTGGCAACGCGCGTTTTTGAAAGAAATGTTATTGGACAAGTGACTGAATAAGCTGCGATAGCTACGTGACGAATAATGGATGCTTGATCAGCCTATAATGGTTCCACTGCTGGGACACGGGCCTCCTCTCTGTGAGAGGGAGTGGGCCATAAACCACCAAACGCACAGGTCTTCAATTTTTTGTTATACTCAATCCTCCGTCGCATATGTATGCGACTGCGAACTGTTCGTAAACTTTCATCACTCAGTAAATACGCACTCATTGATAGTATTACGAGAAGTTTGTGTCCACATTTTACTTATTTAAAGTCGGACAAATAAAAAATAAAAGTATTGAAAAAATAATGGAAATGTGTTCTATTACTGAACCACCAAAAAAATTTGCGGACTGGATAAAAACTTCCTGTACATTTACTTGAGTATTGCTCATTTTGTCCTAATCATTTTCAATTTTTGTCATTTTAGTTTTTGGTGTTTTTTTTCCTTTCGGTGTTCTCATTACGGTGGATTCGGTAGCCTGGAACCACCACCGATATGAGAAAATCCACCAAAATGACAACAAATCCCATTTCGGTGTGTTAAATGTCTTTTCGGTGGTCATTAAGCTCAGTTCGGTGGATGGTTTTGTAATTACGGTGCCAATAAAAAATTCTTATGGTGTCACCGTAAAATCTGTTTTTCATCGACTTTTAGTCGATACCATACTCATTTCAATAGAGCTATGCTTGGGATTGGGGTTTCACTGCAAGATCGACAAGTGGCAGTGGGCAGAGCACATAGCGCGTAGAACTGGTGTCCGATAGGGCAGAAGAGTTCTCGAGTGGAGACGACGTACCAGCAAAAGCAGTGAGACGGCCTAATAAAGGTCGCAGGCCGCCTAAAACCTGTTAGGTACTCTGGAAATCCATTGGGGAGGCCTATGTTTAGCAGTGGACGTCTTGAAGCCCAGATGATGATGATGATGAGTAGGAGGAGAGAAAATTTTGTTTTAATTTTAAATCACACGTGATCCCCTAACAACAGACGCACACGGTTTTTTTTTGTTTATTGGGAGCATCTGGTACTATCACCATTTGCGAAAAAAGGACTTTGGCAAATGGTCCCGTCAGGACTTGAAAATCAGGAATTTCAATGTCTAAGCTCCCATTCCCAGGATGCCTTGTGACATTATGCCACAAAGCTGTTTCTTTATTGTGTTAATATATTCATTTTGGTGACGTAAATCTAATTTCGGTGGCAAAATATATAATTTCGGTGGATCGCTTTACATGTTGAAATTGACCCATCTATCTTTTACTATAATAATAAAGCTGAAGAGTTTGTTTCTTTTTTGTTTGTTTGTTTGCTTGAAGGCACTAATCTCTGATATTACCAGTCGAAAAGAAAACATATTTTTGCATTTGATAGCCAGCCCAATCCTTACGAATGGCTGTTCTCTAGGACCCTTAGTGGGATTCGAGCAAAAACAAAAAAAAATAGTATTGGGCCATCCATAAATTACGTCACACAAATTTTATGGTTTTTTGAACCCCAACCTTGTCACACTTGTGAAACCCCCTCCCGCTTGTGTAACGTCACATATTTATAAATTTAGTATTTAGAAGTACTTACATAATTAAATCAAAACAGCAGGTTTTCCATTTTTTTAATTTAAATGAAAAATAATCTTTAATAAAATTAACATAAAGTCAAATCATTTTGACACTTAATGGTGATTATAACATATGACTTCACAAAGCTTTTGATACCCCCTGGCCCTTGTCGCACAATGTCATATTCCGTTGACCCCCTTCCACCCCCTCAACGTGTGACGTAATTTATGGATAGCCCCTAAGACTGTTGAATGAAAACGAAGATAATAAGGCGGGCAGGCTACAATGTTACGCGGAGAGTCGGGGATAATAATATTACACGCAGACGAAGTCACGGGCAGAAGCTAGTATTTACTAAAACGAACATAAGGTCTAGGAATCTTCAAAATCTATGTACATGAACAAAAATAAGATAATACCTCCGTCAAAGACATCTACGACTGCCGTCGAATATATCTACGACTGCCGTCGAATATATCTACGACTGCCGTCAAAGATACGATTTAAGACAAAGAAACGACTTGAGACAAGAAATTAATTCGGTCATAAAAATTACTTCAGTCAAAACTCCGACTATACTAGGTACAGAACTTCCCATCTCGACGAAATCACTAAAACAGTGGTTTCGTATTTCGTTACTTCTTTCACCGATCATTCGCTTCTACATACTGGAAGTTTCCTTGGAAAAAACAGCGCGCATATTCCACCAACAATCAGGTTTAATAGAACGTAAACTTGACGCCAACACTAGAAACAAAAAATAAATAAAAATTGAAGTATCTGTTTGTAACGTCATAATGCGTCAAAATGACAGCTTTTGCTTATGAACTTACACACGGCTACACATCAAGCTATACATTTCCAGTATAACCTGATCTCGCATTGTATAGGATTTCCGTACAGTGCGAGATCAGCGTAAACTGAAAATGTATAGCTTAATGTCTTGCCGTGTGTTCAAAATTTCAACGGTACCAATAGAAAAAAAAACATTTCAATTTTTTTGTCTGTCATTCGGAGGAGTAAGGAGTAAATTTTTGTTTCGGTAACACGTTCCCGTGTTATAATTTCCGACGTTCACGCGGCGAAGCCGAGGGCACACTTAGAATAAAATCAGTTCAATTTCGTGTACATGAATTTCACTTTAAAAGAACATAGGAGAATATCGAACAATTTCTAACAGTGATCGTGTGACGCTACTCGACGCAAGCGTATCTGACGCCGATCGCCGAAGTTACGAATATAATTCGAAAAGGGCTCTTCAAACCTTAACTGCAACACAATTTTTTTGTTACATAAATGGTACGTAATATATGCTATATATAATATATAAAAAAATATAGCAAACATATGCTAAAAATCACTAAATATAATTTGCTCAACAACGATTAATTCAGTGAGATATAAAAATAGCCTCAAGCGAGATAAGCATAAGTTTTTGAAGTATCTAGTAAGTAAGTAATATTACTTAAAATAAAATAATAGCATCTCAATCTAAACTGTTCCCACTGCTGGGAGTCAGGCCTCCTCTCTGTGAGAGGGAGGCAGTGGGTCCTAATCCACCGCGCGGGCCCAATGAGAGATGAGAGGGTTGGTAGATGTCACATGTTTTCGAATTTTTGGTTCTAGGCCATGCCCGTTTCCTTCACCGTTTTGACCGCAGTGGTGATGAACAAAGTGAAGCTTTTCTGGGTACGAACCTACGGCCAACAGTCGCGGTCACTACTGATTAAAATTAAATTATGTAAGCTTATCTTAATGGGGAACACCAACCTCAATACATTCAAATACCAAAAAAATATTACTGGCTGGCTTTGTTACATGACGCGCGGAACGGCCGAATCATCATACTTGAAGGACACTAATGGAAATGCATTATGCATCAGCAAATTTATGAGGGAATCGATGTTAATCATACTAACAAGCTTTATGTTTTGGGTCAATAAAATAACTGAATCTAGTTAGCTTTGTACAATATAATGTATATTTCCTTAACATCTATACACCGTGACATTTTAGTCGTCTTACAAAGGTGGTCCACTCAATGTATCCGTCATAAAATACCTCTAGGCGCGATTAAACCATTAATTAAGATAATAGGTACAAAGAAAAATAAATAATGCTTTAGAAATTACTAAACACCCTCCCTGTTAATAATGTTTACGTATCAAGCGGTAGAAGATATCTATCTACCTACTTTGACATTCTATCATTAATTTTATCTCCTTATCAGTGTGTTTTAAACTACGTCATGCGTCTTAGTGAATGATATTTTCGTCTTTTTAATTATGCAAATGTTCAAAAATATATATTTTTTTAAATAAATGATTAGTAGTAATTGGATACATGAAGTGGGCTGCCGTTGTTAGACGAATAAAATGTCACGGTGTATAATATCTATACGTATAACATTATTAGATTTTTTTTAAACATTTTTACATAGCTGTATATAACGGGGCGTCCATAAATTACGTGAAGGCGTATAGGGGGCAGGGGTCGAGGTGAATCTCACCCAATCTCACATGAGGGAGAGGTGGGGTCTCAGCAAATTACTACGTAATTTATTTACTTTTTTCGCAAAGAAACAATGTAAAAATGCGAGAAAACTGGGTTAAATTAAGTAAACCATGTTTTTCCGCCAATATGGCTACATACTACAAAATCATATCTATCGCGGTTATGTGAACGCCACAAAGTAGCACAGTAGCTCCTCGATTATTAAACCACCACTGGCCAGCCAAGCCAGCCAAACGCAATGCATAATCCATCGCAAATAAGCACAGATTAACTTAAAAATATTCATTATAAAATATCTCACGTGAGATTATGGGGTGGGGAGACGGTCGAGCCAAATCTCACGACATCTCACCGGAGCAGGGGTTGGGTGTCGAAAAATCGCTAAAGTTGCCTCACGTAATTAATGGACGCCACCTAATATGTAAATTAATGTTAAAAATAACATAACACCACGCCTTGTATCCCAAAAGGGTTGGGCAGAGGTGTACCCATACTACAGTCACCAAAAGAGATTAGTTACCAGGGTTGTCGGCTGTAGTTGAACTTTACTAGAAAACTGTTTTGGAATGAAATTAAATTTGATAAATTAATAAACTCTTTTTATTAATTCAATTAATTAAATTTTATTCTAAAACATCCGTCGGTTTCACTATCTATATCTGACGACCCGGGTTAATTATCTCTTTGTGACTGTACATTTACATTTCGCCAGTTATATTTATTATAATAAAGAAACCTTAATACAAAAGGACTATGCCTACACGGAGTCTTTGCTCACATACATCGCCTAGTAATCCAACACAATAGGTAGTAGTAGTCTCACAGATTTTACATTAAAAATGCACACAATTAGGTATTCATATTTCCCAATCATAAAGTCAAACTAAATGTAACACGACATTTCATTTAATTTACACACACACACACACACACACACACGCACACACACACACACACGCACACACACACACACTACACATAACATAATTACAGAAGCTTAATAACGTTAACACCGTTCATTTGTTGTATTAAATTATGTTTAAATAATTATTTGGCCGAACACTGTCTCTTTAATTACAGGCCATCCTAGTTTAAGTGATAGGGTTTTCTACATTTTGTACAGATTTTGCAACTTGTATTGCAATGAATTGTAATGTACATTATAAATGTGTTTCTGTATTATTTCTGTGAATAAAGTTTATTATTATTATGTCTCGCACGCCCACCATGGCAGGACCTTCGAATAAAAGTTAAATTATAATTCATAACATTTGTGCAAGTGTGTAATGCTGTAATGTTTTTGTATAATTTAAAAGTTTCAACACTAAATGCATTTTTCCTATAATCCTGGCCCTCCTCTGAAATTTCTTAAACTTTCTGACTCCCCATTAAGAAAGTTTGCCCACCACTGCTTTAGACGATATTCTTAAATAGTGGCGTCATAGTTGTTGGACATAGCTTTACCTGATATGGTTGTCTACATGGTATTACATATTATGTAGTCTTAATTAACACAGCAATATCAGGTAGAATAGATGAGTTCTGCATAGCTATTCACATGATATCGTAGGAAACCTACAAAGTCAGTCATATCAGCTAAAATAAAAAAGACGACTGCTATTATTCTGACAGCGTCTGCTGTTGGAGCACGGCTAATCAGGCTATCGAATTGAATTGTGTTATTTTCGATTCGATAGCTTGTTGAATGGTTGTGAATACCTATGCTGGTTCAGTCATGCTTTCAGCTTCTTAACTTTACCTGACAGATATCTAAGGCTAAAAATACAAGTTAAATTTTGCATAAAATCCATTTTTCATTATACGTTGTCACAAGCTGATCATGACGAAAAGGCCATGATTCGTTTCATCAAACATAATGAACACGGCTTTAAATAAACTTCTGGCATTTTCCATTTGATGTTGTGTAGGAAATTGTAGATTTGAAATAACTTACCAGCGAACTCCTGCCACTCGCCTCGCGTACCTAGTGTCGGCCTTGTGTCCAGTCGCCCTAAATCCAGCTAAACTTCACTGCGCATTTATTTCCACAGGTGTTGGTTAATGTTATCGTTCGTGTCTTGATGGGGTTGTAGCACAAAATCACAAAAGGACCATTTCGTATTAGAAAAAAGGTTTTAGCACGCGGTAGGCTCGTATAGTTCGTGGACGATTAGTTTAAGTGAAAAGACACGCGAAAGCGCGGCGCCACTGTTGCTCTTCGTAGAACAATCGGATTGCTTAGCGAACAGACAGTAAGCAAGCCAGCAATTTAATCAGATCAAACCCTTTCTACTATACACAAATGCTTGAGTACTAGTTGTGGGTTGAAAAACCATTCAAAACTCCCTAAGATTAAATGCGGTAGGTAATACCTATCTTAAAGAGAACGGTACGTAACAGATGTTCTATATGTTCGTGCAGGAAATCAAACTATACTATCAGCTTCTACTTGCCGCGCGTGTTACATTTTACAAATAATAAACGGCAATTTCATCACTGTGTTTATTGTTATAAACTTATTATTAGACTACAATTGTTCATAGTCGGAATGACCGTTCCTCGGATAGCACGATACACGGTTGGCCCTGGCTGCTATTCGTGGATCGTGACAGTCGTTACCAGTCGTCAGTAGCCCGAAAGTCTGACAACCATTGTGTTACCCAGTCGTTGGTTAACACGATACCCCTTCATTTTCAGTGCCGTGTCCCTATATCATCCGTTTATAGTCCATATACCCTAAGACGGACGCATTTATAGTTTTAAACCCAGTTATATCTGACAAAAAAGAACTGCCCCCGATTGTGGCGATTTATTCGTAAAAAGAAAATGTTATTTCATTGCACCTTTTAAGTATATTTTTTCATTTGTTACAGGTCTCAGTTACCCCAACGCCTTGGATATTCGTATGAAATCTACACTGAATAACCATGGAAATAGTCGTGAAGAGGCAAGTAGTTTAGAAACTAAAAATAGCTTTATTAATGCACCACACTACAATAAATAGGGGAAGGTGGGGCAGCATCATTCGTTTTTATATTTCGTCTTATAGAATTCTTTCGGGTATCGATATCTTCTATATAGTAGATTCATCAAAAATCAATAGTCTTACTATCTGACTTTATATTAAAAACTTATGGAAATACACAGGTACGGCTTGTTGTAATACAAAAAAAAATTATGAATGTACCCCACATGGCATGGGGCACTTTCATACAGGCAATGGGGCAGATTCATACATGTGAAAAAATACACAAGTAGTGCATGAAATGTTTATTTATTTATCAAAATCAAACTATCAATCCGATTGGCAGTCAAATTGTATTTGCTGTATATATTCTCCAGGTTCTGGAAGAAATCATTCACCGCCGTTTCGTTGAAACCGAATGAATCCGGCAGCACTGGTATTTTCAGGTTTACGCAAACTTAATTTTTTATGGCGTTTTCGGGAACTTGCTAACCAGTTTGCTCCCGCCATGTTATTCTTATTCCAACTTGCAGGATATTTAATCTCATTGGCCTTAGCAAATTCATATGCAAGTTTTTAACTTGACATATGTCAGTCCTTCTTAAAACACTATATATTATTTCAAAAAATCCTCTTTTATTTTTGTTAAAACTTGCTCCGATGCAGATTTAGATGCGAATGCACGAGTTTCGCTACCAAGATCTTGTGTTTTGCGTAATATTTTGATACGGCTTTGTAGTGTTGGTGCATTAACTCCATATTTGGCTGCTAATTTTGGAAAAGAGAGTTTGTTTTCCAAAACGTCATCGATAGCTTTTAACAGTGCCCATTCGTCCACCTCTCCACCCCCTAGTTCCCTTTTTCTTGTAATTTCTGACCATAATCGTTCTGAAAAACAAAATTATGATATAACTTCAATTTTCATCATCATCATATCAGCCGAAAGAGGTTCGTACTGCTGGACGTAAGCCTCCCCCAAGAGGGGGGGGGGGATTTGCCATGAACACCACGTTTGGCAGGCGGGTTGGCGATCGCAGTATGGTGGTCAAATGCATAGAGAACGCTGCTGCCCATTCTCTAATAAGTCCCTCAGTCGCCTTCTACGACATCCACGGGAAGAAATGGGGTGGTGCTATTCTTTTATGTCCGGCACCACACGGAACCATAAATTTAAAAACAATTTTTTTTTTAAATGGGACACATTCATATAGTCTAAATGTGCTCCGTACAATTCTGTATGAACCTACCCCATCACTAAATGAAATCAAAATATTGCTAGAAAAAAGGCAACCATATTTAGAATTATTCACAGATCGATTCACAAACTTGACCCAAGACGTTATAAGTGAAGGTTGTTATTAATTACTTACGCCTGGCCGAATTACGTTCCATGTCACATCGACGCGCGTTTTACACCGACTGCTGTCAAACTCCGTCAGCAACCACACACCTAAGTAAGCTACGCATACACTCAAAAGTCATTCTGTTGTGCGCCTAGCATTGTGCATCAGATATATCTAGTGTATGACGGTGCCCCTTGTATGAATGTGCCTCACTTCCCCCTAAGAGTCATTTTCTTTCCGACTTCTCTGAACTTAATAACACATCACTTTATTTAGCGAAGCTAGCAATTTCAAGGCAGTGCAAGGATAAAGCGACTTTTAAACCTGGTTATGTGGGCTCTGGATATGTAAGAAGAGTCTTTTGATACTCATTATTACAATGAAGTCCTTTGCAATGAAATACCTCTGTTGCTGGAAATAATTAAGTTGGACACCATAAAATTGACAGTTTTTTGTCGCACAGTTAGGTGTATCGGTACATATAATAAGCCAAAAAAAAATAGTGTACTGTCAAATGTTCATCGAAATAGTAAAAATAAAAATAATTAAAAATATTTTTTTGTCGCATAATTCTCAAATTGAGCGTAAGCTGTCATATACCTATTAGAAGCAAGGATTGCGCCCTCGCGCCCCTAGCCGCCACAGGAGACGCCTTCCTCCTCTATCCAGAGTGGGAGAAGTTATTTGATGATTTCCCACCCTCAAAAAAACGAGAAATCTGCCGTATATTATGCAATGATAATAAAGGGAATTTACTCTACTAAAGACATACCTAAAATTTATTCTACTTAGCCATGCATTTTTATTTAAGTAATTAAAACTACAAAATTACTTTTATTTTGGTGGTCGTTCGATTCAACTAACATAAACCGCATCGCTATTTTGAACCTTAAATTATTTGTAGCTGCAATGCGTTATTATGGAATACCTAAAAATTAGCTTATTACCACGGAACCCTTGTTACTGAGAATTCATTTGTTAGATGTTTACCTCATAGATTGGGACTTTGTAGTCCAATAGCCTGTATAAGTAAGACAACTAATTATAATTTTGAATATTATTCTAGACATATAATTATTAATGAACCTTTTCACCTCATAAATGAAAACGGTACAATTTCGACTTGTAAATAAGACAACTCTCATTTAAAACCTGACTATTTGGGCAGCTGGGTAAACGAAAACTCTTGTGATTATTAATGCTAGATCCCTTGTGAACCCACTTATCCAGGTTACACTACTTAATAAAAATCCTAAAGAATTGTGGGCAAATTTGTATGAAACCTGGGCCCTAATTCTGGGCCTAAATTCACTATGACCAGTTAACGATTCCTTACTCGTAACCACGCCAATCACACACGAATTCTGCTAATATCGTATTAATAATATCGACAAATTATCTTGGAACATACAGAATATGACATTTCGATTCCTTACCGTTACATTGGTTTCTGAAAAAAACGATATTGACGTAGTTTGAACGTAGTAAGATTCGGCGGGGAAAATTGGGGCCCTGTATGGTTATAATGATTCCCCGCGGAATTTTACTACGTTCAAACTACGTCAATATCGTGTTTTGTAAAAACCAATGTCATCATCATCATTTCGGAATAACGAGCATAATCTCGAAATCAATTTTACCAAAACCAAATTAATAGCGTTTCATCCTCGGCAGAAAAAACAAATAAATATAATTTTTACCTTTAATCAACAAAAATTAGAAACAGTTAACCAATTACTCTCCTAGGTTTAACAATAGACACACATATTAAATGGAAAACATATATACAGACAGTAAAATCTAAAATTCAAAGCTTTCGTATGCTCTCCGAAATTAAAAAGACTACAAACTGCACTAGTCACATACTACGCGTATGCGCACGCTTGGTTTAATTATGGCATCATCTTATGGGGAAATCGCACAGACGCTCCCGCCTTACTTACCCTCCAAAAAACACCTTGTACGTATAATTACCCATATAGAACCAACAGATAGTTGCAAGCCTTACTTCCAGAAACACAAGATTCTCACCTCAGTTAGTATTTATATTTTAGAATTATGCAAACTAGTCCGCAAATATCCCGATTTTTACAATACACGGGAGACATACAAACTAATTACTTGTTGCGCCATAAAAAGAGACTAAATTAGCCCCCGTCCCGCCTTAAAATACAATCATCTAGTCCATATTAAATATTAATAAAAATATATAATAAATTACCAGAACACATCAAGAACAAAACAAAACCAGTATATTTTTAATTAAATTAAAGCAATATTTAATTTAAAAAAGCTATTACACAGTACATGAATATCTAACGGATAAATTCATTAATAATATATAATTATGAATAAAAGCTATTTAATAAATAAAATAACAAAAAATAAATATATTATAATATTTAATAATTGTACTATTTATTATAAATGATAAAAATTAATAATTAACAAATTTTAAGTGAGTAAACAAATAAGCATTATTTAAATATAATAAAATTAATAATAAATTAATAGATAGACTTGCACATATAATATTAATAGAATAAGTAAATGAATAGAAATATAAAATATTTAATAGGATATAAAAAAATCAAATGAGAATTTATAAAACGCTCTTCCTCTCTCTAGTTATTTTAGTTATTTAAGAATTTGCTGGGCCCGACAGGGTTCATAATTTGTGTCAATTTTTTTTATTTACCACCTGTAAGTGTACATTATGGATTGCAATCAACGATTTTGATTTGATTTGAAGTTTTCTAGTCTTTAGCATGGCGATTACAAAATTAAATGTGAAGAGAAGTTTCTTCTCTACCCTAGACAACTGTCGACAACGTCAAGCATGACGTACAAATTTTCTCCGATTTTGACAACTAGGGATAGAAATCTTGCTTCCGTAATAGTCTACAAGAAAAGGACCTAGACAACGAATCTTTAGTTGTTTTTTCATCAAGGCGAGATTTTAGGTGGTGTTTTGTTGCTTTTATCATCTGAAGTGAACATGTTGGGTTCAAATCGTCAACATTATTTAAATTTTAATGTAGAAAATTTGAGCGAAGCTGGTAAAGAAATACTTATTAGAGACCCTACGATCTCCCTTATAATTTTTCAGGAAAATAATTTCCTGCAAAATTATAAAATAAGCAAGAATTCGATTTTAAAAGGAGATTATAGTTTATAAAATATATCTGAAATCGAATAATATAATTTTACACACATGGAAAACAATAAATATCAATGTACCCAGTAAAATACTTACTTTTGTTTGGCGCTTTCAAAATAGTATAATTATATATTTTTTTAAATCGTTTAAGTAATTCAGACTATTAAATTGACCATATTTTGATAGTATTACATTATTTTTAAAACTTTTAGTCGTGGGGAGATCAATTGTATTTAAGGAACATAAAAAAATCGTAGTAATTAATAGAAATTAATTTAAATTCAATTGAAATAAAATAAATTAAATCATTATAATGAAATTGAAGTAACTTATATTTATAGTTGTACATCAGCTAAAAATTTAATTAAACAAATTAAAATAAGTACTTCTTTTTATTAATTAAGGCACTGGATATTATTACGCAAAACACAAAAATGTGGTTTAAAACTTGGTTGGTGTTTTTTTTAAATCTTGCGCGTATCTACCATAAATCAATATCTACTTAAGACAAAAAAGACTATGAAATAAACCCTTTGCGTTTTTTATTGAAGAAAGATTCGTACAAAACACAAATACGGTAAAATTGGGTAGTAACACACATCACTAGCGACTAACCCCGTTGCTATGGAAAAGTCACTGTCTACGAAGAAATCCGGGTCTTCGTGTGACCTCGTGCACGGGAAGAACAGATTTCGAAAAGGGTAGACAAACTATTTCTATTCTACAGTAGAGTAGAAGCAGAAAGAGTCATGCTAAGCCTGCTGGAGGTGTTTGGCCGTTTTTGTCCAAACGTTTTCTACTTCGCTTTGGAATGGATAACTAGCTTCATCTTTTTCGACTACATCTACAAATATTACCAATAATTTTAAGAAATTACACTTAACAATAATTCTGTATTTCGGATGAACTGCCAATAAATCTTTTCCATTAGGAGCATTTCCCATTTTTTTTTCATTTATTGTGTTCTTGCTACACTAAGTAACTAAGATTACAGAGTCGAATACTTAGTAGGTATACCATTTGCGTTCTATTTATTGACATCAAATATTCAATGAATACTGGGAATGTACTAACATGTATTGTACTATATTATCAAAACCACAGTTTTTCGGAATCCTATTTTACAATTCTGAGACTCGTCAAACCCTGGCATAGTGGCATTTTTACTAAAATGTGATTGATATTAAAAAAAAAAAAGAATTTTATCGTAAATGCCTTCCGCATTTACGATAAAATTCTAGATTTCGCAAAAAATGTCGCTCAAGATAATTATGATAATTTGACGTTGGCTCATTGCGAAATAGGATTTAGAAAATCGCTGCCATCAGAAACCTTTTGTCGTCGATTTTACCGATTGTGTATTGTTTGACAGCCGAGCCCGGATCAATGCCCAGCGTTGAAGGAAAGCGTAGCGGACATCGACACCGTCGCCATATACCCCACTTTTGAGTTTCAGGTACGTATCCATTGTCATTTATTATTATACAGGGCATTTAAAAAATTAATTGGTACCACTTGAATTTATTATAATTATGACACAGCATGACTAATAGAAAATGGGCATACTGTATGAAACACATGATCATTTATGATAACATGAGACGTTGTAAAATAGCCCTAAAGTCAGACTACCAGTCTTACCAAGCGGTATTGTGTTAACCAGTAACTGGGTTGTGGAGGTCAGATAAGCAGTTTTTCCATGTAAAATACTGGTATTCAGCTGCATCTGGTTAGACTGGAAGTCGACCCCATATTTGGGAAAAGGTTAGGCAGATTGATCGATTGAGGCGACCCAAATTAAACTTAGAACCTAAAAGTAAGACATATTAAGATAATTAGTACCATTAAAGGAAATAATCACTGATTAACTTCAACAATGGAAAAATATAATATAGAACAAGTAGGGAGTGAGTTTAGCTGATAAGCTTAGTCGGAAGACTAAAAATATAAACACGTAGAACCGTCTGCTACGAATAATTTTGAAGTACCTACATAATTCATAAAATAAATGTAATATGTCTTGCACGGGTGACTGCACTGGTCTAAAATAATGGGAGAAAACTTTAATATGGGGAACATCAGAATAAAAGCAAATGTCCAGAACTTATGGTTTTAATTAACTAGATAGATTTAATCAAATATTAAGAATTGCCAAACTTTAGTGGCAGTGGGCAGGGCACAATGCTCGCAGAACAGATAGATGGGCCGATAGGGCCGGAAGGTTTTGGAGTGACGACCACGTGCTGGATAACGGGGAGTTTGAAGGCCTCCCTCAAGGTGGACCGATGACTTTATGAAGGCCGCAGAAATCCGCTGGGGAAGCACAAAACCGGTTTTGCCTTTCCGGTGTTCTGAACTGGCGGAGCTTGGGGGAGGCCTATGTCCAGCAGTGGACACCTTTCGGATGAAATGACAATGATGATGAATCAAATATTAATATTAGATTTTTAATATCTACCACGATAATCGATAAATAAATTCTTCAATATGCCCTAAGTGTTACAAGCCATACTCTATAATTAATTTATTTAGTTGGGCTTTTTGGTATCAAGGATTTCGACGCTTTCAACCGAGTGTTGATTAGTGTACTAACTGAAGCGACTGAAACCAGACCTTATTAAGTTTTGAGTTCACAGAGGTCCGTCACGCATATTCATAAGCGAAACAAGTTAATTATTCACTTAAAAAAAACAATCCTATTGTTGGCGAAAAATTGCTAAGATTTAAGCTGATGCTTAACTCTTAGCAATTAAGCATCAGCTGGCTTATCAGCTTCTACTGACAATTAGACTGTGTAATGCTTAATTTGGTCAAGTCATGTGTAATACAGTACGCGGTCGGGTTATATGACGCGTAATGCAACAATCGCATTACTTACACAATTATAAATTAGAGTACCAATTCTGGTAAATATGTTATGGAAATTGTAATTCCTTGTATTTTGATTCGTATATATAAAACCCATTTTCCCAATAAAAATGGGGAAATGTTTCAGTTCCGTCTATTGGTGGAAAATATATTATACTCCGTCTATATCTGAATCTTACTTACTCATGGTTCCTGACTACATGTAGGCTTTGTTACATGATACTAGCGGATACCCGGCGTTATGCTAAAAATCATAAATTTTGTTTATTTTTCATCAATATTTTTGTCTAGATATTTTGTTTTGTTTTTTTTTATGTTTTCGTGTTTAAAATCATCTCCAAATTATTGCCTTTCTAATGAAACCGGCTTGGGGCACATCGGTTGGATAGTTTCAAAGTCTATAACGGACATAAGGTAGAAACATTTTTTGTGTTTTATATAGAATAGATGGATTTACACACCACCTACTCGCTAATGTCAAATTATATGTCATGCAAACCTGTTTTTTTTATCTCGGGCTGCAAATCTTAACGGATGTCTTCCGCCCTGGGGTGGGCAGAGGGGTCTGTCAGACTCTTACTGAGTAAAACCACCCCGGTCTTCCATCCCACACTTGCACCGGGGATCACGGGATCTGATGCGATTTCTGCGATCCGCGGGTGCAAAACTTACCTAACTCAAGTCACTAAAGCCTTAGGGTAGGCTCTAGTCGGGCCTTTTTTTTTTTTTTTATTACGGGGGGAAATCCTCATGGATGTCCTCCGCCCCGGGGAGGGCGGAGGGGTCTGTCAGACTCTTACTGACTAAAACCACCCCGGTGTTCCGTCTCTCACTTGCACCGGGGATCACGGGAACTAGTGTGACTTCCGCGATCCCCGGCTAGTGCAGGCCCGCCTCTGCGGGCCACCTCGCGATAGGGGGGGAGTGAGGTGTTAAACTCCCCCCTTACGTCATAGAGAGGCGCGCGTGGAACACTACGCGCCGCCATCTCGGGTCCTAAGAAGTAGGGGGCAACGAATTTCCCCAGATCCGTTGCCCCTGGACCCATTTAGGGGGGCTGGAAGAGGGCGTTATCCGCCCTCCGCCGACGCCCGGTGCGTCTGCTGCGGATCGGGTTAGCGGAAGCAATCTCCCGCTCCCTCTCCGCAGCCTCCTTCTGCGACATGACTATTTCGCAGAAGGATACCACCGCGTCCCAGGACTCCTCGCTGCCGACCATCGAGTCGACAACGGTCGGCAGCGACAGGTCACTGCCGACTCCTGAGATGAGGGCACGGCGCGGCTCCTCCCAAGCGGCACACTCTGCCAGCGTGTGCCACGCCGTGTCCTCCCGACAGTCGACGCAGTGGTGACACCGAGCGTCCGGCTCCCTGTTTATGCGACACAGGTACTTCCCGAAGCAACCATGCCCCGAGAGCACCTGTGTCACCCGAAACGACAGGGAGCCGTGCCTCCTCCCGAGCCAGCGCTCGAGTACTGGCCGGACCGCCCCAATGGTAGCGGGGCCGGCGGTAGGGCGTGAAAGCCTGAGGCTCTAGTCGGGCCTACCCTAAGGCTTTAGTGGTTTTAGTTGTTGTCGTCGAGCAAAATACTCAGTTGCTGTGGCGCGTACTCCCCGCATACGCCTGTGTGCAGCAGTGGACTGCGATAGGCTGAGGTGGCTTTTTTGTTTGTTATTAATTGGTTGTTATTGTTTTTATGAAAAACCATGAGTATAGATTTAAAAATTCCTCATTGCTGATGACGTCGACATATTCTGTTGCGCTTTGGGTGAATTTGAAAGAATAGCTACCAGTGGCGACGGGTCAATTCAAGCCGATTCTCAACGGCTTAGCTTTAAGAAATCCCACCTCCCGCCGATCTACTATTCATTATTTCAAAGTACAATTAATTTTTTAATGTTTCTAATTATTACTGAAAAAACGCCTGCGCACAAAGAAAAGCAAATCTTACGTACAAAATTCTCCGATTCCATCTCAGGATCAGAGTCCGCGGGGCCTTATCTTCCAATGAAACTTTAAGGTCATGCTGCGAATGTTTCTTTTTTTGAAACGGCTTACCCTGGCCACAATTCTACCTCTCGCCACTGATAGCTACATATAGAATTTGTTATGGTACGAGCAGTGGCACAATTTAATTTTGAAATGTAGTATTTGTATATTTGGAGTGTATAAATAAAAAATAAAAAAAGTATCCAAAAACCCAACTGCAACTAAAAAAGTACAAAACAAGCTCACTTTTCAAGCAGTCTGGTTTTATAATTTTTATTTTAATACTTTTATGTAGTTTTGGAAACCTCAACCCACATGGACATTGATCATGGCACTAAACGTATATTTTCAAGACCTTAGGTATTTTTTGAAGTCTAAAATCCGCTATTTTAATTTTATAAATTATTTTATTTCTGTAAGTGCTTTGGTCTGCACAAATACTTTGACACGACAATCATAATTTAAAAACTAGACGAGGTCGGCATTTCCTATCTGACTACTCATAGGAGACAGGTCGAAACAAACTTAGAGGTTACAGTCTCTTGAAGTTCAGACATAATCTTCGTCAGATCAAGTGAGTACGAGCAGTGATTGGTGTCTGAAATGGTGTTTTGAGAAAAGAACCACACGGATTGAGGGGACTTGTCTAGTCAGTGTACGCATTTGTCAGTACCTAAAGTAAATAAAAATAAAACCTAGCATATAAATATATTTGCGACCCACACGAGTCGATAGACACCTCATTATTACCACCCATGCAGCCGTTAGGATGCTTCGAGGGTGTAAAGACTCCCACATATCTACGTACAATTTGTAAGTAGGTATGTGGACATAACCGTGTGTTTTCGTAGTCGGGTAAATAGTGTAAGACACTGCCCATAATTAGGTATCCCCCGGTTATTTAACAGTTTTTTATTGAACTACTTATTGGAGAATCGAATAGGTTTTGATTACCTCGCAGTAGGTGTGAAAATTGGAGGGAGACAGTCGAAAGAGAGACCAAGACGAAGACACCTTTATCTCCGAAAAGAATCCTATGAAAAAAAGGTGTCTGCGTCTTGGACTAGCTTAAATCCTTCGCTGCACTCCGGATGCTAGTCTTAATTCCCTCGTTTCGCTCAGGACTTCAGGAGTTAGTCACAGACAGCTGCCTCGTTGCGCTTGGGAGACCTACAATCCTTCGTTGTGTTCGGGATTCATAATAGCGCCGCGATACTCGACATTAAGACAGCATTATCCCCTAAGTGAATAATAGTAGATTCACTTTTACACGTTACAATTTTATTATTTTTTTAAACTAGATTAGTTCGGCGTTTCCCATTAGATTACTCTGAGAAGAAAGACTGAAAAAACAGTCTCTCATAAAGTCCAGACATAATCTTGTTCAGGCCATATGATGACCATGAAGATTAATGTCTTTGCTCGACTTATCATAGTTTCAGCGTTCGCCCTGAAGATCTATCAGAACATAGCGCCCCATATGTATTGAATATTATAGATCCTACTATATCTTACTTCCAACTAATATTATAAATGGGAAAGTTTACATGTTTGGATATCTAGATGTATGTTACTCAAACACGCAATAATAGCTGAACAGATATGGATTAAATTTGGCACACAGATAGTTTATTATCTGGATTAACACAAAAAGTACTTTTTATCCCGGTAGAACATTCCTGCCGAATAATTTTCGAGCCCACGTGGGTGAAGCCGCTGGCAAATGCTAGTTAAATAATAATGACAGCTTGCGTATTAGGGTCTAAACAATAGTTGCTTGTCAATACATGTGTTGTATGTTTGTAGCACGCACGTCGTGTTCCACGCGACATAAAAGTCGACTACGCGACTACGCGACAACGTGAGTATGCGACCTACTTACAACAATCTCACGCATTGCCTACAAATTTTACATCACTTTCCTACTATAGATTTGTAATTACTCAACAATGTTTGGATTATAAGTTGAGTGTACGCAAGCGTATTTGTGGGTTGGGTCGTGTCTCGAGCTGTAAACACACTCCGTCTACGTTTTGACGTAGAATTGTAATATAAGAATTCACATCATCATAATCAGCCTATAACGTTCCTACTGCTGGGACACAGGTCTCCGCTCTGTGAGAGGGAGTGGGCCGAAATCCACCACGCGGGCCCAGTGCGGGTTGGTAGATGTCACATATCTTCGAATTTTTGGTGTGAAGATTCTTGTTCCCCCGACCCACCCGTCGCACCACTTCGTCCGCGGGAAGTTTCTTGTTCCCCCGACCCACCCGTCGCAACATTTCGTCCGCGAGAAGTTTCTTGTTCCCCCGACCCACCCGTCGCACCATTTCGTCCGCGAGAAGTTACTTGTTCCCCCGAACCACCCCGTCGTACCACTTCGTCCGCGAGAAGTTTCTTGTTCCCCCGACCCACCCCGTCGCACCACTTCGTCCGCGAGAAGTTTCTTGTTCCCCCGACACACCACGTCGCACCACTTCGTCCGCGAGAAGTTTCTTATACCCCCGACCCACCCCGTCGCACCACTTCGTCCGCGAGAAGTTTCTTGTTCCCCCGACCCACCCCGTCGCAGCAATTCGTCCGCGAGAAGTTTCTTGTTCCCCCAACCCACCTCGTCGCACCACTTCGTCCGCGAGAAGTTTCTTGTTCCCCCGACCCACCCCGTCGCAGCAATTCGTCCGCGAGAAGTTTCTTGTTCCCCCGACCCACCCCGTCGCAGCAATTCGTCCGCGAGAAGTTTCTTGTTCCCCCAACCCACCTCGTCGCACCACTTCGTCCGCGAGAAGTTTCTTGTTCCCCCGACCCACCCCGTCGCACCACTTCGTCCGCGAGAAGTTTCTTGTTCCCCCGACACACCACGTCGCACCACTTCGTCCGCGAGAAGTTTCTTACTCCCCCGACCCACCCCGTCGCACCACTTCGTCCGCGAGAAGTTTCTTGTTCCCCCGACCCACCCCGTCGCAGCAATTCGTCCGCGAGAAGTTTCTTGTTCCCCCGACACACCACGTCGCACCACTTCGTCCGCGAGAAGTTTCTTATTCCCCCGACCCACCCCGTCGCACCACTTCGTCCGCGAGAAGTTTCTTGTTCCCCCGACCCACCCCGTCGCAGCAATTCGTCCGCGAGAAGTTTCTTGTTCCCCCAACCCACCTCGTCGCACCACTTCGTCCGCGAGAAGTTTCTTGTTCCCCCGACCCACCCCGTCGCAGCAATTCGTCCGCGAGAAGTTTCTTGTTCCCCCAACCCACCTCGTCGCACCACTTCGTCTGGGAGAAGTTTCTTGTTCCCCCGACCCACCTCGTCGCACCACTTCGTCTGCGAGAAGTTTCTTGTTTCCTCGACCCACCTCGTCGCACTACTTCGTCCGCGAGAAGTTTCTAGTTCCCCCGACCCACCTCGTCGCAGCACTTCGTCCGCGAGAAGTTTCTTGCTCCCCCGATCGACTCCGTCGCAGCACTTCGCATAGCGTTCTTTCTGATTCAGTTGGTTTTTTCTCGGGTCCGAATGGTTTTAGCGTGATGTTAAGTAGCATATAGCGTTCCTCATTAATGTATTCATCAATTTACCAACTAGGTGCTAGAGTTTCTCTGAGAGAATTTTTTAAAGATATTGGGATTCTCAGGGTCGCAGCGCAATTCATCTTGGCCAACATCTTATATGTGAGGCAAAATATACTCTTGTATACTAAAACAGTGTAGTAAACACACATTCGTAATATTAATACTAGAAATAAGGACAAACTACGTGTTCCCTTTCACCGGCTTCATAAGGTTCAGAACTCTTTTGTTGGTCTTGGTATAACTTTTTATAACAAGCTGCCCTCTTCTTTACTAGATTTGCGTTTAAACCTAAAGTAAAATCCACCCTCTGTTCAAGGCATACTATTCTATCAACGACTACTTAAACGATAATAATTGTTGGTCGCTGTGATGAACTCAAGACAATGTTTATGTTCTTTCACCAGTATTCGTTTGCCTACTGACAGGTTATATAATTATGTCAGTTCATATAATTGTTTATTTTATTTGCCTGTATAATTCAGTTTATTTCTACTTCAGTACTATGTTTTCAATGTTTTGTTGGTATATAAGCGTGTGCTAGCTGACATATGGCAAATTTAATGTTTTTTGTGTTTCGTAATGTTAATTACCTGCTACTGTATAGAATCAAGTTCTTCTAACTTAACAGACAGCAGTGCTGCTGAGGAGTTTGTTGCGCCACTTCTTCCCAGCTAAAGCGCTAGGAAGTGGTAAAGGGCGGGCGTTTTGGGGGACAGTCTTATGTAATTTTGACGTTCAAAAAGAGCTGACTCTCAGCCTAGTATGAATAAATTACTTTTGTTTTTTTTATTTTGTGGCTATCATATATAAAAAGCAAACAAACAAATAAACTTTTCAGCATAGATAAGCTCTTAAGTATAGATATTACGTTTTAGTGTTTCAACGCCGAACGTAATATTGTACTTGACTTATAAAATGATTTTTAAATACAGGATAATTTTTAACCAGTGCGCAAACTGTAACCATGAATTCAACATATTATTCTAGACCCTGCAGCGCAAAAATTTTTCGTCGGTAAAAAAGAAATCTGTTGTTTCATAGAAAAGTGCAATACCTACGCCTTTTTGTAAAAAAAAAATATCTTGTATTTCGACGGTCCCTACGTACATAAAGACATGTCCATAATTGATTTTTTTTTATTGCACAATTGGGTTTAGATTTTCCTTAAGCACACACCTGTATATTTATATTTTTTTAATATTACGTATTTATCGTCATTTACAAATCGTATATGAGAAAAAAGAAAATATGTATAAATACCATTATAAAGTTCCTAAAGCTAATAAAAGATTATAGAAAAACAAAATTTATAATTGTACATATAATTATTTCTAGAGCAGTTTGAACATAAATAATGCTTTCCTGTAAACCTCGGTTTTTGACATGTCTCTATGTACGTAGGGACCGTCGATTTATTTAAACTACCACTAATATTCAGCTTGTCTTAACTGCCTCGTGGTCTAGTGGTCGCAATCACAAGCACTATTGCTGAGCATGACGTCCTGGGCACTCTTCGTATCGAATACCCAGCAACTGGGTTGTGGATGTCAAATAGGCAGCTGTTCCATGTAAACTACTGGTATTCCACTGATTGGAAGACTGGCAGCCGACCCCAACATAGGTAAGGAAAGGATAGGCAAATGATGATCGTAGGGTTCCGGTGAGCTTCGTAAGTACGTCATTATACTATTACTAGCTGACCCGACAGACGTTGTCCTGTCTTAACTATGAATATTTAATTCGCATTCTATATACAGGATAAGTTTTATTCCAGTGCGCAAACTGTAACCATGAATTCAGCATATCATTCTAGCCCCCAAGCGCATCAATTTTACGTCGTTTTTACAACAATTCGGCTAACAAAAACAAATTCAGCTGTTCCCTATATTTATGTTCGCATAACTCGTCAAAATGTAAGGAACAACTGATTTTATTTTTTATTTAATGATGAGTACAATGACCCCTTATGAGGTCAACGGTGATTAAAATGACACCCTGTATATGTATAGACAGGTACTTTAGTGGTAAAACGTTTTCAATCGGTTCTGTAACTGTCGGATTATGATTTGAAATGTGTGTGTTTTTAATAATCGGTAAGTATTTATTTTGCATAAGTAGTCATTTTGACAGAGACTTCTCATACGTTTTTATTAATTAGATTCATCAAAGTACCATAGCAACACATATCACTGCCGCAATAGCGATGTACCCACACCCACCCACTATCTTCCAATTCAAAGAATACAAGTGTGATGTTTTTCTTATGAACTAGTCGTTCAATGGTATTAAATTAATTTGGAATGTATTGATTGATTATAATTCTGTAAATACATACGTGTTAAACCTTCTTCAGATAGGCGCGACAGCGCCACATGAGTAGACATACGGAACAGAGGCAAAGCTTCTTAAGAACTTGTAAAATTGTTACCTATTTTGGTAGGGTTGTCACAATAGGTGAAGACAAATTAAATAAAACATTTGTTAAATAGTTTTATTATACAGTATGGTAGAATACGTTACAAATTATTTACTCTAATCATTTTCTTTTTATAAGCACGTAAAGCCGTTGGTCCCGGTTGTCATTCGTAGATCTTTGACAGTCGTTACAGGACGCCAGAAAGTCTGACCATCAGTCTATCCAAGAGTATTTTGTTGCCCAATAACTGGGTTGTGCAGGTCTGAAAAGCAGTCGTTCCATGTAAAACACAGGTATTCAGCCGCACCCAATTAGACTGGAAGCCGACCCCAAGGTTAGTTGGGAAAAGATGATACCTATTTTTAAAATATTCATTTGATTTAAAGACAGACCGACTAGTAGCGAGAAATAAGAACGATGTAGGTATGAATGATAAGTTTTCATTAAAATGCTTTTTAAACGCGTATTCAAACTTTTGTGATCATGCTACTATAGCTGATGAGGATTCCCTTGTGAGGAGACTATCCTGTCTGTAGCAGCAGTTGCTGGTGAAGCGCATGTTTAGCAAACAAAATTAAATTGAAATACAAAGTTTCTAGTCCATGCTACTAACCGTTAAAGAGTCCCCTCGTAAGGATACAATGCTGGCTGCAGCAGCAGTTCATGATAAAAATCCTGTTAAAACTATCAAAATTAAACAAAGATACAAAATTTCGTGACCGTGCTAGGGTAGGTGCTCCAGTGAATGAACACACCCCAGTGAATGAACAAAACGGAGTTTTTTGCAAAAACTAAGAAATTAGAACATTTCTACCCAACGCAGTATTTTTTTTAGTAATTGCTACTCTTTTTTCTATTATAGCGGCAACAGTAATTTCTTATGTCACTGTTTGTTTTGAAATGGCGAGCGTTTAAAGTTAGCAGTGTGGTGAAACTGTGTATTTGTTCGGGCAAAAATTTAGGACTCAGGTAAGACGCAACATTTTTGATATCACATTGTAGCCGTTACTGAACTATGTATTATAAGTTATTTATTAATTCTAATAAAGGATAGTTATACTATGTATCTCAAATCGATTTCATTGCCATTTTAGCCAGTTTTGAGTAAATTATTAGGTGTCCCAGCATTGGAACTAAAAATTGTTTGAGATCCGGTGAATGAACGGTCGTTCATTCACTGGACAAACATCGATTTCATATTTTTATTAAAATAAGTGTGTAATTTATTTTTACGCCGATTCATGTTTTGGGAGTAGTTTTAAAAATAGATTTCTGATCTTTAGGCCGGTATTGGGACAGGTATGTTCATTCATTGGTTCATAAAATCTAGTGAATGAACTAACATTTTTCATCATGTTCAAATATGAGCTTTTGTCAAGAAGATGTAACCAATAAATGAACACAACATTTTGACTTGATTTCATCCTTTAAAGACCTAGATTTTATTATTATATAAATTTTTATTTTTTTATATTATTGTCGCTTTAGATTACCATGGATTCCAGTAAAAATAAATACGAAAGGTTTCTATATATATATATATTCTGGAATTTGCACGGAGGATGCCGTTGCTGCCTTCACTAACAGGGTGGTAAGCCAACTAGACAATAAACTGAACTGCTATGGCGTCTTCCTAGACTTAACCAAAGCTTTTGACTCTGTCTCTGTCCCTCGACTTATTTCAAAGATGGAAAGCTTAGGAGTCCGCGGAGTACCTCTCAAATTATTTAAAGACTACCTCTAGGATTATTTGATTCAGTCACCAGTTCATATGAAAAGCTCACCTATGGCATCCCTCAAGGTAGTATATTAGGACCGACACTTTTCCTTATCAATGATCTATGCAAGCTCTCCATCCCTAATTGGGATTTTTTTTTAATATGCAGACGACACGGCTCTCCTAGTATTTGACAAAAGCTGGGAGCAACCCAGAGATAGAGCAGAATACTCGCTTCGGTTAGTAATAGAACGGTGTCAACTAACTTGCTGACGTTGAATTTAGATAAGACGAAACTAATCACGTTTTACCGCCCACGATCAACAACCTCATTCTCTCTTCCTCATATAATAAAAGCTCACACTTGTCCCCCTCATCAATCAGTAGGTTGTAACTGTCTTGCTCTCAGCACAGTCCCCAATATTAAGTACCTGGAAATGATTATTGATGAAAAACTGGCACGCTCATATAGAGGCTCTTTGCACTAGAATCAGAAGACTAATATATAAAAAACATATTGAAATGACAGAAGAGGTAAAGAGAATAAAAGAAGAAGAAAAAAAATGAAAAGAAAAGGAAAGCAGAGGCGAAAGAAAATGAAAAAAGAAGAAAACAGGAAGACAAAGAAAACAAAAAGAAAAAGAAAGAAGAAGAAAAGCTTTCGCGAAAGCGTAACAATAAGGAGTGCGAAGAAAGCTCTCAAAACAATCTAAAAAACAAAAGTCAAGTAAAAAAAGCTAAGCTGAACGATGAAATTGAAATCGATGAGTCTGTACCAGCATCAAAGGATTTATAGGGGAAGTATGTTATGGTAAGTTTCAAGTGGTCAAGACAGAAAAAGAGTACGTCACTATGTAGGTAAAGTTCATATGGTAAACGATGAAGAACAGAAATATAAGATAGATTTTCTTAGAAAAAAATCTGTATGTGATAACATTGTCAGCTTTGTAAAACCACACGTACCGGATGTAACAGAAGTTGATTTTAAGGTATGTGAACCTGAATATTCCAGACGTGGCTTGATCTCTTTTCACAGTGTGACATTTGAAGATGTAGAATAAACAATAATAACGCCGAATAAATAAAAAGACTGTATTGAGACTGATTATTGTGATTCTAAGTAGTTATATTAATTACCTATTGATTAAAGTTTAAGGAAAGTTTGTTTCAGTTTACAATTATGTTACCTAGTTAACTAGTGACTGTTTTTTCAATTGTTTTGATACTTCTACATATATTTTATATTATCTTTGAATTAAAAGATATGAATGGTGCCTTCTAGGAGTATAAAGGTTTATATTGATTAGGTAAGAGTTTAAAGGCTTTTATTAAAATAAAATAAAAATTGTTAATGATTGTAACAGATTTAGAAGCACAGAATTTATGATCGTTTTGTTAAGCTGATTTTATTGGACTGCATTTATTAAATAATAAGGATTTTTCTGTATTACTAATTAAACAAAGATTGTGTTCATTTACTAGTTTTATTTAGTTCATTTACTAGAAAATTTCGTTCATTCACTGGGGTTTTAGGGTATTTTTCAATTTATTGCTAAATATCTAAGTAATTATACAGGCTATGTCGTAAAATCAACTTAAAAAATATTTTTAAATATAATCTTATTACCATGACATAGCTTTGGACCGTATCCCTTAGGGGCAAAATACTTTAATAATTTTTTGAACTTCGAAGATCGCTTAAGTGTTCATTCACTGGAGCACTTACCCTACTACCCCTTGAAGAGTTCCCTAGTGAGGAGACTATCCTGGCTGTAGCATCAGGTTATATCTATCATATTATGGCGTTGTCACTGAAGTTACGGTATACAAAATTTCAGCTCAATCAGACATCGGGAAGTGGTTCAAATCTTACTTGCAATATTTTAACTTAACACACATACCAACCCACCCACATATCTACAAATGGTTAGTAAAAGCTTGTAATAACAATAAAAACATAAAACACACAGTGTAGTACGCTCTTCGTAATAAAATAAAAAAATACTTGAAAAAGTAATAATCTAATATTTACTTACCTATTGTACTCCTTGGGATAGTTAAAGTATGATGTATTTTTTATTTTTTCTAGTATTATTCATATACACAGTACAATAAACAGTCATTATTAATAATAAAATACCACGTTTTTACATTAAAATATTCAAACTTGCAACTAACAAAACAAACAACGTGCGTCGCACTGACCCTGAGATTGTCCACTGGCTGTGCCAGCGTAAACCGGTGTTTTCCAGTCTCGCCGCGTACGCGACAAGCAGCCAGTGGTCACGCACATATGCCCCGCGTGCTTGTAGTAGTGCAACCGTTTCGCGCGGTTGTATGAAGCTTTATCTCTGTTCAGTTTGTCTACTCATATGACAGCGCGACGCTGCACTTGTAGAACAATTTCTATGAAGTTTTCAAAGAAATTGTTCTCAAAGAACCTTTACGGTCGCGAATCGTTTTTTTTTTATTCAGCCTGACAAAAACATTTTCCAAAAAAAAAAGAAACAACCGACTTCCGGAAAAACAGTACAAAGTGAAAAATAACTTTAATTTCGGAAGGCGGTGACTTTGGATTTGTATTTGAATTTTTTGTCACCGCCTTCCGAAATTCAAGTTATTTTTCACTTTGTTAGTGCTTTTTCCGGAAGTCAGTTGTTTTTTTTTAAACGTTTTATTTTTCCGGTTTTATTTATAGTACCTACCCCACACCAATTCGAAATTTCGTCATCCTTAGAGTCAAAACAATGCATATTTATACGATAGCAGCAATCGCGGTTGATTTGCTGTCATTTTTTGAAGAGTACCGTTGTCTGTCTCTGAAACGCATCATCAGATCTGTATGAAATTTAAATGGGACAGTTTCAGAGTAAAGCCCTGTCGAACAAAAAAATATTTTGCAAATCCGTCTATATATGACGGAGATATGCCCGAACATACAATAAAAATAAAAAATATATATAAACATGTCGAATGTATATATATATTTTTCTATTTTTGATAACCTCCTTCAGTAAGGAAAATATCATTTCCCTGGCCCTTCCACCCACTGGTATACAAGGTGAATTTTTAATCACCGTTTAAATTTATCAGGGTGATAGTACCCGTGAATTTGAACAACTTTCTCCAAGGAACATGGGTAAATATAAAAAAATCGGACGTCCCATGCAAAATCAATAGTCAGCTGATCGATTATTATTTATATTATTATAAATTAATTATTGTGTAGGAAATAGAGAGAGTTTTGGATTTGAATTAATACTTACCAGCAAACTCCTGCCACTCGCCTCGCGCACCCGGTCTCGACGTCGTGTCCAGCCATCCTAAATCCAGCTAAATTTCACCAGCTGCACATTTCTTTCCACAGGTGTTGGTTAATGTTATTGTTCGTGTCTTGATGGGGGTGTAGCACAAAATCACAGAAGGATCATTTCGTATTAGAAAAAAGGTTTTATCACGCGGAGCATATTGTTTAGCATACTGTTTATATCGTGAACGATTAGTTGAAGTGAACAAACACTCGGTAGCGCGGCGCCACTGTCGCCCTTCGTCCACCAATTGGATTGCTTAGCGAATGGGTGAAAAGCAAGCCGGCAACTTAATCAAATCCTTTCCACTACACACAATTGCTTGCGTACCAGTTGGGGGTTGAAAAACTATCCAAAAGTCCTAGGATTGAATGCGGTAGGTAATACCTGTCTTAAAGAGGAGGTACGTAACAATTATTAATAGAGTATTAGTGATTTAGAACAATTATTGTCAGTTTTAGTGATTTCCGTGACAAGACTTATTAAAAATATGATTAAGATATTTTTATGACATTTAGGGAGAAAACTGACTGTGAATGTCAAAAAATTACCATGCAGGCGAGATTGAATACATGACTTTGTAACTGTGGGTTTTCAGTATTTTGTTTATGGTCTACGCAAATGTCCTGCAGATCTGGTAGGGTCTTGTGACGAGTCGTTGAGCTCCCTAAAATAGCTACACTGATGCATGCATGCCGTCTTTTGGGACAGGTCAGCTCTTTTTAAAAAAGGCCCTTCCAGGCATGACCCTGCATTGTTAGACTCACATAAAATTCTAATAAAATAAGAAACCATGACCTCTGAGTGTTTCGGCGTTTCTCCTCAGGGATCAGTCAGCTAAGAAATGGCGGCGCCAACGTCAAAATGTTGCCCAACAAAATATTGTCATGTAAGTGTCTTAAAAGATCTACTTACAAAAATAAACATTTAATTTATATTACATGTCGTAAGACAATTTGACAATTAAAAAAAACTCGTAATCACAAGAGCTATTTTCAGGATCATTGCAAAAAAAAACAGTCTGTTAGGACGATTGTAAACTTGAATGCTGATTTGTTCATCTAAATTTCCCGGACTCAAGAGAGATCGTGTATAATATTATTTCGTGTATAATTTGTCGAAGTGGGTTCCCATCCAACACCCAGTGCGAGTGCGGTGCTTCTGATCAGATCATGCCTCACTTGCTGAAGTGTCCTAAAAGCCAGTTCACCTGCACCTCGGATGACCCAAAGGATGCCGAAATTGACGTGGCCACCTACTGAGCTCAAACTATTAAAAATCGACAATAAAAGAAGAATATTATTTTCTTTTATTCGGAGGTCTATGTATTGAAACTAAAGATGTGTTGAGCTTTTTCCACTCGATTATTTCTTATTAGTATACCATGGAATACAGATAAGAAAATAATGCTCTTGAATTCAAGTTGCCATTAATATCAAATGACAAAAGCAAATAGTCATGTGAGCGTAGCCGCAGGCAGAGGTGGTACGTATACAATTCAAATGAAAGCTAAACACTAATTATAATATTATCAAATCGGTGTTGTCCTGACAATACTCTATAAATAAGTCTTTACCATACAAAATGTTTCCCTGTGTCGTCGCATTGTGTCGATTCTTCTGCAAGATTATCATTTGCAATACAGTTGTTGAAAAGAAAAACATCGCTTAGTGGTTGTGTTATTTTCATTACATCAACCTTTTTCATTCTCTCACATCTTCTCGTTTTCCATTGTTTATTCGGAAAACTCACATTATTACACGATTCAACTGAATTTATTCACATTGATTGAAAAGCACAATACAAGGTATGGATATATAGCTGATACTGAATCATGAGTTTAATGTTTTGTCATAATTATATGTATGTATAATTGATTGCTGGAAACCGTGTGATATTACCATTATACGTAGCGTTGATGTATAATTAAGTAGTAGGAGTTGGTAGACTATTTTACATTCGATATATCACTCCAATAAGGTTCCTTCAAGGTAAAGAGGCTTATTCGGGAGTTTTGATCAACATTTTGATGAATGTGGCATGTGCCACATTCTTCAAAATGTGAATCTAATCGACAGCAAAGTGCACTTTCCGAAAAACATTTTGCTAGAAAGTCGAACTAAAACTTTGAGGTTTATTAAGGTCTTCTTTCCCGTTTCGGATAGTTGACAATGTTTGATTGATGTGAGGTTCAGCATCGATCATAAATTCATCAAAATTGCTCCAGATTTCCTCCCAGTAGTTAGCTAGTTTAACTTAAAAGTAATCAACTCGTCTATGGTACACCTGGCGTGTGTTGCTCAAACCTACTTATTTATGTAAACACCAAACTTCTGATGTATCAAAAGCTTGGTATTTAATCCTTTAGGAATAGAAAGTTGCTTGTGGATAGTAGTAGGTAGATGTTGTTAATTTATCAATGAAGCATCTCTTGTGGAAAATTGTTATCGCGAAAACAATTAAACGGATGCGGAACGTTTCACATATACAAATGTAGATACTTATAGAAGTGCGGTGTGCCAGGGCCACAGAGCCCTATAATGCTATACACGCAACATTTACCAAACACAATGTGGTTTCGCACAATACCATCCATGCCAATGAAAAGAATTTGGAAGCCATGCAATTTTTATTAAATGCTTTTCGTTATCAGTTTTTCACAAAACGCTTTCATTCAATTCGAAAATCGAGTTATTTGCTGGTTTTGTTTTTTTTTTTTTTTTTGTGGGTGGGAAATCATCAAATGACTTCTCCCGCTCTGGTTGGAGCAGGAGGGCGTGTCAGACTTTTACTGACTAAAACCCACCCATGTTCCTTCAGCTGCCCGTATGCCAGGGGCCGCGGTATCTCTTTCGAACAACCCGCACCCCTAGCAGGCATCGGCCCTTGCGGGCCCCACCAGCTGCTGCTGACGTCCTCCTGCGACGGGTCAGTACAGTGGCCCCGCCGCCAACCACTTTTCGGCCGCAGGGGATAGGGAGAGCGGCCAACGCTATACCGACACTCCTGTTCCCCTGCGGCCCCACCGCGTCCGCCATCAAACGGTGGCGGCCCCGTCCAGGCTACGGAAGGGAAGAGCGCTACTCAGAAGTACCGGCACTCCTCCTCCGCCGCAGCCTGTAACCCTCAGCCGCGATGCCTCCCATTCGACATCGCGGCCCGCCTCAGTTGCGATGCACCTCACCGCCCGCCTCAGTTGCGATGCACCTCACCGCAACCTACTTTTTGGCCGCTACGTCGTCGGCTTGGAGGCACAAGCCCTGAAGAGCGGCCCCACCTTGGGGTTCCTCTTCGCTTCACCGTGGGAGGGTGACCACGGTTACTGAGCCCCCCGCAACGACAATGCGGGAACCCCACTGGGGGGGAGTTATTTCCTGGTTACTTCGCTAATTTGTACTGAGTCGAATATTCATTTGAGTCACGTGACCGAGCAGGCATGTCGGACGAGACTTAACTACGTTACGTTTCTTTTTTACCTTTGCTCGTTCGTTCTCGAATGTACATTCATTCGTATAGAACATAGTATTGATAACAATTCTGATATGAGCAGCATAGTCACGGAAGCCTATTACGGATTATTTGCATTGTTTGTTTCCCCCATGCAGTATTTCTGATGTTTACCTAAATCTTGGATCAAAACAATTGGGCATTAAAATAGCAGAGCATTATTGTCTTGTCTGGAACAATTCGAGGTGGAACATCACCGATAATGATAACCTATGTCGTATAGAAATACGACGATAATATCGAGTTGCGGCTGTTTATAATCGGATGTGAACAGGCAACTGAGGGAAGATGGGTGGGGTTTAGTCAGTAAAAGTCTGACACGGCCTCCTGCTCCACCCAGAGCGGGAGAAGTTATTTGATGATTTCCAACCCTCAAAAAATAAAAAAGGGTGCTCTTTTCCACTGCTCGTTGCTCGTTCGTACTTTTCCTTGGCTGCTTTGAAATATTCTAGTCTGACAACCGTAGGATAGGCGGGGTAGTAAGCAGGAGACCATTGCCTTTTTGTTTAAGTTCATGGGGAGTTTTGATATTAATATTTCTTTTAGACACCAACATTTCTTCCAATTATGTTTTTGGCGCGCCTTTTGATTAGGGCATGCAAACCGGATACCCGGATAACCGTAAAAACCGGATAACCGACTGATTTGAAACCCGGGTTTTTTAGGATAACAAAACCGGGTTTTTCGGTTTTGTTTAAAACCGAAAAATGTGAACAGGACGGCGAGGCGGCGTTAGTTTCGTTTCTATTTTGGCTTCGTTAATTTAGTTCCTTGTCGCACTACTATGCCACGCTGCCGCCATTTTGTTTTTATAGTGTTATGAGTGAGTGAGACGAGTGCACGTGTTGTGTTTGTCGTAGGTAAGTTGGTCACATTCTTTTATATCACTCGTATATTATGCATTGCTAATATTACATGAAGTGTAAGACCAAATACTGAAATTTAATCACAGCAAAGATATTATGCGTATAAGTAATAGCTATAATTAATTAGGTTATGGCAGCCGGCACGTTCTCATTTTTGTAAATATGTAACGTACCTATAATTAATAAGACGGTTTTTATTTGAAGTAGTTTGAGCTGATCACAGCACATGGTTACATTTAAACTTTAATGTTTTGATTACGTATATTAACAACGAAGTAAATTTTAATGGTCTTTGGATAATGTGAATGTTAAAAATATAAAATGAATACCTAGCTAAGTAGACTTACAAAGAGTGCGTTTTTTAGTAAGTTTTTTACAGTAGGTAATATGGCACAAATGTGGCATATTGTTTGTTTATTTATCTTCAATTTAGAATCTTCGTAATCGAAATCTTCTGTTGTTGAGTTTCTGCACCTAAAGTGTATTTAACTAGACTACGTGGCGTAAAGCTTCCTTCCAGTTGTCCGTTATTATTTTTACGATTTATGATCATGAACTTTTGCTACAATGGCACTTAACATTTACAGAATGGGCACGCCACCATTGCGGCGGTAAGTCCCCTCTTTGAGGAGTGGCTTGAGCGGCGGCATGGCGTCCTCACCTTCCGCCTGACACAGGTCCTCACCGGACACGGCTGTTTCGGGAGGTTCCTGTTTCGAATAGGGCGGGAGGAAACGCCCGGGTGTTTCCATTGCGAAGATCGCCTTGACGTGTTCAAACAACATACCTCTGGTGCAAGCCCATCTATAGAACTTGATTTAGAAACTAAAATCAGGGTAGAAATGACACTTAACGACGGTGGAGGAAAAACGGGAGAACAGTATATAAAGAATATATAATGTATATCAAAAGTATAAAAAGCTTTGAAATCTATACCTCCAACAAGTGTGGAATTAGAGAGCGCCTTTTCAATCTATATCTGATTTATTTTGTTTTGGTAAATTAGGAATAAGACTTCTATTTTATGTGTTATTTAAATAATTATTTTGATCGCATTTTACGTACTGTTGATTTTGCCTGTTTTTTTTTACAGTTACATTGTTATTTAATATTCTGTGATTTTCGACAAATCAAATCAAAACGTTTATTGTAATCCATAATGTACACTTACAGGTGGTACAAAAATTAGAAACAATTATGGACCCTGTCGGGCACAGCAAATTTTTAAATAACTAAAATAACTAGAGCGACGAAGAGCTCTTTAATAATTTTCGTTTGAATTATTTAATATCCTATTAAATATTTTATATATTTTTTTTTGACCTTTGTGTACCTACCAGATGTTCCTAATTTTGTATGTTAGGTACCTTTAGTATTGGAGAATATGTTGTTTTCATAAATAATAATCTTGATTCTATTTTATGTTTATAGAAAATAAACTTTTTGTATTGTTACTTAGTAGTTGCAGCTTATTTCAGTGCAAACAAATGCTCATTAGTATTAAAATAAGTGAGATAAAGTAAAAAAAAACCTATTTTGATTAGACTTCAGCATTTTTATTTCTTTACATACATATTTCTCATTTCTTTAATAAAAATTGAAAAAAAAACCGAAAAAACCGATTTAACCGGTTTCAACGGTTTTGTAAACATGAAACCCGAAAAAAACGGTTTTTTAAAGCAACCCGGTTTTTGCATGCCCTACTTTTGATCTCACCTGTGTGGGTCTCGACTTTTTGGAAGACAATTGCTTATCTAGATACTGGTAGCTATCCACATACTTACTTACTCTAAAGTTTAGTTTATCGCTATTTGCTTTTGAGTTGTTGTAATTTAGTTTTTGACGTATAATTATTTCATCTTAAGCTTTCGTTAACGTTGCATAACTCTGTGATCATTTCTTCCATTCTCTCGATGTTGTAAAAAATTACGATTTCGTCGGCAAATCTTAAGTTGCTCAGAAAGTGTCCGCTTATGCAGATTCCTTTATGTTTCCAGCTTAGGCCTTTCATTATAAACTCCAAGATTGAGCTGACGAGTTTTACCACTCCACATATTTTAATTTCTGCACCTAATCGGTTCAGCTTCAATCGGGTCACACTATTGTTGTACACTTATGTCTTTTAAAATACTTATTAAAATGTGTGTTAGGGATTTTTTGATAATTTACTGCTAGCCATATGCTTTCGCGTGGTATAGCGTCAAAAGCAATTTATTTATTTGGATCTCCAGCAGAGACTACATAATTTCACGCATGTTTACAAGATCAGGGACAAATACTTGTGTGCGCTTCCAATTACAGGAGATCACATCGTTCTCTTATAATCTAGGTAGATACAGTAAGACAAAGTGGAAATATTAAAATAAATCAATAGAGTTCCTTTCAAAGATTTTCTAGTACAACACAAGAATCTAGGAAACAAACAAAAATAAAATACGAAATAAATGTAACATAATCCAAATTTAAAAAAAAAAACTATAATATCAGCCGCATGCAGGATGACGGCTGGGCCAGATTACACACAATGAGTGCCTGGAGATGGGCGGCGCCGCTGCGGTCGGCTCAGAAAGCGGTGGCCAGATGACCAGGACGCGTACCGCGAGGACTGGTTCCAGCCGGTGCGCGAAAAGAGTTCCTGGAAGGACTTGGGGACTAGAGGCCTTTTTGCTCAGCAGTGAGACAGTAAAGACTAAACAAAAAATTACCAAAACAACACACAATAATAAGAATAATCATGGCTTTTATAGCTTTTTAAAATTTGATATTCTGCATGTAATATTGCAATTTATTGCGCTTCGATTTTGGATCGGGTTACATAGAAAAGGTTAGTTATATTTGTGGAGCATTTTCTTCCATGAAGCTCGCTACAGGCAGCAATCCAATTTCGAACAATTTGTGAAGAAATGTGAGATCTAGAACTTTTCTGCTATTTAACAACGAGGGTATGTTATAATGCTGTATTCTCAAGTCGTAGCTCCATTGATATTTTTAGTATACCAATGCGTAGCTTCAGATTTTTTTCAGACGATCTTTATAGCAAAGATGGTATCGAAACAGTCTTTCTCACTTTACTTGTTTGTATTCAAGGAGTGAGCGAACTAATGTGTCATATAATTTTATTCTAGTTGAGGCTTTACAAAATTCTTTGCTATGACGCAAGACAAATCCGAGCAGCTCTATCAATTTTCTGTTTTATGGCAAATAGCTTTTGCAATATCAACCTAGCTATTCAAGTTTTTACCTTTTACTCAGCTTCTAATAGTCGTGGCGTGGTGTTACTCAATTATACTACAATTACCTATCGAATGCAATAAGAATTTTTCAAATTCGACTGTTAGTTCCAGAGATTAGCGCGTTTAAAAATGCTCCTCAGTTTTTCAGTATAGATGATTATTTGATTGATGTCCATTGAAATAGGTATGTTCAAAAGGAAACTAAGCAGTAAACATACATTACCGGTTCTATTTACCCAAACGGAACGGTAATTAAATGATGAGTTCGTACTGGCGCCCGACAGAGCCCGAAAGTGCATACACATAATGTCGTTACATCAACTAAATATGTCGCATCAAAGGGAAATTGAAGTAAACTAGAGCGCATTAATTATTATGGAAATCTATACTTCAAAGCTAAAATTATGAAGAGGTAAAATTCCTTTGCTTGTAAATTTGTATGTTAACTACCAGTCAGTTTTGAAAAAATATTTTTGGATTTGATAGCCCAATTGTTGAGGAATGGTACAAGCAATTTAACATCACGCTGCGGCCCTCAAGAGCCAAGCACAGAGAAAAACCTCGGTAAGAATGTTAAGTGAAAAGAAGTTAGCGAGGTGGGGCGATGGATTGCGGGGCGGTGGGTCGGGCTCCAAAATTTCACGCGGATGTAGTGATATTAGAATATAACTTCATCTAATGGTCTAGATTTTCACGTTAAGATTCTTACACTTAGGTGAAGCGAGATTGAAGTGATCTGTCATTCAAACTAATGCTACTGTCATTGACACTATTGACAGCTCACTTCACCTTCGTTTTCACGGTGAGATTTTTACAGAATACATCGGCTGTTGTTTATATTTTCAGGGTACCATTACAAACTCAGCCATTCTGTACGTAATTGCATTCGAGTCATTTGTAGGTTTTCTGTCATTCTCCTTATTCGGTCTCAATAAACCAATCTGCCTACTCTTTTCGTAACTATATATTGCGGTTAGCTTCCAGCCTAACCGCTGCTGAATACTCGTATTTTATATTGAGCGGATGCCTATCTGACCTCCACAGACCAGTTACTGGGTAACACGATACCCCTTGATTGGTTGTCAGACATTTGGGCTTCTGACTACTCGTACTGTCCAAGATACGTATGACAGCCGGTACCAGCTTAAACGTGCTTACCGAGGCACGGACGGGTCTCGGTATGTAATAAATGTTCATCCATCCACGAATTGGCCCTGCGGCTTTTATTATTTAGTCTTCGCGCGGTCTATCATAAACTTGAAATATATTATACAGTGTGTAAGGGGAACGCTTCCGAAGCCAGAACGTAGGTTATATACAACCTAAATGCAAACGGATACCAATAACCTTTCGCCTTAAATTGGTTATTTTGCATCAATTTAAAACGTTTGACGCTTCTGTAATGTTTCTACTTATTTTATTTTGGCGGCGTTTTACAAAGGATTCCTAAACCTAAAGTCGCCGCTTGAACTTGGGGTCGTCGGCCGCGCGGCTCTTGGCGAGCGCGGTTATGCGTGAGCCTATCAGCTGATTTAAATTTTTGAATACATTGCTTGCTAGAAGTGTAATATTGGTTCATTTAACTGTTTTCACATCAAAGTGTACAAAAAATGCAAAAAAAATAGGTAAAAATTGAAAAAAAAAACTAAATTTTTGATGGTACTTTATCGAGTATCATTAGCCCCCTATCACCTGTCTTCGTTTTCGGAAGCGTTTCCCTTACGGGTTTAGTTATACGTGCACCTTTGTTGCCGACTTAAAACTTTTGCCCTTTTGAAACTTTGCGCGATAAGCCGGGAGGACGTGAACAGCGCTAAAATGGCTGCAGTGAGTTAATAAAAGTTTGTGGTGATAAATAATTTTAATTTTTCCATTGTAGAAAACCTCCATGAGTTGTAAGTCGGTAATCGTGGCGTTGTCTGTGGACTGGGCTTTTTCGTAGAATGTAAAACTAAATATTTCTAGTTATTAATGAGACTTTTAAACATCATGGGGCTGATTCATAGACCTTGCTTAAAGTTCAACTTAAAAGTTTAAAAATTGCGGGGCATAAATATATGCTTAAACAGTCGCTAATAATTATTAGCGACTGTTTAATTACTTAACTTTATGCAACGTTTATATATTAACCCTCTCAAGTCTGTGGAAACTCCGCCCAAATCAAATCCTTTTAATTTTCTGTCGCAGTCTATCTGTAGTAAAAAATCGAATCACAGGATAAGCTTTATTTCCTCGATCATCGAGGCCCCCGTTTCCATGATTGGTCCTTTGTAATCAAGCTAAATGAATCCAAGCGATAAATTAATAATGTATGTGGCATCAATGAAACAATTTGCTCAGATACGGCGGCTGCACGTTTAGTTCTTTTTGGTATAAGATTTACTTTATTTTTAAGATGCCGTACACGGAATTTTTCCGATTTTCCGATTTCGCTGATTTATGTGATTTATAGAAGCCATTTTACAGTTAAAATACTGTATTTCTTTCTATTCGTTTTAATGCACCAAGTGAAAGATCATTTCAATTATGATCTATAAATAAGCTACTTTTTTTATTATTTGATTTGATTAATCGACCTCAAACCGGCGACTGTTTTGAGAATTTTGCTGTAAAAGGTTTAGAATATTACTTATTTACGAATCGTTTTAACGTCTACACGATATGAAAAGATTACAATATGTTGTTGAGAAAATCATCTACACAAAGTATGAATAACTTTACCTCTTTCATTTAAAAATATAGTAGGTAATAAAATATTAAACTTAGTATTATTTTTTTGAAAATGTTTAATGAATTGGTTTTGATTTCAACTACTCCTCTCGTTCAAAAAAAATAATACTACAGTAATAAATTACAGTTCAAAATCAATCCATTTCCCTTAAAATAAAAATTATAAAGAATTGGCAGTAAATAATCTTTTAAAACAACGTAACTCGCATTATACTTAATTCTCGACATAAATAAAAAAGGAGCTCATTTATCAAAAATTTAAACGATCTTTCATGTTGCGCATTAAAACTTATGGAAAAGCAGTTTATTAACTGTACAAGTACGTCTTCAAAATCAAGTAAATAAGCGAAATTGACAAATTTCGTTTCCCGTCCTCATAAACATTGCGACAACTGTATCTATGTGTACTTGGTACTTATAAAGGCTCCCGCAGACAGGCGCGTCGCGACTTAAACAACATACGACTTTAAATAATAGAACACTATTTTCAAGAAAACTCCATGAAAATGTATCCACTAGACTTAATACAAGCATCACACACGGTGCCCACTGTGTGCTGAGTCTATTATGATGCCATCTTTTTCTCCGCTTATCTCAAACCTATTGTAATAGGGGTCTGTAACTTTATCAAAAGTATCATGAAAAAATATCTAAATAACACCACACAGACAATAGTTTTTCCGACATGCATGTATCTCAATTTCACAGAAAAAAATTCAGCATATTTTTCAAGGATCGAAATATTTATAACAGCTTGCCAAATTGAATAATACGAGGTGCAGGCTGCGACCAAATTGAGCGTTCCCGAACGCTATGTCCACGTCCTGCTGTGTCGATAAAAGCACGTATACGTCGTATTGATGGCGCGGAGTTTTCAAGCGACCTCGTATCTGTTGTCGTGCATCATACGCTCGCACGCTTCGTAGTTTCACGTTCGCTTTCTGAAATGTAAACCAATGAAAGTTACAACCGTGCGACCGCTCCGCTCCTATCTCGCACCGATGTTCATAATTACTTAACGCTGTGTTAATCGTGTATGAAATTGTTGTAGAAGTCACCTTTCGATTTTATATGGTGAATGCGCTTACGGTAGCTCACGAAATTAATTTTTTCTTCCGTTTTTTGCAATTTGGTGGTCAGTTTCAGATTGTATATTGAATGAATATTTCATCAATCATTCAATGGGATTATATGACCTTCGAGGGTTGTCGTGATGATGTTAATGATAATAATTCTGTAAAGCCGTATTTGTAACGGTCGCGAATCATATTTTGTTCCACATACAGGCTGACACTAACCTGCATATTGCAAAAAAACGTAAGGAAATTGGAATTTTGCTGGCTAGCCTGGCGTTTCCCCCATTACTTTAATTTAATTAAATAATTAGGTTTTGTAACGCAGAACTATACGCTAAAATGAATTCTGTTTAACAAGAATAATGATACCAAGCATTAAAACATAAAGGACATCTTACTGAAAGGGCCAATTAATGCCAATAGTTTTTATTTTCAGCCGAGCTGGTTGCGCTCAAAGGAATTTTGGGACAAGTCCTTTGAGGATCGGTATGAAAAGATACATAACGATACGTCACGCCCCAGATTGAAGGTAAGTTCAATGACTACACAATATCTATCTGATTCGCCTCCGAAATCGTGAACGCCTTTTAACATTAAAGGCTTCTTCAGACAGGCGCGACGCGACACTTCGCACCTTCGGTGCAACAAAGTCACAACTCATTTTTAATTTTACAGGAGAGGACTTATAATTTTTTTTTTCGCACTTATTTCCTCTTTTCTGGATTACTATTTTATAAGATTTCAAAACTACTATAAATAGTAATCCAGAAAAGAAGAAATAAATTAAAAATCTTGCACATGCACAAGCGCCGCTGACTGCCTCGGGAGAGACACCAACTATTCGTGTCTCAATGTTTGTATGTATGCTCTCGTGGTCATGCAGATTTAATCAATGTGCGTTCCTATATACAACGTGTCGTTTTGCATCCTCGTCAAATTCAAGGAGGTAACTATGCTAATGATTCTCGACACGAATCAATAATAAAATAAGTAGGTTTTTTATTTTACGGCTATGAAAATACAGTCGAGAACGCAATGGTTCAATTACCATTGCGTTCTCGACAATCAAAATCGCAACAAGTAATTCGAGGACTGGTTTGTCCGACGAAAACTGTTTGAACCCAGGTTAACCAGTTACAGTGCGGTATCACACGGGCCGCGTTTTAAAATTAAAAAAAAAACCTACTTATTTTATTATTGATTCGTGTCGAGAATCATTAGCATAGTTACCTCCTTGAATTTGACGAGGATGCAAAACGACACGTTGTATACGTGGCACACAATGTAACAAATAACGCACACAACCGTACAGGGTAGTCACTGGCTTTTTACGATTTATAACAACGAGTCGAATATTACGAAACTTACCGAAGTTTTCCGAACAAAGTTGGTTCTGCGACTATTTTAAAAAGTAGCAGTTTCATTGAATTTTGACTACATATACAACCATAATTTCTTTGTTGTATTATTTTCATATGCCGAGTAATTCCGACGCCATTGTTTGTTTTGATTTATTTGTTTTGGTTGTGAGCTATGATGGCATGTATTTATTAAGATTTTAACATTGATAAATAGTGTGAAAAATAGTTAATATTCACTGTGAAGTGTTAAGTGCATTTTCAAAACTATCTAGCGGTAAAAAAAACACAAGTATCGTGAAAAGTAGTTGTACTCCGGATTTGCAATTAATAGATACAAACTATAGGTAAAGGCAATCGTAAATTCAATACAAAACAAAACAATATGATTTATTTAATTGCCTCACAGGTTGCATGCTGTGTAGGTAATAACTAGGTAGGGTCAGCAATCGGTTGTTCTGTTTTTTATTTGCATTCTAAATTAAATTTCTTTTTAAAATTTCTGCCTATTCTGTCTAAGAACTCTGTGCGCGCCACTGCATGTACGTAGCTGATACGGAGTAAGAATCCCCCGTAACTTCGGATTCCGTGTTTAGGGAATAGACGTCCAGGTCAAAGTTACCGCAGCTGTACCTACAATATAAAAAAAAAAACTTTCGTTCTCAACAACAGGTTATAGTGGTCCCTCACTCCCACAACGACCCAGGATGGCTGAAGACCTTCGAGCAGTATTTTGAATGGAAGACAAAGAACATTATCAACAACATTGTGACCAAACTGACTCAGTACCCTAACATGACCTTCATTTGGACTGAGATATCTTTTCTAAACGCCTGGTGGGAAAGGTCACACCCTGTCAAACAAAAGGTACATTGTATTGGTAAAATTTCATACCTATAGTTGTCGTTCACCTATCATTTTTAAGGTCACTTAATTCTCGTGGTTGCGCTTTTCGTTTTGTTTTCCACTGTACTTTTAAATGTGTCCACTATATAAAAGTAACTAATAGGATGACGATATGTTTAGATTTGTACATTGCTTATCCTATATTAAATATACATGTACACAGCGAGAAGTAAGTCTCTTTTCAGACCTACAATCTATCCGACAAGCGTAATCATCGAAACCACATCAGTTTGCGGTCTCTGTTCGACCATGAAAGGGCAGCTACTTTTAATTCGTCGCACATTAAACTATTAAACGCAGTCCACAATAGTTTTACAGGTTTACAGTAGGCAATGCATGCAATGCATGTCGTCTGTGCGCTAGTTACCTTAGCGCGATAATTCATCCGTTCATTTGGCGAACAATATGGTTATTTTCTCACCGCGACGCGACGTCGAACTATGTAGGAAGCTTGGTTGACTCAACTAAAATCAACCTATTATAATAATTATTCCAACTAGTCTGCCTACTGACGAGGTAGTTTACGAAGTAACAAGAAACATTATAACAGGCACTAGCTATAGGTAATTATTAATCATTGATCTCATTACAGTTATTGAAAAAGCTAATCAAAGAAGGTCGTCTCGAGATCACCACGGGCGGCTGGGTGATGCCCGACGAAGCTTGCACGCATATCTATGCGTTAATTGACCAGTTCATTGAAGGTAATATATTGCATATTTTAATATTATTTTACCTGTTTGTATTAAAAAACTCAAGCTTTACTTATTATATTTTTATCTATTCTTTAGGCCATCATTGGGTAAAAACGAACCTTGGCGTCATCCCAAAAACAGGCTGGTCCATTGATCCTTTCGGTCACGGAGCAACTGTTCCCTATCTGCTGGATAAAAGTGGCCTTGAAGGAACTATTATACAAAGAATCCATTACGCGTGGAAACAATGGCTGGCCGAGCGACAGATTGAAGAGTTCTACTGGCTCGCAGGCTGGGCAACCACCAAACCCTCCATGATAGTTCACAACCAACCTTTCGACATCTACTCCATAAAAAGCACATGCGGTCCACATCCTTCGATTTGTCTTAGCTTTGACTTCCGGAAAATCCCTGGTGAATATTCTGAATATACCGCTAAACACGAAGATATAACTGAACATAATTTGCAGAGCAAGGCTAAGACTCTGGTGGAAGAGTACGAACGTATCGGATCCCTTACTCCACACAACGTGGTGCTGGTCCCGCTGGGAGACGACTTCAGGTACGAGTACAGTATGGAGTTTGATGCTCAATACGTTAACTACATGAAGATGTTCAATTACATCAATGCGCACAAGGAGCTTTTCAACGCCGATGTGAAGTTCGGAACGCCGCTTGATTACTTCAACGCCATGAAGGAGAGGCATCACACTATACCAACATTGAAAGGAGATTTCTTCGTTTATTCAGACATCTTTAGCGAGGGCAAACCGGCTTATTGGTCAGGCTACTACACTACGAGACCTTATCTGAAAATTCTCGCTCGCCAATTCGAACATCAACTCCGATCTGCAGAAATATTATTCACTCTTGTGTCGAACTACATAAAACAGGTCGGTAATCAAGGGTTCGGAGCTTCCGAGAAGAAATTAGAAAAATCCTATGAACAGCTCATCTACGCAAGGAGGAACTTGGGTCTATTCCAACATCACGACGCGATAACTGGCACATCAAAATCAAGCGTGATGCAAGATTACGGAACTAAATTGTTCACAAGCTTATATCACTGCATCCGGTTGCAAGAGGCTGCGCTCACCACTATAATGATCGCCGATCGTTCGTTGCACTCACAGAGTATTCTACAAAGCGAAGTGGAGTGGGAAACATACGGCCAACCAGCCAAGAAACTGCTAGTGTCTTTCATCGACAAGAAGAAAATTGTACTTTTCAACCCTTTAGCAGAAATCCGAACTGAAGTTATCACTGTGAGGGCCAACACCTCGAACATCCGAGTGTTTGATACCCGCAAGAAGAAACACGTCATGTACCAGATCACACCAAGCATCGAAGTGCAGGACAACGGCAAGCGAGTCGTAAGCGACATCGTCTATGACGTCATGTTCGTGGCCACCATACCACCTCTCACGTCCATCTCGTACAAGCTCCAAGAGCACACCAACACCTCTCATCACAGCGTTATATTCTGCAACAATTGTGAAGACTCGCAAAAAAACAATGTATTTTCTATCAAGAAAATGATGCCTGGTGATATACAATTAGAAAATGCAGTGCTCAAGCTTCTTGTCAATAGGAATACTGGATTCATGCGGCAGGTTTATAGAAAAGATATTAGGAAGAGGACTGTTGTTGATGTGCAATTTGGGGCATACCAAAGTGCGCAACGTCATTCGGGAGCTTATCTATTCATGCCGGATTACGATTCACCAGAAAAAAATGTTCTGCATCCTTATGCTAATCCGAATAATATGCAAGATGATAATATCATCATAGTTTCCGGCCCGATCTGTACTGAAATTACGACAATGTACATGCCGTTTTTAGTTCACACCGTGAGAATATATAACATAGAAGACCCAGTGCTATCGCGTGCTATTCTCATAGAGAACTTGGTAGATTTCGAGAGTCCTCCCAAAAATAGAGAAACTGAGTTGTTTATGAGAATACAGACTGATATACAAAACGGAGACATTCCAGAATTCTATACCGATCAGAACGGGTTCCAGTATCAGAAAAGAGTAAAGGTGAACAAATTGGGCATCGAGGCAAACTACTATCCAATTACGACTATGGCGTGGCTGCAGGATGAAGAGACCAGGTTGACCCTGTTGACTAACCACGCTCAAGGTGCGGCAGCGTATGAACCTGGACGCTTGGAGGTGATGCTTGACCGACGGACTCTCTATGATGACTTCAGAGGAATCGGCGAAGGAGTTGTGGATAACAGACCAACAACTTTCCAAAATTGGATTTTAATTGAATCAATGCCCGGCGTCACTCGAGCTAAGAGAGATACCAGCGAGCAGGGATTCAAATTTGTGAACGAACGTCGCTTTGGACCCGACCAGAAGGATAGCCCTTACCAGGTACCGTCCCAAAATGCGGAATTTTTGAGCCGATCGTTCAATTACCCCGTCAACGTGTATCTGTTGGACACCAGCGAAGTGGGCGACATCGAGGTCAAAACGCACCAGTCGTTCCTGCAGAACTTCCCGGCCGGCATACACTTGATGACTCTACGGACCATCACTGACGACGTACTTGAACTATTCCCGAGTTCCGAAAGCTATATGGTGCTGCATAGACCAGGGTACAGCTGCGCTGTCGGAGAGAAACCAATCAGCAAGTCTCCGAAGTTTTCGTCCAAAACCAGGTTCAATGGTCTGACCGTTCAGAATATAACTGCGGTCAGTCTGACAGGCCTGAAGACGTTCAAAGCTCTGACAGGTTTGAGTGATATTCGCCTGGATGCGATGGAGGTAAAAACATATAAGATCCGGTTTTAAAGACTGTTAGAAGTAATAGGTAGGTGCAACACTGTAATTTTATAGTAATTTACAACTTTATCGAGAACTTGCTTGCCAGGACATGCGTTGGCAAAGCTTAACATATGTAGGAGGAGTAAGTAGGAACATCCAATTTTGAAGGTTTTAGTATAGCTGCATTCTATGTGACCCTTGTAATAGTATACTCGTATTAGTTGAGTCATGGTAATTTGCCCTGTTTAATCTTGATATTATTTTAAATTGTATAATAATTTATTGTCGACCCGATGTTTGTTTTAGTTCAACGGTAATTTCGACTACTAGATAAATCTACCTCAGGACCAAATGCTATACCTGTTCATATGTTGATTCTATTGCAAATGATTAATTATACTAGTTCAATTAATTGTTATAGTCTATTTGAATCTCCTATTATTAAATCTTCTTAACTTTTATCACTGACTTTTGTAAAATTGTTTTCTTCTATTTTAATGTATTACAACACCCTAAAGTTCATGTTATGTTAGCACAAGAGCCCCTTCACACTAGCGTTTCTTCAGCGTAGGCGTTCGACGAACGTATGCGCAGCGCTGACGCCGCGACAACGCGACTCGTACATCGCGTTGCTGCGGCGTTTCCTCTGCTGTTAATATAATGCGCGGCGCAGACGCCTCACAATTTCACACAACGCAGAAACACGATTGTTCATGACACCGCAGTAATGCGGCGCATGCATCGCGCACCCGCGACGCTAGCGCGGCGTTCTCATGTGCCCCAGTAGAGATATTGTGCATACGTTCGCCGAACGCCTACGCTGGACAAACGCTAATGCAAAGGGGCTCTTAGTTTCGGCAGAAGCATAATACTTCTTACATTCATAATAGGTTGCTGCGATAGCATTCATGACATACTAAATGTATTTTATATTATTTTAGTTACCGATAGTTTTGGGTTTCATAATTTTAATGAAATATAAAATTAGAATCTTTTTATTGGTTCAATGACGAGATTACTCGTTCTATTATATTCAATTGTTCCTTATTACAATTTACCAATAAAACAATAAGTTTGTAACAAGGCTTTTAGGTTGTGTTTCTTGTTTTGAAATGATTTAAGTATTTTTAAGTTTGAAAGTGATATTTGAGTTATATTAAATAATTAAGTCATAATTTAATCAAAATGCTAGGTATACATTTTAAATAAAGGAAGGGTGTTAAAGTCTACACATTACAATTAATTTCGACGTTTATCTTCACCCTTGCCTTAGTTATTATGCCTTATTAATAAAAATATGCAGTTCTAAAAGAACAAATAAGTAAAAATAATAAAAACTCAATTCTCCCAATATTTTTTAAGATCTGTGTAGGGTCTTTTTTTAATAAGGCTTTATCTTTTAATTGCATTTGATGGACCAAACATAATTTTTCTTTAGTTTTTATAACTTCTAAGCTTGTTCTCGGAACTATGTAAGTAGTTAATTTAATCTTGCGATTTCCACTTTGTAATATGTTTTGTATATAAATGTGAAAATGTATAATTTTTTGACATTTTTTGAATGGCCACTATTAATTTAGACTTGGTAGTACAATTAATTAAATCAACCTATTTTTATTATTTATGGCTTGTTGTATTGTCACTTAAAAACTAGAACTTTTGGATTCCCATATACATATTGAATAAAGTAATATGTACAATGTATGTACCCAAATCAATTTTATAAATATATTATTGTGATAAGTTATGTATAGGTATAACTTGAAATCATTACCATCGATAATGTTTAGTCAATGAAAATTAAGTCTTGAATGGAGATGATAATCACTATTAATGTGTTAGCTGACGGTATTTAGTTTACACAAGTTGTTTCTCAATTAGTTAGAACTGGAATATTTTGTTGTATAATTTGGTTGTACTTGATGTAAGTTAATCATAGACATAACCTAGCAACATAAATATTGTGTGTACAATTTTTGTCTGGAAACTTGTAGATGAAATAAAAATAAATAAAATATACAAGCGCATTTTTATTTATAATAATATATACCCATTCATGCAAAACGGACAATGGTGCCGATTCTGTTGTACACCGAACTAAACTAACTAAACTATCACTAAAATTCCTTACTTTTGGCTATGAGAATCTTAAAGCTATTCTGCAAAAAAAGATCTCTAAATTTAAAAATAATTTTGACACAACTAAAATCGAATTTGACAAACGCGACTCCACGTTTGCCCTACCCCGTGATCTTTTTTAGAGCCGGAATCGCGCAGGGGGGGCAGCCTCAACGTGTTTTAAATGGATTTTTTTACTTTTTGTATCGAAAATATGAAAAATTATTACCTACATGTTGAGTTTTAGTGGTGTATGGCGTTTTATAAAGGGGGTCGAAATTTTCATTATTTTTACGATAGGACACACCAATTTCGAGATATAAGCAAAAGAAAAAAAAAACGAAATAGTACTGTATTTGCGCCCGAAGTCGAGGTGTCAGTGTGAATTTTAGTTCTTGACAACTAATTTTATTCCACACCTTTTTAATCGCGATTAAAAATAGTCAGATTTAGTTAGACAATCAAAATTTTGTATTGAATAGAATAATTAGTTTGACAACAACAGAATAGCAAAATTACCATTTTCACTAAATTAAAAACTCAGTACAATCTTAGTGCTGTCAAACTAAAATATAGATAAGTTGTGTCACTTTAGTCAATTTCAGAATAGGAAATCGTCGTTTGACAGGATTAAACTAAATTTTAGTGATTTTTAGTTTAGTTTAGAGAATTTTGTGACAAGAGAATCGGCACCAATGATCCTAATAAGTTTCTCTTTAGAATATATTTTATTAAGTAAAGTTAATGCAAACAGTTAGTTAGGGATTAGAATTTTATGTAAATTTAACAATAGTATGTGTATAAATATATATGTATTTATTTATAATATAACTAATCAAGGGGACGCGTCGTGTCATTTCTTCCTTATTCTACTGGCGATCCACTCCAACCCTAAATGTAAACTGAAACAAAAATAAATAAAAAATATTTAAATAAGATTTACCTACATAATCAAATATTGTTTAGCAACACAGAATTGCACATCCTGCAAATGAGTCGAAAAATTCAATGAAACAAAAGTTAGGAACTAAATCAAATACTTAAAAAAAAAAAAAACAATGTACAAAACTAGAAAACGAATGTGTAGCTTAGCAGATAGAATTGAGATTTGTAAAGAAACCACTTCCGATTCGATGCGAATAGATCGTAAAGTCCGCTAGACGACCGCAAACAAAGCGCAGGCCACACCACGAACACAAGGGCGAGCTAGCATCGTTACGCCTTTTAAATTGTAAAAATAAATAAAGGTTCGGTTATTTTAAGCAACTTTTAACGAAGCAAACACCAGCCAGCTCGCAGTGAGGCCTGCATTCAAATGAGTGACTAACGGAAGCTTGAAGTCTAACAACACACACAAAAGACAGTTCCACATAATCTTCAAATAAAACTAGACATCATCAAAACCCGAGAAACCTTTTAAATATAACTTTAACGATAGTTCCTTGAATGTTACGAAATAAGTTTCTCAACACAAAACTTTATCAAACTTTGATTTATGGCTCGCAGATACACCTAGAGCCATCTAGTGCACTTGCATCAAACTAATTGACGCATGACGTTTGCACGAGGGCGCGAAATGCAAATGCCTTCATGATTTTTTTTTATTGTATTCACGAAAACCTTGTGATATCTTTTATAGGTTCACAGGGCAATGTTATCAATAGGTAGACAGGTTAAAAATTAAAATGCGTTAGTACCTAAACAATAAAAACTTTATTTAAAATTACAGATATATATAAAACGATGTTTACAGTTTTTGGTTACAAGCGCAATAGAACGGAATCGCAAAAAAGAAACATTTATGCGTAACAGCAGCAGATACCTAACAACAAATAAATAATAAGATAGCTAAATGTTATTATTTATTTGTTGTTAGGTATGTAGGTATGTAAAAATAATTTAATCTTTTTACTTACATACCTACCTCCAATATACAATGTTAGTAGATAGATTAGGTATACAGACTTTAATGTTAGAATGTGTCGCATACCTACACAATGTAAATAAATCTTTACATCACAACATGTCACAATATCTTTTGTTTATTACAATATATATACTTTACACTTTTCTGCATTCATAATATCCAACAATTTCACAACACAAACTTATTGAAACAATTTGGAAAAACACTTTGAATACTGTGTTAATTTATACAAACTAAGTTTTCATCCAGTGCGCAAACTGTAACCATTCAGCATATCATTCTCGCCCCCTAGCGTAGAAAATTTTCGTCATCTATACAAAAAAGAAAACAGCTGTTTCATAGAAAAGTGCCATAGCTACGCGATCAAAATGTATGGAGCAGCTGATTTATCTACGCTGGGGGTCTAGAATGATATGCTGAATTCATGGTTACCGTTTGCGCACTGGGATAAAACTTACCCTGCATAGGGACTTAAGTTTAAGGTAAGTAGGAACATTACGGTAATAGAGGTTAGGTAATAGAGGATGTATGATACATAGGTACCTGAAATATGTACGTGGCTCCTACTATCTCTTTAAATTATAATTGGACTTCTGAAGCAGTTGAGACTACACTTGAGAAAGGTAAGAACCAGTACAAAGTGTAATTTGGTTCCTAATCATGAAAAAATAAATGTGGTTTGAGATGGTGAATATCAAAATAAAGTTAAGACGAAACCGTCAGAGTAACCCGCAAATATTCAAATTTTCTTACGTTTTCGCAATTTGCAGATTAGTGTGAGGTTGTATGTTGATATAAATATGATACGCAGCTGTAACAAATATTTATTTATTTCTATAAATAAATATTTGTTACAGCCACGTAACAAATAAAACATCAACAAAAATCATTAATAGGTACATCTCTCTAAGTTCAAATTAACCTATTGAAAAACTATTTCTATTGGTAATCTGCTATACAGCAGATCTCCAATAGAAATAGTCTTCATAGAAATACCTGTATAGGTATTCCTAGTGCAGACACCAGTCTTTCAGAAAACAAAAATGCTTCAAAAAATCATGAAATTACAGAAAACGGTCCCGAATCAACATACAACCCGACACCGACCTAACAAATTGCAAAACACGTAAGCAAATTTAAATGCGTTACTTTAGCGCATACCCCTTAATTCATTAGTAACACGTAATAACTGATCACTCTTCAGAGTTTTCATCATTTATAATTTCAGCCGAAAGACGTCCACTGCTGGACATCGACCTCCAGGCTCCTCCACTTCGACCGGTCTTGTGCTTCCCACATCCAGCGGACTCCCACGGCCTTCACAAGGTCATCGGTCCACCTTGTAGGAGGCCTTCCCACTCTACGTCTTCCGGTACGCGGTCGCCACTCCAGAACCTGTTGGCCCCATCGGCCATCTGTTCTGCGAGCAATGTGCCCTGCCCTCTGCCACTCAGTTTAGCAATTGTCTATGCTATCTCGGGTGCCTTGGTTCGTCTGCGGATCTCTTCATTCCTGATTCGATCACGTAATGAAACTCCGTGCAAATCCCACTCCATTGCCCTTTGGGTGACTTTAAGCCTTCTGATAAAGCCCATTGTGAGCGACCACATTTCTACGCCGTAGGTCATCACTGGCAACACACACTAGTCGAAGACTTTCGTCTTGAGACGCGGTATTTGGGACAAGAAGATATTGCGAAGCCTCCCGAACGCCACCCAGCCGAGGGATTCGACGATTGACGTCTTTCTCGAAGTTGGACCTACCTAACTGGATAGTTTGTCATAGGTAAACGTACTCGTCCACAACTTCGAGTGTAGCGCCTCCGATCGTCATGAGAATAGGTGTTACACGAGCATTTGACATGACCTTTGTCTTGTCTATGTTCATTTTAAGACCCAGTCTTTCGAAAGCTCTACTGAGGTCATAGAGCATTGCACTGAGGTCCTCCATGGTCTCAGTCATGACAAGTATATCATCGGCAAACCGAAGGTGAGCCATTGATGTTGATGCCAGCCCCTTTCCAGTCCAGAACTTTGAAGACATCCTCCAGTGCAGCGTTGAACAGTTTCGGAGAAATAACGTCTCCCTATCTCACACCTGGCTGCAGGATTGGTTTTGAAGTCTGGTCCTGGAGTCGGACTGACATAGTGGCGTTTTCATACAGACACTTAAGCACCTGGATGTATCGTTAGTGGATTTGGCACCGTTGTAGAGACTGCAGTACAGCCCATGTCTCGATCGAATCGAAGGCTATTTCGTTGTCCAGAAACGCTCAGCAGAGAGGTAGGTTATACTCTTTGGTCTATTGTATAACCTGCCGCAGCGTATGTTTGTGGTCTATGGTGCTAAAATATTTACGGAATCCGGCTTGTTCGGGAGGCTGGAAGTCGTCAAACTTGCGCGCGAGACCGTTCCCGATGACTCTCGAAAACAGCTTGTAGACATGGCTCAGAAGTGAGATGGGCCTATAATTCTTAAGAAGGGTTGTCACCCTTCTTAAAGAAAAGTACCACCACACCTCTATTCCATGCCTGTGGCGTTTTGCCCTCGAGTATGACGGAATCTAACAGTTTCTGGACGCCTTAAGAACGGGTTTTCTGCCGGCGCTCAGGAGTTCAGAGCTTTACAAAGATCAAATCAATCAATCATCAATTTGCACAAAACAAATTACTTATAGTTAAAAGAAGAGCACACTTGAAGAACTTGTGAATGACCTTTGCCCAGCTGTGGGACAGTCTGGGCTAATAACAACAGACAGGAACTTATATCGCGATGAACTGTCAATGAGCCACCGTGGTAATGAATGTTCAATTATTATTAATTACTATAATATAATATAATTAATGTAATATAATGAATTACTATAAACAAGCAAATCGAATAACTAAACTAAATTAGTATTGTTCATCTGATCACAATTAGATAAAATAGCTAGGTATCACTAAATTCTTCTACTTAGCGTGTCGATGGCAAATTTACCACTAACTTAAAATAAATTAAATCACTAAATTACAATTTGTATTGTTGTATTAGACGACGAAATTTACTCGACTTCGACTTTTAATTGTATTCAGTAACTTGACAGTCGAAGGGTTACCAAATATTGACGATAAAAAGATAGTGAGGTGGTGTAAGAATGAACGAAATTGAATGAACTTGAAATAATGTACTTACTTACATGCAATTTTTTAAAAATATTTAGTAACTTATATTAAAAACATGAAGAATTTGTTATTTATTTTGTTTCTGTTGGCGTTTGGTAATGTATTTAGTTTCTTTCTATTAGAAGAAATTTAAAAAAGGAAATGAGTTTTATAACTATAAATTATTAGTTATTCTTATATTCCACATCTTACAAATGATTTTTTAAAGTTCTATAAAGAATGATAAAAATGGTTTAATTTAAAAAGAAACCATTATCATCATTTGGCCTTTACGCAAAATCGTTCAGTACCTCAAGACTATTAGTTTTAGTATGGTAACAGTATTTTTCTTTAAACTGTCAAGTTACTGAATACAATTATAAGTCGAACTTTAAGTGCTGCCGCGAACATTTATGGAGCCTGACGCGAGCAGGTACAGGCAACCAGCCATTCAGATGCACACCATAATTTGAAGTTGTAAATTGCGATCTATACTTGACCATTGATTTAAAATACGCGTCTTGTCAGACTGGCACTCCGTCCGAGCGAAGCTGAGAAAGCTGAGGTTTAGCGACAAAGAGCCGTTAAAATAATGGGGTCCCGTTGCTTAATTTTCCTCAACTCGGTGCCTTAAGTATTTAGGCTAGGTATCAGTGTAAAAGAAATTACAAAAATTTATTTCGTCGTGCTCTCATCACATTGTTTGAGTTCCGTTTATAGTTGCGAATATCACGAATACGAGTAGAATTATTATGATTTACTAACACAAAGTTTGCAAAAGGTAATATGTAGGTGTGGTGGGGGTTAGTTGAGCACGTTTTTCATAGACATGTCAAAATTTGAAATTCGCACCTCCAAGCGGGTTTTTTCCAAATTTGTGTTTGGACCGACGATGATAATATACTATAATACTTTTTGTGTGATCCTGAATAGATCCCACAGCGAAGCGGAGGTCTTCTTTTACAGAGTGTACATGCATCACATGATCACTAGGATTCTCCATCGTATGTAGGCAGGCGATTTCCTTAGCAATCATCATCATATGTACCCACCTACACCTATATTGTTCCCACTGCTGGGACACAGGCCTCCTCGAGGTGAGAGGGAGTGGGTCGAAATTACCACGCGGGCCCAGTGTGGGTTGGTAGATGTCACATGTCATCGAATCTCGAATCTAGGACATGCCGGTTTCCTCACGATGTTTTCCTTCACTGTTTTGAGAGGTGATGAAATCAATTTCACAAAGTAATGTGCCTGCCTGGGTTCGAACCTACGGCCTACGTAAGTTGGGGCGTTACCACTGGGCCACCACTGGTCAAGTAACTTCATCACAATGTTTTCTTTCAGTTGTGTCCAAGATTAAATTGGAAAATCCAAGGACCTCATTCAGAAAGTTGCATCGGTTCCTGCTTGCTATTTCTCTAATACTATTGCATGAAATAAACTGCAATAATTAAGCTGGGGCTGACTATTGCTGGTTCCCAGTGCTGACGTAAGCCTAATAAAGCCCCATAAAAAAGGTAAAGGGTATATGAGAGGACTATGCAGATGATATCACAGCGGAACTGAATAAGTGCATATTGTGGAACGCAAACCTACTAATATTATAATATAAATGTGAAAGTTTGTATCTTTAGATGTTTGTTACTCAATCACGCAAAAACTGCTAAATGGATTTGTATGAAATTTGGCAAATAGATAGTTTGTAACCTGGGTTAACACAGGATAGGTACTGTTTATCCCGGTAGTACGTACCCGTGGGATTATTTTCGACATTCGAGCGGGCGAAGCCGCTGGCACAAACTAGTAGATATTTAACGAGTTTCGAAAGACTGAACATAGGGTGAACATTTGTTTCTAAAGCGGCTAGAATAGTGTGTCCAGGGCGAGGCGACTGCGTACAAAAAGGTTGAGCTAAAAGCTCTCCACCAAGTGGAACAATAACCGAATAAACTTCGCTTTTCTGCCTGGATGCACGCGGCAAAGACCGACCGTTGTAACGATGCTAGGGAAGAAGGTGCTGCCATTTGCAGCAGCGGACATCTTCCGGCAATAAAGTAGCGGTCGGGTATTAGGTATTCTATTTTATTAGAATTAGAAGATTAGAAGAAATTTAGAAGCTCAAGTGTATTCTTGTGTGGAGTATTGCAGCCACTTATGGGATGGCTCAGCAAAATACCAGCTTGCTGCCCTTGACTCGGAACGCTGGGCAAAAATTGATAAAGACACAGGAGTCTTCATTTTAATTAACAACTGTCCGTAAATTATAGCAATCGGCCATTAGACAATGTCCACACGGTCGTAATGAAATCGCGGCGGGATTTTTTCGCGCACTCTATTTTCTGCGCACTGGTTAGCACCGAGAGTTCAAAATCGAACAGTATCGATTTGCGGGGCACTGGAATGTACTCTGTTCTCTTTTCTACCCAGATATAAAATATTACGAGCCATGGCTCACAATAAAGACAAGATGCTTGTATGACAGAGAACAGTGGTCGTTCATTAGTGAGAACAGTGGTGGCGTGTTGGTAATGACCGCGACTTACGAGTTGTAGACCGTAAGTTCTATTATTTCATCAGCACTGCTCTCAAAATGGTGAAGGAAAACATCGTGAGGAAACAGGCATGTCTTGGAACTAAAAATTCAAAGACATGTGACATCTACCAACACACACTGGGCCCGCGTGGTTGATTACAGCCCACTCCTTCTCACCGAGAGGAGGCCTGTGACCCAGCAGTGAGACCATTCTAGGCTGAGTATGCATGTTTGTATGACATAAGTATGTCGGTCAGAGTGAAAAAAAAATCTTAAGACTACTAACGTATCGCAATTTCAATTTTCGTCTGTAACCAATCAACGGCTAAGTATGCCAATCTGTGGCTTCGGGAGAGTTATTGAGGATGCACTAATGTAGCCCGCGACATTCAAAGAGGATGCACTAATGTAGCCCGCGACATTCAAAGAGGATGCACTAATGTAGCCCGCGACATTCAACGAGGATGCACTACTATAGCCCGCGACATTCAAAGAGGATGCACTAATGTAGCCCGCGACATTCAAAGAGGATGCACTAATGTAGCCCGCGACATTCAAAGAGGATGCACTAATGTAGCCCGCGACATTCAAAGAGGATGCACTACTATAGCCCGCGACATTCAAAGAGGATGCACTAATGTAGCCCGCGACATTCAAAGAGGATGCACTAATGTAGCCCGCGACATTCAACGAGGATGCACTAATGTAGCCCGCGAAATTGAAATTACCTTACGTTTTTTGCAATTTGCAGGTCAGTATCATCAAGTTGTAGTATGTTGATTAAAATATGATTCGCGAGCGTAACAAATATGACTTTACAGAATTAAAATCATCAACACAACCCTCTAAGTTCATTTAATCTTATTGAATGATTATTTTATGAAAAGTATTGATGATTTCATTAATTCTGTAAGTGGATCTACGTGTCGCAGGCTTCCGTGGAGCCTCCAGCTTGATCACAAGCAGCCAGCGGATCGAGAATGAGATACATGATTAATTTCGAGTGCAAGTCGATCATTCGTCTACCGAGAGGTTTATTTGTTTGCCAACCGAGCACCCGTATCTTCGTCCACACTGCATCTTCTTTCTGCTAGCTATCGGTCGTCAGGCCAGAACAGCAGCTACATTCCAGTTATGATCTTGCTTCTCTCGCAACGCTTGTCTTGTAGAAATCACCTGGAAAAAGAAATGGGAATTTTATTATTTCACAATTACCTTACAAATTCGACTATGTATGAATAAATAAATACATGTGATAACGTATATATAAGCACTACTTCTTAATATAAGGAAAAGTAAACAGACACAACAAAAAATAAAGTATTCAATATCATACTTACGTAAGCGCTAATTGATTGACGTACTGTCTTCGACACACAAATTGCTCTTGAGATCGACATTTCACATTTTAAGGGTGCAAGAGAATAAAGCGCTGGTCCCTTCTCCACATTACATAATATTTGACATGTTATTCCTAAACAGGCCTGCTCTTACGCTTTTGTAGGTACATACATTACAAATGTTTGATGTTTGCAAATGTATGATACTATTTTAATTGGTACATCTGATAAATCTGATTATATACTAATCAAAACTATATTATGCATTGAGGGTTGGCAATAAACCCATTCAGGAGTTTCTCATAAATAAATAAACATTTAAATCCATGAGATAACTAAACCCTGTATCATTTAGCGTTTATCGATGAGTCATCATCATCTGCCTAGATTCCCAACTATGTTGGGGTCGGCTTCCAGTCTAATCGGATGCAGCTGAATACCAGTATTTTACATGGAGCGACTGCCTATCTTCGGGCTTATGACGACCCGTAACGACTGTCAAAGATTCACGAATGACAGCCGGGACCAACGGCTTAGCGTGCTTTCCGGGGCACGTAATCTTTACGCTTTCCTTAGCGTTTATCGATCAGTACAGGTAGACAAATAGGTAACATGTACAAAACAAGGTTTTTATTTTGATCAGGGTTAAAACATCTATTGAATTAAGAACCTAACTGTTATAGAAATGCAGTTCTTGATACAAAACTGACAGCCTAATCGGTGTTAAGTAGTCATTTTAGTATAGAACTTACTATAAGAACTTTGCCTTGATCGAAATAATATCAGAAATACAAACACTGGTTCAAAATTTCAGGCTATAACTAAAGATTTCATTTTGTAATAACACGGGTCGTGTTTTGAGATTTGCCAAATATTATTTTATGTTAAGAAGAGACAAAATATATACTCGTATGAACAGCAACTTTTAATATAGGTAGAATTGTTCCAACGCCACACGACTCAGAGACCCATGAAACTGACACTCAGCACTCGCTGGCGCCGCAACGATCCTCCAAATTAAAAGTACCTTAAATACGATATACCATAATCAAAGCGTTAAGCACGATATACCGGTGCGATTTAATTGCAAATGGCATGCCATGAATTGAAGCCGTCTAAACAGTGTTTTGATGCAAGTCATTTGTTGCTTCAATTTTATTAAAGGTACTGGATAAAATTTTAACCAATGCGCAAACTGTAACCATGAATTCAACATGTGATTCTAGACTAGCGTAGAAACTTTCCATCCATTATAATACAAAATACTCTCTATTTCACTAATTTTGAATGCGTATTGCTCTTTTCTACGAAACAGCTGATTTTTTATAATTCCTCGTCGATTTTTTTTATAACACATGCTGAATTTATAGTTACAGTATGCGCACAATTTTTTTTCTGTATACTACAGACAAAAAAAATGGATAATGTTAATAAGGCGTATAAATTAGGAGTAACAATATCGTCTACTGCAGGAAAAACAACTAAAATATTCGCACATAAAACCAAAAAAAAAATTAAGCATACGTTTATCAGATAAAGCAAATAATATTTCATACAGATTTGTTGCAATGAAATAAATAAATAAACTTAATGATAAGATATTAGATAGATATAAGTTAAGTAAAATGAGGATGAACATAATTTACTACACAGATAGTAATTAGTGCTAGTACCTAAAATGATGTCTGTATTTTTAAGATGCTAAATACGCAAGACGTCACCAACGTGATTATTTAACTAATTTCTAAGCATCTCTATTCCACTAATTGCTTAGCGGGTAAAAACATTGGTCACTTTTATACGCAGTTGTAATTTTTTTTTTAAACCACGACTACGTGGGCCGTACATTGTTTCTGTTTTGCTTTAAAAACTAAACTAAAAAGGCGAATTAAAATAATTCACCATTTTATTAAAAGACGTGAAGTCATACATATGTATTTCATATTTATACCTACTACTTTTTTTATTAAAATTTACATTTATACATAATTATGTTGTAGCTATAAGATTAGGTTTATTTTTTATTTTGATTGCCCTTTGAAACATCTTAAAACCCCTCCTAAACGATATCTACTCCCTAGTAGATGTCGTTTAGATCATTTCGTATGAAGCCTAAGTACACTTATAAAAATAAAAAACATTTAACCCATTATTAAACCGCTAAATGTAGTTTTAAATCGTTTTACACCAAAAAGACGATTTAAAACTAAATGCTTTCAAACGTTTAAAATCTGTTTTGCATCTACAGTCACACGTAACTTTTTATCTTGCCTTTGTCCCATTTAGTTTGGGATTGGTGCAGCATGCCTGTTTCTTCCTAAGTATGGAAGTATCTTCCTAAGTATAGTCGTCATTTCGGTAGTTATCCTCTTTCCAGCCATATCATCTTTCACACAGTCCATCCATCGTTTTTTGGTCTTCCCCTACTCTTATTGTCATTCACATTCAAGCTCATAAGTTTCTTCACGACCTTTGCCACATTCCGTTGGTCACAAGTAAATGATCATCATCTGCCTAGCCTTTTTCCAACTGTGTTGGGGTCGGCTTCCAGTCTATCCGGATGCAGCTGAATACCAGTATTTTACTTGGAGCGACTGCCTATGTGACCTCCACAACCGAGTTACTGGGTAATACGATACCCCTTGGTAAGACTGGTTATCAGAGTTTTTGGTTGTCAAAGATCCACGAATGACAGCCGGGACCAACGGCTTAACGTGCTATCCGAAGCACGGAGGGGTCTTGGAATGTAAAGATAGTCACCCTTCCACGGACCAACCGCAACAAGCGTAGCTTAACCTGATCGATCGACCCGTGCGGCTGTTATTACAAGTAGACATATTCTCTAAATAAACCCTTATTTAATATAAAACGGCGGAAAACTTGAAAAGTTAAAAATATTTAAAACTCATTGGAAGATATGTTCGGGGTTTGGGGCTGAAACACTAGGGCCATGGCGTCAGATCACTTGGATTTTCCAGACACAAAGCGGTTGCTCGACTCTTCATCTGACCCGGCTGGCCGATTTTTGGCTAAAAAATCAGCATCGTCATACAAGGTGGCAATGCTGCCAGTCTTTTGGGCACTTTTCCTGTTGACAGCGTTGCGGGCGAATTTTTTGATGCAATGTGATTCCTGTCCTTTTTTAATATGCTTACATATATATATATAAGATTAATATTAACTCTGTTTGCTTATATATTATGTTAATATTAATCTATAATATACTTAGTCCTTATATACTTTTAATGTACCTAGTGTTCTACGTTAATAGATTTTTGAGGAAATTGACTAATGCTAAAATAATTTACTACCGCAACTAATTTTGCATACAACTTTTAAAATAAATCTCAGTGTTGTTCCTTAGCATAAAGATATGTGGCTTTAGTAGCAATTTTATCAAACAGAGAAATCTAAGGCTTCTCCAAGCCATTTACTTAAGCATTAGACCGAATATGTATCCTCATTCTCGTGACATTATCCTAATTTAGTATGTGGCCGACGCAGTATGTTTCTTCTTCCATACTTCTCTATTAGTCGTCGCCTCAATAGTCATCCCCAAAATGTGTAAATGATAAATGATTTTATTTCTGTAAGTAGGTCTGGTCTGTACAACACTTTAAAGCGTCAATCATATTTTAAAAAACTAGATGAGGTCGGCGTTTCCTATCTGACTACAAAAAACTCAGAGGGCACGGTCTCTTTTAAAATCCAGACATAATCTTGGTCAGATCATGTGAAGACCATGTAGATTAGTGTCTGAAATGGTATTTTGAGGAAAGAACCACACAGATTGAGTAGACGTGTCCAGTTCCAGCCGGTATAAAACGAGAATTTAGTTTTTTGAACCAAAATTAAGTAGCAAATTATGACGACCATTCCAAGTTATTTTTAATATGAATCCTATTAGTGTTTGTCGCCAGTACAAATATGGTATTGAAGATACGTCAGAATTCAATTAAGCAAAGCCAATTAGGTCTATCATATTTTGAGAAATCAATTGGCCATTCCTACGTTCACAAAATAATTAATATCCGACATAAAAATTCATTGAATACATTTAAATTCGACATATTTTGCTTACAACTAGTACAACACTGTCATAAGGCTGCAATTGCAATACATTTCATCTTATTTATAACCACGTACCTACGATTATTTTTCGGCGGATGACAGACTCGTCTTCCAAGTTATTTCGATAAACTAAAAGCTACTGAGTTATAAGTAAACCATACGTTTTTGACCTACTCTTTTCAGCCTTTGAACAACCAATCTACTCGGTATTTCTATAATCTGTACATAACTTTTATTAACATTTAGCAAGAAATTTACACAGACTAACGTTTTCAATTATTCCCAGTTTATGGAACACTTCTTACTCGTGGGATAGTATATATTACGCAAACAATTACTTATATTTGTAAGTTGGTTTCAGTACATATCTCAATTCTATTTGTAAGGTGGTAAAATTATTATCTTCCACTAACAGGCAGATCAAAAAAGAGTCCGTAAAGGCATGCAATAAATCTACTTCCTGCAATTAGGCTCGCATGCTATGCGAAAAAACTTCTGCGATTGCTTTTCTAAAATTCCAATAGTATTTTGCAAGTCGAGGTCGACAGACAGATGGCGGGATGACCTCGACGCGTACCGCGAAGGCTGCTTCGAGGTGGCGCGAGTTCCTTGAAGGATTTGGGGGAGGGCTTTGCCCAGCTGTGGGACAGTATAAACTAACAAAAAGCTGACCTAGTGAAGTTAAGTGCTACTTATGGGTATCTTCTTAAATTTAAAAGACCTATATTGCCTCCGACTGCACGAGATTGCTTATAGTATTCAGTCTAATATTTATCCTTTTAAAACAAGTCTCTTGTTTCCATCTTTTTAAATTAAAGTTCACTTTGTAAGCAGACGGGTTTTTTGATTTTGTAAATTATTTCTTTATTTCACAGTTTTTAGTTAATTATAGTTATTTTTGACGTTAATGAGACCTATTTATGTAATCCTTTATTTTAATACTCCACTCAAGAGGTTTTGAAAAAAAAAATCGATGACACAATATGGCGCCAAAAATCGGCCATTTCTTTTTTTTTTTCAATTTTGATATACCCAGTGTCACTCTCACAATTAAGACGAATCTAACGGCACCTCTTTAGCTGAAATCGATCAAGCCGTTTAGGCTACAAAGCGTGCCAAAGAAATATACATACATACACTCGAAAAACATAACCATCCTTTTGGCGCAGTCGGGTAAAATGCTGACTAAGTGAAGTGCTACTTCAAGCTATATTAATAAGTATAACACAATTGTTTTATACATAATTGATGTTAGTTAGTATGGACCATTGTACCTTGAAATATATTTATTATTGTAAAAAGTAGGGTACCTACATGTATGTTTACTTGCAAATGACTATCGAAAAGCCTGCTAGATATTTCTCGTAGAAATTTTCTTGCATGTGAAAATGCGGCTTATAACTACCACAATAACACAAGATTATGCAAGTTCAGCTGAACCTCATTAGACAGTTGTACTTATTTTCTTCCAACTCTTTCTTAATTCATGTGCCAGTGAAAAATACATAGCAATTAATAGAATTTAGTTTAACTCATTTTTATACAGTAACACTACTCTGAATTTAGGAAACCTTATCATGATTAGGGAAAACTGAGTTGCCTTGAAGATTTCTATGGTTTCGTTGCTAATTACCCAATGTCTTACGATTCCTAAGACCCTATGCACCACATATATCACTAAATAGGTACGTTTAAACTATAAACAATTTCAAAACATCGGTCCGTTTCCCTAAACCTTTTGAAGATGACAGAGACAAACTGATGATTAAAATATATTTAGCGTTAAACGTATCGCGAAATTCAAATTTTCTTACGATTTTTTTCAACTTGCAGGTTGGAGTTTTTCTTTTTTTTTTGAGGATGGGAAGTCATCTAATAACTTCTCCCGCTCTGAGCGGAGCGGGAGGGCGTGTCAGACTTTTACTGGCTAAAACCCACCCGTGTTCCCTCCCTCAGTTGCCTGTGTGCCAGGGGCCACAGTATAACTTTCGAACAACCCGCACCCCTGGCATGTATCGGCCCTTGCGGACCCCACCATTTGATGCTGACATCTCTTTGAGGCGGGCGTGGAACAACGCGCCGTCGACCCGGGCTTGGTCCTTACCGGACGGCAAACTACCTACTACTCGCAGTCCGCAAGCCCGCGCCCACTGTGGCCGGGAATCAGCCTGGGATTTCCGACGCCCAGAGAGTCTCCTGCGGCGCTTAGGGCCGTGAGGGCCCATATATTATCTGTCCCTCACGTGCGCCGCCTCCCTCTTTGCGAGAATTACTGCTTCGCAGAAGGAGGTGACGGCTACCCATGCACTCTCGCTCCGTACCATAACCGGACGCGAGAGATCGCCGCCGCCGATGTCATAGGGTTATACTGTAAATACGTACGTATTACGGTCGTATTTGGTATTTTGTTCAACATACAACCTGATACTGACCTGAAAATTACAACGTACTAAAATTTGAAATTCACGGGCCTTGGCAATACCCTGGCGCTTCCCCCTTATGTATTTTAGTTTCCTTTTTCCTAAGAACATAAGGTATAATAAAGCCTTAATTTATTTAGAATAGTGGACCGTACCCCTCGCCGGTGAGCGCACAACAAGCCTGTATGTGCCACGGGTGCTGCTTTATCGACGTCAGGTCCAGCTGTTCCGATATCTCCGCCGCCGTCATCGAGCCTTTCACGTCCTGGAAGCAAGGAAACGGAATGGCCTTAATTACGGACATACATGATATCACGCAAGTAATCAGCGAATCAGTATGCGAAACCTGATACCATTATAGATTTTGTACATACATATGATTCAGTACATAATTCTGAAACCCACTGCGTTGAAATAATTCGCCAGTTATTAAAAAAATTCCTACTTCATACATTTTAACCGCGTAGGTATTGCGCCCTTTTCTATGAAACAGCGGATTTTTTTTGATAACTGACGAAAACTACCAAACTCAGCGTCGTACAGTAAGAGTTTGGTAACAGCTTGCGCGTCGATGATCCTGCGACCCTGTATTTGGTAAGCCACGTAATATGGGGCTAGTACGTTGCCAACACCATAATCTGCTTATAAATGTTACATATGCTGGAACACAGGCCTCCTCCCTGGGGAAGGTTAACCGTAAATCACCAAGAGGGCCTTGGTGCGGGTTGGTGGATCTTCGAATTTTTGGTTCTCCGACATGCCTCCTCGGTGTTCTTGGTTTCCTCACGATGTTTTCTTTCACCGTTTTGAGAGCAGTGGCGATGAAATAATTTAAACAAAAGTAGAGTGCCTGTTTGAAAAAAAGAATCCATGACCTAGTAAGACGTTTTCACTGCGCCACCACTGTTCTCTGCCAAATATCAAGCATAACTGCACAAATCCGGACTTCCAGCTGCTACTGAGAATTAACTAAAGGAAAAACCAAAACACTTGCGTTATTCCACACTTTTACAGTTGTTCTTTAGTCTCATGGAATCCCTAGAAAACTGTTTCAATAGAACAACGTACTTACAATATTTTTGCATCAAACAAAATGACCATAATGGATTACGAAATGTCATTGAGAATACCCTGAATAGTAGGTACAGCGTAATCTCAATCATAGCTTAATCATTTATTCCATTCTACACCGTGACATTTTAGTCGTCTTACAAAGATGGTCCACTCAATGTATCCGTCATAACATACCTCTAGGCGCGATTAAAACATTGTTATCATTAATTAAGATAACAGATACAAAGAAAAATAATGAATGCTTCAGAATTATGAAACACCCTCCCTGTTAATAATGTTTATGTATCAAACGGTAGAAGATTTCTACCTACCTATTATTACATTCCATCATTAATTCCATCTCCATAACAGGGTGTTTCAAACTACGTCATTCGTCTTAGTGATATTTTCGTGTTTCTGATTATGCAAATTTTCAAAAAAAAAAATATGATTGGTAGTAGATAGCAGTCATTGGGTACATGAAGTGGGCTGCCGTTGTAAGACGACTAAAATGTCACGGTGTATAATGAGTACTTTGGTAGTAATTTCATAATTTACTGAGGACTTTATGGACCCTGCCGGGCACAGGAAAATTGTAACATTCTAGCATAATCAGCCTATAACGTTTCCATGGACACAGACCTCCTCTCGATGAGAAGGAGTGGGCCGTAATTCACCGCGCGGTCCCAGTGCGGGTTAGTAGATGTCACATGTCATCGAATTTTTTGTTTCGGTTTCATCGTTTTTGTTTATCTTTGTCGGTTTCCTTCCCTGTTTTGAGAACAGTGTTGATGAAATAATGTACACAAAGTGAAGCATCTGCCTGGGTACGAACCTGCGACCAACATCTCGTACGTCGCGGCTGTTATTACTTCTCCAAGATATAGTAATATAGTAGTAGGTATCTACTATGTTCTAATCATCGCAAGACTAGAATAAATCTCTTTTAGTACACACACACAGGACTTTTGTTTTCCCAGTCCAACACGTGTTGCAAATTGCAAGTTCGACACACTCCATTAGTGATAACGAGCAAAATAGACCCCTGTGCAGTGCGACCTTCCTGCTAGGACCATTAATTCTGACATCTGACGACCGGCAGCCGACATCCTTGTCACATTGGATAAACATGGCTTGCAATGTGGGTTAGTAGAATTTATTTTTACAAAGTGTAATAGAACAAACGCAAGACCTGAAAGTAGTGTGTGTATTCCTAATTGACAACTGAATCGATTTCAGTAACTTTTTACACATATGTATAGGTATTGTTTTTTTAAACGATGTATTTTGCCATAATTTAAGTGGCAGTGGGGGGCACATTGCTCGTAGAACAGATGGCTATAGGACCAAAAGGTTAGAGTGGCGATCGCGTACCGGAAAACGTAAAGTTGGAAGGCCTTCCACATGGTGGACCGATTACCTTGTGAAGGCCGCAGGAATCCGCTAGATTCCGAAAGCACAGAAACGGTCGAAGTGGCGGAGCTTAAGGGAGGCCTATGTCCAGCAGTGGACGTCTTTCGGCTGAAATGATGATTTTGCCATACCTACCGCCGATTGAGCCAAAATAAATTCAATCTTATTTCAAGGCAATAACATTTTACTATATTATTAAGTAATGTGGGGCCAACAGGTTTTGATTAATAATAACAGTTAGCATTTTTTTTAAATTGTTTTAATTGTATTATGCTTTTAAATCAATACTTTAATTGGGTATCAGGACACTTGCGCGATAGACATTTCCGCGCATGGACTTGCGCACTGGAAATAACAGTCCTATTAGACGTCAATAGTGATCGTCGTAGGTTTTTTACAGCACATTTATTTTGTTTCTTTATTAGGTAGGTACCAAAATGTTCGAATTTTCCATCATCGATGTCGTTTCCAGGGCTTTTGAGGGTTCTAAAGCTGATGGTGGTGTGAAAATGAAAATTCAAGATAGCTGCCAAGAAAATTTTTAAATTCTGAAAACGACAACCATGGTAGAAAATACAAAAAATTTCTTGGCCACCATCTTTGATTTTCATTTTGACCCCACCATCGGCCTTAGTATCCCCAAAAACCCTGAAAAAGACACATGTGATGGAAAATTGGAAAACTTTGTTGACCTTAAATTTGAAGACCAGTCAGTGTCCATGTTTCGGCACCGTATGTCATCACGGGCATGGTGCACTGGTTGAAGACCTTAGTCTTCAAGCATTGCGGAATAGGCGACGAAAAGACTTGACATAGTTTACCAAACACTGACCAACCCAACCGGATCCTCCTGTCAGCTTCTTTCTGAAAGTTGTGTCTGCCGATGACTTGCTTTAAAATTTAGGTACCTACCTAATAAAGAAATAAATAAAAATGTGCTGTAAAAAAGCTACGACAATCACTATTGACGTCTAATTGGACTATTATTTCCAATTTGCTACACCCCTGCCCAACCATTTGATGAGAATACAGGCGTGATGTTATGAATAAATTTCATTTCCGCAACTTTTTCGCGCAACTGTCCGTTCGCGCAAGTGTCGTTCGCGCAAGTGTCTTTCGCGCATAGGTCCGTTCGCGCAAAAGTACAGTCGCGGAAACGTCCATTCGCGGAAGCGGAGCGGAAATGTCTTATCGCGCATGTGGGTTCGCGCAAGTGTCTTTCGTGCAAATGTCTTTCGCACAAGTGTCCCAGATCCCTTTAATTGGGGTGTATGAGGTCTTGCGTTCATCATGTTACATGTTGTTTATGTAGGTATAGTCAGCTTGAACTACTGAAGATATGGAACTTGCAAGGTATGATCCTGGGGGCCAAGCCTGCTAAATGGCTAAAACAGTGCAGTTGATTTTGACAGTTTCTGTAATCTCCTAATTGATAGGCGTCAATATCAATGGTTTTCTTTAGGAGTGCCACTGATACTCAATTGAAAAAGAAATCCTATTTGGCACCCAAAATTTGTAATTCTCGTAGACCTTGTCTAGTTTTAAACAGCACACCCATCCACTGCTGGTGGCATACACATTTCAAAATAGATTTTTTTTTGTGGAGGGGCGTGCAGTTTTAAATTAGACAATCTCTACATAATTACAAGTAAATAGTCTGGAGTAGGCACAATTTCGACACAATTTCCAAAAAACCTATTATATTTTATTTATTCATGTCTTCAAATCTCCATGTTAATCAACGAGATATTTTTTGTAGTTATGAATTTAGAACATAAGCCAAGTTTTTGGCGCAATGCTGTTGTTTTAATATGGTTGTCATAACGAAATTGCGCAATGCTGTTGTAATTGAAAAAGGCAGAATCAGCCCCTGGACCAGCAGGGGTTGAAGTTTCTTAGTGAACTAATTCGCGGGCAACAGTTTTCATTCTTTATTTATTTCTTTATTTATATATGTATATGTTCTTCTCTTTTATCGGCTCTAACTAAACATAATACCAGTATAATAATAATATTAGTATAATGCAAATAAATAAAATTGAAGTGTCTGTTTGTAATAAATCCCCTTCCCCTCGGACCGCGAAAGCGTTTAGACGTGCATTCCGTACAAGTGTTTCCATTTTTTATTTTTATTTAAAACAAATACTTATTTCGAAATTAAATGTTAAATATATTTCGCAAAAGTACTAGGCGCGCATAAAGTTTAAAGAGAACGTAAAACGCGGAGTACTGGAGGAAACGGGCCAGCAACAGCTGAGACGGAGATAGAAGGCGGAGCCTACTGCGCGTACGCCGTGCTTGCGTCATCCTTGTCGGCTGCCACAAATCAAGAGCGATAACGATTAGCGAGTAACTTACTTATATTACTTTGCTTTATTTTGGTTTGTACTTCTGATTATACTAACAAACAAGTTAAGGGAACATGTATAAGACACCACCCAAAACTTCTCCGAATAAATACTCATCGCTTTCGGAGTCTGATATCCGGAAGCTGCACGCAGACGAAGACTCAACAGGGAATGTCACCCAGAGAGTCAAAACCAAACGCGGATGCCGCTCGGATGAAGCCACCGCTGATGCCCTGGGTATGTTTAAAGACGACATCAAGAAGATGATCAGTGAGATGATGTGTACTCAGAGCACCCGATTGGACAAGTTGGAAGGTCATATTAAAGAAATAAAAAAATCACTACACAGAAATTAAGGTCACAAATGCTGATCTCGAAAAGGCAATGACAGCGATTTCCGATCAATTACAGTCACTCGAAAATAAAATGATGGGACTAGAACAACAACGTGGCTCCATGGTAATCCAGTTAGCTACGTTAGAAAACAAGTTGGAAGTTCTCGAACACAATCTCATCAAAACCTCTATAGAATTACGCAATGTACCCAAAAGGCAGAATGAGAACAAAATCATGCTGTTTGAAACTATAGCGCACCTGTCACGACATCTAGGCCTTGATACAGAATCCACTAGTATCCGTGATATTGTAAGACTACCCTCAAAAAAAGAAAATTTAACATCGAGTTTATCAGTTGAGTTTTGCAATACACTGACGAAAACGAGTTTTCTTGCTGCTGTTAAAGACTACAATAAACGCAACCCCGAAGCCAAGATAAAATCAACCCATCTAAACTTAAAATCTGCACAGGAAACACCTATTTACATCACTGAGCTATTAACAGCAAATTGTAAAAGGTTATTTTTCCTTGCTAGAAATCATGCTAAGCAACATCAGTACAACTTCTGTTGGACGTCAAATGGAAGAGTTATGCTAAAAAAGGACCCTGACAGCCAGACTATCTTGGTAAAAAGCGAAGAACAACTGAAGCAGCTGGCGACAATTATCAAAGCATGACTACGTGCATTTAAGTATACCCTGCTATATTTTATAAACTATTTGATTACTTTTACGATTTCTTCGAATTGCTCTATTATAATACTAAATACAAACACAAACAAACCTTACACACTTATCGATTACTATCAGCACAACATACTCTCATACATGAATCACTCAACACCTACATTTTACAACTTCCCCATGTCACCATATATACTGTCTACATATGCTTGCGTCCATCCCTATCATTCCTCACCTAGCTACTTTAATATCATAAAAAACTTGTTTCTAAATCTACTACCCCCAATCATAAGCTACCCCCCACACGTTCCTAAAACAAATACCACCCTATTTTCTTGTAACCTTCAAACTACCATTACTTTACCGGAAAAATGACCACTAACATAAACAATTTAATTGACAACATTGACGAACTAGCTGTATCAACTATCTATACATGCGCACCTGAGGAAACACTCTCCATTATGAAGTGTCCTAAAAACTTTATTAAAATCCTGACACAAAACATTCGCTCTATAAACCGTAACATTATGAACTTGCAGACCCTTCTCCACCGAATTTCTTTCGATTGCGATCTGGTTGTTTTAACTGAATGTTGGTTGCCATGCTCCAGCAATAGCACTATCCCGATTCTGAATAATTACTCCGCGTTCATGACCACCAAACATATCAATCAAAGTGATGGAGTAGTGGTGTATTCAAGTACGGACCTGTCTGTTACTTGCGAAGAGCCAGATTTCCACGGATCTGCTTCTGGACTTATTATAAAAATTAACCTTGACTTGGTGATAATCTGTATTTATCGTTCGCCGTCAATAGACAATATAAACAACTTTCTCACAGTTCTTAACAACATTCTTCCGTCACTGCATAGATTTAAATCGGTTGTTATAACGGGTGACCTGAATGTGGACATCAAACCTAACACATCTGACATGCGCTCCCATGAGTATCTAAATTGCCTTGCCTTTCATGGCTATCTTCCTGCCCCCACCCTACCGACCAGGGATGGAAATTGTTTGGACCATACGTTAATAAAAACAATTTCCCCCACCCTCACATTTGTCTTTAGCTCCACAATAACTGATCACTCCTCCTCCTTGCTTTGCTTGCAAGATAGATGTTTACGAACGGTCGCAAACTCCTTTATAACAAAAATTGACTATGAAGGGCTTGACAAATCAATGTCGCAACTGGATTTCTCACCTGTTCTCGGTTTAAGGGATGCAAATACGGCTACCGATGAATTACTGAATTTAATGACTGCGTCCATTTCTGCAAATACCACAGTCAAAAAAGTTTCATCAAAAAAGAGAATCCTCAAACCGTGGATAACACCTGGTTTACTACGGTGCATAAGAAATAGGGATGCTCTACACAAGAAAGTTAAAAATTCCCCAGGAAATGAAGTTCTAAAAATTACCTACCTTCGATACAGAAATTTTTGTATTAGAATTTTAAAGAAAGCAAAGAGAATTTATGATACAGAAGAACTAAAAAAAGCAAGTAAAAACCCAAAAGCATTATGGGACACTATTAAAAGGGTAACTAACACTACTAAAACTAAGAATAAATCTACACAATTACTAACTTTATCATCGTCACCTATTGAGTCCTGCAACACTGTAAACTCATTCTACGTTAACATTGGCGACAGGCTTGCAAATGATATAGTTCACACTAGTACGACGCAGCCACTGACAGTCACTCAATCCACTTCTGATACCGCATCGATTTCATCTTTCGTCCTCGACCCTACTGACCTCGACGAAATTACAACAGTCATCCGTTCATTGCGCTCTGATGCTGCAACTGGCTGGGATGGTATATCACCCTACATCCTGAAGAGGTACTCAACCTCCCTGGCACCCATACTATGCCATATTTTTAACCTCTGTTTCGAGACTGCCGTCTTTCCCACTTCTTTAAAAAAAGCCATCATTCACCCGATCTTCAAGGGAGGCGACGGGTACTTACCGAATAAATACCGTCCCATTGCAGTTCTGACTGCCCTATCTAAGGTACTAGAACGTCTTATCAATAAAAGACTTGTACACTACCTAGAACATTACAAACTAATATCACCACAACAATTTGGATTTCGTAAAAACAAGTCGACCTGTGATGCAGTTCAGGAATTAACTGATAATATCGTACAAAACCTAAACAGTAATAAAAAGGTCGTGACAATATTTTTGGACCTTGCGAAGGCGTTCGACACCGTCCCCGTCCGTTCTCTCTTACTCAAACTTGAAAGGATGGGTGTCAGGGGGTTACAACTTGATCTCTTTCAAAGCTACCTCACAAATCGCTCCCAAATAGTAAAGATTGATTGTTACAGCAGCAGTGAGCTTCCCATTTACTATGGCGTTCCGCAAGGAAGCATTTTGGGTCCCACCTTATTTCTCATTTTTATAAACGACTTATGCAATTTAAATATCCCAAATGCCAAGATAACGTCTTACGCAGATGACACTGCAATAACTTTCGTCGCCAACATGTGGTCTGAGCTTGAGGGAAGAGCACAGCATGGCTTTGATGTAGCGCTAAACTGGCTTTATTTCCATACGCTTACACTTAATACCTCCAAAACCAAGTTCATTACCTACTCAATCAGTTCTGCTACCCAACCAAATCCACCGATATCACTTAAAGCTCACACATGCAATTTGCAAACTCAGGCTTCATGCCACTGTGCAACTATATCCTCCACGGATGAAATTAAATACTAATAGGTATAGTCATAGATAAAAATCTTAAATTTAAATCTCATATTAATGTCCTTACTGGCAGAGTTCGCAAACTTATTTATATATTTAAAACCTTAAGAAATATTGCAAATCCTATAATTATACGTAATGTCTATTTTGCCTTATGCCTATCTCTTATTACCTATTGTATCCCCTGTTGGGGTGGTGCTGCAAAAACCTTTCTTAAACCATTGGAAGTTGCACATCGAGCCATACTGAAAGTGGCTACCTTCAGGCCACTAATATATCCAACTAATCAGTTATACAAAAACTGCAACGTCCTCAACGTGCGGCAACACTTTATGTTACAATCAGTTCTGTTGCAACACCGCATAACCCCCTATGCTGAAATTACCAAACGCCGAAAAGATATAATATGTGCTCCTCCAAAAACCCGCTTGCCGTTTACTAAAAGATTCTTTTATTATCTAGGTCCGACTCTATACAATACAATAAACAAAAAATGTCCAATATTTAAATTGTCTTATCAAAATTGTAAAAAGTCTGTACGCACATTTCTTCAAGATAACACCTACGAGGAAACAGAAAAATATTTAACTTAATTCATTTATGATAAGTTTGTTGAATGTACCACCCACCTAAAACATAGACCCACAATAATCCAATCCCCATACTTACGCACGCTTACGCAGCCGCACGCTCATAATCACGCACCTACACACTCAGACACACACGCAGATCCATACACGTACACACAGCATACATGCACACTCACACACGCACCCCCATACACACAAGCACACACACACAAATGCGCTCGCGCACTAATACCTGTATTTAAATATTTAAAAACTGTATTTTGTAAAATAAAAATAAAATGGTAGTAATACAATTAGAGGGGATCGGCACTGTTACTCCTTAATACAGGCTATTTCATAGCCTAGCAAGGAGAGCAGCACGTCACCCACTTGATTGCCAGAGATACTACCCACTTTGTAAAACTGTTACATGTACTACACAATCTGTTTTATATAAATAAAGTTTATTATTATTCCTTTATTTCACTTAATAGACTTATAAATTACATTTTTAAATATTAGTATAAAAAATTATAAAAACATTTAAAAATATAAAAAATAGTAGCCCACCGGTATCGGGAACAGGGTCCAAGCTACCGGCGGTCAGGGCTCCAGAGAGAGGAACCTCCTAACAATGCGAGCCGTGTCAAGAAGTACCGCTTTCTGAATCAGGCCCTTGACCCAGCTGCCCAACGAGAGCCTCCTTAGGTGTTGGTCGAGGCTCTTGGCTATTAAGCCATTGGCTGTAACGACTATCGGTACAATGATCGCTGAGTCCACATCCCACATGTCGACAACCTCGCGAGCCAAGTCAAGATACTTGATTTGTTTATCTTTCTCGGCTTTCACGAGGTTCTCGTCATGCGGGACTGTTATATCAACGATCATTGCACGCCGCTCTAGTCGATCCACCACCACTATATCAGGCTTATTGGCAACAATAGTCCTGTCAGTGATGATGGATCGATCCCAGTACAGTGTGACATGTCCATTTTCGAGAACTGGGTCGGGCACATACCTGTAGTACGGCACTTCGGATTCCACAAGGCTGTATTTCAGAGCAAGTTGCTGGTGGATAATCCTGGCTACAAGGTTGTGTCTATGCAAGTACTCCTCGTTAGCTAGACGAGAACACCCGGAGATAATATGTCTGATTGATTCACCCGGACGGTGGCATGCCCGACAGATGTCAACCGTGCCGTCTTTCACAATAAATCTCCGGTAGTTGTTCGTCATCATAACTTCGTCCATAATTGCACAGACAAAACCTTCGGTTTCTCCAAAGAGGTCACCGAAACGCAGCCAGGCTACGGACGCTAGTAGGTCTACATCGGGTCCATGTAGGGCCCGGAAAAAGCGTCCGTGAAGCTCCTTACTCTGCCATACTTCCATGCGATCTTTAGTGTCAAGCACTACAGGCTTGCGCCAGTTCTCTTTAGCCAAGGAGAGCTGGGTGAGGCCCTTGTCCACCACGACCACATCTCGATGCATCCCCACGTCGGCTACCAGGAAATATTCCCTGAGACTGCATATCTCGCGATTGTGGAGGGTCTTAGCGTTTAAGAACCCTCGACCTCCACACTTTCGCGGGATATACAGTCTCATTACCGATGACCGTGGGTGATGCATTCGATATGCAGTCAGCAGCGTACGGACCCTCCTATCTAGGGCGTCGAGTTCGGTCTGACTCCATTTGAGTATGCCGAAAGAGTGCATCAAAACCGGCATGACCCAACCATTGAAGGCGCGCACCTTGTTCCCGCCTGATAAAAGACTATTAAGTACTTTCTTCAGGCGGCCAAAGAAGCGTTCCTTCAACGATTGCTTCATGTCAGTTACATTGATGCCCAACGCTTCCGACATACCCAAATACTTATAGGTTTCGGCTGCAGAGAGGGCTCGAAGGTTTATGGAATCCGAGAGTTGGGTTCCCGCGGATTCCACAATCTCCCCTCGCTTTACATGCATGACCGCACATTTGTCCACACCAAATTCCATCCTGATGGCGCTACTGAAGGTTTCAGTTACTTTCAGTAGCTCCATCAGGTGCAAATTGTTGGGGGCAAAGAGTTTTAGGTCATCCATGTAAAGGAGGTGAGATATAACCTGACCACCTCTCCTCAGCCGATAGCCTATACCTGAATCTTCCAGCAGTGTGCTTAGAGGATTCAGGGCTAGGCAGAACCAAAGCGGACTCAAACTATCACCCTGAAATATGCCTCGCTCGATCCTTATCGGCTCGCTATTCCTCTGGATATTTCGACATCCTGGATATCGAAGGACCGTCCTCCATTGCCCCATACATGACGTCAGGAAGGTGCGTAGTGTTGTATCTACTTGTGGCACCGAGTCATAGGCCTTCTTGTAATCTATCCAACACGTCGAAAGATCCTTTCGGGAACGACGAACCTGTTGGCTAATGGCCATATCAATGAGGAGCAGCTCCTTAGTACCGCGGGACCCGTTCCGACATCCATTTTGAGAGACAGACATGATGGAGTTACTGTCTATATGATTGTAAATTTTAGCTCTCAAAATGGATGTAAGAACTTTATAGACCGTAGGTAAACACGTGATCGGCCTATAATTTTTGGGTTCCGCGGTACTACCTGATTTATGGAGCAGGTGAGTTACTCCTGTCGTTAGGAACTGGGGTAGCGAACCAGACTCTAAAGCAATCTGGTACTGAGCCGCCAAGCGAGCGTGCGACCTTTGTAACCATTTAATCCAGAAGTTGTGCAGCCCGTCCGGCCCTGGGGATTTCCAGTTGGACAGCGGACGGACTGCACGAGTTACATCTTGGGGGCATATGGTAATGGCCCCCATTTCTGGTATTGGATCGCAGGCTCGCTCGACTTCTCGAGTCCAATTACCTTCGGTGTGACTGACAGGCACCGACCAGATATTGTGCCAAAAAGAGTACATGGCATCATCATCCGGTAGGCGCGTATCAGTCACACCTTGATCCGGTCGTTCCCAGTCCCTATAAACCCACCTTTCATCACTCTGGAAGGTGCGGTTCTGAGTGTATCGGTCTACTCGCCGCTTATACCTACGAATACGGTTTGCCCATGCATACACTTTCTGCTTCAGGAAGTCTATGCGCTCTGTGATACGGGACAAATAATCCTGAGGGCTGGTATCAGTCCCAGAGAATGCCCGCCTCACAAAGCGCATCACTCTAGGGCGAGTGTTGCCCTCCCTGAAGCAGATTAGTTTACCGATGAGGGCTCTGGCCCCACCAATACGACGTTCAATTCTGCACTGCCAAGCTGGTACGGCTGATTTCGGTCGTGTAGCTCTTGAGTCATTAGGGAATTTGACGTGAGCTACACGACACGCCGCTACAGCCGCGCAGTACAGAATCGAATGAGTGTCGGTGAGGTCCTCGCAGTCATCAAAATAGTTTGACAACTGCGAATCCAGAGCCGCCACCAGCGCCCTATTTTTGTTATTCATGGGCAAACGAGGTAAGCGTGGCCTAAGTTCGGGCGACATGAACCGATATTCCCGAATCGCATCCTCCAAAGCGCTCCTCAATTCCACACTGCATTGGGTACTTACGTTTGTAGCCCTGTCAACACTCCCCTCGTCAGCTTGAGGCGCGTGACTTGTGGTTAGTCGTGGTGGTACCACAACTGTCTGCAACGGGGGTACGATGACATGGCTACTCTGCATTTCATTTCGCAAGCGATCAAGTACAGTGTCATCCAACATATGATTACGCTGGATAGCCCGCACCTGATCCGATAGTCGTTGTGTCGAAACGTTGACAGCCGGTTCAAGCACCTGAAAAAGAGAGAGCATCCGAACACGGTACGCGGTCAGATTGTTTCCTCCTTCTGTAGCCCCATAGTATGAGCGCATGAGGTTTTCGTTAATGGATCGTGTCCATCTCATGCGCTGCACACTTCCGCCGGGAGCTGGGACCCTATCAGAGGCCGGTGGGCCTCGAGGTCCTAAGCCGTCCGGCGGCCGGCGTCCTCCTCGTCGACGAGCAGGTGGTGGCGTCGTGGGCGGAGAGAAATACTCGTCGCTCGAGCTCGACGCAACTACCGCGGCCGGTGTCATCACAGCGCCCGTAGTGGGGCTGGGTACCGGCGGCAGCGAGGCGGAGCTGAGCGACGAGTCCGGAGGTGGTGGGCGTGCATTTCTTGCGGCAGATCTTGTCAACAGTTTATCATATTTTCTTAATCTTGTTCATTGTGGTTCGGAGGTGACATCTGTCATGTCACCTCCGATTCGGTATTTTTGATTAGGTTTCTTACATTTTCTTATTTTACGGGTTTGTTTTTGGTTTTTTTGATGATATTTGTATGATAGTTTCTGGTTTTGTGTAAAATTAAAAACTCTTGTGAAATTGGGTAAAATTATTTTAACTGTTGAAATTGCAGAAGAATGTCTTTCGTGACGTTTTGTTGACACGGTGTTGCCTTATTATTATTATTATTAAATATGTCAAAATAACCGCTTTTTTAGGAGGAACTTAGGCTACTTTTTTTTTAGAAAATAAAATTAGGTTAAGGGTTCCGCGCAGGCGCGCTAAACAACTTAAAACGCACAAAATCTAAAATACACGCGAACGATGTCGCGGGTAGGGTTAGTTGAAAATATGAGCCAGTCCGTGTAAAAAAAGTGAGCACGAAAGGAAAATCTTTATAATAATTCACCCCCAATGGGGTTAAATAGGGGATATAAGTCTATGTAGGAGTTCGTCATTTTGTGCCAATGGAATGTTATTACATCCGGTACGACTTGTAAGTCTTGTAACCTTATATAGAAATAAGGGTCGGGTCCGATTTCATTTCTATAGGGCTAAAAGAAGTCAGACAAGATGTAAACTTTCACTTTTAACACAAATTGCGTTAACCCAGTAATCTTACTTAACAAGTTTGACTGCCTCCATATGGTTTGCATGTATGTTGTATTTATCTCGGAAAATAAACACACGTTCAAGGACACCACACAGTTTGGTTAACACTGTGTTTCGGATATAAATAATGATGACGCGATAAGGTTGACACAAGTGGCTGACACAAGACACATGATGGCAGTTTTAATAAATCTTGTGAAATATGTATTGCTCAAAACTGATTACATTTGATATTTTAACGTGGTGTTAAAGTTGTTGTAAAGTATACATAATCAGTGTATAATGTCCCCACTGCTATGTCACAGGCTTCCTCTCTTTTGGAGGGGGGTCGTAACCCACAACTTGGCCCGGTGTGGGTTGGCACATGTCACAAGTCTTGAATTTTTGTTTCTAGGACATGCCGGTTTCCTCACGACGTTTTCATTCACCCCGTTTTGAGAGCAGCGGTGATGAAATAAATTACACAAAGGAACCTGCCTGACTGGGTTTGAACCCACGACGTATGTCGTAAGTAAGTAAGTCGCGGCCGTTACTACTGGGCTCTACCTGCTCTTATTGCTCGATGGTTTTTATAATTAAAACTGCAAAATTACTTTTATTTTAGTTGCCATTCGATTCAACTAACGTCAAACGCATAGCTATTTGAAACTTATTTGCTGTCGCGATGCGCTATTGACTAAAACCTAAAAGTTTGCGTCTTACCGCGCCTTAAGCTGTCCAAATAAATAAGTAATATATCGAATTAAATAGTACAAGAGACAAAACAACGATCTATTTTAAATATCTACGCGTCAATTTAATTGTGGGTACCATTATCTGGGACTTTCACATTCCACAGGCAGATTTGAAGGTTTTATAATATGACTTATAGCGACAGCTACAAGGTAATTTCGAATTTATTGTTACACTAGCTTTCACCAGCGGCTTCGCCCGCATGGAGTTCGGAAATTGCTCTACCGGAACGTACTACCGGGATAAAAAGTATCCTATATGTTAATCCAGGTTATAAACTGTGTGCCAAATTTCATCCAAATCTGTTCAGCCGTTTTTGCGTGGTTGAGTAACAAACACCTAAACATTAGTATTAGTACGATTTACATAAGCAGCAGTACCCACCAGGCTTTGCTAGAGTGGCCTAATACAACATAACATCACGCCTTTAAGTCAGAGGTGTATCTATTAGTACACCCACATTTCGCTAGTTATGTTTAAGTCCCCTGTAACAGGACGCCCGCCCAGAGAATCCAATTACCGGATAGTTCAATTCGAAAATAGCTTAAAAATCTGGATTTTTGGCCCTAATATAAATTCAAATTTTAACCTTAAAATCCGGTTTTTTCGAATTTCAATAAAGCGTACCTACAGCTTACGCTTTGTGCTATGTTGCGTTGCAGTGTTGCTACTCTAGCTTTAAATATTAATTTCCGAAATTCTATTCTTCTTATTCGGTCCGCTCTTGACAAAGCGGTCGTGATCGTTAAGTACTCGTAGCAGTATTGGAAGGGGCAGATGTGATGCACTTCACGACATTTCACCACCGCTGCCTGCTAGAGGTCATCCTGCTGCATTTGTTAACTGAACCTCCAATGGCAGACTTGATCTAGTCAGTCCAACGTGTGGGTGACCTTCCGCGCGGTTTAGTACCTTCTACTTCCCATGGACGACAAGGCGTTCTATGGACTGATTGTCACGCCGGGAAACATGTCCCAAGAATGTCAGGATGCGAGATTGTACTATCGAAAACAGACGCTGTCTGATACCGAGTTCTTGAAGTATCGAAACGTTCGTGCGAAACTCCGTCCACGAAACCCCAAGCATTCTTCTCCAGCACCACATTTCCAGAGCATCAGTTTTCTGCCTACCCACATCTCGCAAGCTCCACGTTTCAGCTGCTTAAAGAAATATGGGGAATATAAGCGTCCTCACGAGCCTGGTCTTCGTGGCTTTAGTTATGTTTCTGTTCCTCCATATTTTCCGCATCTTGTCCATCGCTGTTCTTATGATGTCCATACGTCGTTTAATCTCATCGATGCACCCGCCATTGTTTGAAATTAGATCCCCAAGATATAAGATTGGATTACGTTGCAATTCGCGATTTGGGTCACTTCAGGCAAATTATTCCTAGCACGGTCAACAGTCATCACCTGGGTCTTGCTGCGATTAATTTTTAGTCCAAACTCACGGCTCACTCGTTCCATCTTTGACAGTAGCTCTTCCAAGTGTTGCGAACTGGTTGCAAATAAGGTGATGTCATCTGCGTAACACAAGTTTTCAATCTTGTATCCACCAATTGTTACACCATCCGTCCAGTCCTCCAAAGTGATACGCATTATTAGCTCTGTGTACGCATTGGATAACAGCGGTAATATAATGCATCCCTGGCGTACTCCGGCACTAGGATGGAAGTCACTTGACAGGACGTCATCTGTGCGAACTGAGGCTTTGCCCTCTTCATATAGACGTCTCAAAAGGTCTACAAGATGTTTTGGTGTGCCCATGTCTAGCAAGGTCTTCCACAATACCGGCCATTTCACCGAGTCGAATGCTTTGGAGAAATCAACAAAACAAAGGAATATCGGCTAGGTATAATATATATTATTGATCTCTCTTGACTTCTCGATTATCTGGCGTACGATGAGAATTTGTTCTCGAGTGCCCTTCCCCTTTACAAAACCGGCTTGTTCCGGAGCGATCTCCTTAGACAGGTAAGTTTTCAATCGCTCGTTGAGAATATGTAACATTATTTTGCTAGCGTGTGATATCAGAGCAATGAGGCGGTAGTTGTTACATTTCTTCGTAGAACCTTTCTTGTGCAGGGGTGTGAATACGGTATGTGTCCACTCCGAAGGCCAAACTCTTGTCTGCCATACCTTAATGCAGATAAGATTAAAAATCTGGTCGGCACGTTTTCCTAACCCTTAGGCTTTAATTGTCTCTATAGGAATTGCAACTTTACCATTTGCTTTTTTTGCTTTTCAAGTGTTTTATGGCAACTCTTACTTCGGACAGAAGGTTGTCTAAATCCTCTCGTTCTGGGTCTCTACTTGCAAACTGTTGCGACTGCGGGTCCAGGAATAATGACTGACAGTAGCTCTTCCACGTTTCAGAGATTTGTTTTCCGAAATTATGAAGGCGAAAATGTTTTTAAAAGTCTAGGACTAGTGAGGATTTTAGGATCTATGGATGACGAAGCTTGTGGGTACAAGCTTCTAATACAAATAATATTAAATTCTTTCAACCTTTATTTGAACAAAGATATCATTGGGATGACCACTGATGGCGCAGCTACGCCAGTCAGATCAGTGGTCAATCCAATGATATCTGTCCACCATCACAGCTGTAATGGTGAAAGTTGGACGTATTCTACCTGTCCCGTATCCTCAATTATGTTTTGCACATGCTGTGCAGCTGGATGTACTGGCACTATTCTAACGGCCGATACAGCTCTTTATTTTCAGTAAAATCATCCGAGGACCAAGACACCTTTACTGGTCAGAAACTGGCAAGTTCTTGGAAAATGAGAATTAAAGAGAGAATTCAATTCGACTGATTATGTATGTAATAAACTAATAACTTGATCAGTATATTGAATGCTACTTAAAAACGGATACATTTTTTTTTCATTCTTGTAATTGTGAACCTATAAACTAGAACACGTGTCTCAACCGACTTCCTTAATTATATTTTAACATAAACTACGTGGCAAATGTAGATTTACTTAAATTTTTGCAAAATAAAATAATAACTTAAAAAATCCGGATAGTCCGGATTTGCGTGTTATTATAACTTTTAAATCCGGATTTGAAAAACGTCCGGCTATTGCAATCCCTAGCGTGCCTATAACTACATATGAAATTGATGTATGGAAACTTAAACCGTAAAGTTGGAAGGCCTCCCACAAGGTGGACCGATGATCTTGTGAGGACCGCAGGAGTCCGCCGGATGCGAGAAGCACAGACCCAGTCGAAATGGCGGAGCTTAGGGGAGGCCTATGTCCAGCAGTGGACGTCTTTCGGCTAAAATGATGATACTTAAACCAAGTCAAAGATTCATATTTAATCGCAACTAATACTATAAATGCGAAAGTAATTCTGTCTATGTTTCCATTTCACTCCGAAACGGTTGAATGGATTTAGATGAAATTTAGCACACGGACAGACCACGACCTGGGCTAGGACAAAGGATACTTGTTGTTCCCGTGGGATAAGTTTTGACCTGTAAGTACGCGGACAAAAGTTATTGTAACAATTCTTTTTCGCGTGGTCTTTTATACTTGGGGTACGTATTAAGGCTCGGCTAGCGCGACGCGACGGTCGCGTCGCGACACTCGTAGAACAATTTCTACGAAAACTTCATGGAAATTGTTCTACAAGTGTCGCGTCGCGCTGTCGCGTCGCGCCTGTTTGAAGAAAGAAGCCTTTATACACCGTGACATTTTAGTCGTCTTACAACGGCAGCCCACTTCATGTATCTATATACACATTTTTGAACATATGCATAATTAAAAAAAAAGAAAATTTCATTCACTAAGACGCATGACGTAGTTTGAAACACCCTGTTATGGAGATGGAATTAATGATGGGATGTTATGGTAGGTAGATATCTTCTACCTTTTGATACGTAAACATTATTAACAGTGAGGGTGTTTTATAATTCTAAAGCATTATTTAATTTCCTTTGTACCTATTATCTAAATTAATTGTAACAATGTTTTAATCGCGCCTAGACGTATTTTATGACGGATACATTGAGTGGACCACCTTTGTAAGACGACTAAAATGTCACGGTGTATATATTATTAGTATTATATATTCTTTTATTTAGTTTTTAAATTCAGTGTCAAGGTCAGATCAACCGCGTTCATAATAAATGTAAGCACAGAACACGGAATTGACAACATCTAGAGAAGGCAGTGCTAATAAAATTTGTGGCTTAATTTCTGTAACGTAAGCCTTCAAAGCCGTCAGTGTCTATACCTACGTAATCTGCGTCGTTGTGCCAGTATTTTTTTAATTTATACATACAACTACTGATAGATATTCCAAATAGAAAAACACAAAAACACTTTGCCCGACCTGGGAATCGAACCCAGGACCTAATGCTCAGCCGTACCGATTGCGATCACTAGACGCACGACACAGTTGGTTTTTTCTGTTTGTTTCAAAGGCCTCTCTCGCTGGTCAAACCAGGAGGTTGTCGGCGGCTTAACCAGGCTTACCTGTGGGTGCTTCAATATATTAAGACCCAGTGGCGTGCAGTCCATAAAGACTGAAAGACACTGCCTACCCTACCTAAATCATATAAATAATGTAAAACTATTATTATTTTATCAATAAAACAAAAAATCTTTATTCATAAATCAGAGCCTCAACAGCGTAGGCATTAGTATCATCGATACAATACCCATTCGTTCGCCGCACAATTTGAAAGCCACTTCGCATTGGGATGCACGCTCGGGAGAGAAACAATTCGTCTTAATGTTTGTATGTGTACTATCGTGGTCATGCAGATTCATTGGGTGTGCATTCCTATACATACCTGGAATACAATGTAACAAATAACGCACACTACCGTACAGAGTCGCGCCGACTTACCTAACGGCGTCAACGTAGTTTGCTACGCTGACGACACGCTGGTCCTGGCGCATTGGAGGTCGTACCAGGCGGCGGCCGACTTAGCGACACACGGGGTTGCGGCAATCGTCGATACGATCCCGCAACTGGGACTCGAGGTGGCCTTGCACAAGTCCGAGGCTATGTGTTTTCATGGTCCTCGGAATGCATCACCGACGGGTTCCCAGATAACGGCAGGAGGGGTTCAGATCGGCGCCGAGTCGACGATGAAGTACCTAGGACTCGTCCTCGACAGCCGGTGGAACTTCGCGGAGCATTTCCGACGCTCCCAGACTGGAGCGGGCCGGGGCTACCTTGAAGCGGCTCCTGCCCAATCTAGGCTAAAGGCCTCCTGCCTGAGGCTCTACGCGGGGCTCGTGCGGTCTATGGCCCTATACGGGGCACCGGGGCACAAAAAAAAAACGTACAGGGTAGTCACTGGTTTTTTACGATTTTTTACAACGAGACGAATTACGAAACTTTCCGAAGTTTTCCGAAAAAAGTTGGTTATGCGACTATTTTAAAAAGTAGCATTGTTTCATTGAATTGTCGCTACATAAACAACCATTACTTTTGTCGTATTATTTTTATATTCAGAGTTATTCCGACGCCATTGTTTGTTTTGATTTATTTGTTTTGGTTGTGAGCTATGATAGCACGTATTTAAGATTTTGACGTTGATAAATAGTGTGAAGAATAGATATTATTCACTGTGAAAGTTGTTCAGGTGGTGTGTGTATAGAGAAAAGAAAAAATTATGCATTTTCAAAACTATATAACGAACATCTACAAAACAAGTGATCGTGAAAAGTAGATGTAACAACTACTTTACCTTTTGTTTGTAAACTTTAGGTAAAGTCAATTGTAAATTCGATACAAAACAATATGATTCATTTAATTGCCTCACAGGTTGCAATGCTGTGCAGGTAGGTACAGCAATCGGTTATTCTGCTTTATTTTTTGCCTTTTTTATTTCTGCCTACCCTGTCTAAAACTCTGTGCACGCCACTGTTAAGACCTCCAGCTTCCGTCGCTAGGGAGGAGAGCAAGCAAGGGACAGGTTGGATCGGAATAAAGTGCTAGGAAACAGTGAGTGGCATGCTTGGTATGTATGGAAAAGGGTTGACAATGCTCTTGGAGTGACCGCAAAGTGCCCTCCGTGCTGTGTATGTAAGGCAAGGAAGGATAATGATTACCTGTTTATTTGCGTAAACCAGGAGGCAGGCTCTGGTCAGCTCTTCGTGTTTCAGCATCTGATGCAGCTCGTCACGACTTATACTCAGCCGGTGGCGGTCCGTCGAGTCAATTACCATAATCACGAACTGAATAGACAGAAAAATTTAATTTGGAATCATTACGCGTCACAATGTACATTCCGAAGGCACAACACTCACATAAATAATTTGCGTTCTTATTTAGATAATATAGATATCACGATTGTGACAGCCCAGAGCTGTCAACAATTCGGAACGCTCCGGAACGCGCGGAAGCGTGTATGTTATGTGCTGACGTTACTCGTCTTCACAAACACATTCACAGCGTGTTTGTACACTTGGTAAAGCGCTTCCTAAGATAAATTAAAATATTTAAAAAAGCTTTTATGGTGCAGTTGCGCAAGAACGTAAGTGCGAAATTTCAGCCGATAACTTCAATGGGAACTGCAGGCTTAGCACGGGCACCATTTGTTGACGGAAGGAGTAGACAAAAATGGTACGACGGCAGCAAAGTAGAAAGAGTCATCTGCACTTTTCACAGAATTCGCACTTTTACATAATTCGACTTAGAAGTCACGAAGTTTCAGGTCTAGGAAATAAATACTTCTGAAATAAAAATTCTTTGATAAAATAACCGCAACTTAAGTACTATTTAATTGCTTTTGACAGGTGTTGCTATTTAAGAGAGTTCCAGCAATAGGTTTTGATTTTGCAAATAAAAAGTTGACGCGTACTTTATATATTTTTTGTAAATTCACACAGTGCCGCGGCAGTGGCCGCCGAGCGCCACAACCCCTCTATTGTTGGTGAATCATTTGTGTAAGGTTAGTTGTTTTGTGAACTTAATGTCGAATATCGCGTGCATGCCATAAAACGACATTGCCTATGTGACAGTTAGATAATTTCAACCGTAATTAATTATCAAGATAGTGGGAATTATTCGCGACCGCGAGCGAGCGAAGCGAGCGTGCCGCGGCAGCGGCCGCCGAGCGCCAGATCCCCTCTACTGTTGGTGAATCATTTCGTTGGGTTACATGAGGTTATAACAGTGTGAGGCCCTGCATTAAAAAAATGAGCGAGCCGCGGCAGCGGCCGCCGAGCGCCACATCCCCTCATTGTCTGTTGTGGGTGAATAATTTGGGTTAGGTTAGAACCGTGACCATTAACGCGCGACCGCGAGCGAACGAAGCGAGCCTGCCGCAGCAGCGGCCGCCGAGCGCAAGATCCTCTCTATTGTTGGTGAACAATTTGAGCAGACAAATTGGGATAACTCCGTTTACTTGTAATTGTTTTATGAACCTAAAGTTGAATAACGCCTGCATGCCATAAAACGACATTGTCTATGTGACAGTTAGATACTTTCAACCGTAATGAATTTTCAATATAGTGGGAATTGTTCGCTACCATTAACGCGCGACAGCGAGCGAGCGAAGCGAGCGTGCCGTGGCAGCGGCCGGCGAGCGCCAGATCCCCTCTACTCTTGGTGAATCATTTGGGTAGGTTACATGGGGTTGTAACGAGGTTGTTTCCTGTATAAAAAAATGAGCGTACCGCGGTAGCGGCCGCCGAGCGCCAGATCCCCTCTATCAGGGCTCGGTTACCGGTTAAATTTTTATACCGTTATTATGTACTTGACGCAAAAACCTTTACATTCGGTTTCGTTCGCATAAACCGGTTAATTTAAACCGGTATTTAGACGAGTTTTATAAAAAGGTTTTGTTCGGATTAAACGGTTTAGAGCAATAAAGACCGGTTAATACGGACGCACGTTAAACAAACGTCGTGTGCTGTTGAAATCTCATGGATATCCTCTGCCTTGGGGCGGGCGGATGAGTCTGTCAGATTTACTGACTAAAAACCACCCCGGTGTTCCCTTCCCACTTCGGACCAGGGATCATGGGAACTTATGCGCCTTCCACGATCCCCAGCTGGTGCCGGACCGCCTTAGTGGGCCACCTCAGCCAGCGGGGGGCGTAGTTATTCTCGTAGTTTTAAATGGAAATTCAATGAAAATCTAAAAAGGTGGCTGTGAAAATTTTTGATTTTCGCAAAAGTGTCCCTATGTGCAGAAGTCCATTCGCAGAAATGTCTTTTCGCGCAAGTGTCCCGTTGAGCAAAAGTCCGTTTCGCGCAAAAGTCAATTCGCGGAAATGTCTCTTCGCGCAAGTGTCCCTTTGTGCAAAAGTCCATTCGCGGAAATGTATCATCGCGCAAGCTGCGTCTCTGTGTGCAAAAATACATACGCGGAAATGTATCTTCGCGCAAGCTACGTCTCTGTGCAAAAGTCTGTTTCGAAACATGAGCTAAATTGATGGTTACACTTTGCGCGTTGCTCTCCATGCCAACCCGTATAACAAACAATATTTGCAATTTAAGTTAAAAATAGCATAACCTAACCGTCGCATAATCTAATACAAATTATGCACTTAAGTCGCTTTTCGTCTGTCTGTGCGTTCGCTCAATTCTACTGAACTAATAGCCACACAACGGATAATTTGATGTGTTTAACATAATTTACAGAATTTATTCCGGAAACTTTATGTGTATAAAACACTAGCTGTACCCCGCGATTTCACCCGCTAATTATATATTAGTTTTTCTTTTTGCTCGGCTCCTATTGGTCGAGCGTGGTGTTATATAGCATATAGCCTTCATCGATAAATGGGCTATCCAACACTAAAATAATTTTTCAATTCGAACCAGTAGTTCCTGGGATTTCAATCTAACAAATTCTTCAGCTTTATAATACTATATCATAATCATCATCATTTCAGCCGAAAGACGTCCACTGCTGGATATAGGCCTCCCCCAAGCTCCGCCACTTGGACCAGTTCTGTGCTTCCCGCATCCAGCGGATGCCTGCGGACATCACAAGGTCATCGGGCCACCCTGTGGGAGGCCTTCCAACTCTACATCTTCCGGTACGCGGTCGCCACTCCAGAACCTTTCAGCACCATCGGCTATCTGTTCTGCGAGCAATGTGCCCTGCCCACTGCCACTTAAGTTTGGCAATTCTTCGGACTATGTCGGTTACCTTAGTTCTCCTGCGGATCTTTTCATTCCTGATTCGATCACCTAGGGAAACACCGAGCCCTTTCCAATGCCATTTGGGTGACTTTAAGCCGAGTCGAATTCGACGATTGACCTCTTTCTCGAAGTTGGACCTACCTCACTGGACAGTTTGTCCGAGGTAAACGTACTCGTCCACAACTTCCAGTGTAGCGTCTCCAATCGTCATGAGAGTTTGTTTTGTCCATGTTCATTTTAAGACCCACTCTTTCGGAAGCTCTACTGAGGTCATCGAGCATTGTACTGAGGTCCTCCATAGTCTCAGCCATGACAACTATATCATCGGCAAACCAAAGGTGAGTGATGTACTCGCAATTGATGTTGATGTTGTACCGTATGTTGCGGGTATGATATTTGTATGGTGGTGGGTAGATTGTTAACTTGTTCAATAAAACAGTGTGTCGCTAACCCTCGCCTTTCATTGACGCTGCAGATGTCAGCCCCTTTCCAGTCCAGAAACTTGAAGACAACCTCCAGTGCAGCGTGAAGAGTTTCGGAGAGATAACGTCTTCCTGTCTCACACCTCGCTGCAGAAGGATAAGTTTCGAGGTCTGGTCCTGGAGTCGGACTGACACAGTGGCGTTTTCGTACAGACACTTCAGCACCTCGATGTACCGATAGTCGATCTGGCACCGTTGAAGGGACTGCAGTACAGCCCATGTCTCGATCGAATCGAAAGCTTTTTCGTCGTCCACAAACGCTATAGCTAGCTATAAGGCAAGCTATACTTTTCGGTCTACCGTATAAATAAATAAATGGGCCTATAATTTTTGAGAAGGGCATTGACACGCTTCTTAAAGAAAAGTACCACAACATCTCTGCTCCACGCCTGTGGCGTTTTCCCTCGAGTATCACGGAATCAAACAGCTTCAGGAGGGCCTTAAGAACGGTTTCCCACCGGCCTTTAGGAGTTCGGCTGTAATTCCATCATCACCTAACACTTTGTTGTTTTTAAGCTGCTTCAGAGCCATCATAATCTCGTACAAGCTTACGTCCGAGATTTCTTCAGTACAGTGTCGGGTCCATCTAGGTCTTGGGCCGTTTGCCAGATTCGTAACGGAGTTCCTTGTTGACGTGTATAACTGTCCATAGAACCTCTCAATCTCTCTCAACAGCTCAGGCTTGCTGGATACGATACTGCCTTCAGTTTCGTAACCGGATTCTACCCAATAGACAAAGACCTTTGAGCCTTTATTCCACTCTATCGCGTCTTTAATACGTTCTGTATTAAAGCGGTATTAATAATATGTAGATATTAATATAAATAATAAATATAGTTTATAGGATAAGTTTTTAACCAGTGCGCAAACTGTAACCATGAATTCAGCATATAATTCTAGGGGGTTCTAGAATGATATGCTGAATTCATGGTTACAGTTTGCGCACTGGTTAAAAACTTATCCTGTATATAAGAAGAAAATAACACAATAAGCTTAAAAAGTCTAGTTTTGCGCGAATAAAAAAGCCAGGCTAGCACCAGAAAACTAAAAAAATTATAGTAAATATACGACATATTTATCAATCGGTGGCGCCGTGCAAGTAATTATACGCGAGTATTACGACAACATTAGATTTCAATGACCGTAGACAATAAGGAGACCCCTCTATGCATAACGGTGAGAGAAAGAGAGAGAGAGAGAGAGAGAAGAGAGGGTTTGATTGCAACTGTAACATCCGGGCTCGATCTAAGTGAGCGAAACGAGCATAAGACGACAAATACTGGTGAAAGGCTTGCACAGAACCCCTTTTCCTCCAATAAATATAAGCCGAATCAAAAAAGGAGCAGGGAGAACAAGTCCAATAAACAAGACAAAATTATAATAGAAAATCATTTCGCGTAGGTTACGAACACCAAAAAATGGAACGAGTGACTGGAGCGATTACACGACACGCACACACTGTCAACTTACAGTCACATGGTTGGCCGGCCGCCGAGCGCTCGCAGAGCGATAGCTATAGTTTTTCCAAATACCTAATTATCTAAAGTCTCACGCTAGTATTAAGAGGAAATGCGCCCGCATTTCCTCCTAATACTAGCGAGCGAAGCGAGCCCATCCTCTACAGAAGTAACTCGAGCCCGCTTACACACGACAAGAGCTAGCGAACCGAGGTCTCTGACACAACCCTATGACGCCGCCCCCTAAAATCCTACCTTACGTCCAAGCTGAACACCTGGCTACGTGGGGGGCGGACACGCGTACTGTACAACTGTACAAAAACTTATGCGGCTAACAAGGAAAGGTAACCCCTTTATGCGAATAAACCTCAACAAAAAGACAGTGTCCGTATCCAATCGCAGACACTGTTTAAAAATAAAACACAAACATACTTAACCTACAACAAAACAAAACCCAAAAAGTGAAACAAAAAATAAAGACAAAAAAAAAAAAAAACCCTATGACGCCAGGACTGAGCAGAGCGCGCTTACTTAAGCAATGAGCGCAGAGTATGACGAGCGCGCTAGCACATGACAAGAGCGAACAAAGCGAGCCCCCTCACAAGACCAGCACGTGAAGCAAGCCCATTACCAAAACTAGCGAGCGGACCGAGCTTAACATCCCAGGAGTGGGTGGAGCACGCTTTCCCAATATGACCTTTCATTTATAGTTGGCATAGAACAAGCTTAACGTGATTGTGCCTGGCAAAACTGACTATGGATTATTATGGAAACTTCTCTCACTAGGTTAGGTTTTTTTTTTGAAGATGGGAAATCATCAAAAAACTTTTCCCGCTCTGGGCGGAGCGGGAGAGCGTGTCAGACTTTTACCCACCCGTGTTCCTTCAGGTGCCTGTGTGCCAGGGGCCACGGTATGTATGGTTAGGTCGGGTTACAGTTGTGACCAAACGTTTTCACGAAAACAATCGGCGCGGACTCGAACTGAGCCTACTTAATTTTATTATCATGGTAATAATTGCCTGAGCCTACTGCACCCTCTAAGTGATAGTATTTCTAAATAATCTCTAACTTTATAAACTTTGTTCTGACCAGGATCTTTCAGTGACCTCTAGACAATACGAGACAGAATTTATTAGGGACTGTTATCTGTTTTACTTGTAATCGCGGATTTGACACGATTAATTTAAATTTACGTTCGCCATGTAGCCATTAAAACCATAGATAAAAACATTTTGCAATATTCATTTTTAAATCTTTAATGTGTTAAAGACAAATACAGTAGAATCTAGACTATCCGAATCAAATAAAACCAGGGGTATTCCGGATAATCGAAAATGCGGATAATCGATTTTAAAGTCATACCAAACAATAATTAATAAAAAAATTACATACGTCATTGAGGCAATACGATAAAAAATTACGAGCTATAAGGATAATGAATTACATAATACCTATGTAATTTAAAATTTTGAAACAATAAGGAACACTGTCGCGCAAACATATAAGTTTGGAGTACCTACACGTCGAAGGCGGGAATAAACATGTCATAACATGTCTTGCTGCGCCGTCAAATAATTTCTAAATCAATAATCAGAGCCACGAAGATTAAGTCCGGATAATTGAATATTCGGATAATCGATGTTCGGATAATCGAGATTCTACTGTAAATAAAACTTTACTGTGACATTTGTTATATTCCCTGCCCACTGGTCGTTTGCTTGTCCAGCAAATCTTTGTAGATACAATATTTTAGTCACATTATCCTGTTAACGCCTAACTCAGACTATTCAAAATAATTCGATTGAATTAAAAAATACTTACAAAATTACTGGTAGGTACATAAATGTTATTACTCGATAGCTGATTTTTTTTACCCATAATTAACTAGAATTTTAATTTTATTTAGATTATGACCTCGGAGGTTACTTTATGTTTGTATAGCTATAATGCCCATAGTATTTTTGCTTGCCGTAAAGGCAGAATGTACAAGGACCCTAACATAATTTGTAACAACAACTGATTTGTAATACCTATTGTAGGTACATTCTTTGCAAATAAATATTTTCTATTATTTTCTATTCAATTGCAAATAGGTCTCGTAAAGCAAAGCCACAATATACTTATTGTGACTTTTAATTAACAACAAAAGGAAGCAAACAAAATAACATTTCCTTATCGCTTATATGTAGTTATTTATTATTGTCATAATATTGAAACTACAAAAGGTATTAGAAAATGTGTATCTACATACACAGGTATCTACTCAGAGCATGTACTCATTCACATACGGAAGGACATTGTTCTACACGTAGGTATAAGGAAATTTTAGGTCGGCTGAATAAGGACAAAAATATTTTTGCATTTAAATATTGATAATTCAAATGAGGACATGAATTTTTAAAAGGAAAAGTAATCTGTCGAGTGTATTCATTCATTTTCAATCAGTCAGATGCCGTAGCGCCTGTCACTTTGACGTCTGTTGAGCTCTTGAGTTCATGCTTTCAAGCAAGACACTACTGAAAGTGATATTACTCGCTCTAATGTTACCTACCTACCGTACAAACATTCAAAACATAAGAAACAGCCGTTGTAATTACCATATTCACAATACTTAATACATACGTTTTGGTAAATTATAATTCTACAAATTCGATTATCCATATTAGCTGAAGACGCAATAAATCGTTTACAAGGCCGAATCGTCGCCGAGCTAGTCGCATTTGAGTGTAGAAGTTAAAGAAGGATTATAAAAAGACAAAAACAGGGAGACAGACATGACACAAAAGACACAGGTAAGAACAGCTGATATTGTGTTTGTACAAGACATTATGAAAAATCATTAGATCTATCCATGTACCTACATTAATTTACAACTACATTATTACCTATACATAATTTTGCTATAATCCTGCGTCGCTACATGTCGCCTTGAGCAAAACCAACAAAATATTAAACCACACGTGTCCCTGATTTCGGATCCCATTAGTAGAGGCAGCATTAAATATATGATTGCACACAGTAAATACATACTAATAGTTACTGCATTATATTCTGACTGACGTCAATAAAATATTGCGTCAAAGAAATACCATAATATACCTAATAATATAACAAAGCTGAAGAGTTAGTTTGTTTGAACACAGTAATCTCTGGAACTACCAGACCGATACAGAGTACCTGTCCGAATTCTTCAAACAAGTACTCTATATCGGTCTGGGTTCCGCTCGGATCGTCTGACCACTGTCTGGTGAAATCCTTGTCTTCCTGTTCTCCTCCAGATTTAAGCCCTAGAGGCACGACGCGAGTATGGTAGTTTGGGTCAGCGGACTGGGATTAGATGCGACATTTCTTTGCACCTTACCCATGGCGGCAAATTTGCTTCTCATCGCGTAGCCCTTCAGACTGTGCTGACGCAATTACTGATGTGATACGTCAGGCAATGGAATATTTTATCTGCTGCACTTGGCTGCGAGGCTCAGCTCTGGTATAAAGCGTCTTGTGCGCAAGCCGATATGCTCTACGAGCAGGCATATCAGGCCTAGGCTTCGGCTCGCAGTGACAGGGGCGAAAGTCATGGTGCTCGCCCAATGAAAAGGGCGTACAATTCTGCCGCCAAGGATTGTAAACGGGTGTTACGGTAGGCGCGTAGCAAGGAGCTCTGTTCCCTGGCTAAATCAGTCGAGACGAACTTCTGCCATCCTTCGCTTTCCCATTCTGAAATCTGATAGAAGGCTGGCCCATACCGCAAAAAAGGCAAACCTTTTTGCCTCCATCTTTGCCGAAAATTCACGCCTTGATACGGCCTCTAACTCTAACACTCCACCTAACATACCTCACTGTGGCTCCACAATGCTGGAGATCTCAATACACCTAAAAGAAATCTGTAAGGCCCTATGCTGTCTTGACGTGAATAAAGCCAGCGATCCGGATGGAATACCCGCACGAGGCCTGAAAAGTTGTGCTCCAGACTTGTCTCCTGTCTTGACGCGCTTGTATCGCCTCTCTTTTAAAACCGGAGTGGTGCCGGAATCTTGGAAGCTTGCTAATGTACAAGCAGTGCCCAAAAAGGGTAACCTTGCCGATCCTGTCAACTATACACCACTCGACGTAACCTCCATACTGTGTAAAGTAATGGTAAGGGTACTGAACCATAAGCTGCCAGCATACCTGGAAAACAATGAGCTCGTCTGTTGACCACCAGTATGGATTCTGTCGTGGTCGGTCTACTGGGGACCTTCTTGTGTAAGTTACGCATTGCTGGCGCGAGGCTATTGAGAAACACGGCAAAGCACTTGCTGTGTCGCTTGATATCGCAAAAGCCTTTGAAGGGTCTGGCATGCTAGTCTGTTGGGTAAGCTCCCCGCATTCGACATCCTTGCCGACTTTTGCAACTGGATTTCCGACTTCCTGAGTGATCGTTCTATCAGAGTGGTAATTGTTGGCTGCTCATCGGATCTTAAAGCTATTGATGCCTTGTGTGCGACTGTGTTGCTCAGGGGTCTGTTCTTTCTGCGACTCTATTTCTGCGGCATATTAAAGACCTGCTACAGCTTCGCGCTATCGGGTACGCAGATGACAGCACTCTTTCAGATAGATACCTGTCCACTGCAAGAGCCAGCACAAATGAAACAACTTCTAATGAATGAATTTGTCTTTAAATCTTGTTTCCCAGTAGGGTGACGACAATCTAGTCAAATTCAATGCTCAGAAAACACAGGCGTGTCTTTTCACTGCCAAAAGAAGCCAGTTCCACTTTTCCCCAACTTTCCGAGGTGCATCTGTACCCGTTACCGACCGCCTAACGTTTTTAGGCATGGAGTTGACGTCCGATCTCAACTTCAGCTCAACCATCGAGTCAAAAGCTTAGACTGTAACCCAGAAGCTGGGCATCCTTAATAAGGTGAGGCGATACTTCACATCCGGACATCTTTTGAGCCTGTATAGAACTCAAGTGCGTTCTTGTATGGAGTATTGGAGCCACTTGCGGGTTGGCTCAGCAAAATACCAGCTTGCTGCCCTTGACTCGGTGGAACTTAGAGCAAAAATGCTCATAGGCGACGAAAAGTTGGTGGCTATGCTTCACAGCCTGGCTCCTCGGCGTAACGTTGCTTGCCTGTCGGTCTTCTACAGACTGTACTTCGGAGTGTGCACAGGAGCTCCGCGAACTGATTCCACCATCGCCCTTTTACTACCGGGCTACCAGGCGCACAGCAGGGTACCAGCCGCATTTGGTTGATATCCCGACGAGTCGTACTCAGCGCTTCTCCACCACATTTATTATGTGCGCACAGCCAAAGTGTGGAACTGTCTACCTGCACCTGTGTTCCCTTCCACTTTTAACCCGTCTACCTTCAAAAACCGAGAGAAGAAGTATTTACTGGGCAGGCTCGGTTCATCATAGACCTCATCAGTCGCTTTCCATCGCTTTGATCGAGGTCAAAAGCAGGTCCTTTTAGGAATTTAATTGAAATAAAATAAATGCATTTGGTAGCCCAATTTTTGAGGGTTATTTAACATCACGCTACTATCTTTAGAAATCGAACAAAAATAATAAAAGTCAGAAAGAACGCTAAGCTAATACGAAGTAACGGGACACAGATATAGGATATATTTTATGTTAAAACAAGAAATTTTAAGCAGATAAAGTCGAGGGCAGAAGTTAGTTATCAATATACACAGAGAGCAACAATAAATGATCATTGTGGTTTGTTCAAATACTTGTATAACAATGCTCTTAATGATTTATAATCTTGCTATGCATATTTTATTATGATTGTTTTCTAGGTACTGAATAATTTGCGGTTTACCTTCTTCTTTTCATATTGATGGTACCTTATCAACTTTATATTATTTATAACTAACCCAAGTAGGTTTACCTTATTAAATGGATGATTAAACGTGTAAGCCCAACTCTGTGCCCAGTCTGCGTATTTGGCACAGCGTTTTTGATTGACACATTGATAACATTATTGTAAGCATAAGCATAATCAGCCTAAAACGTTCCCACTGCTGGGACACAGGCCTCCTCTCTGTGAGTGAGAAAGACAGGGCCACAATCCATCACGCAGGCCCAGTGCGGTTTGGTAGAAGTCACATATCTTCGAATTTTAGGTTCTAGGACATGTCTTCACCACGGAAAAGAAAAAACAGGTGGAAGTGCAATGCAACAACATTACTATAGGAACCGTTGTCGCCAAACTCACACATAAACCAATAATCATATAATGCACTACAAATAAACAATTCGTTTGATTTGACGTCTCGTCATCGTCACGATTTGACGTCGACTCTATAGATAGGATTTATTTTGCTTTAGCTCAGAAAGTATTTACAACGTTTTGTAATCTAAAGTCAAACTAGATTCGATTGCCGAGTAAATTCCGCTACTCGAATACAGATGGCAGTATTCCCAGTAGTCGCAATTTTAGACTTAATTGTGATAACGATAAGGTTGACATTCGTGCCGTAGGTCGATATCTAGTGCTACTCGACCAAGGTAACACCAGTGCAGAATACATTGAATTTTGAATGACATTATCGATATCGATAGATACTTTTTTCGAATTAAACCAGAAATCGGGTAAGTCTTGTTGGGAGTTCAGTAATAAAACTGTAGAAAGAATGACGTAGTATTATTTGAAAATAAAATAATTATAATAATTACGTTATTATGTAAAAGTTTTATTACATTTTTGATATAAAGCATCTATGCAACCTAATACACTTCTTAAAATAAATTTCGTGTATGAATGATAAGCAACCTATATTTATATTGTAATGTTTTTGTAATAAATATTATATGTCTAATTTTTTTATATCGATCAATCGATAAAACCAACATCCGACCCGACTACATAACTAATTGAGTAGCGAAGTACTTTCCAGAACGAAATAGTGAATACAGTCAATCCAAAATAAACTTTATTATAAGCTTATAAGGTTGATTTTAACTAGACGTTATATTAACTTATGAGTAAATCAAAATTAACTAAGATTATATTAGAAAACAAATAAAACTGTACTCATCGATGATACGAAACACCTCCATTTTTAAGATTTATTCTCCTACTATAATTTTTGCGCTCCAAAATGGAACGGCATAGCTACGGAAAAATAAATCATTCGCGAGACTAGCAACTCGACGCGATGTTAGAACACGACTGGGGCCAATTAAGCGTAACAACGCTTATTTGTGGCACGCGTGCCACGCCTACTGCTTGCACTTCCACCTGTTTTTTCTTTTCCGTGGTCTTTACGATGTTTTCCTTCACCGTTTTGAGAGAAGTGTTGGTGAAATAATTTACACAGTAAAGCGCCTGACTGGATTCGAACCTACAACCCACAACTCGTAACACGCGGGCGTTCCCTCTGGGCTACCACTGCTCATCTGACACCCACCAATTATTGTAAGTGAATTATAAACTTAACTACAGATCTACTGTAAACAAAGACAGTGCTTGAGATAACTACGCGGTGGGCTACGATACGTCACTACATACACCCCTTGCACTGCACCGCACCTACCGCAGGCACTGCCTCAATGAACCAATAAACCTGTATAACCCTGTATTAAACCTTAAATTAATTAGTTACCTCGCTATTAGTGTAGTATGTATTCCATGCTGATCTCAGGCTCTGCTGGCCACCGAGATCCCACATGACGAAGCGAAGGTTCCTCCACACCACCTCTTCCACATTAGAGCCTATGGTCGGCCTGGTGTGGACAGCTTCACCCAGGAGCAGCTGGTATAGTATTGTAGTCTTGCCGGCATTGTCCAGACCAACAAGGACAAGTTTGTGTTCTGTGGATTAAGAAGAAATGTAAGATTCAAGAATCACAGTACATGCTTGAAATTCAGTATATTCTAACTTGTAAGTCTTTACAGGATAAGTTTTTATCCAGTGTGCAAACTGTAACCATGAACTCAACATCTCGTTCTAGATCCCCCAGTGCAGAAATTATTTGTTGGTAATACAAAAAACATCAGTTGTTCCATACATTTTGACCGCATAGGTATTGCACTTTTCTATGAAACAGCTGATTTGTTTTTGTAAAAACCGACGTAAAAATGTTTACTAGGAGGTTTAGAATTTCATGCTGAATTCATGGTTACATTTTGCACACTGGATAAAAATTTATCCTGTATAGGGAAGAAGTAAATAAACAATCATGCATTTTAGATTTCTTAATTAGTTTTAGCAGTATCATTTTAGTTTCTTCTTCCATCCATGCCTGTCAGCTGTCATGCTATCATCACTCCCTTCTCTTTCATATCATTCCGCACACAATCTATCCATCTTGTTTTGCCCTTCCTTAGCCTATATACACATGCTTTTCTTCCCTCCTCATCACATGCTCATACAACTTTCAACTTTTCTGTTACTAGTGCCACTCACACTCAACCTTCCCCTTATACACTCATTTCTAACTCTATCCATTTACCAGTGGGTTTGCCCGCGTGGAAGTAAAAAATTATGCCAAAGTAACATACCACCAGGATAAAATGTATCCTATGAGTTAATCCAGGTTATAAATTATCTATGTTCCAAACTTTATCTAAATCCATTAAACCGCTTTTTGCCTGATTGAGTAAAAACATCTAAACATACAAACATCCACATTTATAATATTATAGTAGGATAGGATGCATTTCTTCCCCCCTCATCACATGCCCATAGCAAGCCAAACTATTTCCTTTTAACTTTTCTGTTACTGCTGCCGCTTTCAAACTTGCGCTTCCCCTGTATACTCATTTCTAACTTTATTCAAAACTATCCTATTACTTTTTTTTATTAATTAAGATCTGATAATTATGATAATGTATTTCTAGTGTTACATTGTTTCAATGAAATATTTCAAAACAATCATATATAGTGTAATAACATCAGTACCAACAGTATTGCTGGTGTAATATTGTTGCAATATCATGATGACAGAGTGACAAGTAAATGTAATAAGATGTAATTTTATGAGACTGAAAACACATTTCCTAATGAGTTGCTTTTCGTCACTTCAGTTGTATCATTTGTCTATTATGTTTTAAAAAACCAATAAGCGGCAGCCCTGGTGCCTTCCGTCTACCAATAGTTTTTTCTCCAGACAAAGTTCATACAGTTTTTATGTATGTTTTAGTATTTATTCTTGTATTTTTTGGTTCTGGTTTGGATCCTTATATGGTTCATCCATGGACCAAAAAACCATACCTACTTTCATGTTTATGAAAGTTTAATGGTAATAGTGATAAAATGGAAGTATAACTTCACACCTGCTATCCTTGAAGGATTAGGCATTATTCGAAAATAAATTAATAGGAAATAGCAAATAGTAAACATGAGAAATAAAGTAAACAAAACTGTTATCTTTGTACATTAACATATTTGTATTGTTACAATATGCATGAAAGTAAATGATAAGGCGCAAGTTTACGATTCACACAATTCTAATTCTGTACTTACTAAAAGTATGTTTGAAGACAAATATCTTTGAGTTTAATTTTAATTAGGTTCTCTGAGTCTAGTTACATCTCACAAGTAAATTGGGTCACACTACTGGACTAAGACCCTGCTTTATCAGTCGAAATTCTTACTATATACATGAATTAGGGGCCTCAATAAACATCTTACATCTATCTAATCGCGAACGTCAAAGTTATTAAAAGAAATTTTACAGTTACTTACCTTCATTCCCGAACAAGCTCCAGATCTTTGATATAAGTAAACCCATTTCGGAAAACTTTGTGGCAGTTTGCACTACAGGATCAAGGAGACAATGACGGAAAGGTAAACTACTTCTTTATTCTCATCATCGAAAGCCGTTTACCCAAGTACACGCAGTGTTATAACTTAAAATTCCACTGCATACTACTTGAAGAACTCTTTTCACGCTCTAGTTCACTTTATAATTTTACGAATGCGCATTTTTATTAATATTTGTAGCAAAAATATGTTGGCGTCTCTGTACTTTTCTTGCGAAGTTACGCGAACATTGGAAGACAAGACCGAAACACGATCACACACAGTGATCAACTATGACGAGCTGTGATTGTGACACAACACGCTACACAGTCACACTGACAGTTCGTAACAGTGTTACCAACTCCTACAGAATATTCCCCATAGGACCAACTTCAAATTCCCCTAAAAACCCCTAAATAAAAAAAAAATCTTTTGAATAGGAAGTTGTTATTGGTAATAGTGCGAAATCCAACCACCAGCACCACCTGCGTGTTGCTTAGTACAAGACACGAAATACGGCGTTAGTGTAAATATTTTTCAAGGCAACCTATTATAATTGACCAAAAAGAAAAGTGATTCTTTAATTTAACGTTCAGTTTATAAGAAATGTTATTGCGAATCGAAGATTTTTCGAAGGAATAAGTATTTCGAATATATAAAATAAAAAACTATCTTGAATAATCTACCCCCTAAAAATCCCCCTAAATAATTGTATCCCCTAAATAAAACCCTGGACATCTGGATTCCCCCTAAATTTAGGGGGAAAACCCCCAAGTTGGCATCACTGGCTCGTAAGACAAGGGTTGCCATAGCAATATTTCAAATGTCCACTGCCATTGGCGTAGAGAACTGTCTACGGCCGTTGGTAATACTCAAAAGTCAAAATCAAAGTTGATAATTGAAAGTAAAAACAGGTGTTGTAAATAAAATAATATGTTCACTGCATTGTGCTATTGACGACATACAGGCATCATTTATGCATCTAAAATTACACTAAATTATCAGAAGGGGGATGGACGAAAATGAATTGAAAAAGAAGAGAAAGGAATGAAATGAACCGATCCCAGCGTGGCTTGACTCGATTAATCGAATGAACCCCAAGATTTGCACTAGCCCCTGGAGCCTCATGCTTCATGGTGCTACAGAGGCCATTGCATATCAAGAAGTACACCGGGGGCGCTGTAATGGTCAGGGAGACGTGCCCTTAGGATAGGAAAGGATTGCGAGCCTACCGGATATAAATCCTTGAATAAGCAATGGACTAGTGAAGAGACGGATGGTATTTATTTTTAGGAATCTATTCACCACGTCGCCGGCATGTTGATTCAGGTCGAGCTTCTTGGGTAGGTTCTGTTTTATTAATCTTAGCTCTTTTCTATGCCGTTGCTACGCTATGTTCTGTGTTGCTGTTTTTATAGTAGTCTTCTGAGTTCTCGCTGCTATCAGTTTCTGCTTTTTTGTAGATATCGCTAGCGGCTTTCTTGATCTTATTCTGTCTCCAGCCATGTCCTTGCAAAACTTGATTCCCATGTAGAAGTATTAAGTAGCTTTGTGTTGGGCACATTCTTCGCCCCATCGCTGGGACACATTCGTCACCAATAGGGTGGCTAAAATTCAGTCCGAATTACCACTCTCTTTGCCTCCGCCGATTATCTTTCCCGTGGATTGAGCACCCTTCGCAAATTTTAGATCATCCACTGTGGTTCTGCGCTCCGCCTTGGATTCATAGTGTGCTTGAGGCATGGCCGGTTAAGCCCTTTAACCTAGCTGCCGTTTCAGAACCACCCGAGAAGAAACATTGTCTTGTAGTTTCGGTTCAACGTGAAGAGTCGATTATTTTATCGTTGTCTGCGTTTCGTCTTGGTCGAGACTTGCGTTGTGTGGTGTATGTCTGTCGTTCGTGCCAGTGCTTGCGGCCAGTGCTGCAGGCCAATACTAGCGGCCAAGCTGCATGTTGCATCAGAAACAACAGAACCTGAGTAGCACTCAGGAGCAGGAATTCGGCTGGTGCTGTAGGCCAGTGCTGGTGGCCAGTGCCGCAGGCCAGTGCTGGTGGCTAGTGCTGTAGGCCAGTGCTGGCGGCCTATGCTGGCGGCTAGTGCTGCAGGCCAGTGCTGGCGGCTAGTGCTGCAGGCCAGTGCTGGCGGCTAGTGCTGCAGGCCAGTGCTGGCGGCTAGTGCTGCAGGCCACTGCTGTCGGCCAGTGGTGCAGGCCAGTGCTGGTAGCCCGTGCCGCAGGCCAGTGCTGGCAGCTAGTGCTGCAGGCCAGTGCTGGCGGGTAGTGCTGCGGCCACTGCTAGCGGGTAGTGCTGCAGGCCAGTGCTGGCGGCTAGTGCTCTAGGCCAATGCTGGCAACTAGTGCTGCAGGCCAGTGCTGGCGGGTAGTGCTGCAGGCCAGTGCTGGCGTCTATTGCCGGTGGCTAGAGCCGGCGTCTATTGTCGGTGGCTAGCGCCAGCGGCTCGGGCCGGCGGCTAGTGCTGGCGGCTTGTGCCCTCGGCTAATGCTGGCGGCTAGTGTGGCAGGCCAGTGCTGACGGCTAGTGCTGCAGAACCGACCAAACATGGACGGTTCGTCTCAAAGAGCGACGCAAAATCGATGCACTCGAAATGTGGTGCTGGCGGCGACTGCTGCGGATCTCTTGGACGGCGTTTCGGACCAATGTCTCGATCTTGGAGGAACTTCGAATCAAGGAGAGGCTATCAACCACTGTACAGATGCAAATCCTCAAATACTTTGGCTACATTGTTCTAAATGAACGCTCCATGGAACGACTTGTTGTCCAGGGGCAAGTACAAGGCAAGAGGTCACGCGGTAGATTACCTACGCGTTGAACAGACCTTATAAAAGCTGCAACACAAGCGGGTTTGCGGGGGGTTTGATATTATCAAATATTACACGTGCCAAAGAAGTAATATAGTTTTTCTAAATATATTTTACAAAATAAATAGGGTGTATGAATTACTCAAGGATTTCGTTACCGACTCATAGCCACACCAGATTATCACACCAGTGTGAGAAACAGTATTTTTACTATCGTTTGTAACACCACTGATTTTTTCACACCATGTATGCGATAATTACTAGTGTAGTACCTACAAATTCTAATAAAATCGATCTGCTGATCGGCGTTTTCTTCCAATTTCTGCCGATTTCTTCATAATAAGGTACAAAGTGTTTTCATGTCTCAGTAAAACAAAATAAAACTAATAAAAATGGAATAATATGTTATATTTTGTGGTAAGTAGTTCAGCTGTGGATGGCCATAGTGGTTCATATGATAATACAACCTTTTCTAGTACTGACCGGTTGGAAACGCAATGCTTGAGATAATGATAAATACGGCAATTGACGGACCAACTGCAATACAGAGTATTTGGCGGGATCGCGTTGGAACATGTCGCACGAATTTTCATTTTCATGGAATTTAGTGAAATAGCGCATTAAATTGTATAATTTTGATAGTGAATTATTCAATTTAGTTACGTGTGAGTGCACAAGTGTAGTGAAGGTGAAAATAAGTGACTAACGTGGACTTTTCGTGTTCCCCCCAAAAACTCCTATTAGGTTGTTGTAAAGTTACTACCGCTTTACAATAACTTTGATTTGACTTGACTGACTAAAGACGACTATGACTGTTTTATAACTTCGTGCCCGATATCGGGCCATTTACTTGATCTAAAATAAAAATTACTTGACACTGGCTAAATGCACAAATCGTGTGAAGCCAAAATCAAAAAAAAAAAAAAAAAAAACTACTGTACAACTAATTTGCATTTCAACATCAACGATTGTTTGCACATTCGCTTACCATGGATTTTTGTATGCATAATACTTAGAAAACGTGGACGAGTAAATTGTTATTGAAGCAACACCAATAATACTATAAACAAAGTTTAATTTTTTTTTTTCGTATAATTATCTGGTTTTTTCGTATCTTTCATGACAGTGTAAAGCGCAAACAGGCTCGCTCACAATAAACGTAAGTACCATATACCCTCAGATTAGCTACAACGAATTTGAACAGTTCACAACATCAACGATTTTACAAATCGTGCATTGGTTTCACATTCAATTTCCATGGATTTTTGTATGCTTAATACTTAGAAAACGTGGACGAGTATTGTTATTAAAGCAGCACCAATAATACTATAAACAGAAAGTTTACAAAAATGTATCACAAATATGGTTTCGTCATAACCTTTGTAACCGTATAAAGTGTTCTGGTTCGCTCACTATAAACGTAATTACCATATACCCTCAGATTAACTACAATACAACTAATTTGAAAAGCTCACTACATCAACGATTTTACAAATCGTGCATTCCTTCCACATTCGCTTATCATGGATTTTTGTATAATTAATAGAAAACGTGGACAAGTGTTGTTATATAAGCAACACCAATAATACTATAAACAGAAAGTTTACAAAAATGTATCACAAATATGGTTTCGTCGTAACCTTTGTAACAGTATAAAGTGCTCAGGTTCGCTCTCAATAAACGTAAGTACCATATACCCTCAGATTAACTACAATACAACTAATTTGTACATTTCAGCATCAACAAATAGTGCATTCGTTCCACATTGGCTTACCATGGATTATTGTATAAATAGAAAACGTGGACAAGTGTTGTTATTTAATCAACACCAGTACTATAAACAGAAAGTTTACAAAAATGTATCGCAAATATGGTTTTGTCGTAACCGTCGTAACAGTATCAAATGCTCAGGCTCGCTCACAATAAACGTAAAAAGTACCATATACCCTCAAATTATAAAACTCTTAAATAAAACACAAGTACTTACTTATATTTTTATCTCATTTCTTTTTTACCCGACTACGGCGAAGCAAAAAGCAGGATTATGATTTTGACCGATATGTATGTATGTATGTTCATCTGTCCTCTCATAACTTCTAAACTACTTATCATAATTTAACAAATGAGGTATCGTTGGAAGCATCTTAACCGTTAAACCGCTGTTTATTATAGTAGCCTATGACGTCCCAATAAATTGAATATGGCACCACATCTAGCGGACAAAAAGTCATGACCTAAAATATTTTTTTTCAATCTTGCCATGTTTAGTATATGATATTCATGGGCTTAATTAGGACATTTCAAAAATATATCTAAATATTACTGAAATAAGTCCCAAAATAATTAAATAAAATATAGGTACGTACCTAAGTTTAAAAACGAAAACCAGACTACTGAAAAGGACGAAACAAGAAAGTTCCTTCCCGGTTTTCGTTTTTAACCCTTCATAACTCAGCAACTTAAAATCTGAAAAATATCCAATGGTGTATGTATGGTAACAAAAATAAACAAAGAAACACATATTTTTTAGTTTTTCTTTTATTTAATCAGGGGTCTATTAATTAACGATTTTAGGGAGTGTGACAGAAATGTCACATTGTATCCTATCACTCCTCTAAGACGTATGGAATGCCTTAAAGCAGTTGTTTTGCTTGTTGTAGCACAAAGCAACTCCACATTTTTCGCAAATCGTCTGTGATACGCCAGCACAGTTGGATATTTGCACGTGATCCCCTTCTCGTCCATATCGGTCAATGCTACACCTGGTCCTGCCGCACAGCTGCTGGGGGCATATCCTGAGCTAGACCTTTATGTGTTTTGGCCTGTATGTCTTGCTCAATGGTTCGCGGTTTTTGATTGGTTATGTTCCCCAGATTACACAGAATACAAGACACTAAATATCCTGACGAAAATCAGCTGACTGCATCTTCTCTTGCGTCTTCTCTTTTTTCGGCCTTATGTACTTTTTTATATAAGAGCCAGGCATTGGACATAACAAGATCAATGGTAAAACATACGAATCTGCCATCTCTTGCCTCGCAGGCGTATTTTGTACCTGCCCATGATACTGTCGATCAAATCGACACCATCCATATGGCGGTTGTATTCTCCTACGATATGGGGTCGGTCGACAGTCACGTATCTTTTGTTCAGCTTGTCGTAGCTTGACGGTAGATATCCCAAGAAACTAGAGGCGAGTGTGAAGATTTTGTTGTCTTTCCTCCAGGCTACTGTCGATATCAGTCTGTTCCTTCCACGTTTCCAACAACATATTCAACCGAGTAGCCACGACGTTATTTTTTAGATATATCCTTGTCTGTAGGAAGTTTGCAGTCAGGTATACGATTTTGTCGTATGATTCTGAGACTTAGAACGCCTTGTTTGGCTGAATATTCCAGAAGCGACAGAGACGTGAAATAATATTATTGTCAAAATAGATCCGAAAGTTTTGATTTGTTGTTATTTCACGCGCAAGCCTGACGATCACATTCGCTGCAGCGCTCAAATCTGGCTCATCAGAACAAGTAACCTCATTTTCAGCTACTGTTTCAGGATCAAATTTGTATGCAAATCCGCTCTCACCGCAACTTTTTGGGTGACTTGATGACTTTTTTTTTTGGGTGCGAAATCATCAAATAACTTCTCCCGCTCTGGGTGGAGCGGGAGGGCGTGTCAGACTTTTACTGACTAAAACCCACCCGTGTTCCCTCAGTTGCCGGACGCCGGGACCACGTTATCTCTTTCGAAAAACCCGCACCATGCTTAACCGGTCACGCCCCGAAAACGTCATTAAAACATTTAAATTGTACTAACATTAGGCTAAGTTTATCGTTACTAACACCCATGGAGTTTATCCGAAATAAATTGATTTGATTTGAAGTGTCTATCACTATACAGCGGCAATTTCATAAGTTAACCACTATTTTTTAAATAACCCGTATTTTCGAGACCGGGATCTCCCGGCAGCATGCCCTAATAGCTAGGACAGCACTAGTTAGGACTAAATGGTGTGGAAAAATCAGTGGTGTGACAAACGAGAATGAAAATACTGTTTCTGTGCAGTGACCATATTTAAGTCCATTAATCAGCTGAGAACTATACGCTAGCTGTACAGTGGTTTTCAGTTATTCTAACGACTGGTGAAAGCAGCGAAGTGAGAGTATACAACAGCGTCTTAGGGATCTCTAATCGTCATAGAAAACCATTTCGGGCGTTTCGTACTCAAGTAGCTTAGGTAGTTCACTATTTCCTCGCCTACGCTTTTTAATGTGTATATGGATGGCCTGATTGGCGGGCTCTGTAGCATGCATGTAGGTTTTCATATCGATGGAGTCGCTGTCAATATAAGTAATGCTGATAACATGGTGCTGCAGTGCCCGTCAATTAGGGCCCTTCGTCATCTAATTAGAGTTTGTGAGCGATATGCCGAGAGTCATAGTCTCAAGTAAAATGTTGCCAAGAGCGACTGTATGTTTTTGGTTTTGGTGATGAAACCCTTCATGAACCTCCTCCTATTTTTCTGAACGGTTCTCCTCTCAGTAGAGTGAAAAAGTTTAAGTATCTTGGCCACATTATCACCGATGATCTAAAGGATAACGAGGACATGGAACGTGAACGCAGAGCGCTGGTTTACAGCGCAATTAATATTAATCTTAATATTTTCTAAAACGTCTAGCCACTTGTTCAAAACGATAGTTAGCCGATTGATTAGTTCATTATGCCAGTATTTACCTCCAGATTCGATTAATTTTATAGTAATTTTTCTAGCTGTATGTAGAAACATTCTCGGCTCTTCTGGTAAAATATCTGGAAATCTTTTATTCACAATTATTAGTACTTCCTTCAGTGCATTTTGAGCAATATTTCGCTTTATTACCCATTCTTTTATATTTTCTTTAAATAAAATGTTTTTCAAATGAATATTTTCTCCCTCATCTGTCATATGTCTGGTTTGATTCAAAACTTTCACTATTTCTACTTGCAATCATTTTTTTAAAAAGGTCACTAACCGACTCCTTTAATTGTACGGAACTATGATCATTGATAACAAAATCTATGTAATTAAGTCGAGTTGCGAGGTTAGGACAATTGACGTTATCATAGCACTACTAACCTATTTCTACTCTTCAATCATTCTAGAGGCTGTGAAATAGCTAATATTTACACTATATGCTTTTGAATTGAAGTGCAGTAACACTACACTAATTTACAGCTCATGCAGTCTTGAATTGCTTTTAACCAGCTAGTATTAAGCTGTTTGAGGTAGCATTATAATAGAATTAGTGTACACCATAAAAAAGCCAATGGTAAAATTTGATTCTCTAAGACAGTTCAAAGCTTAGAAGAGGTGTGACTTTATCGCGTTAAGCAGCTGTTTACAAGCTTTAGTCTTCTTAACCAGCTAGTAGCATTATACGTAGCCAAACGGTGGACAATAGTTCTTTCAAGTTCTACTAAAAATACATTTTGTTATTTTTTCTCCATTATACAGCCATTAGTCAGCTGTGCTGTCAAGAATCGTCTTTTCCGTTAGTACAGCTACTTAAGAGCCTTTGACTGTAATATAGCTTATTTATGGATGTAATTTCCGCCAATATGCTGCTTGGGATATTTCGTATCCTGAGTTACCACCAATTTATAGAAATTAGAGAATTTCGACAATGTAATCAAGTTTTCCGTTGTGCCTAACAATCTTAGATTCAATTATGACATTTATTTTGTGTATGACTATCGTCAATTAGTGCTTAATTTAACGTGTCGGGTCAGCAAAGTGTCGGTTATAGTTGATTAACCAGGTACGCATGCCACTCGATGCACTCCGCTCAGTGCGATGCGAGAAAATTGTTCGCACAGCGCGTAATTGTTGCCAGGGGCTTGCGGAGACTGCACGGGGAATTTTCATCGGTAACGCCCAATCGAGCAAGGTCAACGGCGTCGATCCAGGTATTAAAGTCGCGTCATACCTGTCTGTGGGAGCCTTTATTCACAATTATGAAATGCTGAAGTTGCCGGCTTCAACAGAAATTTAATGTTGAAGGCTGTAAGGTGGGGAATTATTCAAGATTGGACAATGGTCAGAGGTCAAAAGGGCTGGTTTGACGCAACAAGAGAAGCTTGAAACGACTGTCTCAAGACCTTTTTTGTCAGGGACGCTTAGAGATATCAAGTTGAAATTCATATCAAATACGTAGGTCTATGGTCCCTTGAAGCTCAACGCAATAAAAAATACGGCTATTTATGCAATTAAATCGAAACCTATAATCAAAATTCCGGTTGATCTAGAATCATGAAGCAAAGTATCAGAGCACAAGGTAAAGGAAAAAGTCCGAATATTGTTAATTTGTAGCTTTATCGCGTAAAAAAACATCGTACAGACGCCAGCACATCAAGCTACCCCAAGTTGTAAAATTTTCCCAATTGAACATGGACCATAAGGTTATGTTATAAAGATGAAAATCTATCAAAGAAATTTGACATATCGGGGTAGCTTGATGTGCTGGCGTCTGTACATTACAATTTGAGCTTACATTAGCAATTTGAGCATTGAACGAAGGTGGAGCATATTTTTACAACTACAAAGGTAAATTGGTTCTTGGGATAAATTCATACCAACTTAGGAAACCTTCATTGTGTGTGGTCTGACACGAGTCCTACTTTTCGGCAGAGCCGTGCGGCTGTTATTACAACTTAGAAGACCAGTTCCGAGACCAGTTCCGCGGTAATCCGAAGCAGGATTTGATCGATTGATTGAATTGAATTGGAATTCCTACCATTGTCCTCTAAACTCCCGCCTTTGTCTGACGTGGGACAGAATAAAACACATAAACATTAATTAATGTATCATAACATCACCCCTTGTATACAAAAGTGGTGGTAGTAGGTACCTACCATAGATCCATAACTCTCATAAGGTTAACCTTGCCTATTGGCACACATACAGACTACGGATGGGTATTGTGCAAAAACCCTAGAGAAAAACCCTGCCAGACCTTGCCTCTGACTGCGTAACACACTATATCAATAAGAATCTGAATAAACTATTTTGTTGTTTTAATTATTGTTAATGTACAGACTATGTGGGTCATATTTTTTTGGTTTCTTTCTTTCTCAGTTAGTTGTAATCATGATCGGGCAGTTTGAGTAATGTCCTTTCTTTGGTATTGTTCGCCGAATGTTTGAGCTCCTAAAGTTCTGAGTTGAGTTGCACGATTAGTAACGAATGCGTGCACTGACTTGTCGGGTCCAGTCAATCTGTGTGGTTCTTTCCTCAAAAGACCATTTCAGACACCAATCTACATGGTCTTCACATGATCCTGTCAAAGTTGTCAGATAGGAAACGCCGACCTCATCTAGTTAAAAAAAATATGATTGAAAAGTGTACAAACCTGCTTACAGATTTTTTTTTTTTTTATTATTTATGCATCACCCTTTTATAGGATATTTATAATAGAATAAATTTGTCAGCAGACCAAGAGCTAAGTAAATTAGCTTAGCTCGTGTAGTTGAAGGTTTAATAAATAGCACTCGCCCTTGCGACAGAATTCTTAGTGCTTGTTTGTTTGGTAGCAACGTGAAAAGTAGGAATGAGAATATAAATATAAAAAACTTAAAAACATTATTTAACCTTAGGATGTGAATGTATGGTAAATGTGGTGTATGTGGATGTGTGGTGTGGCACTAATAGATAGAATAAGAAATGAGTTCATAAGAGGAAGTCTGAAAGTGGCATCGGTAACTGAAAAGTGTGAAAAGCAGTCGTCATGGTATGTGCATTAGACACGGAGAAATAAATAAAATGTCATGAAGACAGTTTTGAGTATGAATGTCAATAGCACAGGTGTGGACTGTTGTCTCCGCTAGGAGTAATAGTGTTATGTGGTTGTCAGTGTAATTCTGACAGTTTGGGAAGAAATATTCTTCTGAAATAGTCTACATTTTTATGAACCTAGACAAAGATCGTTAGAAACGAAAGACAAAATGACAAATTGTAGAAGGATATCTACGGTGCGATGTCAAAAATGGAGAAACGAAATTCCAGTATATAATAATGTACTCTGTGGGACTGTGTGAATGATGATACGTTTAGAAAGGGGTAACTACAGAGGTGACGACTAAAGTTAAGTATGGAAGAAAAAGACGTGTTGCGCCGATAACAAGCAAATTGGGATGAGGGCAAGAGAATGATGATGAACCATTAAAACAAAGAGGTACTTACATGTTAAGTATATTTTCAATTTCTCACATTTCATACAAATAGATTTGTTTTCAGTCTACAAGATTTGTTTATTTAAAATTTAGTACCTATGCTTACAATCTACGCTTTCTTAGGCCGTCATACCCCGTCACGTCAAAAACATATTAATTTTATTTTTCTCCAATTTTTTATTGATTTTCTTAATCTCTTAAATACATTCTTTCAATTCCCATCAATTTCCATGTTTCACTTCTGCCGGACGTCCCGTGACGGCCAATTTTTTTGTTATAGGTTTCTATCAGAAACTGTATCACCAATCTCATCTTCTCTAGTTTGAGTTAATGTGTAGTGGATGCCAGCGTTATAAGAATCACAAAATTAGCCTAAGCCGGTACACAGCTACCACTCACAGCCGTCAATTAAAGGAAATGCTTGAAAACACTAACTTTATAGTTTATGGGATACCTAATATTTCGTTATCATAATAATATGTCCAGATTTCAGATTATTATTTATGATTTTATCATCTGTAATTTGTACACGTTCGACAGTCGTTACGGGTAGTCAAAAGCCTGAAGGTCTCACAACCAGTTTTACCAATGGTTATCGTATCACATAGTAACTGGATTGTGGAGGTCAGTTAGGCAGTTGCTCCATGCAAAGTACTGATATTCTGCTGCATTGTTAGACTGGAAGCCGACCCCAACTATGTTGGGAAAAGGTTGGGCAGATGGATTGATATCCAGATTTCCGATTTTCCGCATTCCGCATATCAGTGATAACAATTGCACTACGAAAATCACCCTTACTGCTACGACACAAAGGCGCTGTCAAAGTCAAATTGCTACCACTGATGTGCGGTTGACTGTACCACATTATACGTACCTAAACATAAGATTAGAGCAATTATTCGACGAGTTTTTTGGAAAAGCATCACAAAATTTTAGCTACTGCTGCATTTGCATTACATAGCTATTGTTGCCATTGTTGGTTAAACTTTCCGCGTGGTGGACCATCCCACTGACTCCAGATAAATCCATTTTTAGTGTTTCCATACGTGATATGCCCACAGTGTGGCAAGGCTAAAACTAAGACTAAAATCTTATCAAAAGACACAGTTTTCTTTTCCTATCATACAAGGAAAGCAGCTTAGGTACTCTAAGTCCATAGTGTCCACTCGATGCATAACCATTGTACATTTAAAATTGTATCCGCAATGTTGTCAGCTCCATTGGTGGAAAATTGCCATGATTCAGCTCAAATGATTCAGTACCTTCGTCGGTACCCGGCAGATTCGTTTGATGCACAGATTTGGCAGTCCGTAGTATCTTTTTTAAAGAGAAGTTTGGGTCTCCACTACAGTATTGATATGCAGAATTATCAATTTGACATGAAAAACTTTGCCGATGTAGTATCATAAGAGCAGTATTTGGATCCGCATGTTGTAACGTACTTCTGTGTAAAATCACTCTGAAATTCACAAGAGAAATATCACATGGAAACGAAGTCTTGACTAACGGTAGAAATGTATAATAGCAAAGATTAGTGTGATTCTTGTCGATAAAAAATATATCTAGCACGTAATCCAAGGTGTTGGCGAGATAAAATGCAGATAAACTAGGTAACTTTAATTCATCTTGGTGCTGATACCGAGTAAAAGATTTATCTCCATCCACGAAGTTTTCTAGCAATAAGAAATTTCTATGACACGTGTTTCTACTATCTGCCAATCCTTCATGAGTTCCTCGGCCATCGTTAAATAGGACTCGTCGATCTAGCATAACCAGTATCTGTCCTTCTTGTAGAGCTGTGACACCTTGAGCATGATCTGTAATAAAAGTTAGCCGATTTCTTCTGTCTTGTATATATGCCATACTTGTGATCGGGTACATATTAGACTCAATACGTCTACTAATATTTAAAACTCGCGATGTGTATTGAAAACCATTGTTATCTGTAAAAATCTGTGGAGGATTACCATTTCCTATATCTGTCTGTATGGATAGAAAAAGTTCTAATTCCCTGTTCTTAGGAGATATTTCATAATCTACTTTACTTTCAATATATATAGCACTTGACAAAGGGCTTCTTAGAAGATTGAATATTTTTGTTGTATGTTGTAATAGTGGACCGTAAATGCATGTCAATTCCGTCGTTACTAGTCCCGATACTATAAATACTACTTTCTTCTTGCTTCCTAATCTATATCCTGACAAAATGTCTAGCAGAGGTTTGGTGACATTCGTGTTGAATAAAAACATTCCTGAATTAACATCAGAGACTCTGAATGCGCCGTAGTCAATAGAAACGCTTTTCTCAATGTTTGTTTCTTTCTCAATAACGGTTTTCATGAGGCCGGTAAATTCATCGAACAAGAGTCGATGTTTATAACTTTCAATTTGAATATCACCTGATTGTATTGGTTGAATTGTAAACGGAAACATTGAGCCGTTATTCACAACATCGTCAACATGACATGATAAACAATATATCGCAGCAGCGTTTTGCGATGCGTCATATGTTTCTTTTATTTTAAATAACTCAAGCGCCATAGGAGGTATCATTACTGCAAATATGATCTTGAAGAACTTTCTAGATAACTTGATCGTATTTTCCGAACTATATTTCCATACAGGATTAATCTGAACTGTTACGTCTTTTTTCCTATAATCCAATATTCGAATGTTGGGCTGTCTAGAGGTGAGCTCCACAATTTCAGTCCGCTCATGACTTAGGGAATTGAATATATAAACTTGATCTCCTGGAGAAACTGTTCTAAATAAAGAAATAAATTCACCATCTCTGTAGACGTACTTTTGCAGGTATGGTACGTGTTGTTCGGGCTTTAGACTCAAGAAGCTCGCTGCCAGTTCTTGTATATACCAGCAGTCTTTGACGGTTGTCAGAATCTCGTTATGAACATATTTCAAGACGTTAGCTGTAACTGTTCCGCTTACAACATTGCGATCAACTAGCCTCGCTACGGTTTCCCTCGCTTTAATTAAGAGATCGTAAATTTGGGATATATTCGTGTTTCGAAAAATGTTATGATTTAAAGCAAAAGAAAATAATATCTCTGTCGTTCTTAGCGTTGATTGTAGACGCCTTAGTAAAATTTTACTGAAAGGTCTAGATGTATAAAAACCAGTCCAATATGCGGGACTTCCAGAGCTTATATCAGCGAAATTAAGAAAATCACCCTTTAAACTATGTAAGTATTTATATTTGTCTTTAATAGAATCGAAATAATCTTTTACTGTTCCGAATTCTATTGTAGCTTTGTAAATATCTTTGTTAGCTGTTAAAAAATCAACAATTTTCTGATAATTATTGTACTGGAAATCAAATTCAGATTGCATTTCATAATGATATGGACCACCTATTGGTGCAATAATACTGTTATGGGGCGAAATAGTTCCTGTTTTAGAATACTGTTCTAGAAGCAGCTCAGATTTTTGTTTTACATTATAAGCGCTGACATCAAGGTTTTTATGATTTGTGGCAAAATTATATTCTGCCGCACAAAGAGAGCTATTCGGTCCGCACGCTTTAAATCCCGCTGAATTGAATTGAAGAAAGTGTGTTAAAACCGCGTGTCTTGGATATCGCTCATTACCTATTCTGTTTAATGCTTCATTTAGATTTGTTGGATATGATTTATCATCGTCCCAATTTTGTATCCAAATAAAGTCACTGTATTGAAACTCAGCAAAAAATTGTTCCCAAGCGTAATGAACATTTGTGATAACCAGTTCATTTATATCAGATGCAGAGAGGAGGTAGACCATTGTAGGGCTATGGGTAACGCTGCTAGTTAGCCAACCTACTTTTGGCACATAATTTAGATGTTGTTTCAGCCACTGCTGTCCTGAAAATGATTAGACTTATTTCATGGAACTTTTTTGTCAAAGTTAGTTCGAGTTCGAATTAAAACAATGCGAAATGTTCTCAGAAAATACAAGTGAAGAAAATAATTTACCTTCTATGAGTTGATGAACGAGCCCAAATAAATGTGTAGTTGCTTCGTCTGGTTCAACCCAACCTCCAGTGGTTATTTCAAGTCTGCCAGATTTGATTAACTTTCGGAACGCCTAAATCATACAAATCAACAAATAAAAAATATTCATTTTAATATTCTTGCCTTGTATAGCAACTTAAATATTTAATATATATAATTCTTCTTACCGATCGATTTCTGTGAGTAGTGGTTTTCCACCAATAGCTCAAATGTGAAACTTCATTCCAACTAAATGTTAATTTATTGTAGAATTGTAATTTCTTCACGATATTCGATAAAATTTTACTAACGCTATCTTTGTGATACTGTTCGAAAGTTCGTTTCCATATTGTATCCACGTGCGTCCGGGGTACTAATATCACCTGAAAAATATGAAAGAAGCCTTCAAAAACAAATTCGTCTCTTTTGTACGAATCGATATGATATCTAGATATGAAGATATAATACCTTAAGCGGGGGCCATTTCGAATTCATCATCAAAGATTCGTAACGGCTATCAAAAATATTGTTCCAAAAATGCTGCTTACTTATCCAAAAGGGCTGTGAAATTGTCATGAATTAGCTGTTATATTTCTAACGTTTCTTCATTATTTATTCCTACTGTAGATCTTACCTCTATATTTAATTGCGAAAACTTTTCTTGAGCGTCTATGTCGGCTATGGCTACTTTAATTACTGAGCAAGTGAACGGATCTGAAGTCAGATTATAGCTAAAAATTGTACTATCCATGGGCAAACCTTCAATTAGAAAATCAGCCTTTTCATTGTCTGGATCGATGTCTATAATACTATGTACTGTGTCTTTACGGATAGCCGAAGCTTCAGTCTGGGTGTTTAATTTTGGTATTAAAATACCTTTCACTTGCAAACTTTCTTTTTCCTTACGTGTATCTTGAAAATCGGGAATGACTACAGTGTTTTCCTTGCTAGTTCCTCGTTGTTCAAAGCCTTGCCCACCATTTTGTCCATCCTGTTCTTCTACGGGTGGGAAAAACCTGGATGGTGTTGGTATTTGATAATAGTTTTTAATGGCCAATTTTACGTTGTCTGAGGTGCCTATGTTATTTGATAATTCTTTAGGTGGTTGCAAAGTCACATACACATAGTCTTTACTCGTATTTCTATTAGTCATTCTAAGTTCATTTGCAGTCTCTGGTTTCGTAATTTTCATATTCGAGTACGATGTTTTTCCTTTACTCGTCTCAATTAATCCCAACATGGTTGATAGCTTTGGCCTCTGTAGATTGTGGAAAACTGTCTTTGATTGAGTGATGCCTGGGAAATTAAAGGCATCATCGTCACGTACGGAATGATGATTGGTGTTATTCATCCATTTAGCTTGAGGACCATTCATTTCACTGAATGGCCTTTGTACCATTTTCGATTGGTTACGAACGATTTTGCGCAAAGCTGGAAGTAATTTTTTTAAACATTTAAAATGAATTATATAAGCGGTTATTTAAAAGATTTTTCGATCACTTTTGATTGTATTTAGGATAAATAAATAAACAAGTGTCAACGTTTCTTACTCTTCTCATAGCACGCTACGGGCGTCGTCAGAAGGATTACAAGTAAGACGGCTGCACACGAGTAGCGGGGTGCACTGGCCATCGCCGATTACCGACTAATTAAAGCATCATGCGTGTTATTTCAAAAATATGCCACGAGTGGGTCTTGTTTGGATATTAACAGTGTCATGTTATGTTCCGCATGGATTTCTTGTTTGCAAACATTTGTGCATTGAACATTACTTACCATGTGACATGTTTTGAAAGTGGGCGAGGTTTTACTTGATTCTTCATTGTTGTGTTTTTGATTCATGGATTTGATTACACAATTCTCATGAAAGTCTGGATGGACACTTGAACATACATGGACATAATTACCAAACGAAACAGTTGAGTTCCTTGAATGCATCAAGTTCGACACACAATAGGTAGTTGAGTTAATTAAGTCTCGTTAGTTAATTCTATCCTTACATAATCACAATATAATGTTCCCACTGCTGTAACACAGACCTCCTCTTATCGAGAGGGAGTGGGCTGTTTTCTACCACAAGGGCACAATGCGGGTTGGTAAATCGATGTCTTCGAATTTTTGGTTCTAGGACATGTCGATTTCCTTACGATGTGGACAGGGGACACCGTTTTGAGAGTAGTGGTGATGAAATTATTTACCCAAAGAATAGCCCGCCTGGGTTCGGACCCACGATTCTCTTCAGTCGGGGCCATTACCATTGGGCCACAACTGCTCTAATGCCTCTTCTAATCTCTCGAATTCCATAATAGGAGATGAAAGTTTCTATGAGAAAGCTGGGGTTCTGGTTTAGAGGCTTATTGATTAACACGAATTAACTCGCCCGCATCGGGCGAATCGTCACTTTTAAACAATATAATATTTTCTCCAGGCAACTCGCACGAAGTTAATTTATTTCTAGGAAGACGTCATTGTTTGTAAGTTTTTTTTTAGGTGAATCGACAAATCCTGAAATTCATACTCTCTAGGAATTCAGATCTCGGAACAGTTTGTAAAGTTCTTACAGAAATACATTGTTGGAGGGACAGAACAACAGCTGCTATAACCAATATTTTCCTTTGAAAGAGTTCGAAGAAGATTATTGGCTTTGGCAGCCGTTATTCTGTCCCTCGAAAATAGCGTGTTAATAAACTCGCAATTAGAGCTCTTTCTAATTGCGAGTTTATTATCGCGCTGTTTTCACATGAGTTTAGCTTGGATGTCCGATGGCAAAAGTAAAATTACATTCGACGCTCCAGGTGTACGACGGGCCGCGAGAAATCGCGGCACAGCGGACAGAGCTACTGCGGGATCTCATGGCGACATGGAGAGTGCGACTGTCGCAACCCAATGCTGGGCACGCCACAATTACGGCGGTAAGTCCCCCTCTTTTAAGAGTGGATTGAGAGGCACCTCGCCATCCTCACCTTCCGCCTGCGGTAGGTCCTCACCGGACACGCTTGTTTCGGGAGGTTCCTGTTTAGGATAAGGCGGGAGGAAACGCCCGAGTGTTACCACTGTGTAGTTCGCCCGAAGGACACGATGGAGCATACAGTGGAGGTCCACCCGGCTTGGGCGGAGCACCGCCGTGTCCTCGTAGAACCGATTGGCGGCGGAGATCTCTCGAGTCCGGTCCTGGTCCAGTCCATGGTACGGAGCGAGAGTGAGTGGGGTCCGCAAGGGCCGATACCTGCCAGGGGTGCGGGTTGTTCAGAAGAGATACCGTGGCCCCTGGCACCAGGACAAGTTATTTGATGATTTCCCACCCTTAAAAAATTACCACCATGACCTCTCTAAGAATAGTTGTTTCATATCTGCTGGCTCTTGTACTGGACAGTTATCTATCTGAAACTGTGCTGTCATCTGCGTACCCGATAGCACCAAGCTGTAGCAGGACGTTAATATGCCGCAGAAATAGAGTCGCAGAAAGAACAGACCCCTGAGGAACACCGGCATCAATAGCTTTATGATCTGATGAGCAGTCTTTAATGACCACTCTGACACGCCCTCCCGCTCCGCCCAGAGGAGGAGAATTTATTTGATGATTACCCAAACTTAAAAAAAATAGATGTACGACGGCATGAGAGCTAATGATGATAGCCCCTTTGCTCGTATTGTTCAAGAGGCGAAGGCAGCTATGGAAGAGTTAGACGTGCAGATGACTATTCCTCGTCTTACCTACAGGCAGGCAAAGCCACAGAGAAAACTGCAATCATAATGACGATGCTATCACATATTGGAAAATAACTGTTTTTATTCCAACTTTGTACCTCTGACACGAGTGAAAGTTTTGCTGAAGAAAATATCAATCATTCAAAATTAACCATTCCTGTTTTTCTTTTTTTTATTACTAAATGGGCCTGCTCTTGACCTAGACCACGCGTGATGAAAAGCGATTGATGAGGTCTATGACGGAACGAGCGATGGATAACAATACAGATACTTTCACGTACAACATACTAAAACATGACTATAATGATCTAGCGAATAAATTAAACTAAAATGACGTTCTTAGAAACATTACCGTTTTTTTATTAAAAAGATACTAAATGTTAGATATTCTTCATTGAGCAAACGAGCTGATCTTGATTCTGTTCTGTCAGTGTTGTCTATTTGTCCCAGATGTGACTATACTACTTTGCACACGCTGTACAAAATAAGAAAATAATATATGCTTGTTTACATTTTTTTTTAAATTTTGGGTTCACACGGTTTGTGCATTTAGCCAGTGTCAAGTAATTTTTCTTTTAGAACAAGTAAATGGCCCGATATCGGGCACGAAGTTACAAAACAGTCATAGTCGTCTTTAGTCAGTCAAGTCAAAGTTATTGTAAAGCGGTAGTAACTTTACAACAACCTAATAGGAGATTTTGGGGGGAACACGAAAAGTCCACGTTAGTCACTTATTTTCATCTTCACTACACTTGTGCACTCACACGTAACTAAATTGAATAATTCACTATCAAAATTATACAATTTAATTCGCTATTTCACTAAATTCCATGAAAATGAAAATTCGTGCGACATGTTCCAACGCGATCCCGCCAAAAACTCACTTGTTTACTTGTACATATTGCTACTGTAGAAAGAAGTTTTTAAACATTACGGCGTGCAAAGATGGTGAAGATGGCTGAGGTCTACAATGAAGGAGGATCGACTTAATGGTATAGCTCTATTGAACCTTGACATTGATTGTTCTGTCGACGAAGTAGCTAACCAATTTGCCAGGAAGTATAGGCGCATGGAATTCATCGTAAAAAAAACTCAATAAAAGAACTCAAGTTGTTACTTTTGTTGATTTATTAAGATGCCATTCATTGGCTTGTATGTGTTGTCGTAGCGCATTATTGCGAAATCCAAATATGCTTAGAATTTTGCAATTTGCAGGTATATCATATTTAATCAACACACAAATTGACATTGGTCAGTCTGTGAGTTGATTAAAATATGATTCGCGACCGTAACAAATATGGTTTTACAGAATTATAATAATTAATATAATAGATTAAAAATTTAAAAAAGACGCTTTAGAAACCGAACTAAAAAATCATAAAATAATTTCAAAAAAGCGTGGGGTGCTTTTTGAGGTATTTTTATAATCAATTCAAGCACCCTACGCTTTTTTGAAATTATTTTCTGCTTTGAGTTTGGTTTTTAAAGCGTGTTTTATTAATCTAATAATTATGTTATATTTTTAGTTCTGATAACCACAAAAGCATGATTTTTCAGTTGTTTTTTTAAATTATTGTATTGTCATTGGTCCTCGATAAGTCTACAAAGTTTAAATGAAATCTGACCGTTTCTGACCCACTGTCAAAATCAAGTCCAAAGGAGTCGGTTACAAACATGTATACAAACAAAAATACAGGTTAAGCTACTATAAGCGTGTCAAAAAGTTAAGTTCATTTAATCCCATTGAATGACTTTTTCATGAATAAGTGATTCTGAAGTGGCAATATGAACCTGGGGACATTTCCAAAATAGGGGCACTATTTTGGAAATGTCCTAAGTTTTGGTATAATTAAATAAAAAATAACTTAACAAAGTTAATAAAAATAAAAATAATTTTATTTTCAGGCAAATATGGTCCATAGATAAAATACACAAAATAATCTTAAAAAATAATAACAAACTAATACATATTATGGACCTTATTAAAACTACAACTATACATGTAAAGTTGTCGCCGTCGCGTTTCGCTGCGAAGTGTCGCGTAACTGCCTCGGAAACGTCGATAATATACATAAACGTCGATACCTATGCCTCAAGTTTGTTAACAAAGTTTTGAAACCGGGTTGTAGGCTACCTATCTTTCACATCGGCGTCGAGTCGACGATGAAGTACCTGGGACTCGTCCTCGATAGCCGGTGGAACTTCGCGGAGCAGTTCCGACGTTTGGCTCCCAGACTGGAGCGGGCCGGGGCTGCCTTGAAGCGGCTCCTGCCCAGTCTAGGGGGGCCAAACGCCTCCTGCCGGAGGCTCTACGCGGGGTAAGTGCAGTCCATGGCCCTATACGGGGCACCGGTGTGGGCGCCTACACTAAGGCGCCAACTAGCACGCTGGTTGAAGGCGTCCCATAGTGTCATGGCCATCCGGATGGTCCGGGATTACCGCACGATCTCCGGTAAGGCGGCGGGCCTTCTTGCCGGATTGCCGCCATGGGATCTGGAGGCAAAGGTTCTCGCGCACACTTGGGAGTGGCGCGAGGAGGCCAAACGCCGGGGCGTAACTCCACTGCCGCGAGAAATCGCGGCACACCGGACAGAGCTCCGGCGTGATCTCATGGCGACGTGGAGAGTGCGATTGTCGCAACCCAGTGCTGGGCACGCCACGATTGCGGCGGTAACTCCCCTCTTTAAGGAGTTGCTTGAGAGGCGGCACGGCGTCCTCACCTTCTGCCTAATGCAGGTCCCCACCGGACACGGTTGTTTCGGGAGGTTCCTGTTTCGGATATGGCGGGAGGAAACGCCCGGGTGTTTCCATTGCGAAGATCGCCCCGAGGACACGGTGGAGCATACGGTGAAGGTCTGCGCGGCTTGGGCGGAGCACCGCCGTGTCCTCGTGGAGACGATCGGCGGCGGCAATCTCTCGCGTCCGGTCCTGGTCCAGGCCATGGTACGGAGCGAGAGTGCATGTGTAGCCGTCGCTTCCTTCAGCGACGCAGTGATACTCGCAAAGAAGGAGGCGGCGCACGTGAGGGAGAGGCAGTACATGCGCCCTCACAGCCGGAGCCTAGGCAGGAGACGCCCTGGGCGTCGGCAATCCCGGGCTGATTACCGGCCACCGTAGGCGAGGGCTTGCGGATGGCGAGTTATGGGTAGCTCGCTGTCCGGTAAGGACCAAGCCCGGGTCGACGGCACGTTGTGTTCAACGCGCGCTTCAAAGATACGTCAGCAACAACTGATGGGGCCCGCAAGGGCCGATGCCTGCCAGGGGTGCGGGTTGTTCGAAAGAAATACCGCGGCCCCTGGCACACAGGCAACTGAGGGAACACGGGTGGGTTTTAGTCAGTAAAAGTCTGACACGCCCTCCTCCACCCAGAGCGGGAGAAGTCATATGATAATTTCCCACCCAAAAAAAAATCTGTACCTATTCTACGGGGCATAGAAACATGAATACATGTTATTTGTTGGAGACGCTAGCGCCCATCGTTCATTAAGCTGCACACAACGGGCGCGGCGCGGCGCGGCGGGACGGCTCTGTGTGGCGTCGTCCGTAGTATCTAGTACAGTCCCGGACTTTAATTGATGAGCAACTTTTAAACTTTCCAATTTTGCAGTTTTATACATTCACGAGATTACACGATTAAACACGAACCTAAACCACATGCTCGTAAACAAGATGACAAATTACTTATAATCGGAAATAGTCTTATCCAAAAAGGTTGTAGTTTGACTAAAAGTTGTCAATGATAAATCAATACACTGTTACGTTTATTTAATCTATTTGATACTGACCTCCTTTGAATAAATGCTAATTAAATGCTCGTTATTTCTGAAAACCTATCCGAAGACAGTGACAGTTTAAATGGCAGAGACGATAATTTCGAATTTTAGTGAATCGTAACCATAGTTATTTTCGCAATAATGCCAGCTGCAATTTCCGACGAAATTCGCTATAGAATTGTAACAATGCATCAAAAGTTGACTATTTTTTTGGCTTAGAATATTTTATGACATTTGAAAGAGCTAAAACATAAACTACAAAACAGAAATAGTAAAAAAAAAACATAATCAATTGATCCAAGATGGCGGCAGTTAGTTGTAATTTATGTGTATGTGCAACAGTTATCATAATTGTTATTAGCGTTATCTTGGACACTACGCGTTCGGATAAAATCGTGGTTATGAGTTTTTCCGATGTCGAAATGACGCTAAAACAATTGTCGCTAGAATACGGTTGCTAGCCCTGCAATTGGTTGAATTTGGGTCGTCACTCTGTACTAGTATAACCGACTAAACTCGATTTGCATAACACGGCTGAAATAGGAACTGTGGCAAGTGGCTCATCAATTAAAGTCCGTGACTTTACATTACAACTGCTCAGCGTCGCGTCGCACAGTGGGCTGAAAATCGATCTTCATAGAGTTAGGGATCAATTGCGACATTTTTTTTTTGCCAGAAATGGGTTTAAGAATCGTATACATATATCGTGTATATATCAATTTAATGCTATTTCAGTTTTTCAATAAACATTTTTCTTTACATTATAGCACTTGGTTGAAAAAATGTATGGAGAAATATATATCAAAATCAAAATCAAAAAGTCATTTATTCAAACTAGGCTGAGAGTCAGCTCTTTTTGAACGTCAAAATTACATAAGACAGTCCCCCCAAAACGCCCGCCCTTCACCACTTCCTAGTGCTTTAGCTGGGAAGAAGAAGTGGCGCAACAAACTCCCCAGCAGCACAGCTGTCTGTTAAGTTAGAAGAACTTGATTCTATACAATAGTGGGTAATTAACATTACGAAACACAAAAACATTAAATTTGACATATCTCAGCTAGCACAGGCTTATATACCAACAAAACATTGAAAACATAGTACAGGCAAATAAAATAAACCAACACATGAACTAATATAATTATATAACCTGTCAGTAGTCAAGCTAATACTGGTGAAAGAACATGAACATTGTCTTGAGTTAATCACATGACCAACAATTATTATCGTTTAAGTAGTCGTTGCCAGAATAGTAAGCCTTTGAACAGAGGGTGGATTTAACTTTAGCTTTAAACGCATTAAAATGCAAATCTAGCAAAGAAGAGGGGAGTTTGTTATAAAAAGTTATACCAAGACCAACAAAAGAGTTATGAACCTTATGAAGCCGGTGAAAGGGAACACGTAGTTTGTCCTTATTTCTAGTATTATTATGATGAATATCACTGTTTTTAGTATACAAGTGTATATTTTGCCTAATATATAAGATGTTGGCCAAGATGAATTGCGATGCGACCGTGAGAATCCCAATATCCTTAAAAAAATGTCTCAGAGAAACTCTAGCACCTAGTTGGTAAATGGCTCGAACAGCTCGTTTTTGAAGAACAAAAATATTTTAATGTCAGCTGCTTTGCCCCACAGCAGAATGCCGTAGGACATAACGCTATGAAAAGAACTAAAATAAACTAACCGAGCTGTATCAACGTCAGTGTATTGTCTTACTTTTCTGACGGCGTAGGCAGCCGAACTGAGCCTTCCCGCTAGGCTTGATATATGTAATCCCCACTGAAGTTTGGCATCTACTGTTAAGCCCAGAAAAACTACCGAGTCTACAGTTTCAAGCACCTCATTTTCTAAGACGATGTTAGGTCCTAGATTCTTAACATTCGGTAAGGCGAAATTGATACATTTCGTTTTCTTGGCATTGAGAACTAGGTTATTTGTGGTAAACCAATCCGTAACCATTGAAAGCGCACTGTTTACGTCGTCAAAATCTTGTCTGTTCCTGTCTACTTTAAAGAAAAGAGAGGTATCATCAGCAAACAGCACAACGTCACAGATACTCTTTAACAGGGGTGCGGGTTGTTCGAAAGAGATACCGCCGCCCCTGGCACACAGGCAACTGAGGGAACACGGGAGCCAGAGCGGGAGAGGTTATTTGATGATTTCCCACCCAGAAAAAAAAAATAGTATGGTAAGTCATTAATATACACTAAGAATAAGAATGGTCCTAGTATTGAGCCTTGAGGTACACCTAACTGAACTGGTAGCCCGGAAGATTTCACACCATTAACATCTACACAATGGTGCCTATTTTGCAAATAAGAACTTATTACATTGAGAGCTTCGTTTTGAACACCGTAATGACGTAGTTTACGCAACAGCGTGTCATGGTGCACGCAATCAAAGGCTTTGGAGAGATCACAGAAAACTCCAACAGCATTTTGCGAGTTTTCCCACGCGTTAAAAATGTGTTTCAGCAGAGCAACACCCGCATCTGTAGTCGAACGACCTTTTGTAAAGCCATATTGATCATTATGAAGGAGGCTATTTAAATTAAAATGTCTTAGCAACTGCTTGAGTATTAACTTTTCAAATATTTTACTAAATGCAGGTAAGATAGAAATAGGCCTGAAATTGCCAACGTTATTTTTATTACCTGATTTAAATAATGGTATGACTTTACTACTCTTCATGAGGTCAGGAAAAGATCCTAAATCAACACATTTATTAAAAGTAACAGCTAAATAGGGGGGCTACGATGTTGATTATATTACTTAAAAGCTTAATGGAGATGCCCCAGTAATCTCCAGTGTTTTAGACTTAAGTGTGTTAAATATGTTAACTACATCCACAGGCGTTACATGTTCGAAACTAAATAAGCGACTACATTTGGGCACACTACTGTGCAAAAGATTTTCAGCTTTAGACGGGGACGAATTTAAGGAGCGAGTCGTAGTAATAGGTATGTTAGCAAAAAACTAATTAAATGCCTCAGCTACGTCAGCAGCTTTATCAACTAATTTGTTGTTAACCATAATCTCTAAGTGTTTATCCTGTTTAACCGATTTACCCGTTTCATTGTTAATAATTTTCCACGTGGTTTTTACTTTATTATTAGACTTTTTAATAGTATCGCTTAAAAATTTAGATTTAGCAAAAGCACAGATCTTTTTAAATAATTTTGAATAATTTCTGACATACTCTAGAAAAGGACTATCAAACCTGTATTTTTTCAAACCATATAACTCGTATAGTCTCGCTCTACTTTTATAAATACCTGGAGTGGCCTGGAGTAGAGTGGTTGAAGCCAACGGACGTGCCATTAATGTCAATGGTTTTGGTCTTGAAAGTAGACTGGAATTCTTTATGCACTACATCAAAAAGGTCTCCATAGATTTCATTAGGATTCTCATGTTCTATTATAGATGGTGTAACTATACGAGCTATATTATTTTTAAATTTGTTGCAACGACTAGCTGTATATGGCCTGTATTCCATTTTATGCGGCTTTTTTATGTAAGGGCAAAGGGAAGCTAGCTAATAATCCACAGTGGTCTGACGTTAAGTCACTTAACACTAATTTATTTTTGGCATCATAATCACTAAATATATTATCAAGACAAGTCGACGAAGATGCCGTGATCCTAGTAGGTTCAAAAAACAAGTTTTTTAAATTAAAGGATCTAAACAGATTGAGAAGTCTAATACTTATTGGAGTAACATCTAAAATATTAACATTAAAATCTCCACATACAATTATACATTTATTACTTGATTTTAATTTATTGAGTGAATCCTCTATTACCGATTCGAAACGAATAAAATCCCCAGAGGGGGGGGCGATAAACGCAAATTATCACGTAACGCTCGAGTTCATCGCAAAGAGGGAGGCGGCGCACGTGAGGGAGATGCAATACATGCGCCCTCACAGCCGTGGCCTTCGCAGGAGACGCCCTGGGCGTCGGGAATCCCAGGCTGATTCCCGGCCACCGTAGGCGCGGGCTTGCGGACGGCGAGTAATGGGTAGCTCGCTGTCCGGTAAGGACCAAGCCCGGGTCGACGGCGCGTTGTGTTCCACGCGCGCCTCAAAGAGATGTCAGCAGCAACAGAGGGGCCCGCAAGGGCCGATGCCTGCCGGGGGTGCGGGTTGTTCGAAAGAGATACCGCCGCCCCTGGCACACAGGCAACTGAGGGAACACGAGTGGGTTTTAGTCAGTAAAAGTCTGACACGCCCTCCCGCTCCACCCAGAGCGGGAGAAGTTATTTGATGATTTCCCACCCAGAAAAAAAAAAAAACGCTCGAGTTCATGGGCACGCCGCGATTGCGGCGGTAAGTCCCCTCTTTGAGGAGTGGCTTGAGAGGCGGCATGGCGCCCTCACCTTCCGCCTGACACAGGTCCTCACCGGACATGGCTGTTTCGGGAGGTTCCTGTTTCGGATAGGGCGGGAGGAAACGCCCGGGTGTTTCCATTGCGAAGATCGCCCAGAGGACACGGTGGAGCATACGGTGGAGGTCTGCCCAGCTTGGGCGGAGCAACGCCGTGTCCTCGTGGAGGTGATCGGCGGCGGCGATCTCTCGCGTCCGACCCTGGTCCAGGCCATGGTACGGAGCGAGAGGGCATGGCTGGCAGTCGCCTCCTTCAGCGAAGCAGTAATGCTCGCAAAGAGGGAGGCGGCGCACGTGAGGGAGATGCAGTACATGCGCCCTCACAGCCGTGACCTTCGCAGGAGACGCCCTGGGCGTCGGGAATCCCAGGCTGATTCCCGGCCACCGTAGGCACGGGCTTGCGGACGGCGAGTAATGGGTACCTCGCTGTCCGGTAAGGACCAAGCCCGGGTCGACGGCGCGTTGTGTTACACGCGCGCCTCAAAGAGATGTCAGCAGCAACAGAGGGGCCCGCAAGGGCCGATGCCTGCCGGGGGTGCGGGTTGTTCGAAAGAGATACCGCCGCCCCTGGCACACAGGCAACTGAGGGAACACGGGTGGGTTTTAGTCAGTAAAAGTCTGACACGCTCTCCCGCTCCACCCAGAGCGGGAGAAGTTATTTGATGATTTCCCACCCAGAAAAAAAAAAAAAAAAAAAAAACGCTCGAGTTCAACACAAGACAACTAAATAGTGCGCTCGATGGAAAGATTAACTAGATCTAAACGTTGTTTACATTTCAACTTGTTGGAAACAAAAACTAAAGATCCACCGCGAATAGCACTTTTCCTCACAAATGCACTTTGCACGGTAAAAAAATCATCGTTGAAACACACTATTTCATGCTCCTTCAACCAGTGTTCGGTCAAACATAATACCTGAACATCGTGGTTTTCGATAAATAAACTTAACTCTAGCTCTTTGCCGGACAGACCCTGCATATTTTGATGTACAGACGCCAGCACATCAAGCTACCCCAAACTGTCAAATTTTCCCAATTGAACATGAACCTTAGGTATATATCATAAAGTTGAATATCTATCAAAGAAATTTGACAGATTGAGGTAGCTTGATGTGCTGGCGTCTGTACAACATTCAACATATGCGGCATACCCGTTGTCGCACCTAATTGTTTAAACTACTAGGTGTATCAAAAGTGGTGTTAGTATCACAGTATTCGATAGTACACTACAGGTACCAGTGTCACGGTGTAAATTATATGCTAAAAGATTAGCAATTTGTCTCCTACAACTAGGTGGCAAATACATAGTATAATGTGTCAGCTTGTAACCAGTAATAAATTGATTACAATCAAAATATGAAATAGCGTCACTGTGACGACTTGTCCTATTAAAAATTAACATATTTAAATTATAAATGTGCCTATTTTGTTCAACAGACAAGTATTTAATTATACGAGCGAGCAAGCGAGCAAGTATTTACAATTGTTGGTCTCATTGAGATGCAACATCAAATGGACACATTTAATTATGTCCTTTTTTCTAACAGCTAAAAAAGGATATGTTTCAACTTCGCTACAAGTGCGCCTAATTTCCTTTGACACGATTATACCCCTTATTTTTCTGCATTTTTTGACATAGCGCACAATGCGCGCATTGGTGAGAGTTTGGGAGAAAAAAGAAATGTGTTTTTAGAATATAAAAAAAGGTTTTAATCTGTTTATAATTGAAATTAGGTACTTAATGGTTATAAATAAATTATATGAACAGAAATGTAATAGCTACCGGTTAAACATAACATTTTTTTGAAAAATAAAAAGAAGAAGAAAATAAAATGTGTTTTTAGAATATAAAAAAAGGTTTTAATCAGTTTAAAACTGACATTAGGTACTTAATGTTTATAAAAGGATTATAAAAAAAATATGAACATAAATGGAATAGCAATTGATTCAACATAATAACTAATAACAAGGTATTGGTAATTATCTAAAGATTTTTGTAATTTAGTGACAGTAGTTAGATAATGAGATCTAATGCCCTCAGTATCTACTATTACTCCCTATATTGATGCCCTTCCCTGCATTGTTCTATTAAATATGCATTAGAATACAAAAAAAATGTGAATGACTGACTCATAATTAAAACTAAACTTGAACAATTCAAAAATCTTTAACAAATGAAAAATATTTAAACAAATAAAGAAAAACATAATTAAAGCTACAAGCATCCTAAACATCTATATCAGATTCATCAGACTCTGTGTCATAAATAATGTCATCTATGTCACAGAACTCGATGTCATCCTGTTGCTTCGGTTCAACAATTAAAATATCCAAAGTTTCTTGCCTCATCTTTGTTTTATGTTGAGCACAATGCATTATTGGCCGCGTTGCAGAAACGTAAGGATCTGAAGTCAGAAGCATCATCTTAATTATATCCTCATTTGTGCTCGTTCTATTTATTTTACGTGTATTTATTTTTCTCTCTGTATCTGTGAAAATCTTTGTTACCCGCTTCAGATGCTTCTTCAGATAGATTTCCAATCGGTACAATGGAGTTTTTGATGATATCAGCTCCGTGAATCAACAATTTATGTACTGTTGCTGACATATAGTACCAATGATAGAACTGTAGGTATCTATCTGCGGTCGTACGGGTATAAGCTTGAAATTTTTGAACATCGATGTTTTCACCTGATGTAATTGCTTGTAAAATAATTGCGAATCTGCGCACTATTTCTTCATCCAAGCCAGTAATAGCTGCCGTTTTTTCAAGAAATGCGAAGAATTTCCTTGCCGTATTTCCGTCATTTGTTGTTCCTGATCCCTACCTGACGATATCTATCAGAAGCCCTAACTCCTCTCAAAATCTCTCTTGTATCTGTTTCTTCCTCTGCTGCATCACGTATTTGTTGTCTTCTCCTTTGACAGACCAAGTTTTTAAGTCTTGTCTGTATGCTATGTGCAAAAGACACTCCATGCTATTAATTTAAGCATGCAAAGGTGACAAACCAAACTTGATCATATCAGATAACACTTCTTTACGCAAAACTGCATCGAGATCGTTCATCTGAGATGGTTTCGCCAAACACAAGTAACACACAGCACTGGAGCGAGCTTCTGATAGATACGTGCACATTTTTCCATCAATCATCGTCATGACGAGATTGTGTTTAACTTCAATGCCATCAACACATTTGAATGGGCTTAAAGTTTTTATCTCTACTTGGATTTTAGTCATTTCATCTTTGACTACCAACTCACTTTCTTTGACAAATATAAATTTTAGAGGACGACAGAATAGTGTAGACCACGGCTTAGGATTTTCCCATATAATTACTTCCTTTCCAACTGCAGCAGTCAGTTTTAAGGGAACTAAAGTCGTCATAAAAATGGCTTCCTCAGTCTGTCCTTCTTCCATTTTTTGTTTATATCTACTTTGGCTTGATGACCCATCGAAACCCCATTTTAACAATACATTTAAAGACTGGTGAGGCGGCTTGTCTGGTAGACTTTTGAGTATACGTTGCACAGTTATGTCAAGAAGAGCTTGAAGAGATACCTTAGCCATTGTATCTGTAAAACTAAACGCCTCCTTTGGAGGGTAACATACTAATTTAGCCTGCTGCACTTTATAATACGATGGATAAATATCAGATGCACCCTCGCGAATTGTAGATTCTCGCAATGCAATATTGCCACTTCGACAGTTTAAGTGATAGCAGCATTCCAAGAGCTTTCTCCGTAGTAAAAGTATATTTCTTGTGCTTCTGAGTTTTAATTAGTTGCGAAAATGTTGCTACCTCTTCAGGAATTTTCATTAAATAATCAATGACTTCAGCCAAATTTTCTTTGCCATCTTTCTTTAACTTGCGTAAGCTACTCGTAGTTCGTCACTGTATTGTTTATTCTGTTCTTCAATCCTCCGTTTTTTTCTGATTAGTACACAATTCTACAAATGGTTTACGAGGACTAAAACGCTTAGTTAGTGTTCCAACAAATACAGATTGGCTGGTTGAAGGTGCTTGATACTCTGTAATGGCATCCTCTGCAGCTTGATGCGGAACAACACAAGATGGCCAATCCACTGTAAGCGCCAACCAGTCTTCCTATTGTTTCTTAAATGTTTCAGGGTTTCTTTTGGCGTTCTTCCATCTTTTTACGACAGCTTGACTGAATCTTCGACAAAATTCCTTTAAAGTATCGCTGTCTTCTTTCGAAAGATTTAAATCGAACTGAGACATAACAGTTCGCAGCAATGCAAGGTGGTTACCCAGCTTGCCAGACTGCTTTAAAATAACATACAAGTCAAGGTTATGAACTAAATTCACTTGTTCCATTTTGGAAAAATAGTTTATCACTCTTTGAAATAACAAAGTCGATTGAAAATAGTAATTAAATGTACACGATTTATACTATTAAGGTTCGAAAAAACTATGTAGGAAGGAAGGCAGTTAGTTAATAAGATCTAATTATCTTAGTAATAGGACATTAGATCTCATTATGATAGATAATGGCCAATGGATCATAAGATCTCATTATTTATCCATCCTCGTTAATAAATTACAAAAATTATTTAATGGATTTCCAAAAATATGTTATGTTTAACCGGTAGCTATTACATTTCTGTTCATATAATTTATTTATAACCATTAAGTACCTAATTTCAATTACAAACAGATTAAAACCTTTTTGTTATATTCGAAAAACACATTTTTTTTTTCTCCCAAACTCTCACCAATGCGCGCATTGTGCGCTATGTCAAAAAATGCAGAAAAATAAGGGATATAATCGTGCCAAAGGAAATTAGGCGCAATTGTAGCGAAGTTGAAATATATCCTTTTTTATGTATTTCTCCATACATTTTTTCAACCAAGTGCTATAAAGTAAAGAAAAACGTTTATTGAAAAACTGAAATAGCATTAAATTGATCAATATACGACACCTAAACCAAATTCTGCAGATAAAAATTTAAAAATCTAAATTGATCCCTAAGTCCATAGACTTAGGGATCAATTTAGATTTTTAAATTTTTATCAGCCCAGTTTTTTTTCTTCATAAAGATCGATTTTCAGCCCACCGTGCGTCACCGCGCCATCCTGTCCCGCCGCGCCCGCTGTGTGCAGCGACCTTTACTTAGGTACGTTTTTTGCGACTTGCAGGCCTTTGTCAGGTTGTATATTGATTAAAATATGATTAAATTCGGACCATAATGGATTGACCAATTTGTTACGGTTTTTTTTTTGCCTCTATTAACCTCAAATGCCATAATCTCATGAAATAGTCATTCAATAGAGTAATATGTACTTAGAGAGATGTATTGATAATTTTGATGATTATAATTCTATAGATAAATATTTGTTACGACCGCAGGTCATATTACGATCAACATAACACCTGACATTGACTTGCAAAAAAACTTGAGTAAATTTGAATTTTGCGGGCTACTAAAGTCGCATAAAATTAATATTTTTTGTACATACTAGTGGGTTTTATTCAAAATGGCTTCGGGATGTTAGGCCTAAAATGTCTAATGCCTAGGGGCCTGGATCTCGAATTCTGGGACTGACAATATTCATTCTACCCGGTAGGTAATTCTGAACGCATGCGCGACTGTGAAACATGAAGTTAGCAACTATTTTACTAGGTACCAACGTTATTATTCTATGGTACCAACCTACGGTAAAAAATGGGCGGGTTGTTTTATTGATCGACTCTCGACCCCCAACGAGGGGTGGGACTGCCGGTTTGACGCGAGTTCGCACACTGCCAAATATAAATACAGTTTAGTACTTTTTCCATAAGTGACAAAAAGAAATGGTGAGTGAAACATTGTACGCGATTGTCTTTTACTCCTTGCAGTTGTTTATTTTTATGCAGTAGAGGATTATTTACACTGATTCTATTGTGTTGGTGTAGTTGTTGACATAAGTTATGCGAAATACTTTACAGCGTTGCAAGTGCTTTCTCCTACTTTCTGTCTACACCCAAATAGTATAGGTACCTACTCGGTTTTATGAGTATTAATTAAGATACATAGTTAAAATAAAAATGGGTAATTATATTAGATACCATATCCCTCCTTTATTAGGTACTATAATATAATGATCAATGCAAGTAGATACCTCGGTAGACACATAGCGGTAACATCGGCGATTAAGACAATTATCGAGAACCTGCAATTCCTTAATTATGTTCTTAGAAAGCGCGGTGCTTAGGGCACCGCGGAGTTAGATAAAGACTTTCATACAACAATATGTAGGTACGTAGGTATCCTCTTATCAGAGTGTTCGAACTCTTTGCCTTTTCATAATGGGAATCGTTTTATTATTGTTATTATCATTTATTTATTTTCATACATATTAAGGATATTTTTAAATATTTTTACAAAAATTATACAATAACATTTAAAAATATAAAAAATAGTGGCCCATCGTCATCAGGAGCACGGTCCAAGATGCCGGTGGTCAGGGCTCCAGAGAAAGAAACCTCCTGACTATGCGTGCCGTGTCCAGGAGTACCGCTTTCTGAATCAAGCCCTTGATCCAGCCGTGCAATGAGAGTCTCCTAAGGTGTTGGTTGAGGCTCTTCGCTATTAGACCATTTACTGAAACGATTATCGGTAGGGGAGACCGGGTACAAAAGTAACAGCGGGTCGAAAGTAACAAATGCTCTGTAGGTTTATCCAATAGTCGAAACACCGCTTCGCTGCCGTCAGGTGATAGCCGGTGGCGCCCCCCTCACTTGCATTTAGTCGTCGCACACGCCACGCGCTTTTAGCTTGTGCTAGAGGACGCTACGTGATTTCACAAATCAAAAGTAAGTTTTTTGATGTTTACTTATTTGGTGTTTACGTAGTATCAAAAGAATAATATTAAAATGAATGTTTGCATATTAATTCTTGATTAGATTGATTGCAAAGTGTTTAAATTTGTTTTTGTCTAGCACGTTCCGTTTCAAGGTTATCTTTCATATTTTAACAAAAATAAGGTAGGGTACAAAAGTAACGTAGCCCTACGGGTACACAAGTAACGTGTTACTTTTATCCCCGTATTGATATAATCACGTAATAATTTTATGTGTGTGTGTTTATTTTAACAGAATGCCGCTACAACGCATAAGAAAGACCACATGAGGAACTACGGACATGGATGTGTACCGAAAAGCAGCTGAAGAGCATTTCAAAGATGGAGCAAAAATTTGAGCCCTGACAAGAAAGATAATGTTTGCCATGTGACATTATATAGATACACTAGCTGACCCAGCAAACGTTGTTTTGCCTTATAAATTATTTAGGGGTGGACTACCCCTAACATTTAGGGGGATGAAAAACAGATGTTGGCCGATTCTCAGACCTACTGAATACGCATATAAAATTTCATCAAAATCGGTCAAGCCGTTTCGGAGGAGTATGGCAACGAAAACTGTGACACGAGAATTTTATATATTAGATTACAGAAATGAAAGCAGGAAATAGTAGCGCAATTGTTGGCTACCGTTGCGTCAACCGTATTTTTTCTATTGATGAGGAAAAAATCTTCAGGACTATTTGATCGAGTGCTCTTCTGTTTGTTTCTCTTTTGTTTGATTTCGACAGCGTTTCTGAAGACTAACGAATAGAGGACGGAAAAAACGTAAGACTGCAATATTGACGGACACACTCGAAAAAAACGCAATCGAAGAAGAATACAAAAAAGAAATAAAGCCAAGAAAACGGTGTTACAATCTGTTACTGGAAAAGGTAAAAAGTTGACCTCCACGAAAGGAAAGAGAAAAGGAAAGAGGTCAACGAAGGCAACAAAAGGCAAGGAAAATAAATCTGATGACGAGGATTGCTTCTGTTTCGTTTGTTTAGAATCTTTTGCTAATAGTCTACCAAATGAGCAATGGTTACAATGTATCGACTGTAAAATGTGTTCACCATAATTGCGAATCTGAATAGAAGAGTCTGATACTGAACAGTCTGATTCGAAAAAAATGTATTATGATTGATCTCATTAGTCATTATTTAGACTAAAAATAATTCCTAACGAGAATAACTTTTTAAGCATTTAAAATGCAAATGTTGATTTGTGTTATTCATACAAAGTTTTCTAATAAATAATTTGTTGATTTAATATTTTATATCATTTTTATTACAAACCCCTTTATCCTGTTACTTTCGCCCCACAACATGTTACTTTCGACCTGGCAGCGGGGTCGAAAGTAACAACTGCTGAATTTTTTTAAAGTCTCTGTGATTCATACAAAATACATAATAATTAGGTAAATCAAGATACTAATCTGTAGAACATTAACGGAATTTATATATAGCTATAATAATTTGGTCAAAAAGATAATACTTTATCAGAAACCAAGGTAAAAACACAATATGTTACTTTTGTACCCGGTCTCCCCTACAATGATTGCTGAGTCCACATCCGACAACCTTGTGAGCTAAGTCAAGCTACTTGATTTTCTTATCTTGCTCAGCTTTCACGAGATTCTCGTCATGAGGGACAGCGATATCAACAATCATTGCACGACGCTCTCGTCGATCTATCACCACAATATCAGGCTTATTGGCGACAATAGTCCTGTCAGTGATGCTGATGACAGATCGATTCCAGTATAATGTGGCGTGACCATTCTCGAGAACTGGGTCGGGCACATACTTGTAGTACGGTACTTCAGACTCCACAAGCTTGTACTATTAGTTTTATTATTATTTTAAATTCTATTAAGTATTTAAATATTCTTCTTCAAATTGTTTCTCTATTAATTTCTAAATGGATCTCGGTTGTAATCAATGTTATTTCTCGTTTTCCAGGATTCAAATGTTATGACAACGTCTGGTCTGCTGGAGTGGGAGTTTTCCTTACCATCAGACCAGATCATCTCCCACGGCTGGTACCACGGGGCACTCAGCAGGACAGCTGCCGAGAGCCTGCTCCAACAGGACCGGGAGTTCCTTGTGAGGGACTCATCTTCACAGCCAGATAACTACGTGCTTAGCTGCCGATCCAATGGACAACATTTACATTTCGTTATACAGCGAGTAAGTTGTCACAGCAGCTGCGATCTCTTTTTAACACGTTTTTATTGACTTCGTCTATATCTATCTACCTATGTATGTGAAGGAATAAATTAAATAATTTAAATGTAAAAATACTTGGAGTGCTTTTTGAGGTACTTACTTATTTTTATAATGACTCTAAGTACTTTTATCAGTAGGTACCTATCTGTCGATAAAATATTCACATCAATACTAATTGATATCATGCACCGCACGCGTTTTTAAACTATTCTTTTTAATTTGTAAGTAAGATATGACTAAAGAATGCCGCATTTCAGATCATCGTCCACCCGGACACGGTGTACGAAAGACACCAATATCAGTTTGAGGATGAAGCCTACGACACAGTCGCCGATCTCATCACCTCCTACGTGGGCTCTGGTAAACCTATATCAGCCGCATCTGGAGCCAGAATCCAATATCCAGCCAACCGGGTGACGCCTCTGACGAATTATATTCAGAACGATGATATTAATCTTGTCATTTCACCGGTTGGAGGAGACAGCTCGTACGGCAACCCATATAGCTTGTACAGCCATTTTGCAGCAAAGCCAGGATTGCAACTTAGAGTGCCTTTCAAGAAACAACGATCTCACTCACTGACCCCTATCGACATGGGACAACATGTCACTCACGGCAAAAGCGCCAGCGCTGATGGAGTCATTCAGAGTCAAACACACATGCAAGGGAAAAACTTCTGCAGCGAATCCAACTCCAGTTCGAACACCTGGGATGCCAATCTTCCAACTAGTCCTCCAGCAAAACCAGCCAGATACGATGGACCCAAAGCAGATGAAAGACGATTAGAACTCCAGCGACTCTACCAAGTTTCGGGATCAGATTCAGGCAATGGATCTGGAGATTCCACTCAAAGTTCAGCGCATAGTGATCCAAATAAATCAAGAATGGAATCTGAATATAATTTGGTGACGCCGACCATAAAACAGCAATTTGATTACGAACTCACTGAAGCGAAGCTTTTACAGTCAGAAAATTTGGATTACGTGGTGGATTCAAGAATTAATCTAGAAAACTTTCAGTCGCAAATTATACCGCCTGGATTATCAAAACCGCTTGAATCTGAAACGCTACACACGATCAAGCTATTACTACGTACGTCTGGGCCAAGGATTCTAGCGAATCACATGACGAAAGTCGATTTGTATTTCTTTTTTGACGATGCCGTTCAAATTGAAGGTCTTGAGAAAACTGCATCGGGATTAGAACTCTTATTTTTACCTCAGGGGCGACCCCTGCGCTTGGATGTTATAGAAAGGTACAAATAAATAAGAACGATTAATACAAATTAATTATTATATAGAGAAATAGCAAAGAAGTAGTAGTAGTAGTAGAAGAAGTTTGCTCGCTTTGACTACGCTTTTCTCCTTTCTCAACTCTCCCACACCTCCATCTTATCTTGTGTCTCATTTCCAATATCTATCTATGTTCTTCTCACACTAAGAATCTGCGTTCCTCTAACAATCTTCTTCTACGCTGTCCTTCTCATACTTCAGACTTTCATGTTCATTCTTCCTTTCACATTCAGTCCATTCTTCTTTGGAATGCGCTTCCTCTCGATATCAGGACGGCCACCAGTCGGTATGCATTTAAGCGGAAATTGCAGAGGTATTTGCATAACGAATAGGGTAGAATCATCTAAACTCCTCATTCCCTTGAGAATATATATGTATATATATATATATATATATATATATATATTATAAGTATTTATTATAGTAGATATGTATGCTTGTATGTGTATTATTAGTTTATAACCTATTTATGAACCAATCTTATTTATTATTCATTGTGATATACTTTGTAGTCGTTGTTCCTCTTAACCTAAGCACCTGCCATCTAATCTCTTCACCGCCCTTGGTTGACTGGTAGAGAATGCCTAAGGCATTAAGTCCGCCTTTGTACCTTTTTATGTGCGAGAAGTTTAAATAAATAAATAAAGACGAGAAATTGTCATTTCCATTTTCAGGCTCGAGACATTTCGTCTGCTGATAGCGGTGACGATATTGACCTGTCAGACAGATAGGCAGCGAGCGGACACCATCAACGACTGGATCCTACTAGCAGTTGAAACAAAGACAGCTTTGGGAAATCTTTACGGATTTTCAGCCATTATGTTTGGGCTGTGTATGCCTCAGGTATTGAGCAAGTCATATTCGATCAAAAAAAAAATCCGGCTGACGATGACAGATAATTAAGTTTTTTCTATATATTCGAAGGTGGAGTGCCTGGAGAATGCATGGAATATATTGAGAAGGGTTTACACGGACAACGCATTTATGTTCGAGGCTAAATTGAGACCTTGCTTTAAGAGTATGAACGAAGGCACGAATCCTTTGCCTCCCAACACAACGACACCGTACATCTTGCCACCAGTACTGTGTTTCCATTTATTTGGTAAGTATCAAAGCTTGCATGTTTGCAACAACTGCATTCATGTTGCTTTAAAGATTGACAGAAGCTATAGGTTGCTGGAGGAATAATGCAAGTCGATGAAATTACACTTTTGCTTTTACAGATGGCGAAGGCGGAGGACTCATGCAGCCAGATGACACGTTCCCTAGTAGCCTGATGAACAGCTTGGAGTTTGACTTCAATGCGACTGCAGCCCATTTGGACGCGGCCCGGCACTTCCCCAATCAAATCGAAATGTTCAAACGAAACGCTAGAACTGTAGTGCAGGAGATGTCTTCCTTAGGACCAGTTTTAGACCCCACTCTCCTCGAACTTTTCAAGACAGAGTTCCACATAAACTTCCTATGGGGAGAAAGAGGAGCTCTGACCACGCCAAATCAAAGATTCGCTCGTCTAACGGATATTCTTACTGCAATGGCAAACAAGTTAGCCAGTCAACCGCCTGATACAGATGATAATGTTTAAGCGTATTTTTAGAACCTTTTACCATATCACCGAAGTAACCGGAACGCCAATTTATAGTAATTTTTTCTGGTTTCAAAATAGACGCGAAGCTAATTTTGTGGGATTTTTGTGGTAAACCAATAAAAATACCATAATATGTGTATCTATTTCCTAGTAAGGTGTGAAACCTGTACGTCGTCTGGTCTAGTACTAGATGCTGTCCGTTTCAATGGCGCGGTAAAAAAAAATTGTAATAGTTAATTCCCAGAACCATAAATTTGTCAAAGTTATGGTTAAAAAGTTAAAGGAGTTTGAACGTGGCCGTACTACAGCTTCTGAAATATAAAGCTGGGATTGTTTTGTGTATTTTGACAAATTTTGACAAAATCAAATCTAGGTTTTATAAAAACCTCAGGCGCCTGCGATGCTTTTCAGCGAGATTTCGCCGATGTCGTGTTTTTCGCCGTATCAATGGCGCAGGCATAGGGCGCTGACGCGGCATGGGGTTATATAGTCTTACAGCTCCTAAAATATAAACCTAGGATTTTTTTAAATATTTTTACAAATTTAATCTAAGTATCTTTTGCCTAAATTTCAGGTGTCTGCAACGCTTACTTTTAAAGATATTCCTGGCCCCGCGGTTCTCCTAGTTACAATGGCGCGGCCGCGTTCAAACCCTTGCAACTTTTTAACCATAACTTTACCAAATTTATGGTTTTGGGAATCAACTTTTACAAAATCTTGGTAGAATTTCTTTTTTGAAATATCGCCGTGGCCGGGCCATTGAAACGGACACCCTAGTTGTTATAAAGATACAATGGCGAGTAACTTAAACCATAATTTTATAAAGACTTGTACCCTATCATTGATCTCAAATTAATTGTACCAATTACGATATTTATTATACATTACATTACACGTAAACATTATACGAATATAAACTGAACATCAACAGCGTTTTATTTTGCCAAAAATACCTTGAAATACCTTTAGAAATGATCAACGGATACAGCTGAAAACGATACCCACTGTAGGACAGGTTTCCCCTTAGCATCGCCACAACGGTAGGTTTTGAGCTGCCCGAATCCAGCTGAATCCCGCGACCATCAATAAGTCGTCGGCCCACCTTCTGGTACCGCCTAGATATTCATGCTGAGCATTGCGTTACGTATTTATCGTGCTCACAAGCGGAATGTAATTAATATGTGCAAGATTATAGTTTGACAACATTGAGATAGATTGAAACAATTAAATTTTTTATATTTGTGTATTTAAAAAAGGTATTCGCACATGTTCCCATTGTATGAACACATTTCTAAGAGTACAGCAGTTAACACGAGCACTAATTTGTCGACGGAAAAATAGACATGACTATTAACTAAATGATGTACCTATAATAGGAGAAGATAGCTACGTTTTTCTTTTAATTAACACAGTTATGCTGTATAAACGAATCATGATTTTGTAGATAATCGTATATACTTTGTGGCCGGCGAGTAGAAAGTTTGTTGTCAGAGTGATTTTGACAGTTTGGGTAGAAATATTCTTCTGAAATTGTCTACTTACATTTATAGGGACCTAGACAAAGATAGTTACAAACAAAAGACAAAATGGCAGATATTAAAAGAATATTTATCCTCTTTCTAAGTACGCCGCAATTATTGTTGTTATATGTTCCAGAAAAGCGCCAAAGAAATCGAACGCAAATATTGTTTGAATAGACTGGCTGGTAAGACGGCCCATAGTCGCGCCGCCAGCTGAATAAAAAAAAAGAAATCAAATTAAAAACGCGCGAAATACAGCCCGCGTTTTGGTGGAAATTCTCTGGAAATTCCTGGTTTTGTTTTAAAAAATGAATTCTTCAAGTTACAGTGAAAGTATAGAATGAACTACTGAAAGTATAGATAAGTAACTACTGGAAGTATTAGTAGTAGAACTGACGCAAGAAATGTGATGGATAATCTATTTACTTGCAAAATCGCGGGAGAAATATATGAAAGCCTATGGTAATTTTATTGAATGGAGAAATGCAAGAGGCGCCAAGAATTTTTCGATATCTGTGTTTTTGGCCCACTTCCAGTACTTAGCCAAAACTAAACAACCTTCCACTCTTTGGAGTAGGTACCTACTCAATGCTAAAATCAACAGTCAGTTCTAATAACGACGTAAAACTGCAACAACATATTCGAAATTAATAGCGTATCTGAAGAGGATGTCTGATGGATTTAAACCTAAAATCTAAAGTGTTCTCAGTCAAAAACGTGGAGACTTTCCTTAATGAGGCATCCGTCAGTCTTTCTTGCTGTAACAGTAAGTAACTATGTATATGGTGGATTAGTAAAGTAAAACCATAGTGTTTTAAAATGCGCATTTTATTGTAACCTGTACTTCGATAGATACTTGTTTTATTCACATTCGGTTTTGTTACAGGTGGCTTTAATTTTCGAAGTACATGCAATGGAGCTTGTCGTGGCAATGAACTTTTAAAAATAACTGTTGATGATGTCGAAAATCACTCGGATGATTTACTGTTAGTAAAGCTGACAGACACAAAAACAAAAATTGACCGATCCTTCGTAATCCGAGGAGAATACAAAACTATTGTACAGAAATACGTCCTGCTGATATGAAGACCAATCGGTTTTTCATCCGTTATCAAAATGGCAAGTGCTTCAAACAAGTTATGGGAAAAAATAAAACTAAAACATGCCACAAGAAATCGCTACTTATTTGAAGTTACCAGATATCAAACTGTATACAGGCCATTGTTTTCGTCGTACTTCTGCTACCCTTTTGGCATATTCTGGAGCGGACGTAACTGTTCTCAAGCGACATGGAGGATGGAAATCGAGTGCTGTAGCAAGGGGTATATAGAAGATTCCATTGAGAACAAGGCGAAAACATGTGAACGCATCGTGGCAAACATTAAATTGCAACCTTCAGTTAATCCATCCATGCCACTGTCGCCGCGCCCATCTATCTACATCCAAACAACGAGATTCACCGGCACGTCTTCCTCAAAATGAGCCAGATTCGGACATTATTTCAAACACGCAAAATATAAAATCCACAACAATCTCTATTCCTAATAAAACTGTAACAATCAATTTCCATAATTGCGAAAATGTCTCAAATGTAAATATAAGTTTTTAGTTGTTTTATTATTAGATACCTACTATTTAATTTCAATTTAGTTTTTACTCTATGTTTTATTAATTAATAATATTACAATAAAATATGAGGCGAGGCGCCTTTTATTTTCTCATAGAGGGTGATGAAAAGTAGACTGTATCACTCGGGCGCAAAATATATTTTTGGCTCGGGCGACGTAGGTACTTTGAATCCCTCGCTACGTTCACGATTCTACTAAAGAATCCCTCACTTCACTCTGGATTCAAAAAAGCGCCCTCGCGGTAAAAATATTATTTTGCTCCCTTAGGATACAATCTACTATTTTAATAGGGACTTTAATTTTAATATTTCTGCACCGGCAACGGTAGTAGGTAAATGTGAAGCTTTTGAATAATTTTAAGATCGTAATGTACCATATACTCAGAAATAAATATACTATACTATAGAAACCATCCGACGTGTCATACAAAAATGAAGTGAGTGTGAAACAGGTACCTCCTTTTTTCTGTTTTAAAGCTGGTCCCGGGGTTAAAAATGGCTCATGTTGATAAACACTTTCTCCTCCTCCGATTTTATTAGCTATGATTCCAAAATCAACCTGACCAGTCATTCAATCTAATCAGTCTTACCAAGGGGTATCGTATTACCCAGTAACTAGGTTGTGGTCAGATAGGCAGTCGCTCCATGTAAAATACAGGTATTCAGCTGCATGCAGATGATGATGATTTCAAAATCAACCTAGAGGCTTAATGGACAAGCAGAAAAGTGTGTATGTAAATATGGACAACTTTGTAGCACCTTTTCATACATACAAAGCAGGCCTTATCACCTGAATCCTGAATTGAGAATTTGAAATTGAGGTAATCTTAATTCCGGAACCGGATAAGGATCCCGGTATTTTTATCTCAAGAAGAAACGCGCGCTTTTCTTATCATAACCAAGTGTACAAACACGTACGTGCACGCGCACGTGAAGACGAGTACCGTCAGCATATAACACACACTTCCGACTTTGCCATTGTTTGGGATTGTAAGCACACATACCTGTAAAGGTATACTATACCCTATTCATTACAGCGTATGCAGGTAAAATGATTGAAACAAAATTCGAATAATAAACTAACTTTAATCATGAAAACATAAAAAATATCAACTTAAGATAAATACAAAAAATTTAAGTTGTATTTTCGATAAATTATATTCCCTATAAAACCATTGGTTACCCAGAAAAGAAAGCAGGAAAGAAAAGTTAAGAAGAAACCAGATTAAGTGGATAGAGCTTGTCCCACAAAAAAGGAGAAAATGACAGACTGAAATATTATTAACGTACAAGCTACTGAGACTAGGAAGTCGAAAAATTTGCATAAGGGGTCTAATGTAGGCAAGCACCGAGAAGGGGTTTTTAGAAATTCGATCTTTAGGGGGTGAAAATAAGTAGGCGTTAAAAGAATCAATTTTTCATACAAACGAAAGGGGGTAGTTTATTTGTATAAAAAATCTTATTCCTTGAGTTATTAAACTTTCCACGAATACATTAAAAAAATAACAAACTTTCACATGATTAGTTTTTTTCAACACTACCTCCTACCTACTTACTAATTTAGGAGAGCAAAATTCTCCTAAATTAGGTGTTAAAGTTTGTATTTACAAGTTTGTATTAATATTTTAGACAGAAAGTAAAGCATTACGAGATTATGTATCCCAACTAGGTCATTGAGTTTTATGGTAGGATTTTAGTTCAGGGCTTGATTAACTCAAAAATTGTTAGTACATTATCTAAAAATGAAATGATTAAACACCATGTTAAATAGATTTATGAAGATTTTTTTTTTAATCCACCCCTGTTGAAAAATATTTTTTTTTAAATACTGTGGGATCCCCCACAGTATTTAAAAAAATATATTTTTCAAGTTCAGTTTCAAAAATTAATATTTTTCACTCATCAATCATCTTGAAAATTGACACGAATGCTTCTCTAAATAATAAAGACCGTTCCGAATCATTCGATGAAAACATTTTTTAAACCACCCATCAAGGGGGTAAATTTTATAAAGGACAATACGAAAATTACACAAGGGCGAAGACAATCTGCCAAGTTTCTCCTTTTCAGTCAGATACTAGTAATGAAGGCAGGCACATGTTTCAAACTTAAATACACTTATTATTATAGTACAATATAAATTATAGTGAATAATAGCAAGCTTATTTCATATTAAATGTGTTCCGTGACTTATAAAATATCGTCAAGTTAATGGGATGGATGCTTGATTTCTGTGTAATTCAAAGTCTGACAGAACCTTAATATTAAACGCCACTAAAACCAGCATTTTATTTAATACAATCATTTCATTTCAATAATAAAATTACACCACCCTTTATCAGAAGGCCAATTCTCGTAATTGAAAACGTTCAAAATGTAGTCGCAGTCTCATCTCGGCGACAATCAAATGTCAAAAACTTGGAAACTGGAGTATTTTTGACAGATTGCGACTGAGATCCGGAGCCCTAAAAACGTCACATTAAGCGATTCCTCTAAAAGCAATTCACTTCCTGAATTCTCCTATGATTCTGCTATTTGACATTTCACTTTAATAAAGCAATTCATAATTTGGTGACCATTTTATGAATTTCCATACAAAACTGTCAAACAGATTAATTGCGATCTACGCAGACATTTTCAGTTTGTGACCAATTTAGGATTTTAAATATGATTCACAATATTTTCCTATTATGATTCTACCAAAGCGGCCTTTTTAGACGCCCAGACTGTGAACGTTGTTAAAATTATAAGAATTGCACCTCTCATGTAAGTCTTTGTTTCTTCAGGTAGAAACAAATAAAGCTTCGGTCGAATTTATTACATTATGCCCAATATTCTGCGTTACTTCATTAGCAAGTCTTTTAAACCCCAGCATAAGCAGTAATATTTAACATCAGTCCATACACAATATATTAAAGTCCATAAAAACCATGATGATCAAAGAAAAGTTTTTGATCATCAGTACGTGTCGATGTCGCACTATCGTTAATATTATATATAAAAAACAAAATATATTTTTTTTACATTCTAAAATCTGGTTATTTACCATTTTTGAAATTAACTATGTCATAATAATGGTTGTTTTAGTTACAGACAGTCAAAATGTATTTATATAAAATGTGTGTCTTTAAGTTACAGGTCGCCAATTTATATGCTTGACGACCGGTCGACAGTCTGTCTGGGGCTTATTATAGCGCACTCGAGGTTCATCAGAACTTCAGAGACTTGGCAAAGAGCGCCATAGTGGCCTGAGTCTTGTCGCCGTTGAAGCGCCGCAGCTCCACGATAGCCTGAAACGAAAACGGGTAAAATGAGTAAAGTTACTACTTCGCCGGGTACATTGATGAAGGGTAATTAAGGGTCTTTACTTTGAAAAAAGTTTTGCTGTGATTTCAATCAACTCAGGGAATTATTTCATGTACCAGATTATGTTAATCCAGTAATCAATCCATCCGTATGTGAACTGTTCAGCTGTTTACGCTTGGATAGGTTACAAACATCCTCGCATACTTCCACATTCATACCATTAGTAAGGCAGAATCATAATATGATGAACAGTTCTTTACCTGTTCCCTTGTGAATCCAAGGTTCATAATTTCTTCTACTTCAGGTTCACCAAAGTTGTCATTAGGCATGATGGTCTGGCTAGGATCACCCAGAACTGTAAAGATATTAAAAAAGAGTACTTTTTAAAAGATTAGTGTAAATAATACCGGCTGAATAAATGGTCCATTAAGGTGGGAGATAATTTTGCCCGATACCATACTAATTCTGTGCCTGGATAAATTTACTGTGCTATCTACCTATACTATACTTACCCATTCTCTGGTTATTGATCTGGTTATTGATTTGCATTGGCACTGGTGTTGATAGGCCGCTAGTTGTCGGTCTAAGTAGGTTGCCGCCGGATTCTGTTCAATGTCAAATATGTTACTTAATTGTCATAAAGATCACAAACCAAGTTGTGTCCAATTGCTTATAAGTCTAGTGGGGCGGTTTATACGATATACAATACAGGACCACCGTCCCCGGTACACTTAGCCCGGACCCAATTTGCAGATGAAAACGTACAATCAAAGTATTCTGTGCTCTGACCTTCAATATCACTATTGTTGCATGCTATTGAACCTCTTTTGTTGTTTAAAATGTGGTCGTAACAGATCTATTTACGGCAGGGAAACGACGCGAATACAGAAGTCCTGTATTTGCTGTGTCTATAATATAGCTATACAATCGTTATATTTAATGGAAAATATACAGGATATAATATGAACACTCAAAAGAAAAGCAGGGCGCCATGTCTACTAATTTGGAAAAGGTCTCTCCATTGCGAGTTTTTGACAGTTTTGTCATAGAAAATCTGTCTAAAACTCACTATGGATACCATTGCAACATTATTAAATTAGCAGACTTGGAGAAATGCAGAAGACAGTTCCAAACAGTCTTTTAGTGCAAACACCCTATGAGTAACGACAATATGTTCTGAAAAACTTTTCTAATTATACAATTTTGAAATACCTGAATGGTAAATAATTATGTGAAGAATTTGACAATATCAACTAAAATGTTGTTTCATTGAATGCTTGCTGGCGCATAAGTTTAATGAGAAGCCAACAATTTAAAGCCAATATGCTAGCCACCCACTTTGCCATGATCTCTACTCTACTTACTCGAAAAAGTACAGTCAATGAAGTTATGACATAATAAAATAACGAATAACAAGAACATACCGGAAATAAGTCAAACATCCGTAGCTTATTAACGCAGTTAAATTCTTCTACAAGGTGAACATTAACGAAATTATCAAAATAGTAAAGTCCCCATGCATTGTCGAGCTGAGTCCCGTTGTTTCATTCATTTCTCAACTTGGTTTCATTATCGTTACCATTCACTGACCCAACTTTCCCGACAAAAATGCACGCGTTACCGACAAGCTGTTAGCTACTCCGCACATGCAATCACTACACAGAAACAAGGCATTAGTTTTACGATTTTTATTGTTTTATTTATATTATTACGTTACTATTTTTATTACGGTGCAAGAACAAATGACATCTCCACAACTGTTCATATTTAATTGTACTTGTTATTTCTTTTTGGCACGCCCACCTTGCTTTGATTTCTCCATTGCAGCTTTGACTTGTCGCTCTTCGTGGTCCCTCATGGACTGGTTAACGATTTCGTCTTCGGAGTATCCGGACAGCCGGGCGCATTCCGGCAGCTCTGACTCCGGCAAGAAAGGCGTCTCGGTGCCGGTCGTGCCGATACGAAGTACGTTCCGTTTTAAATCTATATTGCACTATGTAAAAAATCGTGAATGTATAAGTGAAGCTGAGATCCCACAGACAAAAATAATCAACTACCAACTAAGTAAGAATTAAATGATTTGTTACCTGATGTCTTTTGAGCATGTCTAAGCCAAGCAGCATGTCCATGGGCTGTTCCTCAAGTACGGAGAAAGATGTTGTGAGGAAGTCTTTTTCAATTCTCATCTGCACCATATGGATTCTACCTATGATTCTCTGCACTCCGACGCCTTTTGCGATGCCTGCCCATCTAGGAAAAAATGTAGGATGTATATCGCAATCTCATTAACAAAATGATAGACAGCACAAGCACAAAGTGACCTGCGCTTCAATAAGTTGGCTGACTCAATGAAAACGTTGAGTACACTTCCTTGGACACAAACACGCATCCAATAAGCGGTGACGAAAGTTTATAATTTTCAGATGCTCCTTCTATGGGTTTTGGAAAGAGATACAACTATTTTTCCTTATTAGATTATATAAATTCTACCCGTCTATGTTATGTCAGATGATAGGGCTTTTTTTTGGGTGTTTGACACGCCCTCCTGCTCTGGGTGGAGCGGGAGGGCGTGTCAGACTTTTACTGACTATAACCCACCCGTGTTCCCTCAATTGCCTGTATGCCAAGGGCCGCGGTATCTCTTTCGAACAACCCGCACCCCTGGCAGGCATCGGCCTTTGCGGGCCCACCAGTAACATCACTTTCACTAACATCTCTTTGAGGCGCGCGTGGAACAAACACAACGCGCCGTCGACCCGGGCTTGGTCCTTGCCGGACAGCGAGCTACTCATTACTCGCCGTCCGCAAGCCCGCGCAGGGCTAGAGGGTAAAACACCAATTTTGTACAGGATGTTTATAAGTTAGGAAATATAAACCTTCCCGTCACCTTTATTTAAGGCAGATACAATTTTAAACTCTGTCCTGCAATAATAAAGATGTTTAAGAAGTGCGGTTGATAAAGCTGCTTTTTTTTAATGTGTATGTGTGGGTAGCCCGCTATTATGAGAGCTCGGGACTGATAGTGTTATATATTTTGATAACATAATATTCAAGTGTGTAGGTAGCTATCTCCTTTTGATAAAAAAAGTAGCCAAATGTGAGTAGCTTCATTATCAGTGCGAATTAGACAAATGATTGAGTACAGTTATATCCATAAACAACATAGCCTCGTCGAGCGAAAAACTGGAACAAAGTGAGAAAAAAACAATGAATGTTAGAAAAAACAATAATGTTAGTTTTTGTTTTGATAGATAATTAGGTATACAAAGATACTACTGAAAACTACTTTCGTATTCTGCATAAATTAGTCTAGTGCGACCTTTTTTAAATTGGATTCTGTAAGGTATAGACTCCATAACAAAAAGTCGTAAGTATCAAATAAGTGCACAGAATAAAACACAATAAAATTCTTCATGATAATATATTCACTTCACGGAAATATTGTGCAAAAAAAAATCTTTTACATATTATTTCTATCAAAAGAATCTTTAACTAAACAGGATAAAATTTTAAACAGTGCGCAAACTGTAACCATCAATTCAGCATATCATTCGAGAATTCTGAATTCATGGTTACTGTTTGCGCACTGGTTAAAAATTTACGCTGTATCCGATTTTTGGCCTTAATTAGGCTAATTATAGAAAATCAAAAGAAATCTCGAGCTATTGTTGTGGCGTTATTGACTCATGAAAAGTACAATACGTCGGGACACGCGTGGGCAAGGCAGAACATAATATTATTTTTCTATATGTAAGGTAAACAAGGATTAGTGTCGCTAATTAATGTGAAGCAGACAAAAGAAGCAGTGGGCTGGCCATGTTCTTAAAATACATACGGAAAGGTCATAAGAAGTATAAACAAACCGCTGAGATAAGCCGAGAACGTGCAAGAAAAACCAAAAGGCCTGGAAAGGCATATAAATAAAAATGGGAAAGAATAAGTACGACAAAGAACCCCATTAATTCTGTAAGACGTCGTATGGAAGAGAGAAAATAAATTATTTCCATAACATTCTAAAATATCACAAAGAAACGGCCGCAACAAGTTTTTTTACAGCTTCACTAACTTTGTTGAATTATGTTTGTATGTAGAGATGAGATAAAATACATTATTATTCTTTTTGTTTCTGTAAAAAATTGCTGTCTAGAGTTTTTAACTGTTGCAATTCACGTGATATTAATCACTTAAGTACGTAAGAGAGGACGATAAGAGATAAATGTGAATAGGTGTCAATGAGGGTCAACAACTGTCAGTGTCAGGGATACAGGGTGGCAGGGACATCGATGCGCAAACTGTAACTATAAATTCAACACCTGCTTCTAGAGGAGATATTTTTCGTTGGCCATAAAAACAAAATCTGCTGTTTCGCACAAAAGTGCAATACCTACGAGGTCGAAAATGCAATACCTACGAGGTCAAAAGTGCAATACCTACGAGGTCAAAATGTATGGAACAGAACCCAGGGGGTCCTGAATCATGTGCTGAATCCATGGCATCAAGTCGCGCGTCGATGTCCCGACCGCCCTATATTATTGACGAGTATCGACATGGGTATATGTCCAAAAAACTAATTTTGTTATAATTATACTTTCATTTACGAAGATCCAAAAATGTGCTAAGAAACAGCATTGTTGGACTCTAATAAGAAACAGAGTTCTCAAAACATTTAATTAAAAGACAAAAAAATCGAGAAACGTGTCTCTTTACGAAGAGTTTGTTTGTTTATTTGTTTGAACGCGAAATATTAAGCGGAACAGGTCGCGGGTTGAAGTTAATATAGGCTGTTGTAACATATACTTTAACATTTATTTTAACATTTTGAGATAGCCGTGTTACATAATATACCTACTCTTTGTTAACGCACCTGACTTGCAATTATACTTATTACATAGCCGATGTCAACAAATTCTAAGACTGACTCATTATTCTAAGATATCGGAGGAAGAATCTACAAACATTATAAATAATTGAATTGAAACAAACATAATTAACTCCTGATCGTGTCTAATTAATTTGCCCTAAATATGAACGAGCCGCGACTGTATTGCGGCGCACGGGTAGACTAAGCACGTGTAGGTGGGATCGCCATCGCTTACCAGCAGGTGACTATTTACCACTAGCTTTATGTAGCTGCGTGTATCTCGGAAAATATCTACTACAACTACCGGGTTACCGGCGCGCCATGGAGCAGGCTATGTTCGGAGTTTCTTTAATGGATAAAATCAGGAATTAAATTATCCGGGAAAGAACCGGAGTTACCGACATAGCTTGCAGAGTAAGCAAGCTGAAGTAGCAGTCGGCTGGCCATGTTTGTCGAAGGGCCGGAGGCCGGTGGAGCAGACGAGTCCTAGAGTGGAGGCCGCGTATCAGCAAGCGTAGTGTGGAATTCCCCCCAGCTAGATGGACCGACGATCTTAAGAAGGTGGCTGGGACAGACTGGATGCAGAAGGCGGAGGATAGAGTGTTGTGGCGTAGCCTGGGAGAGGCTTACGTCCAGCAGTGGACTGCGATAGGCTGAATTGATTGACTACCGGGTTAAAAGTATGCTTGTGTGAAAAATTTAATCGAAATAGGTCAATAGTGACCTGGTAAAGGAAAAACGAAAATATTATTTATCAGCCTCACACAAAGACGCCTCGCACGATTGCTCACGTGACTTACAGGATATAAGTACTGCGCTTGTTTTCGCAAGTTCATGCTGTTCATCTTCCACGTTTCACTTCACCCACCAATGGATAAAATTGGGATGTCACCCTTTAATGTTTGTGCCAACTTCCACGCTCCAGGGCTCGACGTTCGATCCCCGACGGCAACACGCCTCTGTTGATAAACTTATAATAGGATACTGTTGAAAAAATCCGGTGTGATCACAACATAATTTGCAAAAAAGCGTGCAGTACAATGTCGAATAAATGACCGGTCATTGACAGGTGCCTGGCTTCCTGCCAGGAGTAGCTCCATAACATCTTTTGCTACTAACTTTAGAGAGAGGGATAAACGTAAACGGTTATACTGTGCAAAACCATCGCCCCGAAATCCGGGCGCGCTTCAAGTTGCAGTGCAAAGGTCGCAACTAACGTCCCGAAGTGTATGTGACTTCATATACTGAGTTTTACGAAATTAATTCATCATATGAATATCCGTAAATAGGACTTCTACTCTAAAAAACATGTTTAGCACAAACTTATTGAAAGTAAACACATGTATTGTCAAAAACAAATATTGTGGAACATCTGAAATCCTATAAAAGTTGCAACGCAGCAAACAAAATATGTCAATATTTTGGCTTTGCTTCTCATCCTAATAAAATTATAAATTCACATTTATATAATTTTGTATGTTTGGATGTTTGTTACTCAACGCTGAACGCATTTGGATGTAATTTGTCAAGCAGCTAGTTTATAACCTGGATTGACACATGCAATACTTTTTATCCCGGTAGTAGGTTCCCGGGGGATGATTTCTGATATCTAACCTGACGAAGTCACTGGTTAAAGTTGGATTCGTAAAAATGGTTAATGGTTGAGTGTCCCTTCCTATCCTATTTCCTACTAATATTATAAATGTGAAAGTTTGTTAGGATGTATGGATGGATGGATGTTTGTAACTCTCTTTGACGTAAAATCTACTGAACGGATTTGGTAGTACATTTCCATGGGGTAATTGTACCACTACGCGGGCGAAGCCGATGGCAAAAGTAAGATTTGGATAAATATATCCGATTTGGTGAATGACTGAGTGTCTCCTAATATCCTACTTCCTACTGTAGTATTATAAATGTGAAAGTTTATGTTTTGATGTATGTTACTCAGTCACGCAAAGACGGCTGAACGGATTTGGATGAAATTTGGCATACAAATAGTTTATAAACCCGATTAATAGGATACTTTTTTATTCTCAATATTAGGTTCCTGACATCTACACGGGTGAAGCCACTGGCAACTCAGTCACGTAGAACGGCTGAATGGATTGGGATTTGGTTGCTCAAGTGTATCGAGTGACCAAAGTTTACACATCATCTACAATAGCATACATTTAGACGTCATTCTTCAATTGTTAATTCCATGCATATGACGTCGAGGGCAAAACCATAATTTTAAATGAGTAATTAACTCTGTCTGTTATATTTTCACACCTTACTGAACGGATTTGGATGAAAGGAGATGACCTAGGTTAGGACATTGAATATTTTTTATTCTGGTAGTACGTCGCCTTGAGAAAATTTCCCACATCCACACGGGCGAAGCCGCGGGCAAAAGCTAGTACAAAATAAAAGGAAGGAAAAATAAACGAATGTCTGGCTATCCTGGTAAAGTGACTATTACACTATTCAATTTGTAGGAAATCTAATTAGGAAATCGAAAGATGTAATCGAAGTTAGAACAGTTAGATTCCGATTTGGAGCGATTGGAAGGTCCCGACCGAATACTTCCTAAATTGTTGCAACCCAATGTAATTCTACTTCACGACTGACGAGTCGTCTGTCCGATTAAGAATTAAATTAAGTCTAGTGTGATCACTAGCTTCCAACTTCCTCATTAGTGTTCTTAATTCTCTAATTAAACTCTTTTCTACAAATTTGATAATGTAATAATCACTTAAATAGATGTAGCCATACTAAAACAATGGCAAAGTGGCATTATTACACAGTTCAACTAAATTGATTCATTGTGAGTGAAAGACGGTATGATGGCTGACATTAATTGATTTACTTTATTCAAGGACATTTTAGCGCGTGGCCAAAATCCGTAAAAACGTCGATAACTTGTTCTTGAATTAATTTCACAAAACGGTTGCACAAATGTTTACTAACAGTAAAACACAACATATAAAATGTTTACACGATTCTGTGTGGTTGTTTTATAAAACTGAAAGGCATACATGAAACGAGATACATACCTTGTGTCCACCAGCCGCATGATGTTACACCGCTCAGCGCACGCTGCTGACATGATTGTTGTCTGAGCACCAGAGTCGATAAATGCCTTCACTGGAAATCTAGAACAAACCAACAGTGTGCATAAATTATTGTCATCATTGACATAATTTTTTTGAACATACACTGCCTAAGGTGCAAGGCTTTGATTTTAACTTTCCAAAGTTTTTATTAATAACAACAGAAAAATTACACTAATTCGTGATTAGAATAAAGGTTTGAATGCAACTAAAGTGTGTTCTATTGACTACTTATTTTATTACAATATGGATATACTTACTCACAATTGCCTATCACTAAAAATGAGACAGAACAATGAGAAGAGAGCTAAGAATACTAGTGATCGAAATAACTATTGCTTAAATGATAACTTTACCCATTCACGTGGCAATTGATGTACAGCATCACCACAGTGCCAAATGTTTCAGGGTTGTACTCCATGGCGGCCTCCATGTTGGCTTCTATGTTCTTCTGGCGAATCTCCTCAGCAATCATACGCTGCGCTTCTGTATCAAATGGATCTGAATTCATCATCCTGAAATAAGTCTAGCTTTAAGTCATATCTCCCTATTTACACCTATCTCATGAATCCAAACTGTAATGTTTTTCACCTTATACGCTGTTGCTGACGTTCCGTTCTAGCTAAGATTTGTTCGCGAAGCACAGAAGCAAATGTATCTATGAAACAAGATTTAAATTTTCAACATTAAGTTTTTGTTACGGTTAAAATTATTGGTTAAAAATCATAAATAATTTCTTGTCATTATTAAGAGAAGCAACTTTAATCATTAAAGTTGGTTTTCTCAATATTTGAGTGTTAATATTATTCCAATCACCGTTAATATGAATAATTTTTGCATACCCTTTATAGATTTAATGAATTGCTAAGAAAGGTTGTACCTGAGACCCTCAAAGGTTTCCTGTTTAATTTGGTTTTAGTACTATTGTTACTAGCCTAATCATCATCCTTATCATTTCAGCCGAAAGACGTCCACTGCAGGACACAGGCTTCCCCCAAGCTCCGCCATTTGGACCGGTTCTGTGCTTCCCGCATCCAACGGATGCCTGTGGCCTTCACTAGAATAATCTACCTAAACTAATTTTGTGCTACCTACAGAAGACGATTTTCGTTTTGCTAGAATATTTAGTTCTTATCACAAATAGATTTGTTTATGCCAGGTTTTATTATTAAACAGATAAAACCTTGAATCTATACCTACTAGACTTATTTCAAAGATTATCTTTATAATGGTGTACAAAAAACTACTAGACAGTGAAAGCCCAAAAGAATAATATGATTTCAGCCTTTTAATAAACAATGCAGGAAATACATATTCCCAAATATAAGATAAAAGCTATAATAACCAAATCACTAACCTACTGTAGATAACCTACTGCAGATATTTAACCTATGCACAAGAAATTAAGAACATGCACTGAAATAACTTTTTAAATAAAATACTAGCTTCTGCTTGTGCTACTGCTACTGTGGCTTTGCCCATGTGGATTAGCCTTGAATAGTTCGCAAATGATGAACGAATAGGAACTGTTTCTTAGCACTGTACTAAAAGAAACGTTTCCAAATGCTGACTTGTAATCGGTCTATTAGTTCTCACAGCTCCTCGTTCATTTACAAAGAGCCATATCGTATGCCCGAACCAGAACGAGAATGACAGGGACTGATTTGACTGATATGTTAAAATTTTGCTCTGTGATCTTTATAAGTACTGCTGAGAGCGAAGACCGAGTAGAGCTAATAGAACTAATAGAAAGAATTAGTTCACTGACCGAAATGAACTAGTACAGAGCGATCTAAAAAATGACCAAGCAGGCACAAGACTAATGTGGATGTTGGAAATTATCCCATAGGAACATGCTATGGAGACAAAAAGTAGCCTGTGGATTTTTTTTAAGGATCCTTTTCCAGGATGCCATGTCTCTCCATGCAAAATTTTATCAAAGTACATTCAGTGGTTTAGGTGTGACAAGGACAGACAGACATTATAGTATGGATGTAGGTACATATAACAAATAACAACCTCCATATTTTCTTGTAGTCATTATATACATACCTAAGTTTCCACTGAGAAGTGCATCAGCTAATCTTGGGTTATTTTGCTTTAGAAGTGCAAGTTGATCTGGATTAGCCAAAAACATTTCCCTGATGATACGTGGGTCCTCTTCAACCGGTGGGTTTCTGGCTGCCATCGAAGTGCTTGCACTGGCTGGTGGGACTCTGATGCCGCTGAAGTCTAAGCTGGCTAAGCCAGTTGGCAAAGCTGCAAGGATGATGAGGTTTATAATTTATTTACAAAAAAGTAACTCAACCTCTAATTATAAAAAATATTTATTGACATTATATGTCACTGATTTTTTTAATGACTTATTAATTACATTAGCTCTCTTTGTTTGTGTCTTGGCTGCCAGTAATAAATTTAACGAAAATACACTCTGTCATCAATGACAATAAGCATGACAAAGCAATTTTTGATTGCACAGTGAAATAAAGAAAATTGTGTTATCAACATGTACCTTGACTGGAATCAGTTTGGTTGAGGTTGGAGGCTGACTGCATCATATGGAGAAGCACGATGACGTCCCCGTCGTGAACACCGTGCTCTTTTAAGGATTTCTTATCATCCAAAAGCGGCATTCCATTGTAATTGAGGATGATATCTTTCGCAGGGAACCCGGATTCGATTTCACAAAATGCTTTAAAATTTTCCAACTCCAAATCTTCGGATACGTCCAAGACGAAGATTTCATCGTTCAGAGTTGTAATTGTGACTTTCATTGTGAAATTTGTGTGATGCGGCTACTGCAAATGAACTGTGTTCACTGAGGTAAATACGTGTTGTGTTTAATTTAAACTCTGGGGATGACTGGCCAAAACATTTTAAATCTCGTATACGCCCCTTAAATACACTCGTTATGTGTACACAAACACAAGCACAACTAACTAATACTTTTGGAAATGTTCCCTGCGATAAATAAATAAAATTACAAAATTAAGCTAGAAATTCACAAAGGTGGACTCGACTCGGTTACAGCTAGGGTTGGGTTCATCTTTCCTCCTCCCTACGCTTTGCGCTTGATTAACGGTATTTTTAACTCCTGGTTGTAAATTAAATTTCTATTATTTTAAAACAATTTTTAACTTTTTTCGTTGTTTATTAACTCGGACATTTGACATATCATAATTTTTTTAATAATTACAAAATTTTCGGTTTTGCGAATCGATTCCGATGTCAAACTAAAAAAATGTCGATTCGGTTTACTACATCTGTGGCAGTTGGCAGGTTGGCACGCAGAAGTCAACAACACAACACTATTCTCAAGGTAGTCGAAGAGAAAACTTGGTGGAAATCAGTGAAAACGTCTCCTTTGTTACATATTTTTCTTTTTACGTAGGTAGTCGCCAGTGCGGTGCGGTGGCTTTGGTGGGTATTTACATAATATAAAAACATGTGTTTGTTTTAGAAGCGGGGGTAATTCGTGATCCTTGAGTGAAAAGAGTGTTCTGGATTTTTAATTTACAATGTGAAATCGACGACACATGACGTAGATTGGTAAGATATTTTTTGTTACTTACTATTTATTTTTCTTGTAAAAACTTTAACAAAATACTGGTTCTAATGGATTGTATTCTTTGTACGTTATATATATTTGACATTGATTTTTTTATTACCGAAAGCTTGTTCACAAACCAAAGCGAATCAGTGGATAACGAAGTCATGTTTTTGTTATTGACTCATTTGGGGAACTATCTCACGTTTTCATAATGGTTCCGTCTGATACTATGCAGTCACTAGTGTCTCCTACGATTAATAATGCACGAAAATAATAGTACTTAGTAGTCCGAAGCATTATTTTAAAAACGACTGTACACAATGAGGTACCCTACATTATTTTAAATTACCGTTAGCACTTCCACGACAGTCAAATTATTCTTATTCGAATTTCTCTAATTTCGAATATATTGAGTACATATCAAATTATTGTAGAAAAACTATTAATATTAAACCAATGGTTTGTATGAATTATTCATGACAAAAGACAGGTCTGAAGCAATACCATACTATCTAAAATTTAATTTACAATGCATGGGGATTCAGTTTAACTGAAAATGAATTCCATCGGTTATTTTGAGTAATATGAAACCAAAAAGTCATAAACAAGAACAAATGTTCCAGGGATTTTCTTAAGTTTTATCCAGTAGTGTATAAAAACACTAATTTATAATTTTATTGAATAGAATATTATGTATGCTGATATGCTCCATTGTGATTGTATACCTGGCATATTATTTCCCTCATTCTGTAAGAATCACTTGGTCTAATTTAACAAAACAAGTGTATTCAAAATTATAATACCGTTTAGGTAGGCACATGCTGTTAGTCACTTCCTGAAGTAATGTACTAAGAATTAGCAAAACTAGACATGCCTACAATACAGTTACATTTTGTATGCTGAACTTGAATTTGATCCAAAAACATCTAAATTATAAAAATTGTGTCCTCAGTCATCATTTTATACCATGAAAATAATCAACTTAGTTAATAATTTAAAGCATTGTTTGGATATTTGTGTGTACCTCTTTTGTTGGAGCTCCTTATTAAATAAATAAACGGTATACAATTGAGAGTTGATGCCATTATGACAACCATGTTGTGCAAATGTGCTGTATTCCAACTGCAATTAAACAACTCAGACTGTCACATAAATTTAGGTCAAGTATGGTTTCCATAGTACGTAGTTTCTACAATCCTACTAACCCCCACTTTCTTATGTCAGTATCGCCATTTTTTTATATCCTGAGGAACTTTTGTTACTACTATTATTATTTTAATATTTGTTTGCAGCCGTAAAGTAGGCAAGTGCACATTTCAGTGTTCATTATTGGTGCTACTGAAACTATTAGCGCTCAAGGCATCTAACAATATCTCTTCTATTCTTCTTAGCGTGTCAACTTTGTCAGGTTGGGGTACCCCATGGAGCTACAGTGTAACTGTGAAGCCACATGGCAAACTATACCGCACCTCTTGTCGTGCTCTTTCGCTGTTCACTAACACATGCACTATGAAAGACCTTTGCGAAGCCAACGATAACGCTGTTGAAGCGGCTGAACTCTGGTTGAAGCCCATTTAAAACCAACAATGGAATCATCAAAACAACAAAGAAGAAGCATTTCATTGGCAATTTAAATACGCAGATTCAGCCCAGAATCTCGTATTAACTCCACGGAAAGGTGTCTGGTACCCTTTTCGACTCGGTTAGTGACCAGGACTGAATACTGTAGGTTGGGACGGCCAGGAGTCACATGTCAATGAGTTTGCACTTTAGGGACATTGGCATTACTCTTAATTAGCATCTTCATGGACTTATAGCTTTTTCAGGCATTTTTAATTCAGTGATCAATTTCTCTTTCTCGCCTGCTTTCGAAAGAAACTAACTTGCCCAAGCAGATACTCAACAACATAAAGTATTTCCTACCCATCTACCTCAAACCTATGCTTAGTGCTATCTATCTATCATTAGCTGGGTTTTAGACCTATCCATCGCAAGTCCCAGGGATGTGAATATTTGTTTAATATGATAAAGACCTTTGTATCCATCTATGAAGGCCAGATACCCCCTTATTTATAAATATTGCTTAAAGTTAAGAGTTGGTAACCGTCAAAAATGTATGGTTAACGGACGCTTATCATTACTTAACTTTCAGTAGCGTTTATAAATATCGTGGATAATGGTTTATAGATTTTTATTATCAAGGATCTGTTAAAGTTGTTGTAGGCGGCAGGTTTGGTTGTTGAAAAAGTTGGGTGACATCAGGCTTGTTCTCCGGAATGGCTGCTGAAGTTTATCCAGTCTCATGTCGATGTCTATACGATTGTGAAACATTTTAATAAAAGTCTTATTAAAATAAATGTCAGACTTATTGGGCGGTAATTGCCGGCATCGCTTTATTCGTATATTAGGTTAAAAAACCGGCCAAGTGCGTGTCGAGCTACGCAATGTGAAGGTTCCGTAGTTGGGATGAATTTATCCCAAGAACAAACTTAACGCTGTTGTTAAAAACATGTTCTCCCATACAAACTGCAATAATGTAAGTTGGTAGATTATTACTCGTTTACTTATAAATAAAATAAAGCCTACTTAGCTGTGTTAGTTTCTTCGGTATATATATATACTACTGCCGTAATTTTTTCACATTTCCAAAAACAACCATTTAGCCGGCAGAGGTGACACTTGACTCAAACAAAAATGAGCACTTTAAAGCTTAATCATTCACAAACAGAACCTTTTATCGGACAACTGTTTAAACAAACACTATACACAACATAGTTTTTCAAAACACAACTACTCTTACAATACCTATCCAACGACACCCCACACCCATGGGGTAGACGGGAAAAAAAGCATCCCCACTTTACGTGTAGAGGAGATACATACCCAGTAAGTTATTTTTATTTTTTCAAGATTTAATTTTAACATCAGCCCGATCCAGCCCTTGCCAGCTACCAGCAATGCCCTAAGCCGAGCTCGGTACCCCACAGGGGGTTCCTTAGCGAGCAATCGCTGTAGTTTTAAGTTTTAAGCCCTGACTGGAACTCTTAAGGTGAATCTAGTCCAAATTTTTCCCAAACAAACTTCGGGAGTGTATTACTCCACTGGTCGACAATGTACATAAAAAATGAAACGTGGTATGGTTTTGCCTCATTATTAACATTGTCTGTACGGAAACAGAATACTAAAATAAAAAGCCATTAAAAAGTTAGAAGCCAACAAAGATTGGTTTTTCTTGCTAATTTAATCTAACTTTGGGCGTGTTTAAGTAATAAAAGACGTGTAAAATCTGAAAAACCAAGTCGGTACCGACAAAGCTCAAATTTCGAAAAGTACAATAAACTTTATTGGTCATTAATTTATGCAGAAGTTTTTTCATAAAATCCGATCATCAGAAGGAATGTTCATAATTTTTTACGCGCCTGTTGTAATATAAATGATCCTGCATCTCACTCAATAATGTTGTACGTTTAGACTAGCTTCTAATTGCTCATCACTGATACAACCTCTGTCGGACACGATGCCTGGTGAGACAGCGTGCTTTTTAGCCAGGCCCATCATTGTGTTCAAGCCCGCGACTAGGTTCCCCTTAATTTATTAAAGTAACCACAAAAAAGTCCAGTTAAGCAGTCAACAACCACATAGGTTAACCAGCGATCGTCATTCCCAAAAAAAAACCACTGGCGTCGGCGCGGCTGCGTGACCAATATATGTGATCTCCATGCCAAATTACAGCTTTCTAGTACTAAGAGTCTGTGATCTAAGCTGCTAACAGACCGACGGACAGACGGATAGGGCGGAATTATAAGGGTTTATTGTTGACTACGGAACCTTAAAAATTAGTTTACTTTATTATGTTGCTATTCCCTGCATCAGCATGAGACGTATTTCGCAAACAGAAACACAGCCAAAGATATGGGATCTGTTTAACATCGCCTCTATTTTCAATACTATTTACTTCGACTTCGACACTATGTAAAACAAACAGTTGTTTAAGTTTCACAACTAATTTGTTTACGCTGATCTCGCAATGTACAGAAATCCTATACAATGCGAGATCAGCTTATACTGGAAATGTATAGTTTGATGTGTAGCCGTGTGTACAAGAATGCAATCCATTGTTATAAACTAATCTCGAGAGAATATTTGAAGTATGCTTGGTACTGTTTTTTTCCTGTAAACTTGTAAGTAGCTTCAGCAATGTGTACAAATCTTGCTGTCGCTACAATATACCAGCAGGCTTAGCACGAGAACCGTAGAGAAGCGTTTTGTCGACGGAAGAGTAGACAAAAATGACGTTTCCGTGTAGACAATTGGCGGTTTTGTACGGAGAAATGTAGACAAGCGATTTCTATTCTACGGTAGAGAAGAAATAGAAGACGTCATGTTAAGCCTGCTGTAAATCACAGAGACAGCTAGACATTTAGCGGGGCTATTGAGACTTCGGCGATGAAACTGATAATAACTTCTTTTCTTACAGAATACTTGCAGTCAATTAGAACTATTTACCTAGCAGTGAGTTAACATGTCATCAGTGGGTCAGTTAGTACCTCAGGTGACGAGAAGCCCCCCAAACATGACGATCAAATTTAACGGCCCCTACGTCGAGGGGTCTTTCTGTACGTCAATAGATTACAACTATGACCCTGTAATAAGCGTCCTATGCGCCATGTATATAGCGTTCGGCATAGTTTACACATTGTTTGGTAAGTAATGTAGCTATGTAATTTTTCTCTTTAGCAACTATGGCTTTCTATCATAACCTATCTGGCAATAAAAAAGTCCCAAAACGTAGCTTTAATTTAACGAACGTTTTATTCGGTTCTTTTTCTTCATTAATCCAGTCACATGACTTGTTTTATTTACACCGATACACGATATTTAAATAATTAAATTTTGCGATATGAAAATGATAAACTAAACTACGCTGATATTAATATTATATTATGGCTCTTCAAATATATTATAGGTATTAGGTCATTTGCCTGTTATATCATATCCCTAATGAAACTTGGACGGTTTTGTATTAACATAAATTAAATTATTTTGACCTTAAACTTTTAGAATGAATTATAAAACCGACAAAAACATTTTTAGACGAGATCAAAACTTAATTTGGCTTTAATATAGTCTTTAATATATTTTAAATTGTATTTATGATATAATATATGTTGCACATAAGTGATTAACTGTACCTAATCGAAATTACCTCTTATAGTTGATATGAGTAGGTAGGTATACAGGCTGGCCGGGACATCGTCGCCCAACCTCTTACCGTGGATTCAGTACCTGGCTCTGAATCTGCGTTGAAATTTTTGGAAGGTTACCTATAAAAATTACGAGCTTTTTTAGAAAACTACAATATTCGATGCAAATGTATGCAACACAAAATTTTTACTTTTTAATAACCGATCACATACTTCTACGTTATGTACCACATCCTTAACTTTTACCACACCTTTTTGATCCTTTCTGTACTTAATATGTATGTCTACACATGAAGATATACAAGTATCCAGTATAAACTGATCTGGCATTTTACAGGATTTCTGTACAGTGCGAGATCAGCGTAAACTGGAAATGTATAGCTTGATGTGTAGCCGTGTGTACCAGTTACATTGTTTCAATTTTAGTGAAGCTAATATTTACTGGGAGTTGTAGTCAAAAGTGGTAAAGCGGTTACGAGTTCGACTATAGGTACCTTAATAATCTGAGAATAACGTCTGACTACGTTAAAAAAATTATTACACCTAAAATATTACTCCAGAGACTCAATTACTACAATAATATAAAGCACCGTTTTTGTGTATTATGCACACAGTTAGTTACGTTCTAAAAACATAGCAACATAAAGTACGATCTCGCAAACGTACGAGCAGATAACTGACATCCCATTGTTATTTATGAGATGAATCTGCGGATAGTCGGTGTGCTAATATTGCTTCAATAGAATAGAATTGAATAAATTAACATACAAAGATCTTTAAGACATATTTACTTACAAATTATTGAACACTATAATACTGTTTACTCTTGTAAATCCTCCGATATAAATACAGCCGGTAACTGCGAAAATCATAAAAGAGAACAGTGGTCAAAAGAATCAATAATGACATCGCTCGTCTAGAGAACTAAACCTGCATTTTAAATTCTTTGCACTCCTTAAAAGAAAAAGACAGCTTAAACTGTTATTGCTGAAATGAAGTAATATAAAATATTTGTTCTTGTAGACTGTGTATTTATCAAAACACTGTATTTCAGGCTATCGATGTTTCAAAGCCAGCATGTTCCTCACGGGCTTCACCTTCGGCTCCGCCATCGTTTATCTAATTTGCCTCCAGGAATATCTGATGCCTCCGTACGGAAACGTCGGTAAGTCAGTTTCCTTCTCAATTCACCTAGCCATGCCTGGAAACTAAACCCAGACATGCAACAGTATACCCAATTATTCAGCTAAAAGCTCGTAACTATACGAAAGTCCAAACCTAACAGAATTTTCCCTGTGTAAAATATTCATCATTTCCAGGATGCGTTTAATAGCAAGTTTCCAGTATCTAATAACTTATTTAGTATTTTTGTATCGTAGCGTGTCTAGCGGTGCATTCACTTCGAGCCGTAATAGGTACCTACCTATGTCTTTACATAACTACACCTAACTACCGTTTTGGGTGCATTGCACTGAAGAGAGGGCTTTCTATTTTTTTTAATCAATGCACTTAGCTTAACGAAAAACTGTTGGTGTCACTTCGATTAGACATCTGGTAATGAAATGGATTTTTACTTTGTTTGTTTGATTGTAGGTGTGGCTTTGTGTGCTGGGCTTCTGTTCGGTCTCATCACTATGCTGATCCAGTACGTGGGGCTGTTCATGACAGGCTTCCACACCGGTTTGCTGCTCGCTATCGCCGGCCTGGGCGTCTACGACCATTTCCTGGAGTCCCGCCCGAACACAGTAAGTATTTGCATATCCTCACACTAAGACTTGAATGTGTATTCTACGAGTACCATGTTTTGTGCATGATCATATCGTGACCATGCTTATATAGGTCGCAATCGCGGAGAATATCAATTCGACGAGTATCTTTCCGATTGACGGAAATTATCGTTCTTTCTTACATTGTCGCCAAATAGAACAGTCATTGCAAAATGATAAAATAATTCACCTTATTAGATTTGTTCGTTTAGAAATGATATTTAAATATAGGCATCTGAAGGATAGGTACTATTAATTGATACGTGTTGTGGCAAAATGTAATTATAATATTTCTATTGTAGTTAAATTATGAAACTTTATGACGAGTGACGAGGAAATGTTAGTTAGCCGTTGTAGCGCGTCATCAAACTCATCATTTCGGTGTAAAGTGATTCACTGTTATCTCGTGTAAGTAAGTGCGAACGCAGCCGTAGCTTGACTAACATACATTTTGTTGCTTTATACATAAACAACTTTTAGATCCAAAATAAATTAGTCATACAGGACAATAGCCCTGCAACTCACCATATTTGTATTTAGGGCATGTATGATCAGTATGATTTGATGACATAGTTATAAAATCGTCTACCAGAATACCAATAACCGTAGTTGGGGGAGCTCCTCGATAGAATACCTACACTGAACGAAACTTATAGCAAGGTTCGCTTGCAATAGTTTAGTTACTCGCTTTAAAAATCAAATCCAATGTCACAGTTGTGCGAAACAAAAATAAGATATTGCTCCGCAATACCTAGTCCATATTTTATATTTTTCCTAGCTTGTAAAACGAATTTCTGTATGTGCCGCCGACGACTGCTCGGCACTAGCGACGCTGCTTTGTAACTTTTAACTTTGAACCGTAAACTTTATGCTTTCGGAACCACACATACGCGTCTTGTGCTTTGAGTATGACACGGTTTAATAGTCAAAGGTCTTAGGAAACTATCCTCGACCTCAGTAAGCGTAGAGTAAGTAACATTATTTACACTGCATAAAACACGATAAGCTTCGGTAAAAATTATAACCGCCTTCGTCTACGCGTGTCAGATTCCGGGTTCAAGTTTGACGCCGTGAGTAGCGTCCATCCGTTCCTGCATACTGCAGACCTCAATATCCGACGCAGCAATATGCACTGCCCTATGGCTTGTGGAATAGCCAGCACCACATTTATGTACACTCCAGGGCAGAGTCATTTAAGAACTTTCTGAATCTAAACAGGTTTTCCTTGCTTCGGCCAACCTTGGTCTCCCATACTCACCGCTAAGTTTACCTAGTTTATTTTCCAGGCTACCCACAATTCAGAATCAATTACTTTTCAAACATACCGGTCATAAACACGTAAACAGACTGCGTTCTGGGTAGTTTCATACTCGCCCCGTATGCGACATCACGCGGTTTATAGGTGTCGCAATGAAACTGCTTTTACTTCCGGAACAGACTATATAGACTTTTCAAAATATCTATTCCCTTTGAGGAACCTGTTGCAGTATTCCTATCGGCTCAAATATATGCTACAATTGCATTCCTTCTCTTCATAGCTGAGAAATAACTCCCTCGTCGCTCAGCTGACACGTTTAATATTGAATGAAGCTTCCCGGTGAATGTAATAGCCGTTAAATCGATAGGATGCGACGGATCTGTAGTTGCATCTAACAATATAATGTGAGTATGTGACCTCGATTGCATGCTCCGATGTGTTTTACTCTTAGACGCACAACGCACATCACCGCTAGCTATGCTCTCTCCAACTATTTACCTATATTGTGTATCTGTATAATATAATCGTAGCCCGATTTCTAGATAGTTCTGAACAAAAGCTTCAATGAAAGTGAAATTAGGTTGATCTACAGAAATGTTTGAAATGGGCCACTTGATTTTGGCATTGGAACTTCCCCAAAAATAATATTAGGTATGTGGAAGGATACAAATAGTTTGTTGAGAGTTTCTGCACAGATGAATAACACAACAGAAATGGACAATGTTGTAGTCGGTTCATGTCAAAAGGCCTATTATTACATGAATACATTTGTATACGTACCAACTACTTACGGCTGACTACTGACTTTTGTGATCGGACAGAGGTTCTCTTGACAACAATCCTTCACAAAATTGGTCGTCTAGTCTAGACTTGATTTCAATAGCCGCATTTAGTCTTTGAGTCTAAAGAACAGAATAAAATCTATACGTCTAATACGTGAAGCAAAAACCTTTGTACCCTTTTTACGAAAATTACGAGGACGGAGAAATATTAAATTTAGCACATTTATTGTTTAAATGGAGAAGGAGAGCAGAAAGCATTTTTTTAAATGAATTATGTTCGTATTTCGACCAATGGGCGACCACTAGTCTTAATAAAAACGTGTTACAGTGGTTCCGATTCTCTCACCAAATTCTCTAAACTAAACTAAAAATCACCAAAATTTTCTTTATTCGTTACAAACGACTATTTCCCATTTTGAAATTGACTAAAGTGACACAACTTAACTATATTTTAGTTTGACAGCACTAGGATTGCACTTAGTTTTTAATTTAGTGAAAATGATAATTAATAAATATGATTATTTAAATTACGAGGACGGAGAAATATTAAATTTAGCACATTTATTGTTTAAATGGAGAAGGAGAGCAGAAAGCATTTTTTTAAACGAATTATGTTCGTATTTCGACCAGTGGGCGACCACTAGTCTTAATAAAAACGTGTTACAGTGGTTCCGATTCTCTCACCAAATTCTCTAAACTAAACTAAAAATCACCAAAATTTTCTTTATTCGTTACAAACGACTATTTCCCATTTTGAAATTGACTAAAGTGACACAACTTAACTATATTTTAGTGTGACAGCACTAGGATTGCACTTAGTTTTTAATTTAGTGAAAATGATAATTTTACAATTCTGTTGTTGTCAATTTCATTATTCTATTCAACCTAAAATTTTGATTGTATAACTAAATCTGACTATTTTTAATCGAATTAATTAATAAAATTAGTTGTCAAGAACTAAAAGCCCACACCAACACCTCGACTTCAGGTACAAAAACAGTACTGTATCTTTTTTTTCTTTTCTTTTGCTTATATCTCGAAAATGGTGTGTCCTATCGTAAAAATAATGTAAATTTCGACCCCCTTTACAAAATCATTGACCTCTAAAACTCAACATGTAGGTAATCATTTTCATATTTACCATACAAAAGTGAAAAATTCCATATAAAACACGTCGAAGCTAAACCCCCTGCGCGCCAGCTCTAAAAAAAAAGCGGCCAAGTGCGAGTCGTACTCTCCCATGAAGGGTTCCGTATTAGCAAGTAACGCGCGAATTATAATTATTTTTTACTTAGGCACCTATTACAGATTTATTATTAGAAAATAATGGTTCATGGTTCATGCATAAGGTTTATGTTTATGAAATGAAATATTATTATATTTTTTCATTTTTATATTTGAGTTGATTGAATGAAAGGTAAATTGCGGTTTGCGATTTATGACGTATTAAAAAGAAACTACTTACTAGATCTCATTCAAACCAATTTTGGTGGAAGTTTACATGGTAATGTACATCATACATTTTTTTAGTTTTATCATTCTCTTATTTTAGAAGTTACAGGGGGGGGGGACATTTTACCACTTTGGAAGTGTCTCTCTCGCAAACTGAAAAAAAAAAAATGATATTAGAAACCTCAATTTCATTTTTGAAGACCTATCCATAGATACCCCACACGTATGGGTTCGATGATAAAAAAAATGAGTTTCAATTCCAAGTATGGGGAACCCCCAAAATTTGTTTTTTTTTCTATTTTTGTGTGAAAATCTTAATGCGGTTCACAGAATACATCTACTTACCAAGTTTCAACAGCATAGTTCTTACAGTTTGGGAAAAAAGAAAAAAGTGGCTGTGACATACGGACGGACAGACAGACAGAGAGACATACATGAAGAATCCATAAGGGTTCTGTTTTTTGCCATTTGGCTACGGAACCCTAAAAACACGGGGTACAAGTACCACGTTGCGAAGCCAAAAAATACCACTTGATGTCACATTGTCAAATTCGATTTTAGTTGTGTCAAATTTATTTTTAAATTTAGAGATCTTTTTTTGCAGAATAGCTCTCATAGCAGAATAGATTCTCATAGCCAAAAAAGTAAGGAATTTTAGTGATAGTTTAGTTAGTTTAGTTCGGTATTCATGAGAATCGGCACGAGTTTGGCAAATAAAACCATTTACAGGCACTTTTGAATTGTCAACATATTTTTGTAGGTAACTGTTGAAACCAGTTTCAGTAATTGAGAATAAGATCTTTATTTGTATTTTTTTTAGCTATCTTCCTATTCCATAACGGATTCACCAATATAGAACACATGATGTATAAATACGTAATTGATTCATAAACACGTTGTTACCGATTGGCGAAAGTCAATCTACATAAACTATCGGTAGGTACAATTACCTACCGATAGTTTTTGTAAGAAACAATCGATTGGCCATCACAATAGCATTACAATACAGTTGCTTGTTTAGCACCAGTTTTTCATTGTAACTCTTTTGAACAAAAGCAATTTGTAGGGGATTATTAACATAACAATGTTGATAGCTACGATTGGAAATACAAACATGATCCAGTTTCGATAAAATATAAAGCAGTAGGTTATGGTACAGTTGGCCTCGTAATTCTTTAAACATTTTTGACAAAAACGAAATTCACTAAGGTTGAAGATAGTTTATTTTCGCTTTGGTATAAAAGCAATACACAGTACCTACAAAAGTGAAGCAGTTACAAATATGAAGTCGTTATAAAGTATTTTTCAACACATTTGCTCACAAAATGCATTTACGAAGCCTTTATACATTGTTCGAAAGTTAAAAATTGCGCACCATCATACAACGGAACGTGCGGTAAAATAGGTACTCTCACGTACCTATTTTACCGCATACCCTGTAGCACCGTGCGTATTCTTTACGGTTTTTGTTAATTTCCATAAACTATTTTAAGAATTCCACCAAGGAGTTTCGCATTACGAGAATAAATAAGCTGACTGATCGAACCTCCTTGGAAGCGCTTTTGCTCAATACGTTTGTCTCACTTTAATATTAAAGAGTAAATGAGACGAAAGATGTAGTTCTAATTTTCACCACGTGCATGTGGCGCCATTTGCAAATTCGCGCCATTTTCATATTAGAAACGTCAAAGATTGTTGTGACTTTTCGACTGATATTTATAAACAAAATAATAATATGAGTTCAAGCGAGGAATCTGATAATATGGAATCTACTCCACCTGATATTTTGATTGAGGCCCAAATTGCAGAAAACGGTCTCTTGCTGCCAAAATCGCGACTGCGCTATTTAATTATTTACAAGTTTGTTTCATTACATACTGTTTTCTCGCAAATGTGTTGAAAAACATTGTATGACACACGTGCAGAAATTGGTATTTACAAACTCGTGACTATAGTAAGCCCTCGACTTCGTCTCGGGCTTACATTCGTCTACTCGTTTGTAAAAACCAACTTATCGCACTCGTATCATAATAACTATTTGTTTACCAAATGCAACAAGTAAAGAAAGACTCGCTTTATCTGGCGTCATTACTCAGTCTAGACTAAGTATAGAATAATCTACGGGTACTTACGTCGTTATCTTCGAATATATAAGCAGTGGTGGCCCAGTGGTAACGTTGCCGACTTACGAGTCGTAGGTCGTAGGTACGAACTCAGACAGGTGTTTTACTTTATGTAAATTATTTCATTACCGCTGCGCTGCTCTCAAAACGGTGAACGAAAACATCGTGAGAAAACTGGCATGTCCTAGAAGCAAAAATTCGAATAAATTCAAGCCCAGTCTCTCGAGGAGTGGAGGCCTGTGTCACGTGGGAAAAAAGGCTGGTAATGCTATGCAGGACACGACAGGTGACTAAAGCATTACGGCATGTATATAAAAAGCAAATGACCGTATCGCACCACATCACCAATAATTACGATAGTTAACCTGCAGAAAACGCTTAGGTATATTCAACCGGCCGCCGGATTATAATCAAGTTTAGCTAACTAACTTTGCAACTAGGTCACTCCACTTTGATGCGATTGATCTATAAATATAATAATACTTTTTGATCGTGCACCGTAATAAGGCATTCACACGGGTTACATTAAATAGGTAGACCTGCAAAAAATCGGTTTATCAAATATGTTGGGGACGGCTTCCTGTCTATGTCGATATTCACACGGACGTAATAAAATCGAGACTGGATTTTTTCGCGCACTGGGTTTTCAAGTCTCGATGTTTAACCGAGCATTGAGAAACCAACAGACTGCATCTCAGCGCGTCGAAAATCGAACAGTGTGTATCAATCACTGTTGCGCCGAGAGTTCGATTTGAAAATCTAACTCTTGGCGCGGCGCTAAGCAGTGCGTTGAAAATCCGTGCGCGAAAAAATCCCGCCGCGATTTTATTACGTCCGTGGGAACGTAGGCCAATTGTGTAACACACCATTAACCGCAATCTGAATCATTTTAAAGGATGTTACTGATCCATTGCTTTCTATGTTCGACAAAAATGTATTCTCAACAGCGTATACAGCGTGTAACGGAAGGGGGGTATCAACCCTGAAGGAGGTGAATGTGCTCATGAAACTCAACAACTTTCCCCAAAGAACATAGGTCGAAATATGAAAAAAAAAATTGGCCCTCCCTTACAAAACTGACTACCAGCTGATTGATTTACTATGGAAGGGCCAAATTTTTTTTTTCATATTTTGACCTATGTTCTTTGGGAAAAGTTGTTGAGTTTCATGAGCACATTCACCTCCTTCAGGGTTGATACCCCCCTTCCGTTACACGCTGTATAACGAAATAAATTTTGTTGAATTGTCAAAATTTAGGACATTCTTACTTTTGTGTTGCGCGATTTTAATTTTAAATCACCTCCATGTTTTTCATTTCACAATTGAGGTTAATTTTATAATCTCATTTTAGTTAATTTTTAATTCATTAAGTAATTAAATTTAATTAAGTCTATCAATATTCATTAGAAAAAGTGATCTGATTAAAAGTTGAAACCTTCTTAATACTGATGAATGTCACAAATTCCTTTTAGCGAGTGTTTGCGTAACAATTTAACCTTAAAATGGTTTGTTTACACTTTAATCCTATACTTTTGTAACAGACTTTACACCAGCACTATTTTGAAGTGTAATCCATTGCTTCATGTGTTCGAAAAATGTGTCTGATCAACAACGTAAATAACTCAATTAATGTTGTTGAACTGTCAAAATGAAAGCCATTCCTACTGTTAGTGTATTCCGCAATTACCCCGCTGTTATACAACGAGTAGACACAAAGTAGTAAGAAAGTAAAGTTAAAGACAAAGTACTTACTAAGTAATACACATTGTAATAAGAAAATGCATTCAACAGTAAATGGAGTTAAAAATTCCTAGTACGATGGACTTAATGGGCAGTCATTCAGCCGGCCTGACGTTTCCAAATCAAGCCATGAATATTTAGTATAAATAGCACCAGTCACGTTTGTAGGACTAATCATTCCGACCCAGCCCGTCCCTTGCTGCCCTCTACCAGCGACGCCCTAAGCTGAGGTCCCTACCCCACAGAGAGTGCCTTTAGCGAGTAGTCGCTCTAGTTTTAAGTTTTTAAGCCCTGGAGGCATTAATTTATTAAGGTAAGTCCGGTTAAGCAGCCGACAACCTCATAGGTAGACCTGCGAGAAGACATTCCCAAAAAAAAATGTACATCAAGCTATACATTTCCGGTTTACGCTGATCTCGCACTGTAACGAAATCCTTTACAATGCGAGATCAGCTTATACTGGAAATGTATAGGTTGATGTGTACCGGTGCCGACTCAAAATTACATAGGTAAGTAAGTATAAAATTAGTTTAAGAATTTAGTTATTAAGGTTAAACAAAAAGGTTTATTAATTTTTGCTTTTCAGTTTTTTCGGCGGTAATTTTTTTTTTAAGTTTTTGTTTTATTGTTTTTTGTGGCTATAATCTACTAATTACTAAATGCTTATTTTTTATTACTTTTTGTAATACACAACTCAGCATTAAAATCAGTGAGTGAACAATCAATCATCCCCTGTTTTCCTACCCTTAGGGTTGGATTTTTTTTTTCCAAATTTATATGGAACCAATTTCGGGGTATACCCTTTTCAATAAAAAAAAATAATTATCAAAATCGGACTACTCTGTAAAAAGTTATGCGTGGTCATACATCTACGTCATCAAAATCACGTAAAACCACATAATCCGAAAAATATACGGCCTCTTACTTAATGCTGTTTAAACTTTTAAATTATATTGGCAACTTGTTTTATATAAAGATAGTTTGGACCGAAATTCAACGTGGTTCATCGTACTCCTAAGTATGATGAACCACGTTGAATTTCGGTTGGATTGTGGAAGGTAATTCAAGATGCCTGTGGGCTAAGCCGGAGCCCTGACGAGCAATGTCTTCAGGGCACCGGCTTAGCTATCCGTTAGTAACCAATATTCAATTCCATAGACTGTTTACCTTTGAAGACTCGCATCGCATGTCATATTCAGACATATACAATGGATGATGTTGTTCTATGAACAATGTTGCCTGCATTATTTAGAACGCAACCTCGAAATGCATTGTCTTCTATGACTCTGTGACGAATTTTCAATTTTAATTGTAAAATCAATAACGTGCTTCCTTTTACTAACACACTTTTATTAGCTTCACCTGTATCTATCTATTTACGGATTTTACGGAATCTTTGAACGCGATTTTCACCCAATACAAAAGGTCAGCACAGTTATCAAAGACCGATGACAAAACAACAAATTTAGTAAGTTTGTCCCATTATACTGACCAGGATATTCAGGATTAGCGATTATATATTATTTTTCGGACAGGGAGCTGGAGAACCGGCGAAAACATCCAAGTAAGACAGCAGGCGCTCAAATAACCCTCTCCTGTCTCCTGGCTTTTCTAACTAAACCCACTTTAACGAAGAATCGAACTAAAAAGCCAAAAACAAATGATAGTTTAGAAAACACGCTTTAATAGAAAACCAAACGAAAAAGTACAAATAATCTTCAATAGGCAAAAAAATATATTTTATCGTTAAGCGAACGCGCGGGGTGACTTATTTTCTGCTTTCTACGCCAAGACGAGCCAAGCGCGCGACGGAGCGCATGGGCAACCTACTTTTTCTCGAAGCGCTTCGTCGTTTTTTTTTTACCCTTATAACTTGTGTTTGGACTATACGATAAACAAAATTCTCGAGATATGTTGTCAATAACGCGCGGACTTATTAAACATATAGTTTCAATTGCATAGCTCTTATACTTTAGATTTTATTGATATCTAAAAAAACCCTGATTTCGTCACTGACTCACTGATGATCATCAAAACTCTTGGTGAAATTTGGTATGTAAGTTACACAAACAATAAAAAAAATCTAAAACTTGGAACTTTTATCTCCCAAGCCCTTATACTAGGGGATGGAAGTTTGTATGAGACTTCCGCACTTTTGACGCTAGAGGTCTGAAAATTGATATAGGGACTCCTTGTTATTATAAATAAAAATGTAATAAAATAATAAAAAAGAAAAAACAAATGACAAGCAAATTACAAAAAGAAGTAAAATCCTACCAAAACCATTTTCATGGTTATTGTTACATCTTGGTAGACCATATGACTCGCACTGTCAAAAAGTTATCAGATCTCATGTAGAGCCAAGCTTCTAACTCTACACGCCCTAACTCTACAAGGCCTAACTTCACAAACTCTGCACCTTAGGGTCAGCACACACTGAACTGCAAAATGCTCGCGTATGGTCGAGCAAAATTTTGGCTGCTCGACCGCAGCTGCTGACTGCAGACGGCATGCTCGCCCCTCCCGCTCCGTGAGCAAGCTCCGTTAAAAATGCTCTGGGTTGCCAGGCGGGTGCATGACCAGTTTGAAGCCAAAATCCGACGTTGGCAGACGTGTTCAATATGGTTGATTGGGACTTAGTAATTATCGCCCTTTTCGCAGAGGAAGAGGAACATGATTTCCAACTGTCGCCGTAGCCGCGCCGTAGGTAGTAAACACACGTCCAATAGTTAATCTGGCTGAGGCATAATGAGCGCAGGCGGTGCGCAGCGGCGCGGCGGCGGTACGAGCGCGCTCACGCGTGTAGAACGCATGCTCGAACACGCATCTTCCAAGCTCGAGCATGGTCGACCATCAAGTTTGGACGTGTGTTTAATTTTGCAATGTATGGAATTCTCATGAGATTAATTTTTCAGTAGTCTCAGAAAATGCTATGCTCTGCTCTGCTCTTGGTGTGCGTTTACGCTTAGTCAAAATATGTGGCTTGGCCGTTTTGTTACTACAAGAACTATTGTATGACAGAAAAGTAATGAACAGTGTATAAATTTTTCACCTTACGCCCATGTTTCGTCGTTTGTCGAATTGTCAAACCATATCGGTTATGTGCGTGGCGGTTAGTACCGGCCGTCGCGTCGTCCTGAATTTCTTCTATGATCAGTTATTTGCCCTTGTTTGCCATGACACCAAATCCAAAATCTCACGGTGAATCAACATAGATTGAGTTCTCGTGTTAATGCTTAGGCCATCTTCGTGGAGAAATATTATTTCAACTCGTTGTTCCAAGCACATGAGTAACCAAGTTCCAAGGTTAGACTTGGAATTTTATTTAGTAAACTAGCTGACCCGGCGAACTTCGTACCGCCAATAAAAGTTTTCTGAACTTTTTGTGAGACTAACAAACGTCAATTCATTTTTATATATATAAATTTTCTTTATATTTTCTCACCTTTTAAACTTTACTTGGCCTTATAAATATTTCAAAACCATAATGAGCCAAATCATTCCAGCCGTTCTCGAATTTTTGTGAGACTAATAATGAAATGACGTTTGTTAACTACTACTACTACTACTACTACTACTAATATTTACTACTAATATTATAAATGCGAAAGTAACTCTGTCTGTTTGTTACGGTTACACGCCTAAACCGCTGAGCCGATCGTCATGAAATTTAGCAGAGATATAGCCTCGGGTATGGAGAAGGTTAAAGGCTACTATTTTACGCGATAACAGACATCCACGTGGGCAGAGCCGCGGGCAAAAGCTAGTTTTTTATATACATATAGTAAAATAATTTTCAAACTCTAAATTCTTGATAAATGTCAAAATCTTTGTAACAAAGTTAAAAATTAAAAAAAATGTGTTTAATCATCAAAAAGCCATTAAATACTCTGTTAGAATTGGGTATTTGACACCACCAATCAATTGCTATACTTTTTACTGGCAGGCACATTTTTGCCAACTCAACTGATTATCTATTTACTGATTTCAAAGCAACTATAAATCCAATTTTACTTAATTGAAAATGAATCGGGTTTTTAGGGCTAAATTAAAGTGTTTTTAACAGTAGTTGTGTCTTGGAATTATTGTTTATTAGTGTCAAATACCCAATTGATTTTCTACAACTTTGAATAAGTACAGTGTGATAAAGAATCTAATTTGAAAACTGAAAAAATATTTTCAAACCGCGACCATATGTTTTGAGTCGTTGTTAGGTACGTACTCCACAAAGTGGTTTAAAGACAATTTAAAGTTCCGCGTACAGACAATTTAAAGCATTGATTCCCAGAGTGGTCCAGGTGGACCTCAGGGGGTCCACGGGAGACTCGACGGGGGTCTATGTTGGTATGACAAAAAATGGGGGTTCACAATTCGTAAGCGGGGTCCACGAAAATTTATACCGATGGTGTAGAAGTGAAGAACGAAAATGTTGGCTTGACTTCACCTATCAATGTAGGAAGATAATTTTTAAGAAGCTCAGCGACTGTTACGTGTAAAAACTTGCATATTCCATATTCAGTACAACGTGTCGAGACTTGCAAAGCGCCGCCGCCGCCGCCGCCGCCGTCCGCTACGCTTGTTCAGACTTGCAAAGGGACGAAATACTTTTTGTAGTGTGTGTGCTTGCAATCTTGCATGAACTTGTTTGATTCTTCACCAATATAAATACGAATGCCTAGGATAAACGTTACTCATTTGTTTCCGGAATTTCGAAAAGAAAAGTAAAGTAAAGTGAATCAATGTTAGTGTTTGCCAGTGTCGGAAAAAGTAAGTACTTATCTACCTACCTATTAGGTATACATATTTTATTTTACTATTTATTGTACACGTATTTGAACGTACCTTTTGGTGAGGCTTATTTCTAAAGGAAATCTCTTCCAACCCGCGTGATAGGAGATATATTTATGTTGTAATAAGTATATTTGTATTGTTTGCGTGCAGTAAGTAGGTGCGTATTCAAAATTAAATACTGAACACATCCATTATTAGATACTTCCATGAAAGAGTAGAAAGCCGAGAAAGGTGAAAATTTGTCCCTACTTTATTAGTAATTTTTTTTAATTTCCCGACTGTGTAGTGGTTCACTAATCATTAAATATATTTTCATAAATTGTACATGTCTTTACGTACTCGTAACGTGCACAAAGTAATAAATAAATCATTAAAATCGCGGAGTTTTGATAGGTATCAAAATATGATTTAAAAGTAGGTATTATCTATCGAATTTACAGAAATATATCAAAATGTAATTAATGAAAAAATGTTTTACATTACATTAAAATCGGTTCAGCCGTTTTCATAAAACTCTATAATGGCGCTTAGCGATTTATTGCTTTTAAAAATTAGAATCAGATTGCCGCCGGTACATTGTTTATTTCAGTGCAATAATTAATTAATCCTATTCTGTTAAAATAGCCATATCCTGTTAAGTAAAAGCGTCTTAAGATTACTAAAACATAGTGTTTTTTTTTTATTTACAGGTAGGTAACTGATACGAAATGGCTGAATTTAAGAAGAAATGTCGACAGTACAGTGTTGATTATTTAAAATTTGGTTTTCTTCCATCAAAGGCAGACAAGCGATTGCCTATATCCCTTTTATTCAACAAAGTTTTGAGCAATGACTATGAAGCCATCGAAGCTCGAAGATCAACTAAGAAGGTGTCATCCCGATAAAATAGGTAAAGATTTGAATTATTTTCAAACATTGAAGGAAAAATATGAGAAGAGACCCACCGTGCACAGTATGTTCGCTTCAACGTCTGAAAGTAACGATGATAGCTTGCGATTTTACAATATCTCATTACTTATAGCGAAATCTGGAAAACTGCGCACCATTGAAGAACAGTTAATTTTACCCGCTGTTGAAGAGGTTTTAAAAACTGTTCTGCACAAATCTCCATTCGACATACAAAAGAATTCCTTTGAGTAACAACACTGCACAAAGACGTATTTATGAAATGAGCTCTGATATTGAAAGTTTCTTGTGTAATTATCTGCTAACAACTCATTTTTCTATTCAACTGGATGAGTCAACTTTACCTGGTAATGATGCATTATTATTGGCATATATGTTAAATTTGTTATGAACGTAGAAATTCATGAAGAGCTTACTATTCGCGAAATCTTTGGAGACGGACACTAAAGGTGAATCAATATTTAATGTCCTGAGTGACTTTTAAAGGAAAAATCGATTCTATTCACAAACGTTATTTCGGTGGCAACAGATGGAGCTCCTGCCATGGTCGGGAGATATCGTGGATTTATAAGCCATCTTAAAATAATTATACCAGAGGTAACTGCAATTCACTGTGTCATCCACCGACAACACCTAGTAGCGAAAAATTTGAGTGATAGATTGCACCAATCGCTTCAATTTGTGATTAACGCAGTTAACAAAAAAAGGATATAACAATGCATTGAATACGCGTTTAATTGCATAATTGTGCGATGAAAATTATGAAGAATTCCAACGATTGCTCTTACATACTGAAATACGCTGGTTGTCGAAAGGTGCATGTTTAACAAGTGTTTACTTACTTTCTGAATCAGTTTTTAGAGTTTAAAGTGGAGATCCAGATTTAAAAGAAAACCTGATCAATATGAAAGCAGATTTGCAGTTATTCCTAACAAAACTGAAGCCAAATATTGATAATTTGCTGTTAATCCATCAAGTATGTACATCCCTCCCATTAAATTTATGACTATTTTGTGATGGTCATTGTAGAAGTTACGTCACGTTATTAATGTTTAATTTTAATAATATTACCTATACAGGCAAGTTTTTATCCGGTGCGCAATCTGTAACCATGAATTCAGCATACGATTCTAGACCCCCTACCGTAGAAATTTTTCGTCGGTTATACAAAAAAAATCAGCTGTTCTATACATTTTGACCGCGTAGGTATTACACTTTTCTATGAAACAGCTGATTTTTTTTGTATAACTGACGAAAACTTTCTGCACTAGGGGAGTCTAGAATGATATGCTGAATCCATGGTTACAGTTTGCGCACTGGATAAAAACTTATCCTGTATATAACAATTATTTATTAACAAATATTATTCAATTATTTAGATTATATAACAATAATAACTAATCGTGCAATAATTATATATTTGAATAAATACAACACAAGAAAATATTTTATTTTTTATTTTATCACTCCAAATGGGGGAGTTTTCTCAATAAAATAAGTGAGAATAGATTGTGAGTAGATTACAAAAAAGTAAAGTTGGATGGAATCACTTTCTTGATTGGCAAACCTTGCTTTTTTGACATCCACTCATAGCACAATCAATTAATTAATTAACCAATCAATTCTCCCTTTTTTTCGAAAACTGTTTATTCGGGGTTGAAACTTAGCCGCAACGCAAATTTCCATAGTTCTTCACATTTTTTGTCGACTGGGAATATGGTAGAAATGTAGCTGTAGGGGTCCACCGGAACCAGCAAAATTTTGAAAGTGGTCTATAAGAAAAAAAAGTTTGGGAACCTCTGATTTAAACTCTATATTATTCACCACAACGACTTCGTAAGCAGCACGATAAGTCGTTCAACCGGACCGAGACTGGCACATTAGTGTTTATGCCCTGAATAAAAGTTTATCCAGTATTTTATTTAAAAATCGTGTAGGTAGTCGTAGCACCACTATAAAACGCAACAAAAATAAATAATAAAACATTTTACAAAATACAAGCCGAAACGAAGTGGAAACTTCACTAATTGTTTTCGGAAAATGAGGGATATTTTTTCACAAAGGCAGAATGCAAATAATATTTCGTTTGATTTCCTTCCACTGGCCCCTGGTGGCAGACGCATTCAATCACAAGTGTTGTTTACGTACTGTGTCGGCACGAGGACCCTTGTTTATTTTACCCGGCCCGTGCATCTGCTGTTAAGCTCCTTCATTTACATACCACAGTATGGAACATTTTAATTAACTATCGGTAAAAGCACGTACGGCTAGGCTTTTAAGTACACATTCCAGTTCCAGGTGTACACCCACTGAGACTGCAATGCAAATATACTGCTTTTGCGAATTCAATGTAAACTGTTTCCTTTACATGCTTTGCGAACCACAAGGAAATGAATTGTTTTTAACCGACTTCAAAAACGAGGAGGTTCTCAATTCGTCTGTATTTTATTATTTTTGTTCCGCGATATCTCCGTCAATTGTGGATGGATTTCGAAAATTATTAATTATTTTTTCGTTTTTTTTTTAGTGGATAGGTTATGCTTCAGGGGTGGTCCCATATACATTTTATTAACTTTGTTTCGCTATTTTTTACGTTAAAATCGATATCAAATTTATGTATCTTGATGACATTCTGCTGCTTCCTGTCACTGTGGTTTACATGACAAGTATTAGTATACGAATTGGAGTGGGGTAGGTACCATCAAGCGCGGTCCGAAAGGGTCATGACCGCCCCCCAAGCCATAAACGTTAAGCTTAAAATAGTAATTTTTCGAAAATATTATACATTTTCTTATATACATGTAGGTATTCTTTGGCTGCGACCGCGCCTGGGTACCATAACTAAACAGTAAAAAACAACCGACTTCCGAAAAAACACTACAAAGTGAAAAATAACTTTAATTCCGGAACTCGGTGTATTTGGATATGTATATATTTTAGTTTTTTGTCACCGACTTCCGAAATTAAAGTAATTTTTCACTTTTTAGTGTTTTTTCGGTTTTTTTTTAACACGTTTTTTATCCAATTTGTTTTTGTATAAAACCAGCTTTACTTACATTTCCTACTCGTAGATTGATGTTATGTTAGTGTACATTTTAAAATAAACGTGCTGGGCTCATCGCTGTTACCTATATTGATCGATCATGATAAGTTTCTAAGCATTCCGGATTAACTACAACGAGTAAAATTTTCTAGAATTCTACGAATTGATAAACAAAAAACACAAGCAAAGAAACTGACTCACCAATATCTAATTCAATTGATGTTCTAGGTACCTAACTAAAGACCCAGACATTTGGATGTTTTTTACTACGTAATATGTTATGCACAGATATCAAACAAGTTATTAGAAACAGAAAAAAGAACTCGCGTATTTATCGTAGAACTGGGCCTTGATAAAGGTTTATCAATCAAGTCAGGTGAAAGTGAAGCTTGCGATAGTGAAATCCAAATGATGATTAATTAATGAACATGTTTGCGCGACGCGACTTGGCGGATACACTAATGCAGGCGAAAGTATTCAATGCTACAGCCGCTGTAGTATAGGCTACGGGGGTTGCATTTAGATTAACCCCAGTTAAGTTTTTAAGTTAAGTTAAGTTAAGGAAACGAAGTATAAAGGCAATGGAGTAGACGCAACGAAATCGAGTGATGTATTCTAAATAGTAGGTACATAATGTATGTAGTATGCAATCCGGACAAAAAGAATCGTTTTATTTTTTTAAACGTTGGCCCACACTAGGAATTTCTCCTGTATTGTGGGTGCGTTTAATTTAAATGTGTGTAAACACATTTAAATTAAACTCACATTCAAACAGCCAGACCCGGATCAACTACTTGTAGGTCATACAAATATTTGTTCCGTGCGGGAATCGAAACCGCGACGCGGCGCAGCCGTCAATCGCTTAACCACTGCGCCAACCGTGCCGTCAATTAACGTTATACTCGCTAAACTACATCCGGATATAGTTCAGTCCCAGCGGATCGATTGGTCATTAGCAGGGATGATTACTGGTACCACAGTGGTATCGGCGAGTTGTACCGTGAGTCGAACCCAGGTAGACACGTTAGTTGATATTTTTCCCATACAAACTTCGGGAGTGTATTACTCCACTTTTCGACAATGTACATCAAAAATTAAACATAGTATGGTTTGTCTCATTATTAATATTGTCTATACGGAAACGGAATACTAAAATAGAAAGCCATTAAAAAGTTAGAAGCCAACAAAGATTCGTTTTTCTTGCTAATTTAACCTAAGTTTGGGCGCGTTTATGTAATAAAAGAAGTGTAAAATCTCCAAAACCAATGCTCAAATATCGAAAAGTTCAATAAACTTTATTGGTCATTGATTTATGTAGTGGATTTTTCGTAAAACTCGATCTTCCGAAGGATTTTCTTAATTTTTTACGCGCCTGTTTTACTATAAATGATGCTGCTTGTCACTCAAAAATGTTGTACGAATAGACTAGCGTGTAACTGCTCATCACTGATACTAACGCTTGTGCCTGGTGACTGGTGAGGCAACGTGCTTTTTAGCCAGGCCCACCAGTGAGTTCGAGCCCGCGACTACTGAGGCCCTAGTGTGAGTTTCATTTAGCCATCTAACCCAAACGCGCTCACTGCGTTTGGTGTAGATGGTTAAATTAAACTCACACTAGGGCCTCAGAGCACTGGTACCCCAGTGGTATCGGCTAGTTGCATCGTGAGTGACTCGAACCCAGGCAGGCACATTCGTTTGTGTATTTAATTTCATCACCACTGCGCTAAAAACGGTGAAGGAAAACATCATGAGAAAACCGTCCTAGAGAAAATGTCCTAACACTAATATTTCGAAGACATGTGACATCCACCACCACTACTCCTCGTGGTGGATTATGGTCCACTCCCTCTCACAAAGAGAAGGCCTGTATCTGAGAACAGTATAGGCTCATTGTGTTGGATCGATTAGTCAGCTAATCTTTAAAACTGATTGGTTCTACAGTAAATAGGTACGTGAATTGCTCATTACAGCAAGTTGTATGTCAGCAAGATTGGTGGGTAGCAATCAAATGTCATTTCCCAGTCCAGTGGGTTGTTAAACGCAGTTAGTAACTAACCCGACCCGAATGACGAAGATGCCCGGCGGCGGCTCTGCCGGTGACAACTAAAGCCAGTCCCGCACCGGGAGCATTCACTTGGAATGTTACAATCCAAGATTCGATTTTGAGCATTGCTATACTTACCGATGTAATACTCGAATCTCGGGTCTATTTTATAAAAATCTCACCGTGAAAACTTACGTGAAGTGAACGTGAAGAGAGCTGTCGTTCCAGCTGATGCTAGGGATTGACATTGTTGACAGCTCACTTCACGTAAATTTTCATGGTGATATTTCTACAGAATAGCACTATTGAACTGTTATATTACAGGCGGAAAATCTCGGTGAGAGAGCGCCTTTACACGATGCCTTGAGGGTGAAATACATAGGTGCATCTATGTATTTCACCCTCAGTGCACTGGAAGCATTGACTGCGAGGATGCCATAGTTATCGTAAAAGGTGATGAATCATAATGTAGATCATACCTAGTAGTATTTTCCAATTTATTAAAACTATTTTAATTTGATTATTGGGACGAAATACGTTAAGTACAGAAAAATAAAAATAAATTGATTGATATCCATTTTCTCAATTGAAAACGATTTAAATTAAATTTATTTTTCGTTGTTTTGAATTTACCGCCAAAACGCTCCTTAAGATGACTTTTTATCACGTGACCACACGTGACGTCCACTTTGTATAAACTAAAGTAATTGTAATCAAGTGAATGTCGAGTTTATAATTAACAAGATTTTTAATGGATAGAAAGTGGTATTACTGGTGAGCGGTGCCTCTGTGCACAAATATTTCTAAAACTGCGCCACACTAAGTATTTGTACTGGTGTCGCTTACACAAAGATGACGTCACGTGTGGTCACGTGAAAAAAAAGTCATTGTAAGAAGCGTTCTGGCAGTAAATTCAAAACAACGCAAAATGAAATTTGATTTTAATCGTTTTTAACTGAGAAAATGGATATAAAAAAATTAATTTTTATTTTCTGGTTAGTATTTCTTCCCAATCTTCAAATTAAAATGGTTTTTAGTAAATTAAAATAGAACATACGAGGTTGAAATTTAGCACAGGTAGATTGTTTTTTTTTTATAGATTATGAGTAGGAGACCTCAGCTAATAAATGATTTACGAAACTTCCCCCGTAAAGGTTTGTATGATTAAAATTATTCCTCGGGCCAGAAAAGCCTGTTTCATATCATTTGGAACATTGATGCGGGCGGAGCCGCGGGCAGCAGCTTGTTACGCCATATTTGTTGATATAAAACTCAATATTTATTCAACTAAAAACGTGCATTGTTTTCTCATAAAACGGATGCAACACAACAATGCTTGCATGCGGAAATGGTAGCATTGAATAGTAGGTACACAACTTGGTAGCCACAGTCCACGCTACATTAACGCTAACGCCACAATAACAAAGTTACGAACCGAATGGATCATTTGTGTCACTCGGAAAACAAAAGTGGTTACAAGCTATTATAGTTCATTGGTGTTGGCGGTTATTGTTGCACGCAGTGTACGACTGTTGTAGGCTCCAAACAATATATATAAATACTTACATTATATCATTGTAAGCTTGCGCAGCGAATCCATACATGCTTTTTTTAAATGGTATTATAACTAGAATACTATTTCGATTAATCGGTTTATTAATTCTGTGTATCGAAATTGAGTTTGTAGGATCACCAAATCCAAATAAAAACTAATCAAATTAAGCTCAACGCATCTCTGTAAGCTTTCATAATAATCATTTATTTGTTGAGTATTATATTTCACTGGGTCTGTCTAATGTGACATCATAATGGTTCGTGAAACGATATTAAGATATTAATCACTTAGCTATGCAAGAAATTGTTGTCAGTTTATGAACGTAGGTATAAGTGGCTGGCATCCATACCCTATTTCAATCTGTTTGTAGTCTATCAACCAGGAGCGGGATAAAAAGGGTTGTTTTATTTTATGCCCCCTCCTTGTCTCGGAAACCACGTTAAGCCGCTGGTACCGGTTGTCATCCGTAGATCTTTGACAGTCGTTACGGGTCGTCAGAACCCCGAAAGTCTGACAACCAGTCTTACCAAGGGGTATCGTATTATCCAGTAACTGGGTTGTGGAGGTCAGATAGGCAGTCGCTCCATGTAAAATACTGGTACTCCCGATTTGACTAGAAGCCGAACTCAACATAGTTGGGAAAAGGCTAGGCCGCGCGAATGTAAAACGAAACTACCTACTTTGAAGTATTTTTTTTTCGCAATATGTCTTGCGTCTTGTATATTTTACTTAATGGTAAATAGGGTAATTTTTTTTACGATTGTATCAATTTGCAGGACAGTTTATGTTGATTAAAATATGATTCGCGACCGTAACAAATACGGCTTTACAAAATTATAATATTGTTATAATTAATTATTGTTTCTTCACTCCTCCACATAAACTTAAACTGTGCCATGTTTCATACTTCTCCGTCCGCGTAATTTTCGTAAAAAGGGGTACAAAGCTTTTACTTCACGTATTAATATAATTAAACTACTTAGTGGTTGCCCAGTGGTCGAAATTCGACCATAATTCATTTAAATAGAAATACATTATTACACAAAAATATTGATTTCCACTCTACTTATCTATTTAAACTTTAATTGTGTTACAAAGCTTTTGTTTCACGTATTAATATATGTATAGATAGAGCTTTTGTACGCGGCTCCGCCCGCGTTGATCTCAATTATCGCGTTAAAAAGTAGTCTATGTCCTTCTCCATATCCCAGGCTATACATATGTATCTCTGCCAAATTACTTCAATTAATTCAGCGGTTTAGGCGTGAAAGCGTAACAGATAGACAGACAGAGTTACTTTTGCATTTATAATATTAAGTAGGGATGTAGATTAAAGTCATCAATACAAACCTCGTAACTTCATTTAACCCCAAGATAAGAAAATATGAATTTTGCGGGCTAACTTAACGCATCTTCCATAACTGATTACAGTGAATACACATCGATGTTTCTATGCAGCACTGCTTTTATTTAACACATTGTACCTGCCTACCTCGCACGTCTGCATTGTACGCAGCTCTTCTTTCATTCAACACCTGAAAGAAGACATCTTGAATTCGATACGTTAAAATTTTAAACAGATATGATAGGATATGTAGAATATTATCTATTAATGAATCTCATCTAAACCGTAATTCATCTACTTGACATTATTAAAATGGCATGTTTTATAATGCCATCGCTTGCCATTACCAGTTCTAAAAATGTCTGTCATGGGTGAAGCACCAGCGTAGTTTTTTTATGAAATAGTCATTCAATGGGATTATACAGGGTTATTTGTAAAACACCGGTAACCTCTCAGGACTATATTACTAACATCATAAACAACAACTTTTGTTCTACGACTTTTTACAAAACATAATACATTTACCAAAAACAAACCTTAAATATTTCGTTGTCCTATGTAACACATTTCAACTCTGTATTTTGCTGTACCTACATACATTGCCGCGCACTGTCCTCGTAGTAATACTTTTGGGTTAGTAACTCGCTACGCTACGGTTCCCGCCTTTTTACGCAAAAGCCAAATTATACCTACAATCGAACATTTGACATGGAAATAACCTTGATATTTCACGGTACCTATGCACTAAACACCGTAATGAAAACAAACTAACAATGACATCTCACATTTTCTGTAAAGTTACAACGGTATAGCACTTGATAAAAGTATTTTGTATACGTACGTTTGGGAATCGTATGGCGTATTGACGACACGCTTCCGAAACATTGTCATCACACCTAGCTAGCATTCGCACCATTTCCGTGTACTCGACATTGGAATATTGATACGCCATCATGTAAAGATAATTACGTATACGTCTGCACTGCCGAATTTCACTACAAGGACCCGTAATGACGCGACGCAAGCGCATCAAAGCAAACGAATGACTGAAGGCCGCCCGTAAATAGGTCAAGTTCAAGCGCCCCCGCCGCCCCCTACCCCGCTCCCCTCGCTGTTGTCGGTACTACCCATCGCTTTCTTTTGCTTCGCATAGACTTCGTAACATTTAGAGCGTTGAATTTAAATATTTTTATTTTTGTGTGTAAATCTGATGAATTAAAATATGATGAATTTTTAAAAGTAATAGAACAAAAGTTGTTGATTATGATGTTAGTAACGTAGTCCTGAGAGGTTACCGGTGTTTTACAAATAACCCTGTATATTACGAACTTAGATAAATGATAGATGATTTTATTTCTGCAAGTAGGTTTGTGTAAACACTTTTACACGTCAATCATATTTTTTAAACTAGATGAGGTTGGTGTTTCCTATCTGACTACTCAGCGAAGAAAGGCCGAAACAAACTCAGGTTACAGTCTCTTTTAAAGTCCAGACATAATCTTGGCCACATCATATGAAGACCATGTAGATTGATGTCTGAAATGGCCTTTTGAGGAAATAACCACACAGATTGAGTGGAATCTTTCCAATCACTGCACGCATTGATCATCAATCATGCAACTCAACTCAGAGGGTTGTATTATTTGTATTGATGACTTTAATGGCTATAATTCTGTAAAGCCATAATTTTTATGGTTCCGAATCATATTTTAATCAACACGGCCTGAAAATTGCAATAAAACATAATAAAATGTTATTTATTTTCCTTCGGGCTACCTTAGTCGACGTACGCACTGTATCTTTTTTTTTGGGTGGTAAATCATCAAATAACTTCTCCCGCTCTGGGTCTTTTACTGACTAAAACCCACCCGTGTTCTCTTAGTTGCCTGTGGTAGGCAACTGAGGGAACACGGGTGGGTTTTGTCACGGGTGGCCAGGGGCTGCAGGATCTCTTTCAAACACCCCGCACCCCTGGCAAGCATCGGCCCTTCCGGGCCCCATCAGTTGGTGCTGACTCTCTCTGACATCTCTTTGAAGCGCGCGTGGAACACAGCGCGCCGTCGACCTGGGCTTAGTTCTTACCGGACAGCGAGCTACCCATTACTCACCGGCCGCAAGCCCGCGGCTACGGTGGCCGGGAATCAGCCTAGGATTCCCGACCACCAGGGCGTCTCCTGCGACGACTAAGGCCGTGAGGGCCCATGTACTGCCTCTCCCTCACGTGCGCCGCCTCCCTCTTCGTTAGCATCACTGCTTCGCAGAAGGAAGCGACGGCTACCCATGCAGTCTCGTTCCGTACCATGGCCTGGACCAGGGCCGGACGCGGGAGATCGTCGCCGCCGATCGCCTCCACAAGGACACGGCGGTGCTCCGCCCAAGCCGGGCAAACCCCCACCGTATGCTCCATCGTGTCCTCAAGGCGATCTTCGGAATGGTAACACCTGGGCGTTTCCTCCGACTTATCCAAAACAGGAACCTCCCCAAGCCGGTGCGGTCCGGTGAGGATCTGTGTTAGGCGGAAAGTGAGGACGCCGTATACTGCCGTATCTTCAACGCTGAGATTTGAAAATCAAACAGTAAAATTCATTGTTCGATTTTCGACGCACTGAGATACACTCTTTTGGATTCTCAAGCCCCGGCTCAATAACGCCGATCAAAGGTATTTTTAACCCCCGACGCAAAAAGAGGGGTGTTATAAGTTCTTTTCTGGTTGATGAAGGGGTTTGAGCATCTTCCACGGGTCGGATCGAGTCGAAATTTGGTAATCTATTACTTCAATGATATTAGACGAACAAAGTAACCTTGAACTGATGCTGGAGCATCACCTGGAATTTCCTGGATACCCAAGTTACTCACCAAGAAACATTTGAATTATCGTGTTTGAGCTCTCAATGAATAGTTTATAGATAAATGGTGATCAGGACGAGGAATGAGGATAAATTAATTACAAAGTTCACTGTGGGAAACATACGTAAAGGTGCGCACATTTAATCGTGACATGTGTCGATCGTAGCGTGTTTACTATTACTATATTAAGTTTAAAAAGACCCAAAAAAAAACCTCTAAAAAGTAAAAAATATATATTTATTGGCATTTTAAGTTGTATGTAATATTTTGATCAAAGCCTTGTTACGTCGGGGGACGGTCAATGGAAACGCCAAACAGACGATGCCCAGCAATAATTAATGTAACTATGCTATTGTTGAAAGAATAACATTTTCATTAGCCGTCCCCCGACGTGACAATGCTTTGATCAAAATATTACCTACAGCTACAACTGAAGCCCAATAGATATATTTTTTTTACTTTTCAGAGGTTTTTGTTTGGGTCAGGATTTTTTTATGATGGCTGAGTTGAAGAAATATTTTTTACAATAGTAGTTACAGTGAAAATTTTAATTAATTAGGAATACGGTGCCTTCAAAGTTTAAACTGACCCGACATTGGGTAAAATATTGCTGAGTATTATTTAGTTAGCTGCTACTTGTTATGCAAGTTCCCGCGAAGTTGCTAATAAGGTCAAAAAGAGATCTGATTATACCAAGACAATAATGGATTTAATCCGTTGAGACGTACAGTTTTTCTTTTCATATTGTTAGAGCCCAGTAAGTGGCCACGTTTATTTTTTCTTTTTTTTTTCTTTACGTTGAACTAATGTTTCTAATTGTCCTCCCATCCCTATTAACACTGTATTTTGAAAACATTGTAAGGGCCAATATTTTTTTAAAGAGGGTCACCTGGTAGCTGGTTGCAACTTGTGACGGGTTGTTGAGCTCCCTAAAATTGGGTTGAGCTACACGATGACTGATGCATGCATGCAGTGTGTGTGTTGGGACAGACCAACTCAAATCTGCAATGGCTCTTCCTTCTAAAGGCCCTACCAACCATGGCCCTGCAATGTGACTCTCAACCAATTCTAATTAATAATGTTTGGACTTTAAAAGAGAAAAGACCATGACCTTGAGTTTGTTTCGGCATTTCTTCGCAGGGATCAGTCAGCTAGGAAATGCCGGCGCCATCTAATTTTCACATAAAAGTGTCTACTAACATAAAATAAAGATTTTGTTTTTTATAAAATATTATTTCATTTGTTTCAGTACTGGCTCTGTGTAGTAGTGCTGCTCTGTTCAGGAATATTCTTCGCTGTCATCAACCTGTATTGGAAGAAAGGTAACGCCGCTATCTTATCTTAACAGATAACATTGTGATAGTACTGACACTTTATTATTACTTATACCTATTTATTTTGTACATAATAACTTCTGTAAGAAGGAAGTAATATGCAGGTTATGGTAAGTTTTTTTACGGAAAATCCTCGTGCAGGGTCGATCCTTCTCTGTCTTCTTTGCCTTCGACGTTCTTCTGAGTCCCGAGCATGCGCGAGCCGTTGTGCCGATATTCATAAAATTTTCAACTCTAGATTAAGGTAATACGGTCCTATTTTCAATGGAATGGATGGAGTGAATTGCTCGGGCATTTTTCCGTTCTGTCTGAACTGACACGTATGCTATTATGTCGTAAAATATGATCGTGATTAGTGGTCGCTGGAGAGGAAGTAGGTACCTAGTGTACCAATCCAGTTCAAAACAGATCCACAAGACGTAAACTTTAGAATATACTAATATACGTACCTACCTAATTACTTTAGTGATCACCGTATTCAGCGAATGGTCGCTGACCGTATTAATTGAACATGCTAAGTGCTGACCACTTAGGGCTAAGTATATGCTGAATTGAATTTACTAAGGTTTTGCAACGTCGTGTCCTTGGATTGAGTTTTTAGTAGGATAAAATCAAATCAAATCAAAAAAAATACACAATTTTTAATGATTTTGTAGTTTTGTTCGGTCAAGATCGGGTGTTGAACAAAAAGATCAGAGGCTATCGTAAAGCTGTGCCGATATATTGGCAGTATTGTCATGTTGGGCTTTGATCATACCAACGTTGACATTTTTTAGCTAAAGGAGGATCCGTCAAATTGGCCCGCGACATTTCAAATTTCTTACCTTTTCGTGCGTATTGCGGTACCGTTTTACGTATCCTTTACATATTATAAATAAAAGTCTTTTTCGTGGCTGCGTTGTTTTTCTTAACTACGCACCGGATTTTGATGAGCTTTTTAACCTTTTTTCGAGAATTTATTCAGAACGGTTTACTAGTACTTATGAATAATAGGTACGTTACCTTATATTGAAAGACATAGTTATACTCCGATGTTTTCTCAAGTCTTAAAAAGTTCGCGAATCAGAAGGTATCCTCCCTCAGCCAGTTCCGTAGTTTCGGCCGAAGTTACTGGCGTTTCCTACTCCTAATCATCGACAGACAGTTTAGGGCTCCCCAACTGGGAATGACTGAAAACACGATTTGACCGTGCTTACTCCCGATCTTTTTGCCCGTCCGAAAAATTTAATCAATCGGGAGTAGAGTTAATTCTGAAGTATCAAACTTCTTTCGGACTGGCCCGGATCTTCGTTGACGCACTTAGAGAGGGACGGTTCGCTAGTTGTAATAGTATAAATAAGCAGTGGCGTGCACAGAGTTTTTAGACAGGGTAGGCAAAAAAAACAACAGAACAACCGATTGTTGTACGTACTACACAGCATGCAACCTGTGAGGCAATTTAATGAATCATATTGTTTTGTTTTGTATTGAATTTTATAGTTTGTAGGTACCTATTAATTGCAAATCCGGTGTACAACTACTTTTAACGATACTTGGTTTTTTTTCACCGATAGATAGTTTTGAAAATGCATCTTTTTTTCTTTTCTTTTTACACACACCACCTGAACAACTTTCACAGTGAATATACCATCTATTTTTCACGCTATTTATCAATGTTAAAATCTTAAATACATGCCATCATAGCTCACAACCAAAACAAATAAATCAAAACGAATATGAAAATAATACGACAAAGAAATTATGGTTGTTTATGTAGTCACAATTCAATGAAACAATGCTACTTTTTAAAATAGTCGCATAACCAACTTTGTTCGGACAACTTCGGTAAGTTTCGCAATTCGTCTCGTTGTTCAAAATCGTAAAAAGCCAGTGACTACCCTGTACGGATGTGTGCATCATTTGTTACATTGTGTGCCACGTATGAATAGGAACGCACACTGAATAAATCTGCATGATCACGAGAGCACACATATAAATAAATATTGAGACACGAATAGTTCGCGTCTCTCCCGAGGCACTCAGCGGCGCTAGTGCATCGCAATGCGAAGTTGCGTCAAATTGTATGAACGAACGGGATATTGTATCGATGATACTAATGATACGACGGACGCTCGACAGGTGGCGCTGATTTCCGAATAAAGATTTATTGTTTATTGATAAAATAATATTCGTTTTATATATTTTATCTATCTGATTTAGGTAGGGTAGGTAGAGTCTTTCTGTCTTTAGGGACTGCACGCCACTGTAAATAAGGAACCTACAATGTTCTGGTATTCTCTCATCAAAATGCAGCGAATATCTGTATGTTAAAGAGCTTGCAGTTACGTGCTGATCGCCGCCTGTACTGAATTAAGGCACTTTTACCTGCATTTACAGAGCGACAGACAAACCTGTACTTAATAGTGCATAGTTAGGTACACGAACCTGCACCGTAAAGGAATGAGTGTAAGGTAAAATTTTACTTGCACCTTATTATTTTTAATACCAAATTAGGGGCCACCACAGCATGGGTCCCTGAAAATGTCCAACGGCATCGCGGAAAAACCAGGCGTAGATGGCGGGATGAACTTGACGCTTATATTGGGAGTTGGTCCATACTTATTGGCTCAGAATCTAGTTGAGTGGAAAAAGGAAAGGGAGGCCTTTGCCTGGCAGTCGGACAATACAGGGTGATTATTATGATTCTATTACGTATTGCTTTGGTTTCCAGTTTACGCTGTCGCGCACTTTACGGAAATCCTATACAATGCACATCGCATTGTATAGGATTTATAGCTTGTGATGTGTAGCCGCATGACCATATTCAAAGTTTGAAAATGTGACATGCTGTCGCTTTCATCATAATCATTAAAAACATTGGTAGCCTTGTTCCACCCACAGCTGACTATGGGCCTCCTCCACACTGACAATCGTGATTTGAAGCAATTGGATGGATATTTATGGCTAATCCATTACTTCTTATTTTCGAAGAATTTGTCTGCTCAATAACGTTGAACGGTCATAAGGGGCCATCCATAAATTACGTCAAACGTTAAGAGGGGGAAATGAAATATCATATTGTGTGACAAGAGACAAAAGCTTTGTGAGGTCACATGTTAAAATCTAAAATACTAAAACTTGAAATTTATACGTAAACCAAAAACTTATAAACATTACTAACTCGATCTATATTTATAATTATGAGGCTTATGGTAGGTTTAAGTCATCAGCAAGTGCACGATTGTTGATTATGATTATATTTAAGTTAAATATAAAAAAATGGAAAATCTGCTGTTTTAATTTAATTACTTAGGGGAGAATGTATATGAAAGAGCCATGTTTTGAAAGAGCCGATGCCATTATCTCATACTTAAAAAAATCGTACCATAATTCAATTGCACTCTTTGTATGGCAACTCTGGACAGCTACCATCCACAGACATTTGACAGTTCTAGGATATCAAATGGCACCTTATGACTGCATGGAAAATTTTGAAGCAAAAATGTAAGATTTTTTAGGTTTACTTTAGTTTTTTTGACAAGAAGTGGACGGCATAAGTTGACAAAATAAATACGTCATATCGTTAGGCATATATTTGGCATTATTTTACTGTAGTTTGAGGCTATGTTTTTCTTTTTCATACATATTGTTTTGAAAGAGCCAATTGTCGAGTCTATGAAAGATCCAGCTCTTTCATGGATGAAAGCTGACTCTTTCAATATACTACTAGCTTTTAGTTTAACATTGCCGTCTTTTTTATACCTATTTCATGCTGTTAATCTTTTAGACTAGAAAAACATGTCCCCGCGAGCCTCAGCACCGAATTCCCTATCCGAACTATGAATTCCTAAAATCAGGACCCAGAAAGAGTTTTTAACCTAGCAATTGTAAAATGACATAAGTTATAATCACGGATAATCCTGAAAAAAAAGAAACAAAATAGAAGAAAAGGAAAGTAAAAACATCTGAACTAAATCGTGTGTAGAAAATGACTAATTAGTTTACACCAAGATAAAACATATTGTATTGTGTATAATAGACACTATTCTCAGAGCAAAGAAGAATGGTGTCAGTGCAAAATATGTGGAGGATGGACACCCGAGCCTTGTGGTAATAAAGGAGTATTTAATTTCTTCTGCCAAAAATGTTTTTAACTGTAATATCAAAGTTTCAACATTATTTGAGACATATTTTTTGAAAAGTATTATTAACGATTAAAATGATTGTGAGATCATTATTTGAGGCTGATTAAAGGCTGTTATTTTCACTTATGTTAAGATGATAAATAATAAAAGATTTTTGGTTCATATAAGCTATATTGAAATTGTAGAAAACTAGTTTGTTTCCACGAAGTGGAATCTGGCTCTTTCAAAGCACACGGTAGCTCTTTCATTGACAGGTTGTTTTGAAGAGCCAATTTCCATTTTTTTTAAAGTAGCTATATTTCGGAAGCCTTACATTGTTACCTATTTTTTTTAACTTGAATACGATCACAGAGTCTTGAAAAAAAGGATTTTTTTTAAAAACAATCAGCCTAAAATGATTTTTTTTATACTTTCTAAAACCGGCTCCTTCATGCACACTCCCCTCCCCTACTTCTAAAAATAAAATTGAAAAACATGTGACGTCACACAAGGGGGAGGGGCTTTCACAAGTGTGACCACTTGTGACACGGAAACAATAGCAGCTGCACGGTCCGAGGCACGGAGGCTTGGTATCTGAAAATGGTCACCCATCCACGGACCAAAGACGGCAAGCGTAGCTTAACCAGATGGATCGACCCGTGCGGTTGTTACTTAGCCACATGCCTCTATGTAGGTAAAATATGAAGTATCACAAAAAATAAATAAAAAATATAACCCACCCACATCCTCACATTCACAATAATTTAAAAACAATATTATACTTCTCAAAGTAAATATTCATGTCCAAGTGTATATAATAATATTAATAATTATCAAATGTCAAAGAGTATAAGTTTGCAAAAACAAAAAAAACAACATTTAGTATGCAAAAATTGGACATTTAGTATGCAAAAATTGGAGCAGGTCAATCCCAAGCTTTTTGTCCTCAATATAATCTTTAACGGTATATATGGCTTTCAGGCACAACTTACGTTTAATGAATTATTTAAATTTATTGAGACATTTTGTTGAGCCTTGTCGAAGGTACTACAAATTTGTGTTTGATCCTAGTATTTATACTATGGATATCACTGTATTTTTAAACAATTTAATATTTTTATGGGCATTTTAGCTTTCACGAGTTGCCTTTCCGAGGCTTCATATAGGTGTATGTATACATATTAATATTGTAAAGCGCTGTTTGAACTGAGGCGAATACACAACGAAGAGTTTTATTTTTTTATGCTTTTTTTTCTGCTGGGGAGTTTGTTGCGCCACTTCTTCTTCCCAGCTAAAGCACTAGGAAGTGGTGTAGGACGGGCTTTTTGGAGGACTGGCGTATGTAATTTAGACGTTCAAAAAGTGCTGACACCAGCCTAGTTTGAATAAATGACTTTTTGATTTTAGGTACCTACATTGCGGTGCGCTAGATTTTTCAGCAAGGGTCATACAAAAAAACGACTTCCCTATATTTTTTGTACGTAACTTAAATGAACAAGATGCGTACATTTCGGCTTAGTGACGGGTCTTTTTGCACCCTGTATAGGGTCCCACGACAGTCTATATTTCGAAATTGAAATTTCGTAATTTCGAAATGTAACTGTCGCGGTGTGAATATTTTGGTAAACTTATCTCATGCTGTCCTGAATGTTAAACTTAAGTTATTCGCAAGCTTCCAATAATGAGAATCGGCTCCAAAACGATGCGAAAACCTTTAGGGCAAACTCCAATGAAAATTGTATTGCGATCAGCTTCAGTTTCATTGGTTAAATTGACCCTTAAGGTGAATCTAGTCGACATTTTTTCCATTCAAAGTTTGGAAGTGTATTACTGCACTGTTTGACAATGTACATCTAAAATTAAACATGGTATGATTTTGTCTCGTTATTAATATTGTCTGTGCGAAACAGAATACTAAAATAAAAATACATTAAAAAGTTATGAACCACCAAATATTCGTTTTTCTTGCTAATTTAACCTAACTTTGGGCGTGTTGAAGTAATAAAAGAAGTGTAAAATCACCAAAACCAAGTCAGCAGGTACCGACAAAGCTCAATAATCGAAAAGTACAATGAACTTTATTGGTCATTGATTTATGCAGTCGTTTTTATAAAACTCGATTTTCCGAAGGACTTTTCTTAATTTTTTACATAACTGTTTTACTATAAATGATCCTGCATCTCACTCAATAACGTTAACGACCAACACCTCAGGAGGCTCTCGTTAAGCAGCTGGATCAAGGGCTTGATCCAGAAAGCAGTACAACTGGGCACGGCGCGTATAGTAAGGAGGTTCCTCTCTCAGCAGCCCTGACCACCGGTAGCTTGGACCCTGTTCCCGATACCGGTGGGCTACTATTTTTTTTTTTTTTTTACATCTAATATTTAAAAAAATATTTAAATTTATCAATCAACCAAATAAAGGAGATTAAAATACTATCATATATTGAACCTGTGGCTTGAAGAACGAAAAAGTTCTTCTTACCACCCTATGTTGGTATTACTATACCAACCTAGGGTGGTAAGAAGAACTTTTTCGGTAGATGGTTCGGTGGTTTCCTATTGAGGTAGTTATGGTATTTAAACTTCTAATAAATATGGCCATCCGAGACAACTATACGACAAAGGATACGCATTCTAACCAAGCACTTCGAATCATAACTGATTCTACTTCATGAGGTAAAAATCGAATACACTTCATTTTAAATATTTTTTTTAAATTTCATAATCGAGTATTTTACTCAATACGAGAAAAATCTAAAAAGTGATTATTGAGATAGCTATATGTTTTTGAACACCATGAAATAGTATTATTATTATTTTCGTAACCAAAGTAATTTTACTTAAATAACATTTTGCATCTTCGATCAACAATAGCAACTAGATAGGTATCGGATCGGCGCAAAAAATACGTCTCGGTAAATAACAGCGCACTTGAAAAGTGAGCTCTTATTTTGTTTAGTTCGCTTGAAACACAGCCAATGTAAACACGTCTCACAATGTCGCAGTGTGTTTTCAAAAGTTGCATAAATAATGCCCGAAAAAGAAATTTAACGGCCGGAGTATCTTACTTTCCGTAAGTACTTGAAGAATAAATTATATTTTAAGCTTTAAACTAATAAACTTTGAACAAAATTACCGATTTTAAACCACACGCACAAACTTTTGTTTAACAGAACACCTACTTACATTTTTATGTACGACACATAAAAACTGTTAAAGTAAAAAACATATTACTACTTATACACAAAAACGGTAATAAAATAATAAGTAATGTATACTAACAAACATAGATGCCCAAAACATAAAAAGTAAACAACTTTTACGTTCATAGGTACCGTATTATAAATTATTTTAGTGTTTAACGCTACTCCATACCTCCTGCAGTAAAATTCGAAGAAGCAAAAAGAAACGAAACATTACGATTTAGCTCGCAAAGCAATATAACGGGAAACAGTACTTTATTTGTTACTGCTTAAGGTTGATTTCACACTAAATGTTGTTTAACTTATGTCTTTTCATTTCTAAGTGACAGAAGCTTTGCTCGTTTTTTGTGACGAATGTCGTAAGTATTAGATAATATTTCGAACATTTGTGACTGTATTACTAGGGTCCATGGTTGTAATTAGGTTAAACTTAAAACTGTTTTAAAACATTTCTCTCCGTTTATTCGTAAACAAATGTAGCTGTATAGGTATATATTCACGCGGACAGCATTTAGCTTTGATTTTGTACGTGACACGGTATCTAGTTGCTATTAGTGATCGAAGTTTTGCAATCATTTTTAAATTATAAACAATTGTCTTATAAAATATCAGTGCATTTGTTTATAACAAACTTACGTCATACCCACAAAGCAATATGGCCTCCGGCGTTTTCGTCAAATTACTCGTGAAATTTGAAAAATGTAAAATTTAAATGCATTTTTGTCGCACTACGTTTCAATAAAAAAATTGAGTTTTTTTTAGTGGTTTATTAGCACTCTAGAATCTAATTAAGATACTTTTCAAAAATGAGTGTAATTACCTATTTTAAATTGATTTTAAATTACTTTTCATTAAGATAGAACACACATAACATTTTTAAGACATCACATAACATTTTCAACAACAGCAAAAGCGCTATGTAGCTTAAGTTGCTTTTGATGTGAATGAAACGAAAATATTTGCGCTCATCCGGGGCCATTTATAACTTTAATTATGTGACAGTTTAGGACATGTTTTTGTCTACATGCCCGCTATCCATAAATATAGGTATAATCATGAGAAGCCATTTTGAAAAAAATAAAAACAAAATGGCGAAACGGGACGAGGCCAGCCTCCATACAAAAATTTCGATCCCCTTTCTACCTCCGCCTTTGCCATCGGCGGGGGTCAAGCTCTCCCGGAGATAACCGCCGGGTACATCCCTAGTTCTTACCTAACCCATTTGTTCCCTGGCTTAGTTACTACGACCGACTATGCCATAAGGGAAGGAAACTTAAAAAGAGGCTCATTTATTAAAAAAAAAATATGCATCGTTAGACTGGTTAGAAAATTCACACACTGCCCAAAAATTTGTAGCGGTTTTGGGAGGATCTTAAAAATAATTCCGTTTTCTGAAACTGAATATTCTTCCGAAACCTTATTGTGCTGACATAAAAGTTATTTTTGTTGCATACAGATCCTCCACAGAAAGTTTGCGCTTCGGCAATCATCGTCCGTCAAAGAGAGAACATGCGATGATGAAGTCTCATATAGAGCTGTTACAACCGTGGAAATACTTGCCTATTTTGTATTATCACGGTTAGAAATTTGAAAGATTAACAACTCTATGCAATTCCAAAAACCTTTTCAAATCCTTTAGGTGACAGGGACGAAGTGAAACCGACCGGAATAAGTATCTCGACAGAGCGAAAACTAACAAATGCGCTATGATCGGTGCACTATAATAGAGCGCGGCTGCTGAAAATTTAGCTTTGTCTCAGTGGGGCGTTACTTAGTGGTGCGACGAACGTGCTGATTCAAAGACGTGAAATATTACCGGTGCGCAAACCTTTTTTGGTTAAAACTGTACGTTCTTGCAACATAATCGCGAATAATGCAGTGTGGTTATGGCGCACCTGTTTGCATTTTAATTATGTGATTTGCTTATTAGACACAGATGAACATTCGTCTTACGAAAACTAAACCTCACCTACAAACTTATCATAATTATTAGTCAAACCTACATCTTGCCATTCGCCCCTACTTGGCACGGGAGCAAACTACTGGGCCCCAATTCTGTATGGTTATAATGATTCCCCGCGGAATCTTACTACGTTCAAACTACGTCAATATCGTGTTTTGTAGAAACCAATGTAACGGTTTTTTTTTTTTAAGGAATCGAAATGTCATATTCTGTATGTTCCAAGACAATTTGTCAATATTTATTAACAGATGTCGTGTGTGATTTATGAAACTAACGTGGTTTCGAAGTAATCGTTGAGCGGTGATAGTGAATTAGGGCCCTGACGTGACGTGGCGCAATGTTGTCAAAACATCGAGACTTCTGTGCTATGTCTATGTTAAATATAAATGTTTATACACCTTCCGGAATTAATGCTCTGAATGACAATGAAAACCGCATTAAGAGCGTTCATCCAGCGCGGGCTGGTAACGTTGCATTTCAAGTGGTTTTTCGTGATTATATTATTAAGTTTAAATCAATGTCCTATTTTTTTTTTCATCCAGGCACTACATCCCTATCTACACACTGACTTATTACCTGTTAATATTCTTGGAAAATCGTATTATTACTTTTACAATGTTTGTAAATACGTGAGCACCATGTATCTATCAAATAATTAATGTAACTCTCATTGCTTCATTTTAATACTTTTACCTATTGTGGTATGGTAATTTTATTCTAGGTGTATCGTTTTCACATAAAATTACATAATTAATGGATGTAAAACATTTTAAAAGAGTAACGGTTGAGTTTCTTGCCCATTCTTCTTCATACGAAACTACATTTTTGAAGGGGTGCTAGAATCGATTCTATTTTAATGTACATGTTGACGTTCAAAAGTGCCTTTCATGTGCCTATTTGAAAACAAATGCTTTGACTTTGACATTGTTGGTTTGGTTTTGGTTTAATAAAATAATCACGAAAACCTACTATAAATGCAACTTTGTCTGTCAATGAAGGAGAAATAAAGACACATAAGTACATGAAAGCTACTTTGTTTCATACTATTTCATTGTCAACAACTCATCATCATCTGGATAGCCTTGTCCCAACTATGTTGAGGTCGGCTTACAGTCTAACCGGAAGCAGCTGAATACTATTAATATTTGCAAAACGTCATAAATTTCGCGTGAACGTTCAAAAGTGATCAACGTTTTTATAACTTCAGGTAATTTCGTACTTAGCTCTAAGTCGACATTCACATGGTCGTACTAAAATCGCGACGGGATTTTATCGCGCACTGGATTTTGAACTCTCGGTGTTGAGTTCAGCGCAAATGAGTATCAGCGCGTCGAAAAAACACAAGTGTTCGATTTTCAAATCTCGGCGCTAAGCAGTGCGCGAAAAAATCCCGCCGCGGTTTTATTACGTCCGTGGAAACATGGGAACGTGGAAATATCTCAAATAAATAATTGCATCTACTGTGTCTTATCGTCGTATATTATCTCCATATTCACAAAGTGTTCTTCATGTTTCAGTCCTAACTATTTTCGGCACGAGCGTGTACGGCGGCGCTGTGATAGCCACGTCCCTCGACTACTTCTTCGAAAGAATGATGATGCTTAAATGGGTCAGTATCTTTATATTTTATATTTGTTCGTTACTGCTTTGAACTGCATGACATAGTGACTACTTTGTACTGCATGGCAAAGTTCAATTGAAAGAAGCTTTCTTCAACAGATCATAATCATTCATCGGTCAATAATCATCATTACAGTCACAAAACGTTCACTCCTGGACATAGGCCTTTCCAGGCGTCGCTGCATCCACCGGTCCGTCGCTTCTGGCATCTATCGGTTTCACGCGATTTTACCAGGTCATCGGTGCGCCTTGTCGGAGTCCTACCAACGCTGTGCCTTCTGGCACGCAGTCGCCACTCCTCCAGAACCTTTCGGCTCCACCAGCCATCCGTTCCGCGAGCAATGTGCCCTTCTCAACTGCCACTCAAGTTTGGTAATCGCTGTGGTTCCCCTTTCTAAAACAATAAAATAGAATGTGGATCCAGCAGTTATTTTGCCGATAGTCTTGAAGGCAAATGGCATGTAGCCAAGAGACTCAGGACACTCTCGTTAGGCAGCTGGATCAAGGGCTTGCTCCAGAGAGCGGTACTTCTGGACACGGCACGTGATGTTTGGAGGTGTCTCTCTCAGGAGCCCTAACCACCGATAGCTTGGACCTTGTTCTCGATACCGGTGAGCTACTATTTTTTTTTTATATTTTTAAATGTTTTTATATTGTTCATATTTTAATATTTAAAAATATAATTTATATGTATTTTTAACGAAATAAAGAAAATATAATTAGTATTTTTTTACCAACTACATCCATCGTTTCTTTGGCCAGCCCCACCTACTCTTACAGCTATCCCCATTCATATTCAAAACTTTCCTTACATCTTCCTCATTCCTCTGCATCACATGCCCATACCATGGCCATCATGTTTCGGGTAGTCACTGGTAATACACACTGGTCAAAGACTTTGGTCTTGAGACACTGCGGTGTCTGAGAAGAGAAGATATTGCGCAGCTTCCCGAACGCTGCCCAGTGGAGTCGAATTAGACGATTAATCTTTTTCTCGATGTTGGAAGTAACTGGACAGTTTGTCCTAAGTACATTATCGTTGACAACTTCGAGGGCAGTGTCTCCCATTTCCGCGGAAGTGGGTGTTGCATGGGGATTTGACATTGACATGACACCCATACATGGTTTTGTGGATTTTGCCCTTCAGTTAAGGGTAGTTTAGGCGTCGCAAGTAGTTCCCGCGACCTGCCGCCACTTTATCCACCCTATGCTAATTATGTGCTTGAAAGACCGCTATTTCGCCATCGCTTTGCATTCGGGTCAGATCAGCATGTTAATAATGTCAGTCTGAAGTGGGATCAAAATAAATATACGTCCTACCTGTAAGTTAACACATTCAGGTAGGACGTATATTTATTATATGTATGAGCGAATTTCGCTCCGCATCCAGTGCAGCTTTCGCTTGGCTAGTGCTTAAATATTATAACATCATCTAATTACTTACACATATTAAAGAATAAATAAACGGGTAGCTTTAGTTTTCCTTTCGATATCCAGATAATAAGCAGCTAACAACAGCAAGCTATCATTTTAGCATAAGCGGGCTAAACTCATTAATTATACTTAAAATTTACTGTTTTGTACGTGTTTTTGTCTAGGACTTGGGCATCACTTTTCATTGACAGGACTAATAAGTACTATGGAAAATACAGTAATTGTTGATATTAACTTTCAATTACAAAAGACTTGATTATTTATCGAAACTGTTAGTAAAATAAAATAATTATTATCTATAGACGACTATCTAAAACTTTATTCCGCTCTATCTCTATTTGAGAATATTGGATGATACTTATTCCGGTTTTTAATGACGGAAAGCTGTATAAGCGGAAATAAAAGTTAACTTAGCTTTAACCCCTGGGTTAAACGTGAACTTGTCGTCATCGAAATCCTAGATGAAGCCTGCTTCATCTAGGATTTCGATGGCGACAAGTTCACTCATCATACGAAAGAGAGCAAAATTTTTTTTTCTCCTGAAATAACACATTCTAAACGCACTCCAATAAAAATGGACAAATTAAAGTCACATGGGACTTGTACCATGCCTAGCGATGAGTTTACTCATACTAGCTAAACCTCCAGTCGAGGTGGTTATATATAGTGACCCAGTATTGCAAAGGGCACTATGTACTTATGTTATCGTTGCATATTACTTTTATTTTTGTTTTATTTTATTGTGGTAGTACAATCAACAATTAACAACGGAGTTATATTATAATGTTTAGTTGTGGGAGCGTGCGAAATTGGAGCCGGCTGTAGCTCCACCCTGTCGCTTGTCGTGGTTGACGCTGGCTGCCTGGCCTGCTGCTACCATCGTGGGCCTTACCGCGCAATTTGCTTTAACCGCCACTGGGATCTACCACGAGCAGAGTGAGTATTAAGTCTTCTACACTGGGTGTATAAAAACATTTAAAAAAAAGCAACCGACTTCCAAAAAAACACTACAAAGTGAAAAGTATCTTTAATTTCGGAAGGCGGTGACAACAAATTAAAATACATATCCAAAGTCACTGACTTCCGAAGTTAAGTTTTTATTTTTCACATTTTAGTGGTTCACATGTGCTTACCCCTTCACAGCGTACCGGCGTATTATGTTATGAACTGGTGGAAACAATAGACAGACATGAGATTTCAGCAATTCCAGTCCATTTGCTATCATTTATTGAGGAGTTCCGTTGCTTACATCCGAAGTTCTTCATCAGATCTTCGCCAAATTGAAATGGGACCACTCCGAGAAAGTACTCTTCCAAAAACTACCCAAATCGCTTCAAGTGTGCCTATAAAATTTGGAGAGTTCTCTCTATATCTCCATGATCCCATCATCAGATCCTGACTTGATGATCATGGGACCACCTGGGAAGTATACCCTTTCAAATAAAAAAATAATAATCCAAATCGGTCCAGCTATCTTCGAGTAATCGGGGAACATAGATAAAAAAAAGTTTGCGACGAATTGACGAACCTCCTCCTTTTTGAAGTCGGTTAAAAAATTATCATCATTATCATCTATCAGATATCTGCGTAGTCTGTACATCAAACTTAGTAACATTGAGCAAACAATTGACTGAAAACCACTTCCTTATTTGGTGTGAAAAAACGCTGTTCACGATAGCACGCAAAATACTGTGCTAATGTGTGCATGTGCGGCATGCAACGGCACAGGAGTTGTGGGGGTTTTTAAACTTTTTTCGTGTTATATAAGTAATACAACGTTGACTTCCAATATCACCGCACCCAGAGGTAGTCTATTAAAAAAATGCTCACAATGACAGGGAGTAGCGAAGTGTCAGTTTTATTACGCGTCTTTTTACACCCTAAACAAAGTTGCGCAACATTGTTTCTGCAACGTGTTTGTGTTGGGAAAACAATGTAAAAGTCAGTAGCGTCATTTAATAGTACTAATGGCTATTAACTAGGCTATGTAACAAAATAGCTAAGTACGGACGACCAGCTTCCTTAGAACGAGCGAAAACAAGGGACGCACCCTCGGAAATGTACATGTCGGATAATCTGTATAGGACCGTGATTAGACATAGTGTCAGATATACCTACTGTGAGAGCAGAATTGGGATACGTACCTACTTACATTGCAGAACTTAGTAATACTCTGAACTTATAAAGGAAACATTGAGCAGTTCCTAGGCCACGTGTATCGCGACCACGACTCGACGATCACTGTCACCCCACTGTCCATATCGACAGCATCCCCCTAGAGTCTGCACAACGCCAAATAGGCGTTTGTGTCTAGTTTTATAGTGCATACTCATCATAACAGATCCGACATACATATGGAGTATATTTTCAAGCGACTGCCAGTCATGCTAAGAGGATGAATGGAGGGCGGCTAGTAGGTATTTACAAGGCAGACGTGAGTGGAAACGCCGAGAGGGGACGCCCTAGGATAACATAATTAGAGTGACCTTATTGGTCATGTTCTTCAAAAAGGTCAGGTGCACTCGCAACCGGCGTGCGTGTATGACCAGTGGCCCTAGATTGAGTTTCTTTTAACCATCTCGATCTAACGCATCGACCACGTTCGGCGCTCCGATTGGTCCTTCACCAATCTAGGGCCCATCGGAGCGCCGAAAGCGATCGATGTGTAAGATCGAGATGGTTGAATGAAACTCACACTAGGGCCACTGATGTATGAATGTAAACGTGAAACAAGAAGTATGTATGGATCGTATAGCAAGTTCTGTTCGGCGTTCCGGCGAGTTTCTGCCTATCGCGAGTGCGCTTGCATTCGCTGTACGCACAAGCTTCAACAACTATGTACCCCACCAAAAGAAACCTAACATCAAATTCGCTTCATTCTTCTTATCGCTAACTTTTGACGTTAAAGGTATCAGCGCACAGAAGCGTCACATGAAAGCCCAACAGACTCGACCGATTACCCGCGAGCAACGAACCGAGATGAAACAACGCAAATACAGATACCTTTACCAAGTCCGCACTGCTCACGGAGATGTAATATCGCAGGTATGAAATCATGATGATCAGACCAGAGTAACGAGTAAACAAAAGATCACGTTTCCTCAGTCAGCGATTTCTCTTTTGGAGATTGACCTTATGCATACCATACGACATGCACAAAGTTCAGTCTCCAAAAGAGATAAATGGTCTGTTTATGTTCTTTTACTTAATTTAAAAACTTTGCAAAAAAAAAAACAAGCGACTTCCAGAAAAACACTACAAAGTGAAAAAATAACTTTAATTTCGGAAGGCGTTGACTTTGGATATGTGTATTTTCATTTTTTGTCACCGCCTTCGGAAATTAAAGTTATTTTTCACTTTGTAGTGTTTTTCTGGAAGTCGGTTGTTTTTTTTTTTTTTGAAAATGTTTTATTTTTCATTTTTCAGTTATACTACCTACCCTACACCAATTCGAAATTTCATCATCCTTGGGGTCAAAACAATGCACATTTATGCGATAGGAGCAATCGCGATTGATCTGCTATCATTTTTTGAAGAGTTCCATTGTCTGTCTCCGAAACGCATCATCAGATCTATATGAAATTTAAATGGGACCATTTCGAAATAAAACCCTTTCAAAAAAAATAATTGCAAATCCGTCTCTATATGAAGGAGTTATGCCCGAACATACATAAAAAAGAAGGTTGTACCTTCCTTCATCAGCTCAGCGTCATGAGATGATGATGACCATACACAAATGTCTTAATAGTTTTAGAAAATATATGAAAAACATTGATAATACCTATAAAATTTGAGGGTTGACCTCGATTTCCCTGGGATTCCATCATCAGATCCTTACTTGTTGCCAATGGACCACCTCAGGAGTATAAGTACTATGTTTCAAATAAAAAAAAGAATTTTGAGAATCGGTCCACAAATGGGGGAGAAATCGGTGAACATACATAAAAAAAATACATACGGTCGAACATTAAGGGGAACCTAGTCGCGGGCTCGAACTCACTGATGGGTCTGGCTAAAAAGCACGCTGTCTCACCAGGCATCGTGTCCGACAGAGGTAGTATCAGTGATGAGCAGTTAAACGCTAGTCTACACGCACAACGTTATTGAGTGAGATGCAGGATCATTTATAGTACAACAGGCGCGTAAAAAATTAAGAACAGTCCTTCGGAAGATCGGGTTTTATGAAAGAACCACTGCATGAATCAATGGCCAATAAAGTTTATTGAACTTTTCGATATTTGAGCTTTGTCGGTACCGACTTAGTTTTTAAAATTTTACACTTCTTTTATTACTTAAACACGCCCCAAATTAGGTTAAATTAGCAAGAAAAACGAATCTTTGTTGGCTCCTAACTTTTTAATGGCTTTTTGTTTTAGTATTCTATTTCCGTACAGACAATATTATGAATGAGACAAAACCATACCATGTTTAATTGTTGATGTACATTGTCCAACAGTTTAGTAATACACTCCCGAAGTTTGTGTGGGAAAAATGTGGACTAGGTTCACCTTAACCGCCTCCTTTTTGGAAGTCGGTTATATTTCAAGGGGCGAAATCAAACAGTTCCAACTTTCGCGTCACAGCACTGGCCGACTATATTTCAGGGGACATTGCAAATATTCGGAGTTTTTGTTTTTGCCGATTTTAAGACAAATAAGGGCTTTTTTTGTGTGGAAAAATATAAAACAATGCTATATGAATTAATAAAATGAAACAAAGCTTTTAAATGTAATAAATTTATTTTTATAAGATAGTTAAAATGAAGAGCTTCTCTAATGAAATCGTTTTATTTTCTCATAGAGGGTGATGAAAAGTAGAGTGTATCATTCGGGCGCAAAATATATTTTTGGCTCGGGCGACGTACTTTGAATCCCTCGCTACGTTCACGATTCTACTAAAGAATCCCTCACTTCTTTTTTATTACTTGTAACTACTCTTGTACATATTATATTTTAAGACCGGTAATTTTTAAAATTATGTAAAGTTTATTAAATAACATTTATTAAATTCACTTATGAAATATCAGTCTATATAGTCTATAGTACCTCTATATTAGGTAAAAGAAAAATGGTCTGTAAAGTCGGTTTACGTACGATAATTTTACGTGATAACGTCATAAGAAAACAGGCCGATCTTGCCTCTCTATCGCTTGTTCCGCGCTCTCGCTTGCACGGTCGGCTCAGGCGGAATGTGACCATGAGTCATAATTTTTCGTGCATGCAGCCGGCGTTCATCGATTTATAAGACGTTATCACGTCAAAAAATTATAATATTGTCCTAAATACTATAATTAATATTTCTATTTCGACAGTCCTATGTACAGGCGCTGCAGAAAAAGGCACAGTGTGGGAACTGGAGCGGCGAATGCAGTACACTACAGAGCGACTCGACCCACCTCACCGTCCTGGCCGGATCCGAGGCCGCCCCACCTACCGACAGCGACGATGACCTGAACCAGATCCGAGCGGCTCATTAAATATGGGTACGTAATTATTGTTTCACTAGCTTCTGCCCGCGACTTCGTTCGTGTCAAATTTCTTGCTCCCCGACCCACCCCGTCGCTCGCCTCGCCTGCCCGTGCGAGTACTTCGTATTCGTGACTTTTTCTCTTTGCTCAGCTCCTAAGGTTCTTAGCGTGATGTTATATAGCTTAAAGCCTTCCTCGATAAATGGGCTATCCAACACTAAAAGAATATTCCAATTCGAACCAGTAGTTCCTGAGATTACCGCGTTCAACCAAACAAACAAACAAACTCTTCAGGTTTATAATATCAACAACAACAATTATTTTGCTGCGATGTTATTTTAAAACTACGATATCTCCTAAGATATTCATTGAAATCAAATGATGTAAAGGGCAATTTTGTTTGAAATTAAATACTTGTGATGAATAACGAAAATAATATTTTTTTTGGAAAAGGATTAATATCATGTTTATAAAAACACCTTCGCAAAATAATGCATTATTTTAGAACAAATTTGGTTAGCATAAAAAAGGTTATAGTGAGCCAACCTTAAAAGATAGATATATGCTGTTGAGGACTTTTTTTTAGAACTTTTAAAGGGGAACAATTCTGTCTTACATGATTTTTGCGAAACTTTAACCGTTTACAACCCCACAATTTTGAAACATTTTTCATTGGTGCTCTGCTCCTTTTAGACTTAGCGTGATGATATATAGTCTATAGCCGTCCTCGATAAATGGGCTATCTAACACTGAAATAATTTTTCAAATCGCACCAGCAGTTCCTGAAATTAGCGCGTTCAAGCAAACAAACAAACTCTTCAGCTTTATAATATTAGTATAGATAGATAAATAATAATTCTCATATCTCGGGAACTTAGGGTCCCTGGGCTATGGAAAGCGTACGAGGGCCCGAAGCCGACTCGCACAGTACAGCTCGACACTACTATTCGACAGCACTTATTAATACATAGATATTACCTTTCTGCACACCTCCATATAAACTTGAACGGGTGCTGCTTGTGGTGACTGGTCGTCTTGCTGATCATGATTTTGTTATTGTTTGTTAATAATTACCTACCTATTTGTAAACATAATCCAGGATTGCATATGTAAGCTATCACGCCATTTATACCAGGAGGCTTAGTAGTATGCTTCGTTTACTTTTTTTGTGCTTGAGTTAAGTTTAAATTTTATTTGTTGGTATATTGGCATGGCTAGCTGACATATATATATACTGACATAGTCCTCTGTCCGCGCAATTTTCTTAAAAACAGTTACAAAATTTTAGCTTCACGTATTAATAAATAGATGATCCAACCGATGATTATACCTTTATGCTATGGAAGTGCGCCCAACGACAATCCCCAGTTGGTGCTGAACCCTTGCAGGATATGGAAACAAATCAAACTTAACGGACTAAGGGTACATATAGGTTTTGGTGCCTGAAGTGAATTGGTTGAGAACTGTGGTCCATGGTCCCGGCCTGACCAACGTTATCTATCCTATCTATCTAACTAAATATATTATTATCTATATAAAACACAAACATTGTTTCTACCTATGTCCGTTATAGACTGAAACCATCCAACCGATGTGCCCGAAACCGGTTTCATTAGAAAGGCAATAATGCGCAGGTAGTTTCAGACCACTAAAACCAGACAAAAAGAAATTGAAAACAAATAAACAAAATGTATATCTTTTTTTAGCGTAGCGCCGGGTATCCACTAGTATTAAAATAAAATTACATATGTAATTATTTCCCGAAGCGTTGCGCAAAGATGCATTATAGTACATTTCGCCCGTTACGTGCAAGTCCCATGACGAAGACTATGTGGGTCATTTTACTGATTTATTTTTTTGATGTGGAAACGTCTTTTCGCTCGGAGTACTGGTAGAGTAAGTTCAATATTTCTGACCGACAAAAAGTGCAAAATTTCAACCGCTAATAACTATGACAGTTTTAGTACTAGAGTAGGTACCTAATGGTTACCTTGCCGATGACGTCACACTGCGTATGCATACCTCTCTATTTTTCACTATGAGTCAAACTTTCCAATTCGTGTAGCGCAAAAATGTGTTTAGTTAGAGAACACAGATGTCGTTGTCAAGAGTTAACAAAGCACTGCTAGGGCAAAGAGAGAGTTAACAAAAATACTGGCCGAAAAAGGTTTGGAAATCAATATGAAGTTGACAATAGCAAAATAACTCCATATACCGTCTCGTCGTAAATATGCTCAGAAATGAAATAAAATCCCAATCGAAGAAAGCTTGGATCAAAATGAATGCTATGAGCCTAAAAATTCTAGTGCCGAACAAATATAATAGCTACGGCAGTGACTGAAACCGTAAGAAAATCTGCTGCAAATAGCAAACTTGTTAAAGATAGTTCTTATGTTGGTTGTAAATCTGCTCAGAACTGAAAAACATCATTGTCGCTGAAAGCTGGTATTGGGCAAATACAATGATTACAACAGTATCGGCAACTATAGGAACATTTGTTACACAACCCGATGTAAATACATATTTTGCCTCATTTCAGCTGGACATTTTTTCCTAATTGTGAAATAAAGAAAACAATAAGCATAAGAACAAGCAGAAAGAAAACAATAAGCATAAAAGTCTAGTTATGACCAAATAACAAAGCCAGGCTAGCACCGGAAAACTAAATAAAATATATAAAAAACCAGATCACCCACTCTATGAATATAGGTGAGCGCGCTTACCCAATAGAAAAGCGAGCGAAGCGAGCGCTCACGTGAGATAACCAGTGAGACGAACAAGAAGAGCGCTTACTGACAAGATGAGCAAGCACCTAATACTAGCGAGCGGAGAGAGCCCAATCTCTACAGAAGTTAGTAGAGCGCGCTCACACACGACAAGGGCGAGCGTAGCGAGCTCTCTCACAAAAAAAAAGAACTGACCAGAGCGCGCTTACTCAAACAATGAGCGAGTGGAGTGAGCCGCGCGCTTGTACATGGCAAGACCAAGCCCAGCTTTCAAGACCAGCATGTGAAGCAGACCCATTAATTACCACGACGAGCGAGCGAAGCGAGCTGAACTACCCTACGAGTGGGTAACTACATGGGAAGAGCGAGCGAAGCGCTCTCAAGACCAGCATTTGAAGCAGACCCATTTACATTTACCCAGCCCCTATTAGAAGAAAACAGAATTTGCCGAGCCTACTTTAACAATGAGCGGACGAAATGAGCTGACCTTAGATAAAAACTTTAAAAAAAAAACGACTTTTGGAATCACACTACAAAGTGAAAAACAACTTCAATTTCGGAAGGCGGTGACAAAAAATTAAAATACATATCCAAAGTCATCGACTATACGCATAAATATTTTGATTCCGTTGTTTTTTTATTTATAGTACCTACCCCACACCAATTCGAAATTTCACCATCCTTGGGGTCAAAACAATGCATATTTATGCGATAGCAGCAATCGCGGTTGGTTTGCTGTCATTTTTGAAGAGTTCCGTTGTCTGTCTCCGAAACGTATCATCAGATCTAAATGCAATTAAAATGGGACCATTTCGGAATAAACCCCTTTCGAACAAAAAAAGAATTTTGCAAATCCTTCTATATATGACGGAGTTATGCCCGAACATACATTAAAAAAACTCTAACTCCAAATTTAAAAAGACTCATGTCATCTGTGGGCTCGCTTCGCTCGCTCGTTACGAAACTGTGCTCGCTACACTAGGCTGAGATAGAGAATCCCATCGTTAAGTCAGATTAGTACCATATCAATGTCACCTTTTATTTGTAGTCGACCTAGAGCAAGCTTGGCGTTATTGTACCTGACATAAATGACTATGGATTATTATAGGGACTTCTCTCACTAGGTTACCACTGCGACTGAACGTTTTCACGAAAATAAACAGCGCGGACTCGAACTGCGCCTGCTTAATTTTTTTTCTCATGTAGTTTTAATCATAGTCTGAGCCTGAGTTATTTATGTAACCTACCCAAATATGCTTTCTATAGTATTGTTCCTCGAATTGCTACAATGGTTCAATTACCATTGCGTTCTCCACTGTATTTTCATAGCCGTAAAATAAAAAATCGCAACAAGTAATTCGAGGACTGGTTTGTGCGACGAAGACTGTTTGAACCCAGGTTAACCAGTTACAGTGCGGTATCACACGGGCCGCGTTATAAAATAAAAAAATAAAAAAAATACCTACTTATTTTATTATTGATTCGTGTCGAGAATCATTAGCATAGTTACCACCTTGAATTTGACGAGGATGCAAAACGACACGTTGTATAGGCAGTCGCTCCATGTAAAATACTGGTATTCAGCTGCATAAGGATAGACTGTAAAGCCGACCCCAACATAGTTGGGAAAGAGCTAGGCAGATAATGTATTAATATAAAGATGAAGTACAATTTGATTAAATTTACAGTCTATTTAATAACTAACTTAAAATTTACTAAGATATCGTTTTGATGGCTCATTATTTTCTTTTCAGAATGGAACATCGCAACAAGGCAGGTAAAGCGGATCGCAGTTTATTTTAGTTTTATTTTATTTTATTCTGTAAAATATGTTTTCCAGTATTATTGTAAGAGGAATCCACTCATATAATTATTGCAAGTAGTGTTTATCATTACCAGTAATCGTATATTAATTGTATTGAATGTGAATTTATTGTTGTATTATAATTGTAATTGAATGAGTCAGTGACGGAGTTCAAGGCCTACATTAATTATTTATTGCCAAATAGAAGTTAGTTTTAAGTATACTTTCATGTCAATTTTTGGCAGATTTTTTGATGAATTTATCATAGAAACCCAAACCGTCTCTTTCTATCAGATTTTATACTAAAGTATTTATTACTGAGCATTCCAAAGTTGATTATATAAATTAGTACTAAGATTTAATTATACGTTATTTTGAAGCGAATTGCGAGTTTTTTATATATACTGAATATTTATCACTGCCATCGGTACAATAAATTATGTCCTAATTATAATATTATGGTCTTGAACTCCTGATATGGTTGTATTATTTATTTATTTAAACATTTCTAATCAAGTACTGATTACGATGGCTTCGTATGTTGGTACCAATATTGGCCTTAATAACCAACATAGTTGGCGCACAAATGCTGGCACAATGATTGGTAGAAGCCTGTAAGATAATGTAGAAATTCCAATAGGCTATCTATAGGTCGGTTAGGATGCTTGTAATTTGAATGCGATATAGATGTCTAGGTAAGAGAGTTTTCAGAAATAGATAGATTATTGGTATTTGTGTGTAATACTTCAAAACGTCTCATTTACAATGCAATAGATTGTCGTCGATAGTAAGAGACACAGATTTTATTTACTTACTTACCTACAGGAAACAAAAACGAATCATAAAATACAATCATCACAATGTAAAACAGTAAAATCAACGTAACTTTAAATTGGACGAAGTCGTCGTGACAGTTAAGGGAACATACCCATAATACGTAACCCGTGCTGGAGGGGGGGGGTATACAAAATACCACGCTTGGTCACATGGACGAGGGTGGCATAGGTTTTCGTCACGTAGTCAATACCCTCTAGGGAAATCTCGTGCTTTTTCGAGCTATGTTTAAATATGGCGTGCAGGGCTTAGCGCAGTGTATTAAGTTCCTGTTACAATATGATTTTACATAAGTTTTTTCTTCCTGATAATATTTTTTCCACTTGTTATTATAGGTATGTACGCACTCTTGGCGTCACGAGGCAAGCGCTGTATTAATAAACGCAAATATGAGCCACATATAATTTTTTAAACTTTTTTCAGCAAAATATGATTTAAAACCATATGTCTCCGAGGGGGAAGGGGGATATAGTTTTTAAATGTGTCATGAAGTATGGGTATGTTCCCTAAGCCGCTTTTCCGAATGCGACCGCAGCCGTAGTTACATAGCACCGATCACATCAGTTTCTGATACGCAGTCGGATATTATATAATACCAAGATCAAATCTGCGGGAGTATGAAACTTGTTTCAACTGTCAAGTGATTAAATTCGTATTTTTATAATTTGGACGTCATTATTATTGCCGAGCACAATGCGATTTGGATGTGATGAACGGGTATACTCTTGTGAAGAGTCTAGACTTAAGTTAGATTACTGATTATAACTAAAAGTGTAAAAGTAGAGATCGAATTTCTTATAAAATATCTTGTACTAGGTTTATTTTGCTCATTTGTTGAAAGGCTTTAAACGCCAATGCAAAGCATGCATTTTTCTAATGTAAAGCTAAACTTTAATGTTTATTTAGAACTATATACCTACTTGATCGTTTGAGCGTAAGCAGATGCAAATTCTGAAGAATTGTGATAATTTTAATAACACCTAATATTTTGTTCAATATATTTACGAGAACACCAGCTGGCTCAAATCAAAACCGCAAAATATTAGATCTGCTCAGATGGTCAGTAATAACGTACATTCTATGCACAGTGTGATAATCTTTTTTTTTTGGCCAAAGTTTATTTTAGTTGTTACATGGCTTAAAGCGTAAGTTTATTTTTTTATCTTGTCATGTTATTATTTTGTCATCATATGCGCAAATTATTGTTAAAACAGGTATTTAACATATTAATTGACAAGATTTAAACTTTGTATAATGTAACGGTAACCGTCGTTGTACTGAAGGGAATGTGAATGTTTTGTAATTTATGTGTTCAGGTCTAATTGCCTGAAGTATACATTTTGGTGAATAGCCTTGAGGTTGGGGAGCTTAGTGGACATTTTGCTTTTTCGAATGACATTGAACTGACTTACGAAATAATCTGTAGAATTGAATTTGATTTAATACACGGGGCGAGATCACTGAACTAAGATGCTTAGATCAGCAAAAGCACTAGATTAAGGATTAGGAACAAAACCATCGCTCAAGTGGCCGCGATTGCATATAGCTTGATTGCAAACCTTAACACTCAAACATAAAGTTCATTATCGTATGTTTAAAATGAGAACAAAAGGATATAATACCCTATAGAAAAATAAAACAACATTTCTGAGCAATAAGGTTGAAAAAACTATATTGCAAAATAAGACGACATTTTTCCGGTTATTTTTGATGCGCATGTCAGATATTAAGTACTTATTGTTGATCGAAGCTAAGATGGGTAATGTTAGAAGAGTAAGAAAAATCACCTAGTCAATAATCTGAAATCACAACAGGTAGCTGTGACGAAATATGAATGTTTAAAATAAAAACTTATAAGAAACTCAAGCAGCTAATAATAATATAGGTATTGTGCGTTAAATTAACATTTGCATGCAGCGTTGTAAAGTTAATGATTTTTACATGGTTATAATGTGATGATTAAAACATTGATTTCCTGCCTCGAGGTTATAGCTCCGTCTAAGTCTGTTTGAAAAATATAGACGTATTATATTGTAGGCATAAAGTAGGATTTATATTATTAGATTAAGACATGTGACGCGTTTAAGAGATGACTGTTATTCTTTGTTCCTCTCTATCTCTAAAACATAGTCTACTTCAACGCTCAATTTCTAGTCTTTATGTATTTTATTCCAAAATTATGTTACAATGTTGTTTAAAGATTTTTTCGTATATATATATTAAGTTCGTTTAGTTGCTAGTATAAATATCAATATATATATAAATTATTTTACGACTATTTAGGTTTAAAATCTATAAACTCCTAATTTATTCCAGTTTATTTTATTGGACACAAATTATTTTATTTCTGTTATGTTTTCTAATATAATTTTGTAACCGAAATATTGTTCTTAATTTGAGTTGTTTTTTTTTTGTTTTTTACTCAACCCCGTACAACACATACATACATACATTATATATCCGTATATATTTACTATTTTGTCCTGTAACCTTTTTATATGCCTCAACTCAATTGAGTGCCTTCACTCACTTTAATCTTTTGACCACCACAGTGGACCAATGATATGTTTAATGACACATTAAATAAACATGGTAATACAGGGTGTAATTTTAATCACCGTTAACCTCATAAGGGGTAATTGTACTCATCATGATTTTGACGAATTATGCTAACATAAATGTAGGGAACAACTGATTTTATTTTCGCGATTTCAGGTTTGGACCCATAGTAAAAGTTGTTCATAATGATGAGTACAATGACCCCTTATAAAGTTAACGGTGATTAAAATTACACCTTGTATAAATAGTATAACCAATTTATATTGTATTTTTAGTTAAACATTCAGCTTTTGTGCAGTAGTAGTAGTAAGCCGATGTTGTGTCTCAGTGTTTCATTATTGTAGCGGTCAAAAGGTTAAATATAACATATGTTAGACCCAGTTTGAAATAGTTCATACGTCGATACATAAGATTAACAATAAAAAATACCTACTTGCCTTCTGTGTGTATGCTCGCACTTTGCGGCGCGAATTAAGCTACACTTTTAGAAAACTGTCTTTTTCATATTGTGGAAGTAATTTAAAAACAGTAATATATTACTCTATCGCTATAGTCTTACCTGTAGTTATTTTCTGACTCATAGACAGAGGGCTTTCAAGTAATCATCTCATCGATATTAATAAGAAACCCTGACTTTACGAACACTGCCGAATATCTACTGAACTATAAAAACTATTTACAAAAGAGCCTCGATCTAGACTGAGTTAGTCATGCACATAGTTATAAATTACTCCGTTTTATTAATTGATAATTATTATTCAGGAATCGATAAGTCTTTATGTTAAGATACACTTATTACGTGCCTAGCCTTAAAGTCAACCTGAGACATCCGTTCTTCTATACAACATGTAACAGAATAAACGCAAGTCCTGAAAGTAGTTTGTTCAGAATCGACCACTGAACCGATTTCAGTAACTTTTATATGGGTGTTTTTTGCCATAAAAACTGCAAACCGAGCCAAAGAATATTCAATCTTATATCGGGGCAATAAGATTCAGTTTTAAATGGATTTTCGTAATTAAAACAGCTAAAAAATAAGTATTGCTCATTGTATTAGGCTTTTAACTCAATACTCTAATTGGGGTGTATGAGGTATTGCGTTAACTATGTTAAATGTTGTATAAAGCCCAATATACTAGTTGACACTATTTTGTTTGGAGTTATTCTCAGCTAGGACGCTAGGTTAGGCTTTGTCGGTAAGTTACGTCATAGGTGGGTTTGGTGTCCTTAGATTCAAGTAGAATAACACGATATAAAAGGTTACTATACAATACTAGGGTCTGCACGATAAGGTCCACTACGCGTTGTAGTTTCACTGGACACCGAACTCATAGGAAATAGGATCGGTGGTACCTCGGACGTCTCTCGGCTTTTTTCACCATCTCAGTTTAAAGTTTTTGAATGAATCGGCCTGACGTATCTAATATTCGTATTAACTTATTCATAATATTATAATTGTAATCCCTTATATACTCTTCACTTAGATATTTTGAGTCAGTATATTTAATATGTAAGTATATTTTTTGCTTTTAACATAATACCATATTATAATGATAAGTATGTTTGGTTGTAATTTCTTACTATGAGGTGTCCGAGAGGGCCTATCGCTCGCACTGAGCTCACCGCAGGACTTAATGATAGAACTTAACACGTAATGCTATTTTTGTACATAGGGAAGGTAACCAACCAAAAAATTATATTTTCGAAAAAAAATCGGGCAAAAATTGCGCATTAGGTCCAAACAAACCAAATGTTTAATTTCATTTAGAATGATGTACCTATCGTATTTATCATAAATATTTTGTTTTGATGACATCTTTATCGGACTTATTTGACGAAAACTATGGAGATATTCCAGTTGTTAGGGCTGAGACATACTCATCAGCATTAATTCGCATCATTCTTTGTTTGACACAGCAAGCACCGATCTGAAACAGTAGAGCTTGGTTGCATCGTATGTACAATTGATGCTGACAAGTGTCGCTCAAACCTTAGTCGACGTTCCGGACGTAATAAAATCGTGACGGCATTTTTTCGCGCACTTGATTCTCAACTCTCGGTGTTGAACCGAGCATTGAGACTCCAACAGAGTACATTTAGCGCGTCGAAAAGCGAACAGTGTGTTTTACTGTTCGATTTTCAACTCTCGCCGCTAACGCACTGGGCGTTGCAAAAACCGCCGCGATTTACTTTAAAAGATATTCAAATCTAGTGTAATTGATGGAGAGACTGCGTGGTTCACAAAAGCAAATTTTTCGTTCTACTCTTTGCGCTCAAGTGTTATTCTAAAGACTTTGTAGACGTTTTTTGCAAATATAATTGTGGTATAAAATTATTCACATTACTGTTGTGTAGCTTATACAAACCAGTCCGGTCCAATACAACTCTGGATTCATTTCTAATTGATGTTTACGTAGTAAATACATAAATAGGTGTCGTAGTATTCAAATGTTTGTATAAAATACGTTATACGGATGAAGCCGCTCTAAAAGTAAGCATATTAACAAAATTGTCTTTCAAACGCAATTGTGTAGTATGTTTCTGTTAATCTGTATGTTTGGTTAGTCTGTTGGTCTAGGTTTGGTGTAGCTAGACCTGCCGCGGTCCTCTATTTATTATTTGAATGAGCGATGTTTTGTGACGATTTAATGGCAAGTTTAATTTCCCAAGGTTGATCAAAATGCTAATAGAAGTAGGTAAAGGAATATTAAAATAAGTTATCTCAGACGTCAGATAAACCTTACCTGAAAAACAATCTCTCTTGTTTTTGAAGGGTACCAAACCTCGTCTGTTTTTACTTACACTGTTGTATATATTATAGACCAGGGCTGAAGCCTTTGAAAATGGTAAAAAGTGAAAAAATATAGTAGGATGAAACCAATTGGAAAAGGAAGAGAATATAACAAAAATGAAAGTAAAAATAATTTACGGGCGATCTAAGGTCGGGAAGTGGAAGGGGGTGAGTTTTTAAGTAAAAAACGGTTTCGGCAAAACTACAAGTCATATGGAAAAAAGTTAAATGGCAAAGTTGTAGGTAATAAAAAGATCTACAATTTTTGTATTTACACCTTTTTTCACAAACTCAAAATTTATGTGAAAAATTCAATAACCAAGATTTAAATCATGAATCCGATTTTTTTTTAAATCACTTTGTACAATTTTGAGCTATTTTTAAAATTTACACTAATTACTCAAAAAACGTAAGATTCCATGTTACATTGATAAACAAAAAAATTGCAAATCGAAATATATTACTTTAATTAACAACCAAATAAGTTAATATTTAATAAGACATCCACAAAAGTTTGAGAAAGTTGTGGAATCTTTTTTAAATTATATGCCTATTTATTGCTATTATAAGATAACTTATATACCTGAGTGACCTACGGAAAATTTTAGCCCATCAAAAAAGCCATCACTTTTTGCATTTTCTGAGAAAATTTACCATTGGTAATGTATATTTTTTACACCATCAGAAAGTAGAGATTTTGAAATCTCAAACAAACAAAAACACAACCAGTCAGTCAATCACCCAAATCAAGCACAAGCACAAAAGTCAGTGGGCTTTTTGTTTGTTGACAAACAAAAAGCCCACTGACTTTTGTAAAAAACGCAGAAATTTTGACGGGAGAACTTTCGATTGAAAATTAGGGTGCTTTTTCGATATTAAGTCAAAATAAGGTGAAAAAATTAATATTTTAAATCAAAAAAATTACAGTGTGTTTGGGACATAAAAAGGTAAGTTTTCACCAAATTTCGTGATAAAAATTTGTTTTGTAAAAGATAAAAAAATAAATAACCAAAATCTTGGTTATTTGATTTTTCACATAAATTTTGAGGTTATGTGAAAAAAAGTGTAAATACAAAAGAAGTAGATCTTATTACCTACAACTTTGCCATTTAACTTTATTTCCATAGGACTAGTAGTTTTTCCGGAAATCGAGATAAACCGTTTTTTAAACCCCGACGCAAAAACGACGGGGTGTTATTAGTTTGACGTGTGTGTGTCTGTCTGTGGCGTCGTAGCTCCCGAAGGGATGAACCGATTTTGATTTTGTTTTATTTTTGTTAGAAAGGTGAATTAGGCGGGAGTGTGCTTAGACATGTTTCATCAAAATCGGTTCAGCCGTTTGAAGATTATCAGCTCTTTTCTGGTTGATGAAGGGATTTGAGCATCTTCCACGGGTCGGATCAAGTCGAAATTTGGTATTCTATTACTTCAATGATGTTAGACGAACAAAGTAACCTTGAACTGATGCTGAAGCAACACTTTTAATTCCCTGGAAAGTCCACCAACAGCATTCCACACCTCATTGAAAAGGTCTCATTAAATAGTTAATGGTGATCAGGACGAGGAATGAGGATAAATTAGTAACAAACTTCACTGTGGGAAACATACGCAACGCTGCGCAGATTTAAGTGAGACGGTAAGTTTAAAAAGCAGGAAAAATATTGTTTAGGTCGGACCTTACCTACCGGTTACCCTTAAAACACCCCCTTCCACTTCCCGACCTCAGATCGCCTGTAAATTATTTTTCCTCTCATTTTTGTTATATTCTCTGCCTTTTCCAATGGTTTTCATCTTACTATAATTCTTTTGGTTTTCAAAAATTATCGACCCTGGTCTAATGTCTATGTTAACCGGATGCAGCTGAATACCAGTATTATACATGGAGCCACTGCCTATCAGACCTCCACAACCCATTAGGTACCTGGGATAGACGATACACTTTGGTAAGACTGTTTTGTCAGACGTTCTGGCTTCTAACAACCCGTAGCGTTTGTCAAAGATCAACAAATGTTAGCCGAGACCAACGTTTTAACGTGCTTTCCAAGGCACGGAGGGTCTTTTATTCAGTTTTAACAGTGGCTTTTATACATCATACATCTCATTTTTTTAAATAACATTGGGGTAACCCATGTATGACCAGATTGATCTTAAACTATATCTGTGCAGGATTCGATAGATATAAATATAAACATATGTAATTTGTTGTTGTTTATTGGCCAGTTTCTTCTTCAACATCAGTGAAAGTTATAACTTTTACTTGAGTATTAGTTAGTACTATGGCAAATACGTTTCTTCGTTCAAGTCACAGCTAAAACAACTGAAAGAAGTTGCCATAACGAAAACTTCTCACTTAGGTACCCGAAATATTTGACGATTAACTACAAAACTACAGATGTTAAGTTGAAATTGTACCTAATAATTGTATATTTGATTATTAACAGCGAAACATCTTCTAACTTCATTAGCACTGTAGTTTTGTGTAGTAAATAAGCGATCGTAGGTCGTAAGAAGCAAGAGCGGTCCAGGCAAGAAGTAGTTACCCAGACAGATCCCTCGCTTCTTAGTTCATTAGTTCGTTCGATAAGACCGACTTATAATAGCGAGAATGTGCGAGATCGCGGCGCCCGCCGCGCGCCGCCGTCGCGTCGCCGCCGCCGCCCAAGCTAAATAGTCACATCATTACTACAGCTCACTTGCCTACTGCACACAGTGCGCATGCGGTTATCATCGTTAGCTTAATATCTAATTTAGCTAAAAGAATGCATGCAGGAGCAGTAGCTAAGCAAGCGAACGATCTGCCTTTTTTGGTTCGAGACGAGCTGATGAACTAAAAGAACGACCTTATTCGCTAAGGCGCAAACTTAACCTAACTGAGCAAGACGAGAAGAGAAATTTGCAAATTAGCCAAGATTGCTGCTATCGCATAGATATGCATTGTTTTGACCCCAAGGATGATGACATTTCGAATTTGTGTGGGGTAGGTACAGACGCCAGCACATCCAGCTACCCCAATCTGTCAAATTTCTTAGATAGATTTTCAACTTGATTGCATAACTTTAGGGTTCATGTACAATTGGGAAAATTTGACAGTTTGGGGTAGCTTGATGTGCTGGCGTCTGTACTTAACTAAAAAGTGAAAAATAAAAACATTTTCCAAAAAAAACAACTGCTTTCCGGAAAACCCTACAAAGTGAAAAATAACTTTAAAATTTAAAAAAGGATAAATAAATATGCCACAATGCGATGTCTTATCGACGTACGTGTTTTGGTCCTCACTCTTGATGAAGAAGTTGGTTGTAAAACTATAGTTCTTTCAATGCTAAAATTCTGAAACTTTAGGTACATTACTGTTTTTTTTAAGGCCATGAAGTCCAACACAAGAAAGTTAGAAAATTTATAAGTACCACCCTTAGGTAGGTAGTTGTTATGTCAACCAATGATCGCAGGGGAATTACCAGCATTCGGAAAAAGCATCCATTCATAAAAGTTTGTATCTATCAAATCCTTATTTTAGACATCAAAGACTTAATTTCAAGGCAAGAATGTCTCGTGGAGCAATGTATTTGGAACAAAATTAAGCATGTATAGTGTGTCCACACACATGTAGTAAGGTAAGAAAAAGAATTTTTGGTGCATTTATTAGCTAAATCACTTTATGAGTCTTTTAAAATATTGTGTTTGTGATGGATCGATTTTAATTATGGAAAACTTAGGTAATATATTAACCTTCATAACGAACATTTCTAAAGTTGCCTCCATTAACCCTGGTATTCAAAAGTAAATCTTATGTCTCGACTAAAAGGTATATTTTTCAAGACTCAATAAAGTTATTCTGTTAACGTGATTATGAATGAAAGTTTGGTCTATTTAGTCTCTCAGAAAATGTCTGAAGACGATAATAAAGGTAAGCATAACGTGAATGATGTAAGTAATATATATTTTTGGACTAAACGTCCCTTCTTGCCAAAACTGTAATGTAAGAACGTTATTTTGAATAAATAATTTGTTGTCATCTCACAAGAAATGGGTTTTATTCCATCAATGTTTCACTGTTACAATTATCTCCAAAATAGTACCTACATAAATATGTATTAAAAAAACTGAAATCATTAAAACCATCAATACACATTGAATGATGTCAAGAAAATAGTCATACTTACCTACAATGTGATTAAATGAACTTAGAGGGTTGAAATGTAACTTCATCCGTTCTTCTAAATGCCATAAGTACTTTAAGAGAAAATTGACAAATTTGTTTTAGGAGAATATTTTGGTTAGAATAGGTTAGATAATATGATTTTGTTAACTCGATCGATTTAAATATGAGAAAACTATTTACCTTTTTATATCAAAATTTTAATTCACGTTTAAGGAAATTTGCTACAAATTTATAAAAAAAATCCAGTCTATTTCGTTCGGAAGGTTTTAAAAAAGGGCCCTCGATCCAGATCAGATGCACATTAGCAATTTCTGACATGTAAGGCTGGGCATGGGCGCAAACGTTCGGATTCCGGATTAGGTTTCCTGATCAGGAATTCAGATTCGGAAACCTGAATGCTCTGCTTACATACAAAATGTTCAACAAGGCGCACATTATTCTTATGTTTTCCGAACGGAAAAAAACCTAACCGTCGGTTCGGTGCATTCGGATCGTAAGAACGGAAAAAACCTAATGACATCAAACCGAACGCAGCGCTCGCGTACATTTTGGCTCGTCCGCCGTATAAGTACCTACAGAAATTTCAATTCAGATTTTCGAATCCGCGCGAGCCTTGTACAGCTCGATTCAAATTTTATGGCGGCTCGGAACACGAGGCAAGTCGCTGCGCAGTAACAAATTCATGGGTCAGCGGGGTTGAGGGGTGGGGTACTGCGCAGCGAGTAGCGCACTTCAGAGCCGCCATAAAGTTTGACGCGAAGTATACCAAGTGGACGTTGTCTGTCAACCCGTCGTCGTAGTTAACGAAATGAGGGACATTTGTGTAGGTGTGAGAAGCCGAAAACCTAATAATGGCGGTGGAAAAATATCCATGATAAATGATTTTATGTCTGTGAGTAGGTTTGTACAAAAACTTTTACACGTCAATCATTTTTTTAAAACTAGATGAGGAGGCATGGTTATGGGACATTAATAATGCGGACATGGGACGTAATATTTTGCTTTTTTATTTTCTCTCATATGAATCTCATCAAAGGATTTCATGTAAAGAATATTTAGAAGGATATTTGAAGAATTCTTCTGGGTGTGCTCGTAATTTTGATCTTTTGAGATATAATTGACAGTCTGTTAATCTCCGAGTATTCAACGGGTGTACCCAGTAACGATGATTGTGTCCGTTTCGTTTGCTCGGCCACAAAGTCGTAGAAGATAAACGACTACGTCAACATTACGAAGGAATTTGTAAAACACTAAAATTGAAAGTCGCAAATTCGTAGATCTAATATTCAGAAAGTTGTAAAGGTTTAACCATGGCCGCGCGGTCGAAACATGGAGAACCGCGCGGCCACGCAGTTCTCTAAAACGGAGCTTAGTAGAGGTCCCATTCTTTTTGCTTACCACTGATACGATTTCGAAGAAAATATAGACAGTATGGATATAGTCCTCATGTTAAGACTTCACGACCTACAGAACTTATAACCTGTAATGCATGGGTGACCAAGATTTATGGTGCGTCAAGAGACATTTCCAAAAGCGTCGTTTTTATATCACGTAATTACCTATTATTAAAATGAGGGAATAGGTGTGGTTGATTGGGTGAAGTGCTTATACGAAATAATTAACACCGTATTCGTAAATACGAATTTTAACATTTTGCTTAAGAAACCACTTATGTAATCATACACTCTTTTATATGAATGTGAATTAAGTACATATGCAGCGACATAAGATTTGTATACAATTATTTTGTTATATGTATATATATTATTAAGTACATAGTGTAGGTATCAGAGTTGAAGTGAAAGTTGAATTTTAATAGAATATTTTTTTCTGATTTCAGAATGCTTTCGCATTGCGATACTGTATGCGATATCGTTATCTCTGATCTCAGCTCTGACACCGATACGTACTTAAACTAAAAAAGCTGATATAGTGCTAATCGTTTTTCATTGCGGATATAATAACAATATTCATATTATTAATCATCATCATCTTCACATTTCTTTAAAAAATCAAGGATATCTTGTTCATGACCTGTCGCTTTTGTATAATTATTTATAAAAGATTTGTTGGTCCAAGAGTGTCGAACACTGCGGAGACTTGAAGTTGATGGCGCGCTGTCATGTAACATTGGCATAGCGAACGGTAACATCACTAAGGACCTTAATTTTTTTAGTTTCCGGGATGACCTTTACATTTTCCATTGTAGATCCAATAGGAGTATTGTATATTTTAAAAAATTTCATGTGCTTGCCATGTATACAAGCAGCATTTAAACATTCGAAACAGCTCTGTTTTCTAAATTCTAGATAAGCAGAATCGGCAGCCCAGACGACCTGAAAGAAAAAAAAAATTATTATTACATTTTGTATGATAACATCAGCATATTTTTTTATTTATTTTTTTGTATAAAAATTACCTGATGAACTGTCATAGTCCCCTTGAAAGTAGCAATATCTTTAGGCAAAATTAAGTCCTTTAATTTAATTTCGTGCTACTGAATGATACCCATTTCTACGTTTTTTTATATTTGTTCGAATGATGTTAACAAAGGCATCAAAGTCTCCGACATCCTGATGACACCTTAATTCATAATCCGCAGTCCTCTTGATCACTGCTCCAATGCCATCAGGAGCACCCTTGCCGTGCCCAGCTTCTTGGTAATTCCATGTGACAAGTTTTAATTCTGGGAAGTCATTCCTTAATTGGGTTAAAATATAAAATATATATTTATTTCTATACTGGCTAGAGGGACTATCTGTTAAAATGTGAATGCGATTAATTTGCGATGATCTGTTAAACACAAATTTAATTAAATAATTTAAATGAGCCCACACTGCCGCGGCATCATGACGGGTGCATTCACTGGCTGTGCAAATAGAGAAGGCTTGAGTAGCATTGGAATCGTTCTTTAAATAAACCACTGCTGTATGAAGTGAGACTTGACCACGGCTGCCACCAAAGTGCATGCTTTGCACTTCCTCTGCATATTTATATGAATAATTTTCAGAAAAATCCATATGGATCAAGGCTTCATTAATAGTTAGAGCTTCTTTTAAATATTTAATAGTAGCGTACTGGTTGACAATATTACTCGTGTGTGATAAAAATTTTGGCAGCATATTTTCCAGTTCATTTATCAGGTTACCTGGATCAGATCTCTTTGCTTTCTTCTTGATTATTTTTATTTATTTGTTATTTACTCTCTTTGTATCTCTTTCCCATACCATGTACTGTATTTCTTTATCATTTCGGAATTCTTTATATGGTACTGTTTTATCCTTACAAGAAACGCATTTGCGATTAAGACAATCTAGGCTATATTTATCACAAAAGATTTCCTTTGTCAAATTTTGACTATCTTTTACATGAAGAATATCATTCTTATTAAGAGCCGATATTAATAAGTTAAAATTTGTGTGCAACAAGCAGGCACACGTATCACGGTCGTCAGTTGGAAGAGAGACCCAAAATGGTCTGAGTCTTGTAAAAGTCGTGTAACTAATTTTAATGTTAGTATTTTCAGCCAAAAATTTCTTGTATAAATTTTTCATAGAATCTAAAAGATATCTGACTTGTTTAACGATTCCATTTTTCTTCTTATATTGTTTCTTGCCTGGAGTAATGCGACTGTTAATGTCGTCTTCGTAAAACTTTTCTACTAATTGTTGAACGTTGATGTTATTTCGTGCATTTTTCTTAAATCGTTCTCGAAGATGAACTTTGCGTAGATCAGTAGCAATTTTTTAAACTTCTCTTTATCAACTAAGTTAGTGATAACGCGTTTGTCTTTTCTCTTTCCAGTTGTTGCAAATTTTCGTGTTATTTCAGCACTTATAAGTCTATCAAATAATTGTTTCTTGTCTTCATTTTTTGTATTTTCTGATCCGTTACTTATTTCACCTGTTAGTGTAGATATTTTTCTTTTTAAATAATTTACCCTGAACCTGTATCTGTTTAATAACAATATATAATTTCGTTTCTCTTTTTCATGCTGCATTTTCATTGTTTTGATTTTTTTAATTAGGTTTTTTCACGCACATTTAGTTTCGATTTTATTTCTTGTATTTCTATATTTAAGGGATCTGTATTCAAGTTAACATTTTCAATATCACAACTTTCTTCAGTTACTGCAACGTTTTCTATCACTCTTTGACTTACTTTCTTTCTATAAAACTTTTTGGCACTCTCTTTCCATTTTCGTCTTTGAATTCTTTGCTCGCGTGGACTCATTTCGTTAATACTTTTAATCTTTTTATTTTCCTTTGCTTTTAGGTAATATCGTCTTTTTTTTTCTTGCTCAGCCGCATATAACTCAGGATTTCTTTTAATAGTTTGATATTTTTCTCGTCTGGCTATTCTACGTCTCTCTAATTCTTGTTCGCTTTTTTGTTTTTTTTTTTGGTTTCGCCATTATTTAATACTTAATGTTAAAGTAAAAAAATATCATTAGTGTGACTTTCAATATAATTCGTGTGACTTGTGAATTGACACAAATGAGAGTGACACGAATGAGATTTTTGGTAGTAATTCGAATTTATTTCGTAAATGGAACGTTCTAGAATATGTACCTACCTACATTAGAAACCAAATATGCTCTCAATTGTTTATTAGGCAGCTAAAACAAAAACACATTTAACTAAGCACGATAATGTGACATAACACTAATGATATAAATTTGTTACAAAAGTCAAAATCTTACCTGAAATTTGGAATTTCTCTTAAAATAACGATACACACAACTGTGGACCACGCGCGTTGGTCACGACTGAACACACGGGATGCGCGCGGGGTAAAGGGCAGGATAAATCAGGGACAAATTCTGTTTACTGGTACATTTTCAAACGGTCACACAAATGATACTTTAAAAACGAACAGTTTTAGAAAGCTAAAAAACCTATGTTTTTTATAGCCAATATTGGTTTTAATATCTAATTATTCATCTTTAAAGTGTTTACAAAACAGTAATACGATAACATTTTAATTTCCACGACGCGTTTTAGCTTTTTAGATAAATAAAGAAAAAAATATGATTTTGGAGCATTAACACTAATGAGAAATAGGTACTAATTTGAGATCTATCTTTTTAAGTTACAATCATAAAAGATTCGTTCTAACTGGCGTTTGGGCGTCTCATGAGACTACATGATTTAAAATGATTTTGGTTACGATAAATTCTACACCATGAGAAATAGATGAAAATATATGCTTTTGGCCCCAAATTTGAAATCGACCCGACACGGCTGACCACCAGTAAGGTTGAGAAAATTATGTTTAATAAAAAATTATTAAAAAATATGTTTATGTACGTAAATATGCCCGAGGAACGGTTCGCCGGGTACATGTAAAAAATGTAAATAGATAAAAAAAAAAAAAAAAATATCAACCTCAAATTATGTACATATATGATCTTTTAAATGCGCCTGGTAAAAAGATTTAAGTCTGTCCCAGCCAGTCCTAAGCCTGGAAAAGTATGAAGGAAAGTTCATTTCATAGTATACTTAGTAAAGTCGATCAATAAAACGAATTATGTTCAGTTAACCATTTCAGACATTTTAAATCGTTGATAGTTGTAAGAACTAACAAACTGCAACTATTTCACTCGACGAAAACCTCGAAAACCGTCCGTCGTGAAACCAGTTGCAACGACGACCGTTTTCTGCAACCGTTTTCGTCGTCAGGAAAACGGTTGCGTTTCGTTCGTCAAAAATTCGACAACGACCCACCATGACTAGTAGAGATGTGTTGTAACAAGTTAAACACGATATCTGTTATCACTGTTACTGTTACTCAAAAATAACAGATCCAAATATCTGTTATTAAATAACAGCCTGTTATTTTAGTACGGACGATAAATAGGTATTAAAATCTCAATTGAATATCTTCTTTATTTCGTTTCGTTGTAAGTCGAAAATCGTTTCCGAAGTACTGACTAGGAAAGAATGACGGGGTAATGAGAAATTATATTTATATATTTTTTAGACATCCGGTTAGTCTGTAAGCCGACCCCAATATAGTAGGTACAAGGCTAGGCAGATTGATTGTTTTTGATTGACAATTTCGCTTTAAGTATAAAGCAGGTCGCATAGTAACCACCTATATCCACGAAATGGTCCCACACAACACTAACTCTTCTATTTACACTAGCCATTGTTTTTTCAAACGTTTTACTATCCACAAACTAACCACCAAATTTAAAAAAATATATTACTGCTACAACCTACAACATATACTAAACTAACTAACTAGCTAACTATAAAACGAATAACCTAAACAAAAAAACTATACTAATACATAAATCGAATATAAACACTAATACGCCGTAAACACTTGACAAATATTTTCGAAAAAATTATAATTACAATTCACCAGTTCACCTTTCGTAAGAAAGAAACCAGAATTAAAATTTCAAAAATTCGAAATTTAAAAAATGTCAACAAACAAATCAGCCAAATTACTTTCAATTGAATATCATCTTTAACACTGTGACGATAAAGTCGTACATACATGGAATATTTTGCGACCAATCCCATCAAACGTCAAACCAAAGACAATATAGACAAAGGGGGTCCGTACACGATCACTAATTATTTTTGGTTGCATCTTTTTTCAAATTATTAAAGAAGTAAAATATTGTTTATTTCAAACCTGACAAATTACTCTCAATAAAATTGATTTCATCTTTATTGGGTTATCAAGAAAATCGTATAAACCTGAAATATTTTGCGATGAATTCCGTTAAACCAAAGATAATATAGGCATTCGGACAAATTGCCATTAAGAAAAATATAATAATTTTAAAAGTTTTTTTGTAATGGTTACTGGGCAGTAACAGTTATGTAACTCGACCAAATTTAGGAGTCAATTTTTAGAAATTGTTGGTTCTTATCAGACCACCAACTGTATTTTACGGATTATAAATACTAAGTGCTTCTCTTTTTAGCGTAGTTTAACCGCTTTAGCAAGAGTGAGAAGTAAACATATCGAAGTAAATAAAAATAATAGGTGTGCCTTTTTTAGCAAGGGTCATTCTTTAAGGAGGAAGAGAGAGACCTGGATATTTTCCTTCCTTTGTGTGGGTGAGTGTGTATGAAAGTAACAGTCGTGGTAACAGTCTGTTACTGTGTGGAGACTGATTTATTGAAATAACAGTAACAGCTGTTATAACAGTCTTTGAGGGTCTGTTATAGTAACAGATAAGTTATATTGGCAGTTGTTATTTGTTATTTTTAAAGATCTGTTATTTATATCTGTTACGATAAATACGCCTCACTCCTATTGACTAGTCATTGTCGTTTGTTATCAATGTTTTAGGTATTTAGATTTTTTTTGTACGATAATTTTGCCCTCAATACCATTATTTTACGTGGAAAATTCAATAATTTGAACTTTTGGAGTTGGCAACACTGGTCTGTGCAGTGCACAGAGTACAATATTAAATACTGGTGCAGTAAAGTGTAGCCAACGTAGGCGATTTTTCGCCATTTAGGCTACTCAGATCGAGAATCGGCGACGAAAAAATCTAAAAGGCGATTGGTCGCCAATTAGGCTACTCTAGGGACTAATTTTTGTTATACTACCTAGTAGGCAAAAAGGCATACTGCCGTGCGTGTAATGTTGGTACAATTTGATATTGAGATGGTCACCCTATTTGTTTGTGATTGGTTATTTTCGGGGAATACCCTGAATTTGTCTTAGCTTTTATGTAACCAAATTTAGAATGCAATAGAGTTACCTACATGTATTCTATTGTGAATAATGACTACCGCAATTAACTGTGTTGTACTGACTAAATAGTTCAGATAAATTCCGGTTATTCCTTTGTCACTTTCGCTTTGTACAACTTCTCCTGAGCAATTTTTGTGTAATTTCTGTGAAAATGGGTAAACACGGTAAATATATAAAACATTATCGTGATGAATGGGAAAAACTACCAGCATTTAAAAGTAAGTAACAACTAGAGTACTGTTTTATATTAATGTTGTGTGTGATGTAGGTAGGTATATTATCGGCTACATGGTCTTACTACTTCCAGACTAAATCAGAAGTCGCGGTTTTTAGTTTCACAATCATTTTTTTAATATTTGCCCCAGTCTGGTTAAGATGTAATAGGTTTTTTTTAAAACGTGGTAAAATCATCAAATGAGTCCTCCCACCCAGGGCAGGGCAGGAGGGACTGTCAGACTTGTACTGACTAAAAGCCACGGTGTCCTTCAATACCCCTTTACGTTCCGGAGCCACGGTTACTCGTTGGTCCCGCGACCCCGGCAAGCAAGATGTAATATGTAGACTGAAACTGCACAAATAGAAAAAAATATGATCTGGTTACCAACCATTAGAACCATACCTACCTGGTACATACAATATACATATACATACCTACTGCCTAGCGTATTATTGAGTACAATTTCTTTTACAGATTGGCTTAGTCGAGCACCTGTTGAACTGATGAATAGTGGTAAAGGTGAGGCATTTTGCAAATTATGTATCACACCACTCCGTGCGCACAAAACCGATTTCGAAAAGCACATGAAAACTAAAACACACAAAGACAAATAATTAAGTTTTTCAAAAAAGCAACCCAAGCTTGCATCATTTGGCTACTCCTCAATTAGTAACACTTCATCAAAAGAAAAAATAATAGACATACAAATATCAGCCTATGTCGCTGCTCACAGCTCCATACGCAGCATTGATCATCTGACAGATGTGTTAAAAAACTGTGGGACAGGGAGTCCTCTTGAAAACATTCAATTACATAGATCAAAGTGTTCGGCCATTATAAAAAATGTTCTAGAACCAGCAATGCTCAAGGAACTTTTAGAAGAAGTTGGTAACCAGAGCTACTCTATTATACTGGATGAATCCACCGACGTAACAACAGAAAAGTACACGGCATATTGCATCCGATACTATAATTCAAAACTAGAAAAAATTGTTGTTGATTTTTTAGGCTTTCAAGAAGTATTTGAAGCCACAGCAAGCAGCCTTTATACATCATTTAAGAATTTTATGTCTAAAATGGGTTTGAATCTTCAAAATCTCATTGCAATACGAACTGATGGAGCAAGTAACCTTTGTGGCAAACATAACTCCCTTTTCACTCTCTTCAAAGCAGATATACCCCATTTACAGCTATTGAAATGTGTGTGTCACTCCCTTAGTTTATGTGCCTCCAAAGCGTGCACGGAATTACCTTTTTGTCTGGAAGTTTATGTGCGTCCAAAGCGTGCACGGAATTACCTTCTTGTCTGGAATATTTACTTAGGGAAACCAGAAATTGGTTTGCCCAGAGTCCACTGCGAATGAAAATATATCAGACCTTATTTGAAACCATTAATTATGGTAAAAAAACCCTTGAAACTAACTCAGTTATCCGCAACTAGATGGCTGACGTTTCATTCAGCTGTTAAAACAAACATCAACCAGTGGCTTGAGCTAAAAACTCACTTTAATGTGGTGAAATCATCAGAAAGATGTTATACAACAAGGGAGCTTGCTGCCATGTATAATGATGATACAAATTTATTATATTTGTTGTTTCTGTCTCCGATATTAAAAGAAGTAACAAATGTGAATGTTATATTTCAAGCAAGTGATGCACATGTCACAAAAATATATAGCGATCTTCGGATTCTTTTACTTTCCATTGCAAGACGTGTGTTCAAAACAATATTTCTGAGAAGTCAAAAGTCTGTCTGAAAATGCCTCTCTTACAATGCTCCATGAAGATATTGCAGCTGTTAGGCGAGCTTTAGAAAAAGCCGGAGCTCCATTTGAAAATTCACTGCTTCCACTGGACTCAATCGACTTTGGAGAAAAGTTCAATGATTTACTTGCAAAAAAGACTGTTTCTGCCGACAAAGCCGAAGAAGTGAAGCAACGATGTTCTGCTTTACTTGTACGCTTATTGAAAGAATTAGTTGACAGGTTACCGCTTAATGTGTCGGTGGTGGAAAAAAATCAATTTTTGGCACCAAGCCGCGTATGCCTCTCAACCAGCAAACCCAACATTGAAGATTTTCCCTGGCAGTTAGGTGATCCCAATATAGACCGAGAAGCTGTTATGAACCAATGGCGCGTATTAAGCACTATGCTCATTGAGGAGATAATCGGAACAGCTGCTTCTCCTAATGACATTGTAAATTTTTGGATCGAAGTGCTAAAAATGAAGAATGCTGGTGGAAGCCCGATGTTTAAGGAACTAGCAGAGTGTTCGATACGATGCTTTTCATTAGCTTTGAGTAATGCCGTCGTTGAAAGAATTTTCAGCGTAATGGGGACAATCAAAACAAAATTAAGGAATCGCATGCAACTACCCATGCTGATCGCCATTCTTAGAATTCGTACCCATATGAATGTAAGAGGTATGTGTTGTACCAACTTTCAACCAAGCAATTACCTACATGATCAATTTGCACGCTGGCAGAAAAATGTATGCCTGCGGTGGATCTTGCGCCAGTACTAGCTCATCAACTACTACTGAAGACGGCGAAAGTCTTGGTGATGCCTTACTATTGCTAGCAGAGGACAAATCAGAATAATCCTAATTTTCGTCTAATTGTTTATGTAGTTTTTAATATGTTAACTTTAATTTCATTAACGTGTTTAAAAGATGGCTTATGCCTATTTATCAGTGTGTTATGAATATATTATAAATAAATTGATAAAAAATACATTTTATTTTATTAATATTGAAAATTTGGTGTTTGGGCTACTTTAGGCTATTTACAACAGAAATTCAGCGATATTAGGCTACTTCATCCATGAGAAACGGCGACATTAGGGCCAGCGCTGTTGGCAACACTGGTGCAGTGCTCGACGTTGACAGTTTGACAGAAGTCTGATTTTGTTGTATTTGTTGTGATTTGTATTTTAAAATTTGTTTAAAATTAAAGCTAGAGGAGTTCCAGACTACCATGCTTGGCGTTTCTAATTCTGGTATTCCTGATAAAAAATGGCAACCGCCACTGGCTGTGATACAAACAACGTAAGTATTATGCTATTTCATTACTTGTGTATACTAATTTGATTCTATCTGGCTAACCGCTATGGACTGTGGCTTTAACTCCGTCCGCGTAGAAATCGAAAACCAACACCTACCAAACTAAAAAAACGCATAAAATTACTGGTTGTTAGATTAACTGCTTAAATAAGATATTAAGAAAAATACAAACAAAATTTTGATTAATTTCTGTTAAAAATATATTTCTAACGTATATTGCGAGTTTTTATAGCATATTTTAATTTACTGTTTTCAGAATGGGTTCTATGGTTGTGGAGATGTATTGGAAACATTCACCAATAACATGCAGAAATTTCATGGAATTAGTTCGCCGAGGTTACTACAACAACACAAAGTTCCACAGAGTTGTCAGAGATTTTATGATACAGGGTGGTGATCCCACTGGCACAGGCAAGGGTGGACAATCAATTTATGGGCCAAAATTTGACGATGAAATATGCCTGGAATTAAAACATACTGGAGCTGGAGTGTTGTCTATGGCAAATGCTGGACCTAATACAAATGGATCTCAATTCTTCATCACCTTGGCTCCAACACAGTGGTTGGATGGAAGGCATACAATCTTTGGAAGAGTTAAATCTGGAATGGCTGTTGTGAAAAGAATAGGCTTAGTTGAATGTAACAAACGTGATTGTCCAGTTGATGATGTTAGAATAGAAAAGGCATATTGTATCCCCAAGTAGATCATAAATCTTCATACTCCTTTAAGAAAGGAACATTACCAAACTTATGAAGATGCAGTTTTGCACAATCATTATCAAAACAGTGAAATTGGAACTTAAATAAGTATTGAAGGAATGCAGCATATTTAACTGCTACCCATACTTATACATTGTCCTAACTAACCCAAAATGGTGTTTATCTGGTATTGAGTTCTAAGTTAAACAACTGTTAAAGGCGACTATTGAGACTGCAATGTCTTGTCTTCATTTCATATTATTAGCCTTTAATATTCCACTGTTGGGACACAAGACTCTTGGTAAGAGGGAGTGGGCTGTAATCCACCCTGTGGGCCTAGTTCTAGTATCTGGTTCTAGGTATTCTCACAATATTTTTTTGATAGTTTTGAGAGAATTACACAAACTTCAAGTCTAGGTTCCTGTAGCGGATTTAGGCTTAGGCCAGTGAGGCCTGGGCCTAGGGTGGCAAATTTTGAGAGGCACCAACATTTTTAAGACGATTAAAATTAAAAATAGATTTGCGTGCAAGTATGAAGCAAGATAGACTCAATGCACTTGCATTACTAACCATTGAAGCACAATTGGTTAAAGAAATTAAGTATGAGGAGGTCATTGATATTTTTGCACGGACAAAAGCAAAAAACATTATATGAATAATAGATAAAAATAATTTATATTTCAATTACAAGCAATTTATTATTAATTCTTATGTGAAAAAAAAAATGTTTTATTTATACCTGAATTAGATTTATTATTATTATTATTTTCATTATTTTATATACACATTTATAGATATATACTGTTACGAAAGAAAAAGGGCGCCATATCGTCCTCGGCTTAGGGCGCCATCAAACCCAAATCCGCTACTGCTAGGTTCAAACCTCGATACCCCTGGGCCACAACTGCTCTGCTTATATTAATAGCTATCAACATTTACTTACGTAGGTATTACAGAAACATAAGAATAGAATGGGATATGCTTAGATGCATTAAAACATGGTACAGTAATGGTCATATTATTAGGGTTATGATCTACAATTCTTGCCTTGGACTGATAGACAAATATTTTAAAGGAAACAGTTTATATTATGTACCTAGCATCAATAATAACAGTGTAGTTTAGTTATACAGTCAATTTACCTACTATTATTAAAATTCTATTACACAATTTTTTTTGTAATTCTTAACTTTTACTGTCTGTAACTAGTTTTACTTAAATCTAATCAGTATCTAATTAAATGTCAGTAAATCAGTAACTTACTTTTTTATCAGAAAATACCTGTACACTATGAGGCTATGACCCTAATGGGTAAGACGGGTTGGTGTCTGCCATGGTGTCCAGGCCATGGTACGGAGCGAGAGTGCATGGGTAGCCGTCGCTTCCTTCAGAGAAGCAGTGATGCACGCGAAGAGGGAGGCGGCGCACGTGAGGGAGAGGCAGTACAACAAACGGGGTAGTACGGAACAAATATTTGTATGACCTACAAGTAGTTGTTCCGGGTCTGGCTGTTTGTGTATGTGAATTTAAATGTTTGTAAACGCACCCACAATACAGGAGTAATTCCTAGTGTGGGGTAAAGTTTAAAAAAAAAAAAAAAAATAGCAGAACCATAGAGTACATGCGCCCTCACGGCCGAAGCCTTCGCAGGAGACGCCCTGGGCGTCTGGAATCCCAGGCTGATTCCCGGCCACCGTAAGCGCGGGCTTGCGGACGGCGATAAATTGGTAGCTCGCTGTTTGGTTAGGACCAAGCCCGGGTCGACGGCGCGTTGTGTTCCACGCGCGCCTCAAAGAGATGTCAGCAACAACTGATGGGGCTTGCCAGGGGTGCGGGTTGTTCGAAAGAAATACCGCAGCCCCTGACACACAGGCAACTGAGGGAACACGGGTGGGTTTTAGTCAATAAAAGTCTGACACGCCCTCCTGCTCCACCCAGAGCGGGAGAAGTCATTTGATGATTTCCCACCCAAAAAAAACCTGCGAGTAGGTACAGTACTACAGTGTGACATTTGCAGTTAACTTCAGTCGTATTTTGGTGTTGAAGTGAATCTGTTCCCTTCTGAAAAAATATCTATATGAGACTAAAAACGTGGAGTTCAAGTAAGCCAACAGATTTCACTTGATATCATTTTTATGTGTTTTCCATTGAATGCTGTTCGAAAACTTTCCAAGAAACAATAATCTAAACTTTTGTGTTACAAAGGTCGGTGTCATTTCAAATAGGTTTAAAGAAGAAATTACGACATTATGCAAGAGATGTCTCTAAAGTGATATGCCATTCGGCGTTAGAGCGATTCGTGTAAGAGTGCACACTGTAGCGCGTGTAAGAGGGCGCGCGCACTCTTACGCACCTTTGATTTTTGGTAGTTTTATTCATATGAATTTTGGTAAGATTAGCTAAGTACTTTAAAGCTTTTAAAAAAAATTTCAGCACTATGTCTAGGAGAGAGAGAAAGACGAACGACAAAATTGTTAAGCCAAAACAATAGAGGAGGCTGGGAAGCTTATAAAAAAAGAGAGATCGAAAAAATCAGTTGCCGCCTCTCGTATGGTCGCCTCGGTATGGCAGAGTCAACTTTTAGAAAACGACTAAAGATTTCGGAACCTCCCACAAAATAGGGCAGGTATAGGTAGGTTGAAAAGGATGCCAAGAGCCTAAAAATCCGAAGGAAGTGCCAAAATAGAAGAAATGGCGGTGTGTCGGCTTCCAGTCGTTGTACAAAGCCTATAATAATAGTAGATTGGATTTAGTGTTCGGACTGTAAAGAAAGGTGGCACGAGAAATGCACCGCTTACCTTGGCTAAAGTTTATTGAAGTGTGATCACTAAAGACCACTGTGTGAAGTTTATTGAAGTGTGTGAAATCTTAACGGGGGGTTATCCGAAATTGCCTGTTTCAGAATCAAGATTAAATTATCAAATTCGTATATTTAGGCCCTGAAAAAAAAATATGTCATAGATAGATCCTTGTTTGAGGGAAATTAAAGGTTCAAAACACGATTAATTGTAATTTGCTCGATGATCAAAAAATCCGAAGTAGGCTCGATTTCGAAACCAGTTTCCATCTCATTTCCTAATAACAGCACAAAATTGTGTAGAAATTGCATGTACAATAAGACAATCTATCAATTTTTTTTTGAACAAACTCAAAAACAGTAAATCGGGCTAAATCGGCTCGCGCTCAGAGTCCTGCGGGACGTCACACACTGGTCCCAAATTAAAAAAAAGTGGACATTGATAGTAGACCGCTGATATTTTTTTTTATTGTTGATACAATGATAACAGATAAGGCAAAAAAATATTATTGTCCTACTTCAAATACTTTTCTGTAAAAAAAATATTTCTTTTTTTTTTGTATGGGAGCGATTACATTTTACTCAATTTCTCAAAAACTTTAAGCGATGTCGAGATGGCAATCACATATGTTAGAAAACTAATAATTCTGAGTATTTGGCTCGAAGAAACTTATTGCTTATCTCTGCGTACTTTCGAGATAATAGTGACAGAAAATAACATTTTTTTTTAATGTTAATTTTTTGCTTTTTTTTAATCATAGCCTTACTTTAGCACATAATTATAATGTATGCGTAATGTCAAATAAGTAAAAAGAGACTTCTCTGTAAAAGAGGTTATGGGGGCTCACTAATGACTGAAAAGCTATGACCTTTCTGAAGGAGTACTTTCATCAGTTCTAAAAAACAATCAAAATGAAGACATTAAGCTGCAAACATAAAGTTGAATATGTTCACAAACGATTCTGAAAAAATATTATGGTGAAAGATTAATATTTGGGTCTATATTCTCTTGAGAAATCTCTATTTCCTCGTTTTCCAACGAAAGCAATTCATTGTTCAAGATCAAAGCACTAGCCTCTGGAAACAACTGTTTATGTAAACGAGCAAACTTTGGTTTGATATGGCTGATGTAAGGATCTGAGCTAATTAGAAAGCTGTGGATAATGTCTAAATTAGTCTGAACTCTACCGATTTTTCTTGTATGTGCCATTCTAACATTCCGGAAATCTTTATTCCTCGCTTCGGAAGCTTCTTCGGAAAGCATGCCTATCGGAATAAAGGAGAAATTTTCACAAATATCAGCACCGTGTATCAACAATTTATGGACACTTGAAGGCATGTAATACCATGGATATAAGTTTACATATAGCATTGCTGTTTCTTTACAATATTCCCTAAACAAGTTGGTATTAATAAGTTGACCAGATGAAATTGTTTGTAAAATGACTGCAAATCTCTTGATTAAATCAGGGTGGATACCCGTTATTTCAGCAGATACTTCATAATTTTCAAAAAACCTTCTTGCCGTGTTACCGTCATTGGTTGTACCAAATCCCTGTTTTACTATGTCAATTAACAAACCAGTTCTTTCCCGGAATTCTTCTTGTGTCAAATTCTTTTTAATTTCTTTTAACAATTTATCTTCTTTTCGTGCAGCCCACTTTTTGAAGTCTAAGTTGTACGAAATGTGTAAAATACATTCCATACATCTTATCCACATATGAAGCGAAGACAGACCATATTTATACATATCTTCTCTGATGAGTCTTTTGGATACAAAGTCCAAGTCATTCATTTTGCTAGGTGGGGTATTGCAAATATTACAAACAGCTGCAGAAGAAGTATTGGAAATCACAGTAGAAATTTTCCCATCAATCATAGTCATGTACAAATCATGTTTAATATCAAAATTATCTACAATTGTGGGAACAAGATTACGAATTTCTTCCTCTAAGGATGCACTTTCCTTCTTTATCAATTCATTTGTTTCTTTTGCAAATATAAAGCCAATTGGACGACAATAGTTTGTTGAAGAGGGAGCAGGATTTTGCCACAAGATAGTACCACTCTCTTCTTCCAAACGAAGCGGAACCAAACTAATCATGAAAACTGAAGAATCGTCAATTTTAGTGTCGGAGTGTGACTTTTGTTTATAATTACTTTGAGAAGATGACCCGTCAAAACTCCATTTGCTTATTAGTTTTAGCGATTTTTTGTCGGCAGAGTTGTGCTGAATTGTTTTTAATATCCTATTAGTTGTCAAATCTAGAAGCGATTGAAGTCTTATCTTAGCATCAGATTCAGTTACAGTTATGTCTGACTCTGGAGGATAACAAGTTTTTTTAGCTTCCAGGAGCTTTTGATAGGATGGAAGACCATACATTTTCTCTGAAGCAAGAATAGTTCTTAAATTTCGATATTGCCATTTTGACAAATTTGTTGAGGTGTAAAGCGCTAACGTTTTATCATCTGGTAAACACGGTTTGTCAGTCTTTTTAGCGAATAGTACATCATATACCATCTCACATTTTTCCTTGTTTTGGCTGAGTTCGTTTAATATAGCTGCTAATTTTGTTTTTTTAGACTCTTTTAATTTGGCACATAAAGCATAAACTAATTCCTCCTCTGTGTGATCTAGAAGTGTTAGAGAACGCCTTTTCTTCTGTTTATCACATATTTCAACAAATGGTTTTTTACTTGTACCATAACTTAATTGATGAGTATCCACTTGCGTTTCGAAATTTGGAATTACTTCCTCGGCAACTTTAAAAATGCTGCTTAAATCGATATTTTGACATTTTGGCCAAACTATTTGGGATTGTAACCAGTCTGAATTTTTGTTAAGAAAGGTCTTTTGAGCTCTACTGGAAGCAGACCATCTTTTTGAGATATTACTTGAAAAATTACGACAAAATAATTTAATATTACTCAAATCTTCGGAAGACAATTCAACACCAATACGTTCAATAAGGGCATTAAATAAAAATTCGACATTTTTAAAACCACCTCCTGATTTAAGAACAACGTATAAGTCTAAGTTGGTGACAAATGCAGACATATTATAATTTTAAGGAAAATTGAAAACAAATTAGAATCAAAGATATCAAAGACAAAGTGACTTTGATTTTAACAAAAAAAATTACGAAAACAAATTCGACGAAAGAAAGACAAACAAAAATTATTTGATTTTAAAATCCAAAGATTCAAAATACAACAATAACAAAACAAACAAACAACAAGCATTTCTTCAAGCGCACAGAAAAAATAAGGACACGTCTTATCGCAACCACATTTAGTTGTACACTGAGTGAGGTGTACGCGCGCGATTCGTGACCGTATTACGTTACGTCATGAGAGGCGGCCATCTTGTTATCCCGGCAAACTCGCGTCGAAGCTCCATTTTGCTGGCCAGCGGACCTATTGCGATATGAGTAAGGCTATGATTAAAAAAAAGCGAACAATTAACATTAAAAAAAATTGTTATTTTCTGTCACTATTATCTCGAAAGTACGCAGAGATAAGCAATAAGTTTCTTCGAGCCAAATACTCAGAATTATTAGTTTTCTAACATATGTGAATGCCATCTCGACATCGCTTAAGGTTTTTGAGAAATTGAGTAAAATGTAATCACTCCCATACAAAAAAAAAAGAAATATTTTTTATAGAGAAAAGTATTTGAAGTAGGACAATAATATTTTTTTGCCTTATCTGTTATCATTATATCAACAATAAAAAAAAATATCAGCGGCCTACTATCAATGTCCACTTTTTTTTAATTTGGGACCAGTGTGCGTCATAGAGGTTGGACCTGTGTCAAAATTTTCAAAAACTCGCTCACTCTGCGCCTGTACAAAAAATCGATTAAAATAATAACAAATTAAATTATGAAATCGGGATAACTCACAAAAAATATCTTGTAATTATATTATAGTTTTAATTCATAAAATTGTTTTCGAAAATGTGATTATTTCTAGTAAATATGATGACGTTTAATTGTCATCTTAAAATAGTGTTGACACATTACAAATTAATATCGATAAAATAATAGTCAAGTGAGAGTCGTATGTAATGTTTTATGTAAAAGACATTTTTCTAAGATTTTTAAAATCAGATTCATCCATATCAACTATGATATTTACTCTCCACCGACCTCTCTTCGCTACTATCATCCTACATTAATATCACACGGTAAACAATTTGTCCGCAGTGTGTAGCAACACAAGATTTTTTCTAGGATCGGTAATTTTATCATATTGGCTCTGAGTGAACAACTTTCAGTTTTGAATACCAAAAGTCACTGTCACTATACGATAAAATATTACAACGTGCTTGAAAAATAGCGCCGTGTGAAGGCAGTGGTTATGCGCTAATAGTATAACTTGGTGCTCATGTTCCCAATCAAGTTCGTCAAAGACGTATCGTATCGTATCTATGCCATATACTTGGATCTATGCCACTTTTGTCTTGGTAAATGGTCCAATGGGTCGGTAATCCGACAAGAGCGGGGACGGATAAAAAATATATACAAATTTAATTTTGATGTCTTAAAATAATAGATTCGATAAATTTTAGCTGGAGCTGTAGGTACGTCACTAGACAATAAAGTACGGCAATTGTTTCTTTATATGTGCTCACAATATTTACGGTTCTTTATGAGCGGTGTCAAACATCAAAAACAAAAGAATTTGGTTACGCGAAACAGTACGACGATTTTTAGCCGATTCTACTTTAAACAAATCTGAAATTCAGGATCTTTGAAAATTCTGCCACTAAAGAAGTTAAATAGTGGATGCAAATTTGTATGGAAATCTACCATTTTTGTCGCAGAGAAATACCGTCGGGCACACGGCTTGGCTATTAAATAATTTTTTTAAAGTTACTGATCACTAACGCTTAGCCTTAACCTCTGGGTCTGAGAAGCATGAATTCGGTTTAGAGATATATTTTATTTTCTCAAAGAACAAATTTTTTTTTTTTGGTTTTTTTTTGTTTTGGATGGGAAATCATCAAACGATTTCTACCGCTCTGGAAAGCGTGACAGACTTTTACTGTCTAAAACCCACCCTTGTTCCTTCAGTTCAAATTCAAATTCTAAAATTCACTGACAACTAACACTTGTGTTGGAAAATCGCTGGTTGAAAGGTTTGGAAGCATGATTTCGGTTTAAAGACATTTATTTTCTCATAGAACGAATTGCACAAGGGTGCCTATTGCAATGGTGCAATTATTTATTTTCACCTTACTACCAAAAATCCATGTGTATCTGTAACTAGCTTCTGCTCGCGACTTCGTTCGCGATGGATTGGTGACGCGGGAGCAATTGACGTACAGTTGTCTGTGTGAGAAGCAGCTAGTCCTGAGGTCGGAACCCGTAGCAATCATAATAATAATAAAGCTGAAGAGTTTGTTTTTAGGGTTCCGTACCTCAAAAGGTGAAAGAGGAACCCTTCCCGTCTGTCCGTCTGTCTGTCCGTGTGTCACCTCCGATTTTCTCAGAAACGGGTGGCTCTAGCATGTTGAAATTTATACCAGGTACTGAAGTCTATAGTCCCTATTAGGTGTATAAAAATCAAAGTCCTGAGTTTACACGATAAAAAGATATGGGCAAATTTAGATTTTTGCGAAAACTTGTAAGTACCAAAATTTACCTTAATTCTCAAAAATATGTTAGTGTAACAGCCAATCTTTAATATATGATTTTTAATTCTTTTAATCGGAATAATTCCAAACTCACAATGTCATACTAAACTTTGATCCGACTCCGAACTAATTAATTTCATTTGTCAACACAATTTTCGTTTTCGCTATCATCACTGGAAATATTTTTATAATTTAACCAGGGATGTATCTTATCCGCGGCTACTACATTTTCATACTTTTTATTGCCTCTTCTAGTCAAGGGAGTGTCATTTATCAAAAACCTATCATTTTCTAAAATTTTTGCAATTCTGTATGGGCCGTGAAACTTGGATATGAGTTTCTTTGATTTACCTACATGTTGTTTATCTATAATTGTCCTTTCCACCCTGACAAGGTCACCTATATTATATAACGTTACTCGTTTCCTATGCTTATCAAATGCGTTCTTTGAATTATTTTGCTGTTCATCTATTTTGGACTTAGCTTAATTTTGACTAAATCATTATCACTAACACGACATATAACTTCATTTAGCACCTCATTTATTATATTTTCTGATGAAGTTACAACTTTAAAACCGAATAGAAGTTCTGATGGACTTTTCCCCGTAGCTTTATTCATTGTGGTATTCATGCCTAACTGGATGTCACCGACGTATTCATCCCAAGTGTTTTCACCTTTACCGTGGCATTTCGTGCTCAAAGCGTCCACTATGGTTCTGTTGTAACGTTCTATTTGTCCGTTCGCCCTAGGAGTAGCCACTGCATTAAGTATATGTTTAACTTTTGTACTTTCCATGAATGATTTAAATTTCGAGCCTGTAAAACAAGTACCCCGATCAGTGATAAGACGTGTTGGAGTACCAAAAGTGCTAAAATGATCTCTAAATGCTTTGATGGCTGTGGTACTTTTTGTATCTCGTACAGCACTAATCCTTATAAAATTTGTAAAGGAATCGGTAATCGCAAGAATATAAGTGTTACCTCTCCTAGAGCGAACGAACGGGCCTAAATGATCGGCGTGAAGCGTATGAAAAGGAATATCTGCTTTTGGTATTAGGTGAAGCATACCTTCCCTACGGCCACCCGGAGCCTTATGGTGGGCACATTCAAGACATGCCGACACGTATTTCTTGGTAAAACGTCGCATTTTAGAGAACCAAAACGTTTCGCGTAGTCGACTTAAAGTTTTCTCGTAGCTAAAATGGCCTACGTCATCGTGGTTCATTCTTAAAACTTGCCATCTAACAGCTCTAGAAACTTTTTATTTTGTCACCAACGATTCTGTACACATGATCACCTTTTAATTGATAATTTTATACACATCTGCTACGTAATTCTTATTTTTGTCCCGTAAAATTTGCCTGATTTTCCCGATCTCTTCGTCGTTACTTTGTACCGTGGAAATCCAGTCCTTAACGTCAATATTTAAAACATCGAGTACGTCTGTCTCGTCATCACCCGTTATGGGGTCAGTTACAGGAGCACGACTGACGGCATCTACGTGTGCCATGCGAGCTCCACACCTGTATTCAATTTCGCAATCGTATTCCTGGAACTGTACCCACCATCGAGATATTCTCGGTATGAGATCTCGCTTTGTAAGAGTCGTGCGCAGCGCATTACAGTCGGTAATGATCTTAAATTTTAAACCCAACAAGTAAACACGGAAACGTTTCAGTGAGGCTATAACAGCTAAAGTTTCTAATTCGAATGAATGTAAATGTTGTTCATCTTTAGTTGTTTTCCGACTGTAATACGCTACGGGCCTAAGCATTTCGTCACTAAGTCTCTGCATTAAAATGCCAGCAATACCTAATTTCGACGCATCAGTGTGCAATTCAGTTTCCAATTTCGCGTCGTATAAAGCCAAAATAGGACGTTCAACAAGTTTTTGTTTTAATTTTTCAAAGGCTTTCAAGTGTTCGTCATTCCATTTCCATGCAAAATTGGACCTGAGTAGGTCAGTTAGAGGTCGCGCGATGAGGGCAAAATCTTTTACAAAACGCCTAAAAAAAACTGGCGAGACCTATGAAACGCCTTACGTCATGTACGTTTTTGGGTACTGGGAAATTAGAAACAGCCTGCGTCTTACGTGATCCCGGTCTTATGCCCTGGCCACTAACTTGAAACCCTAAAAAAATCAATTTCTCTATAGAAAAAGTTACATTTCTTAAGCTTCAAAGTCAGTCCCGCCTCCAGGAGCAATTTAAGTACCATCTCTAACCGGTCAAGACCCTACTCAAATGACCTAGCGGGGATCAAAATATCATCCATGTAATTAATAGCAAAATAACTATCAGTTTTAAAGGCACGAGTTATCAAAGAATCTTTTTTAAGCATAACGGATATGTCAGATATATTCTGAATCAACAAACAACCACGACCTTTATTTATTTTATATTCCCCTGGAAGGAGGTAAAACTCATAATCATATTTTCCGCGAAGGGACCCAGGTACGTACACAGTTCCTGAATAATTAACGCTACAATAAACTAGAACTAAGCACATTTCCTTAGCTCGTATTTCAGTGTCTGAGACTAACATAAGATACAGTTTGTTTCCGACTTCACGTGTAAACATCAAGGAATCGTAAGTTTTTGTTATGACTATATCAGATTTTTCAGTAAAATTGTGTCCGACAAGTACAGAGTATTTAATTATGTTGTCCTCCACAATAAACACCTCTACTTTTTCTATGACGTTTTGTATCTGTATAGTAACAGTAGCGACCCCAAGGGGCGACACAATGTTGCTACCAATGCCTCTCATTGTAGGTAGATCAGAATTATTTGTCCAAATAATTCCTAGTTTCCTAGCATCACTACAACGAATTAAAGTGCATTGACTATCTAAATCAATGTAACCTAGAACCGATTGTCCATAAGCATCAACTGCATGATGTATTTACTTTCGTCTCTAGCAGTGCTCTCGGCGTTTATACGCAGTACATCCTTTTGTCATTATTACTAATATTAGAGGGTAGTTTCGAACAATTTACTGTAGTGTGACCAAGTTTATTACAGATATTGCATTTAAGAATTTTTTTTTGTACACTTAAAACTAAAATGTCCCGGTTCGTTGCATTTGTAACAAACGATAGAACTACTGCCACTTTTAGCCTTTGTGTCATTACTAGTAGGTTTTGTGTTAGAAGAAATGTTAAATCGCTTATCTTCATTAGGACGCGACCTATCTGTTTCACGTGGTGGTTGCTTAATAGACTGAAAATATTCTAGTATTTGTTCCGGTTCCTGACACTTTAATGCTTTCGCGCCTAATCTTAACGATCGATCTTCGATTCCGTACAATAAACAGTCGACCCTTTATGTCACACCGGTTCAACATATTAATTTTTTCAAAATAATATAATTCTAGTGATTCATTATATTTGACGCGTCTAGATAACATTTCCGTAAGTATAGTCGTCACTACTAGGGAAAGATTCTAATAATTTATGCTTCCATTCAGGCCACGAAAACGACATTGTGGGTAAGGCTTGATACCACGTTTTCGCAACACCAACTAATTTTGGTAAAGCATAATGGATGACCTGATCATCGCCCCATTTGTATAACTTTGCACATTCATCAACTTTACTGAGCCACATTTGAATAGTTTGCCCCTTTACCATCGGATCAAAATCAGGTATAACGTTTCCTAACATTGGAAATTTATTGCCTTCAGGACGAGTATTTACTAAGGTGTTCACTAATTTAGTCAACAATAAATGTGTCACATTGTCAGTACTGTTATTGGAACGTCTTACCGGGGAACATGAACGCTTGCAATGGCGCGACAATCTGGAGCCGCTGCTACTGCCACGTAGACCTGCAGTCCTGCTGTCACGTACACCTGTAGCCCTGCTGTCACGTACACCTGCAGTCCTGGTGTCCTGCCTCCGGTTGCTGCGACTTCCAATCCTACGGCATCGCCCATGACGCCTTCGGTGATTTCTTTGGCTGCTGCGACTGCTTTCACTCCAACGGCGCCGTCCTTGACGCCCACGGTGATTGCTTCGGCTGCTGCTGCTCCTCCGATGACGCCTATTGGGATCACGATCACTGCTTCGGCTGCTGCCTCTCCTATGTTTCTGACGACGATGCTCGCGACGGTCCCGAGTACGGCTTCTTCGCACGCACGAAAGACTCATCTCCGTATCTCCACTCGTCGATCTACGTTTGTGTCGTTTCCTTTTTTCTATGCGATCGTATTGTTTTCTTTTATTAGAAAACGAATTTTGCTGATTGGTTGTCTCCTTAGGTGTCATATTTCCATCTTCCATCTTGTTGCGTTAAAAAAAATCGAAATAACGCACGTGTAACGAAAACTTTAAAATGTGAGCGTTTTTGCCAGAAATCTATATCTAGCCTGTTCTATGCCACTTCTGAGATGATGGAACAGTGCAGGTTGGCTGGAATTAAACACAGATTGCGTAGAAATGTCTGGATTTAATACATTCTGTTCGACCGCTGAATATCAAGTCGTACTCCACATGCAAAAATTGACAGTTGTCATAGTTTAATGACAACTGTCACAACATGTCAAATTGTCAATTGAAAACAGTTATTACAATGCAATGTTATTAATCGATTATAAATGATTAGGCTAACAATACATTTCGGCGATTCATTTTTATATATATTATTTTCTACGTTCCTTCCCTCTATGGAAGCAACCACATCTGTTGGACAATTTTACCAAATTATTCACAGCACATTAACAACGATTTGATATTTGGTTTTGGATCACCGAGCGTGGCTTCAAGCCACACTACCCATCCCATCCCTTTTGGCGGCCTTGGTGTCCGCAAAATTACCAACATTAGCATACCGGCACTACTGTCCTCTGTCCATAGCACTAAAAGTTGACCGGGAAAATGTTTGCAGCCTTCCTGCTTGACTCTGAAGTGCTTGACTGATGCGGTGAACGCCTGGACAGCAGCTTGCCCGGATACAGATCAGCCCGTCTTCCCAGAGCAGTCTCTGGGAAGACGCAGAGCGGCTCATCCCAGTGGATGAGCCGCTCTGCAGGTTGGTACGGAATAATCTTATCAATACGTCCACCAATACTGCTGAACGTGGCCGCCTACTGGCTGTGGGAGAACGGGAGTCAGGCCTCTGGCTTCAGGCACTACCGTCACCCGGTCACCCATCATAGACACTGGGTGACACCACTTTCCGGCTCGCTACCTATCTCCAGCTAGGCGTTCCATGCGAGGCTCCGCATCGCTGCCAGTGCGGTAAAGCTCTCGACTGCTTCGGACACAATGGCCTATCCTGCAGTAAAAGCGCCGGTCGGATAGCTCGGCACGCCAGTATTAATGACACCATCCATCGTGATCTTGCCATTTCCGAGGTGCCAGCTTTTTTAGAACCCAACGGCTTGGCTCGCGACGATGGAATAGTGGCCAGACGGAATGACCATAATGAACTGGAAGTTCGGCAAGTCTTTGGCGTGGAATGCAATATGTGTCTATAGTCATTATACTATTATAGTCTTTGATAGTCAACACCCTTACGCCATGCCATGTTCCTAGTATGCAGGGATGTGCTAGGGCGGCTGCTGCTGGTCCGGAAAACCTCAAACGGCGAAAATACTCCAATCTTTTTGAAAGTTATATAATCGAGTTTGGGGTTGAAACACTATAGGGCCATGGGGTCCGTCAGTGCACACTTGGGTTTTCGAGACATCGCCAAGCGGTTGGTCGACTCTTCACGTGAACAGAGGGCTGGCCTATATTTTGGTCAAAGAATCAGCATCGCCATCATTACAACGTGGAAATGCAGCCAGCCTGCTGGGCACTTTTCCGATGCGGAAGAATTTGTTGATGGCCTTTCATTCGTTCTCCTTTTATTTCGGTACATGCGTAAACATACTGTTACCTTGTTTAATACCTATGTAGATAAATATTTACATTGAATACAGATACAAATAAAAAGCACCTTAAAAGAAAGCTTTAGGTTAATATTGTAATAATACCTACTTGCTGCGCCGTAATTAAGTTTTAGCCTACTAGGTAGGTATACCTACATATCTACACTATACTCAGGGTTGGGCAGTATTTGAATGACTTATTGTAATATTAAAATACGTAATTGAAATACAAATACTTATTTGGTATTTGTATTTCAATTACTTCCTTAAAATGTAATTTGTAATTCGTATTTCTAATACCTGACACCGAGGTATTTTGTAATTAGTATTTCAAATATTTGAGGCTTCAAAATACATTTCACAATACAACTGATGCCTGTCCCACAAGATGGAACTCGTATGATTCTGTAGCGCACCTTATAAGAATTTTTATAAGTTGGATAAGAGTAACACTTTCTCTGCCATAGAACTAGAATACTAGGAGGAATTCATTGAATTATTGAAAACAAATGCTACAGCCCTACAGCTCTAGATTACATTCAAGGCAACAATTGTTACTATGGCAAACTTCTGCCTACTTTAATGTCTGTAAGAACTACATGAGATCGACTGCAGAATAGCACCTAGAGGCATTTTATTCTCATTGTACCACAACTAAAAGAGAGCTTGGAAAAAAGATTTGATAAGTTTTTTAAACTGTCACTTGAAGTAAACGGAGCCATATTGGCGTCATGCTATCACCCTAGTTATAAAATGCGTTGGTTGCCAGAAAGAATCACAACAGATGAGAGGCAAAGAATTTAAAAACTTGCCATTCATGCCTTAGAGACAAGTTACAAAAAACATGAAATAATGCCTGGAAGCAGCAGGAGTAGCACCACTAGTAAAGAAGATGATGATTTTATTGTTTTTGAGAACAGAGATAGTGATCAACCACAGACATCTAAAATGGAGTTAGAGTTGGTCAGCTTCCTACATGATAGAAGCAGAGCTTTGAATTCTTCAGCGCTATCCAAATATAAAAAATGTGTTCATACAATTTAACGCAAGTTTGTGCTCATCAGGACCTGTAGAAAGATTGTTTTCATTAGCAGGTTTTATTCACTCACCAACAAGAGGCTGTTTGTCTGACAGTAAATTTAAAAATGTAGTGTTCATGAAAGGAAACTCTGGTTTTACTGATTATTTGATCTTGTTTTCTTCTACTTTTCATCCCGTGCTGGTCTAGATTACTTATTTTGTTATTTGTATTTCGTATTTCTATAAAGAATAGCCAAAATATTGTATTTAGTATTTTATATTTCAAATATTATTTACGATACAGTATTTTTTAATTTGTATTTCAATTAAAGCAAAGCATGTATTTTGCCCAGCCCTAACTATACTGTGCAAATAAATAAATAACGGATAAAATAACAGATGATACAAAATTGCGAAATAAAACGAGTATATTTAATTACATATGAAATTTTATTGATTACGTATAAAATGCTTAAATACTAGGTTCTACTACGCAGACTATAAATATGTATAATATGCATATTTCGAATGCATATTTAAAGATAAAAACGTCTTCTTTGCAAAACGTCCGACTATCGAAATATCTATATTGGAACGCATAATAAGCAATTCCTTCCCTACTGGAACGGATGGAAGACCGGATATTTACACAAATTCGATTTCCAAAAAGTACTAAATAAACTTACATAAGCAAGGCCTTAGATTAGTGGCTTTTAAGGCTCCTACACACTATTCCGGCGGCCATGCCGCCAACAAGGCCGGCGGCATACTCAGTTTCTGCGACACGGTTTAATATCACCTGCAGCATACCCGCAAGGCAAAAAGCCGGCATGTGTGTAGGAGCCTTTAGAAGTTACGAGCCGGAAAATTTTCCCGGCGGCACGACAGTCGCCGTCGCGGCACGCCGGCGTTGCCCGCCGGGTTCGTGCCGGCGGGCGCCGGCTTAGATGTGTAGACAGCTTTAACTTACAATATAAGCCACAGGCACCTGTCCCACCGCCGAGCGCCGACGAGCAAGCGAACTACAAGCTATGATCATTTTCTCGGTTAAATATATTGTAAGTGTAAATAAAAAAGACTGCTGACTGATCATACCGCCAACGAGTTCTCAATTATCGGAGTAACAGGAGTACACTCGCTGAGAGGCTCACGCTTGGTACACAGTCACGCATAACAGCAAGTAATCGCTCGTCGGAACTCGTTTTTGTCGATAACGCTTCTTGTTAATCGCTGGCGGCGGCGGCGTTGGGGTAGGCGCCTTAAGCTTTTAAGAAAATATTCAAGTTCTTTGTTTTCGTAAATGTATAGCATTAATAATTAATTGAGATCAATGATATATGTACTTTTGGATTATTTTAAGTACAGTCGTGACAGTATCCCTCATCGTCTACGTCTGTCGGACCTGGCGGCGCCACCCACTCCATCGCAGCGGGTAACGCTACCTGCGGCGGCGCCTGAGGCGAAGGCGGCGGCGGTAGCCTGGCGCGGGTGTATAGAGTGTACAGTGCCATCTCCACCTTATTCACGTTGGAGCGAGTTGTTCTCAGCCTGTTCTTTAGCTTAGGGTAATCTGTTGTTATGCCTGAAATAAAAGTTGGAGCTGGTTACTGGCACTTTGGTTAAGTTGCTGGATTCCAGATGGAGGCCAATATTAATCTAAACTGTATTTTCTGCGAGACGAGACATCATTGAGCAAATAGCAGAAAGAAGGCTGACTAGTGCGATTCAAATTAGAAAAAGTTTCTCCTACAACTCCTACTATATTTAAGAGGGCTATTACAAATTGAAGTATTCAGTTTTAGCTAAATTTAACGGTGCGTGGTAGCTGATCGCGCGTGTGTGTCTAGTGAAGTACGCTACTCAGACGTGCTAACCATTTATTAGCATAAGGACAGATTCGCTTTACGCCAGATTCGCGTTAGGTCAGATTCGCTTAAAGACAATATGTACAGACCGCAACATAAAGTTCCTTTGTTCGCATAAGGACAGATTCGTTTTACGCCAGATTATTACACCATAATATTTCAATTTCGACGACTTCTGTGGCCGAACAGTCTAGCATCAGAACTGCCACGCAAGGGGTTCGAATCCTGCTAGGGGCAATATTTGTCTAATGAAAATGTATGATTGTACCAGCCATGGTCGTTTATTTTTATCCGATATCTAGTCCTCATAATTATCGGTATGAGTGTCTCACAATTTTTTTTATAATTTCAGTACGGATTACGAACTAATTAATGGTTATGTATAATATTTCCTGTTACGAAGTTATCTATCACGTTCCAATAACCTCTTGAATCTTCATTTAATTGATATAAAAACTGCAACATTCAACTAATTACTGGCTGCTTACCAAGAAGCTTATAGATAAAAGTGGAGACAACACTCTAAATACCTAAGTGAAAACGACTGTGGGCTGACGCTCTCTTTCTAAATGTCTACATAAGAACGAGACAGTGATACGTGTTTTCTCTCTCTTATGTATGTATTCAGAAAGATAGCGCAGGCCCACAGGTTGTCTTCACTTTTTTATTTGGATTGTGGCCTCCACTTTTATCTCTATGCTTCTTGCTGCTTACTAAGTAAATGACAAATGTGAAATCCTAATTGTCACAGTTTTGTGACATGCGGTTTTGTTTGTAGTAGATCTCAGTTTATTTTGCAAAATATTTTTTGGTGAGCTGTAAGTTTTTCTAAATTCTAAAACATGGATAGAGCTGGAACAAGCAACGAAGTGTCCGACGTGAAATGTATAACTAGTACAAAAGGAGGTAAAGTGTTACTTCATGGTGGGCACAGATACAATTTTGTGCAGAATAATCAATCGGGAACATCCGATTGGCGATGTTATAATAGGAAATTTTGTACCACGTCGATAACAACAGACCCTTTTAACAAAATAGTAAAGGAGGCCAACCACGCATTTTGTCCTAATACGGCCCGTAATATAACTGACGGAATTATGGATGGTTTAAAAGAAGAAGTATGTACTAAACTTGAATCCGTTCCAAAACTATTTGAGGACTATGTATATAATCATTCTGAAGAGTTAAAAAATTGAGAAATTGAATTTTCCGGTAAAAAAGATACGTTGTACAGGGCTCGTCGTAAATATCTTGATAAGGAGAAAACTACTTTTCAAAATGTCAAAGATGTGCGGTTGCCTGAAAAATTAGTGGACAATTTATTTTTATTTGATGAAGGTGACGAGGAAAAAGTTTTAATATTGGGATCCCCTCTAGCCAAACAAAATTTAAAAAATCATACAAGAACTATGGCGATGGTACATTTAAAGCGACGCCGAAACCATTTTACCAAATTTATTCGTTGCATATTAATATAACAACAAATGAAGGAGAGTTTGTTAATTTTGTGCCATTAATTTACTGTTTGTTACCAAACAAGTCTCAACAAACGTACGAAAGAATGTTTAGAATCTTAAAAAACAATTTTTCATTGGACATTGTTGAATTTAAGTGTGATTATGAAATAGCAACAATTAATGCCATTAAGATTATATATCCAAATGTCCAAATAAAGGGCTGTTTTTACCATTATTTAAATGCAATATGGAAAATGAGTAAGGAAATTGGCCTGGATTAAAACAAACAAGGGAAAAGATATAACTAGGATGTTTACTCAATTAGCGCAGCTACCTCCAAATTTAATCCCTGTGGCTTACTTATCTTTATTAGAAGCTGGCCCTGCTACAGAGGAATTTGTTAAGTTTCAAAATTATTTTTCGACCCAGTGGCTAAAGAAAGTCACTTCTGAACAATTTTCTTGTTATGGAGAAAAAATCAGAACAACAAATGGGATGGAGGAATACCATCGTAGACTGAATTCAAAAATACCGCTCAAAACAGCCGTATATTATTTTCTTCAGGTGCTAAAAAAAGAAACTGAAATACAAGAAAGAAAATTAAGTTTCAGTGTTTACAGTCAAAGAAAAAGACGAAGGCTAGAAGTTAAAAAGATTGAAAAAATTGTCAACAATGCGTTATAAGGACAAATTTCAACTTTTGAATTAAAACATTTAGCGAATTTGGTTAATATAGAAAAAAAAAATTGGATAAAAATTAGTACAGGGAATTTAGTTTTGGTTAATATCGATGTCTGTAAGGGTTTTTTTTTATTTTATCTGATGTGTCGTATAATGAATAAAATTATTTTTCATCCGACTGTACTTCTGTCTTTAAGCGAATCTGTCAATAAGCGAATCTGACCTAACGCGAACGTCTGGCGTAAAGCGAATCTGTCCATATGCTAACAAATGATGCTAACCATTATGATTCGGACGCCCAGGAACAAACCGGCGCGGACTTAAAGCTAAAGCCCGCGCGTCCTGAGATTTATTACTGATTCATAGCGTTGCATTCAACAATTGTTTTAAAATATTATTTTACTTTTAAATACTTAGACTGTATTTTTTTTCAAGCAAGTTGACTAAGTAGGTAACCTTAGTTATTAAAGACTTTTTGTTTGAATTTCGATTAAACATACATAGATAAAAAATATATTTTCAGACGAAAAATTATCATTAATTCTGTTTTGCGGAATTATTTTTGGTGTATTATTGTATGAAACATATAAAATTGGTTTGAGCATTCCAAATAACAAGGTACAGTCCTACCACAGACATTTTGATAATGTAACAAAACATCAAAAGATGCCCAAAAGTAAAATTTTATGAAACATCCTTTGCCGAGACAAAGTTTTTACTGACTTGTGTAAACAAATTGAAAAAAATATTTAGAGTGCTCCCTAGACAAATAATGAAATTTTCCAGGACACATATTTTTTTTTTAACTATATCTAAACCATAACCATTCATCAAATCTCGAGTCAAACGCTCAAATTCGAGAGAAAATGTGTTAGCGCCCTTAAGTTTTTCATAACACCAGTGTCGCTGTCATTCTGTCTGTAACAAGCAATAGTGATGATTCATAATAGTCATAATTCATGTCAAATCTTACCCAAAAACCCAGTATACAAATGCCTGACAACATCACAGACTTGGGAACACTCCTTAATATCTCCACTAGGTACACTGTCTACGGCTTTCCTCATTAGTTCTCCAGTCAGCTTAGATAAACCCAACATGTAGTCCATTTCTGGCAAAACAGTCACCAGAGGTTGTTGCTGATCATCCTCTGTGATATTATACATTAATTCCTTCTGAACTTCTGGGTAAGTGATGATCCTTTTGTCAGACATAAGAGACAGAAGGGTCCTGGCTACAACATACTCCTGGAAACCACCTGCGACGGTCCTTGAGTGCAGGTGTGCTGGGCTGTGTTCTAGTTCTAAACCAATGCTTTTGATTAGCTCATTGATAAGTTGCTGAATTCGTTTCTTGGCTTCAGTGAGAGTATTCTCTGCTGTATCGGCTCTGAAAATATATAACTATGTTAATTAAAATCATACTACAAAGCTACTGTGCTATTACAATGTATTTTGTAATTGTTACTTCATATATTATGCAACATTGTGTGGCTTATATTATTCATATGTAATAGGGAAAGTAATAAAGTTAGGTTACAAACTATTATTTGTCAGTGAGTTCCAAACTAGACAGTTAGTCTGTATCTTGACGCTTGGGATTCAATTTCCAAAGTGGAGACTGAAAATGATTTTGGGTTTTGAGTGTATTTTTGGGGTGTGTACATACACACCCCAAAAATAAAAATGAATGAAATTATAAATGTATTAACACAATATGTCTTAATACTTTAATAATTATGCATGTTTGTTCCCATTCATTAGATGGCAGGTTAAGTAAACAGAAGTCCATACAGTTTGAGTATAAGTAAGGCTTTTAAGTCATGAAAGTTAAGTCTTACTTAGACTAACCATACATAGGTACCGACTTTGACTGATGACCCAGATAGGGTGTAGCAAGGATTTTTATTTATGAATTAACTTTTGCATATTATTTTCTACTTTGTATACTCACGTTAAAGGCGGATGTAACAATAATATGATCCTCTTGCTCTCAACAGTGATTTCGTGCGCCAGTTTGACGAGTCGTTCATCCCTGTCCTGACGCTCACTCAGTTTTATAGCAGCTTCTTTGAATAAAGCCAGCACGGGACTATCTCCTGCCAAGGAAGTCACAGTCTCTCGGGCAGCGGAAGCCAGCGTCAGCATGTCGCCAGAGTCGTTCGGACCTTTGCGATTACGTTTTTCTGAAACATTATTAGGGTTTTGATATTAATATACTGAGAATAATTTGATATTTCGCTAATTTTGTCTATGCAGAAAATCTAACAATTCAACTATAAAATCAGTCATCATTGTCCTGACTTTCCAATTCATTTGGTGTCGGCGCACACGTGTTTTTCTTGAACACTACTTCTCTAATAAGCGACATCGTCGAATATCGATCGTCATCTTGGTAGTCACCCCTTTTTTGACCATATCGTTAATGACACAGTCCATCCATCGTTTCTTTGGTCTGCCCCTTTAGCTATCGACATTTATACTATGTAAAATGTACTCCGTGTTTATACTCAAAACGTCAAAACTTTCCTCACGTCATTTTCCTAGTCCTCCGCATCACCATGACAACCGCTTTCCACACAACTTTTCACTTTTCAGTTACCGGTGCCACTTTCAGACTTCCTCCTAAGTACTGTCGTTTGTTGTTGTTTTTCTTATTCTATCCATTCGTATAACACAACACATCCCTCATAACATTCTCAAATCTCACCTCAACTGCATGCAATTGGCTTTCATTCATCCCTTTCGTGGCTGTGGCATAGCATTCTGACCAAACTATGTAAATAGTATTTACTACACAATAAGTACGGCACAATATTCCGCTCAAAAATGTGTACTAAAACTTACTTGAACCAGGAATAGATATTATTGATGTAGTTAAAGAATCTAAATATACTCAACTGTTTTAATAAACAAAAGAAGGTTCTTTGTATTAATTACGTTGAAGCCGATGAATGAAAGTACTTGGTATTGATTTTTAGCGCGTTTACCCATTTGCAGTGTTGCCAACTGGGTGTTGGGGTTTTGAGTTTTACAAATGGTTAGATTAGCAGTAAAATGTAAAGATAGGGCTAAACTGATTTATATAATAAAATTTAAATAATCTTTATTGAAATGGATTGCATGGATAACTAGTGTGTAGATTATTAATAAAATACATCTTTCTGGATTACCTAATAGGATATTATTGTTTATTAATAAGATTACTAAACAATATAATGAGATTATTACTAAGATTAATAAGATTATTAACCCCAGCCGTATGTCTACGTTGCAGTCGTGTTGGGGCTTGCGCGTTCCAAACTCCAGGTTTGTGACGGTAGAGTTTGCTTTACCGAAACGGGTGTGGGGTGAGGAGCCAGACCAAGACCAAGAGAGATGCAGAAACTCACAGGGCAGCATATGGCGAGCTGTTGGGCAGAAGTGACCCCACGGACCCTATCTCCCGGAAGAAGTCTTGATCTTCATCTCTAGCTTGACTTTATTGGCCGACTGGAGTGAACACTGACGAGGTTTTAGAGAGACCATACCACAAGAGCCCATCGCCTTCCGGGCCTTGATTGGGACTCCATCGGCTCCGACAGCTTTCCGATTTTTCATGCGGAGAAGAGCCTTATCCACTTCCACAGGCATTAGTCCCTGATTCGGAGGGAGGTCCGGTTGCTGCACGTCTTTATGCCGCTTGTTTTGCAGGTCGTGAAAGTACGCAATCTCTCAATCACCGCGACATCCTCGCATAACAGGATGCCGCGAGGGTCTTCGACACTGCGTTCGACACACACTTGTCCTGTGCCACTTTGACCCTGAAGCGTGCCAAGTTGCAAATGAGCTTATGCCCCTCAGACGATTCCAGCTTATCGTAGAGTGGTTGTAAGTGGTCTCGTCTGGCTCCCGCGCTCTTAGCGGCACGTCTTGCAGCCCTGTATGCATCGTGATCTTCAGGAGATATGGACGCTTACCACTTTTTAAAAAGAGCTTTCTTCACCTTAATTTCCCTCTGGACTGTGTTATTCCACCACAACGTTTCTTTGTCATATTTGCATCCACCCTTAGACGTGCCAAGTACCGCCTTTACCGCTCCAGTAATAACTGCTATAATCCATCGCCATCAATCTCCGCACATGTGTCTGTGGTAGCTATGGCGAACTCCTGGGATTTTACTTCATCAAGCAGCCACCACTTGATTTGGCATCGGCAGTGCTCATACCATTTGATTTTAGGCTTTACGCAGAGGTCCATGACAAGTAGACAGTGCTGTGCAGTGAGACTCTCACCGGGTATGGCCTAGCCGTTTGCTACTTTGCCGATATGGTGCCTCCTAGTGGGAAATAAATAAATTTGGGTAGCGTACCTCCCGCTTTTGTAGGTGATAAAGTGTTCGGGCTTAAAGTACGTATTCACGATGGCAAGATCGGCAGCTGCATACGTCCGGAGAATATCCTCCCCTTCCGCGTTGCGACTACCATACCCAAAGTCATCATGGATGTGCTTAACCTCCGCCTTTCCTTCACCCACATAGCCGTTGTGATCGGGTGATCTGAAAAATATCCTGAGATACTGGGACGCTACGCAGCACTCCACCAAGTTTGTCCCAGAAAACAGTATTCTTGGTGTCACAACAACCAGTCTGAGGCGCGTAGGAATTATCAAACGGGTCACACACACTACGGCAACCCCGTTCTCCCCATTCGGTGCACCCGTATAGATCAGCGTGTAGCCATTCCCAACGGATCGGGATCTGCTGCCTTTCCACCGAGTCTCCTGCAGGAATGCCACGACCACCTTCCGCCTTGAGAATACAATGGCCAGCTCTCTCGCGCGTCGAGTCAGCGTACCAATGTTCCAGGTCGCAAAGCGGATTTTTTGGGTGGGTCTCGCCGTCTTTGTCCGTGTCCACCCTCGACACGGTAGCCTTCGTTCACTTCGAGTCGGGCGAAGCTATTGCGCGCCGTTTTTCGGCGTCGCCCTATTCATGGCGTAATTCATTGCTGTATGTCTATTATGATTTGGCTAAATGTAGCCTATACAGGAGCCAAGCCGTCCGACCTCCCAAGCCCCCCTACAAAGGGAAAACCTTTGCACACTTATCAAGGACCGATGAATGATGATAATGCAATAATTTCTTATGTGCCATTATCCTAGCCAGGATCACCAGGATAGCAAAAAAAATTATAGGTCGTTTAAAAAAAAAACCTGTTTTTTCCTTAGCCGAACTAAAAACTAGAAAATAAATTCTCGTTTAAAAACTACACGATAACAGAAAGCCAAACTAAAAAGAGTACACAATCATTTCTAAAGAATTCAAAATAAGGCTAGAGTTATTTTAATAAATGAAATCATTTTAATGCAAAAAGAGTGGGGTTCTTGCTTGATATCAATTGATGTGAATATTTTGTCGACAGATACTGATAAAAGTAAAGTAATTGTAAAATAAGTAAGTACCTCAAAAAGCACCCACGCTTTATAAAGTTTTTTCAACTTTTGAAATTATTATTTTGCCCTTGTTAAAGCCTAAATCAGTAGGAGTAGGAGGTAGGTGTGTTGTAGATCAGTTCGTGTAAAGCCTCAGTGCATTCTATAAAAGAATATACATTTTAATGTAGGAATAATAAACTGCTAAGTTTATTTTTAAATAGTTTTAACCAAACGTGACATTGGCTATAAATACGCAAACCGTGCGAAGCCAAAACCTAAAAAAAGATGTTTTAAACCAAAAAAACTGTTCAAAACCAAATGGTTTTAAAACGGTTAAATTACGTTTTGCAAGAATAGACGTGGCCCTTTGGTCGTTTGTAGGTATCTATCAAATCCTTAGGGCACATATGTACTTCAGACTTTTCTTTTCAAGTTAAGAATGTCTTATACTCTCGTGGATCCGAGCAATGAAGCATTAGAAAGCTAGGTAGGTAAATGAGTCTTTTAAAATGTTGTTTATGATGGTGAGATTTTAATTTTGCTTATCATAAACTTAGGGAATATCCTTCATATTGTTTCAAAAGTTTTGAAGTTGCCTCTCCTTCTGGTATTCGAAAGTAAACCGTAAAGGGTCCCCGAAACTATCAATAATTATTGTAACTGTAATAATATTGTCAATTGCTTGTTTTAATTCAGTTTGGTAGACGATCAATTTGCGCATCAATGTGTGTCAATCACGTTAAATCGGGGGCTCTAAAGAGATACATTTTTTAAGAGTCAATAAAGTTATTCAGTGAGCGTTATTCTAAATGAAAGTGATTATATCTGGTATTTTAGAAAATATCAGAAGACAGTAGTAAATGTAAGCATAACGTGGATGATATAAGTAATAGATATTTTTGGACTAAACGTCCCTTCTTGCCAAAACTATAACGTAATAAAGTTATTTTGAATAAATAATTTGTCATGTCGCAATTAATGGCTTTTATTTCACGAATTTATGTGTTATCCCCAAAAATAATACAAAGAAATAATATTCTTAAACAATTTATTTATATAACAACACTTTGGTTTAATTTTATATATCATATAATTTACATTTTCAGTGTATAATGTTATATTAACTTTAACTTAGACATACGTTATCTATTATGTACCTACATTTTATAAACTCCAACACTTTACATTTATAATACTTAAGAGTCTAGATATTCTTTTGTGTCTTGTGAATAGATAAATTATGACTTATTTAAATATTCAGTGTGAACTTTATATATGCAGTGCTCGCTACAGTTCCATTATTAAGAAAACATTTCAGCTGTTCTATTCAATTAAAAACTCACCATGAAAATGTAGATGAAGCGAGCATGAAATGAACTGTCATTCTACCTGACGCTAGGTAATCTAGGGATTGACAGTTCGCTTCACCTACGCAATCACACAATCTTCCGCAGATGTTATTTATAGACCAGGGCATGTAAGGAACTTCTGGAGTGCTGGGCTGGTTGGAATAACCACTGACGGCCGCCCTGGTCCACACTCAATAGTCCACCTGAGGGAGAACTAACGGCGGAAACCAAACCAAATAACATTTTTAACATAGAAGCAATCATGGTGAGATTTCTACAGCATGTCGAAGGCTGCGGTTGCTTTTACTATTCTGGGTATAACTATTATTCTTTTGGTCTGACATGGGACCTACGGTGTGACTGACATATTTAATTTAAATGTTAATTGCACATAGTGTCCCATGCACATTTACACTAAGACACCAATTTTTTTGAAAATAATATTAATAAGTCAGACATAACAATTGGTTTGCGCGAAATTACTACATCTAAACCTTTGATAGTCTTATTTACAATTTGATAGAATCAGTTGATTTTTCTAGGGATCCATTACCTACAAACGTTTCGTCAATCTTCACCTGTGAAGAGAGAACGAATAGTTATTTTATCAAATCTTTGCATAAATATGGTCTTTCCCATTCATGCGCGTCCTGTTATTCATGTGGTTGTATAAATTGGTTTAAATTGTAATTATTGACGCACGTTTGTGAAATACAACATCTACAGGGCTAACATAAAGTAGTTATCGAACGAACGCCACAGGGATGTTGGGTCAATCAATGCTTAAATGTAAATAGTTAATTATTATGATCAAACAAAAAACAACATGATTCTTTTTTTCGGTCGATGATCGCAGGCATTTACTCGAAATGTAATTTTTTGATAATCTGTTCTTTCTGTTGAAATATAAATACCGATCACGTCTGTGAAGTTAATATAAAAAAGAGGGTTTTCAAGTAACTGCACTATAAGCGGTCGGTGACCCCCAAAACAATCCCCTAATAATCTTTGTTTTTTTATATAATGCAAAGACAACCCACAAAAATGAGGAGTTTCATTAGCTAATTTAATTTGACCCTATACACGAAAACATCTATGAAAGTTTTTTCTTCAATTAAATACGAAATCTGCTGTTTCATACAAAAGTCCAATACCTACGTGGTCAAAATGTGGGTATATAACAGCACATTTTTATTTTTCAACCGACGAAAAATTAGCTTAATGATTATGGTTTGCGCACTGGTTACAATTTTTTCCTGTATGGCTGTATTGTATTTTCTTATAGTTTAATTTCCCTCTGTGAGCTAAACTATTTGCTTTCTTTAAGTGTTGCTTCAGATTTCCCAGGTGCTATATGCAGGTGGTAATTTCTTCCACGTAGGACGATGGGAAGATGCCGTAGATACCGTTCAGATCGCCGCTCCACCAGCCGTCGTCCTGTTTCTCGTGAATGTTTATAACGTCGCCTGCAAATTACCATAAGTTCAGCTTCAAGGAAGAAAGATTTTGTGTTACATGCATGTGGTAGAACATAGCGGTACTTTACTATAGTTCATTAATTAAACACTTATTTTAGCTTACAAATAAAAGAGCACTGTTGGATTTTTAACGCTCGGCTCAGCGACGAAGTTGAAAATCCGACAGCGCACTTTTATTTTGGTTTCGCCCAGTGTTTGTGATAACGGGCAATAGGCATTCTCTATCTCGAAGGTCTTCACAATAGGCAGTACTTGTTTATAAAGGTAAGCACAATCTAACAAGTAAAGAATGGATCAGGGTGCAGACAAATGCCAAATTAGTTAACCGAAACTCGACAGCTAACGGATATCGCTGTTCCACAGTATATTTGTATAGTAATTTTGTGTGATAATAGTAGTTTTGTCATGATTTCTATTTCAAATACAAATCTTACATAGGCGGGCACGCGGACACTAACGGTAGATCACTTTCACCCTTATGCCTTAAGCAATAAGGTTGAAAAGTGGTCGACCGCCAGTGTCCGTGATGGTACTTCTGTGGAGATAAACCACTCTAAAAATAAACGCGAGGGGCGTTTATTTTTCTTACATATTTCACTTATTTTTCTTACACACACCTTTTTGCTTACATATTTCAAATGTTTGCATAGAAATTAAAGTGAAGGAGCGTTTATTTTTAGAGTGGTTTATCTCTATCACTGGGTAACTATAATATTTTTTCTGGACAGGAATCGAACCCGCAGCACGGTGGAATAGGGAAGAAAGCTTTAATATAGCTCGCTAAAGTCCAAACATATATAAAATTTAGTTCTTGTCTAAAAGCGTAAACCTGTAAAAAACAGTTACCGCTGATAAGTTCTTGTCTTCTTATTGTATTCCTTTGTGTTTGAAAACGTGGACAGAAATTGTGTCAGATTAAGCTTTGAAACAGTTTTTATATATGTACAAAAATACGCTAAGCAATTTAGGAGCACAATGAAGATATTCACAAAAACTTGATAAAACTAGAAACATGTGAATTATAGAATATTTTTGAACAAAAGAGATGGTCTGATAACGGTAAATTCTAGTGGAAGTATACATATGGATGACCATATAAACTTTAAATAATAGATACCAAAACAGTACGGTAACAAAATAACAAAAGTTATTACGACATTACTATAAAACGCATTATGGGGTGTGGGCCTTTTATTGTTTATTTATTAGTTACTCAGACGTTCGTTGATTTTAATATGAATTTAATTTAACTAATGTTCACCCGGTGGTCGAAATTCAACCGTGATTTTTTAAATAATTTAATGTATTTCTAATGCATTATTATATGAAAATATTAGCTTTCCGCACTGCTTCTCCGTATAAATTTTCGTAAAAAGGGGTACAAAGTTTTGCATCATATTTTAATATACTTATAGATTAAGTCCCAATGAGCATTAAATCTCAGCAGGAATTTAATAAACATTTTAATTAAAATCATAATATGTACTTTCAAGGCCATTGTAACTAGATTTATTACACATTTGCTCGTAAAGGGTCTCTTATTACACCAATTTCAATATCGTAATGTATGTCATTACGCACTTGTGCGTTATTGTAATGTAAAACGCACGGTTTATCAAGATGCTCCGTCTAAAACAAACGGTACTTTTTTAAAATCTTAGCAAAGAGTTTTTATGTCAGAAAAGTGGTCAACATTTTATGAATAATGAATGATTGCCTCCAGTAAGGGGATATATGATATAAGTGCGGTAATTTTCAAAGCGTACGTATGTCATACGACGTTTTATAACATATTTGCGAGGAAATAAATAAAAGTCGGACTTTCTTAAACGAGTAAATCTTTACTCACTTGTTAAAGCAGTTAGAAAAATTTGAGCAATTTATAAAATTGATTATTACTTTTCACAAATTAGCGATGCGCGCGCATCAGCGCTTTTTTTAAGGCAAAGGCACAAAAACGGCCAGTGGAACTAATAAAGTAAATTAATATTTTTTTGTTTTTGTTACAGATAAATGGTTGTAATTTATTGTCAAAACTAATTAAAATATAGAATTAAATGTTTATTTTTTATATTTTATCTCTCAAAGTTAATTTTATTCATAAAATGTTGACCACTTTTCTGACATAAAAACTCTTTGCTAAGATTTAAAAAAGTACCATTCGTTTTAGACGGAGCATCTTGATAAACCGTGCGTTTTACATTACAATAACGCACAAGTGCGTAATGACATATATTACGATATTGAAATTGGTGTAATAAGAGACCCTTTACGAGCAAATGTGTTATAAATTCTCATTACATACCTACTTAGTAGGCATGGGTCGTTCTTAAGTGAACCCGGGAAATTATTTTTTCTTAGTTTGCGACTTTCGCAGCAGTGTATTTAGGCATTATTATGTCGCTGTCATTGCATTATGAAATGATTTTAAAATATCGAAAACTTTAACATGTGACATGATATCAGACTCATCGCTAATGCTCAGTTCCTGAGGTCCTCAGATAATCACTGAATAGCTGTTGCTGTTGATTCGACAAGTTTCTAAATAGCAATGTTCTGCCATAACTAAGTGATCAGAAACTGTCCGTTATGACTGTCTGTTATGTCCGTTTTTATATGACGACACCTAACTGAATGCTTAAATAAAAGAGCGCTGTAAGATTTTCAACTTTAGGCGCTGAGCCGAGCGTTGAAAATCTAACAGCGAGCTTTTATGTAGGCATTAATTTAAGTGTTAGTGAAAAAGAGGTTTCAATACGTCGTAACCAGCACTATGGAATTGATAAACGCCAGTTAAGAATACCTCAGAAACCGGGCATAAGCACAGTTTTATAATAAGAAGAAAGGTGTTTAGATACCTGGAGCTAAATTAAGTTCATCATTCAGTCTAGCTTCGTAGGTGTATAAGGCTCGGCACTTCCCTAATGACGGCGTCTGAGGAACCACGTCCCCGTTCTCATTCTTTATAATATCAGTCAAATCCGTCGAACTATCACTTTGCGACGAAAATTCATCTAAAAAAGAAAAAAATAAACGTTAAGTAGCGTAAAACATTCGATAATCGTTTTCAGGAAATCATAATTTTTTCAAACTCTTTCGTGACCACGACTCTTTGCTATAATTCTATCAAAACACGTCAATAATATAACAAAAGAATGTACTCTTTGTTGTTGAATTACATAAATATTTTGTTCTACACGACTGACCAGGGGTTTTTCATATTGTCCTTCTCTTTCATGGATGAGTACATCGTATATTATATTCTCACACGTTAGTTTTGCAGCATTGCAGCTCCTAAACTACAAACCGTTTGTGTTGTGTTACGTACAATCAGTTTCAAAAGCTGTAGATACCGACGTATCTATACACAAAACGTATTTCACATTTGGTACTTAATTGTAGACTGTACACATTACAATATTATGGAACACAAATTGTAAACAATAAAATTAATTCTTTGTGATTTGTGATCTTTTTGAGGCTGACTGTACGTTAATTTATGAGATATATTTTGTTATCTATCTAGATGATCACAAATTCACAACGTAAACATATTATTTTCTATGGAATTCGGCCAGCATCCTAATTGCGTAACACACTATCAATCTTAATCATTTTGAAGGATTTTGCTAATCCGTTGCTTCAAATGTTCGAAAAATTTGCTACACGACGTAAATAACGCAATGAATATGGCTGATCTGTCAAAATGCAAACCACCTACTGTTAGTGTGTTACACAATTACCCCGCTGATCATGCTTCCAGTAACATAAGATGAATCAAATTAAACGTCTTTCTACACATTAACTGAAAAACTTTACCGAAATCACTATCCTGTTGGTTAGACAGTCCATCACCCGCGCCACGTTCGCTCCAGTCCAGGGGGCTCTCGGGTGGATGAGGAGTGTCAGTCGGCGGCGTCAGCGTGGGCGGCGAAGGAAGATCGACCACGGGCGTGGCTGGCGCGCTTTTGTGCTCAGCATTCCTCCTGAACGAGAGGTGCTCTATCCTCAGCTTGCTGGATGCTCTACTCATGATGGAGTCTCTCCGCTCCCTCTCCTCGCCCCCATTCACGCTTTTGGTTAAGGCGCTGTAGTTCGGTGTGAGGTTCTTGTTTACCTCGTTTTGGTAGTCAGCTTGCAGCCATGGTGGTACCTGGAGCACAGAATACTTAGATGATTTTTTTTGTAGTTTCAGAAGACTTAATGGCCTATAATGAGCCTATACTGTTCCCATTGCTGGGACACAGGCCTCCTCTCTGTGAGAGGGAGCAGACCATAATCCACCATGCCGGCCCAGTGCGGGTCGGTAGATGTCACACGTCTTCGAATTTTTGGTTCTATTTCCTCACGATGTTTTCCTTCACCGTTTTGGGAGCAGTGGTCATTTACGTAAACTAAAAAAGTGCCTGTCTGGGTTCGAATCTACGACCTACTACTCATAAGTCGCGGCCTGTACCACTGGGCCATCACTGCTCTCTCTCACTGCTTGAAGACGTGCTTGCTGAGTCATTATCGGTTTTCCGAAACTTTTCCTTCTATGCAATGCTTGCATTGTGTCTTAAGGGTTTTAACCAATACCTACTCTATCTCTTCAATTCCGAAGTTCAACAACACAACTACTTTTTCAACTACTTACTTTAAGTATGCTCTGTTGCAACCCCTGCTTATCCCTAATGATCTGTATGTGCGCCGCGAGAGGATGCTGCACCGGTGGCCTGCTGTCCAGCTCATTCAGACTCGCCGTTATCTTGTACCGCACTGCTTCCAAGTACGTCAGCATACTTCTCATCTGAGAAAGCCGACTTAAGGTTAGGACGCGAACATTCAATAAATTCACAGGTAATTGTAGCTGTTATAATTCGATTCAATCTGCATTTATTTTCTTAGTATTCGTAAATCCTATAAGTAGGAGGCTACTGTCATTGAACATTTGATATCTAACTGACTAGACAGCTGTGTTCCTGTGGAGTTCGTTGCGCCATATCTTCTTCCCAGCTAAAGCAGGAAGTAGTAAAGGGTGGGTGTTTTGGGGACTGTCTTATGTAATTATGACGTTTAAAAAGTGACTATTCTCAGCCTAATATAATTAACTGACTTTTAATTTTAATTGATTTGATCCTGCTAGCAGTCTAGTTTCTAGCATTAAGGAAGACCTCCGACTGCTGACGAAATTCAACGAGGTTCATATTAGGGAATGGTCGTCTACGCACTGGTTAGGTAAACGTTTATTAAGTTTTTCATGACCCACGATAGTCCAAGGTCCATAGAAGTGACTGTAAAATCAGGAATTCCCTGAATTGAGTAAAGTCGGTTTACCTCTGACAGCAGCAACCCAACAACAATCTTATTGTAACGAAAATAAAGATCACTCTGATATTAAGAGAATCGTTAGGAAGCAACCGTATTTTAACTACAACAAAGATCACTTTAATTTTAACAATGACGCAAAATTAGAGGTAGAATAAATGAGCTGTTTAGGGTAAGTCAGGGACAGACGCCAATAAGGTATAGATGCCTACTAAATTTAAAAAATAAAATACAAGATTTGCGTGAACCGGAACATCCTGTAATCCTTATAGTTATTAGAGATGGGCTTAAACGTTAAAAAAAAATATCAGTGCTAAATGCTAATGCTAACAATAATTAACACTTGAAATTAGCAGTTATTTTTAACAACTGTTAAATTTAATCACAGACAGATTGTTAACATAATTAATTCTCATTTCCTTCATACTTTTCACAGGCTTAGCACTGTCAACTTTTTCTGTTGGCGTATTTACAATGAGAATCAATTTATTTACAACGATTTCTTTTTTATAGCAATTTTTTTAGTATCAATAATTTTTAATCATCGTTTTTTTATGTATTTTTTTCTTATAACTACTTATGTTCAAAATTACAAACTATGCCCTTTATAAAACATAAATGCCCAGTAACGGACATGAAAGCATAATTTCTCGCCGAAGTCCAATTGTCAGTCGTAATGCAGATTGTTTCAAGTTCTTTATTTATGACTTCTTGCACCTCTGTTCTACACTGTTCGTACATTGTTGGTAAAAGTGTATTTGAAAGATATTTTCTTTATCTTCATTACTAATACTAGACCCGAGTCAGTTGGACTCGCATAATAGAATCGAGTCAGCGAGTACAAGATCGATTCTTCCTGACTCGAGTACCGGAATCGAGTCCGGAGTACTCGAATCAAAATAAATTGGTATTCAAGTAGGCGAGTCCAAAACAGGAATCGAGTCTGACTCGAGTCAAGCCGTACTGGGCACATCGCTACCTATTACCTAGATAACAAACAAGTAAATATTATACTTCGTAACGAAGATCAGTCTTTTTTAACACTAGTTAAATGTAACATTTCCGAATTCAGCAGTTAGCAGTTAATTAAATGTTGTGGGTGCATGTTTGTGGGTTGACTGTTAAATTTAACCACTATCTCAGAATTTATTTAACAGGTGTTGACACTAAAAAAATCTAGCAGTGTTAATTTAGCAGCTTATTAATTTTAGACCCATCTCTAATAGTTATTATGAATGAAGTCTCAGTCGAAAGTTGATGTCAGTGTGAAACGTTTTTATGCACGAATTAAGGATTTTAAAATAATATTTTGGTGTTTATTCTTAAAATAAGGTAAGTGCAGTTAATTAAAACGTTAGAATATAATCTTTGAGATAGTTTGCAGTATTTTTTTTTCCAAAATTCTTCACGTAGGTAAATAGTATAATTCTTTTTCATAACCTAACATTGTGATCTTGTTTTGTTGACAACCCGCCATTTTTTAAAGCAAATGCTTTAGGGTGCGTTCAGAGTCGACAGGCATCTCTGATCTCTCCCTAATGATCGGGAGAGATGCCCAATGATGTTTCAGTGTTAGATGCCCAGTAAATAGTAATGGTCTTTTATCTTTTTAGATGCCGAATAAATACAGAAGAAAGCCTTCTGGCTTTAATAGAGTTACATGGAGTGAACAAGACTTGGAAAAAGCCATTACTCTGGTAAAAGATAAAACATTGAATTTTTTTCAAGCATGTAAAGAATACAATATTCCTTACAGAACTCTTCGCCGTCGATTTCTCACAGGCAATACTAAAAAAGGACGACTTGGACCTGGTTCTCTATTTGGAAACAAAGAAAAAAGTATTGTCAATCATATTAAGAAATTGCAAAGCCGTGGGTTTGCAATTTCTTAATGATTTACGCCAGTTGGCTGTGCAATTTGCTGAAAGTTTAAATCTTAAACATAATTTTAACAAGGAAATAGGTAAAGCAGGATATGATTGGGTTAAATCTTTTTTACGTAGAAATCCAGAAGTTTCATTAAGGAAAGCGGAAGGAGTGTCTCTACAAAGAGCTAAAGGAATGACAACATTAAAATATTTATTGGAGACACTATTTCAGGAACACAATTTTATTAGAAATCCAAATAATGTTTTCAATATGGACGAAACGGGTTTGCAATTAAAAAACAAACCGTCTCATGTTCTTGCAATGAAAGGATCTAAACCTGTTCCACAATTAACTTCTGCAGAAAAAGGAAAAAACATTTATTTAATTTGTTGTTGCTCCGCTGAAGGTAATTTTATACCACCTGTTGCAATTTTCAAAGGAAAAAACAAAAAGCAAGAATTCGCTGATGGAATGCCTCCAGGAAGTGAAGTATAAATGAACGAGAAATCAAGTTATATCAACTCAGATCTCTTTTTTAAATGGTTGAAAGAACATTTTTATACTAGGAAACCTCCTGGAGTAGTGATTCTCTTATTGGATGGGCACACTTCACATTGCAACTCAATAGAGGTGCTAGAATTTTGTGAGAGTAATGATATCATTCTACTTTGTTTTCCGAGTCATACGACTCATTACTTACAACCTTGGGACAGGGCATTTTTAAATCTCTAAAATCTAATTTTAACAATGAAACGAATGCATGGATTCGTAACAACCCCAGCAGAAAGTTAGGGCGTCTTCAGTTTGGAGATTTATTAGGCAAAGCGTGGGGAAAATCAGCTAACCGATATAACGGCGCTTCAGGGTTTCGCGCTTGTGGAATATTTTCACCCGCCAGAAATGCAATTCCTGAGTACGCGAGTACGCTTTTATATCTGATGTTGGCCATGCAAGTGTCCTCTCAACTGATGGTGTTTCTGCAGAAAACGTGGCTCACTCAACCACCAGTACTAATACTTTTGAAAACCCAGTTCCTTCCACAAGTGGGGTTAACATGTATTCAAAACCAGTTCCCTCATCTAGCGGGGTGAATAAGGAAAATGTAGAAAATCAGTCTACTCCTAAAAAATTGGAGAGGATAATGAAACAAACTGGTGACGATGAAACTCCTTTAAAGATATTAGATAAAGTTTATCCAGTTCCGTCGTATGGAGTTAAGGTTGTGAGTAAAAGAAAACAGCACGCCTGAGGTGTTGACATCACCAGTAAATTTGGAAAAAATTAGAAACAAATCTAAAATAAGTAAAGGATTTTAAAAGCCGTCTTATTAGAGAATCAAAGGGGAAAGGACCAAAGAAAATACCACCATCGAATAGAAATTATGCAAAGTGGATTAAAAAAGAAAAAGATGCCAAAAATTGTAAAGAAAACTCAGACGATTCGAGCATTGAGGACGATCACATTTCTCTCCATGATAGTTCACCAGAAAGGGACATAGAATACGAAATTCTTGGAGATATTTACGTACGGAGAGTATTATAACGCCACTAAGAAGACATGCGACTGGTTACAGTGTGTTCAATGCGAAATGTGGTTTCATGAAGACTGCAGTGAAGATTCAGCGGAATGCCTAACGTGTAACGTCTGCTTATGTGTGAATTATTTGTGAGCATCTATCCCTGATATCTATAGGCAACTCGGGTGAGTTGCCTATAGATATCAGGGATAGATGCTCACATGTGGGTACATGCCTGGGCGAGATGCCTATTTTACATTATTAAAAAAAATAATCTTGAATCAATACATGTTGCACAATAAGTTCCAAATTTAATCTGAATGGCATAAATAAACAGTGATTCAAATAAACTATGCGTATTTCATTTAGTATCTTACATATATAATTAATAATGGTTTTATTTTTTACTATAGGCAACTCTCCCTGACTTACCCTAATTGATTATCAATTTGAGACACTACGTCAACTGCCTGTGCTATAGCCGCCATTTTTTCATATAACTCTCAACGAATTAGGGACAGTTGTGGTTAAAATAAACCGACGGTTAAGTTGAGATACCTACTCAATTTGATAAAAAATTGCTTGATTTCGCTGACTTTAGGTATGTAATGTTTTGCAGCAATATATTCGACCTGGATACCATACAGGACCACTGTCCAATTATCATTAGGACTAGTTGTCGCCCAGTGGCCGAAATTCGAGCAAAATTCATTTAAAACTATAGTTATTTCTAATGCATTATTACATAAAATTTTAACTTTCTGCAGTCCTTCTCCATATAAACTGTAACTGTGCCATATTTTATACTCCTCCGTCCTCCACGTGATTTTCGTAAAAAGGGGTACAAAATTTCTGATCCACATATTATTATATAGATTTTGACTAAGCTATATTATGACTAGTTAAGCTGTATAGCGTTCAGCTCGTCTCAATTTACTTACATGGTACAGTTTGTCGGCCACATTCTGCTGTGAATCGTCGTTGCCAAACGTAGGGGTCTGTTTGATGGCCATAGACAGCTTTTCAAGTCCCTGCTTGGATTTTCGTTCTCTATCGATGTCCTGTTTCACTAGCTGGAGTATTTTTAGCAGCGCCTGAAACACAACGATAACTCGAGAGTATAGTATTGTGTGGGGGTGTTGCTTTTTATTGGTTATAAATAAAATAAGATTTGTCCGTTTGTAATGTCAAAATAACAGCTTTTTACTAAATGCATACGAAACTTTACGGTATTTATAACAAAAAACTTTTTTTTTCTGTTTTTTTCCAGGTAATTACCGAAATGGCTGGACCAATTTTGACTAGACTCACTGGCAGATAGTTGATATTGTAAGGACTAACATCGCTACTTTTTGTCCCGGTACCATGTTTCCGTGGGGTAAGGTCCGTCATCCACGCGGACGAGCCGCAGGTAGCAGCTAGGACCCAATAAAAATATCTCACAAACGCTGTGTCTTGCTGCCTATGGTACAAATGTATGTTTCCGACTGAGGATTTTGTAAGACTTATATCAGATAATCTAGGAGGTTGTCTTGTTCTGCGGCTTCTAGACATTTGTTAATTAGACACTTCGAGTTTAGAGCCTGCACGAGCCAATCTCGCACTCTCGACTTGGTAGCAGGAACACTATCGGGTTTTCTTCCTAACGTGTTGAAAACAATCTACATGCAGTTAGACCAGAATTTGGCTACGAGCTTGGCACTTTCAGCCCCAACGTGAATCAAGTCCTGTAGCAAGCAGACAAGAGGACTCGCTGGACACGATATTAAGTGCCCCATTGTTTGGGACAGTTATCTCCGTCAATTCTGTCCTGGCGAAGGGTGTCCATAATTTCAGTGCAGGCATACATACCTGTTTACGTCGTTCTCTGTTCATAGCCAGCGTGGTGTGTTCGCAGTAGAAGTCTGGCAGCAGCTGTTCGCTGGCCCCGGTCTGCGCAGAGCGCACGCCGCGGACTACCCGCATGTCCGTGTTGGCGTTTGCATTCTTTATTGGATTTACTAACACGTTTGTGGCCTGAAAACAATGAGAAAAGCTAGGTTAAAAGCATATTTAGGTCAGTCAATTTTATATAGGTACACGGGTTTTAAGGTCTTCGACGTAATCGCTTCTAAGCTGCGTTAGCAATTAAGTTTCCAAAAATGTAAACAAACATGAGTTTGCAAAGTAAAATAACTTTAAAACCTAGACATGAAGTTCAATTTACGCAAAAATTATGAACAGAAAGTAAAGCGCCTACCTAGGTTCGAACCCACGACCTACAACTCGTAAGTCGGGGTCGTTAGCACTGCGCCACTGCTGCTCTACTCAACTTGATATCGGTTTAAGTGGAAATAACATCAATTGGAGACAACGATTTGAATAGTAGTTAAGGTGGAAGCAACAGGGTAGCCCGTGAAATTCAAAGGAGACGGGCGAAAGTTCATAGAAAGTTGAGCCTGACGTTACAGTAACGATTACTGCATTATTCCATTTAGATATTAATACCATTAAAAAAAAAATATGTTTACTGCTCCATGGTAGATTAAAAATATAGGGTGTTATTGGTTTGTACAAAAACAATGTCCTTGCTTTATAATAAGTTATTCTTACACCGTGAACTCACGTTGTACTTTAAAAAGAATTGTCAGATGTTATTGTAGACTAGAATTGTGCACGTTGAAATTACAATCCGTACATTGTATCTTATTTAGTATTCGGGGGTAGATGAGGTAAGTCGAGTAGGCAAGATAACTTAATCCTTTGTAGGAAATGCCTGTGTCATTCGTCATAGTAATTTCCGTCAAATTCTTTTATACGTAGCCAAAGTCGTTATAGAACACTAATCGAATAACAATTACAGCAAAAGAAAACTACAAAATATATACACTACCGCAAGCTCAGGTCAGAGGCGAACAAACGAGCAAATGTAAAATGTACTCTGTGCGAATGAGTTGTTTGTTTAATTAAACTTCGACGGAAACTGATATTGACATGAGTCTACTTTGTTGCCTATCTACGTCAACATCTTTTATACGTAGCCAAAGTATTTATAGAATACTAATCGAATAACAATTACAGCACAAGAAAACAACAAAATATACACTACCGCGAATGAGTTGTTTGTTTGACGTTTGACGGTTGATGGTTAGTTATTGTGTCACTGGGGGTAACCATGGTTTAAAAAGTAAGTTTACTGAAGAAGAAAACACTTTAAAAAATTGTATTTGTTTTAGTATATTATGTGTTTTCTAAAACACACAGTGTTGCTAGGTGAAGAAGCTGATGTAAATCTGCCTTTATATTGATATCTATGGTTAAAACTTACCGAATTATCCATGGTTTTATACCTGTCTCTTTCTCTCACCAGCATGCGTCCTTTTCTAATCAGGAAGGGACGCTTACCGCGAAGCCGTCCATCTCATAGCGTTTGTAAATTTTGCCGCCAAAACATCGAAAATTTTTCAAAAGTTAAAAAAGTACTAAAAGCAAATAATTTATCGTATGAAATTAACACACAGTGTCAATTAAGTATACGTGTCGGGTTTTTCCGTTGTGAATTAGTGTTTCAAGATGAATCCGGATGAAATTGTACGGGTAGGTGTTGGAGGTGAGCAAAGCTCGAATGTTGAAGCTTCGGATGGAGTTCAGCACTCGAATAATACGAGACCTAATGACTCGTCGTCATCATCTTCTTCATCCTCGGAGGATGAGGAGGGCATAGCATCACCTCCACCCAACAAAAGACGAAAACTTTCACGTAAGTACAGACAAGTTCAGACATGTCCGGACCCGCGTGTTGACACTCTTATTCAACAAGTGGGGTTTATATCTAGTTACTTAACTAACTTGCCACTACTACCGACTAATCCTGGTAGATCGATGCAGGAACAACTAGAGAGTGATCCGACCCCTTCCACATCTCATTTTTTGAGAAACCCAACAACATCTGACATTTATTATAAACTCTCTTTAGGTGTACTTGGTACAGAGTTTGATGAAAAAACAATTATTCCACAAGCTGACAAAGGACGATTGAAAGAATTAGCTAGCCTTCAAAAGTTTGATTCTCCTTCTTGGAAGGAGGATTCGGTACAAAAATGCTCTACAATCTTGTTTTGCCAGTCCTGGTTTTGTAGGTCTTAAACTCAATGAAGAGTTGTGCCATTTTAATAAGGGCAAAGATTACTTAGCTTCCACGGAACAGTTATTAGCAGGCTTATCAAACAATATTTTGAAACAAAGAGAACTATTAAAGTCAGGGTTACAAGAATTGCTCGACTGGGCATCAGCAAATTCTAATAGTTTAAATATTAACACATTGTTTGAAAAGATTTCTACTACTTTTGGCCCGGGGTCCCCGTCATATAAAAATTCGGAAACTGCAATGCAGATTGTGTGTGGCAAAAGGGCGGAGTGCATTGAAATTAGACGAGATCGTATTTTAAAAGAAATTGTAAATCCAAATTTAAAAGCCACGCTCCATGATGTTCCTCCTAGCCAAGCATATCTTTTTAGCCGAGATGCTTTGCAGCCTATCATAGCTTCTTTAGGTGGATCTCAGGTGTGGCTTAACACTCCGGCTTATATTAGGGAGAAAAAAGCCGTGAACACATCTTATGTTCAAAACAAGAAACATCATGGCCCTTATAAAACACAGAATAAAGATTACAAGTTACAAAAGAAGCAAAACCCAAAATTTAAACCGAATCAGCCCTTTCGTAAAAAATATTCAGCGAATAACACACCCTCCAACACTAATAATAAACAATGACTATCAAACCAAAACTTTCGAAGGGGGTTGTCTAAAGGATTATGCCAATTTGTGGCAACAACAGGGAGCAAACGATTATATAATGAAATTAATAACGGGTGGCCGCATCCCATTCTTCAAGAAACCTCCCCTTCAGTACCCAGACAACCATGTCTTAAAAAAATTTGCAACCAAAATAACAAAGGACATGACGGACATGATCCTTCACTTAAAACAAAAGAAAATATTAGAGACCCCGCAAATCCTCAATCCAGGTTTTCTATGTCGTATGTTCCTAGTACAAAAATCAGACGGAGGGCTACGTCCCATCTTCGACCTCAGAGGTCTCAACTCGTATGTGTCAGTGAAACATTTCCATTTAATTTCACAAATAGATGTAGCCAACTTCCTACAGACAAACGATTGGTTAGTGAAAATAGACATTCATCAGGCCTATTTTCATTTACCAATTGCAGACACACACAGGAGGTTCCTCCGAGTGATTTACAACAACGAAGTGCTACAATTGACAGCCTTGCCATTTGGCCTGTCTTCGGCCCCAAAGATGTTTGCCTCAGTAACAAATTGGATTGCGGAAATTCTACGAGCACGAGGTTTCCGCATAATTGTGTATTTGGACGATTTCTTCCTGGTCAATCAGGATCGGACCACACTGGTTTCTCAGGTTTCGGAAACACTGAGAACGCTGGAAACTTTGGGATGGCACATAAATTATCACAAGTCCGTTCTGGAACCTTCTCAGGAGGTAGAATATCTTGGCTTGGTATGGAACACTCAGCAAAACTGGGTAAAACTTCCTCCCAAGAAGATAATAAAGATAAAAGTAATCATTTCCAAGATGCTGAGCAATGGAAACAGTTCTCTTCGAGAAGCTCAGACATTATTAGGCTTGCTGAACTTCGCAAATTACGCAGTATCAGCGGGTCGACTGCGCTGTCGCAGGACCCAACTCTTTCTAAAATTATTCGACCAAAACCGATTAAGAGAAAGAAAAAATCTCCCAGCACTTGTTCAGCAAGACCTAAAGTGGTGGTTAAAAGCTGTAGAGCACAGCACGACACCAATAGTCAAGAAAAGTGTAACGCACTTCTTGACCACGGATGCTGCAAATTCAGGGTGGGGAGCTCAATTAAACAGCACTTACCTATCAGGAAAGTGGGCTCCATATCAAGAGCACTGGCACTCAAACAGAAAAGAGATGTATGCCGTATTTGCGGCCATCAACAGTCAGCGGATGGCTCTAGAAGGTGCGCACATTCATATCCAGTCAGACAACAGGACCCTGGTCGCGTACCTCAAGAACGATGGGGGAACACAGTCCCTGGCACTACTAGGATTGACGACCAGAGTCCTAAAGCTTGCAGAGCAGTTACATTTAACTCTCTCAGCCACTTACCTCCCGGGGAGTCTAAACGGAATTGCGGATCGCCTATCAAGGGGTCGCAAAGTACCAGAGTGGCATCTTCTGCCCCAAGCCACGGAGGCTATATTCAAAGTGTGGGGTGTCCCAGACGTAGATCTGTTTGCGTCAAGAGACACGGCTATCGTACCAAAGTACGTAACATTGGATTCCAGAGATTGTTCCGCAGTCTTTTGCGACGCATTCAGCCGCAAATGGGACTATCATCTAGGGTGGGCATTCCCCCCACCCAGTTTAATACCACGAGTACTGGAACATTTGAACAGTGCAAAAGGAATTTACATCCTAATAGCACCGGATTGGATCAAATGTTTTTGGCTACCCGACCTGCGAGCGAGAGCCATAGCAGAGCCACTTCCGATAAAGAACCTGCGGAAGGTCCTAATAGATCGAACGACAGGCAATTGCCCTGCACAAGTGGACAAGTTGACTCTTCTTGCCTGGAAAATTGGGGGTGGGCCGATCAAGTTGCCCACTGGTCCATAGAGGAACAGAACTTGTTAAAAAGTAGCTGGCGAACATCTACTTTAACAACATATAGTGCACCTATTAAAAGATGGTTATTGTGGTGTGATACCAATAAAATTAATCCAAAAACTCCTGAGTGCCAGCAGGTTGCTAGATTTTTGGCAAAATTGTTTTTAGAAGACAAGTTAGCTTATAAAACTATTCTTCTTCATAAATCAGCAATTTCTACTTACTGTGCAACATCAAATGTAGATATCTCAAAACATTTTTTCGTTCACCAAGTTTTAAAAGCCATTTCACTTGCTAAACCTACAGTGCAAAAGCTACCAATTTGGGACACTGCAATCTTGTTTAACTGGCTAAGGACTTCAACAAATTCTAATTCTTTATTTGAAATCACTAGGCGAACAGCTTTAATACTCTTGCTGGCCTCAGGTCGTAGGATTCATGATCTCACGTTATTAGATAGCCCTGAGAATCTAATTACTACGGAAGATGAGATTACTCTGTGGCCAAGGTTTGGCTCAAAAACAGATTCTTATACACACAGACAGTCAGGTTGGTTGTTGCGGAAACACCCAGACCGTCATGTCTGCCCTGTCGAACACATTAAAAACTTTATAGAAAAGTCTAAAATTAGAAGAAACACAGACGGGACTGTCTCAAGTCTATTTATTTCTTTATCAGGGAAATTAAAACCTGCATCAAGAACAATGATTGCAGGTTGGATTCGTAGTATTTTTAAAGATGCTAATATTGATGCCCCACCAGGCAGTATCAGGTCAGCAGTAGCCTCTAGAAGTTGGTTGGACAATAGGCCTGTTCAAGAAATACTTAATAGAGGAAACTGGAAAAGTATTAAAACATTTCAAAAATTTTACTGTCGTCCAGTAAACAGAGTTGATAATACCAACTCTAATGTTGATTCATTACATTTAAATTTTTATAGTGTTAGTTAAATTAAAATAGCTTTTATGCGATTTAAGTAATTTAATTTTGAATTATCTCTGCATTATTTATTTGTTTCCTTTGTTTGTTTTAAAAGAAATTTATGTTGTTTTATTATTTTTTTGTTACATTTGGACAAAGACAGTTTATTATAATTGCAATAAAACAATTTTTATTTTAAATTCTAGAACAGTTGTATAATTCATTCAACATAGCGTTTGTGTTTACCACCAGCAGATACCAAACAGGTCTTCACCTAGCAACACTGTGTGTTTTAGAAAACACATAATATGACTGTTTTGCATTCCAACAAAACAGGTATTATGTGTGAATAAAACACACAGTGTTGCAGCAATTATCTAGCTGATGAGCTGAAGACCCTATGAGATGGACGGCTTCGCGCTAAGCGTCCCTTCCTGATTAGAAAAGGACGCATGCTGGTGAGAGAAAGAGACAGGTATAAAACCATGGATAATTCGGTAAGTTTTAACCATAGATATCAATATAAAGGCAGATTTACATCAGCTTCTTCACCTAGCAACACTGTGTGTTTTATTCACACATAATACCTGTTTTGTTGGAATGCAAAACAGTCATATTATTGGTAAAAAATAATTGTTATGAATTCGATTAATCGATTAACTTATTTCATTTTACAAGATTTTATGAGTGAAAATATGGGAAGTCAGTAGATATTCTTTTGAATTTAATTTCTTATGCCATGTTAAAACTGCGTAGTATTTCGTGATTAACTACAAAAAAAGAAAAAAAAAAGAATATTGATAAATATTTCATTCCTGTAACGTTTAGGCCCAGATTCGCCCATGGTGACCAAAATATGAATTTTCATGAAATAGTCATTCAATAATAGAAATAATTGAATTATGAGGGTTGTTTGCATGGATGATTTTAATGGTTATGGTTCTGTAAAGCCAAGAAAAAAAAGCCAGAAAGAAAAGTTGAAATTCAGGGGCGCATCCTTAACTGACATTTAAAAAAAAAAACTAAATAATAGACATGATTGCCTTAAGGGATATTGCAAAAGGAGACTCATAAACATCGAACAAAAACACTTTGTTTACCTTCTAAAAATTATTAGATCATGAGTACAAAAACTTGTTAATCACCTCTGCTAATTGAGCGGGCACGGCGGAAGTCAGCCTGAGGTAGCAGTCGGCTGCGGTCTTGAGCTGGGCCAGTCGCTCTTCTTCTAAAGACTCCAGCATGCCAGCGCCTTTCACCACGCTTGTCTCCCATTCCAACCTGGAAAAATGATTGTAAAAGTTCAAACAGAAAGCTGAAGAAGTTGAAGAATATACCTACAGAATTTATTTACGACTGAAACAGTATAAAAACATTAAAAACGATTTTATCATTGATTCATTGGATGCACTACTATACATAGAATTTGATCAAAGTGGTTTGTTTACCTTGATCGTTCCGCGTGCACGCACACATTGTAATATTCAACTTCAGTTTTCTTCACAGCATCTTCCGTCTTCCTCTTCTTGACCTGAAGCTTAGCTGCGTCCTTCTCACTCGTCGCGTTAGGTAGCCGCTCTGCACGTGCGGCGCTCAGGATGCTGTGCGCGTGTGGAATGTGTCCCACGCTTGAACTACGCGACAGACGGCTGCAAACCAACATAGGAAGCTAGTGACTCATTCTAAACGCAGGGAGCGTTTAGTAACATTCGCAAAACAAATAATCGCTAGGCCATTCGCATCCGCAAAAAACGAAGGATCCTTCCATAATGACTTGCCGATGTAATGTCCCGACAGACTACTATCACAAACAAAAAACAGGACATTAGCAACGTCAAGTGTGTAGTGTGTAGGCAGACCTAATCTCTAACGTGGCGTCCTGTAGCTTCTCGTTCTCCCGCGCCGCCGTGTGAGAATGTTTCTTCGACTTTGCCTCCGCTGTTCTCCACTCTCCGAGAGATCGCGTAGTCTTGTCAACGTTGCCTTCGATCTGCAATTATAATCAGATTTACAATGGATTTCTTTTTGTTCAGTTATTCGTTCTGAATTCGTTGTGACCGCCATTTTGATTGTCTTGAGTAACTTACCTTCTTCCTAAGCTTCAACTGATTGTCGATAACATGTTTCATTGGTTTCACTAGCTCGTCTGATAAAGCACTTGAGTAATTTCTGAAATAGAGCAATTGCAGCGTTACTAACGATCAAAATCTTTGTGCAATAACGGGCTGTGCAAAGATTCTGCATGTTTGCCAATTACCTGTGGATTTCCGAACGTTTCTCCATCTCCAGCGCGACATGCTTCCAGGCCTCGGCGCACGAGCCGACGCTCTCCTTGCAAGCTTTTGTCAACTTCGTCCCAAGCTTCGCTAAGCATTTTGAGTAGTATATTTCTGCTTCAATTCTACAAAGAACCGATATAGTACATGAGTGTCTACTATCTGCGGAGTTTCACAATCTGTGACGGAAGCGAACGCTCGTAGGAAATAATCGCGGTGGCGTAATGATTTGTTTTTACGTCTGTTCGTCTTTGTGGTTGTGTAAAAGCAGTGATAATGCATTCTCGGCCAATGGGAGGATTTCAATTTTTAGAGCGCGCGTTATTTGTGTCTCGCGTCTTGGCCCACTTGGCGGAACCTCGCGACGAGCTATTTCTGATTTTGTGGCCATTGCCGTGCCCTTACTTTCGTATGCAACATTATTTTACGACGTGCTCGATATCTGTATATCGCGGGGAAAGCTATAAGCGTGCGTGTGAACAATATAATATCAATCAGCATGACGAGAACTTTCGTATTGTCCCTGCGCTTGCGCCGACTGTTGTCTCGGCCCGTTCGCGGAACACAGGATCGCTCGAGCGATTTGCTCGTAAACAATAAGGTATTGTTTTATAGTAATGTCTGGAAAGTAAACGTTACGAAGAAATGTTGATAAGATTGCTAATCTGGTGCGTGCACGACTTGCACTGAGTCTGCGCGCCCGCCGAGCGAGGTCGGCTGAATGATGCGTAACAATTTTACCAGTTATTAGAAAAAGTGATAGTACCGTTATTATGAACATTGTTATGCTGATTGCACATTTATTACAAAGTGTTGTGTGAACGGTAAACTCGTTGTTTATTTTGTGATTGAAGGTTGCATACATACCTGCTACTTAGCCTTATCTCATTTAGCAAACCTATTAAAATATTACTATATTAATATGTAGCCATATATTAATATCACAAAGGCACTAGGCAGTAACGTTACAAAAGTGATGAGAGTTACATAACGCTAAAACATAAAATGTGGGTGTTTAAGCTTAAATAGTTGAAATTGATTTCATGGCCAAGAGAGCTTGGCGGTTCTTCAATCAGTAAGTGCATTATAGTGAATTCGGTCCTCTTACCTCTCTTGTAATATTGATGATAGTTCTTTGCTGAAGTCGCTGCCCTGTTTCACGTAACGGCGGAGCTCATCGAAACCATTTTGGGCCTGAAAAGAAGAAAACCCATAGTTTAGATTGATATCACAGGGGGATAGGGATTATACAGGGACATCGACGATTATACAGGCTGGCATGCCCATCGACGAGCAATCTGTAACCGTGAATTCAGCACATGATTCTAGACCCGTAGCCATAGCGTTGGCGTTTTTCACCGGGTATAAAAAAATAAAACTTGTGCGATCAAAATGTATGGAACACGTACTGAATGCATGGTAACAGGATGCACGTCGCCTATCCCTGCCACCCTGTGTATACAAGGCCCAGCCTATTTAAATAATAGTGTCGTAGGTATTGAGTTACTTCATAATTGCTACAACCAAAGTAACATGTCAATATGGGAAGCCACCTTTAATAGTCAAGCTTAGAATAAGCTAATGATTGCAGCCTAACAATGCTCTGCGGCTTTATCTGAATTGGCTGGTACCGTACAAGAGCCACTGCTTTCCTGTTGGTCTAGTGACTCTGACTAGATCAACGAGAAAATCACGTATCGTCACATTTTAACGCTGTACCTATTCTTGAGTAACCTACGTCGCATCGAGTGATCCTTCATTACGATGTCAAAGACAATTAATCATTTTATCATAACTAGGTGCTGTTTTCCTTAAAGATAACATGCAGGTACTTTTTATTACGGCTTCGACACAACAATGTTTTTTTATAGTAGTTTTTCCCATAATTATTTCGATGTAGTATTAGATAGGACGAACGTGTGGAGTAATTGATGTGTACAACTGTGCCAGGCTTCTTGGAAAGTGTTTCTTAGTAGGTTCTTAGGCCGCTATCTTTTTTTTGCATAATAAGCTAAGTGCAGAGGGGTTTCATCATCATCATGATTTCAGCCGAAAGACGTCCACTGCTGGACATAAGCCTCCCCCAAAAGGGGGGCTTTGCCATAATCGAACCGCTTGGCAGGAGGGTTGGCAATCGCAGTATCGTGGTAAAATGCATAGAGAACGCTGCTACCCATTCTTTAGTAAGTCCCTTAGTCGCCTTCTACGATGCCCACGGGAAGAAATGGGATGGTGTTATTCTTTTACGTCCGACACCACACGGAACAGAGGGATTTGTGGCTACGTAATTAAACAGCCGCATGGGCCGATCCATCTCACCGAGGAGGTCTGTGTTCCAGCAGTGGGAACATTATAGGCTGATAATGCTAATGGGCCGATCGCAGAGAGAGCAGTGGTGGCCCAGTAATTACAGCCGTGACTTACAAGTTTGTAAATCGTAGGTTCGAACCCAGACATCGCTTAATTTGTGTAAATTACTTCATCACCCCTGCTCTCAAAACGGTGAAGGAAAACTTCGTGAGGAAACCGGCATGTCCTAGAACCAAATATTCGAAGACAAGAGACATCTACCAACCCGCACTGGGCCCGTGTGGTGGATTACGCCCACACCCTCTTACAGAGAGCTTGTGTCCCAGCACTCCCAGCAGTGGGCACATGATTATGATAAGGGCCGATCGCTCGGGTTATTAAGCTACGTTTGCTGCGGTTGGTCCGTGGGTGAGAGCAGTGCCTCGCGTTGGTCCCGGCTGTCATTCGTGGATCTTTTGACAGTTGTTACGGGTCATGGAACCCCGAAACTCTGACAACCATTCATACCAAGGGATATCGTGTTACCAAGTAATTGGGTTGTGGAAATCAGATAGGCAGTCGCTCCATGTAAAATACTGGTATTCTGCTGCATCCGGATAGACTGGTACCCGACCCCAACATAGCTGGAAAAAGACTAGGCAGATGTTGCTACGTGCAGCAAATATATGGCATCTTTAAATGTATCGTGGTCGTTGTCTGTGTACCTATATTTTTATCACATTTTTGGAGCTAGACACGCGTATGAGGTGTCAAAACAAAATACGCGCCTGCGCGCGGCCTAATTAACGACGGAAAATTAAATGGAAGGCAGGTCCAGTACTAAATTTAGAATTTAAGGTAAAAAACGTGATTTTGTACTATCAAAATACGTAAATCTATTATTTTGGCCCTCCAACCGGCAGAACTGAACGCGATACAATTGTTGTCACTTTTCAGTGTCTTCAAGGAAGATCAAATTCTTCGCACATCGGGTCGAATACGGAATTCCGGTAATTATTGATGGACCTATCTATTTTTAATCCCATTCCCAAGTAATCTGTTGCAACTATTATCAACTAACTTGGCACTATTAGAACCTGGCATTATTTTTTTATTTTTTATTTTTTTGTGGGTGGGAAATCATCAAATCACTTCTCCCGCTCTGGTTGGAGCAGGAGGGCGTCTCAGACTTTTACTGACTAAAACCCACCCATGTTCCTTCAGCTGCCCGTATGCCAGGGGCCGCGGTATCTCTTTCGAACAACCCGCACCGCTAGCAGGCATCGGCCCTTGCGGGCCCCACCAGCTGCTGCTGACGTCCTCCTGCGACAGGTCAGTACAGTGGCCCCGCCGCCAACCACTTTTCGGCCGCAGGGGATAGGGAGAGCGGCCAACGCTATACCGACACTCCTCTTCCCCTGCGGCCCCACCGCGTCCGCCATCAAACGGTGGCGGCCCCGTCCAGGCTACGGAAGGGAAGAGCGCTACTCAGAAGTACCGGCACTCCTCCTCCGCCGCAGCCCGTAACCCTCAGCCGCGATGCCTCCCATTCGACATCGCGGCCCGCCTCAGTTGCGATGCACCTCACCGCAACCTACTTTTAGGCCACGACGTCGTCGGCTTGGAGGCACAAGCCCTGACGAGCGGACCTTGGGTTTCCTCTTCGCTTCACCGTGGGAGGGTGACCACGGTTACTGAGCCCCCCGCAACGACAATGCGGGAACCCCACTGGGGGGGACCTGGCATTATTTCGATAGCTTTGCGCTCATTTGCCATCAATGAACCCTGCGACATAATTGCGAAACTAAGAAGGCTTTTATTTTGACAGTTCAGCAACATTAATATCGTTTTTTACGTTGTCGAGCAGACAATAATATATAAAATAAATAACCCAAACAACAATGGATCCGAAATATCATTCAAAATGATTCAGATTGTGATTGATAGATAGTGCATACGCAATTTGGGTACTTCATGGCAATTTTCACAAGTGAGATAACATAATTTCACGCTTTGTTTCTTCGAAAGGTTGCGCAGAGGTGTACCTATGGTACATCCACATTTCGCCAGGTATGTTAAAGTCCCATGTAAAGTGGGGCGAGCCTTTTGCTATCAACCAGGCCCAAATCCAAACTCCGAGCTGCTACTGAAAAATTCCAGATAGAAAAACCCAATAGCACACACATCTCATACGTTTGCGACCACTAGACCAACGATGCAGTAAGGTAACGTTACTTTAAAAGTACAGCAAAACATTTCAAATACCAAGCAATGGTGACAATGACAAGCCTGCTCGCAATCTCAAATGACAATAATGAAAGTCAGATCGCAAACACGATAGCTAGAAATGATGAATGATGATGACTTTAGAACATTGAGGCCTGAGGCAGACATCTTCTGTTAGTCCACGTCTACATGGACGTATTAAAATCGCGGCGGGATTTTATCGCACTCTGGATTTTCAACTGTCGGTGTTCAGCCGAGCATTGACAATCCAACAGAGGCCATCTCAGTGCGTCGAGAATCGAACACTGTGCTTTACTGACCGATTTTCAATTCTCAGCGGTAAAAATCCCGTTGCGATTTTATTACGTCCGTGGGAACGTCGGCTTAGTGGACGCCCATACGGACGTAATAAAATCGTTTTAGGATTTTCAACTCTCGGTGTTGCACCGAGAATCCAACAGAGTACCTACATCTCGGAGAGCGCGTCGAAAAAACAGTGTTCGATTTTCAACCTCCGGCGATAAACTCTCGGCGCGCGGTAAGCAGTGCGTTGAAGATTTAGAGTGCGAAAAACCGCATCAAAATCGGTTCAGCCAAACGCGGGATAATCGCGGACAAACATACAGGTCAACCTGAGAAACTTCTTTTTTTTTAATCGTTTAAAAACTCCCGCCGCGATATTATTACGTCCATGGGAACGTGGGTTTAGCTAGCCAAGTAAAAAGAAATACATCGGCGACACCACAGCCGGTAATTATGTATGTTTGCCATCACGATGACTTATCATGTCAGTAATACCTAAGTTTTTGTCTCTTCCACCTGTTGTACAAAGAACAAACTGTTTTTCGTTTATGAGTATGTATTTTATGATTGGGATATAAGGTTGATTTTGCAATGGGATGTTTAAAAGATATCGTGAGCACAGGTGATAATGTTAGCTAACTATATAACTAGGTGTATTGAAATTAAAACGTATATTACTATGTATCTAAATGTAGTTAATGGTTGTTCTTGTTGCGACTTCCTTATGGTTAGTTTTGGTGTTCCTTCTCAAATAGTCAACAGTTTTTTGATTGGGTAACATTTTTACTGCAATGTGGGGCATTCGGGATGAGCTATTCGTTAATAGGTATCTACTTTCTAAGCACGAAACCGAAGTAACGGGCGTTTCCTTCTCCGTAACACCTCACACGGAGATAAGATTAGTTCACAGCACGAACTAAGAATGATTGACAAATCGATATTACAGTTGTCCCTGATTTTGTGACTTATTTTCATCATAAACAGCCTATATTGATCCAACCCACTGCTTGGACACAGGTCTCTGTGAAAGGGACCGGGCCGTAATCGACCACGCGGGCGCAGTGCGCGTTGCTAGATGTCACATGTCTTCGGATTTTTGGTTCTAGGACATGCTAGTTTCCTCACGATATCTTCCTTCACCGTTTTGAGAGCAGTGATGATGAAATAATTTACACAAAGTAAAGCGCCTGCCTGGGTTTGAACCTACGACCTACATCTCGTAAGTCGCGGCCGTTACTACTGAGCCACAACTGCTCCTCATTTATTTTGATGGATCAAAAACTTTCGGACGCACCATGACCTCCCGTATCCTTTTTGACGGACAAGAGTAGACTCCTTGGTAAGACAGAGGAAAATACCTACTTCATATGACAGCCTGACTGACACTACCCAGCGCCCTAATTGACATTACCCAGTACCCTAATTGACACTACCCAGCGCCTAATAGACACTAACCAGCGCCCTAATTGACATTACCCAGCACCCTAATTGACACTACCCAGCGCCTAATAGACACTAACCAGCGCCTTAATTGACACTATCCAGCGCCCTAATTGACACTATCCAGCGCCCTAATTGACACTATCCAGCGCCCTAATTGCGTCATCTGAATCATTTTGAAGGTTATTGCTGATCCATTCTTTAAAAAAATTGTCTGCGTGTCAACGTAAACGTCATGACGATGAATGTGGTGAATATGTCAAAATGAAAGCGATTCCTAATTGTAGTGTATTATACAATTACCCCTCTACAGATTATAAGAAAACGTTAGAAAATTTCTAATTTCGCGGGCTCCCCTGGCGCTTCCCCCTTGAACCAAAAGTCAACTATGTTGGTGGTTGTTGGTTGTTCGTGACTTCCAATCTAATCGGACGCTGAATACCAGTATTTTATATGGAGCGACTGCCTATCTGACCTCCACAACCCAGTTACTGGGTAACACGATACTCCTTGGTACTGGTTGTTAGACTTTCGGGCTTCTGACGACCCGTAACGACTGTCAAAGATCCACAAATGACAACTGGGACCAACGGCTTAACATGCGTTCCCAGACTCGGAGGGGTCTTGGTATGTAAAGATGGTCACCCATCCACGGATCAACCGCGGCAAGCGTAGCGTAACCTGATCGATCGACCCGTGCGGATGTTATTGCTTAGCCACAAGCCCCTCAAGTGTACTAGCAATGAAACAAACAGCATATAGTTAGACAGTAGATAACATTTTCAGGATACAAGGAAGGCAGCTTCGTACAATTAGAACTATCAGTGTTGGATCGGTTAAATCGGATTTTTTTGAACAATTAAGACTCTATAACGTGTGCGTTAATTAATATGAACTTCAGATTTCAATGTCTAGGCCGGTGAACTCATGAACAATAGTTCCTTAGGTATATCCAGTAACGGATCGTTTTCTCAAGCAATGGTAAGTGTTTGAAACGACCACTAGTATTATTAATACGAGAAGCAAATACTTTGTACCCAATTTTACGAAAATTACGAAGACGGAGGAGTATGAAATTTAGTACGGTTAAAGTTTATATGGAGAAGTGCAGAAAGCTAACATTTTTTATTATCGTTGACTAATTTTGAAATGAATTATGGTTAATTTCGACAACTGGGCGGCCACTAGTAAGAACACCACGTTTGCACGGACGTAGTTGGGAAAAGGCTAGGCAGTTGATTGTGCATTCATGATTTCAGTTTGCGTGTCGATGTCCCTGCCACCCTGTTTTTTCCGAATTATAAAATATTTAAAATATATTTCGATTATCCTGCCTCTACTTTTATACCCACCTACACCCATTTTGTAAATGTTTCTTGACTATCCAAGTAAAGAAAGAAAGAAAAAAGTGATTATTCTGCACAAACGGAACGCGCATACAAAAAAAAGATAGGTTAATACAGACGCCAGCACATCAAGCTACCCCAATCTGTCAAATTTCTTTCATAGATTTTCAACTTTTTAACAAAAAAATTAGGTTCATGTTCAATTGGGAAAATTTCTCATCAGATTTTATTTTTAAACGCCGTAATATGGTCTGTCTCAACTTTAAAAAGTATTTGCAGATATTTTTAGTTGGATCACCTCCACACGCGAATATAATTAGCCCAGATATGCGTAGCAATTCGTTTCATTTTGACAGTTCAATAATCATTGCGTTAATTGCGTTGTTGAGCAGACAAATTTTTCGAACATATGAAGCAATGGTTTAGCAAAAAAATATCCTTCAAAATGAGTCAGATTGTAAGAAACAGTGTATAACGTAACTCGGATATTAGTATCCGTACGTTTGTCACAGGGCTGTACCGTAACCTTTGAACTTTAATAGGTAGACACGAGAAATTTTCACAGAGTTTGGACCACTATGGCCGCTAAATCATAAAATAATAAAAATATAATATAATAAAAGGCTATACAAACAACGTATTTTTTATGGACAGGCTATAAAGCCTCAAGGGTGGTCTCTTATAAATTGTATTAACTTTGGTTGGATAGTTTTTGCGTTAGCTTCGATAATACGCTTTAATCCAATTTGTGTATCTAGACAATGTTCTAATACTTCTACTTTTGTTTACTTAGCAAGTACTGGTAGGTACCTACGTATACGAATTGGTGTAGGTACCATAGTTGAAAATAAAAAGTGAAAAATAAAAAAATAAACGGTGTCTTTGGGATTCGAATTTTAGTTTATTTTCCACTGACTTCCGAAATTAAGTTATTTTTTACTTTGTTGTTTTTTTTTTTGGGAGGATGGTTGTCTTTTTTGTAATCAAGCTTTTTATAAATTCTTCATTCGTTACCTGCACTGTGATTAAATTGCTTTTTATATTAGAAGCACATGGATAGGGACATATTAAACCTACCTAAACACAATACCGTTCCGAGTATTCACTAAAAACTAATTCACGAATAGATCCGTTGTGGAAATAGTGATAAATTAACTAACACATCGATAACGTGTATTTCCCTCAATTAAATCCGATTACCCGACTTTCGCGGAAAGATAAGGAGGTGAATTATTGCTGTTGCGTTCTCTTTTCCGCAATGTTTATAAATAAATACATAGTTTTATAAAGCTGAATAACAAACATTGGATTTGTCCGTCAATAGTAACGGTAAATTACAATTTTACTTGAAGACTTGAAAATAACTGAAATTGTGCAGGATATGAGGGTGGAATTTCGACAGGCTCTTGTGGCTAAGTAATAACAGCTGCACGGGTCGATCGATCAGGTAAAGTTACGCTTCTCGCGGTTGGTCCGTGGATGGGTGACGATCTTTACATACAAGATCCCTCCGTTTATCGGAAAGCACGTTAAGCTGTTGGTCCCGGGGGTCAATCGTGGATCTTTGACAGTCGTTACGTGTCGTCAGAAGCCTGAAAGTCTGACAACCAGTGTCACCAAGGAGTATCGTGTTACCCAGTAACTGGGTACTGGAGGTAACATAGGCAGTCGCTCCATGTAAAATACTGGTATTCAGCTGTACCCGGTTAGACTGGAAGCTGACCCTAACATTGTTTGGAAAACGCTAGGCAGATGATGACTAGTCACAGTGAAGACGGACGGTGGACCATGGTGGAAGTACTTAAATAAATACAATATTCCACTGTCAAAGGTAGCGAGTACTGAAGTCTACTTAGCCTCAGCGAGGTTGAGTAGACTTATTTATTTAAGTATTTCCACCTAGTCCACCATCCATCTTCACTGTAACTACTGGTACAAGACAGTTATTGTACCAGATCTGAACCGGAACTGTTCTGATTAGCCGTTCCAAAGGCTTATTCCCAGGAGCTTCAAATGTATTGTTCTCCAAATAATTTCTCCCCTTATATGGATTCCCCAAAGCTCCAAAAATTTTAGCTTACGTGAGAGATTGTATTTATTATATTGTTTTTTTTTTTTAATTTGGGGCCACGACCGGTAACAAAATTATGGATCGCCTGGGAATAAGCCGTTCCAAAATATGAGCGTGGAAAACTGTAGATGATAATAAATTACCTTACGCATGTTTCAATTCAAGATCAAGAAAGCTGGAGCAAATAAAGACTCCACAAAGAAATACATACATACTTGAATAAGGAAGTTACTATTTACTGTTACTTAATACTCAGAGCGCTCATAAGTGACAATAGTATGCTTATTTATTCCACCATCCGCTAAGCAACGCTATACTGCACCAGCATTTTCTATCAGCTGTCGGAATGAAAAGTTGTCTACGTTTACAACGCCATTACCGTACAGCGTACGCGCATCGCTCACAGACAAATAGTTCTTCATCAACAAGTCACGCGCCACAGTGGTGTACATCAATGAATTAAATTATACCTAACCATACATTATCCAAACGTACAAAACACACAATAACTTTCTTTACAAGGCGGCTTTCACTACATACAAATATAGTCCTTAACCGTATGACACTAAAGCTCAGTTTAGTGCTGGGGATGCCGCACTGTTGATTTCAATATGGTTGGTGCGCATGATTTGAATGACGAACTGCGCACGCGCTTCCGCCCGCCCCGGGAAGTGCGCGCATTATGAAATGGAAACGGACCGAACCCGAATTAGGTGAATTATGGTCTAAATAATGTTTTATAGGAAGATAAAAGCGGTGATGGTCGTTCAACCATAATTCGACCCACAAATTTATGGAATAAATATTTAAGAAACCTATTTCGATTTTTTAAACCGTAAGATTGGTGTTCTTGATAATCGAAATAGGTAGACAGGGAACAAATATTAATTTGTGCTGGTGTTTCCAGCTTCCGGAGTTCCGGATAAGGTAGGTACGCCGCAGGGTAGAGTGGAGGGCACTAGACCACGCGGTCGCGTGACATCACCCATGAGATGGACTGACCAAATGAAATCTGCAGTGGGCGCGATCCTACGAGTGCAAAAAAAAATAAAAAATCGTAGTAGATGGCTAGAAGTCGTGAGAGGAATCACATCAGGCGTGATCAGCCCCTAGACCAGAAACTTCATAAGGACCACGGCCGCTCTACACGATACTACGAACACTAGCTGTATCCACCAGTCAAATAATCTCTTAGAGAGTATATACCACCTATAGATAGTACCTACATTAAGCTCTTTCGTGAGCTCACCAAGTGTGTGCCTGCCTCGACGTTCAGAAATTGAAATTGTTTTTTTTTTCCCGGAAAACAATAAGTAATGTTTTTATAGGAAATTGTTTTCTCCATCCCATAAGAATACAGACTATTGCGTCACCCACATCACATCTGCCTCGCCTTATCCCAGGGGTCGACTTCCAGTCTCACCAGATGCAACAAAATACCAGCATTTTACATGAAGCGACTGCCTATCTGACCTCCACAACCCAGTTACTGGATTATACCATATCCCTTGGTAAGACTGGTTGCCAGACTTTCAGGATTCTGACGACTCGTAACGACTGCCAAAGATCCAAGGATGACAGCCGGGACCAACGGGTCGACTGCAGCGCGCGTGCGTTCTTTCCGAGGCACAGAGGGGTCTTGTTATGTAAAGATGCTAACCCATCCACGGAGGTGATCGATCGACCCTTGCGGCTGTTATTACTTAGCCACGAGCCCCTCTATTACGCCATCCATGGAGGTAAAAAACTTTCACTTTAATGTTTTTCTGATAATCAAGTAAAAGAAATATCTTTTTCCATTGCCCCAATTACCCATAGTGACTACACTTTCACTCGCTAACAATCGAATTATTGTGGTCGAAGATACCCAGCCATAATGACAGTTTTAATTCTTTTTTACTCTCGTTTTTTATATTTTATTGTGGCTGGCGAACCAGGAAAATGAATCTGATAATACTTTATAATTTCTTTTCAAAACAATCAATGTTTGTCACGTTTTGTTTTTTCTCTAAAATCGAGATATTTATAGATATAACTTATCATAATATCACGCTTGTATTAGGCTCGGAGTATCTCTGAGGGATATAATCCAGAATGAGGTGATCCGGCAGAGAACCAAAGTTGTCGACATAGCTCACAGAATTATTTTTTTATTTTATTTATTAGGGAAAACAAACAGTAACACATTACATTTTATAGGAAAAAAGTACAAAATAAAATATGACCAAATGTGTAACCAACAACATTTTCCACAAAATACACCTAAAAATAATCTTTAATCTAACCATGCTATTTAAACTAAACAGGCTACTAACTACAATAATTTAAGTTATGACAACATTTTTGTGTAAAATAACAAAAAAAATAAAAATTAACAAAAATTTAAAAACTCATGAAGGCACGAAATTCAAATTACTGTTGACTGTGATTAAGCGTTTTGAGTACCATATTTTTGAATCTACTAGCAGACAGAGCAAACATATCAATATGATGGAATAGCTTATTATAACTATTAGTTAGTCGACGCAGAGGTGCCCGCATACCCGCGTTATTGCGACAAGACGTAACTGCAAACAGCGGCCGTACGCGCACCCCGCGGCATATTGTCGTTCTAGGAACGATGTAACTTATTTTGTTACGGATATCCATACAGTCATATACATTGCTACACAAATCAAACAAAAATACCGTCTCTAGGAGAGTGCGTCTTGATTTCAGACCAAGTAATTTATGCTTTTTAAGCAAATTATCATAAGATAAATCCGTGGCGAAACAACGGTAATGCATGGCTTTTAAGAATTTTCTTTGCACTCTTTCAATACGTTCTGAATACTTAATGTAAATGGGATTCCACACTGGCACTGCGTATTCGAGCTGTGATCTGATCAGAGACTTAAATAAATATAAATAGGTAGAAGGGCGCACAAACTCTTTTGCAGATCTCATTACAAAACCGTACATCCGATAGGCATTATTTATAACTTTGTTAACGTGGGCATCAAGGTGAAGTTTATCATCGAGGAGAATACCAAGATCACGAATAAGGCACACCCTTGATAGCGTTGTATTATCCAAAGCATAAGGATGCTTCAGAACACTCTTATTCTTCGTGAAACTGATACAGCAACATTTAGACAGACTCAGTTGTAATTTATTGTACCTGCAATATTCACTGAAACGATCCAAATCTTCCTGTAATAACCTGCTGTCTTGCAAATTTTTGATGGGCCTAAAAATTTTGAGATCGTCTGCATAGAGTAGGACTTTGCAATTTATGAAACAAGTGTCAATGTCGTTTATGAACAAGATAAATAAAAGGGGTCCCAGAATCGAACCCTGAGGTACACCGGAAGTTACATTAATAGTTCTCGCAGATATGAAACCATTAACTACGACCCTTTGAGTTCTATTACAGGCACATTAGCCGTAGAACCGATGACCGTTGGGGTAGACGTGTTCTTGAGTGGACACCGCGAATCGGCAAACGTAAGGTAGGACGCCCTCAGGCTAGGTGGAGTGACGTGGCTTCGCGGGGTGGCTGGTAGCAGCTGGAAGAGAGTTGCCGAGAATCGAGCTGAACGGCGAGCAATTGGAGAGGCCTATGTCCAGCAGTGGACTGCTGTAGCCTGATGATGATGATGATGATGATGATGATTATTATTATTATTTACCAATGGGTTAGGAGGAGGTGTACTTAAAGAACAGCTAGTTTTTGTTTTTATTAGCTAGCTAGTACACTAGCTAGTTAATAAAAACAACAAACTAAAAAAGGAAAACAACCCATTGAATGCCACAGCATTCAATGGGTTGTTTTATCTAATTACATATATTTTTCCGATCTATTACACAATATCGTTAAATCACCATTGTATAATTAGTTGATTACTTGATTACTCATTGCAAGAGTCGCAACGAAGCGCAATATTTTTTTTAGAACTTGCGCCAAGCCAATGTTAATGATCATAATGTTTAAGGCGGAGATTTCTGGAAAACGCTCAAAAAGGTGGTTTTTTAAAGCTGTGTATCTCTTTAACGGTAAATAATTTTGAAAGCCAAAAAATATATATATATTCAAGTCTTTTTTGCATACAGTGATGGAACTCAAAACATAATAATTAAACATACTTTAATGCATCAAAAAAATTATCCAAGTCACCTCTTAATTATCTTTAAAATCTGTTTATCCCTTCAATAATAGTTATAAACATAATTAAAAATATACCATAAAATTCCAAATGCCAAACTGCATCCAGTGATGCATTATTTATTATTAAATAGTTAATATCTAATTTTATACGATTTCATTTGCATTTTTACGACATACGCAGCAAGCGTATGTCGTAAATCGTCATTTGTTTTTCGAATTTTATACAACAGATTTTAACCCGTAACAGATTGCAATAAGAACTGTTATCGCTCATAACGTCAATATTTAAAGTTACCAGGGCCTTAAGTAAGCGTACAATATCTGTATCAATTACATGAATATTGAATAAAGTAAAGGCTTGATGCTTTTATATACTAACAAGCTTTTGCCAGCGGCTTCGCCCGCGTGGTTTTCGGTGTATTACACATACAAACCTTCCTCTTGAATCACCCTGTATATTGATGAAAACCGCATTAAAATCCGTTGCGCAGTTTAAAAGATCTAAGCGTACAGACACGAAAACCGACTTTGTTTTATACTTTGTGAGGATATTATAAAGCTGAAGAATTTGTTCTCTTGGTTGAACGCGCTAATCTCCGGAACTACTGATATAAAATATTTTAGTGTTGGATAGATCATTTATCGAGGAAGGCTGTATAACATCACGCTACGACGAAAAGTGAAAACGAACAGTGTGTTTTATCGACGCGCTGGGAAGCAATCTGATGGACTCTCAGCGCTCGATTCAACACCGAGAGTTTAAATTCCAGTGCGCAATAAAATTCCTTTGCGATATTTTTACATCCGTGCGAACCTGGTCTATGGCGACCTCACACGAGGTATTGCTTGCATACGACAGCGAAAGCTAAAGCTAAAGTTAAAACTTACTACTTAACTATTATTAAGAAAATCGTGTTCACTAGCATTACTTTATGCATTTAAAATTGAGTCTTATTTTTCCTGAAAATAAGATTTAATTTTGCTTTGGCTGAATCGGCGGTAAAGTAAGGAAAAATATACATACCTTATTAAAAAAAATAGTAAGTATGTTAGAAGTCAATTATAAACAAACTACTTTCAGCTACTTTTACACCTTGTATCTATAGATAGAACGTCAGAAAGAAGATTCATAAAAAGGTAATACACAATTGGCAGTACTCAGTCGGTAGTCAATGCCAGTTTGCACAAACGATTGGAGCAATCTCGTTGAGCATGCAGTTACGTGAAGCCTTCGCCAAACAATGATTGCACGCTGTTATGAGCACACTGTTACAATAATTACATATTACATTCATTTTGACATGTCCGACATTCTGTGGACTGTGCTGTTGATTGTCTCGCTGTTCAGCAGCTGTAATGAAACAAGGGTTTCTGGGTTTTCCATGAGAAATTCCTCAGGTTCTGGAGTGGCGACTGCGTACGGGAAGACGTACAGTTCGAAGGCCTCCCACAAGGTAGACCGATGACCTTGTGAAGACCGAAGGAATTCGCTGGATGCGGGAAGCACAGAACCGATCGAAGTCGAGGAGCCTGGGAGAAGCCTATGTCCAGCAGTGGACGTCTTTCGGCTGAAATGATGATGATGATGTTAACATTCGCTAGGATGCTTTACACTGGAGTGGATTTTTTGGATGTAACTTAGAACATTATACTAGGTTCGTTTAATACTGGAAACAGTAATGATAACCAGTGTGGTTTTAGTCAACAGGGTATATCAGGAGTATCAGGACAATATTTAATATTTTAAATTATATGTAATTGAATCTTTCCTCATATTGGGAACAAACAGCTGTAGGTATAGTATACCTTATATACCGTATAATATATCTAAGCGGACAGTCACAGTGATATCACGTTGAATTATACCTATGTTAAACCTACATAATATATACATAAAATTTATACAGATAAATTAAAGTGTCTGTTTGTAATGTCAAAATAACAGCTTTTTGCTAAATGCATTGACTACCTAGTCTTTTCCCAAAAACCATGTTGGGATCGGCTTGCAGCCTAATTGGATGCAGCTGAATACCAGTATTTTACATGGAGCGCATATGCATTATTACTAAATTCATTGAAAAATATTTTTACTGTACTTAAAATAAATAAAAAAGCCATTTTTATTTCTTGTAAGTATGTGTTTGTTTATTCCAGCTAATCTCAGAAACGGCTAGACCGATTTTGTTGAAATTTGGTATGGAGATAATTAGAACCCTGGGGAAGGACATAGGCTATAACACCACCCGGGAAAGCTGCGGGCGCAAGCTAGCGCCATACATATTCGAATTATCATGTAGAGTCGGAGAGGTTTGCACGGAGTACACCTACAGTATACCTATAGTTCGAATTTTAATTTTATTCAGTAACTTGACAGTTCAAATAAAAATAATGTTACCATACTAAAACGAATAGTGTTTGGGTAGAGTAATTAATAGTTTATTAATAAAATTAATGCTATTTTATTTTCTTCTAATAGAAACAAACTATAAATAAATTACCTAACTACTGAAAAACAAAATATATAACAAACTCTACAATTTTAATAGTGCATATCATGTTTGAAGACAAGTTATTAAATTAAAAATATAAAAATTGCATTTGCAGTACATTATTTCAAGTTCATTCAATTTCGTTCATTCTTACATACCCTCACTATCTTTTTTTTGTCAAAATCTGGTAACCCTACAACTGTCAATAAATACGATTAAAAGTCGAACTATAGGTACATTGGCTTATTATCACTTTGCGGTATTAGAGTACCTACGTATCCTACCTACGTTACTCAAATACGTTTAAATGATTCGAGAATTCGTGATACACCTCGAAAAAGCACTCAAATTCACACCTGTTTCCCTCAGTTGCCTGCGTGCCAGGGGCCACGGTATCTCTTTCGAACAACCCGCACCCATGGCAAGCATCGGTCCTTGCGGAACCCACCAGTTGGTGCTGACATCTCTTTGAGGCACACGTGGAACACAACGCGCCGTCGACCCGGGCTTGGTCCTTACCGGACAGCGAGCTACCCCCTACTCGCCGTCCGCAAGCCCACGCCTGCGGTGGCCGGGAATCAGCCTGGGATTCCCGACGCCCAGGGCGTCTCCTGCGAAGGCTGCGGTCGTGAGGGCGCATGTACTGCCTCTCCCTCACATGCGCCGCCACCCTCTTTGCGAGCATCACTACTTCGCATTTTCTTTGAGTGATGACTCGCAAGCACCATCTGTTAGTCATGTACCTATTTATTTATTTATTGGTTTATCTACAATCGTTACAATGTTCAACCAAATAAACACAAGCCAACATACAAACCAAGTACAGATATTATGCTATATTACTGTTTGAATTGTCAGACTTTCGGGCTACTGACTACCATAATGTTACGAGCTTGGGGTTCGTGACAATTAAAAACAGCCGATATATTTTCCAAAATGAACACTTTAATTTAACACACTAATTAGAAAACACAATTGCACTACTAATCACTCTAGGTCGCACTTGAATATCGCTTTAGATGTGTTTCGCTTCTATCGCTCAACAATACTGCCCGGGTCGCGATCTGTTCCGGCCTTTTATAGGGCCAATAGAACATTCTAGTAAAGAGACATCTGGAATGGTCGACTGAACTGAACAGATGTCGAAAGTTCTAGCATCGAGATTTCTAGAAAGATCTTAATTCTATTAATTCTGCTACTCGATACTAGATGGCGCTAGTGGTAACTAATGTTGTCGCGTAACACTGCCCCCTCCTAAGACATGCTCGCCCCGAGCATTATCGGCCCCATAATAACGCGCCAGTCGGTCCACATGGACGATCTTAGGAGTACCTCTTGCGCCTTTCTGTATCCGATAGGTTACGTCATTGATCTTTGTCACAATCCGGTACGGTCCGTCCCATTTAGCTTGAAGCTTGGGAGATTTCCCTTTGCTGCGGACTGGATTGTGCAACCACACAAGTGAACCTTCGTCAAACCCTTTATTGTTTATTTTGCGGTCATACCGGGTTTTCATCTTTTCAGACATTTGCTGGCCTGATTGTCTGACGTGCTCATAAATGTCATTCATTTTGTTCCGCAAGTCATTCGCATAATCGGTTATACTGCGTGGGGCATCAGGTGGTATTCCGGTGATCAGGTCTGCAGGCAGCCGTAATTCTCTGCCAAAGTTTGCGAAAGCTGGTGTCACCGATGTGCTTTCGTGAACAGCGCTTCGATATGACAACAAAAATGGTTGTATGTGCTTGTCCCAATCCCGTTGCCGATTTTCCACAACTTTTGCTAGGTACCTCTCTAATGTCTGATTAAATCGTTCCACCATTCCATCCGATTGTGGGTGGTAAGAAGTTGTTCTTGTTTTATGAGTACCCATAACTCGACAAGTTTCCTGGAATATTTGGGACTCAAAATTCCTTCCTTGATCACTGTGAACTTCTAAAGGTACTCCAAAACGACAGAAGACTTCATGAACTAATTTATCCGCAACTGTCGAAGCTTCTTGATTTGGAATGGCGAAGACTTCCGGCCACTTAGTGAAGTAATCCATCACAACCATGAAATACTTGTTACCACTTTCACTTTCCGGAAACGGCCCCGCAACGTCAAGGGCTATCCTCTCCCATGGTGCACCAACATTGTACAATTTCAATGCACCTCTACTACGAGTTTGAGGCCCCTTTACAGCTGCACAACTTGTACATTTGCGACACCAGTCCTCGACATCGTCCCGACAGTGGATCCAGTAAAACCGTTCTCGTATCTTTAGCAGAGTCCGTTTTACTCCCAGATGACCTCCTGAGCAACCATTATGGTACAGCTGTAGAACATCCGGTACTTGAGCTTTAGGGACAACCATTTGCAAATGACAGCTATTTCCCCGAGCATTTTCCCATTTACGGCACAGGACTCCATCCTGAATCACCAAGCTGTCCCATTGGGCCCAATAGCTCTTTGTGATCGAACTCATTGCTGAGACGTCACTCCACCTAGGCTTAGGAGCTCCGGCTTTCATCCATTCCAGAATCGGCTTGATGTCCGAATCTTCCTGCTGTGCACGTTGTAGGCTTTCCTTCCACTCGTTGCTGAGGTCTGTCCTGAGCATCCTCACAGGTACCACTTCCTTACCCTCTTGCCTAGTACAATGCTTGCAGTCTTCAGGACAAGGTCTTCTTGACAGTGCATCTGCGTTGCCATGAGATTTACCGCTGCGATGTTCGACCACAAAGTCGTACTCCTGCAGTAGCTCAATCCATCTCGCAACTTGTCCTTCTGGATTTTTAAACTGCAATAGCCATTTCAATGCAGCATGGTCGGTTCGTAGGTGGAATTTCCACCCCAGAAGATATTTGCTAAAATGCTGCAATGATTTTACTACAGCAAGCAATTCGCGTCTCGTGACACAATAGTTCCTTTCCGGCTTTGACAACGACTTGCTGAAGTACGCTATCACAACCTCTTGATCACCATTCCGTTGAGACAACACACCGCCAAGTCCTATATCACTTGCATGTCAACTATAAATTCTTTGCCTGCATCAGGGTACCCCAAAATAGGTGTTTTGCACAGTCGGTCTTTTAACTCCTGGAATGCGATGTCGCAACTTTCATCCCAGCAGAAATGTCGCTTTTCCTCAGTTAGCTTATGCAGGGGTTTGGCTATATCCGCAAAGTTCTTAACAAATCGCCGATAATAAGAGCACAACCCCAAAAATGCTCTGACCTGCGTCTTGTCTTTTGGAACTGGCCAATCCTTGACAGCGGCGATTTTCTCTGGATCCGTGCCGATACCTTCTTCCGACACTACATACCCCAAAAAGCTAACTTGCCGTTTGAATAGTGAACATTTCTTCGGACTCAACTTGAGGTTGGCACTCTGGATCTTCATGAGCACGCGTTCCAAGTTTTGAAGATGTTCTTCAAACGTACGACCTACGATGATGATGTCATCCAGGTAGACCAGACAGGCATCGCCAATTAACTTGGTTAGTACAAGTTCCATCAGCCTTTCAAACGTTGCTGGAGCGTTGCACAATCCAAACGGCATAACTTTAAATTGCCACAGACCCTTTCCTGTCGAGAATGCCGTTTTCTCCTTGTCCTTAGGGTCAATTTCAACTTGCCAGTAACCACTTTTCAGGTCCAGCGTGCTGAACCACTTTACTCCAGTAAGCATGTCCAGCGTGTCATCTATTCTTGGCAAAGGGTAGCTGTCCTTCTTCGTAACGTCATTCAAACGACGATAGTCAACACAAAACCGCATGCTGCCGTCCTTCTTCCTTACCAGCACTACAGGTGAACACCATGGACTAGATGAAGGTTCAATAACACCATCCTTCACCATTCCCTCAATCATGGTTTCCACTTCCTTTTCACGCGCTACCGGCAATCTCCTTGGCCGCTGACGGATAGGCAACTCTTCTCCTGTATTTATTTTGTGTTGAACTAAGCCAGTTTTCCCAATGTCAGCATCGTTTAAAGAGAAAACTTCGGCGTACTTGATTAACATCTTCTTCGCCTTGGCCATTTCATTTTGAGATAGAGCGCTGCGACAGTCTTCTAAAAGTGTGGTCACTCTCGTTCGTGCATCCTTGCTGGGGGTCCCAGTCGATAGATATTGGCATCGACGCAACCAATCCACTTGCTCGCAAGTACCAATCAGTGTGCCTTTTTCAATAATCTGTTCCTGATCACAAAGGTTCAGCACACGTACCCCTGAGATGTTGGTGGCTCTGACCAAAGTTCGTGCCACTTTCCATGGAAGGTTATTGTCTACCCTTTCCACGAGTACACAACGATGAATTTGCCCAGGATTCCGAGGAAGACTAACCGGCACAATCGTTTCTGATCTCGGAGGGAGAACAATCTTCTTAAGGCTGTACACATTCCCTGGTAACGCCCCTTCCATAAAAAGTTCCTCTCGTCCACATTTCATAACTCCTTGCTTGATGTCAATCTCACAACAATTCTTCCTCATAAAGTCAAGGCCCAGGATGCAATCGTCCATTATATCAGCCACGATGAGATTATGCAGGTAGATCCTGTTGCCTAGCTTCAACTCCATCTCCTTCTCTCCACGGACGGGTATGCGCTGACCGGTGGCTGTCACCAAATTAATGCGTTCTCGGCTGTATGCGGAGTCCCCAAGGAACCGACTTATAACTTGGGAACTGACAACCGTACGAGAGGCTCCAGTATCTATGGTCAGTTTACAAGGCGTTCCGTTGACCTCGCCCTTGATGATTAAGCTGTTCCCGTCATGGGTTTGTGTGATCGAAACCCTTGGGGCTCTTTGAACATCAGCCAGCACCCGCCCCGCAGTCCTGGCTATTACTCGTTTCCCTGCTGCTGCTGGGCGGTGCTGTTAGTCGCACTACCCTCTGGAGACCGACCATCTTCCCTTTCTGCAGTTCGCTTAGGGCAACTGGATCGAAGGTGGCCCCTTTCCCCACAGCCGTAGCACCTAGGGCTGTATCCTTTATTCCGATCGCGAACTGAAGCTACAACCTCCCTGACGCGATGGGAACGATGATCCTGCCGCACAGCTTCCACCTCCAGTGCATGGGCCAAGGCGTCCTTAAGCGTTCCGTGGTGACCGAGCCTCACAGCAGCTCTAACTTCAAGGTCGCGGATGCCATCGATGAATGCCTGCACCAGGTTCCCATCAATAAGCGCAGGTACGGACTGGTACGCTTTACGAACCAGCTTTTCCACTTCAAGGGCCCACTGCTGCAGGTTTTCGTTACTTCGTTGCACACGATCCTTGAGCTGCGCACGAAACACGTGTTCCAGGTGAGCGTCGCCATATCTAGCCTCCAATGCTTCAAGGAGCTGCTCGTAAGTCACTTCCGTACCGAGAGCTTCCAGAACAGTTAAAGCCTGGTCGCGCAGGCCTAGAGTGAGGGCAGTCATGGCCTGACTTTTATTCCACCCGTTCGCCTTCATGACAGCCGCGAACTGAATTTTGTAGGCCGACCAGGAAGAAGTCCCGTCGTACGGCGGCACTTTGAATCCACGCAGCGAAGGCGTTGTAGCTACGGGAGCTGCGATTCCATCCCCAAGTTTAAGGTTACCTAATTCCTGCTTCACATCAGCAATGACGTCATTAAACTTGCTGATCTGAGTTTCAGCTTCTAACAGGCGGTGGTCATGCTGGGCAACCTTTACCTTCACCTCCTTCATGTCTTTCCCGAAGGTGGCGTGAAGGTCCTTCATGAGGAGCATCTGTTCTTCCTGCCGGCGCACCTGCTCCTCCTTATCGCGCTGGAGCTGTTCTTCCAGCCGACGAGCCTGTTCCTCCTGTCGGCGAGCCTGTTCCGCCTTATCGCGCTGGAGCTGTTCTTCCAGCCGACGAGCCTGTTCCTCCTGTCGGCGAGCCTGTTCCTCCTGTCGGCTGGCCTGCTCCTGCAACATCATCATCAGAGCAGCAAAATCTGTTACTGATGATGCTGGAGCAGCTGTGGACGGGCCGGCCTCCGTGGTTGGTAGCTGGCCATCCGACGTCTGTGGCGTTGCTCCACCGAATCGCCTCTGGTCCGTCTCCTGCTGGCGTTGACTCCGGGTACGGATACCCTCCGTGTCGTCTTTAGGTAAAATCGGCATGATTTTAATCCCCGCTTCTGACACCAATTGTTACGAGCTTGGGGTTCGTGACAATTAAAAACAGCCGATATATTTTCCAAAATGAACACTTTAATTTAACACACTAATTAGAAAACACAATTGCACTACTAATCACTCTAGGTCGCACTTGAATATCGCTTTAGATGTGTTTCGCTTCTATCGCTCAACAATACTGCCCGGGTCGCGATCTGTTCCGGCCTTTTATAGGGCCAATAGAACATTCTAGTAAAGAGACATCTGGAATGGTCGACTGAACTGAACAGATGTCGAAAGTTCTAGCATCGAGATTTCTAGAAAGATCTTAATTCTATTAATTCTGCTACTCGATACTAGATGGCGCTAGTGGTAACTAATGTTGTCGCGTAACAATAATAAGGACTGTCAAAGATGTACAAAGAATAGCCGGGACCAACGGCTTAACGTGCTTGCCGAGGCAGGGAGGAGTCTCTATATGTCACTCTATGTGATCTTCACCCATCCGTGAACAGACCGCGGCAAGCGCAGCTTAACTTTCGATCAACCCGTGCGTCCGCTATATATTAGCCTCGAGCTCTTCCTAAACAGAAGTCTATGTAGGTACAAATTTCAACGGTGCTATCTTCCAAACCCACGAACTTCCATGCATACTGTCATCCCTTACCCATTTAGGGGATGAATTTACAAAATTATACCTACTCTTACTTAGTGGCTACTCATTTTCTTTAAATTACATATAAGGAAGTTTTGTGCAAAATTTCATGCTGTTAGACATAACGGTTTAGACTGTGCGTTCCCTTTCAGTGAGTTAAGTAGACGGAACGTAGCCTGTGCCCACCCGTGGGATGATGCCGGCTGAGAGTAACAAAGATTACTCACCCAATAATAGTCCTTGAACACAGTGTTATTAGAAGACCTGAGGTTGATCATATCTTCCAGGGTGTTCTGCCACCGGTCCATCCCGGCGGCGAACTTGTTAGACACGTTCTCCCGGTTCATGGTACCCTCAGCGTCCTCGTCCTTGGGCGCAGCATCACTGCTGCCCGCCTCCTTGACCGTCTGACTGCCTGATGACGAAGCTACTGCTGATGAGACCGGCTCCCTGCCCTCGCGGCGTGTGGCACTGAATGTCCTGAAAAGAGAGAGACATCCCATGAATATAATGGTCCGGTCCAACTTTGAGGATTTTATTTTTAGACGACTTGGTAATTATGAAACTCGTGCTGATGGTCTTTAGTTTTTTATCTTAATAAAAACCTATATTTTTTTAATTAAAATGCTTGTTTAATTGAAATAAACATAAACTTATAATTAACAACAAAAAAAAATATACGGATATTACTTTTAGATTCACGTTGCACTGGTAAAATGGGAGTTTTGAACTTTTTAAGGTTTTTAAGGCACCGAGTCAAATTGATCGTTTATCGGAATGTTAGTAAGAAACTTAACACGTCCGCTGACAGGCAGGCAGTGAAGAGATGTGAATCATACTTCCTATTGTGGATGCGTAACACATTTCTTACTCACCGTTTCCTATAATTATGAGCATTTATTTGAACTATATTGAGAAACTAACGTAGTATTAGATTTCATTCGTCTGTAATGTAAAAGCTGGACTAATTGTAGTTTAATTTAGTAGGTATTTAACTAAGTATAGTAAATAGTTAGTTGTATAATAATTAACTATTTATAGAGATCAGAGACTAATATGTTAATTATGTTAGTCTCATAAGTCATAACACACTATTAATCAGAATCTGCAAATCCATTGCTTCATATGTTCGAAAAATTAGTCAACTCAATAACGCCATGTATATGGTTAAACTGTCAAAATGAAAACCATGGACTACTGTTTAGTGTTTTACTCAATTACTCCGTAGGTCTCTGTTCTCACAGTGCCTTTATTTTGGTAGATAAGATTGTGTTTTATAAATGAACCGGAAATACATGAACGTTTCTATATAAGGCAGCCCCGCTGCAGGAAATTAAAAAAGAAAAACCTATTTCGACAATAAAAAGCACTCGTTCATTTTGAATCATAAAAAAACTGCATAAGATTGTCTGTTTGCACTTTAATCGATGTCTCAAGAAAACAATCAGACAACAAAAATAGAAACATTCTAAAAATTGTTTCATAGTAATTTGGGACTAGAACTAGAACGCATCCAAAACGGTAATGTACAAATATTACATTAGTAAAATAACTTCTCGTTAAGTAACAGCAAATGACGTAACACCTAACGTTCGCTACACACACTTGGATCGTGAGTATTCGTGAGTAAATTAGACAAAATACAGGTTTTCTAGTGATTACTGCAATCGAAACCGATGCGTTTAAAGGTGCACTCAGCAGCTTCTAGATCAGAAACTGGTCACGTGTAAGATTTAAATAGATTTTATTAGTCTTAAAATGGCAAGCGTAGCGTGGGACGCCCCCAGCTAGATGGACCGACGACCTAAAGAAAATGGGTAGGACAGACTGGATGCGGAAGGCGGAGGACAGGGAGTTCTGGCGCAACATGGGGGAGGCCTATGTCAAGCAGTGGACTGCGATAAATAGGCTGAGTTGATTTGTTTGATTGAGTCTTTAAAATAAAATACAAAGATGTTAACAGAAAGTATTCTGTCTACAGTATATCTGTAGATATACATACATCTGCCTAATCAGCCTATAACCTTCCCACTGCTGGGACACAGGCTCGTAATCCACCACGCGGGCCCAGTGCGGGTTGGCAGATGTCACATGTCTTCGAATTTTTAGTTCTAGGACATGCCGGCTTCCTCACGTTTTCCTTCACCGTTTTAACAGAAGTGATGGCAATCCTTCGTGAATACCGGCATGATTTTAAGTGTATGGACCACGTGGAGTGCAGCGCGTGGAGCTGGACAAAACCAACAAGGAATGGTCCACATTAGAGCTCTAGAGTTTCAGACCAAAGTAACTGGAAGTCATTTGTCTATGCAATAAATAACATCACGGCTTGTTTCTCCGAAGGGATGGGCACGGCTGTACCTATAGGACACGCCATATCAGTTTATCGAATCGTTCTCACATATCTTATGTGAAGCAAAAACTTTTTACCCCTTTTTATGAATATTACGCGGACGGAGGAGTATGACATTTGGCATAGAAAAATTGGAGACGGAGAAGGAGTGCAAAAGCTAATATTTTTATTTATGCATTAGGGCAAATTTAAAATTTAAATAAATAATAATTGTCGAATTTCGACCTCTGGGCGACCACGAGTAGGTATTTTCTAAATACAGTGCGCTTCTACCAAACGATTTTATTACTGGAAGTCAATATTCAATATTGATACGAATGATATTATCTGGCTTATTCGAAGTAGCGTTCTTTAGAGATTCATCATGCTTTCCTTTACTGTGACGGACAGTGACAGCAACACCTCCTGTACCATGTTTTAGTTAAAACAAACAACGATCCCTTTGTTTCTGATTTGTTGTCGTTTACTAATAATTTGTTATTAGTTCGCTTGATAGTCTGCATAATCAGCATATAATGTTCCCACTGCTGGGACACAGTCCTCCTCTCTGTAAGAGGGAGTGGGCTGTAATCCACCACACGGGCCCAGTGCGGGTAGGCGGATGTCAGACGTCTTCGAATTTTCGGTTCTACTTCTAGGACATGCCGGTGTCCTCACGATGTTTTCCTCCACCGTTTTGAGAGCTGTGGTGATGAAATAATTTACACAAAATGCCCGTTTGGAGAACCCAAGACCTGCAACTCGTAAGTCGCGGACGGTACCACTAGGCCACCCGGCACTACTCTCGCTTTCTTGATAGTCAGACTCCGGGCGAAGTTCACCAATGAAACTGAACGCGTTTAGGAAATCTAAACCGCGTTTAAGAGCTGTCAGTGTCAAAATTGTTGAATATTGACACTGACAGCTCTTGAACGCGGTTTAGAAATGCTGATTGCGTTCAGTTTCATTGGTGACATCCGCAGTAACATAGTGAACATACAGGTAAAGACAATGCAGACGATTCCGGTTACACAAAACTTATCTTACGAACTCAGTTTTATGACTCAACGTAGGTATATTATAGCCATAATTTTTACAAGTCATGGATTTTTACTGGTCTACGTAAGATACCGTGTAGCAATGTTTATTTAACTAACCAATGGCAGTAATTAGTATGTTTATATAATGAAGTCATGCGTTATAATTATGATTGTAGTGGCATCTCTTTTATCTCTTCTTTCTCAGTAATTTTAAACACTTTCGCTCAAATATTACAGAGTCTACGACACGCATGGTGATTCAAGATAATATGATTTTCGTTATATGCCAAAATAATAATTAAATAATAAAACCTAAAGGTTAAAATTGCGCAAAGTTAAAAAGCGTTAAAATAGCATTCGTTCTAGACTAAACTACGCGTGTGATCTTTAGTCTTCTATAATTAGTTTCATTCTGTTTGCAAATCTCTAAGTAGGACGATTTATCATCATTAAGATACCGGCTTAATTACGGGGCCAATCTTTAGTGATGGCCCACGTCTATAGTCATAAAGGCTCCTACAGACAGACGCGACACGACAGAGCGACGCATTTCTAACAGAACAATTATTATTAAAACTTCATGGAAATTGTTCTACAAGATTCGCGTCCCACCTGTCTATAGAACCCATAAGTAGTTATATGTAAGTTTGAGGCTCTACTGATACTCGATTATGAATTAAATCGAGTGCAGCATGATGGCCTTCTAGTACTTACAGCAGTATTCGAGTCTGTTATGCTCGATTCGAGTTGTTTTCGTCCAACGATTTTACAAAAAATATTGATTCGTTTATGAAGACAAACCAAACACAAAGAGCTGGTAAAAAGTAGCCGTAAACTCCCGTAATCGATTACTTCGAAAAACAGCTCTCGATAGCATTTACTCGAATCACAGCCCTACGCAATAGAAACAGGTTGTACTCCGTTTCGCAACATTCCGACCAACATACACGACCTCTTAATAATAAATAATAGCACTTAGCATTTCAGATGGCTCTGCTGATCAGCTGTTTTGGACCACACTCTACCATTCACGAGATACTCCGAAGGTCGGATACCATTATCGTTACCGTAATTCCTATAATCAGAGAGAATGTTTAATCGAAATACCTAATCGCTTATTTTAATTATAGACTCCATAGCGTTGCTGAGCCCCCAAGGCACACATGATGGGCAGATTTTTCTTGAGCAGTGTACCAGTTTATATTTTAATCTGGGCTTGACACCAATCCCGAACGGGTGTTATAATGAAAGATCAATTTATTTAAGCTCAGTGTGTCGGACCCCGGAAATAAATAAGATCTGTCGATAATGACAATGGATTTAAATATTTTTAATACGTATGCATTAAAAAACCAATCATAGATTTTAACGTGCAAAAAGTTTAAGTGCAACAAAAACTATGTAGTTGGAATTAGAAGCCATTTTTAGTTATTCGTTTCCTCTTGGATGGCCAAGTAAAAGAAAACAACTTAGTTACGTCAAGAGTTCAAGACGGTTTAAGTTAAGTACGAAAGCAGCCCTGACCCTAATTATGGCAGCGAAACGCGAGCTGACAGAAAAATGTTATGACTTCTAGGGCCCGTTCTCACGTACCAGAACTATATGTAGATCCAAAACGGATTTCAAATATTTGAAACCATTTGGTGTAAAACCATGTAAGACCACACTAAGCGGTTTAATATTGGTATAAAATTAAGGTTAAGTTCGTTAAGTCGACGAACACACGGACGTAATCAAATCACGGCGGGATTTTTTTAATACACACTGTTCGTTTTTCAACTCTCGCACAGTGGAACGAATGTATGGGAGCGGTTGGACGTAGACATGTCCGAAAAATAAGAGTAAAATTATGACAAACTAATGATGCCATCTTATTCGATTACTTAATGCCTTCATAAATTGTGGTGATGAATTTCTTCATAACTCCCATATTTCGGGAGTAATTTGAGAAAATGTGAAATTTTACTATGAAAATGAGTGTATCGAGCTCTCTCCCTCCTGATTCCGGGCTTGTTTCAAGTAGCGGTCTCTAATATCGTAATGCTATTACTAAGAGCTATATTTAATACTAAGACACATAGTGCGCCAAATGTGCACTTTCTGGGATAAAAGGAAATGAAAATTTAAAAAAAAAAACGTTTTTTCCCCATTTGTATTTACTTTAAACCGCAGACAGACTTATTAAGAGGTCTATAAATATATTATATATATATACAGAAATATATATTAACAAAAATATTCACAAGAACTGATGAGAGTATGACTTTTAAGTAAGTTGATAATAAATTACCTAGTTTCATTAAAAGTACAATAAATAATTAAGATGTAAGCTCTAATTTACTAAGTTACACATTTTAAAACAATAACATCATTTAATTATCTTCGTCATCATCATCATCATCAATTAATTCAAATTCAGAATCGATGTCCGCTAAATCATTTATGTTAACAAATTCGATATCACTTTTCTCAGAATCCGTAAGCTCATAAAATTCCTTAAAAGAAGATTTTTTTACAAACTTATTTCCTTTTGGACGGATACTTGTAACAAGTGGATCAGAAGACAGTAAAAGATTGTGCATAATATCTTCATTGCATGAGATACTGCTATGCTTTCGAGAATGCCCCTCTCTATATTTTCTAAAATCTTTATTTCTAGCCTCAGATGCCTCTTCGGATAGAAAACCAATGGGCACAATTGACATGTTCTGAACTATGTCTGGCCCATGCATTAAAATTTTATGAAGTGAAGAAGGCATATAATACCATGGGTATAACTCCACGTAAAGCTTAGCAGTATCAAAGCAGAACTCTCGGAATTTAGTTACGTTGATCTTCTCTCCTGATGAAATACACTGCAAGATCACACAGATTTTTCTTAAAAGCATAGCATCTATTCCGGTCAGTTCAGCAGATTTAGTGTAGTTTTCAAAAAATCTCCTTGCCGAGTTGCCATTGTTGGTGGATCCACTGCCTTGTTTCACAACATCGAGAAGTAAGCCCGTTTCTCTTCTTACAGCCTCTTGAACTCTTTTCTTCCTGTCATCAACTTGCCTTTTTGCTATATCACCCCTTACTTGCCATGATTTTATGTCTAATTTGTAGGAAATGTGTAATAAGCATTCCATTGAGCGAATCCAAGCGTGAAGGGTGCTTAAGCTATATTTATACATGTCCTCGTTTGCGTGTTTATCTTTGATTAACTCTAAATTATTCATTTCTTTAGGACAAGCCTTGCATATGTCACACACTGAAGCTGCTGTATTGGATATAATGGAATGAATTTTACCATCAATCATTGTCAACAGCAGTTGGTGTTTGACACTAATTCCATCAGTGATGGTGGATGGAGTTAAAGCTTCAATCTCTGCTTCGATTTCAGCCATCTCTCTCTGCACATTTTCTTTGGTTTCCTTTATAAACTTAAACAATATTGGCCGGCAAAATGAAGTGGAAGATGGTCGCTCGTTTTCCCAAATTGTTACACCTTTTGAGACGAGCCGCAGTGGTACAAGACTAATCATAAAATTACTAGCAAGATCGATTTGCTCATCTTCACTCGTCCTTTGATGATAAATGCTTTGGCTAGATGATCCGTCAAAACCCCATTTGCTGGTCAATACGAGCTGTTGATTGGGATCAACAGGGGTTTCTAACGACCTAATAAGTCTTCTTGAGGTTAAATCCATCAAGGCTTGTAATTTGATTTTTGCAGAGCTCTCTGTAACTGTGAGATCTTCTTTGGCCGGATAGCACTTAATTTTTTCTTTAACCAACATGTAGTAACTCGGGTATTGAAGAGCTCCTTCTTGAGTGTTGAAATCCCGAAGAGTGTTATAGCGCCATTTCGATAAGTTCATCGATACATAAAGAGCCAATGCCTTCAAAGGGGATATTTCCCGTACCTGAATTGATTTACCTTCAATGAAGGCTTTGATTTTTGAGGCCTCTTCTGGATTCTCCGTCAAGTATTTCATAACATAAGCTGTATCGCTTTGTCCTGCCTTTTGAAGCGCCCTTTCGGCCGAAAACATAATTTCAGCGCTGCTACTGCTGCATGAAAGACTATCTTCAGTGCGTCTTCTTTTTTGCCGGTTACTAAGGTCCTCAAAAGATTTACGAGGACTAGGATGTGTACAAGTTGAAGCATCAGATTTAGCAGGAGAAATTATGGGCTCGATGACGTCACTTATATTTTCTGTAGAAGGTTCCATATTTTCATTCTGTAATTCCGGCCATTGAATTGCAGCCTGTAGCCAAATCTCATGTTTCTTCCGAAACTTATCTGTGCTTCTTCCAGACTGTGTCCATTTTGCATAAATGCGGTAGCAAAATCGACGACACCAGTCTTTTAAACTTGTTTCAGCACTTTCACATAACTGAACACAACTGTTATCTTTTAAAACACTGAACAAATAGTTAAAGTCGCGTAAATCTTTATGTGCGCGTGCGCATAAAGCAACGTGAATATCAAGATTTGTATTAAAATTTGGAAAATACATTGCGAGATTAGCTTGGATACAACGAGGTGTAAATCAACACTGATTTTAAAGTTACTAATAGTGACCTATTTATATAAAATCCAGGTATCCCAGGTATCCTTTGTTAAATATTGCAAGGTAATTAGTTATTGTGATAATTAGTAAATGATGCATGCTAAATTAGTGTATTAAGAGCCATTTAGTAATTAAATAATAGCAATGTTCTTATCAGTAATCATTAGTGCATCAGTTTTATATGTAAACCTTAAGTCCCTAATTATATATCCTAATTAGCTTATATCTTCTCTAATTGGCTGCTCAGAAATGTTATTGTAATAAGGTAAACCTTTAGAAAAACGGTTTTAATCAACAAAATAAACAAAAAATAAAAAAATTGTGTTATAAAATAAACATCACTCTTTATCCCAGAAAGTGCACATTTGGCGCACTATGTGTCTTAGTATTAAATATAGCTCTTAGTATTAGCATTATGATATTAGAGACCGCTACTTGAAACAAGCCCGGAATCAGGAGGGAGAGAGCTCGATACACTCATTTTCATAGTAAAATTTCACATTTTCTCAAATTACTCCCGAAATATGGGAGTTATGAAGAAATTCATCACCACAATTTATGAAGGCATTAAGTAATCGAATAAGATGGCATCATTAGTTTGTCATAATTTTACTCTTATTTTTCGGACATGTCTACGTCCAACCGCTCCCATACATTCGTTCCACTGTGTCTCGGCGCTAACCCGTGTATTGAAGCGCACGAGAAAATACCGCCACGATTTTATGTCCGTGTGGACATATGGAACCGAAACGTGGTCGCTCACAATGGACCTCATAAGAAGGCCAATGGGCAATGGAGTGGGCTATGCTTGGAGTTTCCCTGTGTCCGAATCAGGAATAAAGAGATCCGCAGGAGAACCAAGGTAACCGGCATAGCCCAAAGAATTACCAAACTTATGTGGCAGTGGGCAGGGCACATTGCTCGCAGAACAGATGGCCGAAACATTCTGGAGTGGCGACCGCGCACCGAAAGACGTAAAGTTGTTGGAAGGCCTCTCACAAAGTGGCAGCGGCGAGGTGTAAATTTTTCTAAAAGTGAAGCCGAAGCGACGTCGGCATTAACTTACTGACTTATCAATAAATAATACTTACTATCATTCTAAAATTAATATAGGAATGTAAAGAATAAAATACAATAAATTTAAATAGCTCAAAACCAAATAAAATGTGCAATATTTCTCCATCTCATTCTCGCTGACGCATTTTTCTATTTCTGTGTCTGTCCTAACCCATTGTACAGCGGCTTGCTCTCGTCTTGTCCATATCAAGCGGTGCCACGTGACCTAAAGTGACATAATTATGGGATCGCTGTTGTATGGATTTTTTAGTTCTCTATTATGACGTTTTGGCGCCGGGTTTGATTTAGAATTTGTTTTTTTGTAATACAAAGCTAAAAATATGCGTTTTTGTTGTTTGAATATTATGGGGAAACAAATACCCGTAGTGTAACTACTTTTTTGTAAATAGTAGCCACTATTGACGTGCTATTTTTCAAAAGCGGTAGAGATGCGAATTACCGAGGAGAAGCCGGCAGGAATCGTGTTATATGGTGCTTTCGCCACTGCACTGATGACCTTGTGAGGGCCGCAGGAGTCCGCTGGATGCGGGAAGCACGGAACCGGCCGAAGTGACGGAGCTTAGGGGAGGCCTATGTCCAGCAGTGAACGTCTTTCGGCTGAAATGATGATGATGATGATGGACATCGACTTAGTGTAGGGCTGGGAAATCAATTGTGACTGTCGATTGTTTCAACTACGATGATTTCAGAATGGGTGATCCTCTTAAAGGATTGAGAATATAAATCAAGACGAGAAGCTAGTTATTGTTTCTGTAAATGAATTTCTGTTAGTAGAGGGACGTACCTACTTCAGCTGTCATGGTATTAATTTATAAACGACAATCCTAACTTCTTGCTTATAAGGAGTCCAGTGGCGGATTTACCAGAAGGCTGAGTAGGCTGGAGCCTAGTTCGGCAAATTTTAGGGCGGCGGCAAACTTGGCTCAATTTTTTTAAGTACAATATTTTAGTACTGTATGCATACAGTATACCGAATAGGTACTACAACGTCTGTTTAGGAAAAATTACTAAACACTGTGTAAAGTGGTTATATAATTGTGAATATGATTTTTTTTTTCAGATATTCCAATAGCGTTTCAACAATACAATTTAAATTCAGTAATTTTGACTCATTTCTTTTTAATTATTCCAAAAAAAAATCTGCTTACCTAAATGTTATCAAGTCCACTCACACAATCCGACCTCGGTGTTTCGTTACATTAGATCGTAATTATCACATGAAACAAACACAATAAAAAGCATCTTATTAGAAAGGAAAATGATCACTGGACTTACCAATTTTTTATTTTTGTTTTAAATCGGTCAATTGCTTTTAAATCAAAAATATTAATTTTAACGGCTTATAATGTGGATTTTTTTTAAGCAAACATTTTTTTTGGAAAGAACTTATTTTAATTTTACGTCTTAATGCGAATTTTTAGGAAGATGTTTATAATAATAATTTCATTAATAAGTTAAGACACACTTATTGGTTTTTTTTAAATTAATTTTATTTATCTACTTATTTGGTAAAATGATTTTTTTTCTTAACTCAGAAATGGTCGTTTCGCTACCGTCACATGGGCGTAAGGTGAAAAATGTATTCACTGTTTAACAATAGTTATTGCAGTAACGAAAGGCTTAGCCACATATTTTGACAAAAGTGTAGAGTTTGTGAAGATAGGGCGTGTAGAGTTAGAAGCTTGGCTCTACATGAGATCTGATAACTTTTTGACAGTGCGAGCCACATGGGCTCGTCTTGGCAACATTTAACAAGAAAATGTTTTTGGTGTGAGTGATTTACTAAACCTGAAGTTTAATTTACAATGCGGAAGTCTTGAACAAACTTCCATCTCCTAGTTTAAGGGGTTGGGGGTAAAAGTTTCAAGTTTTCGATGTTTTTGTTTATTTGTGTTCTAATACTAGCTTACATACCAAATTTCAGCTTTCTAGGACCTCAGAAAGTACCCTAAGAATTTTGAGTGAGTTAGTCGACGAAATCGGAGTTTTTTAGATATCAATAAAATCTAAAGTATAAGCGCCATGCAATTGAAACTATATGTTTAATAAGTTCACTGTTAACATCATATACCGAGCATTTTTTTTATCTGGTAAAACCCAAACCCAAGTTGAACTCTCATAGGTTCAAAAAAACGACGAAGCGCTTCGAGAAAAGGTAGGAAGTGCCCCCAGATCTAGGAACTGACACAACAAAGGCCCTTAGACTGGCCCTTAGTTCACAATTATACTAATAACGGGAAAACGTGTAGATTGCAGAGAGTAGTACGGGCGGCAAAAAATGACTAGCCTACTGGCGGCAAATGTGTAAATCCGCCATTGAAGGAGTCCGTTTTAAACAAGCATTTAATATTTTATTTATTGTTATTGTACCGTGCTTCAAGTCTTTATTCTATCGCTGTTTACTTTTCAGTTGCTAGTAAAACATTATGAATGAATTTGCATTCATTTCTAGATACAAATGACGACGACGCTTGTTGTTTTGTTTTTCATCTTGTGTTTGTGGCAATTTGCAGAGCATGGACATGCATCGTCTCCTACGCGATGATATATTCTAGTCATAAGATAGTTTACAAGATAGTTTACTTTATGTCGATCGGTCAGGTTAAGCCACCCTTGCCGCGATTGGTCCGTGGATGGGTGACCATCTTTACATATCAAGATCCCTCCATGCCTCGGAAAGCACGTTAAGCCGTTGGTCCCGGCTGCAAATTGTCGATAACCAGTCTTACCAAGGGGGGCGGGTCCAGTTACTGGGTTGTGGAGGTCAGATAGGCAGTCGGTCCATGTAAAGTACTGGTATTCAGCTGCACCGGATTAGACTAGAAGCCGACCCCAACATAGTTGGGAAAAGGCTAGGCAGATGATGATGATGAAGATAGTTTAATTTCAACCGTTTACCAAGCGGGTTATTACTTTTCCGGCAAATGACAATGTTTAAGAGATTTTATGTACGGCTATTAATGGTCTCAGGGAGAACAAGTTACTTAATGGACATCTGACATTTTTTATCGAAATTACTCAATTATATTTTCGACTTCCGCCAACACTGCGACCATTAAATAATAAGGATACACATTTTTAAGTCGACGTTCGCAATAAAAACGCGGCGTGATTTTTTCGCGCACTGGACTTTTAAACTCTCCGTGTTGAAACGAGCATTGAGAATCCAACATCTCAGCACGTCGAAAATCAAACAGTGTACTCTTGGCGCTAAGCAGTTCTTTGAGGAACATGTGCGCGCAAAAATCACGCCGTGATTTTATTACGTCGACTTTTTTAGCTAGTTGGTTTTTAACGAATCCGGATCATTCCGGTCTAGAAACAATGGCTTCTTGATATGATGCAGTTCTTTCCAGTCAATGAGCACTTTGTGTCCAAGTCATTCATTATTATACTTACCTAGGTATACGGAAATGGTCACTATGCTGTGAAGTTGATAGGATATGGAGTGAATTTGGAATGGTTGTTAAGTATTATTTAACTTAATGACTTGTTTAGAGCAAAAGCAGAGATTAATGCTATATAATAATTAGCCTATATCATTCCCACTGCTGGGACACAGCCAGGCCACCTCTCGCCGAAAGGGAGTGGGCCGTGAAACACGCGGGCGTAGTGCTCGTTGGTAGATGTCACACGTCTTCGAAGATTTGGTTCTAGGACATGTCGGTTTGCTTACGATGTCTTCCTTCACCGTTTTGAGAACAGTGGTCATGAAATAATTTACACAAAATAAAGCTCCTGGATTCGAACCTACGACCAAACAACTCGTAAGTCGCGGTCGTTACCACTACGCCACCACTAATAAAACTACAGTGATAATACTATAAACCCTACCTACTTATTAAAGAATCCTTATATCCCATCCCATTACAGTTCATCTGTATTTTGAGAAATTCCATGTGGAAAACACAAGAAAAAAATAAATGGTTGTCTGTAAAATCGGTTTACGGACGATAATTTTACGTGATAACGTCATAAGAAAACAGGCCGATCGTGCCTCTCTATCGCTTGTTCCGCTCTCGCTTGCACGCTCGGCTCAGGCGGAACGTGACAATGAGTCATGCTTTTTCGTGCGTACAGCCGGCGTTCATTGATATATAAGACGTTATCACGTCAAAAAATGTGTATAATGTTTATAACAATAATTATAATTCTTAAATTTAATCCTGTGATAATAAAACAGTATAACTTACTAACAATTTAACCAGTAATATTTATCATATTAAACATGCAGTATTATTCCTTCTCTTCCTACTTGATCTATGTTGTGCCCGACAGGGTCTATAATTGTGACTAATATTATTTCCCTACCAACTTTATACATTATGGTACGGGATAAAGAATTGAGAATTGACAATAATATTCTTGTGTTTTTCCATATCGAATTTCTCGTAGTAACAGCGAGCCTGGATTTTTGGTCCGGTTTTCTGTGAAAATTGCTCAGGTGAAGTCAACTTTATGGGAGCTGTCGCTAGGTATACTCTGCATCCTAACTGCGTAACACACTGTTAATCACAATCTGAATCATTTTGAAAATTATTGCTAATCTATTCTTTCATTTGTTAGAAAAAATTGTCTGCTTAGCAACGTAAGCAACGCTATGAATTTTGTGGAATTTTCAATATGAAAGCGATTCCTATGATACTGTATTATTAAATTACCCCCTTTTTTGGGTGGGAAATCATCAAATAACTTCTCCCGCTCTGGGTGTAGCGGGAGAGTGTGTCCGACTTTTACTGACTAAAACCCACCTGTGTTCCCTCAGTTGCCTGTGTGCCAGGGGCCGCGGTATCTCTTTCGAACAACCCGCACCCCTGGCAGGCATCGGCCGCAAAATCAGAGGCAAAATAAGTGTAAACGTACTGTACTTATAAAAGTGTCTTTATATTTACTAGTGGTCGCATAGTGGTCGAAATTCGACCATAATACATTTTAATTTTAATCAATCATAATAAAAAATATTAGCTCTCAGTACTTCTTCTCCATATAAACTTAAACTGTGCCAAATTTTCATACTCCTCGTTCGCGCACATTTCGTTAAAAGGGGTACAAATATTTTGCTTTACATATTAATATTAGATGTAAGTAGTCTAAAAAGAGTCAGAACTCGGAAAGAGGCTTCAAGAACTGTTTTCTCTGAAGCCTTGGCCATTCTTTTTATTATTAGTTATAGAATGCAAGCAGGAACTATCAGATGCAAGGCATTTTTTTTAAAGGAAGTTTAATTGTAAACTAATTCTATTTGGCTGAATCTACTTTTTTATATTACATTCAATTAAATGTCTTATTACGTTTGATGACATTACAGTTTTTATAATAACGTTGCATAAAGCATTCTTCAGAAAGGCCCAACGCGATAGCGCGTCACGAGTTTGTAGAACAATTTCTATGAAGTATTCATAGAAATTGTTCTTCGCGAGTCGCGTCGCGCCTGTTTGAAGAAACCCTAATCCTACTCTTTGAGACTACGGCGAGGTTTTCTTGAATGACAAATGGCAGATACGTACTTAGTCACTTCACGTCAGGTTCTCTTTATGGGGCATGTGCTAAGGTAGCTCTCGAATTTTGTTACGTTTTTTGCAATATGCAGGTCAGTGTAATCAGCTTATGATGTTCCCATTGCTGGGACACAGGCTCTCTGTTAGAGGGCGTGGGCCATAATCCACCACGCAGGTCCGGTGCATGTTGGTGGACACAACCACCCGTACAGGGCCTGCAGTCTACGATTAATATAGCTATACGTCTATTACAGCCCACACGTTTGTGACAAATAAATCTGCCTAGCCTTTTTCCAACTACATTGCGGTTGGTTTCTAGTATTTTACAAAGTGCGGCTGCCTCCACAACCCAATTACTGGGTAATACGATACCTCTTGGTACGTACTTGACGACCGGTATCGACTGTCAAAGATCCACGAATGACAGCCGGGACTTACGGAGGCACGCAGGGGTTTCGGTATGTTGGTAAAGATGTTACTCATCCACGGAACGACCGCGGCAAGCGTAACTTAACCTTTCAGCCATATAATCCTCTCATCTGCCGGTCTATTCGGCCAAGACGTATAAAACCTCCTTGATAAAAACCGAGAGTGCGTTTTTTATATTTTAGAATCTTATAATTATAATTTAGAAGTCCGTTATTTAGTAGACAAAGAAATTCGGTAGAAAAACTAAATTTATGCTATCCAAAACGATATAAAATGATTTTTAGTAAGTACAATCCTAATGGAACCTTCCTTGAATAGACTGCATAGATAATTAAATGAATAAGTAGACATCAGTTTGACACGTTTGACTTAAATGTCATAACAAGAATATTATTATGTACAACCGACTTCCAAAAAAACACTAAAAAGTGAAAAATAACTTTAATATCGGAAGTCGGTGACTTTGGATATGTATTTTAATTTTTGTCACCGCCTTCCGATATTAAAGTTATTTTTCACTTTTTAGTGTTTTTTTGGAAGTCGGTTGTTTATTTTTTTTGAAAAAAGATTTTTATTTTTCACTTTTTAGTGGTTCACATGTGCTTACCCCTTCACAGCGTACCGGCGTGATGTTATGTTATTAACTGGTGTAAACAATTGACAGACATGAGATTTCAGCAATCCCTGTCCATTTGCTATCATTTATTGAGGAGTTCCGTTGCCTATCTCCGAAGTTCTTCATCAAATCTTCACCAAATTGAAATGGAACCACTCCGAGAAAGTACTCTTCCAAAAACTACACAAATTGCTTCAAGTGTGCCTATAAAATTTGAAGAGTTCTCTCTATTTCTCCAGGATCCCATCATCAGATCCTGACTTGATGATCATGGGACCACCTGGGAAGTATACCCTTTCAAACAAAAAAAAAATTTTCCAAATCGGTCCAGCCATCTTCGAGTAATCGGGGAACATACATAAGGTTCCGACGAATTGAGAACCTCCTCCTTTTGGAAGTCGGTTAAAAATTATGGAAAATTCTAATATAAAATCAGGTAATTTTAATACAGACGAATCGTTTAAGATCAATTCGCAGAGTGCTAACACAGAAAACAAAGTGCGAAATACAATAATGTAAGAAAGTAGTAAAAGGATACCAAATATAAGGATGATGTGGATGAATGAAAAGGAAGCGTAAGTACAGTATCAGTAATAAACAGATACTATAACGGATGTAATAAAATCGCGGAGAGATTTTTCACGCATTAGTTCTCAACGCACTGCACCGAAAGTTCTAAATCGAACAGCGTGTTATTTCGACGCGCTGAAATGAACTCAGTTGGATTCTCAATGCTCGGTTCAACACTGAGGGTTTTAAATCCAGTCGGAAATTGGACTTTTGATATCAAAGTTCTCTAGCTCCATATCTCCATCATGAACATGGAAGGCCCTTTAGCCGAAACTGTTCAGGAAACTGCAGTGAAATGTCACACGTCCAGCAGACCTCATTATCTACTCCTATTCGTAGATACGTGCTTACCACACGTAGCCCGGAGCGAGGCGTTACTATTGCTCATACATTTCGCAGCGCCCGCGCCGCCGTCCATTACATAATGTAACCGCGTCGACCGTTGTTGGCAACACTACGTCACTGCCCACTATTTACCACTTGAACCTAGGGTTGCCAGCAGCAAAAAAAAAAAACGGGGATAAGTCTGTTGAACTGCGTGCTTTTTGCACTGTTTTTATACAATCGTGTCCGTTCGCGCTGTCCGAAAGTCAGACAGCCATTTTACTCGAAGACTGTTCCTAAAATAACGATGAATATTAGGATTAATGTGTATTCTTTGTATTGCTAAATAATGGTGGTAGTTAAATCTGGATTTAAATATTAGGAGTGGCACTACCTAATGATGTAAACGAGGCATGAATAAATCGAGCGTGAGGAGTATCTTTGGACCCATCATGAAAAGATGGTGATGTTTCTAGGAGTCTTTCTTTTTATTTAAGTATAAAGTTTTATGCATTTTAGTAGCAACTGCAGTCAATAACTTAGTTTTCAGAGTTGTTATTTTTGCAGTCGGTAAAATTCATACTGTGCACGAGTAAATTAAACATGCATCTAACTACGGAACGCTTTACTGAGCATGGGCCGACACGCACTTGTCCGATTTTTATACATAAAGTAAACTTGTGTTTTTATTCCTTTGCATTTGTCAATTAACTACTTACATTGTGTGACAAAAAGTTAAGTAGGATTTGAATAATAACAATAATATGTAATAAGTATAAAACATTTTTTTATTACAAAATAAATATATTTATTATAAGATTTATTGGTATTAATTAACCTTCATAGACTTATTGGTGACTTACAAGCAATGATATAATTCCCTTTAGATGCGTTAGCGTTATAATGCAAGGTAATTGCCTGTCGTGTTATTAGTCACGTACCATCCAATGACGCGGTCCAACGCTGGTGAAGTAACTAAATACATGTTTATCTCTTTCTAACAACAGGAATCGGTATGATTCTTCCCTTTCTCCGCGCGCTATATGATTGTATGTATTAGTAGGGAGCTACATTACTTGTTTACGCTGTTTTTGAGTGCTCTAATGTTCGTGTATGACGCGTATATTTATAATACGTCATTGCTTACAGGGTAAAGAAAAAATGACCTTTGAAAAATAAAATAATCATCCTTATTTCTAGGATTTATTTAAACTAGAATTCGACAGCCCTATTCGCGGGTACCTATCATCCAATCATTAAATTTGACTTTCATCACTGCTTTGTGGAGTTTGTGGTATTTAAAAACCTGTATTTATATCAAAATAAACGTAACAAATGTTTGTTTTTGTATTTATTTGCTTAGTTAGTTACTTTAAATTTTGTGTCAGTTTTAAATAGTTTTATAGCTTTATATGTACTTTAAGAAAACTTGACACGTGTGAAACATCAGAAGCTACTTAAATACACGGTTCCTATTGGTCGTTTCCTATGAAAAAAAAAGCTGGCCAGAAACTCCACGGTTCCTCTTTTTAATATTAATGTTGATTAAACCCTGAAATAATATCATCATAATATGAATGCAGCTAGTATTAGAGAACAGATGTGTTTGCCACCCTCATTTGTATTCATTCGATGCATTTAATTAATGTGGTTACTTTGAAACTTTGCCTCATTTTGCTATAATTTCTCTTTATAACATTTACTAATGAAAAACAAAAATCAGTCCAGCCATTTCGGAGAGTAGCCGGAACAGACAGACAGACAATTTTTTTAAAATGTAGGTAAGTACATTTAAAGGTAGGTACTTACATACCTGCTGTACACAGCTTTTATTTGGACATTACAAACAGACACTTCAATTGAATTTATTTGTAGGTAGGTTATACTATATAAATAAATACATTTATGCCAGTAAATGGAACTAGATAGAACTTCATGGAAATTGTTCTGCAAGAGTTGCGTCGCGCCTGTCTACGGCACTGATGTAAGAGTAGGTAAGGCAAATAAGACAAAGACATGTTGCTCAGACCCCAAATAATTTGAAGTAGGGCAGGAAGGTGGTAATAAAAATTCAAGTATGTAAGTACCTATTTATCAAAATAGCTGCGCCCCGCGGTTTCACCCGCATTAGTCTCGATCCGGTGAGATTACGGTATAAAAAGTATCTTATTTCCTAACCTAGGTCATGTTTTACTCGTCTGCCTGTTTTCATCCAAATCCGTTCAGTCGTTTTAGCGGGAAAGCGTAACAAAGAAACATACAAAAAACAAAATCTTTTCTGTATAAAATACTCGTAGTATAAAGTTTACATATAAATAGCTTTTCTCGTGTAATAGACAGTCCAAATATATACATATTATTAAGTGTCAAAGATATTAGTTACCGCTATATTTGATTGATGTGAATATGATACATACATAACGCATAAAATTATCAATGACATCGATATTACTATTCAAGTATTTTAATAGTGTGTTATCTAATTGTCTGTGATGTGTGGTTTTTTATGAAAATACATATGCTTATACGTATTACGTGGTCACTTACTATGAATAGTTTAGAAATAAAAAAATGCTACCATTGGTAAGCAAAACGATCAGGTTTTGTTTATAGGAACCGAGCATAAGTCGCCCAAAGGGCAATGGGGAGGGCTATGCTTCGAGTTTCCCTACGTGATCGAATCAGCAATAAAGAGATCCGCAGGAGAACCAAAGTAACCGACATAGCCCGAACAATTGCCGAACTTAAGTGGCGGTGGGCAGGGCACATTGCTCGCAGAACAGTAGGCCGATGGGGCCGAAAGGTTCTGAAGTGGCGATCGCGTACGCCGCAGACGTAGCGTTGGAAGGTATCCTACATGGTTGAACCATGACCTTGGATGGCAGTGGAGATCTTTCGGCAGAAATGATGATAATGATGACTCATCAAGTCATCATCATAGACAAGGCTATTCGATATACTAGTAGACTAGTACTTAGTACCTACATCCAATCGAACTGAAGAACTAGGTTTATTGGATTAGGTGTTAAACCAGGTAAATGTCTACCTACCCCCGCAAATCGTTAATGCTTTGGCGAAATGGATTTCCTAGGCCCTAAGTAGCTAGGACTAGTCTTCGTAGGCGAATAACTAGGCAGACAACTAGTCACTTAGGTGTTGTATTGCAACTGGCAATTGTTTTGTTACAAATTTTTGTTACAACATATTGCGGACTTTAATTATGTTGTTTGTTATGCCTATTTCAGGGAACCTGATCGATATGGAAGATTTTAAGTCACCGACTTAATAAAATCGTGGCGGGATTTTTTCGCGCACTGGATTCTCAACTCTTCGGTGTTGAACCGAGTGTTGACAATCCAACAGAGTGCATCTGAAAAATTCAAGTGTGTTTTACTGTTCGTGTTTCAACTCTTGGTGTTAAGCCGTGCGTAGATCCAGTGGGCTTATTGGGCGCAGTATTGGGCTTATCTACTCTCCTACCGCAGAGGCTGGAAGAAATTTCTTTGGAAATCAGCATCACCTCTGAACGTATTTTACTTTCCTTTCTTCTTGTCTGTTCATATGTGTGTAGGTACATAAATCTACACAAACAAATAAATAAAATTAAAGTGTCTGTTTGTTTGTCAAATTAACAGCCTTCTTATGAATGCATATAAACGTACATAAATACTGTTCTTACTTAACAAAAAAACTATTTTTTAATTTTTTGGCTGCTTGTTTGTTCGGGCTAATGTCCAAAACGGCTGGACCGATTTTTTCGGGATTTCCACTGGCAGATAGCTAGGAGCAATATTGGCTTTTTGTTCCGGTAGGCAATTCCCGTGACATTCAACACAAGCCGCGGGCAACAGCTAGTGGTTAATATAAATAATAAATAAATTAAAGTTCGTATGGAAATTTGATATTTTGCCGATGCGAAATCCCATCGGGCACAAGGCTTGTCCAGAAATAAGCGCACTACTGGTTAGTTACATTTTAAATAATAATATGCTTTGAGCAAAATGTTTCAACGTTAGTGATTGGTCTAGATTTCCTTGAATATAGGCCACGCATGCTGAACGGAAATATTATCGCATTGCAGATTAAACTGGCACTTTCTATAAGATACCTACTAGCTTCTGTACACAACTACCTACGTCTGCGTTTACCGGAATAAAAAGTAGGTCCCCCATGTGTTAATGCAGGTTATAAACTACCTGTGTGCCAAATTTTACCAAAATCTGTTCAGTAGTTTTTTGCGTGATTGAGTAACATCCAAAGATATTTGCATATTTATAATATTACTAGCTTTTGCCAGCGGCTTTGGCCGTGTGGAGGTCTAGAATTATCCCACGGGAACGTACTATCGCAATAAAAAAAAAAACATATTTTATGTTAATCTAGGTTATAAGCTGTCTGTGTGCCAAATTTTTTCCAAATCCGTTCAGCAGGTCTTTGGGTGTTAGAGTAACAAACATCCAAACCAATAAACTTTCACATTTATAATTTTATGTAAAGTAGGATAGGATACTAGAATATACAGGATAAGGCTAGTCTAGATCCAGGCGTCTGTGCCTAGTTTGTAAGTTTGTATTTTGCATGAGCTCCATAATATTGTCACTTTAGATTGCCAGACAAAAACAAACAAAATAAAATGATCTTCGTAATAAAAGAAAAGAAAAACAGACGGAGATCGAAAGAGGTCGCAGAAAGATCACATCTGTGCAAATGTGAGTACATTAGGTGCACTAGTTCTCGAGAAATTGAGGAAATGTAACGCGCAATAAGTACAAGATGACGCGAATAAATATACTTTTTTCGCTCGGTGTACTGAATGACCGTGAAAACTAAGAAATACAAATAATATTTGCTTATAACATGGTCGATGAAATTGTTTTAAAAAACATTACTAAGGTAATAATAATTGAATGATACAAAAACCTTTGACATTGCTTAAGACACATACAGACTAAGGTCAAACGAATAAGGTAAACCCTGACTCCTAAACTAGGTGATCCTGTGTCTTAGGGCCCTATTTCAGTAGGACACCAGTGGCGGCGCAACCATAGTCGGGCATCAAAAATGTATGGTTGGTTGCGCAACCGATCGAACGTTTGGTGAGATACCCACCATAAGGCTTATATCTTACTAGCACACCATGGTGGTACTGCCAGCAAAATATACACAGCTTTATGGTGGGTATCTCACCAAGCGTTCGATCGGTTGCGCAACCAACCATCAATTTTTAACAGCGCGACTATGGTTGCGCCGCCACCGGTGTCCTCGTTAAATGGGCCCTATTTAACTAAAGCTGTGTATATTTTGCTGGCAGCGCCACCATGGTGTCCTGGTAAGATATAATAAGCCTTAAGATCACTTACACACTTATTATTTAGCGGTTGAACCGCTAATCAAATAACCACAAGACTTTTCATCTTGGCCCCGGCAAATATCATCTTTAGTTTCTCCAAATAAATCCCAAAGTTCTAGTGAACATTTAACGTGTATTTAAAACGTGTTATTATAGTTTCGTAAGTTGAATCATGGCATTATCGACTTTTTCAAAACTAAGATCAGCAATCTCGAAATGGCGATAGTAATTATTGTGTTACAAGTTAACAAAAAGAATAATGGGTGTATTTGAGTAGCTAAGATGGCTTTAATCGTTATTATTGTTTGAACTACTATTTTTGAGAATTGCAATTTAGAATTGCAATATTTTGAGAACGTGCAATTTCCTCATCAACATAATATCACGCCTTTACTGGCGTGCGTAACACCTCTGCCTAACCCGAAAACAGAGGTGTTAGTAGTAGCTACCTATAGTATACTTACACCCACATTTGGCCAGTTAGGTTTTAAGGGCTATGTAATATGGGGCAAACATATTAAAAACCAGAATCCAGACTTCGGACTGGAACTGAGAAATTCCAGATGGAAAAATCTAATAACACTTTGCCCGTCCCGGGAATCGAGCCCAAGACCTTCTGCTCTCAGCAGTGGCGCTTGCGACTACTAGGCCAACGAGGTAGTTTATACATCAAATCGTCATCATCATCATAGACTTTTCCCAACTGTGTTGGGGTCGGCTTCCAGTCTAACCGGATGCAGCTGAATACCAGTATTTTACATGGAGCGACTGCCTAACTGACCTCCACAACCCAGTTACTGGATAATAATATTATGATACTAGGTAAAACTGGTTGTCAGACTTTCGGGCTTCTGACGAACCGTAACGACTGTCAAAGATCCACGAATCACAGCCGGACCCAACAGCTTTACGAGCTTTCCGAGGCACGGAGGGGTCTTGGTATGTACATATGATCACCAATCCACGGACAGACCGCAGCAAGCGTAGCTTAACCTGATTCAACAACCCGGGCAGCTGTTATTAATAAGTCAAAGCCCCACTTTGTTCATCAAATGTTATTATTAAAAGCAGTAGCATGTAGTCCGTGAGATTTTACATTCCAGGGCAGTATGAGGAACATTTTGGACGATAGCCAAAGGTTCAGTTAATCTTTCTTTACATTGAAAAGCACTTCAATCAATAATTTGCATTACATCAATTTAAACAGTGCCTATCACACACTGACGCAACAGAAATAGTACCAACAATAATCCACTCAATCTGTGTGGTTCTTTCCTCAAAATACCATTGCAGACACCAATCTACATGGTCTTCAAATTATCTGACCAAGATTATGTCTGGATTTTAAAAGGGACTGTGACCTCTTAGTTTGTTTCGGCCTTTCTTTTCAGTAGTACCTAGTCGGATAGGAAACGCCGACCTCATCTAGTGTTTAAAATATGATGTACGTGTAAAAGTGTTTGTACAGTCAGCGTCAAAAATATCGGGACGAACGCACTGTTTAAAATGATCTTAACAACTAAGAAAATTAAACTTTATCTCAATTGGATAAAGTTCTTGTCAGAATGACAGTTGTCGTGTACTGTCTTCATTCTGAAACATTCATTGTGTCATTGAGTTAATATTTAATTTTCATAGTTGTTTAGATCATTTTGAGCAGTCTGTTCGTCCCGATAGATATTATTGACGCTGACTGTACAAAACTACTTACTTACAGAAATAAAATCATATAAGCCTGCCAAGGTTTTTGGCGGGATCGCGTTGGAACATGTCGCACGAATTTTCATTTTCATGGAATTTAGTGAAATAGCGAATTAAATTGTATAATTTTGATAGTGAATTATTCAATTTAGTTACGTGTGAGTGCACAAGTGTAGTGAAGGTGAAAATAAGTGACTAACGTGGACTTTTCGTGTTCCCCCCAAAAACTCCTATTAGGTTGTTGTAAAGTTACTACCGCTTTACAATAACTTTGATTTGACTTGACTGACTAACGACGACTGTGACTGTTTTGTAACTTCGTGCCCGATATCGGGCCATTTACTTGATCTAAAAGAAAAATTACTTGACACTGGCTAAATGCACAAACCGTGTGAAGCCAAAATGGAAAAAAAAAAAAAAAAGCCTGCCAAATTGCCAACAGGAAATAGTACCTACCGAATGTTAATAAAACCATCATAAATACGTACTAAATACAACACGTACATTTGTATGTGCTGAAACCTATAGCTATGGAATTATTGTGTCATAAACCAACGTAATCAACACTAGAATATATTAATTTGTTAACAGACAGAGTGCAGCTAGAAATGTGAGACGTACGAATTTACGCAACAACGCAACGTAGAGGTAGCCTTAATGACATGCACATAAACAACTTTGTGAGACCCAGAGTATTACAACCTTGTGTCAAACCAATTAAAACATAAGTACTCAGAATTGAAGTTAACACATTGTTACTTCCTTCCTATGGCACGTAATGCAACAGGTAATTCAGGTAAGTAGGTACCCAAACTACCATTATAAAAAGACCCCCTGCCTAGTTGAGGAATTGAGTATAAATAGGTCTGAGTTATCTGGTTCGATCTAGCTGAGGGAAATCGGTCTCGAGGATCGGCCTCCGAATGACAATCGATTTACTGCGACGAAAGTGTTGCAGATTGATGCCTCTATAGCAGCGATTTGGAGACTTTCACTGAGTGCCAGTGACCGCTGTGACGTCAGGCGACGTCATCCCGCGCAGGCGCAGACACTGATTGATCGCACGCGCATGTACCTACAACCATACGATGATATGGCTGGTAAGATTACGAAAATCGCCATTATTACTACGACATAAAGACGTGGTCAAAGTCAAATACTACCGACGAGCGGTCAACTGTATTGTGCTGTGCTTCAGCACAGCAGAGCAAGCTGATGTTTGACAAACGACACCTCAGGGAGCCGCCAGAAGTATAGGCATTATTCGGTAACGATTATAAATTATTCAAATTATTTGTCAACATGCGTTGGTAAACACAATGAACATTTTGTCATCGCTTAGCGAGCCCACTTTCTTTAGTTTATCGATGAGCACGCAATCGATTCATCGTTACAAAATTGATTCTAAAAACGTTTGATGGTCACGTTGTGAACGCCACAGTGAAATTAAAATTGAAGCCTTGAATTACTAGACTTGATTTGACATACCGATTACTATTCCCAATAATTCGACAGTGTTATTAAAGTACATTCAATGGATTAATATCAAACTTGAAGATCGATAGATTTTAATCGATGTTTATGACCTAGTCTAATCAGTACTATATTCTCACTATTCTCAACCATACTCCGGTTTCATTCTGCAGATTAAAAAAGCAAGGTAGGAGGGAGACATATCGGTTGCCATATGTAATCATAATAATAAAAGATTTGTCAATTTTTTATACTTTAAGTAGCGAGGTACACTATTGTAGTGAACCTAGTTACTTAGTGGAGCAAATCTGTTTTTTTTATACCTCAGACGTGATGGGTATCGCCATCACACCTCTGCAGTATAAATAAGAATTAAAATAGTTTTTTTTTTACTCAGTTTTATCATGCTGGACGTCGATATACCCACCACGTCGGAGTTTCGCTAACTAGTGCTAATTTGACCCTGTAGTCATGGGATAAGGTTGATGATCTGTAAACATCTTTCTTGCACAGTCTCCAATGATATGTAGGTAACACAAATTAAGTTATTATCTGTTCTTACTTATCCTAGACAGGATAACACGTCTTAGGCAAATTATTGATATGAAAATCAACGTAATTAAATACAGAACCATCAATTTAAGTGTTGAGCGAAAATTGCCGACCTCGATACGTTCACGCAATACACTTATTTTGGATTTTAATATTACGTGAATAGTACATGCAAGCAAAGCATTACAAGATTGTCAAACTCAATGACATATTGTCACTTTGACAAGTTAGAGACCTTAGAATTAATTAATTTAGAATCGAAAGTCATATCTACAGATTTTATTGATATTATTTCATGTAATATCTAACTAGTTGATAAAATGTATCTCGCCTTTGATAGTTTGATCTACGGCAGGAATATTATAGGATTAATATAAATACAGCACTCTTACAACAAGTTACAGATGCGTTAAGTCTTGACGGACTTACTGATGAATTATTACTGGAATACATTCCACCAGCTGGACTCATCATCTGCCTTGCCTTTTCCTAACTACACTTGGTGTCGGTTCAATTCTAGCCGGATGCTGCAAAGAACTGTGTTGTGGAGGCTAAGGCTAGACAGATGATGATAATCATCCTATAGTTATACGAACTCACTCCAAAGGGATAGGTACCGTAATCCAAGAAATAAACAATTAACAATAATTCAAATTAGTCCCAAGATAAGTGTGTGACTTGTCTTCTGAATTGTGGCTCTTGTGCCTATTCAAACAGGTATAGGAAATAGTAAGCTTTTACATTCAACCATCCTAATTCGTTATTTTATCTGATGAGTGCGAAGATTGTTCGGCCAATTCCCACGTCTTTTACACTTTCAAATTAAATAATGTTGGATTAAAGCTACGTTACGCTTTTTAATCAGCAGCTTAATGCATGTTTAGAATGTAAGTGTGTGATAGACGTTATAGACTCTGAATTTTACAACGTCGCGTCGTGAGCATAATAGCCTTTTGTTAGTCGCACTTCATTCATCCTCTCTTCATGATCAAACCATCTAAGCATACTCTTTTCTATTCTAATAAACTATTATAAGGTTTTATTTATTTACAAGGCAGATGTGAGCACCAACGCGCCGGGAGGGGGATTCCCTAGGAGGACATTATGGTTACCTTAGTTCTGTTTTCTGCCTTTCCCCATGGAAACAAGGCGTGAGTTTACGTATGTTGTGAGCATATACCAAAATAATTCATCGCTGATTATATATATCGCATTTTCAATACGAAGATAACAAGAGAATGCCTTTCATTGTTAAGCATGGGACAGTCACCATTAAAATATTCTACGAAACAAAAGACGTCCGGCATTGTTCGGCGACAGCCCCATTAAATCCCTGCCATGATATTTTTTAAAAGAAATTAATCTGAGTGCAAATATCGACCTACAAACTAAGTGACAGATCCATTCTGCGAAATCGCGTGACGGTGATAGGTCAGTCGCGCGATACCGATCGTCTGAACAATACCACATTAAGACGATCGCGAAGATTTGATCTACTATTCTCGCTCCATATTGGTTTATCGAAGTTACAATCTTAAAGCTGTGAACACATATCGAAGCTACGTATCTATCTAGACACAGATGTGTCCACAAACGTGTCATTTTCAGTTTGACGTTTGTGCTTTGCTTTACCTGACTGTTTGATTAGCACTTCGTCTGAGCTGACGCGACGTGAATAGTTTAAATTGGTTTCAGCAATAAATGGTGATAGGTATCACCATTTATTGCTGAAACCAATTTACACATAGACCTAGATATGTTTGACCACTTAACATAACCACAATATATTAAGTATTAGTGACGACTCTCATGGAATGCTAATCATTGGGAGAAAAATATTGGGGACCATATTTGATTTTGATAGATTAATTGGTTAAGTGACTGTAAACGTTTAACGCTTAATTTAATGAAGGTAGAAAATCAATTGAAACACACAAACGATGGAGAAGTTTCCAATGGAGAAGGAAAAGAAGGTGATAGTAATGGAGAGGAACTATTAGAAACAGGCGTGATCGAAGTCATCAGCTGGCCCATTTAGAAATAAAAATCAAAATAAACGTAGTCACGGCCAAAGGTTTAATACCAACAAGGAACCAAAGTAACGAAAATAAATGTGAACAATCTTGGAGCCGAGTTTATAGACCTTTAATTCGTGAGTCACAAAAGACAGCCGGCCTTTATTTGGAAACTTGAAAGAATATGATGTCGAACGAATCGATTGGTGCGTTATTATATTAAGTAAAGTGGCGTAAGACTCATTAAGTGTGGTGTGGTAAGACTGTGGTGTGGTGGTCACGGCCGGAGCCGTGTGAAGGGGACTGTCGACGGGGATGACGAGGTGGGAACTGGAAGCGTCGAGAATAGATCTCTCGATTTACTAGTTTTTGTGCAGCGGAGAGAAACGTTGCTGGATTATTAACCGGATTACTGTTCTCTTCGTATTCCGCACTGTGTTGTGAGAGAGAATAATTACAAGATGTAGCTATGTTGTTAAGAATTGATATTTTTAAAGATCTCTACTAAATAATTGGTCTAGAATTTAAAGTAGTCATACCAATAATGATTCCCAACTACACGTATATTTTATATTGTTTATGCCATTTTATGTAGGTTCTAAGACTAAGTAAACGGACATAATTATGTATTTATAAGATTAATCAACTCACGTTGAGTCTGTTTACACGAGACTTGATTGCGCAAATTAAAAACAAAATAAATAAATCTTAAACGAAATCGTTAATTCGATTAGGTTAGCATTTGGTAAGGTACATTACATTGCTATTTGAGTTGATTGATTGGATTAGACGTTGGAAACCGCAAATCATTAGAGGAGTGCACAACACAGTTTTGTTACACGAATTGATAAAAAACGTGGAGTGTTCAACTGTTAATCATAAATTGATTAATAAATAGACCACTAGAGATAGAAGGATATAATCACATGAGAAAAATATTTATCAGTTCCTCTCCTTAGCTACTCAAACTGCGGTTTGAAGTTTCTAATATGACAATCAAGTCAAATGATAGAGTAGTTCCTCATCTGTCATCACAGAAGCAACGAATTCACATGTCAGTGGTCTACTTTTCTACCGATGTGTCATGAGCACAGATCGTATCCAGTTGGTAGGTTACGAGAATCCTGTAATCCTAGAACATTAAATACTTTAGGTCCACATACTTTAGGTCCACTTAAGTCCAATGGTAGTTTATCGCCTTAGCCATCCATTGTGTCCCTACTCCGTGTTTTAGCATCACGAACAGTGGGTGTTCCGTGGTAAGCATCGGAGTGGAACCGACCGCTACCGGAGTCGGCCATCCAGCACATCCAGTCTGTCACTATATGATTTATATTTGTGATACGCAGGCTAATATTAGTTCCACAGCCACCAGCTTGCATTGGGACAATTTTATAATGTCCTACAGCAAACAGTTAGACTGTGACGCAAATTATGTAACGAGTTGTCATGCTTCGCCATGCAGGGAACTTATGGTTTTCGCGACATGCTGGCAGTTCCATATCGGTGGATATAATCAATCACATTATGTGGTTTGTCACTATACATTGTAGATGAGGTAACGTTACTTAATTTGTGGTTTAGCGCAGTGTTCAAAAGCAAGAAAAGTTGAAGTAACTACATAATTGAGAAATGGTCTAATTGCTCTAGTTGGTTGTACCGACTACATGCATTATCTGCCTATACCGTTCCCACTGCTAGGACACAGACCTCTCTGTGAGAGGGAGTGGGCCGTAATCCACCACGCGGGTCCAGTGCGGGTTGGTAGACGTCTCAAGTATTCTAATTTTTAGTTCTAAGACATACCGGTTTCCTCACGATGCATTCCTTCACCGTTTTGAGGAACCACTACATAATTGTTTCAAAATAATTTTGAGAGTGTTTACCCATCTAAATTCTAAATAGAGTTATTAAATACCAAAGTCCCGCTACTTTTCATAAATTAAAAATACAATGCATTGCACCCACTTGTAATTAATACATTCATACCATGTGTAGCGCGTCAACACTCGGTCTTTCACACGTCAGAAAAAATGTAGGGCCACATGTGAAGCCAAGTTTGGGTCAATGTCAAATCGTGGGTGATCACGTCATATCCTGCGCAAGCACAACAGCCCAGCCAGTTTCTGAACTGCATGGTGTTTTAGTTCGTCTGGTTGTAACTGTTGTACCCATAGGTTGAAAATCGAACGATTGGCCAGACGCAGGCAGTGTGTTCTTTCATGTGATCATCGTCAACTCGACCGATCGTGCTCTACTGCTCGAGATCAGCGACTCTCCTCTATGCGATTAACTTCTTCGTTAATAATATCATACTCAGCCACGTCTTTTAGATCTGCTCTGTTGTAAAGACACCTCATATTAAACTGCGTCCGGCTTCCAATCAAATCGGATGCAGCTGAATACCAGTATCTGGGTAGTCTGGGTAATACTACCTCCTGTCTGCTCCGTATTGACGGTCAAAGATCTACGAATGAACCCTCTGGCAAACAGGCAACCGAAGGAACACGGGTGGGTTTTAGTCAGTTAAAGTCTGAACGCCTTTCCGCTCCACCCAGAGCGGGAGAAGTTCTTTGATATCGCACCCTCAAAAAAAAACCATACTCCCAATTCCATTTTCCCACGTTACATAAACTTCTAATAAACTTAAAGCAATTTCAAAATGATTTTATAGATTTATTAATATTCTGTTTTATACAGTTATTAAATGAATTTTAACCGCCTGGATGTTTGTTAACTATCGTGAAATGTTCATGCATTTTCATTGATGTAGCAATGTAAGTAAAAATGTTAAGGATATGAATATTAAATGATTCACAAAAATTTATGTGGTTTTAGTCCTTTATAATGCTGTTTGATTAAGAAATGTAGTTCATATCTGTACAGGATCAAATTAAATTAGCTGGCAGTACTTTATCCGTGTTGGGTGTATCGGTATCGAAAACTAAATAATAAAAAAGAAATGTTTTTTCAGCTTCCCACTTTATTGACAACATGTACATTAATGCAACCAAACGAATGTTATGTTATACTTTTTGGAAATTCGTAAAAATGTCTAAGTTGCACGAATGACCTATATCCTAAGGACCCATGTTCCTCACCACGTCATGTTTATTTAAACATTGTTCCTGACGTTGGTTGCCCAGTAGTTTAGGAGTCAAGAAGTAACAAACAGACAGACAAAACATTTACGACTAAGTATAAATTGATTGTATTATTTTATGTCGAGTGTAGTTTACTATAATATTATCAAAACCAGCTTCTTCATGGCGGGCGCTTGTATTTTGTATATAAACATTATATTTAAACAAACGCACGCTGCACAAGTCATATTTATAATTACCATCAATTCATAGTAGTAAATGTTTTGTCTGTCTGTTTGTTACTTCTTGACTCCTAAACTACTGGGAAACCAACGTTAGGAACACGGTTTAATTGACATAGGTCCTTCGGACATAAATTACAGGTACCTTTTAATCGGACTCATGCGTGCAACCCATCCAGGGCTAGAAAAACCGCCTGGAAATGGCCCAGAGGTTTAGGAACATGGGTTCCTCCGTTACTCGAAGTTTCGAATCTAACTAGATCAAAGTTCTTAGTTGATCCACTTTTTTCTTGTAACCGATGAAAAGAAATGCAGTGGGGTTGAAAATCATGTACAATTTGAGCGTCGATGTTTATAATACTTGAAGCAAAAACGTTGTAGGTACCCCTTTTTACGAAAATTACGCAGACGGAGGAGTATGAGATTTGGCACACATAAAGATAAAGATCATATTTATTTATTTATATAAGGTACTCCAACGCATTATTCACTAATAACATATTACATAAAAGAACTTATAGGTATATCTATTAGTATGGTGAATTTGTCATTTAAAGAAGTACACAGCTTAAACATAAATGAAAAAGTGCATACAAACTATGAGACCTATTTAAATAAATAAGACCTACTTTACCATACAAGGACAATATTAAAGAAATACATCTAATTTACATAATTAATAATAGATACTTTAATTTTATTAATGTGTGATTATTATACGTAAAACGACTGCAATAAACGTGATCAAAATGTTAGAGATGGTTGGGGGACATCACATTTTTACGGAATTGGTAAAAATTGTCAGCAAAGATGTCAATGTTGCTGGTTATGCATTATATTATAATTAGTCATAAATCGGTTCATAGGGGACTGCGACCAAGGTTGGTTCTTGATCATGACAAGGACATGACAAGTATATCTTTACTGTGTACAGATCTAGTTACAGTGCGCCTAGGTACAGTGATATTGAGTTCAGATAATAGCACTGGAACATCGGACCAATTACGGATAATTTTGTAGAGAAATATCTGATCGGAGAGACTTCTACGTTGTTCCAGAGATATCATATTGAAATGGTTGAGTCTCTGAGGATAACTGGCGTCTCGATCGCAACTAGAACATCTGAAGCGCAGATACCTGGTGAAGGCCCTCTGAATACGTTCTATCCTATGGACATGGGCGCGATATGTAGGATTCCATACTGGAGATGCGTAATCTAGTATACTTCTAACAAGTCTGCTGAAAAGAAGTTTTAGGGTCGATATGGACCGAAACTCCGAGCAAGTTCTCTTCACATAACCTGACATTTTTGTCGCTTTGGACACGATTAAGTCGATGTGGTTTATGAACGAGAGTTTACTGTCGAGTTGAACTCCAAGTCACGGATGGTGTCAACCTTTTGCAGAGAAACTCCATTTAGTTTATAAGACGAAGGTACTATATTTTTCTTACGCGTAAACGTCATGTGATAGCACTTACTTACGTTGAGGGTCATCATGTTTAACTGACACCATCATGTATCGCATCCAGATCCTTCTGAAGAAGTGATACGTCCAAGTCTGTTTTAATTTCTTTGTACAGTTTTAAATCATCTGCAAACAAGGAACATTTACTGTGTCGTACTGAGGAAACAATGTCGTTTACAAATATAAGAAATAAGATAGGCCCCAGGTGCGATCCTTGTGGTATTCCGGAAGTGGAAAGTTGAAGAGTGATTCGTATCCTCTCACAACCACTCTCTGCTTCCGCCCCGTTAGGTAGGAAGCGAACCACCTGAGCAGTTGACCGGCTATGCCAAAATGTTCCAGCTTCATTAAAAGTATATTGTGATTAGCCTTATTAAAAGCACTGCTGAAATCTGTGTAGATGGAATCAACCTGTACACGGGAGTCCAGAGATTTAGCAATGCCGTTAATGTAGTGAACCAAATTAGTGGTAATAGATATGGAGAATGAAAGGAGTGCAACTGCAGACAGCTAATATTTTTATTAATAATGCATTCGAAATTAGTTTTAAATGAATTGTGGTCCAGTTATGACCACAGGGCGACCACTAGTTATTATTAAAACGCTGAAAAAGTCCAGTAATAGGTACTAGACGTTTTCAGCATTTTAATTCAATTAAGTGAGGTTTATTAAGTAACCGCTACAAATGCTACAACAGCAAAAAAAAATGCAAAAAGCTTTAAAGATTGTTGCAAAACATGAAATAAAATTAAGATTTATGTTACTACATATCGTAGAAAAAATAGGTCACTAGTTGATAGACTCGTTTCATGGTGATATGATAACAGATCGATTGCGCGGACGCAACGACATGACATCACCACTGTCATCCTATGTGAGTCTGCCAATCTTTTCTGGCGTAATATCTACGATCGTGAATACTGAATACTATATTTTTTAAGTATTATATATAATTCTGCAGTCTGACTTCAGTTAATAGAGTTAGTGTTGCTTGGTATTTTTAAAGTTTTGAGTTTTATTGTAGGTCGTAAGTTGATTTTGCAATTTATTTGGTGTGTGTTGGGAAACCACTATTGTATTGGGTCATCCTGTAAAGATAGTGTGTGTAAGTTTTAAAAATAAATAAATAAATAAATAAGTATTATAGAGGTTCCATTCAAATCTGTAATATAGTAAATCTAAAGAGTTTGTTTGAACGCGCTAATCTCTGTAACTACCAGCCAGATCTGAAATGTTCTTTTTGCATATGAAAGCCAAATTTTTAAGGAAAATTGTAGGTTATTTACCATCCCTCTACGATCCTTAGGAGCCGAGCAAAGAGAGAAAAGTAAAACCGCGCTAGGCAATGTGACGTGACGCGGTGGGTCGCGAGTCGAGGGAGTTTTATAAAAATGTGGTTGTTTAATATACCTTATGACTTCCATGCGAAGGAAGTCTAGTTTTAATATTATATCTTGTAAATGTTTCATGAAACAGCCTGGTATAATGAAATAAAACTTTGTAATAGTGGCTGGCTTTAAAACACGAGTTAGCACAGAACCATTTAAAAGGAATTCTGTAAACAGGGCTCGCCAGTCAACGAAAAGAACATTCCAAGTCAAACTGTCACACACACCACAAAAAAGGCAATCATTAATTAACGTGCCTAATTATTCATTTAAATAATTATGTCGATAAAGGTTTATAATCACTCACATCAATTATTATTCCATGCATACCCGTTGTTAATGATTGCTTAACATAATAAATGTAAAATCGCGTTATTCTTTGAAATTAACAAAGGTAGCGAGAAGTATAGAAATTGTTCTAATAAAGTCGCTTCGCGTCTCGCTGTCGCATCGCACCTGTCTGAGGGATTAACTAACCATTTATAGTCTTCAAAACAATTGCATGACACAATAAACGGTGTCACAACTCACACGTTACTATAATAATTATGGCCGCAAATGTAATGTTATTTCTCCATTCATCAAAAACTGTGGTTACACTGTCGAGCAACCTTCCATATGCGGTTTCACAAGTCGAAAATTCGATCGAATCGAAGGTCGATTCGGAATCAATACAACGATACGATCATGAAAATTCTCGGTACGAATTTCTGGATTATAATTGACAGGTATCTTAGCGATAACGGCACTACATTGGCTAATACATACAGAATAAAAATGCATTGAAAGGCGCGCAATTAGCGATGGAGATGCTATCTATTTAATTTTATTTGTGAGTTCATTTTTAAACAAAAATAAAGTTGTATTTGATATTAAGAGCGACGTTATTATTTTTTGGGTTAAGGTTCTTTGAAAACTGATGCAAAACACGGTTATGTTGTATACTTATATACGCCGTGTATTTTTTTAAACTTACACTTATTTAAATATTAGCTGTTGCCCGCGGCTTCGTTTGCGATCTAGGATGAATACTAGCATAAGTTCTTAGCCAGGTCAATTTGTGTACCAAATTTCATCCTTATCCGTTTAGTTGTTTTCACTTACACTTTTATAATAATAAGTTAGGATTTTCATTTCCACATAATTATTTACTTGGGATTTATAACCTCACAGCCTACCCTTTATCAAAATTTTAATTTATCATAACATTTAAGTTATACTTATAGCTACCATGTTGTGGTTTCGGTATCAATCCGACAGTATCGATCAACAGCTGCATTGATGTATCGTTTTACCAATACTTTATGAGTGCATCTTTATTTTTATTATACAACAGATAGTTCAGACGATTCTCACGATGAACGTGTCTGATAATATGCTATTGACATGGAATAACTTGGGTAAGTGATGTGTAATTAATGATATTAATAAAAATTAAGTCAACATTTTTGGCGTCTGCTCAGTATTGAAGACATACCATTCTGTTAGGGTGTTGGAATTTTATATTCTACGGTTTACTGTTGTAGGTGCCTAAATGTACTGAAATATTCTTGTATCTCCGGATAAAGAATGACAAATTGATGACCCCTTTTTAAATGAGCTAACATTTTGTTTGCATATTCCTTTTTTAATCGTTCATTCGATCGTACCAAAGAAATTTATTAACAAAAACCGCGATAGCATTATTTAGGACTTGTATTGATTTACATCACGTCAGGTCTCAATAAGAGCGAGCAGTCGTAAATGTAATAATTAATTATTATTTTGTCGGACACCATAATTAACTTTATTCGAATTTTATTTACCTACGTATTACAAAATGGAATCGACTTTGTTTCAAAAGGTGCGCATACCTACGCAAGCAAGGAACTGAGATGCATAATGCAACGTGAAAGTCAAAATTGTTCTGTTTATTTTATTTTTATCCCCAACTCAAGGGCGGCAAGTGTTCGTTTCAACATTCGACGTTCCGTGAAGGGATATATTAATAAATGTTGCTACAATTTACTTTTGGAAACGTTTTTTTTATTACTTTCTGATATAACGAAATTAGCTGGGTCTGTTTTTTTGGTCATAATGTTACAAAATGTCCGAGTAAAGTTCGATATGCAATACTTTATATAATTAAGAGTACTTTTACATGCTCTATCTCAGCTAAGCTGTGGTGGACTTTCTGTGTCAGTTCGACCATTTGTTTGCAGCTAAACTTCTCTCCTTTGTGTATGAAACCTTCCAATCTTGCAATACTTAACAATTCTTCAGGAGACACTGCTCCACTGACTGACATTGATAAACCAACTATAAATCCTCAAGTTGGACCTATTTGTTTAATAGATTTAAAATATCGTTTACCTGAAAGGTGGTCTTTCACAAGATATTTTGTTTCTAAAACACGCTATCATTAACTGGTCTTCGCGATGAGTACTTTACATATACCTACCTACTCATTGAAAATTAATGACTATTTTATAATTAGACACATGAGCTTCCTGACTAGTTTGGGACTACGGATACGCTTGTAATATTGATGAATTAATTCGTTTAATTTAAAATTATAATTAGTATTGCGTTAGTTAAGTACTTGGAAATCTTCGGCAGGAAAGGAAGCAGTGGTCTTAACTGCATTAGTGAACTTCCTGTGGTGTTCGTGGTTGTTCGAGTTTAAAGCTAGCTATTTCATGAATCTATACTAATATTATAAAGAGGAAAAATTTGTTTGTATGTCGGGGGTTATCTTCGGAACTATCGATCGGATTTGAACAATCGGTTTCACACAGAGAGTTGAAAATTCTGTGCCCGAAAAAATCCCATTCAGCAGTATCTAAGAAGTTGTCTTCAGTAATTAATGACTCATCTGATGATCTGACAGGCAGGACGTTCTGGTTTTTTCCTTGTACTAAATTACACACATAGTTATTTTAGCCGAGCCCTAGCTTTGAAATATTTCGTCGAATATTTAAAAAAAAAATAGCTCTCCATACATTTTGACCGCGCTGTTATTTCACATTTCTAAGAAACAGCAGATTTTTTTTGATAACCGATGAAATATTTCTACGCTATGGGGTCTAAAATCTGTGCTGAATTCATGGTTACCAGTTACCTGTTTTGTTTTGGATGGTAACGGATGTTTGTGAAAAGGTGGGAAACTTTCCTCTATACCTCAGTTAAGATTACCATAGACAAACAGATAGCATGGACACATCCCGTAAGGTTGTCTCATTGTTCATACGATTATTTCAATGGCGCATTGTGTACTATATTGTGACGTCAGATGACGCTATGTTTTCAATGAGAGCGGCGGCGCGGCGCGAGCGCAGTCATTGTCTCTATGATAATTCCATCTCAGAAACCGTCTCATTCATAAAAGTGAATTTGCTAGCTAGTTTTTAATGTCTTCGTCACTGGAGGAGGAAAACTTTCAATTATAGAGTCAAAGGCATCATAATCATTACCTGCCTAGCCTTTCTCCAACTATGTTGGGGTCGGCTTCCAGTCTAACCGGATGTAGCTGGTTACCAGAATTTTACATGCAGCGACTGCCCATATAACCTTCACAGCTCAGTTATTGGGTAATACTGGTTGACAGCCATTCGGGCTTCTGACACCCCGTAACGACTCTCAAAGATCCACGAATGACAGCCGGGGTCAATGGTTTTCCGAGACACGAAGGGGTCTTGGTATGCAAATATGCTCACCCATCCATGGACCAACCACGGCACGCGCAACTTAACCTGATCGATCGAAACGTGTGCTGTTATTACTTAGCCAGAAGCCAAAGTCATGAGGGCAAAAAACAGCCTTGTTACTTGGTAGTTATAACCAAACAATTTTACAGTACATTCTGATACCTGCTTAGAGGTCATTGTTATTTTATGGCCAAACGTGTTGCGTGCCTTGTTAGAAAATGGACAAAATAAAATAATGTAAAGTTTCGAAATTTTCGCGAGGACAGTGTGCCGTGTTGTATTGAATATAGTGTGAACTATGAACAGTTCACTTTAGCACCCTTTATTCGCACAGGTAGTTTACAAATAACAATGAAAAATTCAAGACATTACAATGAATAACGATTTTTTTTTCCGTTTGGGCCTTGCTCTAGGCCTCGATCACGCCTGATTGAAAGCGACTGATGAGGTCTATAATGGAACGAGCGTGCCCAGAAGATGCCTGTTCACACTTGTTGTGAAGGTAGACAGACGGGTTAAATGTGGAAGGAAACACAGACGCAGGCTGAGAGTTCCACACTTTGGCTGTCCGCATAATAAATGTGGAGGAGAAGCGCTGAGTACGACTGGTCGGGATATCAACCAAGTGCGATTATTATCATTGATTTTTTGGAGAAAACAGCAGATTTTGTGTTAATAAGCAAGGTAACATTTTAACGCAGAATCAATCAGTCGATGTTCCCTCACACGCATGTCCTACAAACTCAAAGCATTTATTTCAAATAAACCATTAACAGGCAGTTTTGAATTGTCAAAAAGTTGATCAGTTAGTCAGATAGTTGAAGCTATTCCAAAACGCAGATCTATGTGGAGAAGAACGGGTAAGAAACTCCAAGTTTTCATAAGCTAGATATTACAAAATCGTGGGTACAAAATATAAGATTAATAATAAGCCCTGGAAGTTAGAAGATTACCAGTCGCAACCGACGGCGCCCGTTCACGAGCAGAACGCGTGGATCAGCATCATCCAACCCACCCATTTTGTAGGGAACCGAATGATCCACGCGCCACCATCAGTGAGACATTTAAGTGAGCATGACATACCGTCAACTGCCATGCTCATTCAGGTCAACGTACATCATAACCCCCTCATAATCCCTTCCACCCTGTGTGTGTGTGTGTGACCTAGAGTTGAATGGAATATAACCAACTTCACACCTTGTTTCAACATATCATTATCATCTCCAGTACCTATCTTATCAGAAGATCAGTGATGCAGATACTGTCTAACAATATTGATATACCCATAGATTTAAGTTTATATTTCAATGTACGTAACTAAGTAAGTATAGCGAAAACAGAAATTGCTGATTTTTAACCAGATGTTTAAAAAAAAATCGAAGAAATCCGGGAAACACGAGGGAAATATAAAATTTGGGAATGTCCAGGGGCTTCCCCGAATGGATTTTTAAAACTCTCACCATGTAGCGATAGTGTGTCGTATGTCGTATTACTGACCACCAAAACATCTTATGCAAAGTAGATGGCCAAGACTTACATAACGCTTTCACTGTAAAAAGTTATCAGATCTAATTTAGGGACCCAAAAAGTACCCCCCCCCCACCCTAGAGGAGATGCCCTAGAGGTTTTACTTCATAAACACACCTGCAACCCCATTACTGGGGGAAAGAATCAGATTTCTGAAAAAAAAAAGAAAATCTCGTTTGTTTGTAAATCCTAGCTTGTATACCAAATTTCAGCTTTTAAGGGTTTCGGGAAGTGCCCTAGAGATTTTGATGAGTGAGTCAGTGAGTCGCACGTTTTGCATTTTATGTAGCTAATGAAGTTAGTGACTTTTCGTTGTTTCCATAACGTTCTACTGAAAACGTGCGAACTGCCTAATACGTATTTCTGAAATTGTCGATTCGCCCACAAATAAATTAACTTGGTGCGAATCGAGTACAGAAAATAAAATAATGTTTAAGTTTTGATTCGCCCTTTTCGGGCGAGTTAATTCGTGCGAAGCGACTAATAAGCCATTAAAATGATTTAAGATTTGTTTAGCGGCACAAAAACTGTTTTCCTTATGAACGATATTTTTTTAAATTGCTGTGACAGGAAAAAATATTGATGCCAATTATACAATGTACCACACAATGCGCACGAGCAAAACGACCAACATCGATAAAAAATATGTTAGGTGAACTCAGTTAGGTTTTGAAATTCTAATTGTGAAGGTCATCACATTTTTTTAGAAGTTTTGTTTATATTTGGCAAAAGTGGAAAACTTAAACATTTTTTTAAATTATCACTGCGCACGCTCAGCAGACCTTGTATTATAAAATAAAGTATTGCCAGCTAATTTAATTTGACCCTGTATATAAGATTACCATACCGACCTACCTACACACATCTAAATACCAGATGCCGAAAATAATAATTTTAATGCCATTAATGAGTCACCTCAAGATATCTTTAATAAATTGTATCTTTCTCATTAATAAATGTCTCTCTGCCTGTAACACCAGGAAGCTGCCAGCAATCGTATTTAATCGAAATTTTCTATTATCTAACAGTTAGAGGTCAGTTTCATATACCGATTTCACGGTAACAGTTAATGTCGTATTAACTATTATCTGACTTCCTATTTGACAGTGCTGACAGTGTCATTCGCTGCTGACCGAGTTAAAGAATTTACATTGTAATAGTTGTTCTCGCTTGAAAGGCGTTCGTAAGGAACTGCCTCGTTGGTATAGTGGTCGCAAGCGCGTAGGGTCCTGGGTTCTATTACTTCAATTCCCAAGTCGGGCACAGTGTTATCGTGTTTTTCCGTCAGGAATTTCTCAGTAGCAGAACGTAATCTGGATTTATGCCCGGAGGATGGCAAAAGGCTGGCCCCTATTACTGGGAACTTAAAAAATAACTGTCAAAATGTGGGTGTATTATTTACTAGGTTAAGTTGTAACTCGATAATTCATAACATATATTCTAGCCTGTAATCCCCGAAGGGTTAGTCAGAGGTGCACCTATAGTGCACCCGCATAATAAAGCTGACGAGTTTGTTTATTTAAACGCGCTAATCTCTCGAATATGATATAATAATAGCCCAAAATTCTAGAGAAGACTATAGGGTATTTATCATCACGCTAAGACCATTAGGAGCCGAGCAAACAGAAGCAACGCTATGCGAAAAATGAAGTAAAGGCGTGGACAGGTAATGCCATGCGACTGGGTGGGTCGGGAGAGCAAGAAATTTAATAAATACGATAGAACACGAGCTATCAATGATTTTAAAGCGTGTAATCCCGTTGTCCCCGTAATCTGTGTCCCCGTCACGGGGACAATACGTCAAAAACTTCCTTACCGTTGTCCCCGTTTTATACATAAGGACAACGGACAGTTAAGATTGCACGTATCGTTGTCCACTATAAATTTTTATTTCTTTTTTAAACGTGAGTAGCGGCAATCCTTGAACTGAAATGGAAGGTATTTTGTATATAATAGATTTTAAATTATAATACAGAAACAAATAAGAAATGGTTAATGATAAAAAAATGGATACTGATTTTTTTTGGAAAAAAGTATCCTGCACGAAGTACCAGGTTGTCACAACTTGGTAGGACCTCACCTAACATTGGTAGGTTTGTCAGCTAGAAAACGCTTTAAGCCTTCGAAATACCAGGTTGTCATAACTTCGTAGGATCTAACCAAACATAGGAGTAATCATATTAAAAATAATATATATTACAACATTTTCCGGGGACAACGGGAAGTAATTCTAATTATTTGATTAAATTCCCTTTGTCCCTTTTAACGGGTACATGGCATACGGGGACATCTGGAATACACGTTTTAAAGTAGGTACTAAAGGTGCAGCATTAACAAAAAATTAAAATATTTTCTGCTTTTATCGGTCTCTCGTTGCAGATAGTATTATAATGTCCGGGACAAAAGAAGGAATAAAGTTGTAAAACAACTTACTCGTACCATCTAGTACAGTCGTGCGTTGTGGTTCACCACAGAGTATCCGATATCCCTAGGGAATTGTGTGATGGATTTAACACAAACAAGAAAGTCTTGTTTTTATAGCTAGAATGCGAGAACAAAAAGAACCTTCACCCCTTAGTTTTAAGTCAGGTTGTTGAACAACTGCAAGAATAAATACATAAGTTTTGGGGACTGAACTAAACTATAGGTTTGCTATGAACTCGTTTATTTCCATCCATTCTTTGGTACATGGGAAAAAGTACTGGCTGTTGCCCGGCGTCTTTGTTTGCGTGTATTTTGAATTTCATCATTTATCATACAAATATCCAGATTAAAAAGTTACAGTTACTTCGCATTTATAATTATTAGTCTGTAAAAATATCGCAGCGGGATAATATCGCGCACTCATGAACGCACGGCTTAGCGCCGAGAGTTGAAAGTCGAACAGTGTTTTTCGACGTGCTAAGAAGCACGCTGTTGGATTCTCAACGCTAGGATTAACACCGAGAGTTAAAAATGCAGTGTGCGATATAATCCCGACGCGATACTTTTTTTTAAATGTGGGCTTAAGTAAATAAAGTAATCCCAGGATTCGTAATTCGCTACAAATCCTTTAGTGCATATTATGTTATGTCTTTCACCTCAGTTTTATTTCTATCACAAAACTCAGATCAATGGCCGTCATTGAAATCTACACCGGTAATCTATCCTCGAATTAAGGGCACTGTCACACGGCCAGCCGCCGCGCCGCTCTCAATTTAATAAACCTTCGGGACTGAACAATATATTCATCGGTACCGGTTTTTAATGTGGAACAACTAGGTTTTTCCTTTCCGTTAATTGTCATGCCGGGTCTGTAACCGTAGGCTATTGTTGCAAGCCGCTCAGGGACGGAGCAGTTGAGTTCAATTTAATATGGCTAGTTATAACCTTATGACCGGGTTTACCGAGGTGGTTGACACTTTCGAAATAAGGTTTCACGTTTGACAGCCGTTTTAATTGTAATTTGTTGAATTTCCTGCTTTTTAAATGTAGTGATTCGCTTGAAGTATTATTTAATTACAGATTTTCTGATAAAGATTGTTTTATATTACGTTTAGCAAATTTATGTAAAAATATTACATTAGAGATAAGAAAACATTCAATCGGAACGTGCTTCAATTGACTTTGGTGTGTTTTATTACTTTTACACCTATAAGTAGCAAACTGACCTTTAGCAGAAAAATATCTGGTTTGTAAAGAAAAATCAAAGAACAAGATGTTTTTGGGAGTAGTTTGGTATGGCAAGACCGCTGCCTACGTGCACACAGCGACCTTGACAGTTGCAAGAAAAACGGACCGGTACGGGTCTTCGTGTGATAAATACCGATACCAATAAGTACAAACCATCGTTGGTAGCCATTTATTGAGTAATAAACGATTAATGTGGGCACTCACTGGACGAATAAAAAGCAGACCAGAGGGGTTGTTGTGTGACACACTAACAGTAGGAATGGCTTTAATTTTGGCAGTTCAACGACATTCATTGCGTTATTTATGTTGTTAATTTGTTCGAACGTAGGAAGCAATGAATTCTTAATTAAAAATAGTTTAGATTGGTAGTGGAGCGACTACCAATCCGACCTCCACAACCCCGTTACTGGGTAATACGAGACCCATTGGTAAGATTAGTTATCACACATTCGGGCTTCTGACCACCCGCAACAACTGTCAAAGACCAACAACACAAATGACAGCCGGGACCAACGGCTTAACGTACTTTCCGAGGCACGGAGGGTCATGGTATGTAAAGATGTTAACCTTTGTTAACTAATATGATCTAATAACCACTATGTACAAGTGTTAGGTATCTACAACACGTCGCATTGGAGAGGTTACGCCAACAAACATAAAATAACACGTAATTTATTATGTTGTAAGCAATTATGTGTTGTTCCATTGATTAACAATTATTCTTGCTAGTGAGTTTTTCTTTGTGCGAGGTTGATGTTTGCTACATGCAGATTGTCGTTTGAGTTTTTAAGATGGATCTTCTTCACTCGGGATATTTTAATTCAGGTAATTGCGTAACACACTAAGACGCACCACGCGTCGTGGCGCAGATAGTGTTGCCAACTTTTTTTGACAAAAAAAAAACGTATAAAATGGTTTGAATAGGAAAAAAATAAAGTATTTGGAAGAAAGTTGGTGTTTTTCAAATTTCGTGTTTTCATTGCCTTATAAACGCATTTTTGTGTGCTTTTAGCACATGCTAACAATTTTTTGCTATGTTTAAAAAAAAACGAAGCTTGTTTGACAATTAAAATTAAAATTTAAAATTCTACGCGCGTTCAGACAGCACTGCAGCCAAGTCTGTCCTGTCCTGGTATATTGACGTCACAACTGACATCTTACATTTCATTCTTATTAGTTATTTACGTTGTTGAGCAGACACATTTTTCGAACATTTGAAGCAATGGATTAGCAATATCCTTTAATATTTCCCAGATTATGATTATTAGTGTCTTTCGCATTTAGGGTGTGCTTGATCTTGCCGTTGTAAAATTATTGCCCAAGGTTAGTAACGTAAGAATGAATTTCTCAATACATTATGCATTAAAAATTAATTCCACTAATTAACCGACTTCAAAAGGAGGGAGCTTCAACCGACTTCAGGAGGAGGTTCTCAATTCGACTGTATCGTTTTTAATGCATAATGTATTGAAGCCATGTATAATCCTACTATCCTAATAATACTAAAAATGTGAAAGTTTGTATGTTTGGATGTTTACAATATGTTTGGATGTTTGTTACTCAGTCACGCAGAAACTGCTGACTGGATTTGTATGAAATTTGGCACACAAATAGATTATAACCTGGATGTTAATCCAATGTGCCAACGTAATACTGGGATGAAAATTATTCTATAAGTATGTTAATTAATATAGGATACTTTTCATCCCGGTATTACGTTCCCGTGGGACAATTTCCGGCCTCCACGCGGGCGAAGCCGCTGGCAAAAGCTAGTAACTTATAAGTACCTATCGGTAAACGGAGTACCAAAACATTGATTAATTAGACTAGACTACATTAATAGCGTGCTGTATAATATTCAACCCTCGCCTCAAGAGACCAGAGTTGGAAATCTAACAGCGCGCTTTTATTTAAGGTGGATCTTGTCGAAATTTTTACCATACAAACTTCGGCAGTGTATTCATCCACTGTTCGTCAATGTACATCAAAAATGAAACATGGTATCGATTTGTCTCATTATTAATATTGTCTGTACGGAAACAGAATACTAAAATAAAAATCCATTAAAAATTATGAGCCAAGAAAGATTCGTTTTTCTTGCTAATTTAACCTAACTTTGGGCGTGTTTAATAAAAGAAGTGTGAAATCTCCAAAGCCAAGTCGGTACCGACAAAGCTCAAATACCGAAAAGTTCAATAAACTTATGCAATGGTTTTTTCTGCAATGGTTTTTTCATAAAACCCGATCTTCCGAAGGACTTCTCTTAATTTTTTACGCGCCTGTTTAATTTATCTGATCCTGCATCTCACTCAATAAAGTTGAGCGTGTAGACTAGCGTCTAACTGCTCATCACTGATACTACCTGTGTCGGACACGATGCCTGGTGAGACATCGTGCTTTTTAGCCGGGCCCGTGAGTTCGAGCCCGCGACTAGATTCCCCGTAAGCATTAATTTAGGTGTCTCCCAGTATCAGTGAAAACGGAAATTACGAATTGAGTTTGTGACCTAAGTTATTGCTGGTTCAACCAACCACCTGCTAGCCTACCCCCAATTGACCAGACAAGCTGCAAGCTGACCTCCCCGTCCCTATCCTAACTCATATTAAGTTACGATCTTCACAAGTGTTCCAATCAAGTTCCATTAAGGTAAATGAACGCTCGTTTTTATTAACGAAGCGTTTCTGTGATTAATCTGTGCTGAGACAGATGTTTTTCGGAGTAGCGAGATGAAACCGAAAGTCAATTTGATTGAGCTCTGCTATGATTTAATTCCATGCGATGGCCATATTTTGTTATTTAAATTGATGTTTTCGGTTTTATTACTCGCGTGTTTGTCTTTATGACTAGTTTCAATGTCTGTTATGTAAACAAGTATCTCCCAAATGCCATCATAGCATCGTCATCGTCATCATTCTTCTGCCCTACTTATCCCGATTTATTTGTGGTCGGCGCAACATGGCTTTTTTTTCCACACTTCTCTATTAGTTGTTATCTCGATAGTCACTCCCTTTCTAACCATATCATCATTCACACAGTCCATCCATCGTTTCTTTGGTCTCCCCTACTCTTATAGCCATCGATATTCATACTCATTTTCACATGCCCATACCATGACAACCGAATTTCACACATCATCATCAGCCTTTTATGTTCTGCTAAGAACAGCCCTCCTCCCGCTGAAAGGACGTGGGCCGTATTCCACCACGTGGGCTCAGTGCGAATTGGTAGATGTCATTTGTCTTGGATTTTTTAAAATTCGTTTTCCTTCATCGTTTTGAGAGCAGTGGTGATTAAATAATTTCATAAAGTAAAGCCCCTCTCCGGGTTCGAACCTATGAACTATAAATTACAGGCTGAACACTGCTCTATTGCCATGTATTTACAACTAAATTTTGAAAATGACTTTTGATCGGAGGTCATTGAAAAACAATCATCATCTGCCTAGACTTTTCCCAACAAACAATGTTGGGGTCGGCTTCCAGTCTAACCGAAAGTAGCTAAGAATTACATGGAGCGACTGCCTATCCATATACGACAATAATAAGCTAATTAATATAGGCACAAGTGCACGAGTTATTGTGTTGCCTGTGGTGGTGAGTTCTAAATCAGTTTCTTTGAGTATCACGATTTCGTTCTCGCGGTTTCCTAGTTGTGGTCTACACACAAACCCTACTCTCGCTACTCTCAAATGATAAGCTCCACCAGCTTGCTCACTTCCTCTCTTATATAAGACACATTTTAACTCTGCCTATGTAATTTCAGCTGAGTATTTTGCATGTTATTAAAAGTTGTTAGTTTCATATTACACGTAATTGCGATTAGATTAGATTTCACCTGATTACTGTGGCTTGTGGCTTCCCTGTTATGTACTTACGCTGAACACACTTTAGGTAGCCACGAGCCACTCAACAATGGGTACCAGGTGAAAGAAGCAACGTAGGCTGCGAAATTAAAATTTTCTTACGATTTATTTGCATTTTGCAGAACAGTCCCAGGTTGTTTCGCGCACTGTAACACGTATGTATGTGAATGTGTATTCCAGTGAATGACTTTTTCAATAGCCTTCAATGGTACAAAATGAACACAATTAAAGATTAATGATTTTAATTATTTAAATACATACGAGTTACGGTCGCGAATCATATTTTATTCAACAACATACAATATTGCACTGACCTGCAAAATTGCAAAAAAACACAGGCCTTAAGTAACAGAAAATAAACAAACAAACAGTGGAAAATATCAAATCTCTATTTTCGTGAGGGCAATAAACCAAATATGCTTTCACTATTCTTACCCCCTCCAGCCTCCCCGCGCACATGATCTCTGTCTCATTATGAAACCTCGAATAATACCTGCGTTAGGGGAAAGTATTTTAATGCCAAGTTAATTGGGTGCCGCCAGACGCTCTCCAATTATATGTTATTATTACAGTCGACTTCTGCACACGGCCCGTTCTATGCTAATACAAGTGCCCACGTTAAATTCAATTATTCAAGTGTCTTTACGTAATGTTCGAAATTAATACCGGCTTGTGAGATGATCACATGTCGAACAATCGATTGCTGAGCTGCCTTTTGTGTTCCTAATCACCCGCAAATTGGTGTAATGAGCGCTGACGACATCACGTCATGCGCTCGGCGCGGGCGCAACGGTCTGCGCGTTTCACAATAACATAGAATGCTAGAACACCACTAGATCTGTTTAATGCGCCACATTGTGATCAATTGACTTTAATAGAAAGGTCGCGGTAATTACATTAGCGACGCTCTCCTAATGTGTAACAGTGACCCCAGCTGATACTAACCGCGCAACACCGTCACAGACGGAGAAAGGAGATTAATCAAAATAGAGCAGTCTGTTGGTAGATTATAGCGATTTTCAGCGTTTAGGCGACGTACACACGGACGTAATAAAATCGCGGCGGAATTATTTTGCGAACTGGATTTGCAACTGTCGGTGTTGAACCGAGCATTCAGAATTCAACAGAGTCCAACGTTGTGAGTCCCAGCGCGTCGAAAAAACATAATGTTCGATTTTCAACTCTCAGCGCTGAGCACTACGTTGAAGATCCAGTGCACGAAAGAATCCCGCCGCGATGTTATTACGTCCGTGTGAATGTCGACTTATCGAGCAGGGTACACAAAAATACGAGTGCGCGGCGGAGGAAATAGCAGCAATTTCGTCAGTGGAAAGTTGTTTGGGCGTATCTGTTGATATCATTGTATCGGAGGTGGTCTACATCGGGTTTCCGATCCCTCGGTGGTTACAATGTAACTGTACAGCCGGTTGACTGATGGCTGGCGTTGTGGAGACGCTAATGCCATGAACTGGGTCAGTGGAAACTGCGGCGTGCGCCTACAACTAACACTTGGAACTTGTACAAACACATGTGGCCGGTATTAGGGCACGTCGATACGATACTACCGATTGTTATAATTGTACAATCGACGATAACAAGGACGTAATAATATTCGGTTCGGTATTATTCGCGCACTGAATCTTCAACGCTTTGTTTAGAGAGTTGAAAATCGAACAGTGTTTTTTCGACGCGCTGAGATGCACTCTGTTGGTTTCTCATTGTTCGCTTCAACACCGAGAGTTGAAAATCCATTGCTCGATAGAATGCCGCCGCGATATTTTTATCTATAAGTACCTATATACGTAACGCTCTTAAAAGTATTGTTTCAATTTTAATGTCGCAACTGTTTGGTCAGATGAGGTGTTAACAAGATGTTGGACGCAATTTAGAAAGGTGTTTATTAATATTGGTAGGTATAACTGCTAGTACCCAAGTTTTTTCGCTCGTTTCAAGCGTGAGGCGTGCGAATAGCGCCTATTGGACACGCGTTTCCTGTGTACAGCACAATGAAAATGTTAGACAATGAGGGGTTTTGTGAGAGACCGTGTTTACAAAACAGACGCAACAACCTTGCTGCTTGGGTGACGGCTGATAAGTTATCTTTATTGTTTGCTAAAACGGAGACTTGTTTTTTTTAATGATTTTTTTGCTGATGATAGATGCTGTAAACTGTTACTACACACATGCAAGCACTCCATATTGCCAAGATAAATGCAAGGTAATTGCCTGTCGTGTTATTAGTCACGTACCATCAAGTGACGCGGCGACACTATGGTTGTATGTCTAGTAGGTAGCTACAATCATGGTTTACGCTGTTTTTGAGTGCTCTAATGTTCGTATATGACGCGTCTATTTATAATATGCAAGAGTCATTGCATGCAAGAGTTAAATGTTTTTTTTTTTTCGTGCTACTTATATCGCAAAATCGGAAGGCCAACCACAGCCGTTTTTAATTTGTTGAAGCCTGTACGTTACCAGGCTATCCTGTAGGTAGTAGGATACTGGGGATGGAGCATCTAGGATGCAAGAGCGACCGAATTCAGCTAGAAATTTGTAGCTCCCTGCCTCGAATAGCCTGCCTAGAATGACCACGAATATGAATCGTGGGGCCCTAGGCAGTTTCTCCGAGTTGCCAATGTTGAGGTCCCCGAGGACATCTGTGATATCTCGATGCCTTGCGAAATGACAAATTGTCAAGTCGTACCTATTAGCAAAACTTTAGAAGTTTTGAGGCTGCTAATCAAACTACCTAGATACCTACAAACACGTGACTAACAAGAACTTCCATTATATATAAATTAGCCCAAAGTACGGACAATATTTTTGCAGTTTTTGTAATAGTAAGTACAGTTATCATCTCTTGGGAAGCAGGTCGTATTTAGTTGGAAGACAAGAGGTGAACGCTCTAGACTTGAAAACATTTGTGTCAATAACACATTATTATAAACATTTGTGTCCAGAAATATCTTTGCGTGGAAGCAAATTACTGCTATGATGGTTCATGTTGTTAAAATTGAATAGCTAATTTTATTAGAACTAACATAATTAATAATGGAATAATTAAATATAAGCTTATTAAGCTTCAACTCTCGTTGTTTAACCCTGAATTGAGAATCCAACAGAGTGCATCTCAAAGCGTCGACAAATGAACATTGTGTTTTACTACGCACTGCGAAGAAAATCTAATATGTACCGTAGTGTTTTGTGGACGCGGAGACTCACTCGCGCTGCGCTTTGATCGAATCTCAATGCTCTGCTCGGTTCAACACCGTGAGTTGTTGTTTTATTACGTCCGTGTGAACCTCGACTTACTCAGCCAACTAATGAGAAGTAAGAAAAGTAAGATCAAATTAGTGTAATCAGAAGAATGCTATTTCCGGTGACGCACATTCTCTTTAAAACCCGTGCCACCCATACAGATCGTCACATGGAAAGGCTCCGAGTGGAATAACAATGAAGGCCATTCAATTTGAGGTTTTGAATAAAAGTGATATACATATTATAGTGAAGAATTCTTCTTAGAACCTAACCTGTCCGAGTCGGGTGCTCCAAGTCCCGAGCTCCCTTCGCTCGCCCTTGCATCTTAGGTTCTCATTGTCTTTTTGCTTACCGAGAACACCCGAGTAGGATAGTACATGCAGTAAGTAGTCATCGTTGTGGTCCATCAGTAAGTTGATTCTGTTACGTCACGTTTCATAAGTACGTATAGGAATGTCAAGGTCAACCACTGAATCTTAATAAGGTGTCCAGTCAATGGTAGGTTGTAACTTGTTGTAACGGTCATTATTCCCGCAGAGATGCGCGACGCGACAGGCGATGTGACTTTGGTAGAAGAATTTCTATGAAAACTTCACGTAAGTTGTTCTACCACAATCGCATCGCACCTTCGCGTCATGCTTGTCTGTGGAAGCTGTACGATGCCTTTATAGCTCTTCATACGAACAATTAAACATATTTATTATACGCAGTACAAGTAAGTATACGTGTGAATTAGCGCATACAAAAAACATTGAGATTCTCATACAATAGAAGACAATATGACAATAACTTAGCGGTGAAGGTCTACGCACTTAGAGGGCTTATGAACCTCTTGAAGAATAAACACATTAAGCTTGTTAGTTATATATTATATCAGAAAAATGAATGTTAATACAGATTAATAAAATGAGATAATTCAAGCGACACGCCCACTGAACGATTGAATGGAAAGTCGAGTGAAACCGAGCACGATATATTAGTGATAAACATTCGAGAAATTAACCTGGACAGTAATACTGATTTAATTTGCTGTATATACGGATATTGCTGTGGTTATAAATATTGTGGATATTTAAAAAACGTGCGTAAAGCTACGATTTCCTAGGAGAGCGGTAACCGCTGGCAGCTAGGCCGCAGTGACGGCGGTCAGGAAAATGATGGCAGCGGGGTTTCATCATCATCATCATTTCAGCCGAAAGACGTCCACTGCTGGACGTAGGCCTCCCCCAAACACCACCACATCGACTTCTGTGCTTCTCGTATCCAGTGGATTCCTGCGGCGTTCACCAGACCATCGGTCCATCTTGTGGGAAGCCTTCTAACGCTTCGTCAGCGGGGTTTGACTTCAAATAATCAGCGTATACTGTTCCCACTGCTGGGACACAGGCAGGCCTCCTTTCTTTTGAGAGGGAGTGGGCTGTAATCCACCACGCGGGCACAGTGCGTGTTGGTAGATGTCACGTGGAATTTTTTGTTCTAGGACATGCGCCGGTTTCCTCACGATGTTTTCCTTCACCGTTTTGAGAGCAGTGGGTTCGAATCTATGGTTTTACAACACGTAAGCCGGGGCTGTTACTACTTGGGCACTGGGTTCGATTTGACGGTGTCAAAAATACTCTCTAGGAAAACACATCAACATACTTTCATAAATAACGTTTTAATGACGTGATTCGCGCGTAATAAAAAAATAAAACATTTCACCTGATGTTAGAGATTGACACTATTGACAGCTCACTTCACCTAAGTATTCACGGTGATATTTTTACAGAATCGACCCAGAGCCGTGTCTGCACTCTGTTTAAAAAAAAAGATATTCTGATCTCAGCACATAAAGTCGTGAGTTACTGTGCAGTGGCGATACCTGCGTGTTGTACATGCGGGCAGCTGCCACAGCATCCGCACTCATTACCACCGGCTTTACAGAGCGGAAAGTAATTATGTGTACACATCCTTATATCACTTCCAACGCTTAGATTACGCCTATATTCGTCCGACGTGACGAAGCGACGTTACTTATAATGTTTTTACTTTAGATTAAATGTTTTTTGCATCCGAGTCAGTAATTTCCCAGGGAAAACTTGCGTCCGTCTTTGAATCAGTTTTCTTTTGTGATTGCGATGAAAAGCGATCAGTACGGATTTAGAATCAGTCGTAACCGTAGCTCTGTAGGTCAAATAAAAACTGAAATGCGGCATTTCAAACATTGGCAATGCATTGCGATGTATGAAATACCTGGCCTAAGAGTTACCGGCGCATTTATAATATTACAACTACAAGTCATATGTATAGGTTGAACTATGGAGTCTTAAAAAATCTTTGATTTAAAACAAACATCTAGTTTACCTTCCTGATTCGGCGCAGTGGTTCTGGAGGTATAGGCGTACTAACGGACAGACAGCGGTGTTGTGTATACATACCTCCATTTATAATACAGCGGTTTATAAATTGGATTATTGAGATTATCCAGAATACTAACAAATATCTAGTCTAGGCCACACGTGTGAGCTATCCGAAGCACTAGGAGTATTTATAGAACTTTTTTATACTGTCTGGCTCAAAATATTTTCGGTTATTTTAAACATCGCGTATCGCTGTACGTTGTAAACTTACATAGTAGGTAATAAATGACGACATAGAAAAAAAATCAATTTTTTAAATAAGTTTTTTACTAGGAGTTGTTGGTTCCGGCTATCATTCGTGGATATGGCAGTTGTTACAGGTCGTCAGTAGCCCGAAAGTCTGGCAACCAGCTTAACCAAGAGTTATCGTGTTACCCAGTAACTGGGTTGTGAAGGTGAGATAGGCAGTCGCTCCTTGTAAAATATTCAGCTTCATCCAGTTTACCTGAAAGCCGACCCCAACGTAGTTGGGATGAGGCTAGGCAGATGATGATGACTAACAGCGGATCTTTCGAAACCATGCATTTCCGGATATCCATGTCCGGACATATCCTGTTATTTTCATTTCAGCCTTGAATTTATAACGTCAGCTTACTAAAAATCTTTTTTTTCCAAAACAGAACTGCGAATAGATAAATAGATTACAGATAAAAGGCCTGCGCCGGCGAGGGACTTTTGTCCGCGGAGGACTAAAATCCCCGAACATATTCCATTCGCATTTGCGGGGTCATTTTAGTCCTTAGTGTGCGTTATTCGAAACAGTTTATAAGGGATCTATTGTATTACCGACGAAAAATTTCTGCGCTGGGGGTCTAGAATGATATGCTGAATTCATAGTTAAAGCTTGCGCACTGGATAAAAAAATATACTGTATTGGTGGACAAAAAAGTACCGCGTGGATAATCCCTCGTCTGCGCAGGCCTGTAAATGTAAAAAAAAAAAATCACGTAACGTAACATTAATAACAAGTTACAAGAAATGCAGCATAAATAATTTATAAACAAATACAAATACTCTATTCGTTGTAAAACTTACGTCATGACCGTCCATATTTTGTGTACTTATCTTTATGACAAGAACGCTAGCTAACAATTAGTGAGGCGGTAACCACGTGACGACGAAGCCGCCGCCATTATCCACTCATATATTTAAAACAAACTGTGAGCGAAAGATAGTGCGTGAAATTCATTATCATGTATAATTAGTTACTCATATGAAACATAAAGTCGGTGATAAAACCGCTTAGAATTCCACTTTGGTACAATTTGGAAAAATGGTAATTGAATTCGGAAACCCATCACATCACACATTCTGTCAAAATACCTAACCCATAATTGACACAAAACACTAAATCAAATCAAATAAACATGGAAGAAGCTCACACAAATCTCTGATAATAACACAAATAATGATTTATTCCACCACGACGACGTTATGATTTAACACGATATTTGCATTTATTACGCAACATCGATCACAAACTATAAATTTTACGTTTTGCATTAAAGCGCAGGCCACACCGTCAGCTAGCGAGCGAACGGACGAGCTGGTGGGCGAAGCGAGGCGAGGGAAACTATATTAACTAGCCGAAGTTTTGGTGAGCTAAACTGCTCCTGGTTGGAGGCTTTGAGTTCGCTTAAGGCCGCCACACGATAGTCTGGTTAAGTAGTTACGACCTCTCAAGGTCAACTAAGAGATGCCATACACACAAAAAAATGACAAGCTAAATTATGTGGGTTCACACTTCACACCGAAACTACGGACGTACGGACGGGCGAGCGAGTGGGCGGACGTGAGAGCGAGGAGAGCGTTTCGTCTCATTGTCACTGTCTCTCGCGCGCAGTTGCATAGCGCATGTCATAGAGCCGAGCGAGCATCGTTTCACCTCTTTTCATACTTCGGTTCAAACCGCGAACTACAGAGCTAAGCTACGCTGACGAGGTGAACGGATAGCATCGCTAGCATCGTCGGATATTTCGTTCACATCGTTTGTATCAGTGACGTAGCTTATTTCTGTAGTTCGGGGTATGAACAGAAGTATGAAAAGAGGTGAAACGATGCTCGCCCGGCTCGCTCGCTAGCTGGTGGTGTGGCCTGCGATTTATGTTCCAATAATGTAGCGGTTTGTGAGAGCGATAATATTCTGACGTTACATAATTTACGTAATCTGAGGCCAGTGGGGCAGGCCGACGTTTCGCTAATTGATTGTCATCCTTTCTACGTCCGGATTATAGAGCATTCACGTTGACTTACCTAGTTTGAAACTAATTGGACTAAGGGCCGAGCTCTGTCAAGCAAGCTGAGTTACTGAGTAAGACTGTAAACAGTATGCAGGATCGTAAGTATTGAAGTTTATCGTTGGGTAGTTGGGTACCTATCTACCTATACATTGATCTGAGGGGTAATTGCGTAAAGGCTGCCGTGGACAAGCGCGACGCTACAGTGCGAGGAGCCACTAGTGGAATTAATTGTTTCTATGAAAACTTTTTGAAATTGTTCCACTAGAATCGAGTCGCATCGTCGTGTCGCGCCTGACTGCAGGAGCCTTAATACCCAAACAGATAGATATGACGTTCATTTTGACAATTCAACAACATTTATTGCGTTATTCACGTTGTTACGCAGACCAGTTTTTCGAATATTTGAAGCAATGGATTGACAATATCCTTCAAAATTATTCAGATAGTGATTGTAAGTGGTGCAAGGGTCGCGTCAGTGTTGTATCGACATGCTCATGAATTTCATAATTAGACCACGGACGTAAAAATATCACTATATTTTGAACTCTCGGTGTAGAACCGAGGATTTAGAATCCAACAGTGTGCTTGTTACTTATTTGAATAAGTTTACCTGATTTACATATTTATTCGTACCAAACGCTTGCTCAAATGAGACCTTAACGTTTTACCTTAACTCAAAGTGCAAATGTGACTGTTACCCTAAGTATATCACTAACATAGAAACTTATTCAACTATGCATAGCTTGAGCCACACAACAATGACATTTCTTTGAAACATTTGAATAGTGCATAAAGCGCCGTTGTCCATTGCCCCTGCTTTGGTCAGTTATTCTCAGTTATAACTGTCTTACGTTATGTATTATACATTATCATCATGATGCATGAAAATAGCCTCCATGATACTTAAAATGTAAATACTACTACTACTGTTGCTACACTAGGGCACATAGCCCACTTTGTTGCCTGGCTAATAATTTTGTAACAGTACTGGCTTCCGCCCGCGGCTACACCCGCGTGGTATGTAGCTGTCCTTCCCCAGGTTTCATAGTAGGTACCAAATTTAATCAAAATCAGTACAGCCGTTTTGGTGATGAGCCATGCAAACAAAAATGCACCTACCCCACACATTCGTATGCCACTACTTGATATGTAAACGACAGTTAACAAAAGACTAAAAACATCATCAAAATACAGAAAGTGGATTAAATACGTAGCAGTGGTCGCCTATGGTCGAAATTCGACTATAATTATTATTCATTTAAATTTTAATCAACAATAATCAAAAATATTATCTTTCTGCACTCCTTCTGCATATAAACTTTAACCCCCTTATTTATAAAAGTTGCTTAAACTTAAGAGATATTTAAACGTCAAAAATGTATGGCTAAACAAACGCTAATCATTACTTAACTTTAAGTTGCGTTTATGAATATGGGGGTATCTGTGCCAAATTTCATACTCCTCAGTTAATTTTGTAAAAGGGGTACTTCGTATTAATATATAGATTTATAGAACCTAACGCAAAAACTACCCAAGCAACGTTAACAAAATTTATATGGGATCACCCCTAAAGCATACCCTATCTATTAAAAAAATAATTTTCAAAATCGATGGACAATTGCCTGAGATACTGCAGAACATACAAAAATACAGATGAAAGGAGAACCTCCTATATGAAGTAACACCATATTAAAATGGTGACTTTAAATAACATCTTTTCTCGTCTTATTGTCAGTGAGTAAAGTCTCACATGTAAACAGGCGTCCTCCATGGTCCACCAGCTCTCAAGTATGCGCCCCATCATGGACCACTGCGCCAATAAGTGGCTCAACAGATTCGCTCGATTTCTATTCAAATTGCATTATAATTTCAAAGTCATGTCGAGATATATTTATTGAGATGGAAGATTGTTGGTTTAACTTGCAAATATCCGTAAATGCCATTGGATAGTAAACTTTCGGTTTGTAGTTATGGTCCATTGAGTCTACTCTCTAAATCTGGGTCCGTCCAATAGGAGTTGATCCGTCAACACAAGTGTCAAATTAAATTTTTCAGTCGGACAAAAACTTAACGGGGGTAGGGACAACTGTCGAATCGTATGGTCTATCATTATTCATCCAGGTACGGAGTAAGTAACGCCCCGTAATTTCGGCCAAAACTTCGGATTTCGTGCTTAGGAAGTAGACCCTCAGATCGAAAATACCCGCCGGCTGTGCCGTCGGCATGTATGTAGGGGAGCCTTTACTTGTCAAAAGTGCCAGTTTCGGTGAAACGTCACGCATAAGCATAATCAGCCTCTAATGTTCCCACTGCTGGGACACTGGCCTCCTCTCTGGAGTGGGCCGTAATCCACCACGCGGGCGTCTCATGAGTTCGAATTTTTAGTTCTAGGACATTCCGATGTTTTCCTTTACCGTTTTGAGAGCAGTGGTGACAAATGAATTTACACAAAGTAAAACCGCTGTCTGAGTTCAAACCTACGACCTGTTAAGACTGCTCTGCCACGTCACGAGCTATCAGAGGCCCTAGTGTGGGTTTAATTTAACCATCTACACCAAACGCAGTGAGCGCGTTCGGCGTTCCGATTGGCCCTGGAGTGGTGACGGACCAATCGGAGCGCCAAACGCGCTCACTACGTTTGGTGTAGATGGTTAAATTAAACTCACACTAGGGCCTCTGTCATATGAAAAAACGTGGCCCAGCGCACATAATGAAGGGTTCTGTAGTTAGATAATTTTGTCCCAAGAACTTAATTAACTTTCCTGAGAAAAAAGGTTTTGACTGACGGACAGACGGACGGATGGACGGAGGGATCACGAGGTGATCAAGGATTCCGTTTTTCCTTTTGAGGTACGGAGGGTTCCATACCTCAGATGTGAAAAACAGCAGAGCGTGTAATGATGGCCAATGTGTCAATTAAATAAGTCTATCAGAACATAACTAGCACCCGATGTATAATTGCATAACACAGTAACAGCCCGAAGAAATGCCAAACTTAAGTGGCAGTGGGCAGGGCACATCGCTCGCTGAACAGATGGCCGATGAGGCCGAAAGGTTCTGGAGTGGCGACCGCGTACCGGAAGACGTAGAGTGGGAAGGCCTCCTACAAGGTGGACCGATGACCTTGTGAAGGCCGTGAGAATCCGCTGGATGTGGGAAGCACAAGACTGGTCGAAGTGGAGGAGCCTGGGGGAGGCCTATGTCCGGCAGTGGACATAGGCCTCCCCCAGTTTAGTTATGATACCTACCCCACACCGATTCGTATACCACTATTTCCTATGTAAACAACAGTGACAGGAAGCAGCAGAATGTCATCAAGATACATAAAGTGGATTAAAAACGTATTAAATATCGAGGCTGACGCAAAAACTACCAACGCAAAGTTAATAAAATTGATATGGGATAATACCTGAAGCTAACCCTATCCATTAAAAAAAGAATTTTCGAAACCCATCCACAATTGACGGAGACTTTGGGACAAACATAAAAAAAAAACACAGACCAATTGAGAACCTCCTCCTTTTTAAATTCGGTTAAAAAAGGAGCCTGATATGAAGAAGATAAGCTTGAAAATAATTGGTGGAAGCAAAGACACAGTTAATCCCAAGAATATTGCTCTAAATATGCAAGAAGCAGAGCGAACAGGCCCCGCTTGCAAAGCTGATACCACAGCAGTACTCTGCGCTATCGGGTCAATGAAATTTACACAAGTGCCCTTTTCAAATAATATCTATTGTCTTACACTACCGGTACCAAGTTTTACGTAACGTTTGCTTTTAGAATTCTCCGGCTTGCTTATTTGTATATTTCTATTAGGAAAGTCTACTGTTTTGTTGGAAACAAATTCTTCAATATTTTTATGCATTAATGAAGGTTTGTTAATTATTTTTAGGGTTCCGTACCTCAAAAGGAAAAAAACGGAGCCCATGTAGGATAACTTCGTGGTCCGTCTGAGTATGTCTCAGTCTGTCAAGACCTATTTTGTCAGGAACGCGAGGAGGTATCAAGTCGAAATTATTATCAAATACGTGGGTCAACGCTCCCTTGGAGCTCTAAATAAATCAACTCAGTAAAAAATACGGCCATAAGTAGTCAAATCTTCGGTATTTATACAGCAAAATGCATTTTGTTCAATTCAAAACAAAATGCATAAAAGCATAGCATAGCATGCATGCGTAAAAGTACTAAAGTCGCCGGAGCAACTTTGGTATAATATAACTATAAGCTATAATTTGAGATAAATTTCAATTCTGTTGGACTTACGCCCATTTTGACCGTAATCCTTAGGCAAAAAGGAGCTAGGTCTCACAGCACAAGTAAAAAAAAGGCCATAACTAGTTAATTTGTAGTTATATCACACAAAAAATATGTTTTTGCGATTACAAACTTACATTGGCAGTTAGTCGATGGTCTTACATTGCAACGTACTGCACGTTTTTAAACTACACTGTTAAGTAACTTTTTGGGATAAATTCATCCCAACTACGGAAACCATCATTGTGTGTGATCCGACACGCACCTGGCAGCTTTTGTGAACTAACCAGCTTGAACCATGTGTTTATTCTGTATGATTTTAATTTTAAGGTTTTCTCTGCTATAACATCTATTAATTTATACAGGAGTAATTAGTAAATTGTCATTAATCCTGTGGTATTAAAAGACCATTAATAGAACAATTGTAATTATGTCAAACTGGTTTTAAAATGAGTAAAGGTAACGGCGGTACGCAATCTTTTGTAACAAAATACTTTGTCGGTGAAAGCAATTCGTATGTTCGTGTAATTGCATAAGATTTGTTAGTTCTCATCGAAATATTCACCATTTGTATGCAAACATTTCGTTTAAGGGGGAAGCGTTTTTTGCTATTTGTAGGTCAGTGTCGGTTGCATCTTTATTAAAATACTAACTGACCCGTGCCCACTTCGTTGGGCGTTAAAATTTTATATCACTCAATAGATTACGACACGGTCGCGGTTCTATACCTATGTCGTATTATTTCATCCAAATTAAATGCAGTAAAAGGGAAAAGTCTTTTGTATTAAACACTTGAGACGATAAATTTACTTATTTTGATAAGAATCCATAATTGTTGACAATATTACCAATAAACATGACCTAACTGATTTAAATTATTTTTATAATATAAAAATCTACTTTTGTGACTTAAATATAATTATTATATTATGCTGTCGCTGAATTTTTCGGAACTCAATCATACGCCGTGAAATTTTTAATGGTGGTTGTCCCGCAGCGAAATGGTTTTGTCTTGGTAATACAATCGTTTTATAAACAAATAAAATATTAGAAACAAAAAATGGCAGATTAACCACTGCGAAAAATCACCACGTGCGAGAGTTTATTTTGCTTTGAACATTTATGCATCGCTGTTCCCTTTGTCGGAGGTGCGTGCGATTCGAATAGTACCTACAAGTTACCTCTAGTGTTACTATTGAGTAGTGTTTTATCGAGTTGATGATTTTTTTTTTTAATAATTTTAAAACAAAAATATCTTTATTTTTTTATCTCTATGCTTCGAAAGTACTCCTTATGGCAAGTTGTTCTGCCGCGGGAAAACAACCATTAAAATATCACGGTGTATATCTCTCGTTGTTTTAAGGCAGCGTTCGTAAGAAACGTTTTCGTTCGACCGTTTTTTCTCCGACTTACTTTGCAAATCCGAAAACTACGAAAAAGTCTTTTCATTTTTCGGGTTAATATATAACCTATGACACTCACAAATAACGTGACTTTCTATTGGTAAAAGAATTTTCAAAATCGGTTCAGTAGATCCAGAGATTACCCCTACAACCTCACACCTCACAAACTTTATACCTCTTTATAATATTAGTATAGATGATTCGCGACCGTGACAAGTAGGTATTAATAGAATTATACTCATTTAAACCAGTCTAGTACCATAGTCCCATTGAATGATTGAATGACATTATCATGAAAATTCATCCAACGGGATTAAATGAATTTAGAGAGTTGTATTCGTGATTTGAATGATTATAATTCTGTAAAACCATATTTGTTACCCTGGCACTTGCCCCTTAAGGCGGTTCACCGAGCAAACAACCTTGAGCATTCGGTCCCTCTTTGCGGTACACTGAATTCCGATACCCCCCCGCGCATGATTTCAGTAGTGAATGCGCCCCGATGTTAGAATAAAATCGTTATAAAATCAAAATTTGGTCTTAATAAAAAAATTCTACTTGCATATGATGCGTTCTTGATGATGCGTTCATGATTAATAAAATAATGCTTATTTCACGAAGAGATGCATGTTATCAATCATTGTTACTCATTTCTGTGGTATCGTTGTAAGGCTATTTGTTAAACAAATGCTACTAAAACGAAAACAACAATTGTGGAATCAAGATTATGTAGGATTTTAATAAAAAAATTTTTTAGTTGATATATCATTGAAATAACGAGTAGATAGCTCCAAAAAACTGCCCAAAACACGGCTGGCGAGAAGTTTTGGTACACAACGCGCCTTAATGTGAACTATTTCAGAGTAGGTACTCGGAGTAACTGAGTAAGTATTGTGCAATGGACATCCTTTCACAGTGCGCGTGCGGCTAACGAGAAGACATTTTGAAATTGTTAATTATTTTGAGTTTGATGACATGAAAATCATCCTACAAGACTAGCGAGACTAAGCGATTTGAAGTGAACAACAAATGTTTATTTAAATATAAGCATATACTTACAATATTTAACACAACTAACTAGGTACTAAATTAAATGACTTGACTAACTAAGTATAGAAATAAATACAAAAACAAGAGAAGGTACAGTCAGGCGTCGAAGTACTCGTCCGCATCGCTGTCATCCTGAAGCGTGCTCAGAAGACTGGCAGCATTGCTACGTTGAATGGCAATGCTGATTCTTTGGCCAGATGACAACTCACAGGACAACCAGCCCTCTGGTCAGGTGAAGTTTCGACTAATCGGAGAAATTTCTCGCGCACTCGGGCGCCGCGACCCAAGCGTTTCGACTCCAAACAGCTCAAAACTGTAGTTACCCATAAGGTAACTGCGCCGGTTGAACCTCAATAAATTAGATTTTTTATTAATATTTTTTATTGCTATTTTATGCGAGAACACCTTATTAACTAACCTGCAATGGTAATTTAAATATCTCTTCGGACAATCCGGTGTTTAATTTGAGTAATAAATAAGTGAAGCAATTTCCTTGTAAATCGAAACCAAGGTTAGGGCTCAATCACGTCAGGATTAAGTATCGGAAATTAATTATAAATCGTAGGTACAAGCGTATTCTCCGTTTGTCGTACGTTCCAAATATCACTCAACCACCTTGCAGCTTCGTTTACAGATCGACCATTACATCTTGATACTCAGCTAATACACAACTACGTCAATATGTCCTAATTTCAACGTACTAGTGCTAAGTGTCTTTGGACCAAGTACCAAGTCATACTGGTCAGTCTATACTTGGACAAGCAACTTGATATTACGGACGAAATGCGACACTATCCTGCTATGTTGTCAGTGTATTTTGTAATCATTGAAATAATTGCAAGACGTTTAAAAGGCATTTTGGTACAAATTGGTTTTTGTGCAGATTAGGATTTGTGATTTCTAATATCATTATCTTAAATTGCTTATGTGGATTTTAGTTTAACAGTTGTGACTCTTGTGGCTAAGTAATAACAGCCGCACGGGTCGATCACGGTTGGTCCGGGGATAGAGGACCAGCTTTACATACCAAGACCCCTCTGTGCCTCGGAAAGCACGCTAAGCTGTTGGTCCCAGCTGTTATTTATCTAGATCTTTGACAGTCGTAACGGGTCGTCAGAAGCCCGAAAAACTGACCACCTGTCTTACCAAGGGGTAACAGTAACTGTGTTGTGGACGTCAGATAGGCAGTCGCTGCATATCAAATACTGATATTCAGCTGCATTCGGTTAGACCGGATGCCGACGCCAACATAGTTGGGAATAGGTTAGGAAATGAGCTGCGAATGATGCGATACCTAAAGAGAGATGACAGAAAGTTGTGTGACGTCACAACAAACATGCTTCATCCACATGAGTCTGCATGTTTAGAAGCTGATTTTACTGCGGTTTTTATCAAAAGGCGAGATAAAACAGAAAACCCAAATATTAAAGATAGTACGTTAGTGATACTAGATACCAAGCTAGGTACATCGCATTATATCTACGTGAAAATTTGGCCAAGTGCGAGTCGGACTCACACACAAAGTGTGTCGTACCACCGTACAATAATTAACACTTATTTTTAAATAAGTTCCTTAAATGTCATAGTCATGGCGGCCATAATAGATAAACCCATTAATATTAACTTTATTTAATTTTTATTATTTGCTGTTATAGAGGCCATAGTATATGTAACATATAAATTACTACATTTTCACAGAGTTATAGTTTTACACAACATACTCTGTGAAACTGTCAGGTGTCTACCTATTACGGTTTGAAAGATACAGTCCAGTGAGGTCAGACGGACCAACGGACGAAGGGACAGCGGAGCCGTAGTGCTCCGTTGGCACGTTGGCACCCTGGCACGGAACCCTAAAAAGCAATACATCACGAGCCCTAACATTGAAAGTGATTAACACGTTTTATGATTAATTTTAGACGATTCATTAACAATTGCGTAACTTGAACCTTACGTTTACTTTCAAGTTTCACTTTGGAGAAACTTATCAAATAAAATTATTAAGCACATACAGCATTAAAAAGTTAATTAGTAAGTCTAAGATATTCAGAATGAAGCTTACAAGGGTAGGGTTGTCAACAGCTGTACCTATGATTCGCATGTTTATTATAATTTAAAAATGCACTAATTCTATCACAGCAGTAATGAAACCATTTTCACAACCTTGTATTTTTTTACCCGACTGCGCGACAGCAAAGCCAGAGTTATATTTTTATCAAATCAAATGCCTTCGCAGGTCTCTTATACGGCGTCTCCCTTATTCCAATTCATTTTAGAGTGAACTAGCTGTACCAACGGTTTCGTCCGGGTGTATATGTCTTTTATTATCTCACAGAAACGTGCTTCCGGGAAAAAAGCCTATGTTACTCTTTATAACATCAGCTATCTGCCGGTGAAAGTGCCGTCAAAATCTGTCCAGCCTTTCGGAGATCAGACGAAACCGACAGACATACAAGAAATTCTAAAATAGTTTTTTTGTTTTATGTCACGTACTTTTCGTATACATTTAATAAAAAGCTGTTATTTTGAAATTACAAACAGACACTTCAATTTTATTTATTTACGTACCTTCACAAAATACAAAATAATTTGAGAAAAAAAATAAACGCAGAATATTGAATTAGATCTAGGTAAAGGGCGATGGACGAAATATTTCATCACTTTTTTATGCAATTAAAGTTGCTCATAAGAAATTATTGTTTTATTTGCCTGGCAACCCTCACCGCAATGTCTGCCTACATATTAGCGACCTCTGTGAAGGTAAGTCGGTTATTTCGTAATTAATTAGTAAGTGTTATTAGTTTGGCAAGAATCATGATATTTTTACCCACAACTTGCCCACGCGTGGCGGTCGCGTGTGACCGGTGAGTTAAAATAACACTACTGTGGAAGTGTGGACACCGATGCTGTTCAATTTGATGTTAATATTCTCTCGTAGCTAAATTATAATAGCCGCAAGCACGGGTCGATTAAAGGTAGAGCTACGCTTGCCGCGGTCAATTCGTGGATGGGTGACCATACTGACTATCCATTACATATCGAGAGCCGTTAGTCACGGCTTTCATCTAAGATCTTTGACAGTCGGTACTGGTAGTCAGAGGGCCACAATTCTAACAAGCAGTCTTAACAAGGGGTGTCGTGTACCCAGTAACTGCGTTGTGGAGGTCAGTTTTTTTTTTTATTTTTGTCTTGTTTTTTGTTTCACTTTTTGGGTTTTGTATATTATTATGTTTGTGTTTTATTTTTAAACAGTGTCTGCGATTGGATACGGACACTGTCTTTTTGTTGAGGTTTTTCGCATAAAGGGGTTACCTTTCCTTGTTAGCCGCATAAGTTTTTGTACAGTTGTACAGTACGCGTGTCCGCCCCCCACGTAGCCAGGTGTTCAGCTTGGACGTAAGGTAGGATTTTAGGGGGCTGTGGAGGTCAGTTACGTAGTCGCTCTATGTAAGATACACATATTTTGTATTAGTCATAAATACCTACTCTATAAAAACTCAATTAAAAATAAGGTACCTATATGTTAACGCCTTTCCTTTTTTTCTTGCCTCAGTAGGTACAGAATTTCCACACAGATCCATATTATTCATATCTACTTACATAAATGGGTTTAATAATTAGGCGACACGTGACACGGACATACTAGGAAAGCCAAGTGGATTTTAAACGAGCAGATAATAGTCAACAAGTTGTTTTAATTTAGTTTTAACATAAATACCGTGCGATGCTAATTTTTAATGCAACGTAACTAACAAACCAGTTTTTAGAATCAATAAAACGTTAGATTATGGATTTTAATCATTTTAACTACACTTTTTTATTTCCAAAAAGTATACAATATTAACATAAGTATAATATTAACATCATAACTTTTGCCAGCGGCATCGCCTGAGCTAACCAATTTACACGAAACGTTAAAAAATTATGTAACTAAACCTTCCTCATGAATCACTCTGTCTATTGGTGAAAACCGCATGAAAATCTGTACAGTCGTTTTTGAGTTTATCGCGAATATACAGACAGACAGACGCGGCGGGGGACTTTGGTTTGTAATATATACTTAGTGAAGTAATTTATTTATAAAGTGAGTACAAACAAGTAGATATTTATAGAACGAGTGAAAAGGATCACATTGCATCAAAAAATTCGTCCGCATCGCTGTCAACAAGAAAAGTGCCCAAAAGGCTGTAAGCATTGCCACGTTGCATGGCGATGCTAATTCTTTGGTAAAAAAGGGACCAGCCTGAAAATTACTACACTCATAATGAGCTTAATTTTAAACCGCTCAGAATTATCGTTGTAGGAAACCTATGTAGAAAAAAGTAGAACACAATTTTACCTCATTTTTGATGTAGCTTATACACTTATACCACTAATGCCAATATATAACGATACATGCAGGCATGTATTATTTTATCCTAGACATATGTAAAGGTCCCACCAGAAGTTGACCTGACATCCGAATAAATTTAAGTACTAAAACAATAAACAAAATAAAAATCATAAAATTACCTTTTCAACAAATTCGCCATGGCCGCTCGCATTAAAAACTCCAGTCATTTAATATTTGTAGAAAATTAGCACTAAGCACACACAAACCGTCCTCAGTCCATTGCCGTAGCTCACTATCTAACAGAAGATGTTATCGTGACAGATCGAGGTATTCTCAACGTTTATCAGCTCTATAATCTTGGAACAACATGTCAATCATGCAGACATGCCACTTATCTCGCGCTCTTCTGAGAGAACAACATGCAGGAAATAAGTAGCAAGTCAGAGCACATCGCTCATTGGCAAGAAGGGTGACATACGTAACTAAAAATTCTGCAGAGGTGAACGCGCCAAACTTGATTTTTTTGCTATAGTAACGACATTGCGCTAAGCCTATAAACGAGGAAGCTAGAGAGGTTGTGACTTTATGTTCGCCGCACTCATACCAAAAAAATAAATCTTTTTGAATTACGTCAACATTCTCGCAAATGAATGCCATACTTTTTTCTACAATTTTGTATCTAACTTCGCTGAGGTATTCGTTGCCAGAGAAATTAATTGACTACTAACTTAGATGGTCCTTATGGATGTTCGATGTATGGTGGTAACTTGTATGGTGGTATTTAAAGCACAGCTGACATTCTTTGATACTGCGGCCATATTGTCGGCCGATGTGTAGATGTAGCCGTAGCATGAAATTTGTTTGACAGCTACAAGGCGAATCGGCGTAGGGTGTCAATTCGCTTATCGATTCATTTCCCTGCCTTGGTTTGACCCAACACAAAACGTCTAAAAAAGGTTTTGTCTTTAGGTATCAGCAACAGTTTCGACGCGACATAATGATTTGAATATTGTGACAACTTCTTTTTCGGCTTTATTATGATCATAGAGATACAAAGTTAACATCTTTCAGTTCGTACTTCACTATCAATTCAACTGTTGTAATAAACAGACATTCTGTACTTTCTTACGTTATGTCTTTCGTCTCGGCTCTCGTTGTGGAATAAAACATATCAACTGTATCTTTTGTCTTCGACTGCTCAATGCAGCAGCTATAAAAATAAAGACCTGGCACAATAGAATTTAGGTTCACCTGATTAGGCTGCGACTAATGTCAACGACTTCTTCACAATCAGGTGGATCGGGGGCAATCAAGATATCCTGTTGAGTGGTTCTTTGCAACTATCCGGCTTTTACCCTACAGGGATTAAAAGTATCCTTTGTGTACCTGTAAACTGCGTGATTGAGTAACAAACACCTAATAATACAAACTTTCATATATTTTATAAAATTATAGTAGGATAGTAGGAGAATAGGTTTATGATTATGGAAAATAATATTAAAAGTACAATACAATTGCATTACGTTCATAATCATCAAAAGTGGAGTTAAATTGTAAGCATTTATACAAATAACATTGCGCTGACCTTACTACGTTTCCGTCAGGGCCAGCCGAAGGTACCTTCAAGCAAAAAATGTCTTAGTTATTAACTAGCTATTCAAAATATTAGGGAAATAACTTTATTAATTAAGAACTAGATAATTGAAATACTATCCTATCGTTTGATTTGCATTTATTTTTAGCCGACTGCTCCAGAGGGAGGGTAATGTTTACCGATTCATTTTCTACGTTGATAAGTACGTACTACTTACAAAAAAAATGAATAGTTAGGTAGATGGTAAAAATCGTTCTAAGATTTCAGTTTAAAAGACTGACGACCATAAAATAGAAGAGTCGACCCTTGAAACAGACAGAGAGCAGTAGTGGCTCAGTGGTAACTAACGGCCGCTACTTACGAGTTGTAGGTAGTAGGTTCGAACACAGACTGGCGCTTTACTTTGAGTAAATTATTTCAACTAGTGATGTACCGACTAGACGGGACAGCCGACTAGTCGGCCATATTTGTTGTCGGCGATTAGTCGGCGATTAGTCGGCGACTGGTCGGCCCATTTTTTACTCGTAATAATATGCTTAAAAATTTTATATAGGGCGATTGAAAAGAAATTGAAATATTTTCTTTTATTATAGAATCAGTTTAACATTTTACTTTCAGTACAATCTAGAAACGGATAGGAAAATTGCATAGGAACAAAAGCCGGCTTGCACGTAAACAATGATAGAATAAATGCAAAGGAAACAGAACATGTAACGAAAATTCCGCCTGGTCGCCGAACATTACCGATGTCATCCGAACTCAACAGAACGCAATGATCGGCTTGGCCGACTAGGAAGGAAAACATCGTGAGGAAACCGGCATGTCCTAGAACCAAAAATTCGAAGACATGTGACATCTACCAACCCGCACTGTGCCGGTGTGGTGGATTATGGCCCGTTCCCTCTCTTCAACACTCGGGGATATGCGTGTTACACACTGCATATCCCCGAGTGTTGAAAATCGAGTGCGCCATAAAATCCCGCCGCGATATTTTTACGTCCGTGAAATCGTGATGATTTTCAGGGGTCACTCATAACTCATAATCAGCCTATATTATTCCCACTACTGGACACAGGCCTCCTCTCTGTGAGAGGGAACGGGCCATAATCCACCACACCGGCACAGTGCGGGTTGGTAGATGTCACATGTCTTCGAATTTTTGGTTCTAGGACATGCCGGTTTCCTCACGATGTTTTCCTTCCTAGTCGGCCAAGCCGATCATTGCGTTCTGTTGAGTTCGGATGACATCGGTAATGTTCGGCGACCAGGCGGAATTTTCGTTACATGTTCTGTTTCCTTTGCATTTATTCTATCATTGTTTACGTGCAAGCCGGCTTTTGTTCCTATGCAATTTTCCTATCCGTTTCTAGATTGTACTGAAAGTAAAATGTTAAACTGATTCTATAATAAAAGAAAATATTTCAATTTCTTTTCAATCGCCCTATATAAAATTTTTAAGCATATTATTACGAGTAAAAAATGGGCCGACCAGTCGCCGACTAATCGCCGACTAATCGCCGACAACAAATATGGCCGACTAGTCGGCTGTCCCGTCTAGTCGGTACATCACTAGTTGAAATAATTTACTCAAAGTAAAGCGCCAGTCTGTGTTCGAACCTACTACCTACAACTCGTAAGTAGCGGCCGTTAGTTACCACTGAGCCACTACTGCTCTCTGTCTGTTTCAAGGGTCGACTCTTCTATTTTATGGTCGTCAGTCTTTTAAACTGAAATCTTAGAACGATTTTTACCATCTACCTAACTATTCATTTTTTTTGTAAGTAGTACGTACTTATCAACGTAGAAAATGAATCGGTAAACATTACCCTCCCTCTGGAGCAGTCGGCTAAAAATAAATGCAAATCAAACGATAGGATAGTATTTCAATTATCTAGTTCTTAATTAATAAAGTTATTTCCCTAATATTTTGAATAGCTAGTTAATAACTAAGACATTTTTTGCTTGAAGGTACCTTCGGCTGGCCCTGACGGAAACGTAGTAAGGTCAGCGCAATGTTATTTGTATAAATGCTTACAATTTAACTCCACTTTTGATGATTATGAACGTAATGCAATTGTATTGTACTTTTAATATTATTTTCCATAATCATAAACCTATCCTCCTACTATCCTACTATAATTTTATAAAATATATGAAAGTTTGTATTATTAGGTGTTTGTTACTCAATCACGCAGTTTACAGGTACACAAAGGATACTTTTAATCCCTGTAGGGTAAAAGCCGGATAGTTGCAACACTTTTTAACACCACTCTATATCTCTCCGTACAAAAAGCGAAATACTTTATTTGTAAAACTGGCCGTTACTTTGGTTTTTCATCTACAAACTACAAATTTGTGAAAAGTAAAAAACATTGTCTTTAATATTTCTAGAGTATAAGCGATTTTTGCAGACCTCTATATATTGGGACATCTATCCCACGTAGGGGATAGTTGCCTAATACATACAAATTACGTTTAGGATAGATGCCGCACCTAGAGACAGGACATCTATCCCGCAAAAACTTTGATCGCATTTTGCCTTTCCATGCAATCGCACAGAGACATGCGACTCGGTCAACTTAGTGGTAGTTGGAGTCTTTAGATAGATTAATAAAATACTCGTAGCATGCGAATCATCCGAGAAACTAGAGTAATTACAATCGGGGCAATTATACCCCTGGGGCAACTATCCTGGTTTTACCCTAATACGTTCCCGTGGGATAATATTCAACCTCCACGCGGGCGATACCGCTGGCAAAAGCTAGTACCGAAAGTTATCTAAACATAATAAAAGAGAAAATATTTGTATTTTGTATATTATTTTGTTTGTGACGGTTTCACGCTAAAACGGCTGACCGGATTTGGATGAAATTTGGCACATGGGTAGACCATGACCTGGATTAGGATATAGGATACTTTTTATCCCTATATTCCTACAGGATCGAGACCTATGCGGTTGAAGCCGCGGAGCGCAGCAAATTACAAATATGTTGCTTTTATCACAAAAAAAATTCTACATAATAATTACAAATTAAGTTACCAAGAACGAATTACATTTTTTTCACTACCATCATTGACAGCCTTATTCCACCCACTGGCTAATAAGGGCTCCTCCCTTTTGTGCCACGCTTCCCTGAGGGGTTATTCCGTAACACACTAACAGTAGCAATACCTTTCATTTTGACAGTTCAACAACATTCATTGCATTATTTACGTACGTTCTTCAGTAGACAAATTTTTCGAACATCTGAAGCAATGGTGCTGGTATGAGGGTCAAACAACTATTTAACCGACACTTTGCTGTCCCCGACACGTTATTATAATTAAGCACTAATTCACGATAGTCATACACAAAACAAATGTCACAATTGAATCTAAGATTGTTAGACACAACGGAAAACTTGATTACGGTGTCCAAATTCTCTCATTTCTATAAAATTTTATGGAAACTCAGGATGCGAAATATTCGCACCATGCAAAATATTCCTGTCCGAAGACCACATTTACTTGTGCACTATCATTATAAGTGAACTTTTACTTCTCGCTTTCGGTTCATTTTTACTATAGAAAAAGACAGTATAACACAGTTTATCGTGTGTAATACAAAACTGTAATAAGACCAATCGTTTTCACAAAAAAACCTAAAGTTGTGTCCCCCTACTAGAATACTTTTTCTTTTATATACTGAGTTACGTTCAAGAATTTCGCCAAGACGCACATGGATGGCTCTGTTTATCGTAAGTAGCTTCGATTATGTTTGCCTTCGCTCGCACGGCGCGTTGGGTCCTTTTAATAGTGACATCGAGCAGCCACGCCGCGCGCCGCAAAGAACGGTCAAAGGGTCTGCGTGCCTTTTTGTGTCGTCTGCTGAGTGATTGCAATTTTTCGATGTAGGTTTATTTCTCATAATCATCTGTTTTACAATACTTAACATGTGTTTTTGACTAAAGCTCACGCCATGTACCTTAACCAAATCTTAATGTACCTTTTTGATGAAAATATACCAATTATCTGCTGAGTTACGCGTATACGGAGTTACTTTGGCAGTAAATCTGCAGACATTCTTGGTAAATGCTAAGGCATAAATTTACGTACTTAATGAAATCAGCTTGTAGCACGTTAAGTAAAATTGGCTCTGTTTTTAACCAATTTTCAATAAGGAGTAAGAATACGTCTGTTATTAATGTTACCCTTACCTACAGTGAGCTGATTCGGTGTTGGGGAAGGAAACTGGATGATGATGGATGATAGAAGATTGATCGAGTTTAGGTTTATCATTTAATATTATTTTGGTTAGATCAGAAATATTACTTGTCCTGAAATCGCCCGAGCGCGACTGTCAACGGCTGAAAAACATAGAAGAAACAGGAAAAACTCTGTTAAATGTCAATTAACTTAGCTGCCCTTCTTAATCATTAAAGTGGATGATATTGCTAATGCCTTAATCGAATCAGAATAAAAGATATTTAATGTTTATTTTGTGAAAAAAGTTTTCTCTAACCTGATCAAAGTGTGGGTTAAATAGTTGATTGACCCATGAGGCCCTCTCCCTCCTAGGTCCTCCCCTAGATCTACCTTAATAACCTGTATTTTTACTAATTTCTGCTACCTACAACAACTGAGTTGATATATTTTATCCAGGAGTTAAACGGGATGTGTTTCTTTAAATATCGTTTTCTAAATATAGAGGTTAGGTACCTCCTACCTACTGTAGATATTGAAACGCTCTTAGAACTAGGTGAGCAGTGAGCAGACTGTGAGTTACGTCGATAAATCGCCAGCGTTCTATAAATTATTTATTAGGAGTTTTGGCGCCAAGAGTTTTAAGGCAAATAGTTCAGCGGCCAATGTTTTTCTGTAAAAAAGTTTCAAAGGTTCAATGGAGGCATACCTACTTATGTATTGGAATCTTAAATAAATTATTTAAAAAATTGAGCCTTTTTCAGAATGCAACAAAAAGAGTTGTATGTGGTAGGTAAATTAATATTATACGTACAGTCATTCTCTAAAAGATGTATAATGTAACATCGACAAGAATACATTTTGATTGTCTACAAAGTGTCCTTATCAAGTTAACAGACCTGCACCCTAATTGCAGAAACAATCAGAATCAATGTTTATGGTTATTGCTAATTCATTGCTTCATTTGTCCGAAAAAATTGTCTGCTCAACAACTTAAATAACGCAATGAATGTTGTTGAACTGTCAAAAAGCCATTCTCACGGACAGCGTGTTACGCAATTACCTCTCTGACTGGAGGGGTAATTGCGTAAATAATAGGTACACTAACATCTGGTACTTTTTTTTTCGTTTTCTAAAAATGAAACCTAGCTAGATCGAGTTAATGCCCCCGAAACCCCTTGCATACTAAATTTCATGAAAATCGTTGGAGCCGTTTCCGAGAGTCAGATTATATATATATATATACACTTTAAGGCTAAGAAAGTGGTGTAACTAGAAGAAAGCAAAAATTTTTTTTTTAAATATCCAGGGTGCCAGGGCCAAATAAATTAGGGCTGAGTAAGTAGCAGATGACCCCACCTATCCACTATTTTCGTATGTTCAACGTTCTGCCAAACACCCTGTATATATATTTATACATACAAGAATTGTTCGTTTAAAGGTATTAGATCAGTAGGAATCGCCTTCATTCTGACTGTTCCATAACATTCATTACATGGCGTTGTTTACGTTGTTAAGCAGACAATTTTTGCGAACATATGAAAGAATGGATTTGCAATAACCTTCAAAATGGCTAAGATTCTGATTGATAGTGAGTTATACTTATCGATAGTGAGTTATATTTATTGATAGTGTGCGCAATTGGGGTGCTGACTGTTGTATAGCCACCTACTACATCTACACTCAATAGTGTAGAAGAGCTTAGAATAATAACGCTGCCAAAACATATTTTTTTAATTATTTTTTCTCAATTCAAATCAAAACAAACACTCTTCGGTAGTCATGTTAGTAGTATTTACTTTTTATTTGCAAATCTCGGGACCATTGATCGTGAAGTCAACTCGCAACGAGAAACTGCGTACACACTTTGTTAGTATAGTGACGTATACCAAGTACAAACGTATATTTGATTCGCTTAGTAGTTAATATATAGTTTACGTAACAACACAATTGAAGATATTGGCGCGATTCCAGAGGTCCACTTTAGAAACTACTAGCTTTTGCTCGCGTCTTCGTCCGCGTGGAATTTCTTGTAATATCCTATTTTTTTTTTATTTTTGCCTTATTTGTTGTTTCACTTTTTGGGTTTTGTTTGTTTTAGATTAAGTACATGTTTGTGTTTTATTTTTAAACAGTGTCTGCGATTGGATACGGACACTGTCTTTTTGTTGAGGTTTTTCGCAAAACTCCATAAAGGGGTTTTTTTTTGTCTTGTTTTTTGTTTCACTTTTTGGGTTTTGTTTTGTTGTAGGTTAAGTATGTTTGTGTTTTATTTTTAAACAGTGTCTGCGATTGGATACGGACACTGTCTTTTTGTTGAGGTTTATTCGCATAAAGGGGTTACCTTTCCTTGTTAGCCGCATAAGTTTTTGTACAGTTGTACAGTACGCGTGTCCGCCCCCCACGTAGCCAGGTGTTCAGCTTGGACGTAAGGTAGGATTTTAGGGGGCTGTAATATCCTATTTCCTACTAATATTATAAATGTGAAATTTTCTGAGTATGGATGTATGGATGTTTGTTAGTTACTCTTTCACGCAAAAAACGGCTGAACGGATTTGAATGTAATTTGGCACACAGGTAGTTTGTAACCTGGAATAACACATACGATACTTTTTATTCTACGTACTACGTTACCGTGGGATAGTTTTCGACCTCCACGCGGGCGAAGCCGCTGGCAAAAGCTAGTATTCTATGAAACTCGGTAATATCGTAGGTCCCATTAGTGAAAGAATATTCGGAATCGGAATTCCAAAGTTTACCACTTATACAAATTAACTCAGATTTTTTTCCTGAATTTAATAAGTAAGTAGGTAGGTATTAGTATAAATAAGTCAGCGTACAAACCAAGCCATGGATCTTATAAGGAAACAGGGAACTAATAGGGTTACCTACTTCATGGAAAAATTATCGGAGTTTTGCTTGTACATTCTTTTTCCTTCTTCGATTGCTTAAGTAGGTCTAGATACTTAAATTATTACGATTTAACCAAATATAGCAACGAAAACGCCAAGTTTATGGGTAATCAAATAATAATCGTTTTACTTATAATTTATTCCTTACGAATATTATTTAGAAGATAAAAGGATTATGACTGCAGATTGGTATGCCTGTCATTGTTTACCAGTTGTCTTGGAAAATAATAGACAGCAGCACCCAAGAAGCAGGATCCGCCTCCACCACGACAACGCTCACACCGCCAGGTGGACTATCACATATTTGTTAATCGAAGGTGTCCTTACAGTCCCGACCTGGCAACTTGTGACTTTTATTTATTTCCAAAAATAAAAGATAAACTTAGATGTATTCAGTTTATGAACCCTGAAGATGCCGTGGCTGCGTTTATCTTCAGTCAATGGTTCCATCGCATGTGACGGTACTTAGATAGAAACGGAGACTACTTCGATAAGCAATAAAAATATTAACAGGCAAATATTAACATAATTCCGTTTTTTATTTTCTAAAATTTTCCAATGTGACCGTCCTATGAACTTTCCTATTTTAGTGTGTTACGCGAAGTAAAAAATAGTAAAATAAAAACTATGTTACAAAAATCAAAAACCTTTTTCCCTAAGGCAGAACTTCATAACTAACTGCAGAAATTTAAGATAATTAACCTATCATTCATGGTGAATGTGGTAATAATTGTATACAATGACGTCAATTCTAAGCATTAGGGATTTTTAATTATCTATTATTTATTCTTAGGACAAAGAAGGGAAAACTACATTACAAAAAAGAAAATGTTTCAAGAAAGGCCGCATAAAAATAAATCTTCATGAACCCTATCATTCCTTTTAATAATTGACGAACCAATTTTTTTTGAGAGTACGCTGCAAAGCCTTGCTGCAGTTAGTCCATCCAGTTATTAATATAGGTGGATATAACCTCAGCACCGTCTGTTCGGGCTGAAGCGGTACCCACCATTGAAGGAAATTCATCGCGTCCTGCCTTTTATAGTCTGAGTTGACCCTGCTTGACATGTCTACCAACCAAAGAGATGTATTAGACAAACGTCAAGAGACGCTGGAATCTAAAATACAATGAATCAATGAATACTCTCAGAACGCGCTACAAAACGGATATCCTCAGCGAATGAGAGCACCAGAAGCATTTAACCACTCTTTTAACAATAAAAGGCATGTTCACTGATAATTGCCACTTTTTATGGCAATTGTTGTATTCATTGCAGCTACGACAGTGCATATTATGAGAGCTGCGCAACTGTATAGAAACATTAAATTCAATCACCGATACAACTCACTCCATTTCATCAATTAATAATGATGTACTGATGAGGTCTGCGAAAGTCATGTATCAGTTTATTTAAGGTTATGTATTCGTTTTATTGTTACGTTAGTTTAAATTGAAATTATTTCTAGGAAAAAAAAAGTCGACAGTATCAGCCTATAAATTGTCCCACAGCAGGTTTACGGCAAGCCTTTTACAGGATAGGCAGTAGCATAAAATCTAAATATAGCAGTGGTGATCCTGGGGCTTTTGCGTAAATTATTTAATTACCACTGCTCTCCAAACTGTGAGGGAAACATAGGGAGGAAACCGACATGTCTTAGAACCAAATATTCGAGGACATGTGACATCTACCAACACGCACTGGGCCCGCGTGATGGATAATGGCCTACTCTTTCTCACCGAGAGGAGGCCTGTGCCCAGCGGTGGGAATATTATAGGTTAACTATGATACTGATCGCCAGGCAGCATCACCACGTCTGGTCATTGCGTGTTGCCGACTTGCAACTATAACCTAGGCTAGTAACGCCTAGCTTTTCTCACGAATTTTTCTTTCAGTCAGTGATGTTGCAGAATAGCAGATGAATGATAAAGTAAAAAATTCCAGTTACTAGACATAAATTATAACGGCCACTGAGTTATGACGCAGTTTGTTCTATAAAATATACATAGTACAGCTTTAATTGTTTCAGTTTTCCTCTACAGCAGCCATAAGGTAGCAAATAATGAAATAATGAACGACATTCATGCGTCATTGATTTTACACCATTAAAGATAGGTATCATTGAAACAAAAGGCACTAAACCAATTGAAATATTTAACCTTAATGCAGGACCTCAAAAAGGAAGAAGAATTTTGAAACAAAGCCTTTGACATTGACGTCGATGATGATGTTTCAGATTTCTCCCTCCTTTTTATGATTAAGTAGTCTTTCTAAGATAACAGAGCACGAAATCGCCGCGTCAGCAGCGACTAGACACGAATTTACGAATAATATTTGTGTCCGAATTCGGCGCAACTGAGCGCAAGCTAGATGACACATTGCATTGTTAGCATTGACAAGGGCTGTCAGTTTCCATGAGTGAACTGTGGTGTTCACTGACACGCTCGGCGTCCTCACCTTCTCCCTGACGTAGGTCCTCACCGGACACGGGTGTTTCGGGAGGTTCCTGTTTCGTATATGGCGGGAGGAAACGCCCGGGTGTTTCCACTGTGTAGATCGCCCAGAGGACACGGTGGGGCATAAGGTGGAGGTCTGCCCGGCTTGGGCGGAGCACCGCCGTGTCCGGCTCTGGGGGCCCACTCTCTAACTCCGTCAACGGAGATACGGGCCCGTCCGAAAGTAGTTCGAAACTTCTTAGTGAATCCTACAGCCAATTTTCTAACTTTTTTGGACGGGCAAAAACTATCAGGAGTAGGGACAGCTGTCAAATCGTGTTGTCATTTATTCTTAGTTCGGGCTCCAAACTAATCTTTTGTCCGTAAGTGGTACGGAGTTGGAAACGCCCGTTACTTCGACCGAAACGACGGACTTCGTGCTTAGGGAGTAGGCCCCCAGGTCTAGGCCATGGTACGGAGCGAGAGTGCATGGGTAGCCGTCACCTCCTTCTGCGAAGCAGTAATGCTCGCGAAGAGGGAGGCAGCGCACGTGAGGGAGAGGCAGTATATGCGCCCTCACATCCCTAGCCTCCGGAGGAGACGCACTGAGTGTCGGGAATCCCAGGCTGGTTCCTGGCCACCGTAGGCGCGGGCTTGCGGACGGCGAGTAATGGGGCTCGCTGTCCGGTAAGGACCAAGCCCGGGTCGACGGCGCGTTGTGTTCCACGTGCACCTCAAAAAGATGTCAGCACCAACTGGTGGGTTCGGCACGGACCGGTGCTTGCCATGGGGGCGGGTTGTTCGAAAGAGATACGTGGCCCCTGGCACACAGGCTACTGAGAGAACACAGGTGTGTTTTAGTCAGTAAAAATCTGACACGCCCTCTTGCTCAATCCAGAGCGGGAGAAATTATTCCATGATTTTCCACCCTCAAAAAAAAACCCTCGGCTTGTGTGACAAGTGTTGACAGTAGCGTCTTTAGCGGCGGCCAACAACGGGTCTCCTTGCTCTGTGGCCTAGATCATGTAGTTTTTTCTGTCTTACCTTTTTTAACAGACGGAGGAGCTTGTGGCTAAATACAGAGAGACAGACTTCCAATAGTTCCAATGCAACAACAATTTAACTACCTTCAAACTGTTTGCCAATCTTGATGATTGACTTTCCCACGTCTGGTCGTTGTTGATACTACGGTTTTTTCATAGACATATCCGATTCGATGTCCACATTCGGTAGCAAGTACAAAATGGGACCGGTACAGGTGAAAATGTTGTCGACACCGTCGACGTTTTCAATGCTAGCTAAGCTAAGCTGATAAGATTATTTTATACAAGTATTATGACCTTGTGAAGGCGGCAGGAATCCGCGCGGTCGAAGTGGCGGAGCTTGGGGGAGGCCTATATCCAGCAGTGGACGTCTTTCAGCTCAAATAACTATGATATTGATATCTGTGATTTCATTGAAATTGGTCCAAAACACTTTCGTTCGTAGTTTTTCAGACTTTAGCATAAGCGTAATCAGCCTATAATGGTCGCATTGCTGGGACACATGCGCTTTACTTTGTGTAAATTATTTCTTCACATCAAATATTGTAAGTCATAGAACCAAAAATTCTAAGACAAGTTCCATCTACCAATACCAACCCGCACTGGGCCCGCGTGGAGAATTACGGCCTATCACCGAGAGGAGGCCTGCCCTAACAGTGGGAAGTGTGGGAACATTAAAGGCTGGTTATGAGGTCAACAGTGCAGTAAGTCATGATGAGTCCTATGATGCATAAGCTATTAAACCTAAGTCATTACCAGTATTCTATCTCATTAGGGGAACGAGACCAAGATATATTACGCATCGCTATGGGGTCTCCTACATTCTGTGAGATAATAAGTATTGTCTTGTATAATGACCGCTGGGGCTAGAGTTCTGATTCTGACATCAATGCCAACTCTTTATCTGGAATTCCGGACTACGGGTCGCATGTTTTAATCGCCGCTTTGAAGCACCATTTATGCTTACGGCTTTTGGTCAACTAATATGACATGATGTTTTAAAGCTCTTCTTTGGGATGATATTTTTTAGTAGCATTGAGAGATACTCGTATGCTAGCTTTACATGTATTGTAATAATTAACTGTAGCATCATTTGTAGACATCGGTAACGCTAGGTATACGATACTTCGATTTACATTCACGACCAAGGCGCGATTTTTTTCACAGTATATAAGCTACGATACTAGCTATATACCTACGTGTGTTAGTTCAAAACAGAAAGAAGAAGAAAGAAAAATAAATAGATTTATTTGTCACAAACACGTGCATTTATGAGACGCAATGACTCATTGAGTCTGATAACATTAGCAAAGTAATCGTGTTAATTACTTGACAGTTTATAAACTAACTCACGTATACAAGAAAGAAGCAAAAGGTGCCTAGGTTTGCAACGGGGGATTTGACAACGATTTTCAACTTTCGGTGTTGAGCCGAGCATTGAGAATCCAACAAAGTGCATAACATCACATAAATAATACACTGTTAGATTTTCAACTCTCGGCGCTCAGCAATGCGTTGAAATTCCAGTGCGCTATAAAGATCGCCCGTCAGTACGAGGGCAAAGACTTGGCGCGAAGACCCTCAGATTTGACCAACAGCACATTTGTGGTTCTATTTTTAAGCATTGCTTAGAGTTAACCATCACCCTAATTGCGTAACACACGAACAATTATAATGTGTTTCATTTTGACAGTTAAACAACATTCATTGCGTTATTTACGTTGTTCAGCAGACAGATTTTTCGAACATATGAAGCAATGGATTAACAATCTGTTTCATAACGATTCAAATTATGATTGATCGTTCGTTGCGCTATAAGAGTGCTGGTCTGCTTAACCATAGGTACAACTGGTAACCCTTCTGTTAGGCTTCGCCTTAACTTAGCTCCAATAATAATTTTCTCAGAAGTTTTACTTCTTCCAGTCTTTGCTGAATAGCAAGTAAGTCTGTCTATCAAGTTTTTCTTTGAAAAGGTTTTTTTTTCTGTATCACCGATATTACTAAGACATGCAGTTCCCGCGATTCAAATTCTCTAACGTTTCTTTTTTTGCAATTTGCAGGTCGGTCAGAATATGTATCGCGAATTCGCGATCGTATTTTCAACAACATTTGTCAACGTTTGTTTGTGACCGTATTGTCAACATACAGGGTGTTTGGCAGAACGTTGAACATACGAAAATGGTGGATAGGTGGGGTCATCTGCTAGTTACTCAGCCCTAAATTATGTGGCCCTGGCCCCCTGGATATTACAATAGTTTTTTGCTTTCTTCTAGTTTCACCACTTTCTTAACTTTAAAGTGTAATTTTTAGGCAGATTCTTATAAAATTATTGCTTTATTCAGATGTTAGCTAGAAAAAAAGTTATGAGTCCTTAAACTTACAGAAAGATCTAAAAAATACTTAAATCTTAATTTCAACTTGCATTAAAATTAAAATATATTACCTGTTTTACCCATTTTAAATAAAAAAATACACTTTAAAGTTAAGAAAGTAGTCAAACCAGGAGGAAGCAAAAAAAAAATTTTTTTAATGTCCAGGGGGCCAGGGCCAAATAAATTAGGGCTGAGTAAGTAGCAGATGACCCCACCTATCCACCATTTTCGTATGTTCAACGTTCTGCCAGACACCCTATATAATCTGACACTGACCTGAATATTGCAAAAAAACGTAGGAAAATTTCAATTTCGAGTGCTACCCTGGAACTTCCCCCTTAATGTTTATGACATAAAATGGGTACTTACTCGTAAATAAATGAATGATCGCGTGACGGTTGACAGAGAAGAATGGAAGAAGAAAACGGGTTGCAACGATCCCAAGTAACATAGAAGATGATGTCTTATTATTACATACTAGCTGTGCCCATGGTTTCGCCCGCGTGGATGTCAGAGATTATCCCACGGGAACTTGCTATCGGGACAAAAAATAGCCTACATATTACTACCGTATAATATAATACTTTCTGTTAGCTGAAACAAACGGACAGACAAACAATTGTTTTTTGTTAAAAGTAGAAATAAAAAGCTTTTATTTTGGCCAAACTAACAGACAATTTTATTTATTTGTTTGTATAGTTAACTCCTAAGTCTTATCAATTGTTAATCACGTGTCGCAGTAAGCGATGATTTCTTCAATGATTGAGTAACAAACGAGAAAGTTTAGTAAAACTTAAGTAATGTCATGTCCTGATTATTCTTGTCAAAGCTATTGTTTCTCAGTTCTAGTTGTATTAACATTCATGTTGATCAATTTTATTGGTTGTGTTGATTACTTCAATATAATAGACGAGTATGGCGTAAATAATGGTAAGGTAGCTTTACCGTAGGATAATGGTAATTGTGACATTTATAAATCTACCTAATTTAAATTAAAGAAACAATAGATACGAAGATTATTACTAGACTTGTGTGAAACTGTATCAAAACCATGTTTTTTATTATTAAATGGTATAACATTGGTCTAGTTCGGCCTTAATAAAGATAATTTACATAACTTTTTAATTAATTAGTAATTCGAATGCCTAACCTCGATAAAATGAATGTGGAATCTTATTTTTTGTAACTATCCGCAAAAACTGTGTTAAATCAGTCAGCTGATAAGTCCAGCTGTCAGTTTGTTTGTTTGTAAACTAATAAAAATACCTTGAGTTTTACGTAACACACCATAATTACTTTGCTATTAGTGATAATACCATTGGCTGACTAGTGGCACAGGTGTGGTGTGTTGCACACAGCGAGTGATTGTTTTCCACCTAACAAACTGTGTTAAATATAACTATGTAATTGGATGACACATTAGCACAGCAGTATGTTTGCTCTGTGCAAAGTACACATTACTTCAGCCATCTTCAGCGTCAATATTTATGATAAATTAAGGAAATAACAGTGACGCTGTCTCCTTCATTTGGTAATATGAAATGAGTAGGTATTAGGTAGTAGGTACTTGCGTCACAGTCAGTATTCATACACCTGGCATTCAAACTGTGATTGCTGTAACGCTGACAATAGAGTCCATTATTTTGTTTGTCTTTTTAACGACTAGTGATTTCTCACTTGTGTATATATTCCCATTTTTAGTTCTAGTTTGGTCGTAAAAGTGGCAAGTAAATAATTCTAAGAATTTTAAAATTGTCGTCGTTTGCTCGGCTGTTTACCAATGCCTTCTATACAGTTTTGAACCATGTAACATGATTGACTTATATCCCTTATAATCTAATAAAGCAGGCTTTGGCAGTTGCCGCTCGCAGCATTTCCATTATCATAGCTACGTAACCACAATGTCAACAAAACAAACGTTTGGCCGCGATTTAAGGAAAATCTTATACGCAGACAACACTTACCGTGTGTAGATACAGCTGTAAATAAACACTAGCGACAAATCCACTCACTACTCGTTCACTGATGCGATTTAATTGTTTTATTTCACTTGGTTTTCTCGAGGGGAAAACGAATGAAGTATCGTAGAGTACGTACTAGCGCGAGCGTGCGTGTGCATATGACCGTCATCCGCCGGCGTGGAGGTGCGACTGGCGACTGACTGAGCGAGTGAGCGTTGAGCGTGTCCGTGTACTCCGACTATCCGTTGGTCCCACCATTCGGATTCAGCGCCGCCGCCGCCGGGCCCGCGGCCGCTATGCTGCACCGGGCGGCGCTGCACGGTGGGCTGAAAATGAAGCTCCATAGACTTATCATCGCCCAAAAATCAAGTACCTAATTTTGTAAAAACAAACATGCCAGCGTATTCCTTTACTGATTAGCAATATTTTATGTGGTGAAACTTTTTTTGATAAAACTGTTATATAATAAGTTATTTGCGATTTCTTTTTTTTGTATGAAGCTGAACAGTTTCTTTGATTTTAATCCTTATTCTTAAGTTTTCTTAAAATATAACTTTCCATAAGATAAAATGCGTCATATGTGCTATATTGTCACTAAAGCCTGAATCTCAGAAATCCTCGGAACATTGACATTTTTGACGTTAAAAAAAATTGTAGCACGTCATTTAAAAGTTACTAAATGCAATGTTAAGTCCTTTCTTCCCACCCACCTAACGAGGTATAGAACTACGCGCGTTTTTTTTATATGGTTTCCCCAGGAAGCCTAATCCACTTTGAATAATACAAAAAATATAGGTGTTTCATGAAATAAAGTGAGCGTGAAACAATGTTAAGTGTAACGGTTAGTCAGAGCCACTTTCTGAACCGTGGAATACTTAGATTCTATAAAATATCTTCATTGGTTGCCTTTCTGCAAAAATTTCGTGCGTGTTGTTGTCGGTACGAATTCTTTGAAATTCTGCGTATCAATTTAGGTATTTCAAAGAATTCGCAGACCAAACTCTTAATCCCTACTAATATTATAAATCCGAAAGTAACTCTGTCTAACGGTCTGTCTGTTATCCTTTCACGCCTAAACCGCTGAACTGATCGTCATGAAATTTGGCAGAGATATATCTCTAACCTATGTCCTTGTCCATATCTCATGCTATAGCATGAGATATGGACAAGGACATAGGTTACTTTTTTACGTGATAATAACCGACATCCACGCGGGTGGAGCCGTGGGAAAAAGCTAGTCTTTATTTAAACTTTTGCAGTAGGTATTACATGCCCGCAAACGTTCACAAAATTATTGTTCACGTAAAAGAAATAATTGAAAGTTTCGGATTACTTCCAAGAAAATTGTCAGAGGAAGCCTCAGAATCTAGAAATAAGGATTTTCACACACATTTTTCAACAGCTGCACAAAGCTTTTTAATAATTAATCAAAATTTGACGATGAGGCCGAAACCGAGAAATAGAACTTGGCATATGAATCTATTCCGCGGTTCAGAAAGTGACTCGGACTAGCCGTTACACTTAACATTGTTTCACGCTAACTTTATTTCATGAAACACCTATATTTTTTGTATTATTCAAAGTGGATTAGGCTTCCTGGGGAAACCAATATAAAAAAAAAAACGCGCGTAGTTCTATACCTCGTTAGGTGGGTGGGAAGAAAGGACTTAACATTGCATTTAGTACATTTAAATGACGTGCTTGAATATTTTTTTAACGTTAAAAATGACAATGTTCCGAGGGTTTCTGAGATTCAGGCTTTAGTGACAATATAGCTTATATGACGTATTTTATCATACGGAAAATTATATTTTAAGAAAACTTAAGAATAAGGATTAAAATCAAAGAAACTGTTCAGCTCCATACAAAAAAAAAGAAATCGCAAATAACTTATTAAATAATAGTTTTCTCAAATAAAGTTTCACCATATAAAATATTGCTAATCAGTAAAAGAGTACGCTGACATGTTTGTTTTTCAAAATCAGGTACTTGAATTTTGAGCGACGCTAAATCTGTGGAGCGTAATTTTCAGCCCACTGTGCGCTGGGGACTTGACCGATTTGCATCGCCCGTTGCTGGCCACTCAAACTACGAGATGTCACTAATACTATGCAATCTATTGCATCATTCAATCGGCACATTTTACCCAAATCCAATTATTCATTGTAAAAACATTGAAGAGACTAAATAGAATTACAATTACTATAAATAGTCCACAAGAGAAAATAAAACCATCAAAGCATCACAGTTAAAAAAAAAAAAATGTCAACAGTTTGTGTGACTCAGTGCGACATTTATCAAAAAGTACTCTGTGACATTTATTGTCTGTCAACAAATTTAGTGCATTTTTGAAAAATAATTTAGGTTTCAATTTCACTATCCTTTTGGGGCATTCAAATCCACCTGAAGTTCGAGTAATAAAAACATGACATCGCAGACAAATCTCGATCCAAATGCTGCAAGTTTAATGTCTCTGGAAATGACCAGTCGTCTCGAGTCAGAAGATAAGGGTTTGCAGACAAACAACTCACTCGAAGAACCGCCGCCAGAAATACCAGCGGCCGAAGCAAAGAAGAAGAGGTCGAAGAAGGTTTGGAAAGATGTCACCGTGGAGTCTTCGCATACCATGTTTTTTAAGCGCCCATCCCGTTTAGCTGAGTTCAAAGGAGTTACTAGGAATGAATATCTCGGTAGATCAGAGTCGGTGTCTGGATCAGCGGATACTTTCAGCTGCGTCCATGGAGCCGAAGGAAAGCAATACACACAGAAGGGTTTACTGAAAAGAAATATCTTGAAAAATTTGGATCCCAAACCTTTTGGTAAGTTTTTAGCTCCGAGTCTGATAAATCTACTATAACAGGATTTTTACTTTCGATTTACTCAGGCGGCAAGGGATCTGAAGTCTTTTAGCGTTTCTGCTCTGACCAGAGCAGATAAATAGGGATATGAATCAAAAATGCTGGTGTGTGCTACTTCACGAAAAATATTGGTCAGTGGGTCGTCTTAGGGGCAGAGTTTCCCCCAACATTGAATCGAGAATAGGAAAATTCGAAATCAGAAGTCGTAGATTGTGGATGTACTGTCTACGTATGTATTTTACATACATAGCTAAAACAGAAGCTATTTATTGTCAATTAGGTATACATATACTTACCCAGCACTCTAATTGCGTAATGACTCTACTAATGTTCGAAAAATTTGTCTGCTGAACAACGTAAATAACGCAATGAATTTAGTTGAACTGTCAAAATGAAAGTGATTCCTACTGATTGTGAGTTACGCAATTACCTCTCAGAGCCAATTCTGGGCCGCCATTCTGTATCGTTACAATGATTCCCTGCGGAATCTTACTACGTTCAAACTAAGTACTTACGTCAATATTGTTTTTTTTTTTAACCAATGTAACGGTAAGGAATCGAAATGTCATCATACCTATTCTGATAACAACACAATTTGTTGATATTATTAATACGATATTAGCAGAATTCGTGAGTGATTGACGTGGTTACGAGTAAGGAATCGTTAAGTGGTCATAGTGAATTCAGGCCCTTTAAGGTTATAATGATTCGCCGCGGAATCTTACCACGTTCAACTACAAACTACGTCAATATCGTGTTTTATAGAAACCAATGTAACGGTAATGAATCGAAATGTCATATTTTGTATGTTCCAAGACAATTTGTCGATATTTATTAGCAGATGTCGTGTGTGATCTAAGGAATTGACGTGGTTTCGAAGTAAGGAATCGTTAAGTGGTCATAGGGCTGAGGCCGGAAGTCCCTGACATCCAGGATGTATAATATTCTTTCGGCTTGTATGATTTACAAAAAGAGGAAATTTTAATATCAAGGCCATCGAGGTAACTATAAAAAAAAATAGTTTAAAAAACTAAAAAACACGCTTTAAAACCAAACTAAAAATTTTTAAAATAATTTAATTCTTTTAATAAAAAGCGTGGGGTGCTTTTTGAGGTATTTTTATAATCAATTAATATCAAGCCCCACGCTTTTTATAAATAGAATTAAATTATTTTCTACTTTTTTAGTTTGGTTTTTAAAGCGTGTTTTTTAGTTTTTTTAACTATTATTTATTTACAATTTTTTAGTTCTGCTTGCTTGAAAAGCGTGATTTTTAAGTTTTTTTTTTGGTTTTTTTTTAAATTTTTGAATTGTCATTGGTCCTCGATAAGTCTACAAGGTTTTAATGAAATCTGACCGTTTGAAGTGGGTCAAAATAGCGTCCAAAGGAGTCGGTTACATACAAACATACAAACAAACAAACAAATTTACAAGTGAAGCTAATATAAAGCGTGTAATCATTGTAATTGTGCGTTTCTATCAGCCTTGTATGCTGTACCCGCATTATATTTAAACTATGTATTTTGTCGCGATGACTTCAAATAGCATACGACACAGTATTTATGAAAGTGCACGTAAACAAATAGGACGAATGTCCTTTTATTAAATTAAAGTGCGCTTTCCCTCGCCCACTTACCCTTTTAATCAGCTATCATAATAATTTCTCGTGCAGCTACGTTGACCTGACCTGAAAACAATTCTATTGTTTCACTACCTATTTGTAATTTCATTTGCCGGCTGATAAAACTCAGTTTTATTGTCTACTTACGATATCATAGAGTAGATTAAATAGAAAAGTTTTTTGCTTGGATTCCTAGTATTCCTAAAAGGTTCATTTTCCACGTTCCTACAGACGTAATAAAACCACGGCGCGCGCTCTGTTCAGTGCCGAGAGTTGGAAATCGAACAGAAAAACGCACTGTTCCATTTTCAACGCGCTGAGATGCACTCAGTTGGTTCTCAATGCTTGGTTCAGAACCGAGGGTTGTAAATCGCACTAAAATCCCGTCGCGATTTTACTACGTCTTTGTGAATGTCGAGTTAATTACTTTAAAACGTCCAGTCTTTTCAATTAAATAAAGTATGAATCACGACTAATCGCGAGCATATTCAACTGTCATTCATCGGGTCTGCGCTGCAAATCAATGTATTATAGACTACGCCATTTTTTTTATCGTTCTATTTCTAAGCTCCAAAAACTTTGTATGCCTTTTTACGAAAATTTTGGCACCGGAGAAGTACAGAAAGCTAATATTTTTATATGAAAATGCTTAATCATCAGAGTAGTTCTAGTATTACCTACTAATTATATTTCCATCGGTCTTAGAAAACTAGAGGTGCAGTGCATCTAATTTAGTTTTAATTTTTTTTGTACTGCTAAATAAGTCTGGAGACCACCATCATCTATAAATAACTTTAGATAGTCCAAGGAAATGCCTCTAAGAGCTGTGTGACATTTATTAGTACCGAAGATTTAACTAGGTATTTAGTATTGCCTCCCGGCTGTGTTCATTCATGATTTCTACTCGAGTTGAGGACACGACAATTAAGTCGGTAGTTAAAACTGATTCGGAATAACTGTTGCATGTTTATTGTCTATAAAATCGTGACTGACTTAATAACCTTAGTGGTTCATCTTTAGATTTCCTTTTGATTAATTGAATGCAGAATTCCCATTTGATTTACAAGAAAGCGTGAAATGGTTTTTACATGTTATCATGTTTGTGGATAGATTTTGGATGGTTTGACAATTCTGGGTCTGGTTGATGCATATATCTAGAGCGCAATTTTGCCACACATAATATTTTGGTACTATATCGTTTTTTTAGCTACTCTCCGTTTTTATCATCCTACCTTAACTCAATTAATTTATAGGCGCCGCGGCATGTTTTCTATTTCTATAGCTGTCATCTTAGTATCCGCGGCCTTATTTGTATTTCACTTACATACCTATATCAGTGTCAGGTACATTTGCCCGACAGATGCTGAGCTGGACTCCCATCTGGCGCAACCTTGAGACGCACACTGCTGTTTGTATATTCCTTATTTTAGTTTAAAGTAGCCCATAGTGTCACTTAATTTTTGTCTTTTAGTTTTTGTATGTTGGCTCCTGGTTTTTATATGTAATTTGTTTTTATTTTGTTATGGTTTTTTGTTTGTGTGCGTTGAATAAATGGGTGGTTTATCTATCTTTTAGCTAGAGTATTGTCTCATCATCATTTTCATCTTTCTCTATCCAAATCCATTCACTGTTGACGATTCGCTCAGTCGTTGCTTATATGTTGCACTTGCTTATTTTGTGGGGGGCTCGCTTCGCTCGGTCGTCACGAAACTAAGCTTGCTACCCTGAGCTGAGTTCAGCTACGGTTTCCTAGAACAGCGATGGCCACCCCTCTAAAGGTGCGGTTACACGAGCAACTAAAATTGCTCCATCTTGGGCAATTCTCGACAAATATGATGTCACGACTACATCCACCAATTTAGGACAATGGCAACATATAGCAACCTGTTGCCAGAGATACAGCCACACAATATGGAGCAACTTAAAAATAACTAAAATTGCTCCATCTTGGGCAATTCTCGCCAAATATGATGTCACGACTACATCCACCAATTTAGGACAATGGCAACATACTCGTATAGCAACCTGTTGCCAGAGATACAGCCACACAATATGGAGCAACTTAAAACACAAGGCAATGCGCCTGCCCCGCCCCGCCACCGCCGCCGGCCGGTTCCTCTCGCAAAACCGAGACGTCGTTACCTATACGTACAAACGAAAGAAAAAGAAAATTGACTAAAAATTACCAAACCGACTGGATATTCGGCAACTCATGAAATATATGGAGCAATCAGAAGCAATATTGCCGATACACATCGGCAATTTATTGTTGTTGCTCCAGATTGATCCATTAGTGTTGCCGAGTAATAATTGCTCAAAAAATTGCCCGTGTAAGAGCACTTTAACGGCCGCAGTGGCGGCTATCATGAAAATGATTGTAGCGGCGAAGATTAAATTCGTTAGACCATACCACGGAATAAAGAAAAGTAGCTGATCTGTGATATCGCATAGCATAGCATATAGCAGCATGCAACCTATTATGTTCCTACTGCTGCGACACAGGCCTCCTCTCTGTAAGAGCGGGTAGGCCGTAATCCACCACGCGCGCCCAGTGCGGGTAGGTCGTTAGAAACTGCGTCAAAATATAGTCGCGTTTCTGTTTCATTTTGTCAGTGACTTGAAATGGAGGCGCTACCTAGATAATAATTTGTCACACTGACTCAGTATGTGTACTTTTATTACGGTGAGGGCAAATCTAGCGATTTAAACCTTGGGTTTGACTTCGCACTGTAAAAAACGCTCTCTAAAAAAACATACCAACTTATTTAATAAATAACGTTTTTAATGACGTTATTCGCCAGTAAATTACAGACGCTATGTGGCACCCACCGCTCTACTTGGAAACCGTAGCTTTAAGGAAATCCCGGCGATATGTTAACTTAGCTATAATTGAAGCTGACCACCTCTGATAAGTTTGCATGCAAAGTGCTAGCTAGTTGCACCGATTGAGGTAAACGCATACTTATCAGACCCGAAAGTAGCGAAGGAGCCAAACGAATTTAAGAATTACTCGTATATAGGGTAAAATCTTTTGAGTTAGTTTAGTGCAGTGTAAGTGAACTGAAACTGTAGTGCAAGTGCTGACTTTAATAAATAACACGTGAATCAAGTGTCTTCCCCTTAACTTACAGTGAATAAGAAAGACTTTATTAGACGATTTCTTAGTTTTATAGTCACTTAGCAGTTTAAGTTATATTTCAATTACATATTAGCTAAAATGCTAGATTGTAATGTGAATAAAGTATCATCTATTGTGATATTATGTAAAGGAAAAAAAACTTGTATAAAATCCTATGAAACCTTATCAGCGCCGAATCGTACGAATCGCCAGAAGAATTCGCAAGGTTTTCTGTAATTCGGCGCCGAAGGTGTGTGTTTACCTTAAGGATTGTTTGGGGTCCTCTCACTAGGGTCAGAAGAGCGTAACACAATCGCAACGTTTTTGAAGGAAATTCCAAATCCCTTAATTTATGTTTGAAAAAGCGATCTGCCTGCCCACGTAAATAACGCAATTAATGATAACGAATTGTCAAAATTAAAGGCAACTGTCAGTGTGTGTAATCGTCCCGCACAGCTTACAGCAGTGAGCAAACGTTTTCAAGAAAACAAACGGCTCGAACTGTAACTGCGGCAACAATTTTTTTTTCATACCCCCATCTCGAAAGGAGAATTTTTGCTCTTCGATATCTGAGTGCAAAAGCCGCTTTTATCCGCGAGAATTGAATTTAGAACATCGTGTGCACTAAGTTTGTGAATTCAAAATATCATTAAACCTTGAGTTCTCCCTCCATGGTGCCGAATTTATCATACAACCTTTTTAGTTTGTTACAAACTCAGACTCGGAACCTTCTTGGTGTACTTTTTTTAATTTGTTTTGCGCGCGCCATTTTCTTTTCACGTCATATTGTTAAAAACAAGAAACTTGAAAACAAATTAAAAACCTAAAATTAGTGGTTCTAGCGACGAGGAAGTATAATTGACGCCAACAGAATTGACTGAAACTGTTAATAATGAGCAAATGAGCTTTCTCCTTCAACAATCACGCGAGAAGTATTTGAAACAGTACGATACTTATGTTGAACATGTGGCGGCTAGCTAAAGGAGCCAAAACTTTCTCAGAAAACGTTTTGCAGATGTTAGAAATCAAGCACTCTATGGAGTACGTATTCAATGCTAAAAGCAACAATAAAGATGAAAACATACATATCGGTACCTATCCTAAATTAGTGGCATTTTATAAAAAGCCTCATCTGGTCATCAACCAAAAAAATCGAAGGTTTTCACAGCATCTGAAATTGAAAAGTTCCTTAACGAAGCACCTGATTCCGTACACCTATTTGGCGACAAAAGTAAGTCAGTTGCACATTCAGTATCTACTTAAGTATATTAATCAACTACATAACATAATCTAATACGTACTTAGTAGATGTTGATAGGCATAATTATGCATGCATATCAATTTTATTAATTTATCTACTACAATTCTCTACGTTACAGGTTGTTCTTATTATTCATATAGACGGAGCATGTCGAACTAATGAACTAACACAACTTAATATCAAAAACATTGAGAAACATTCAGATGACTTACTATTAATTAATTTACCTAATACAAAGACAAAAAGAGACCGCAACTTCGTCATTCGCAAGGAATACATAACAATTGTTCAAGCCTTACGCCCGCCTAACACTCCAATCATTCGATTTTTTCTACAATATCGAAACAGAAAGTGTGCTAAACAGTCTATGGGTGCTAATAAAATTGGCAGTATTCCACGAGAAATAGCAACATTTCTTGAACTTCCAGAACCCCTGTTCTACACAGGTCATTGTTTCCGACGAAGTTCAGCCACACTTTTGGGCGATTCAGGAGCTGATCTCCTGTCCCTTAAACACCATGGAGGCTGGAAGTCCAATGCGGTTGTAGAAGGATACATAGAAGATTCCATCCAAAATAAGTCTGAAATATATAAAGGCATCGTAGGAGTCATTACACTGCAAGAGCGTCAGTCGGATCCTTGGACTGGCCCTTTTACATCAAAAATGAGCCGTTAAGAAACACCTAACCATCGCCCTCTCTCGCTAACATTTACACCAAGGGAATCCGATGAATCGGTAGAACTATTAAGTATGACAGATAGTTTACCGAAAAACAGTACACAAGTCACTAACACCAACATTACAGTACCTAACAAAAATATTAGACTCAACTAAGTACCTGTAGCAACGTTACTTTCAATTTTTCTTAATTATTCCTAAGTATTGTTTGTTATAATTTAAAGATTATTCTGTAATATTTACCTATCATAATGTAGTAGATAATACCTAAACTGAAATAAAAGTACCTTGTGATGGTCAATGATTTTTTTTTTCATTTAGTCATTTCCTCGCTGGGGTGGGATGAAAAGTTACGTGTTGCACTCGAGTGCAAAGATTTTTCACCTCGTGCTCTTTTGGTTCCCTCGCTAACACTTAGGATTCTAATTTTTGAATCACCAATTTTAGAATCCTTCGCTTGCTCGGTCATTAATATTGAGCACGCGGTTAAAAAGCAACTCTGCGCTCTTGTATAACAAATAACTATTTTCGCTCTGTAACCATTTGTGCTCATAATACTGTTCTCAACTTCCTCTTTCCTTTCTTCTTTAGACCGCAAATGGAGCGACGATTGTCCTTCGACATTCGATTGGGAAATAGCCAAGATGATAGAGCAGATTGTCGAAAGCCCAACGGTGGAACATCAGTTTGATCGCTTACAATTACACCTCCGGGACTTCGCTAAGATTAGCCGCAATGGATACGTATCCTTTTCTTTATAAGCCATAGAATTCATGAATTAAACACTTTCCGGACTACTGAATCGAGCATTTTAACTCATCAAAACAATGATAAGTCGAAGAAAAAGTTTTATACAGTTTGTAAGCTGACTTACTGGCCGTCATTTTGGTGTCCCTATTGTTCCAAATTTGAAATCACGAATGTGAAAAAGAGAAGTAAATCGTAATTTTGTCCCTTCTTTTAAAAAGCAACAAGCCATAGATAAAACACTAATGTACATTGTATGGGGTACTAAGGTTTTCGTTTTGTAAAAAGTAAGTTCTTCAGAAGAAAGAAGAATAAAGAGAAAGATAAAGATAAAGATAAAGATTTTTTTTTTAAACTAAACATTGTATACATACACGAGCATGCAAGATATTAGATACATCTTTTGTGTCCATTCATATTTAGCCGTAAGTATCGGCGTACAAATATTTGCATAACATTAAAAGATTTACCAATAAGAAAAATAAAAAATACCTGGAATAGGCAATTACATACATTATAATTCTGGAACTTAGAAATTATTTTATGTTATTAGGTATGTCAAAATTCCCTATTCATATATATTATTTAATAGTGTCAGGAAAACATAAAATGATTCAATCAAACAAACACTTTTTCGTCTAGAAATTCGGAGACACTAATATGCCTGTTACGAAAGAAACATTTTTAATTGTCGCTTGAATGCCTTACCATTTAGCTCCTTCCAACGTTTAGGCAATTTGTTAAATATAGTAGGCGCCATGCAGACGATACTCTTGCGCATGAGTGCCGTTTTTGCTGGATAGACTCGAAGACTGGTCATATCTCGTCTATTACGCGGTAGAACGTCCTGTAGACGTTGAAACAAATTGGGGTTTGTTTTGACAAACATTGCGGTTTCGAGGATATAAATACAAGGAAGAGTTAAAATCTTGTACTTTAAAAAAAATGATTTACATGTGTCAACCGTTTTTAGCCCAAACATAGATCTAATGCATCTCTTTTGGGCTTAAATGCCGTGTTAGCGTCGGTAGAATTTCCAAGAGCAATCAAGGTATCTACATTTACAACTTTCGCTAGAGAGTGCAATGCAAATGCAGAAACGATTAAAATAAAGTTTATTTTGGATTGATTGTATTTACTATTTCGTTCTGGAAAGTACTTCGCTACTCAATTAGTGATGTAGTCAGGTAGGATGTTGGATATCGTTTAAAAAAGTGCTCATTTAATATTTATTACAAAATAACATTACAAGTAGTGTTGCCAGGTGTCCCGATTTGCGCGGGACGTCCCGATTTTCAGGGGTCTGGGGACGCGTCCCGATTTGTACCTGATCGGGACGCTAAATGTCCCGATTAATCAAAAAATTAAAAAAAAAATCATTAAAAAATTTATGTTAAAAATGTGTATATATAACACGACTGAAAGAGTGCAATATTAATACTAAACACCTTACTAGTTACTGTGCAGATGATGCAAATATAAACTTTGGCTGCCGCAATTCAGTTTTTCAATGATTGCAACATGGTAATGAAAACATTTTATCAGTGGGATGTCCTGCACACATCTTACACAATAGTGTAAAGCATGGGCTGAGTAAGATTAATTTTGATTTAGAGAATTTTATTCTAAAGCTTCATAACCATTTTTCATATTATGCAAAACGAGTTGACTCTTTGAAAGATTTTTACGTAATTCACGAAGCTGAATTTGCTCCCGTCCTGCGACATGTGAAGACAAGATGGTTGTCACTTCTACCTGCCGTGGAACATGCTACTAAATCTTTCGATATCCTGAAAGATTATTTTATATCATTGGGAGAAGACGAATGTTCCAGTGCGCTGTGGCAATTTTTTAATTCTGACGAAACTGAACCTTGTTTGACATTTTATCAAAATGCACTGAAAGTCTTACAGGATGCAGTGATATGTCTTGAAAACGAAACATTACTGTGTGTTGAGGGTCACAAAATAATGCTAGAAGTTAGTGAAAAATTGAGGCAGAGAATTGAAGATGAATTTATGAGATTTACGTGTAGTAACTTGATTAAAAAGTTGCCTGCTGATAAAGTGACTAAAATAAAAAAGGACTATTGTGCGTGGTACAAATATGTTCTTCATTACATAGAAACTAAATATGATCTCAAGAATAGCAGATTGGACTTATTTAAACCATTTTCTCTCCAGGATGATTCATTTACTTACACGTCAATGGTTAACATTATTGAAAATCTAAAAATTGATACGTTTTTCGACATGGATCAACTTTGTAAAATCAAAGAATTAGTGAAGGCAGTAGTGCAAAACAAAGACTTAACGCCGCTACAAAAACGGCACAACATTTTTAAAGACAATCACGATTTAGTAAATGTTCAAAAATTATTTTCTTTTATGGCTTCAATTCCAGTATCAAACGCAACAACAGAAAGGGTTTTTTCCCAGGCTAACTTAATTTGGTCTGAGAGGCGAAACCGTTTGACACTCGAGCATGTGAAAGCAGAAATTCAAATTAAAACCAACTTTAATATGACATGCAATGAATTTTATAACTATGTTATAAAAAACAAGGCCATTATAAATGCGGCAAAGTCCAATAAAAAATATAATTTTAATACAAATAATTTACGTTAATACTTAGGTACTTCATTCTTCTGAAGTGCGTCAATTACATTTAAAGTACGATTTTATTTTATAATTTCTACTAGTCTAGCATGACTGATTACTTGTTATGTAAGATTAAATAGACTTAAAACCCCTTGTTGACGTGACAACGTCTTATAAATTGGTTTGCCGGGTGACACTTCAAGAAACTGCGTTACGCTCCGCTCACGTTATGCGCTCACAATGAGAGCGAGTGAGAGGCACGCGTCCCTTCCACTCGGGCATGGTTAGCCTGCCTAAGAGCGAGAGAGACAGACATAAAAAGTGAAAGGCACGCGTCCCTTCCACTCGAGCACAGTTAGCCCGCCTAAGAGCGAGAGAGACAGATGATGTAACCGATTTGTTAATATGAAATTCAGTGCGAGATTCTTTGTATAAATTAATGTTTTAAATATAATTCTTTGTATAAATAAATGTTTTAAATTGTTACTATTATTTCATCCTTCTTCCTACTATACGAATGAATATTCACATTAAAATTATTTTACCACTCAAAGTCGTTGTCACGTAAAACTTTCGCCCGTATACCGACTTTACAGGCAACCAATTTTTTTTTTTTTGTTTACTGTCCCGATCTGCAACCCTAAATCCCGATTTTTTTGACCTCATGTACCGATTTACAACAAATCGGACCTGGCAACACTAATTACAATACAAATATAGGTTGCATAACATTCATACACGAAATTTATTTTAAGAAATGTATTATTAGGTTGCATAGATGCTTTATAGCAAAAATGTAAATAGAGAACGCTGCTGCCCATTCTCTAGTAAATCCCTTAGTCGCCTTCCACGACACCCACGGGAAGAAATGGAATGATGGTGCTATTCTTTTATGTCCACCACCACACGGATCAAAACACGGAAAAATATTATTATTTAGTTTGAATATTAGTTTTACTGGTTGCTCCACCTATCGGCAAAAAAATTTAACTATGGCCAAAGTTTATGTACTCCTAGCGTCAGATGGCAGCACTGTCAATGAATATTTTGATAGAAGCCTGTGTATAGAGGTTTCACCCTCCTGCAACAACCTTCGATTAGAGCATGATCTTTATAATTTACTTACTTGTTTAATGTTTTGTTTTGCATAAAAGAGTAGGTATCGAAAATTTCCATATTTTTAAATCAAGGCTGACAAGAATTCAAGACTGGCGGCTTCGTGCGCCGTCCAGGACCACCATCAAACCGGGCTACTACAGCGCGACAACATCGGTTTATCTATACCACCAGCCTGCGTAATTGTCATCTACCCTCAGTATAGGTCCAAGAACAGCATCGAGAGTTTCATGAACTGACTGACTTCTGTCACTAGCAGACTCGAAGCACGTGGCCTGAAACCTCATGAGCCACTCAATGGTCCGAAACCAGCACGAGCTCACAGATTGGCGCGCCTACAGGTTGCACGCGAACATTTGCATTGGACTTACCGTCAATGGAGCCTAGTTATTTTACGGAAGAAACCAAGATTATGCTGAATGGCAATGAGGGGCGCAGGAAAGTCTACCGAAGTCAGGGAGAACGTTTCAGCAATGTGGCATTGAAGAGAAGGTGAGTTTAGCTGTGTTATGGTGGTAGGTCATAGGCAGACTGGGGCGAAATTTCCACCGAACCAAAAACTGGCCTGGAGGTTGTGACGGGGCCACGGTGGCCGCTACTAAATAGCGACTGACGCTCTCATCGATGCCTAGAGGCTCATGACGCTATATGCTGAGTTTGTGGACCAGGATCTAATTTTTATGCACGATAGTTCAAACAAATTGCAAGAACTGTTCGAGAATACCTGCATGACGCTAGTTACCTAGTATTGCAGTAATAGAATGGCCAGCAAGCAGTCCTGACATGAATCCAATAGAGCTCTTTTACGGGATGAGCTGGGAGAGAGTTTGTTCTAACAAACCCACCCCAGAAACTTTGCAGGAGCTGAAAACTGCCATTTTGGATTCGTGGAAGAATGGGAGGACATTCCACAGCACGTTATAGTGGCAATAATGAACTCCATGCCGATAATAAAGTTTACCGTTTTACTAAATAAGCGTTGTATTCTTTAAAAAATCCACGCTAATTTTGCCCCCAACGTGAAAAGTATTTTGATTTCAAATTTGAAATAATGGCAAACGGAAATGATAGTGATGCTTCACAAACACTTTTTTTCTTTGTACTACTGTTATTTAAAAAGATATGAGACCTATGCAGGGTCTCTCGATTCAGTTGTCCGGGAGTACGTGTAAGTAAGTGTAATAATAAAAGCGGCTTGTCAATTCCGAAGAAGCTGGTCCAGGTGAGTAGGTATTACCACTACTGCAGGCTACCAAGCAGTGTGCTCTGCTTCAGTTTTCAGAGTTTTTTACAAGGACATTAGGCATAAGGCTTTGTCTCTACTAGGATTGCAACGCGCTTGTGGTCTGTTATTGTAAATATCCACCTATTAATCTACACTTTTACGATCAAATTTGAATAACGCAAATCAGTCTCCACACGGTGGGTGCCTGAGGATGGATTGCGCAGCCGAGGCCGGCGCAGGAAGAGGAAGGTGGCTCCAGAAAAGGATGCCTGGAATGAATTAGGGGAGGCCTGTCGGACAGTGTAGGCTAAAAAAAAACAAAAAGCTATTAGTGAGCCATTTCAATGACAGACTGGTCTCATTGCGATATAGTATAAATAAGAATGTTTGCCGTGAGTTTGATAAAACTCTCTGCAATTATTTTAATTAATATGTACCTGATCTTACAGAGATAGGGGTTTTTTTGAGTGGGAAATCATCAAATAACTTTTCCCGCTCTGGGTGGAGCGGGAGGGCGTGTCAGACTTTAACTGACTAAAACTCACCCGTGGTCCTTCAGTTGCCTGTGTGCCAGGGGCCACGGTATCTCTTTTGAACCTTGGCTTCACCCTTGCGGACCCCACCAGTTGGTGCTGACATCTCTTTGAGGCGCGCGTGGAACTCAACGCGCCGTCGACGCGGGCTTGGTCCTTACCGGACAGCGAGCTACGGAGATAGGGGTTATATTGCAATGACTTAAGTACTGATTGTTTAACGTCGATTGTGAATGTCTTAGTTTACCATCATGTGGGTTGCCTGTTGACGTGTCTTACCATTAATAAAGGTTATTGGGACTATTATTTACTATACAATAGTTCCCTTAAAAACAAACAGCGAGTGGATGTTCTTCACAGTTACTGCATAATAATGGACTACTTGTTGGAGTCAGTACCCCGCGTTCCTGCTCTAAAGGAAGGAATTATGCTTCTGCTCCAAAACTTGCAGAAACCTATTCTGCTCATACATGCATCTAACGTAGTTTCATATTTTGAAGACATCATGTATATTATGGGGTTTCTGGGTAAGTTACCAGACGTTTTAAGGCGACCCGACTAACATAGAACAATTTCAATGAAAACTTTTTTGCAATTTTCAATTTTTTTTACGTATTTTGCAATTTGCAGGTCATTGTAAGGTTGCATATTGATTCAAATATGATTCGTGACCGTAACGAATATGGCTTGTACAGAATTATAGTCATCAATACAACCGTCTAACGTCATTTAATCCCATTGACTTACATTTTCATGAAAAAGTATAATTTCGCGCGCTATCCTGTCGCTCCTTGAAGAGCGGTGGCCGCTACATAACGGCCGCAGTGACGGCTGTCATGAAAATTATGTTAACAGGGCTGCTTGACTTTACGGTGTCAAAAAGGCTCTAGGAAAACAGCAACATACTTTCATAAATGTAGCAATGTAGCGTCCACCGCAGTCTTCGGAAAGCTTAGCCTAAGTCGATGTCGATAATATCCCAGCAGGATTTTATCGCGCACTGGATTTTCGACTCTCGGTGTTGAACCGAGCATTGATTTCTAATTTCAGAGAGAGTAAATAAAGAGGATAGATTAATAAAATGGGTACCATTTATTTCTTTATGTATTTTCTAGAACTTTTTGCGGTACATAACATACACATTGATTTTACAAGAATTGTAGGACTCCAAACATCCTAATTCTACGTTAAATAAGATCAGGAGCTCATTTTAATGTATATTTATAATGCCCTAGTCCTGTCTTCTCGTCACTTCACATTCGTGACCGACAATAATCAAGTGTCACAGTGGAAAACATAGAAAAAACCGCAGAAAAACGAAATCACTTGCCTCAAAAAAAACAGTTTATGAAAAAAGTGTTTTGGTGTACTGTATTAGTGTTATAGATTATAGAATACGCCTATAACAAAAAGAGCACTATTTTTAGAGTACGGTTGGCAACCCTAATCTAGGCGCGTCGAAAAAACACACTTGTCGATAATTTATAGTGATGTGCCGAGTACGGCTTGACTCGATTCCTGCTTTGACTCGCCTACGCGAATACCAATTTATTTTGATTTGAATACGTCGGACTCGATTCCGGTACTTGAGTCAGGAAGAATCGATCTTGTACTCGCTGACTTGATTCTATTATGCGAGTCCAACTGACTCGAGTCTAGTATTCGTGTTAGGTCGATTTGCTCGTACTCGATCTCTGTTTACTTAAGCAATGAAGTGATTAATACAAATTTGATCCTGCAACATTTTGTTTTGATTTCTTTGTTTCATGTCAGTACCTAAGCTGATCCTGTGAGTGAATTTAATTGTTTGTTAGTACTAGTAGTGAAGTCATTCCATTGTAATTAACTTTATTACAACATGGTGCCAAAAAAAGAGCATCAGGTGTATGGAAGTGTTTTGAGAAAGTGGACGGCGATAACCTGCGACAATTTTATGGGATTTTTGAGACTGAGCTTTTAGAATGCCAAAAAAATATTTTTGTTCTAAAACCGGTAACGGACTCGAGTCAACATTCGAATACCAAACATAGAACTCGAGTACAGGGCTCGAATCGTGAAATCCAGTAAATTCGAATACCGTATAAACCGACTCGAGTCGCCTCGATTCACAAAAACAGCGACTCGGCGGCACATCACTAATTATTTATTAACTCTAGACGATAAGCAGATCGTTTAGGATCCAGTGCTCGATAAAATCCCGCCGCGCGATTTAATTACGTCCCTGTGGACGTGGACTAACAGTCAATGCCGTTACAGTCCATTAATGCCTGGAAAGTGAGATCCTAAACTCCTGTTTCAGAACACCGTATTCTTCCGATCTGATCCCGTGACCACAGAATAGACTTACAGTTCTCAAAAGTGTAGTAGCAATAGGACCATATTCTACGATTAAATTCCTTGCCTACTTGTAACGGAAGGCTAAGTTATAATAGCAACACGAGTCGATCGATCAGGCTACACTTGCCGCGGTCGGTCCGTCGATGGGTGAACATCTTTACATACTGAAACCCGCCATTAGTCGCGGCTGTTCTTTGGGGATCTATGACAGTCGGGACCTGAACTGAAAGTCTGGCAACCAGTCTTACCAAGAGGTTATCGTATTACCAGTAATTGGGTCGTGGAGGCCAGATAGGCAGTCGCTCCATGTAAAATGCTGGTATTCAGCTGCATCAGGTCCGAGTGGAACACAACCCCAATATAGTTGGGAATAGGCTAGGCAGATTGATTGTAAGTAATATCTAGATCAATACAATACAATAGAGCTGCGAGATTAGATCCTGATAATCCAAAAAATTCCATGTGTTAGAACGACAACCATAACTTGATTCACAAACCTCGCGTGTTATTGTACACACTTAGAACAAAACAAATCATTTTTTCTGAATGAAAGAAACTGCACAATAACTTGGGAATTAATTGAAACCGAACTGCTATTACGTAGGCTTTCGTGTTCATAATATTAGTTTGATTGAGGCCAAGTCAATATCGCCACGCCATTTTGTGGTAGCAGTTAAAGAGGGCAATGTCGTTGTCACTCGAGGGGATTTTACTCCTTTTGAGGTGATGAGTTATTGCAGTTGTTCGTGCTTCACATATCAATTGTTTCGGCACTGACGTCTTGAAACGGTCAATAGTAGGTCAGACGTCGAGTTCGTTGATGATACGTGAGTATTGATTTAGTTATATTTAGTTACTAGAAAATATAGCCTTATGAGCAGTGGTGGCCCAGTGGTAACGGCCGTGACTTACGAGATGTAGGTCGTAGGTTCGAATTCAGACAGGCGCTTTACTTTGTGTAAATTATTTCATCACCACTGCTCTCAAAACGGTGAAGGAAAACATTGTGGGGAAACCGGCGTGACATCTACCAACCCGCACTGGGCTCGCGTGGTGGATTACGGCCCGCTCCCTCTTACAGATAGAAGGCCTGTATCCCAGCAGTGGGAACGTTATAGGCTGACTAGCTGACCCGACAGACGTTGTCCTGTCTGAACTATGAATATTGAATTTGCATTTTTATATAAGTAGGTATATGTTACCCGCAACTTTATTTTGTTTTCATAATTACTTTCTCCAAGCAAAAACAACCACAACAAAAAAAAAAAAAATGCAAAATTGGTCTAGTCGTTCACGTGTGATGCCGTGACCAAGGGAAATAGGGTTTAATTTTATATACTTATACAGGATAAAATTTTAACCAGTGCGCAAACTGTAACCATGAATTCAGCATATCATTCTAGACCCCGCACTGGTTTAAAAATTACCCATATACATTGAAGATAGATTATGATTTTATGATTATGCTAAAATTAAAGGACGATGACCCCTTTAATTTAATTTATTTTTTTCTTATTTGTTGTTATAGTGGCAATATAAATACAGGTTCTGTGAATTCAAGAATGTCTGTTTACCTATGACGGTTCATACATACGATACAACCCGCTGACAGACAGACGGACGGACAGCGGAGGCTCAGTAAAAGAGTCCCTTTGGCACCTTTTGGGTAAAGAACCCTAAAAATGATTGAATCCTCCTAATTGGTTAGACAAAGAGTTTCAGAAAATTCATAGTTACAGTTCCACTAAGCAGTTTTATGATGTTTTTACTTCTTTCGATCATAAATATTAATATCTAGTTTCTGCCCGCGGCTTCGTCTGCGTGAAAATTCTTGGACGGGGGACCATCCCAGCCCGTCGCATCGCATCGCCTGCGTGGCCTGCGCGCGTAATTAGTACCTACTTACTTTTGGTTTAGCGTCATTTCTGGTTTTTTTCCTTTGTGTTCGGTTCCGAGGAGTTGTAGCCTTCCTCAAGACTTCAAACAAATAACAAACGAACTCTTAAAGTGAAGATTTGCTAGTGTAAAATCACATAAAGCCCCATATGGTAATGGCAGGCAGTCATCAGAAACCGAATTGCAAATCATTAATGTCCACACTCGAATACTACGAATGTCAAAAACAAAATAAATAGTTAATTACATTATTTACCGACATTGTGTTCTCTTGGGAATACAATAAACAGCAACACAAGATGAAAGCAAAACAAACAAAACATACACTACTATCTGAAAGAGAAAGAGACGGAATGAATGACTTCATTGATGGTTTCATTGAACTAACAAAAGAGATGACTGAAGAAAATTTTTGCAGTTACATTAGCAGCTGTTGTCGCTATTAAAATTTTTGATGAAGATTATCCTTTTAGACCATAATCAGCCTATAATGTTCCCACTGCTGGGACACAGGCCTCCTCTCGGTGAGAGGGAATGGGCCATAATCCACCACGCGGGCCCAGTGCGGGTTGTTAGATGTCACATATCTTCGAATTTTTGGTTCTAGGACGACGATGTTTGCTTCCACCGTTTTAAGGAAGTATTCCGAATTATTCCACTTAGCCCCACCGAGCCGCCCCACGGCTGAGGTAAAATTTTGCAGTGGAATCTGCCCCACTAATTTGATTTGGTGGGGCAGATTCCACTATTCTAAAATCTTCTTGGATTCTGCCCCACACTACGGTTGGCACCTTAGAATAAAACCACAGTTATAATTTTTTTGCTACTTTTTCTCTTGTTTATTTCTCGAAGGACACCGGTTGTAAATCACAGATTAATTACACGATTTGTGTCGGTTGTCGACGAGTGATTTGCGACTGGTCGACCAGTGGGGCTTTTCGATGGGGCAAAGTGGAATGATTCAGTATTCCCGTTTGACCACCAATTTTTGGAGCACCTATGCATTGAGCATCAAACGTATGGGAATACCTTGGTGGTCAATGCTGCTTGGTGCTCTAAAAATTAGTGCTCTAACGGGAATAGTTCGTGTTCAGAGCAGTGGTGGTGAAATAATTTACACAAAGTTAATCCTGTCTGGGTTCGAACCTACGACTTACAACTCATAAGTCGCGGCCGTTACCACTGGGCCACCACTGCTCTAGAGAATGAGCCCTAATATTTGGCACTCTGAATCTACATTTCTTTTAAAATTACTGCGTTCTTAATGCCTCAGGCGTGGACCTGCGCGGTAATTGCGTAACGTACTATCAGTGTGTCTCAAAGTATTGATTACTCGCAATGACGTCTTATAAATAGACGCGTCATACTCGAACATTACATTACTCAAAAACAGCGTAAAACATGAATATAGCTACCTACTAGTACATAGAAAGAACAGTGCGCGGAGAACAGGAAAGACCCATACCGATTCCTGCTGTTAAAAAGAGAGAAACATATACATATTTACTTACGTAGTGATGTTACTCGGTAACAGCTAGTGAGCTGTTGCCGAGTCACTGGAGATGGTACGTGATTAATTACACGACAGGCAATTACCTTGCATTTATCTTGGCAATTTTGATCGCCGGTAACGCATCTGATGGTAATATATCATTGATTGCTCGTAAATAATTCAAGTTTTTCGAACATAATTATGAAGCAATGGATTAGCAATATCCTTCAATATGATTCAGTGAGATTTACTGTGGGTTACGCAATTGGGGTGCTGGCCCTGGGACTTAAAAAAATTCTCTTTAAAATTCGATCACAAAGCTGATTGTTTTTGAATTTTGTCGATAAGTCCACTCTCGGCCCCTCCACCTCTAAAAAATATTTCTTTTTTCGTTTCCTCCCAACGATGTTTAGCGAAACATAGTTCAGAGTCGACCCCCAGGGGGTGAGACTGAATTTTCATACAAGGGACAGGCACACCTGGTCCATTTTCGACCCCTAGTTCGGTAAGTACCTTAAATTAATATTTTGGTACAGTAAGGTACAGACTACTTTTGTGGGTCGAGAGAAAACTAAAAACTTGGCTGGAAAATAAAATCCACTCTCGACCTCCAAGGGTCGTGAATAAACCATAGTCAGGCGTCAAGTGGACACATTATTTATTGGGAGTCGGGGGGCCGAAAGTGGACTAAACGCATTTTGCGACATTGTACGACGATGGTGTTTTTTTATGTAAAAATCGCTCCCTGATCTATCCCAAAGAGTTGGGGACGCACAACAAAATTAGTAAAACGTCTTGCTTCATCCCTACTTCACTATCACTACATATATTAAAACAAAGTCCTCCGCCGCGTCTGTCTGTTCGCGATAAATTCAAAAACTGCTACACCGATCTTATATATCTTGAGACACTTCATTTCCTTAAATTATTCGGAGCGAACTTATAAACATGTGGCCAGTAAAATGATTTCTATAAAATCTAATAATCATCATCTGCCTAGCGTTTTCCCAGCTACGTTAGGATCGACTTCCAGTCTCTGGTTGCAGCTGAATACCAGTATTTTACATGAACCGACTGCCATCTTACCTCCACAACCCAGTTATCGGATAATAAGATGCCTCTTGGTAAGACTGGTTGTCAGATTATCGTGCTTCTGAATGAGGACCCGGAACGACTGTCAAAGATCCACGAATGACAGCCGGGACACACGGTTTAGCGTGCTTTCCGAGGCTTAGAGGGTTCTCGGTATGTAAAGATGGTTATTCATCCACTACACAGATCAACCGCGGCAAGCGTAGCTTAACCTCATCCGTGCGGCTGTTATTACTTAGCCACGAGCCCTGTAAATCCACACTAATACATTATTAGTACGTAAGTAATATAGAACTATGAACAATTTCATGGTATTGCGCCCCCTTTCTCTCGGGTGCTTATTATACGAGTATCTTAAGGTGATTCTAATGAAAGTAGGTTCGCTGCAACGCTTATCGGAAACGCGACACCGCAGCTACAAGACACAGATGGGGTCTAAAACCCTACGCACACAGGTGCGACGCGACAGCGCGACTTGACTGTAGTAGAATAATTTCTATGAAAGTTCATGGAAATTGTTCTACCAGAATCGCGACACACCGTCGCTTTGCGCCCGTCTGCGGGGCCCTTAATTCGAGTACAAAACGCTAGGTTTAGTATCTTCAGTCTTTTGTATTCAGTTACAGTTTAGGTACTGTATTGTTGTTGTTTATTATAATCACTTTATAACTACATTTACTAGCCACCCACCTTACGTTTTATAGCTGTAAATGGTTCAAGCCTAAGGAGAAGACTAGCTTTTATTTGTTATGAATGAAACTCAAATCATTTTTTTTGTTGCAAATAAACCATTTACAAATGAAAATCAAAATATATACACCTCACCTACTTTCACACTTACAATCCTGGGTCAATCGGTACGCCGAACGCACTCGACCCGTTTGATCGAGAAGGTTAAATGAAACTCACACTACGACCACAGTGGCCCGCCTTAGTGTGAGTCGATCAAACGCTTCGAGCGCGTTCGGCGCTCCGATTGGTCCGTCACCAATTCAGGGCCAATCGGAGCGTCAAACGCGCTCGATGCGTTTGTTCGAGATGGTAAAATGAAACTCACACGGCCTCTGTTGGTGGAAACGGATTGTGTTTAGTATTCATTTTGTTTGATGAGAGGGTTGGGCAAGGAGACGCGGGTGAAACTTGTTTTTTTTTCAGGATTACTGTGCTCTCTTCTTATCTCTGCACGTATCTAAAGTCTAAACCAAAATAACATTGTTTCAGCGTACATGCTAATAAAGTTGGACGACGATAATCAGTTCCTCATAGTGTCCAAAGCTATGTTGTTTCATCTGACGGCCCCCGACAATGTTCGGGGTCCAGGGACGGTACCCCGGCGTCATACCCTGGCTGCGGCAGCCCCGGTCCTGAGAGAGACGATCGTCAGAATGGTTGCTGTCGCCGATAACCATAGGTTTTCAATATTCTTGGAGATCGTGCTTCTGCTGGCGTGCGATACAGCGGAGAATTGTACGTTAATCATTGTTTTGGATGTGGGTATTTAAGATTACGTTCCGTGTGGTGCCGGACGTAAAAGAATAACACCATCCCATTTCTTCCCGTGGGTGTCGTAGAAGGCGACTAAGGGACTTACTAGAGAATGGGCAGCAGCGTTCTCTATGCATTTTATCACCATACTTCGATCGCCAACCCTCCTGCCAAGCTTGGCGATTATGGCAAAACCCCGATTTTGAGGGAGGCCTATGTCCAGCAGTGGTCGTCTTTCGGCTGAAATGATGATGTTGATGATGATGATGATTTAAGATTTATCAAATGACGAGCTGTGAGCCTGGTGGCTCAGTGGCATCGGCCCCGACTTACGAGTCGAGGTTGTGAGTTCGAAGCTGTAGGCACTTTATTTTGTGTATTCAATTTTTTCGCGACTGCTCTCGAACTTTTATCCAAATAACTACTTTCCTATATGCATCGGGAATCAGTATATTTCGTCTCTGAAATATTGATCCGAGTACCAACTAAAAGTGTATCCCGCTCTTACTTATAATTATAAACACAGAATAAAGTTATTCCTAATTTAAACCTATGTATGAAAATGTATTATTATTTCTTTGTTATTCCTGGTATAACTTTATTCCATGTTGATTAGTATAAGGTTTGCGTTCGAACATAACGTCGGCTAGATATACTGAGTTACCTCACCGATGGAAACTAACAACAATGGCGATCGTAACACAAACTTGAAGCGAAAACTGGTCAATAAAAAACAGCAAATCAAGCATAAAAACAATAAATAGTAATTTCAGAGCAGTAATTCTACCGTCAAACTTATGATAAAGAATAGAAAATCAAATCTGATTTTCAAACTTTACCACTATATTACCGCTCGGTAATTGCGTACCTAATACACTATCAGTAGGAATCGCTTTCATTTTGACGGTTCTACAACATTCATTGCGTTGTTAATGTTGTTGAGCAGACGAATTTTACAAACAAGAAGCAATGGTTTAACAATAAGCTTCAAAATGATTCAGATAATCATTAATAGTGTGTAACGGAATTAGGGTGCAGATATTGCATAGTATCAGCATTTACAAATTTTAATAACTATCTATTTAGTCGGTAATGTCCCACAGCTCAATCAAAAATCAATAGACGGTGAACTTAGGCTAGGCACGAAAAGCAAGAAACATGCATTTTGGATTCTTCGCTTCAGATGGCGCCTAAAGTACAAAAACCTGTAGAAATATGGACTAAAACAGAAAACTGCACCCTAATTGCGTAACGCACGATCAATCATAATCTGAATCATTTTGAAACAGTTTGCTAATCCATTGCTTTAGTTATGGTCAAAAAATGTGTCTGCTCAACAACGTTAATAACGCAATGAATATTGTTGAACTGTCAAAATGAAGCTGATTATGATTGATCGTGAGTTACGCGATTAGGGTGCAGGGATGTCATGTCATGGACAATCAGTAGATCTTCTGTTATAACAGTAAGGTTGGCAACACTAACTACGACTATTATTGTCATGTCAATGATAAAAACTGTACTATTTTCGTCTTGCAAAAGAAAATATAGGCAATTATTGTTGGTTTGCTGGTTCTAGGCCCTTAAACGACGATGAACGAACCGTCCTGTTTCGATCGCCTTTATTGTTAAGGCGTAGATTTCTGTAAAATGCTCAAAAAGGTGTTTTTTTAAAGCCGTGTGTCTCTTTAACCGTAAATAATTTTGAAAGTAAAAAATATATATACCTAATATATTCAAGTCTTTTTTGCATACAGTGATGGAACTCAAAACTTAGTTAAACATACTTGAATGCATCAAAAAAATCATCAAACTCACCTCTTAATTATCTTTAAAATCAGTTTATCCCTTCAATAACAGTTATAAACATAATTAAAAATATACCATAAAATTCCAAATGCCAAACTGCATCCAGTAATGGATTATTTATTATTAAATAGTTAATATCTAATTTTATACGATTTTATTTGCATTTGTACGACATACGTTTGCTCATTTGTTATTCGAATTTATTATAACAAATTTTAACCCGTAACAGATTGCAATAAGAACTATTATCGCTCATAATGACAAAATGTAAAATTATCAGGGCCTTAAGTTACTTTCTCTTTAGTATCTACGAGTATTCCGAGTTGAAGAATGGAACTGGTTACTGTGTGTTTGACAGAAAATCAAATGTTTACTTCTCATCCTCATAGCGTAGAATTTTTAAGTCAGTTTTACAAAAAAATAATAATAATCAGCTATTTCATAGAAAAGTGCAATATCTACGCGGTCAAAATGTATGGAACAGCTGATTTTTTTTTGTGTTACCGACGAAAAATTTCTGCGCTGGGGGTCTAGAACGATATGCTGAATTCATGGTTACAGTTTGCGCACTGGATAAAAACTTATCCTGTAACCCAACGCGTTACGGAGGGCACCATTTTGTTTAGGTAAGCATTCGAACAGACTTAACCAAGTTTCATGTTGCCATTATGCTCTGAGAAACTACGGGCCTACGGGTCTTTTCACATAGGAAATCTCTGCGAAAATCTGCAATTTTCAACTAAGTAAATTAAAAAATCAGGTATGAAAATGTGTTGGTCATGACTGGAGTCGTACAACATGTCCCGGAATTAACGCACACCACCGAACACCCCGAATTATGTTATAAATATTACAACAATGTACATTGTTTATTTCTTAAATTAATTAAAAAAAAAAAATCCTTACCAATGTACGCACGCGTACAGTCGCTTAGGCATTAATTTTCGGTTTGTTTTGACTGTACTGCAGAAGTGTGATTAATACACGCAGTTTGAATTATTAAAAAAAATAAACTTAATAAAAATTACGGAAATAGATTCAGTAAACGATTCTTAGCAAACTACTTTCATAATTTGCATCTGTTCAAATACTTATGGTATAGGTAGCATGATTTTTCGAATGTAATAATGAGGATCCAAACAATTTAATATTCTTTATCATGTTCAATCTTGTGGGAGGCCTTCGAACGCTACGTCTTCCAGTACCTACGCGGTCACCACTTTAGAACCTTCCCGCCCCATCGGCTATCGGCTCTACGATGACCGATGACCTGGTGAATGGGCCATCGGTCATCGCAGAGCAGAAGCGGTCGAAGTGGCGGAGCTTCGGGGAGGCTTATGTCCAGCAGTGGACATCTTTTGGCTGCAACGATAATGATGATATTCAAACTAGATTTCTTCATGTTTGCCTTCTTGCCATTGTTTGAAGTACAAATAACGGTTTTTATTTTGCAGGCATGCAAATGATGCAAGCAAACATAATTGAGATTATCTTCTACCGTTTTAACCCTTATTTTCCTAAAAGAGAACTGCCGCATTATGACATCAACCCTCTGGATTGCCAGGACCTCAACGTTAAATTGGGTAAGACAATAATGGTGTTATGTTTAAAATGGTAGGTTTAGTTAAACTAGAAAAGATATGCGGTTCAGTAATCTTTGTGTTTTCGAATTAGCATGAACGTTGCGCTATTGGGTTGTGCCGGTCAGATAGGCAGTCGCACCTTGTAAAATACTGGTTTTCAGCTTTATCCGGTTAGACTGGAAGCCGACTCCAACATAGTTGGGAAAACGCTATGCAGATGATGATGTTGCGCCACAGAGCAACCTGACAGTGGCCAAGCGTCTTAGTTTTGTACTACCGCACTTTGAGGTGGTTAACCTGCCATGACTGTGTACTGGAGCACTTTTTGGTAGTGCGCCTGTCATTACTATGTACTGGCGTACTTTCTGGTAGTACACCCGTCATTACTGAGTACTGGCGCACTTTCTGGTTATGCACCTGTCATTACTGTATACTGGCGCACTTTCTGGAAGTGCACCCGTCATTACTGAGTACTAGCGCACTTTCTGGTAGTGCACCTGTCATTACTGTGTACTGGCGCACTTTCTGGTAGTGCACCCGTTAATACTCAGTACTGTCGCAGTTTTCTGGCAGTCAACCAGTCTTACCAATGGGTATCGTATTTCCCAGTAACTAGGTTGTAGAGGTCAGATAGGCCACAGTGACGGTTGTGCAAACTAGTAGCGAATCAATTAGTGTTAATATCCGTAGATCATTGAAATTAATTAGATTTGAGACCTTAATAGCTGTAAAACTGTAATATTACGTGATTGTAGGAGACAGCAGCGTCAACATGTCCACAACTCTGTCAGTGCTACTAGTACTCCTGAAGACTACAGCAAAACATTTGGATGAAAACCCAGGTTTTAAAAAACTGCTTCCTGTCCCGGATTGTTATGCACAAAGGTGACGACTTGTCTTTTTGAACTTCAAATCCTAGTACTAAGTGAACCTAGGTCGTCCTAGGTCTTTTTTTTTGTGGGTTGGTCATCATCAAATAACTTGGCGCGTGTCAGACTTTTCCTGACCAAAACCCACCCGTGTTCCTTCAGTTGCTTATGTGCTAGGGACCGCGGTATCTCTTTCGAATAACCCGCACCCCTGGCAGGCATCAGCCCTTGCGGACCCCATCAGTTGGTGCTGACATCTCTTTGAGGCGTGCGTAGAACACAACGCGCCGTCGACCCGGGCTTGGTCCTTACCGGACAGCGAGCTACCCATTACTCGCCGTCCACAAGCCCGCGCCTACGGTGACCGGGAATCAGCCTGGGATTCCCGAAGCCCAGGGCGTCTCCTGCGGTGGCTAGGGCCGTGAGGGCGCATATACTGCCTCTCCCTCACGCCTCCCTTTTCGCAGGCATCACTGCTTCGCAGAAGGAGGTGACGGCTACCCATGCACTCTCGCTCCGTACCATGGCCTGGACCAGGGCCGGACGCAAGAGGTCGCCGCCGCCGATCGCCTCCACGAGAACACGGCGGTGCTCCACCCAAGCCGGGCAGACCTCCACCGTATGCTCCACCGTGTCCTCCGGGCGATCTACGCAAAGGAAACACCCGGGTGTTTCCTCCCGCCTTATGCGAAACAGGAACCTCTCGAAACAAACGTGTACGGTGAGGACCTGCGTCAGGTGGAAGGTGAGGACGCCGTGGCGCCTCACAATCCACTCCTCAAAGAGGGGGACTTACCGCCGCAATCAAATCTTCTTGTCAATTTTTTTATTCGAAATTTCATGTTTTGTAGGCTACAATTTAGAAAAAACAATTCGTTTAACTCCCAATTGATATCCACTGTAAGTATTTTTTTTAGAATCTTGGGGATATTACTGCTAAGTTGTCCTTTTTCCAATTAAAGTTTTAATTTTGTTTTAATTAATTAATTACATTTTAATAGGCTTAAGAGTCATTGAAAATTTTTAAAAAGTGGGGGACACTGTCTCAGAATAGCCTTAAACTCTAACGATCATAGAATTAGAACCTGATATTTTTAAACTTAAGACTAGCCAAAAATATCTGTATCTCAAAAATAAAAATTATAATATAATTATTGTAATGGCAAAGTTCTCGTTAGTGTTTTATAACTTTCAGTAAATCAAAATAGTCATGGCAAGTTCGACTTGTTGCTTTAGGCTGCTCTGAGTACATTTGTTTACTAAACATTTACGTGGTTGCTTTTTTGCTCCGAACTCTGTTCCAGATAAGTTTAATATATAAATATAAAAATACATACTCCGACCAATGCGACCAAACCGAACTTGCTATTATTTTCTGAAATACAAATAAATAGTTTTCATTTTGTTATGTTTATTGATAATATTCTTTTTATTTTTTCTTCGTTAAAAATTTCCACGCGCGCCGTTTTGTAACCTCGCGCCCCTAGGCATGTGCCTAGTTTGCCTTATTGGTAATCCGCCACTGCGTCTTAATGAATAATATTTTTTATTATTTATGTGTCCAAAAATATCATTTTTTTAAAATACTTAAATGATTAGTAGTCATTGGATTCATGAAGTGGGCTGCCGTTGTAAGACGACAGGCTCCGTGAACCTGACGTCGACCGCCTTCTTCTGTAATTTAAGAACCAGAAGAAGACAAGAATATCATAAAATGCGACCATTTCATGTAATTCTCGAGCATTTCATGAAGTGAGCAAATCTACGATATAGCCACGACATATACTCTTCTGCCTAACCCTCGGGAGTAACAGGTGTGATGTTTGTTGATGATAGGTATATGTTTTTGAATAAATATAAATGTTTGCATTACTTGGGAAGAGACTGGATCTCAAAACACAGGAAATCTTAGTGTGGGGCCAGGGCATTTATAAACATCTAGCACCTAACCAAGGCTTGAACGGAATCAAGTTTTTATTAATATTGTTTATTTATTTTTCTTATGTCCCACATAGACATACTACTTATTTTAGATTGGGCTTATTCCGTCTGGCCGCCATAAAACAGCCGCCTAGGGTGGATCATCCGTATCCGCTCTAGCAGACTGTTCATCAGACGAGGTTTCCGGTGACTGAGATCGCGATTAACTTGAACCACAGTCCGAATTTCTATTTTTTTATCATTTTTCTTTTGACTGTACTGTTTTTGGCTTTTTTTATTCATTTATGGGTAGTCCCAGTCGCCGTAAGAAAAATATTAGAATTAAATAGATCCGGCGACTGGCATCGCGGTCCCAGTCAATTGCGGTCCCAGTCGTCGGGAACGTACATCAGACGGGGTGGATAATCGGAATTCGTATTAAATTTTTCTTCCAATTTCCTTCCTCGGCGATGTTCAGTCATTTAGAGAAATACGTTAGAAACCGGCCCATGGTGCTCCCAAGATAAAATATATGTGGTATGAATGAATATATTTTTATAGATATCATGTACCTAGGTATCATTATTAATACGCTATATAGGGACCTGTATGATACATCACTCATGTGTTTTTTTTTAATCTTTTTGTTTCTTACATCTTTTATAGAATACTAGCTTTTGCCAGCGGCTGCAACCGTGTGGAGGTCGGAAATTATCCAGCGGGAGCGTACTACCGGATAAACAGTACCCTATGTGTTAATCTAAGTTATAAACTGTCTGTGTACCAAATTTCATCCAAATCCGTCCTCACAAACTTTCAAATTTATAATATTAGTAGGATATAATAATATTATATCCTACTAATATTATAAATGTCAAAGAAGGAATGTGTGTGTTTATTATATTAATATAGTAGGATATATTAGGATTGTTAATCTTTTATTTTTTCTGTTAACTTCTTTTTGATTGAGTTAGTACTGCGTTATGTTTGCTCTCAGCTTGTTTTTATTATAGAATGTAGTAATCTGTTAAAAATGTTGTGGGTAGTATATGTTATGTTTAATTTTAAGACAGCACTTTTTATGCTTAATATAAATAAATAAAAATAAAGTACATACATTTTCAGATGTTTCATCTGGGCATATCGTTACGAGTGCCGAGCTCGGGACCATCGCCACGAGCGGATAACCCTCACGGTCATAGCAGCAATCATGATCAAGTGCTACGGGGAACGGCTGCTTCTCTTCTCTTCTATATTGATGCCAGGTATCATTCTCAGACCTATCTTAATAATCAATGAAAGATAACGTATCGATTTACCGATAACTAAAAGCATTTGATTGCAGTGCTGTTTTCAATGAGCCTTAAGCATAGCATAATCAGCTTATAATGTTCACCCTTCTTTTTTGTGGGAAATCATCAAATAACCCACCCGCCTGTGTTCCCTCCGTTGCCTATGTGGCAGGGGCGAAGGTATCTCTTTCGAACAACCCGCACGGGATACGGGCCTCCTCTCGGCTCTCGGTGAGAGACATTGAGCCCCACGCGGGCCCAGTGCGGGTTGGTACATGTCACATGTCTTCCAATTTTTGGTTCTAGGACATGCCGGTTTCCTCACGATGTTCTCCTTCACCGTTTTGAGAGCATTGGTGATGAAATAATTTAAGTAATGCGCCTGACTAGGTTCGATCCTACGACCTACAGCTCGTAGGTCGCGGCTGCTACTACTGGGGCACATTATTGCTCTCCTTCTCGTTTCAATATGGGTTATATTGAATGTCGCAGACTGCTTTAATTATACCTTTATCTATGAAAGTAACATTCTTAGATCTTTGACAGTCTGTACGGGTCGTCAGAAGCCCGAAAGTCTGTCAACCAGTCTTACCAAGGGGTATCGTATTACCCAGTAACTTGGTTGTGCAGGTCAGATAGGCAGTCACTCCATGTAAAATAGGTACTGGTATTCAGCTGCCTTCGGTTTGATTAGAAGCCGACCCCAACACAGTTGGGAAAACGATAGGCAGATAATGATTTTCCCAAAAATTATACAACATAACATTATTGTAACAATGGGGGGGGGGGGATATTGAATTCGAAATCAGTTCCATTAGTGGGTTCTAGCTACCATAATTTGAGCACTTTCACTTCCGACGGACATAATTGCGTTGCTCGAAGAATGGTCGCCGTTCAACCGTGTCCCGTCGAAACGAAAGAATCTGGTTCATCCAGAGTTGCATCACGATCGTTATCAGCTGCTTTGTGTTCGCAGATATCATGTCGCTGTCAGTTCTAACGGAACTGCCTCCGCGGAAGGACTGGACTGCGACTGTCAATTTTGCTACCTCGCAAGAAGATGTTCAGTTCAAGAAGACGTTGATTTATTTTGTTGTTGATCTGCTTAAAGTGTTCCCTTACAATAAATTCGTAAGTCTAACCTAAGCTTTAATCACGAAATGTATACATAATATTATAAAGAGGTAAAATTTGTTGGTTTGGAAGTTTTTATGTAAGGGGTAATCTGTGGAACTAGCAATCGTATTTGAAGAAATCTTTTTGCATTTGATGGCCCAAGTTAGGCTATTTAACATAGACTGCTAGATACGACTAGCTACAACCCTAAAGATCCAAAAAAAGGTAGAAAGAACGTTAAGAGAAAACGAAGTAACATCGCAAGGGGGCGATTCGATGCTATATAATATAATATTTCATGTTAAAACAGGACATAACACGCGGGCAGAAGCTATTATGTAATACTTACAAATATTTTGATAGGAGCTTCATTAAGATGTCAGACGTTTTTATGTCCTGGAACCATAAATCACCTTACCGGTTTATATTTTAGATGATGGAGTCTCAGCATTGGCTTCTGGGCATCATGTACCTACTGGACCCAGGTCTCTGTACCCTGAGGTCACGGTGGTCGCATGCTCTTTTTGCTGAGATCCGTAAGACAGCTCTTCAAGCATTAGTGTGCACAATACCTATGTCTGATCCGAGTTTGGTCAGGAAGTATGGATTGACTCGAAGGTAAATATCCTCCTAATATTATAAATGTGCAACTTTGTATTTTTGGATGTTTGTTAAGTACGGATTTGAATGAAATGGGCACACAGATAGTTTAAAACCTGGATTAACACATATAATAGTTTTATCCTGGTAGTACGTTCTCGTAGAATAATTTTAGACCTCCACGAGGGCGTAGTCACTGGCAAAAGTTATTCAGATTTTTCTTGAGATAAAAAGTTTTTTAGATCTAAAAGTCTGCAAATTAAAAATCAACAATCACGAATTTTGCGGGCTACCCTAGTCATTCCACCACCTTAAAAATATCATGTTTTCAGAATAATGTGGTACATTGAGTGGTACTCCGAGAGCCCTTTCGAAACCCCGATACTATATTGGTGCGTACGACTACTGCAGGTCGCTACGCATCAGCGCCACAACCCTGAACGCGGGAAGATCATGCAAGACCTGTTCGATACACACGGCATTATTATAATTATGAGTGAGCTAATGGCAGTTATTAAATATATCTTCCTTTCGTGTCAATGGTACTCTGCTTCGCTTTTTTTAAATATAGTTTGAGCCCAGACGGTAGCCACGTTTGGGAACTTCGTTGAGTGTTCTCGTCGCGTTTTCCGCAGCGTCTAAGGGCTAAAGTCTTCAATCAGTGTGTCCTGTCTGTTATGACGTACGGAGCCGAAACGTGGACACTCACGGTACTGCTGGTCCATAAATTCAAAGTCTCAGCTAGCTATGGAACGAGTTATAGAAATTCGCTACTGTATCTCTGAGAGATAGAATCCAGAATGAGGTGATCCGGGAGAGAACCAAAGTTTTCGACATAGCTCACAGAATTAGCACGCTGAAGTGGCACATTAGCCGTAGAACCGATGACCGTTGGGGTAGACGTGTTCTTGAGTGGAGACCGCGACTCGGTCAACGTAAGTTAGGACGCCATCAGGCTAGGTGGAGCGACGATCTTCGCCAGGTGGCTGGTAGCAACTGGATGAGAGTTGTCGAGAATCGAGCTGAATGGCGTGCAATAGGAATGGCCTATGTCCAGCAGTGGACTGCTGTAGGCTGATGATCAGGTTGCGGTAGCTGTGGAATTCAGTGACTACTAAAACTTAGGATATCCTGATATTGTCAACAGTTGAAGTCAGAATTGTCAATATCAGCTTGCTTACCTATTTCTATGCCAGTTACTTGGTGATTGATTTCAAGATGCTCAAGTTTTTTTGACAAATAAACGTTTGCTCCACGGCAGTCGCTTCAAACCAGCGAGGGATGTTTAGCTATCATATCACTGAATCGGTTGTCTTTAGAAAATATTACTTTAACTAAAAAGGTACCTGAGAGTAGTGGAGGCTTAGTAGTAACAGTCACGACTTAAGAGTTGTAGGTCGTATGTTCCAACCTTGACGAGCGCTTTACTTAGTGTGAATTATTTCATCACCACTGCTCTCAGTACGGTGAAGGAAAACATTGTGGGGAAACCGGCATGTCCCAAAACCAACAATTTAAAGACATGTGGCATCTACCAACCCGCAATGGGCCCGCGTCGTGGATTACGGCCCACTCCCTTTCACACGGAGGAGGCATGTGTCCCAACAATGGGAACATTAGAGGCTGATTAGAAGCTGCTTACGTCTAAACATCACGGAGCCCAGAGGCCCCCTCTCGGCTCCGACCCTTTCTGTCATTATGTCATGTCAGTTATGGCGTGCTTTCATAGATATAAGAAAGAAGGAAATATGTCCGGTAACTAGTTCAAAATTTATCGGCTCCCGTTGTCTCCAGATTGGCCCCTCCACATGCCATTACTACACATGCAGTTCAGTAAAAGCAATAGATACGAAGTCGCGCACACACCCGCAAATTCATAAATAAGAACGTGCTACACAATCAATTATAAACCTTATGTCATCAAGCACAGCGTGCATTTACCACGCACCGTACAACTTACACAAAAAAATCGGTCGCTATCGTTGTTCTGTGCAAAAGCCATTTATTATACATATACGCTAGTGATTGACTAAATCGGAAATCGTATTTTAACATTTATTATTGTTCCAAAAACAATTTGAGTTCCTAAATATAAAATAAATAAATATCGATATGCCTAGAAAGTATTGATAAGTCGTGGATCGATGGCGCCAAAGTATAGGGGATAGCGCCAACTAACAGTTTGATTCGTAAACGAATAATCATGTAACCGGAAACGCAAGCGAGCCCTACCGCTTGGACACGATCGTCAGTGGAGGGGATGCAGTGAGGACTGTCGTAGGGACCGAGTGCGGCGACAGTCTACAGTTAATACTTTGACAGTAGAACTCGGATAGTCTAGGCAAACGCTCAGTACCAACGCACTTGTTTGTTTCTGATGCACATGTTTATTAAATTTGTTTCACGTCTGTTTATAAAAGTTATTTTAAATTCAAATGATCTTTTCGTTCGAGTACCCAATACAGTGCCCACACCTACCTAAACTATGTTGGATCGCGAAGAAGACCCGATGTTACGCATCTCGGCCACCATGATGCGACATAATATATTATAAATAAACAAAGTGTATCTAAAAAAAATGGTAAATCAACAAAAAAAAAACAATATAAAACAATTGGGGGGTTACGTTGGTTTAGGCTGTCATCTTTTCAGGTCTTCCAACTGGGTTAAAACGCTTGACAATTGAAGAATAATAATTAATGTATTCGTTGTTCAATCGACAATGCTGTCGATAACCTACGTTAGTGGATGTGCACAAGCACATCATTAACTGGCCGCAAGACGCAGCGGCTCTACCACGAGACTTATCCGCATGTATAAAGCATCGATAAGTGAATTTTACATAGTTGGCCAGTCACTTTAGCGACACACTTAGGTAGTGGTTAAAGAGCAATGTATTTACTGCAAAAATAAAACAGTCGCTGTGATATTTGAAAATAAATTTAACGGCAAGAAATATTTTACGATTTGTTTGTTTTTCGTGATTTTAAAGACAAATATAGTAAAATATTTGTAATTGCATAATTATGGCAAGTGATTCCATGATTTATAAAGTTTTTGTTTTGGCTTGGGTTTTTACAAAAGCCACTGAACAACGCGGTATTGTTATAATTTATCACGATCTTGGTCGAAAGCGCACTAGTTCGCCGAGACGGCCATTAAATGGCCGTCTCGGCGAACTAGTGCGCTTAGTGCAAATGGCCGCCATTTGCCTGTGACATGCTCAGTTCGAGCATGTCGCGCGGACACCGACACGCCCACTTGCCACTTCTCCTGTTTTTTATATTTCTATGCGTGCTTTCAACGCCAGTGTACTTAATTAAGAGTATGCACTGACCAAAAAAAAACGGCCTTGACCTAGAGTGATTCCATAGTTCTTACTGTTGCTCAGATCTCTGTTACACCCTCATGGAACAAAAGGTGCCTCCTGTGGAGAAGTGCCAGGCGATCATAGCATTGAGTCTTCGCTTGCTGACGAGCGCTGTGGTGAAAAACCAACGCGTGACCTGCATCGTCTACCCGACTATCAGCTGGCCATATTCTGTAAACCAGCTAGCCAGAAAGATGATGGATGTGGTTCTATATTCACTTGATCAGCACTTTATTGTCAGTGACAGGTGAGTGGACCCCAATACAGCAAAAAAGTTCAGTACAAGCTCATTTTTCAACCAGTTATTTTAGTTCAAATTCAAACTCAGTTTTCAACCGACTTCAAAAACGAGGAGGTTCACAATTCGTCAGTTTTTTTCGTTTGTCTCTTGATATCTCCTACATAGTAGATAGATATAGAAGAAAAAAATTGGGTAGTGTACGCCTCGGGGTGGTCCCATATAATTTAAAAAAAAATTGCTTGGATAATTTATGCGTTCTCTTTTATAGTACGTTTTTAATCCACTTTGTGTATTACATGACAATGTATAGTGGTAGGTATACAAATTCTATCACTACTTGGTATGCAAACCTACCTACCTGCTTTTTGGTATGGTACCTCTAATATAACAAAAATGTGAAAAATACCAGGCCACTCAGAAAGTATTGCGAAAAAAAGTTTTTATGTATGAGAGAGACTGGCCAGTTATAATCTATTTTGAAAATATGGTTATTTGTAAGTAAAAATAGGTACGTTCCAATTTCAAAACTTCCCTCCACATTGTTCGCGAGCTAATTTATCGTGATCGTGTCTCATAAAAAAATGGATCTGGGCCGGAAACATTTTGCGCTGTGATTTTTTACGATTTCAAGTGTCGCCTGAAACCGGACGAATCGTACGATATAGACTTCAAATGGTATACATGGATGAAGGCCCTTCTTAGAAAACCGTGCATCGTTGATATAACGAATTCAAGCGCGGTCGACTAACTTTGGGGGATGAAGAAAGCAGTGGTCGCCCTTTGACGGCTGTTACGGAAGAAAACGTGCTAGCAGTGAAAAATTTAATCCATGACAATAGGCGAGTTACGTATCAAGAGATTGAGCGCATATTGCAGGTTGGATCCGGAAGCCTTCACGAAATTCTACAAGTGCATCTTCGCGTGAGGAGGATAGTTTCACGCTGGGTGCCGCTCAACCTCACCGATACTAAGAAGCAGGCCCGGGTGGAATGGTGCCGTGATATGATAAACTAATTGGAAGGAGCCTACTTTCGTCTCGGCGGGTTTACGACATCATTACAGGTGATGAGTCTTGGAATTTCCAATACGAACCAGAAACGAAGTGCCAGTCGACGGTTTGGGCGTTTCAAAACGAACCATCGCCTACCAAAGTGAAGCGATCTAGAAGCGGGGGGAAGATTTTGATCGCGGGCTTTTTCAATTTGACTGGCTACTTAGTGTCAATTCCTTTACGGAACCAAAGAAGCATCAACGCTGAAAGGTATACTACCAAATCCTTGGCAGAAGTTTTCTTTGTTGTGACCAACAAGCGACCAAACGCAGGGCTCCGCAGGCTCCTGCTCCGCCACGACAACGCGCCTTCGCACACCGCGCTCAAAATGAGGAACTTCCTGGACAGCACGCCGGTCAAACTCCTGGGTCACCCTCCTTACAGCCCTGACCTAGCACCGTGTGACAATTCCTGAAAATAAAAAAAATCAGCTCAAAGGAATACAATTTTCGTCACCAGAAGATGCGCTGTCAGGGTTCGAGCAGGCTGTAAACGAGGTGTCTGCAGCGGACTGGAAAAAGTGTTTCGAAAACTGGTTCAGACGATGAATCTTTGTATAGAGACTGGTGGAGAGTACTTTGAAAAGATTTGTTTTTTTTTTTTTCGCAAAACTTTCTGAGTGTTCCACATAAATAAACAAAAAAAAAACAACCGACGTGAATTAACCTACTTTAAATTTGGAAGTCGGTGGCTTTGGAGGTATTTTAGTTTGTTGCCACTTACTTTTGAAATTAAAAGTTATTTTTATTAAAAAAGTTTTTAATGATGCCACCAAGTGCATCAGGCTGATTCAGGCTACTTGAAAATTGAGCTCGTTTTGAACTATGAAAACGAGAAAAACAACTCTGAATCAAGTGTCGCGCAGAGTCTTTACGAGTCTCTGGATCCAATCAGATCCTGGGATTTATAACTTATTTTTACTTATATAAGACCCTCTATTTTGTCATGAAATAGTCATTCTATGTGGTTAGTCATATAATAAAGCCGGACCTGCAAATTGCAAAAAAAATAAAAATAGATTCCAACTCCACGGGCTACTCGGGTACTTCCGCCGTTTTCTGTATATTACTAGCTTTCAACTTTCATAATTACAATATTAGTAGAATGTTTGCAAGTTGGTTAATCAATCATGCTAAAACGGCTGAACGGATTTGGATGAAATTGGAAATTGGCACACAATTAATTCATAACCTGGATTAACGTGTACTTTTTATCCCGATTGTACGGTCCCCTGGGATAATTTCCGACCTCCACGAGGGCGAAGCCGCTGGCGAAAGCTAGTATTATAATAAAATGAAAAAATTATTGTTGCTGTGACATTTATTTTTATTTTTCAATTTACTGATATAATCGAACATTACTTACAGGTGGTTAATTTCGCTATTAAATTTCATATGGGAAGCGATTATATGGAATATAGAACATAGAGCACAGTTTGTGCGCGATGATGGTGTTTATAAACTGCTGGATATGATTACGGTAAGTTGGAGAAAATATTATGTAAGTAGGTACTGTAGCGGTATACTTGTGGCTAAGTAATATTAGCCGCACGGGTCGATCTATCAGGTTAAGTTACGCTGTGCTTCGGAAGCCGTTGGTCCCGGTTGTCATTTATGGATCATTGACAGTCGTTATGGGTCGTCAGGAGCCCGAAAGTCTGACAACCAGCCTTAATTACCACGGGATATCTTATTACCCAGATAATATATCTTATTACATGATATCTTATTACCCTATCTGACCTCCACAACCCAGTTAGGGTTGTGGAGGTCAGATAGGCAGTCGCTCCATGTAAAATACTGGTATTCAGCTGCATCCGGTTAGACTGGAAGCCGACCCCAACATAGTTGGGAGGTTAGGCAGATGATGATGACTGTGGCGGTATAACTACAGAACCACAGATGACCACAGAGGTGCAATTTTACGACCTTTTTAGTCCACGTACACACAGACGTAGTAAAATCGCGGCGGGATATTTTTACGCACTCGATTTTCAACTCTCGGCTTTGAACCGAGCATTAAGAATCCAACAGACTGCATCTCAGCGTGTCGAAAATGGAACAGTGTGTTGTTTCTTCGTTAGATTTTCAACTCTCGGCGCTAAGCAGATTGCGTTGAAAGTCAATGCGCGACATTAATTTATACTTCTTTGAGAGTTTAGCTCTTATGGTTGGTTAAACTGTCAAGTGTGTCAATTAACAGAATTACTTTTCTGTTGTTATCAGACTCAATTGAGTCTGCCTAATAGACAAGAGGTTAACAGTAACAGCTATCATACGTTATAATAACAGTTCAACAACATTCATTGCGTTAGAGAGTGAAAATTAGATTGATTATAAAAAAATAACAGCCCACCGATTTCGGGAATATGGTCCAAGCTACCAGTGGTTAGGGCTACAGAGAGAGGAATCCTGCTAAAATGCGAGCCGTGTCCAGAAGTACGGCTGTCTGAATCAATCCCTTAATCCAGCTGCCCAACGAGGTTCTTAACTGTTACGACTATCATTGAGTCCACATCCCACATGTCGACCACCTAGCGAGCTAAGTCAAGATTTTCGATTAAGAATAATACTTCAGAAGGCAGTGATTCTTAACACATGCAGGTTAGTTAGAAAATTTCTTCAGTGTGAGTCCAATACTCCCATGCAAATATAGTTTCGTCTACTTCTAATATTACTCCCACACTTAACCCCACTGCTTGACACTTGGCTTAGGCCCGTGCCATCAGTTCTACCCGGCTAGGCCGAGGAAAACAGATGATAAACAAAAATAATAATAATAAATTAATTTATTTCAGAACTAGTCCATATGCATATATCATTGTAAGATTGTGAACACCGTTAGTTAAAATCTATCTCGTGAGATTATAAACTGTTTAACGCAATTTAACGCATTTTTTTCCGGTAGATTATAATCTATCGAAGTGAAACTGTTAAATCACAATCTATCGCGCTTTAAATTGTCAACAGTCCGAAGGCTGTCCCTGATTGGTCGGTATTACAGTAGGCCGTTCTGTGTCCATAGAGTTAGGAATGAAACAGGTTTTTATACAACAATTTTATATAACTAATTCTAAAGTCGTGAGTTATTTTCAACACGAAATCAATTTACAATCACCAAAACACTGTTTGTTTATATTCGACAACAAACGAAATTAACAAACAAATATAGCGGCGCGGGGCATATTCCATTCAACCAATCGGCGCGCGAGGTGCGGTCCGTCGCATGCCATTTCCCAGTTTGACGGTTTCACTTCGATAGATTATAATCTACCGAAAAATAATGCGTTAAATTGTAAGCAGTATGTTACGGTTCACAATCTTTCGACAGTTCACAATCTCGCGAGATAGATTATAATCTAACGGTATTATCAATTTTACGGTGACACATACATAGATAAAATAATAATTAATTTTATGAGTACAAAAAGATAAAACATTACAAAAGTCACTAATAAAAACATTACAATTATACAATAACAAAAAAATAACACATTACAATATGTTTCATCTTAGTCTAAATTTAGGTTTAGTTCCGGAGTGCTCAAAATGGAGCCTGGTCCAGTACCGCATTATTGGGCAATCCAGATCCAGATCCATCCTTCATGCGAACAGCTGAAAGTAGCTGTTGGAAGTGCTTCATACCCGACGCGCTACAGCAGCGAGGCAGCTTCATCAGCGCCCTGAAGGCATTATTTTAAAGAACACGCAGGGTGTCGTACGATTTGTTCGTATGCTTGACCCATAGGCTGCACGTGTAAAACGATTGGCAAAATGCCCTAAACAACGTAGCTTTAACTTCCTTAGTACAGCGCGCGAACCTACGAGCCAGCATATTAGCTCTAACAGACAAAGCCCTGCGCTGCTCCCTATCTATATCAATATCATCTACAAGCGTCTCAGTGACCCAGTAGCCCAGATACTTGAACTGCGAGACTCTTTTAAGGACACTGCCATTCAGCATGACCTGTGGGACAGTGCTATAAGTTTTAGATCCCGCCTTAAATACTATAAACTCGCTTTTAATGACGTTATATCTGAGCCCGTGGCCACATACCGCTCGCAGATCGAAATTAGTTTTCTTAGGGCACTGATCGATGGACTCAGCAGCACCATGTTGTCTGCGTAACTAATGTTGTTGACAAGTACACCATCAATCGAACAGCCCACACCGGCGCTACTGAGTTTATGGATCAGACGGTCAATACACAAGTTGAAGTTGAAGGGTCGGCGAGGTTAGCCGCCTTGCCTTACACCCGTTTCGAACCTGTGCTCACCCGAAAGTGACCCCGACCACGGCACAAAATTGCTCTGGTTTCCATTCCAATACTTTAGGAGACTTATGTACTCAGTAAGTAGATCCGTAGCATCCGACAACTTTTGATATAACCTTTCGTATGCAACAAGATCAAAAGCTCTAGATATCTGTTTTTTAATTTAGTATTATATTTTTAAGCTTTTCGCGCTTGTGGCTAAGTAATACTTAACAGCCGCACGGGTCAACCGATCAGGTTAAGCTACGCTTGCCATGGTTGGTCCCAGGTGGTATGGGTGACCCCTCCGAACCTCGGAAAGCCGTTAAGCCGTTGGTCCCGGCTGTCAAACGTGGATCTTTGACAGTTGATACGGGCCGTCAGAAGTCCGAAAGTGTGACAACCAGTCTTACCATGAGGTACCGTATTACCCAGTAACTGGGTTGTGGAAGTTAGATTAATACGCACGATAGATGTCGCTCCATGTAAAATACTGGTACTCAGCTGCATCCGTTTAGACTTGAAGCCTACCGCAACATAGTTGGGAAAAGATAAAGCTGATTGTTTTGTACGCTTTTTGCATAAGTATCTCGGAACCATAGAGTCTCGGATCTTTTAATATTATATTATCTTTTTATTTTTTTCTCACAGTCTCCGGGTCGCTGACCACATAATCAGAAATAGTAAATGGATTTCACAAGCAAATTCATTCCATATTCTAAGGATAGGTTCAAGTGTTCGAGACACCACTTTCACAACGTCATTGATTTATGCAAAGACTAATATCAATTCTCAATATCTTGTAATTACGGGATGCAATCATGTTTGGCCTGGACGGGAGGCACTCGTACCACTTGTGGTAATTCCTTTAGCTTATTCCAACGGACAGTGCCATTAATATGTTTGTGAAAGACTCGCGTTCATTCGCTAGGGGACTCGTGACTTCCTACTTGGACTATTCAATTGATGTAAACGCTGGTTGTTAGCGACTATTTCTTTTTAACCGACTTCCAAAAAGGAGGAGGTTATATGTTCGACTGTATGTATTTTGTTTAACCGACTTCTAAAAAGGAGGAGGTTATATGTTCGACTGTACGTATTTTTTTATGTATGTTCACCGATATCTCCCCATTTGTGAACCGATTCTCAAAATTATTTTTTATTTGAAAGAGTATACTCCTGAGGTGGTCCCATTGGCACCAAGTCAGGATTTGATGAGGGAATTCCAGGGAAATCGAGGGCAACCTCAAATGTTAGAAATGTAATTTGGTATCCTACTTTTTTAATGGCCAATTATAGGTTAAATTCACATTAAATTTGGTCCGTAGATGGGTGACCATCTTTCATACCAAGAGTCCTCCGTGCCTCAGCAAGCACGTTAATGCCGTTGGTCCCGGCTGTCATTCGTAGATCTTTGACAGTCGTTACGGGTCGTCAGAACCCCGAAAGTCTGTCAACCAGTCTTACCAAGGAGTATCGTGTTACCCAGTAAATGATTTGTGGAGGTCAGATAGGCAGTCCATGTAAAATACTAGTATTCAGCTGTATCCAGTTAGAAAACCGACCACAACATGTTGGGAAAGGCTAGACCGACGTTGAAAAAAATAATTGCATGCCAGTATCAAAACCACAAATTTTCTTAACATTTCCATCTATCAATTATCCATTTTCGTTTAAGATGACGCGGGCGCCGGTGCGTTGCATCGCTCTAGCACTGGTCTGCGACATCGCCCGCGGAGGTGATGCGGTCGGCCACCTGGTATCTTGGCGAGCCAATCTCGGAGCCTCCAATGCGGTAAGTCGTATTTACCACAGCGCATGGAACCGGCACGTGCGCCGTCGGTTGCACTAGAGACGTCATACTTAAAAGGATTATTACGAAATGGCTACTTGAATTGGATTATGCAGAGACTTAAAATATACTTAATAGTCTAAAATAATTTCACGCACCAAAATTGTTCACCTACTCAAATTAATCTTAGGTCACGTTTCACCTTGTTAACCACACACAGACACAGACTCGCGGCAAGTAGGTGCTCACGCCCAGTGCGGGCGTGTGCCCTTAGGTGAGGACTTAAATTGCACTCACGGACACAACACTCTCCAAAGACACATTTAGTACATGTCTCCTTTTGCTTTGTATTCAATTCTTGTCCTCTCAGTAGTTGTAGCTTTTACAATGTTGTAGTGCGTAAGTGCAATTTAATATTGTAATTTTAAGGGTGTGAGCCTGGAGATCTGTAATACAGGTCCCGAACTCAGTATAGACTCCAGCGCTCACAATGGTTTGAATCTGCCTGTAACCTATATACCATAAGAGGGAGGCGGCGCACGTGAGGGAGATGCAGTACATGCGCCCTCACAGCCGTGGCCTTCGCAGGAGACTCCCTGGGCGTCGGGAATCCCAGGCTGATTCCCGGCCACCGTAGGCACGGGCATGCGGACGGCGAGTAATGGGTACCTCGCTGTCCGGTAAGGACCAAGCCCGGGTCGACGGCGCGTTGTGTTCCACGCGCGCCTCAAAGAGATGTCAGCAGCAACAGAGGGGCCCGCAAGGGCCGATGCCTGCCGGGGGTGCGGGTTGTTCGAAAGAGCTACCGCCGCCCCTGGCACACAGGCAACTGAGGGAACACGGGTGGGTTTTAGTCAGTAAAAGTCTGACACGCCTTCCCGCTTCACCCAGAGCGGGAGAAGTTATTTGATGATATCCCACCCAGAAAAAAAAAAAAAAAAAAAAAACTATATACCATGTACACAAAGCTGACGTCACGTGTGGTCTCGTGATAAAAAGTCATCGTAAGGAGCGTTTTAGCTTCACTTGTATGTTTGTATGTTTGTTTGTAACCGACTCCTTAGGGCGCGATTTCGACCCACTTCATACGGTCAGATTTCATTTAAACTTTGTAGACTTATTGAGGACCGATGCCAATTCAAAAATAAAAAAAAATAGAAAGAAAAACAAACTCAAAAATCACGCTTTCGTAGTTAGCAGAACTAAAAAATTGTAAATAAATAATAACGTAAAAAACTAAAAAAACCAAACTAAAAAAGTAGAAAATAATTTAATTCTATTAAAAGCGTGGGGTGCTTCATATTAATTGATTATAAAAATACCTCAAAAAGAACCCCAGGATACAAATCAATTTATTTTTATTTTGCTGTTACTTATTTCGTCACAATCTTCAAAAAATTGGAAAATATCCTATTATAACCTGGCAAAATTTTATCAAAATGGTGACACTCACTGACACGCTCGGTTTCTATGGAGAGCATTGACAAATTACAACACCGCGTCGCCTTGCTCTATGGTACCGACGTAGGTACCTAACCCTCTAATCTGATGAGGAACTAAGTGCAGGGTACGCGTGCAGTGGAGGGTTTGTGGCAATTAGTTTAGCATAGTCAGCGCTGTTTGATTTGGGACTACGAAGGTATGGCAAGTACCTACACGTTGGCTTTATGTTTTTGTTCATTAATTGTATCGGGCTAGAAAGGTATCTAGTTTTACATGAATGCCATTTTGGTTCCCGGCCCATAATCACATTGGGGCCTTACACTTACCGTGGTTGGTCGGAGTAAATGGATTCCAGCTTCTACAGGGGTTTCACTGGTTAAGATGGGAAGTCAGGGAATACCCCGAAACAAAATCACTTTTTCTAATATCCACGCTACATAAAATAAAATACAGTTAGAGATTTATCGTTTATGTCCGTCGTCCAGTTAGTCTTACCTTAGCGGTATCGTATTACCCCGTAACTGGGTTGTGGAGGTCAGATAGGCAGACGTTCCATGCAATATACTGGTATTCAGCTGCAATCGGATTTCGGTTGGACTGGAAGCTGACGGCAACATACTTAGTTGTGAAAAGGTTTTTTTTTTGCGAGAATTCGTCTTCAGCTCGTTATTCTATGAGATGATAAGATGACGTTTTTTTTATGCCGCACTGGATTTTTAATCTTCAGTATGGAACCGAGCGTTTACAATCAAACAGCGCATCCCAGCGCGTCAAAAATAAGTAGGTATCATCTTTCGGTGCTCAGCTGGTCGTTGAAAATCCAGTGCTCCAAAAGAAAATCGCCGCGAAATCTCCCGAGGTTGACGATGGCTTAGACAAGTCTTGTCTTCAATTTCAGAACCCAAAACTGGTGACCCGTGGCGCTACAATAGCAACCCTGCTGGCATCTTTGTTTCGGGAAGATTGCCAATCCGCTGGAGTTCCGCTAAACCAAGACGGAGTACTGCAAGGTTGAAAATATGATTTATTTATGTTGTTTGAAAGACTTAGGAAGACGGTACTTTCTATCTCTTAGCACCGTAACATTATGATGCCTGTAATCCAGGAAGGCCTGGGAAGAAGAGTTGGTGAAGCAGGTAGGTACACCCACGTTTCGCCAATGTAATTTCTTATCGTATGACCATCAACCGTTCACAAATCCAGTCTTCCGAATGCCACTAATTATAAAATATTTGGACTTTTCTTATATTTCGACCCAACCGAACTAAACCAACAAATATGTTTTTACTATAAAACTTTGGCCACATCGAGGGTTAGTTCAGACAGAACAGAAAAATGCGCAAGCAATTTACTGGCTCCATTGATAGTAACCTATTACCATAGCCTAAAGTAGAAAAATGTATGAATATGAACACAGTCGCCTCGCACATGCTTATGGCTCGGTTGCTCTTGGTTTGAATTGCGGCCAGAAAAGGCTTGAGCCTGCGCGAGGATTTTTTGAGTTCTGTCTGAACTGACCCTAAGGCTAATCCCGCGCGGGATACGGGACGCCAGTTTGAATACCTCCGTACAAGTTAGTTGACAAAATCGGCGCGAGCGAATTTCATCCCGCATCCCGCGCTTGGATTGAAGGGACTTGTGGCTAAGTAATAACAGCCTCACGGGTTGATCGATCTGGTTAAGCTACGCTTGCTGCTGTCGTGGATGGGTGACCATCTTTCCATACCAAGACCCCTCCGTGTGTCGGAAAGCATGTTAAGCCGTTGGTCCCGGCAGTCATTCGTAGTCCTTTGACAGTCGTTACGGGTCGTCACAAGTCCGAAAGTCTGATAACCAGTCTTGTCAAAGGGTATCGTATCACCCAGTAACTGGGTTGTGGAGGTCAGATAGGCAATCGCTCCATGTAAAATACTGGTATTCAGCTGCATCTGGTTAGAGTGGATTTGAGTGGAAGCCGACCCCAACATACTTGATAATAAGCTAGGCAGATGCTTATGATGATTCCGCGCTGGAATTCGCTTCTGTATGACCATACCTTTAATATTTTTGACAGACTTGGAGTTTCCCATCATGTCAGTGGATGCGCAGAAAGAGTTGTACAACACTGCTACTCGCAGCTTAGGTCATAGAACGCCGGTCTGCTTTGCCGCTGCTGAACTTGCAGGGTCATGTATGTCCAAGGTAAGAATTTCTGACGATAATTATTTGTTCTTTGTTCTTCTCGACTCGAACTCACTGGTGGACCTGGCTAAAAAGCACGCTGTCTCACCAGGTATCCTGTCCGACATCCGATGTCCGTATCAGTGATGAGCAGTTAGACGCTAGTCTACACGCACAACGTTATTGAGTGAGATGCAGGATCATTTATAGTAAAAGAGGCGCATTAAAATGAATAAAAGTTTTATGGAGATGTATGCGTGTATGGTGTGTGGCAAGCGGCTAGGTAGGCGGCGGTGGATATGAAAACAGCAAGAAGAACAATAGACGGTATTTAATGAGGATAGATGATTATTACAGACGTTAGAACGAAGAAGAAACGATACAGAGTGATAGGATAGTACTGAAGCTAAGTTATATAAGAAATAGGGGTTTTACTAGCGAGTTTTATAAGCACGGGTGGCTAAGACAAAGTAGTACGTGTGTCCGTTAGAACGATCTGGGTGCACTGGCGCGGCGTCGCGCGCGCACTGAATATAACGGGATTTCTAGGTGACCTCCGCTCCTTCGCCCCGCGTAGTCCCCCGCTGTACAGGGCCGTACTCAAGGGTCCGGACTCGAGATCATGTGGATGCCACAGTACTCCCCTGCCGAGATCGTAACTACGATCGATAGTAGTCGGGAAACTTCACAGTCCTCCCGCTCCTGGTCTTCTTATTAGTGTTTGAAGACAGGTCGTCGGGAACTGGAACTGTAGCTGTAGCGGCGGGAGGTGTCACCCTAGTCGTGGTTGCTGGTGTCGGCGCTGGTGTCGACTTCGGTACCGGTGTTGGTGTCGGTATTGGAGTTGTTGGTGGTAGTGTGATGTTGTCGTCCGCTGTGTAAGCTGGTTTCAGTCTGTCTATGGTAACGGTTTGTACCTTATTCTGTACCTTTATGTCGAATGTTTTGGAGCCTCGGCGCACGACTTTGTACGGGCCGGCGTATGGTGCTTGGAGTGGACGTCGGACTGGGCCTTGGCGTAGATAGATGTGCGTCGCGGTACTCAAGTCTCTCGGTATATAGAAGGGACGAGGTGAGTGCCACGAAGTCGGTGTCGGTGCTAATTTGCTCATGCGACTGCGAAGGCGATCGGCGAAGTCAGTGAAATTAACTTCCTCTTCTAATGTCGTGTTGAAAAACTGCCCTGGCAAGCGTAGGGGCTCACCATAGACAAGTTCCGCCGCTGATGATTGGATATCGTCTTTCCATGCGCTGCGAATGCCCAGTAGCACCATCGGTAGAGCTTCGGTCCACTGCGGTGACGCGTGACAGGTGATGGCGGCCTTGAGTTGCCGATGTAGACGTTCCACCAAGCCATTGGCGGCTGGGTGGTAAGCAGTCGTCGTAAGATGGTCGGCACCGATCAGTGCCGCGATGGACTTGAAGAGACGCGACTCGAATTGGCGGCCGCGATCGGTGGTTATTCGTGCGGGACAGCCGAACCGTGCGACCCAGCCAGAGATGAAGGCTGATGCGCAGGTGTCGGCCGTGATGTCGGCGAGGGGGTACGCCTCAGGCCAACGTGTGAACCGGTCGACTATCGTGAGGCAGTACCTGTGGGAAGCAGACAAAGGTAAGGGACCTATAATATCCATATGTATGTGTTGAAAGCGAGCTGAAGGTGCTTTAAACTCTGTAAACGGTGCGGTTGTATGCCTTGTGGTTTTACACCGTTGACATTGGTGACATTCCTTAGCCCATAGTCGACAGTCACGCCTTATGCCCGGCCAAACAAATCTAGAAGTTACTAATTGTACTGTAGCTTTAACACCGGGGTGACTGAGGTTATGAAGTGTTTCAAAAACTTGACGTCGAAAGGCACAAGTAACGTATGGTCGAGCATTAGATGTAGAAGTGTCGCAGTATACTTGCGTTGTGGCATCAGGTAGGGAAACCTTTTGCAGTTGTAGACTGGATCCGTCCACGAGTAGCGCTTGTAGCTCTGCGTCAGTCTCCTGGGCTCGGGCTAGGCTGTGGTAATCGAGGGGCGTTGCTATTTCTTCGATGCGGGAAAGAGTGTCAGCTACTACGTTGTCTTTTCCTGCGACAAACCTAATGTCAGTTGAAAATTGTGAGATAAAATCCAAGTATCTAAACTGTCGCGGTGAACATTTGTCTCTTCGTGTGGTGAAAGCAAACGTAAGTGGTTTGTGATCGGTCAGTATGATGAATGGTCTCGCTTCCACCATGTAGCGGAAGTGACGTATGGCGTCGTATATCGCCAGCAGCTCGCGGTCATACGGACTGTACTTTTTTTGTGATTGGCTGAGCTTTCTTGAGAAAAATGCCATAGGTTGCCAGTCATTACCTTTCCGCTGCTGTAGGACAGCACCGATGGCTAAATCAGAGGCGTCGGTCTGTATGGCCAGTTCAGCACTGGGATCAGGATGCACCAGCAGAGTAGCCTTAGAAATACTTAACTTACAGTCTTTGAAGGCTTCCTGTTGTTCAGTCGTGAGTTCAATCGGCTTTGATCTTTTGCTTTGTCCAACCAGCATAGCGTTTAGAGGCGCCTGCTTCGCTGCTGCGTCTGGAATAAACCTTCGATAAAAGTTTAAGGTTCCTAAGAATCTTCTAAGCTCTTTTGTGTTTTTAGGTGTCGGGAAGTCGAGAATTGCCTGTGTTTTTGATTGTAAAGGACTAATGCCTAATGCGGACACGCTGAAACCTAAGAACTTTACTGTGTTTTGTCCGAAACAACATTTCGACGTATTTACTATGACGCCGTAATCCTTCAGGCGTCCGAACAGTATACGAAGGTGCTCCAGGTGCTGTTTCTCGTCAGTAGAATAAAGTAGGATGTCGTCAAGAAATCCATAAGCGAAATCTAGGCCACTTAACACTTCGTCCATAAACCGTTGGAATGTTTGTCCCGCATTCCTTAGACCGAATGTCATGTACGGGAATTCAAACATCCCAAACGGTGTTGTGATGGCGGTCTTCGGAATATCGTCTTCAAAGACCGGCAGTTGGTTATAGGCTCTGACTAAGTCTATAGTAGAGAAGATTTTTTTACCAGTAAGGTCGTTTGTGAAGTCGTGGATGTGTCGTACCGGATAGCGGTCCGGAATTGTTCGGGCGTTCAAGGCTCTGTAATCCCCGCAGGGTCTCCATCCGTCGGTTTTTTTCCTAGCTAAATGGAGAGGAGAGGACCAGGCGCTCTCTGACCTTCGCGCGGTGCCATTTAGTAGCATTTCGTCAAATTCATGTTTAGCTATTTTCAGTCGTTCTGGATCCAAACGGCGCGGGCGACTAGAAATAGGGGGCCCTGGAGTTGTACGGATATGATGCATGGTGGTGTGTTTAAGTACTTGTGGCTTACCAGCTGGTCGGGTGATATCAGGAAATTCCCGTAGCAGCTTGTCGTAGACAGTATCATCTGCTGTGGTACGAATGGATGAAATATCAGATGCATCCTTAGGCTGCGGCGCGTTGATGCCGAGCATGGTGATCCCATCAATGAGGCGTTGCTGTCTACAATCCACTAAAATATGGTAAAAACTTAAAAAGTCTACCCCAATTATTGGCTTCGTGACATCAGCCACGGTAAACCTCCAGCTGAATGCTCGCCGTAGTCCCAAGTCCAGATTCAGTTGTATGTAACCGTATGTAGGAATAAGCGTTCCATTTGCGGCAAACAGTTGATACTTAGTCTTTGCTCGAGGCTGTGGTATGGCTGACTTTGGAAACACGCATAGGTCTGAACCCGTGTCGATGAGGAATTGTGCCTTTGTTTTCCGATCAGTCATGAACAAGCGGCCTGAAGATATGGGACAGTCAGCTACCGCTACTAATGACTGCCGTCGGCGTTTCCCGCCGTTTTGTAATTGCACGGCTGCCGGCAGCTCCTTGCTCTGCCGCCATAATTGAAGTGGTACCAACAATGCGGATGATCAGCGGGGCGTTCTCGTGACCTTGACCTGTGTCTTGAGGTCGAGCGGCTACGGCCCTTCCGTGCGTTGTTGCGAGATCGATTATTATTAATTGAAAAGCCTTGTACCTGCTTTGCCAGTTCGTCGACCCGTTTCACCAACATCTCGATGGCTGACACAGTACCTGGGGCCTCACTTGCTGCACATGCTGCCTGCTGCGTCGGGGTCGAAATGTCGTTTATTTTGTCTGCCAACTCGGCCAAGGTTTGGAGTGCGCTGTCGGTCTGCGAAGCAATAATCGTTTGAATGTGGGTAGGTAATCTATTTGCCCAGATTTGCCTGATGAGGTGATCAGGGATCGTCGGTCCAGCTAAATTCTGCAGATGCCTCATGAACTGGGATGGCTTCCTATCCCCCAGTTCCTCGTGGGTCAACAATTGTTGTAGCTTCCGCTCTTGTGAAGCGGACAACCGCTTGATAAGTTCCGTTTTTAATTTTTCGTAACGGCCGCTATCCGGCGGTTTTAAAATTATATCTTTCACCTCTGCCGCGTATTGCGGCTCTAATTGACCAATCACGTAGTGATATTTGGTCAGATCGGCAGTAATATTGGAAATTATAAACTGACCTTCAATTTGCGCAAACCAAACGGCCGGTTCCTCGGGCCAAAATGGCGGTACCCGCACACCCACTCGACACAAACCGGAATTTTCCAGTTGATCTTCACCGGGCTTCGCCATTATTTCTTCGTCGGGGTCACCACTATGGAGATGTATGCGTGTATGGTGTGTAGCAAGCGGCTAGGTAGGCGGCGGTGAATATGAAAACAGCAAGAAGAACAATAGACGGTATTTAATGAGGATAGATGATTATTACAGACGTTAGAACGAAGAAGAAACGATACAGAGTGATAGGATAGTACTGAAGCTAAGTTATATAAGAAATAGGGGTTTTACTAGCGAGTTTTATAAGCACGGGTGGCTAAGACAAAGTAGTACGTGTGTCCGTTAGAACGATCTGGGTGCACTGGCGCGGCGTCGCGCGCGCACTGAATATAACGGGATTTCTAGGTGACCTCCGCTCCTTCGCCCCGCGTAGTCCCCCGCTGTACAGGGCCGTACTCAAGGGTCCGGACTCGAGATCATGTGGATGCCACAGTTTCTTCGGAAGATGAGGTGATGATGATGAAGGTTTTATGAAAAAACCACTGCATAAATCAATGACCAATAAAGTTGATTGAACATTTCGATATTTGAGCTTTATCGGTACCGACTTGCTTTTGGAGATTTTACTCTTTTTTATTACCTAAACACGCCCAAAGTAAGGTTAAATTAGCAAGAAAAACGAATCGTTATACTTTTTAATGCCTTTTTATTTTAGTATTCTGTTTCCGTACAGACAATATGAATAATGAGACAAAACCACATCATATTAATTTTTTATGTAAATTTTTAAACAATGGAGTAATACACTCCCGAAGCTTTTATGGAAAAAATGTCGACTACATTCACCTTGCGGATGGGGGTTGCGGTAAGGTAGCTCGCGAGATGAAAATTTTCTAACGTTTTAGCAATTAGCAGGGCAGTGTCAGGTTGTATGTTGATTAAAATAATAAATGATTCGCCACCGTAACAAATATGGTTTTACAGAATTGTAATCATTATAATCATCAACAGAAGCTTCCTGTATTTAGATTGCTGTCGACACGCCAAGATGAAGAAGAAGAAGGAGTGCATCCAAATATCATCATAGTTTATACTTTAAATTGTTACAGGCCTTTGCAATATTACATATGCTGTCTGACGACCTAGAATTCAAAGTTTCACTAGCTGATGAAGCGTATAGCTTATACAAGAACATAAAGTTGGCAACGGAAGACGAGGTATGTTTCTTGGGGGCTTAGAGACCTCGGGTGCTGCGAGTGTCGTCCAAGAAGACAGTTTGGTCGCACGATCAGGGGCTTATCTATACATAAAATATATTAATACGTGAGGCATAAACTTTGTATCCCTTTCTACGAAAATCACGCGGACGGAGTAATGTGAAATTTGTCACAGTTAAAGAAAAAATGTAGAAAGCTAATATTTTGATTCGAATTTAAATGAAATAAGGTCGAATTTCGACCATTGGGCGCCCACTAGTTCAATTTAACTGACAATGTGACGTACTTATTTGACACATTTTCACGTGCGGTTACTATGTGTTTATCCTGATGACTACATTAGTGTCTGGAAAAACTGAATTTGGGGCTGTGTCGTCGCTCGAGCAGTCGGCCTCAAAGATGTTGCACGCAATATGAGCGCGTTCATGGGAGGATGTGCGGTCATGGAATCGGCCGCACTTGGTGATGGGGCTCCCTGGTCATGGTGGGACGATATCAGTCGGGGTTGCGGCGAATGTACAAGTAGGTATCCCCCGGGCCCCAGAAATGGTACTAGAAGGAACTGTGGGGTTTGAGTAAGTAGGAGTCTGACATAACCCTCCGTTCTTCCATGAGGATTATTACTCCACGGAAAACAAGCTGTAATAGAAAGGTGGAAAGAAGCCTTTGACGGACCTACCTACAAATTTAGCTATTTTTTTCCCACTAGATATGTCATTCATTAGCATTACAGATAATTGCTAAGCCTAATAATGATTGAATTCGGTACCCCCTACATGTACCAATAGTTGATTTCAATACTCAAGCCAGCTGCTCAATGATAGTCAGCTATAATTAGTAGTATCACAGTTACCAGTCAACTGCCGCTAGCCTTAAAACCCAACTATCTTGGAACTCGGCTAAATTATCACATGAAGAGTTCCATTCTATCTCTCCCTAGTTATTAACGAATGAGAGAGTGAGTTCGAAAACAGACAAGCGCTTTAATTTGTGTAAATAATTTCGTCACCACTGCTCTCAAAACGGTGAAGGAAAACACCGTGAGAAAACCGGCATGTCCTAGAACAAAAAATCGGAAGACTTCTGACAACTTCCAACCCGCACTGGGCCCGCGTGGTGGCTCGTAGCCCACTCCCTCTTGAAGAGAGGAGCGGGCACATTATAGGCTGAATATGCTTCATGCTAGGTTTTCATTACATTTTCATCGTCGTCGGAGTCATTTACCGATTTGCAAGATAAGTGCCAGCGGCAGGTAGGAGGTCTAGCTAGGAACGTAGAGTAGCTTAATATTAATAAAAAGTTTTGTTCCTAGGTGATTTTGGTTCTCTGCTCCCATTATCTAACTTTAAAGCTGAACGAAGCTTGGAAGGAAACCCAAATCCAGACTATCCCACTGTTCGTGAGGGACAATAGTATTCTTGAAGACTTCGTTAATATGTCCAAGTGAGTTCTCGCTTGATTCTGGTCCCACTATGGTCCCATTTATCTAAAACAATTTATAGTATGTTCAGTCAGACTAAAAAAGTTGCAAACATCGACTTGACATCAACATACAATCTTTGTTCTATAATACTGTACCTATCTACTGTCTAGCTACAATCTATACTATAAAATATTATAAAGCTGAAGAGTTTGTTTGTTTGCTTGAACGTGCTAATCTCAAGAACTACTGGTCCGATTTGAAAAAATATTTCAGCGTTAGATAGCCCTTTTATCGAGGAAGGCTATAGGCTATATAACATGCCGCTAAGACCCTTAGGAGCCGAGCAAAGAGAAAAGGTTACGAATACGAAGTACTCACACGGGCAGGCGAGGCGAGCGACGAGGTGAGTCGGGGAGAAAAAAATTTGACGCGAACGAAGTCGCGGGCAGAAGCTAGTTAAGTAATAAAATTGTACCCAATCGATACAAATATGCTAAATGTAAATGTCTGTGTGTAATGTCAAAATAATAACTTTTACTAAGTATCTAATCTATATAATAAATACGTGAAGCAAAAACTTTGTATCCCTATTTACGAAAATTACACCGACAGAGGAGTATGAAATCTGGCACAGTTAAAAGTTTATATGGGGAAGGAGTGCAGATTTCTAGATACTCGTAGATACAATTTTTCTATAATAATGTTCAAACTTAAGGTTACATTAATGTACAAACTTAAAATTTAAATCAATTATGGACGAATAACCAAAACTAATAAGCCACTGGGCGACCACTAGTATAAGATAATTACAACAGAAAAAATTGTCTGTCTGTCTGTTTGTTCCGGCTAATCTCCGAAACGGCTGGACCGGTTTTACGGGACACTAGCAGATAGCATGTTATAAGGAGTAACACAGGCTAGGCTTTTTTTTCCGGTAGCACGTTCCCGTAGGATAATTTCCGACTTCCACACGGCGAAGCCGCGGGCACTGCTAGTGTATAGTACGTTTTGTGGCTATACAAACATTGATACAATGTTATGGAACATAGATTGTCGAAGGATACATCTTTGTGAGAGCAGTAATGGCCGCGCCTTATGATTTGTAGGTCGTAGTTACGAACCCAGACAGGCGATTTACTGAATCGTGTAATTTTGTGATGTACAACCCGTTTCCTTCCAGAAACAATTAGGAAATAAAAAAGTGCAAAAAGAAAATTTTAATTATAATTTTATAATTTTATTCAAAGGTATTAGTGGAGCAGAATCGAACAATATTTTAGAGTAGTGGAATCTGCCCCACCAAATCGAATTAGTGGAGCAGATTCCTCTGCTAAATTTAAGGCATTCCACCAGTGGGGCAGCTCGGTGGGGCAGAGTGAAATGATTCAATTTACTTTGTGTAAATTATTTCATCATCACTGCTCTCAAAACTGTAAAGGAAAAACATCGTGAGGAAACGGGCAAGTCCTAGAACAAAAAAAAATCGAAGGCAGGTGACATCTACCAACTTGCACAGGGCCGGCGTGGTGGATTATGGCCCATTCCTTCTCACAGAGAGGAGGCTAGAACATTATAGGCTGATTATGCTACTAACATTGCGAACTAAGTACGTAATAATCACTACATAGTATAAAAACAAAGTCGCTTTCTCTGTCCCTATATCCCTATGTATGCTTAAATCTTTAAAACTACGCAACGGATTTTGATGCGGGTTTTTTTAATAGATAGAGTGATTCAAGAGGAAGGTTTATATGTAAAATACACCGACCTCCACGCGGGCGAAGCCGCTGGCAAAAGCTAGAATAATATAATTTTAATTCCTTATCCTAATTCCAGGGGCTGGGCTAAAGAAGTGAAACGTCAGCAAGAAAAGGTAATTGCTGATGATCGGAAACGGGTAAGTAATAGATAACATAACATCTCGCTTGTATTTCTCCGAAGGGAAAGGCAGGGCTGTGCCCATATTTCGCTAGTTGTTTTTCTCCCATGTGATAGGATTATAGGAGGCGAGCCTATTGTCATCATCATCATCATCATCATCATCATCATCATCAGGCAACAGCAGCCCACTGCTGGACATAGGCCTCTCTAATTGCTCGCCGTTCAGCTCGACTCTCGGCAACTCTCATCCAGTTGCTATCAGTCACGCTGCGAAGATCGTCACTCCACCTAGTCTGAGGGTGTCCTACCTTACGTTTGCCGATTCGTGGTCTCCACTCAAGGACACGTCTACCCCAACGGTAATCGGTTCTACGGCTAATGTGGCCGGCCCATTGCCACTTCCGCTTTCTAATTCTGTGAGCTATGTCGACAACTTTGGTTCTCTGCCGGATCACCTCATTCCGGATTCTATCTTTCAGAGATACTCCGAGCATAGCTCGTTCCATAGCTCGCTGAGCGACTTTGAATTGATGGACCAGCCGTACCGTGACTGTCCACGTTTCGGCTCCGTAGGTCATAACAGGTAGGACACACTGGTTGAAGACTTTAGTCTTCAGGCTCTGCGGAATACGCGACGAAAAGACTTGATGAAGCTTCCCAAATGCTGTCCAACCCAGCTGAATTCTTCTGTTAGCCTCTCTCTCAAAGTTGTTCTTACCAAACTGCAGAGTTTGCCCGAGGTAAACGTATGCTTTAACAACATTGAGAACACCGCCATTGACAGCAATTGGTCCCGGAGTAACGTGTTCGGTGAACATAACCTGAGTTTTGTCCAAGTTCATCCGGAGACCAATGCCTACAGAAGAATAAACTAGGTCATTCAGCATCTGCTGCAAGTCCTGTAGCGATTCAGTCAGTATGACGATGTCATCTGCAAATCTCAAGTGTGAGATGTACTCGCCGTTGATATTAATACCGCGTCCTTCCCAGTTTAGCGTTTTGAACACATCCTCCAATGCGTTTGAGAACAATTTGGGGGAAATAACGTCCCCTTGTCTTACTCCTCGACGCAGGGTGATATGTTCAGTTCGCTGGTCCTGAGTTTGGACGGTCATTGTCGCGTTCTCATAAAGACATCTCAGCACTTGGGTGTATCGCCAGTCGACTTGGCATCGCTGCAGAGACTCCAAGACCCACCAGGTCTCGATAGAGTCCAAGAGCCTTCTCATAGTCCACAAACGCAAGACACAGCGGCCGATTATACTCTTCGGTCTTCTGTATAATTTGCCGCATTGTGTGGATGTGGTCTATGGTGCTGTATCATCCTCGAAACCCGGCCTGCTCCGGTGGCTGAAACTCGTCGAGTCTTCGCGCTAGACGATTCGTGACGACTCCTGAAAACAGCTTATATACGTGGCTTAGGAGCGAAAAGGGTCTGTAGTTCTTTAAAAGGGTTTAAAAGGGGGAACCCTTTTTAACGAAAAGTACGACCACGCTCCTTCGCCACGCTTCTGGAGTTCTCCCAGAGAACAGGACGGAATAGAAAAGCTTCTGAAGCTCTTTCAGTACAGGACTCCCTCCTGCTTTCAGAAGCTCGGTCGTAATCCCGTCCTCACCAAGGGCTTTTCCATTTTTAAGCTATTAAAGAGCGGCCTCGATTTCGTGCTGGCTGACTTCTGGCAGGTCTTCCGTGAAGTGGCGGGTTAAGGTGGCTTTGGAATCCTCATTTTCGGGATCAGGTCGAGATGCATGAGATGCGTAAAATTTCGACTTCAGAAAGGATCTCCGGCTTCGAAACGACGATATCCCCACTAGATTTGGTCAACTTCGTCAGGTGGCTCCTCCCAAGTGATTGGACGTACACTTTCGACCCCCTGATTTTGCTCAATCGCTTCCTCTATAAAGCGTGTATTGGAGCGTCGGAGATCGCGTCGTACCAATGTCCTAATATTATTGTTGAGTGCCCGTTGTTCTGACGAAGTGACAGGTGGGTTTTCACGTCGTTCCGTCATAAGCTCCAGAGTCTCTTCCGAAAGTTTGGACTTCTTGCCCGTACGCCGCATTTTGCGGAATCGCATACCTACCTCCCTGAGGAGTTCCGCCATTTGGTCGAGTGCCTGGTCGACGTCATTTGTGGTTTCCACGGCAGCGAATCGGTTCTCCACGTCTGACTGGAACGCTTCAGATCATAGCATAGTTTGGAGCATATTTGGACGGAGCCTAGACTTCATCAAACGAGTTCGCTCGAGCTTTAAATTTATATTCAGAGAGCCTCGAACAAGTCTGTGATCACTGCCGGTATTGAACCTGTTGATCACCGAGACATCTCTGAATATATGCTTTCTATTAGTTATGTTGAAGTCTATCTCATTTTTGGTCATAGTGTCGGGGCTTTGCCACGTCCACTTCCTTTGGGGCTGTTTCTTAAAGAAGGAATTCATCAAGAAAAGCCCCTCTTTCTCAAGGAAGTTGAGTAGGTACGCTACCCTGTTCGAGGCACTGGAGACTTCTACAACGCTATCACAAAGGGATTTGTGGACCAGGAACCCGACTCCACTTTGGCTGGTCTCCCTCTCGAAAATATAAAAGTTAGCCCGATGCAAGGGTTATTGTGTCCTCCCCCTGTCTTTGGATTTCACTCAACCCAAGAATGTGCCACCTTTTTTTCCGAGCTCTTCTTATAGCTGCACTAGGTGTTCGTCGAGCTGTAACGTGCGTCCGTTATACGTCGCCATGGTCAGTTGGGTTTGGCGGCCATTCGTTACCCGGGGATTCTTCGCACCCCCTACCTTGCCGTTACCATGACCGCCGCCATAATCAGGAATAGCAAGGCGGTCGGGAACTGGGGGCCGCGGTTGGATTTGGCTTGCCATTGAAGGGGTTTGCCCATAATCGCCACGCTGGGCATGCGGGTTGGCGATCGCAGATCCCAGCTTTTCGCACTAGTGACGCTGCTACCCGTCGCTAGTCTGCGCCATTTAACTGCGAAGTATTAAGAATGATTATCACGCCATTTGTCGGTTGTCAGAGCCTCGTTTATTATTCAGCAGGGTGCACCACGAGCAGGTGAGGTTGACTTGGGACGCTGAGATGGTGAATGTGTCCCCTTACACCCCTTATTGTCGTCAACCGTGCACAAATCCAGACTCCAGGCTGCTGGGTATTAAGAATGTATTTATGAAAAAAAAAAACAATAAAACTGCCCGACCTGGGAAACCAACCTAAGACCTCTTGTTCGGCAGTAGCGCTTGCTACCACTAAACGGACGAAGCAATAATTGTTACCTTATAAAAGGAATAGCTTCCGACCGCGTCGTATGTCGATAAAAATAGCCTATGTCCTTCCCCAGGGTTCTAAGTATCCCCATACCAAATTTCATCAAATTTTGGAGATTAGCCGGGCAGACTAAGTTAAAAATAGTTTTTTTTTTTATATGTACCGTTTGTACCTTTTTAAGCATTCAGTAAAAAGCTGTTATTTTGACATTACAAACGGACACCTCAAATTAATTAATATAATGTTATAAAAGATTATGCCATCCAGACAAGATGGTTTTAAAAGTAGGAGAACTAAAATTACCAACTTCGTTTTATGGTTTTACAGGGACGCGAAGAAGAATCTTCGCTTTACGCTTTCCTGGGCCGTATTCGCTTGAACATTGCACTTGATGCGTTGCGCACCGTGCGGTGCGTGGCGCGGTCGACGGACCACAACCGCATCTCGCACTCACTGCTGCACGATGCGGTATTCGCGCATCACCGCCGTACCGTATTCGCGGACAAGACCAATGCAGCACTGTTGCGCACGTATAAGCCTCCCTTGGATGATCAGGTATTCTAATTCTCCTCTCGAATCGTCTCGAATGACAAGGGAATCTTAGCCCATTATTTGCAAAATAATGTGCGATTCCACATCACGAACGCACGCGGTGTGGACTTGTTCCAGCTCACGTTTCCACCGACGTATTGAATCGCGCACTGGATCTTCTGCGTACCTATTGGTTAGCGACGACAGTTGAAAATCGAACAGTGTTTTTTCGACGCGCTGAGGTTCACTCATGCTGCACTCTGTTGGATTCTCAATGCTTGATTCAACATCAAGAGTTGAATATCCAGTGCGCAATAAAATCCCGCCGCGATATTATTACGTCTGTGTGGACGTCGACTTACCCTGTATCCTTATCCAAAGCGACTGTCGCACGAATAGGCGATTACAAGATATTAACGATGACGTAAACGCGTCTTGATTAATCGGGCATGTCATCGAGTCAAGTCAGCCCAAACTGTCAAGTTTTCCCAATTGAACATGAACCTTATACTTTTGTAATAAAGTTGAAAAACTATCAAAGAAATTTGATTGGGGTAGCTTGATGTGCTGGCTCTGTACGTCGTCGCGTGAACAAGCGCGACGATTACTACAGCGGCATTTCGTTAGGACTTCGGTCTAATACGTTATCAGACACTGTCGGTAACGGGCAGCGGTCTATCCTCTAGACTGAAAAGACTTAGAAAACTAATGTCGTAATTATTGTCTTACCACCTTAAAGCGTTTCACCCTGGCAATTTGCCACCGCGTTTCCAGCAAGGGGATTTGTGAACGTGCTCTTCGCGGATGCGAAGCGGGCTAGCCGCGACAACGCGCCGTGTTCTGGGCGTTTTGACAAAATTATACGCTCGTTGGTCTCACTCCCTTCTAAATCGCTCTCGTTACGCAAACGCGGCGAACACGTTGCGCACACGTGGCGTCTCCGCTACGCTCAAAGCGCCAGTGTTACAAGGTCCTTGTTCAGTTACCCATCCTCTTTATTGCAGAACATAACGGGACAAAACGTGAAGGTAACCAGCATCCCAAACCCGAGTGCCCAGAATCCGTGTATTTCAGAAAAGGATGATCTACAGCTGGGCTGTGAGTGTGGCTGCGGAGAGTACGGACATAATATAAACCATACGAACCATAACAAGCAATCACACGATATTATGCAACCGAAATATTAACTGTCTCTATGATTATCTCACAGTATATTTTTATTTTACTCTTAGTGTGCAAGAGATGAAGTACAGGAGGTAGCTCCATCTCATCTTTTCTTTTGTCTCTTTACCACAGTGAAGCAATATAATACTGCTTTAAGGGGTGGTGGTTGCCCCCCGATTATGCTTCGGATTCTGACGCGGTTATTCGAGGTCTCTTTCAAGGATTCTTCATCTTAATTATACGCCCTGAGCAAAGCACAAGCCGTGAAAAAATTGCCTGCCTCTTTGGCGGAGTAGCCGCAAGCACTACTGTTGAGCACGAGTTCCTGGTTTCGTTTCCCAGGTCTGGAAAAGTGTTTTTGGGTTTTTCCATTAGGTACATATTTCCAGTAGCAACATGGAGTCTGGATTGATGGCTCGGCCCTCGATTAAACATAACTTACAGTTTTGTTTAACTTGCTTTCGTCATGTGGGTGAGTATGCTACACTTCTGCATTACCGTTCGGGGAAAACAGGGCTTCGAGTTATGTTATGTATTTAAACTATAGGGCCTCTGTGCGGGCTCGAGGGGCTCGTGGCTAAGTACGAATAGCCGCATGGGTCGACCCATCAGGTCAAGCTACGCTTGCCAGGGTTGGTCCGTGGATGGGTGACTATCTTTACATACCGAGACTCCTCCATGCCTCAGAAAGCACGTTAATCCGTTGGTCCCGGCTGTCATTCGTGAATCTTTGACAGTCGTTACAGGTTCACCACGAAAGGGTATCGTATAACGCCTATCTGACTTACACAACCCAGCAACTGGGTAGTTGCTGGGTTGTGTAAGTCAGATAGGCGGTCGCTCCATGTAAAATACTGGTATTCAGTTGCATCTGGTTAGACTGGAAGTCGACCCCAACATAATTGGGAAAAGGCAAGGCAGATGATGAGTCCAGTTGGTGGAATGTATTCCGGTACTAATTCATCAGTAAGTCCGTCAAGACTTTACGCATCTGTAACTTGTTGTAAGACTGCTGTATTTATATTAATATTCCTGCCGTAGATCAAACTATCAAAGGCAAGATACATTTTATCAACTAGTTAGATATTACATGAAATAATATCAATAAAATCGGTAGATGTGACAATACCTATGTCATAGAGTTTGACAAACTCGTGCCATACGAGTTAGGCAGATTGATTTATTTTATTTATTAAACCATGCAGAATAGTAAGGCCTCCATTAGGTGGCCCAGTTCTCTCTATTGACGCCAATCTAATAGAATAGAATAAACTTTATTTCCAAATTTACAACACAAAGGTGATAGGTTAGCACTATGACAATTACGATGCTAGCTTCAAATGGAAAATACATTGTCTATTACTCGTATAAGACCAGTTGATATATTCTATTCTATTTCTAGGGTTCCTAATTATGTCGAGGAGAAGGTTAATTTATTTATTATTTAGCATATAAACTTAGGTCTTATAACAATATTTTGCATCATGCACCTATTTGCGAATTAAAAACCAAACTCCCTACGGTGGAGGTCATCGTGGCACAATAAATCTCTCATGTAGTAATCCTTAACAAAATCAGCCTATAACGTTCCCACTGCTGGGACACAGGCCTCCTCTCTGCGAGAGGGAGTGGGCCGTAATCCACCACGCGGGTCCAGTGCGGGTTGGTAGATGTCACATGTCTTCGAATTTTTTGATTCTAGGACATGCCGTTTGCTCACTATATTTTCTTTTACCGTTTTGAGAACAGTGGTGATTAAATAATTTACACAAAGTAACGCGCCTGTCGGGGTCCTCTATCCTACGACCATACAACTCATAAGTCGCGGCCGTTACCACTTGGCCACCGCTGTTCAGGTATTCCTTACTGTAGTAAAATGTGTTAAGTTTAGATAAAAAGATCATGATAAAAAATCATGTGCTAAAATTTTGGTTGAAATTAAAACGAAATAAAACTTGTATGTAAAAGATCTGTATTTTATTTCAGAAGCCGTCAATGACAATGTGAAAACATTTGTTTCAAACATTATGAAGCTTGTTTCATGCAACACAAAAAACTTGTTATTAGGATATAATGACAATGACACAACTTATCTAATAGGTAGGTATACAAACTACTACAGGGGACGTATAATGCAATGTTGAAGCTATCAATGTTCTCCGGTGAAACAAGCAAGGCGCTATATAAAATGTGACATAATTAATGCAATACCTCATACACCCCAATTAAAGTTTTGAGTAAAAAATACCCGTATTTAAATCTACTGAAATCAAATGATTCAGTAGTCAATTACAACTTTCAGAGCTTGCGTTTATTCTGTTACACCTTGTGTATCTTCATCTCTTTCTTGCACTACAACAATGATGGCTTCGACACTTCACTTTACGACCCCAAATATATAATACACATACAAGATTTATTTTTTACATTAATTTAAATGCCTAACTACCTCTAAATGTCTAAAAAATATTAAATATACACCCATGTATGTAATATGCGTCTAAAATGATTCACTTAGTACTTAAAGTAAGATGAGTAATTTTTTTTTGTTATAAAATGATTATAGTATACAAATGCAATAAATAATGTTACATTCTTGTAAAGGTCAGTTGATTTAGGGTTACAATTTATAAACAGAAACAAAACAGAAAAACGTCAAGTCTTAAATATACATTTTAGTCAAACTAGTATTTAAGAATGCGACCGGAACGAAGGACTTGCTTCCAAATATCTGCTTACCTTTATCAAAAACGTAATTACAGTACAACTATGTTCTTTATGTTCCTCGGGAATCATCGCATTTCGGAATACAAACGAGCTTTCCTCCCATTTAAAAAATAAATAACATTAAGTTCAAACAATATTAACAACTCTATATACTTCCAAGTCCAGAGCGTCCGGTCTCCACCACGTGCAAAGCGCAACTAAGAGAAATCCGACGACTGACGAAACACGAAGTTTGCCGAGGGACATTAAAAAATATTGTACTGCGCCTATAATAATGGGAAACTTAGTTTGCGTCTATGTGGTATCCCTAACTATAATTACATGCCGAAGGTGCCTCGCTGCGATACCTCGCGATCGTAATTCGGTTTGCTACCTCGATGTAAAACAAATGCATGCTAGTAGACACGCACGCACATGCCTCACTGCGATACATCGCCGGCTGCTTGGGGTGTTTCTCGATGCCTGCGTGAAATCAAAACATTTTGTTTTTACATCGCGGTCGACGGCAAGCATTGATGTGATCTGGCTCGGGATTGGTCAAATCGGTTCAACTTGTTTTCTGGTGTACGTAGAGTACTGCACAGAATTGAGGAACTGAGCTTTCAAGTGCGACTGAAACGACGTGTTCGCACCGCCATCCTTTTAGAAATATCGAGTATCGACATCGACAATCGATCGATCTTATTGACATCGAGGTATAGATATAGCGACCGCGATCGCGAGATTAGGCACCTTAACGCTCGTGCAGTTTTAGGATTTGTAGACAATTTCGCCCAATCACATTTAGCCCACGGAGTAACGACTTTGCTTGAAATTAATAAGCACCTACACGAAATGAGAGTAATTTTACATAAAAAAATAACATGATTATGCACTTACTAAATAAGAATATTATTGTAAATAACTATGTATTGATGCTTGTATAGTACGTGAATTCGATGTCTGTTTGTCGGTATACAAGGTGTAACAGAATTAACGTAATACCTCATACACCCTAATTAGAGTATTGAATAAGGAAAATGTGCTCACCCTAACATTACTTAATGCAATTAAAATTGAGTCTTATTGCCTTGAAATAAGATTGAATTTTCTTTGCCACAATCGGCGGTAAATATGGCAAAATACATAAATTAAAAAATACCCAAATTAAAACTTATTGACATCGATTCAGTATTCAATTAGGAACAAACTACTTTCAGGTCTTGCGTTGATTCTGTTACACCTTGTACAAATATTGTCAATAAAAGGAAAAAGAAAGGGTCCTCGCATACTAGTAAGATCTAAGACGAAGAGTCCTGGATTAACTGCAACCAACCCCAAGTCTTAATATTTTGGACTATGATGAATAGGATGGTGGACGGTCTTATTCGTAGAGGTGAACTTAATCTGTGTTAACGGCATTTTAAATATTTGTCAATTAAAAATTGGAGTATAGTTGTAAAATTACACATTTTATCCGACTATGCCGGAGCACACAAAGGGTAATGATTTACGAAGGATCCTTCACTACATAGGTTTTAACTTTTCACTTAAAATTAGATTTAATTATTTTGATGGTGTGTGTATATTAAATACAATAGTGATTACTATTACCTGTCTTTAGCTGAATCAATGCAGAGTTGTAGTACCTATTGTTTTTATGTAAGTAATTATTATTATAAATTATTATTATAAATTATGATTAGGAAATGAAGCCTCCCGATTGCATACTCTTCCATATGGTTATGGTAGGATCAGCTTAATGGCTATAGGGTCCAGAAACTTAAAAATATGCAATCGGTCGGAGATCCATATAAGTGCTAATTCCTTTGTTCACCAACTAAACTTCACTTAGGCTATTGCTATCTCTTTTGCTCTGGTAAAACTGACTGAGAAGTAAACAGACGAGATGTAAGACGAGATAGCTGTAGCAGTACGTCACTGTTGACAATAAAGTACGGCAATTGATCCTTCTAACATATACTCCATTTGAAATAAGATTAGACATTTAAATAGACCTTTTCTACAGTTCGCCCAACCGATTTTGACTTCTAATCTCTAGGCATAAGGATGGCATCAAAAGCTAAAAAGTGGCTACAATACCAACTGTTTACTGCAGATGCCATTTATCATGCTACCAAGGCAATAGCAGTCAAAATCAGTTGAACGGATTGTAAAAAAGGTTTACTTAAATTTCTATGTTCTATATTCAAATGGAGTACAGCTGCGTATAATTACGAATCTTCATGGGCGGGAAAATGTCAAGATGGCCTTACAGTCCGTTCACTTTTATTCTACCTCTGATTTAGCCTCACTATCAAAATCAAAATGACCTTTGAACTCGTTACAATAAGTTTGCTTGTGGGTTGCCGCCACTTACAAGTCTTTCAATATCACAGTGATCTTTATTCTCGTTACAATAAACTTGCTGGTGGGTTGCTGCTGGCAGAGGAACGGACTCTAGCGAAGTTCGAAAGCGTCGCTGTCCTGTTCTCAGGCTATACGTAGGTAAAAGATAACAATACTCTAATTTTTGTTAAGTTGGAGCACAACCAAATCAACGCTTTCGTGCGTGTATGAGTAATATTCCCGTAATAACGTGCACTGGCACTTAAATACGGTCAAATAATAAATATTTATACTGTATGATTCACAAATAAACGTTCTGTATTCGATGTGTTTTATATTAATAATGATAAGTTGATGTCTTAATGTATATCCCTTACTTAATATATATGGCGATTACTTACACCCAGGGTTGACTTAACATCTTCATGTCTACACTACGCTATTCTGATGATTAAATATTTAAAACTAGTACTAAAAAGATATGGTTAAACATATTTAGTCTTCTGCGGCAAAACGTATGTATATACTTTCATTTAAAAGTATTGAACACGGACATCGGAGTCTTAACAGTTAAGATGATGGAAGAACAACTTAAAATACATGAGCAAAACACTTAAAGAGTTACAATCTTGAAGAATAAGAATATAGAACCCAAAACAATGTGACAAAAAGTATATTTCCATTACTAATAATTTCTCTACTTACCCCTACGAACCGGTACTTGCCCGTGGTCCCCCAGGCTAGTTCTCCTTGGGCTACCACGAGCAAGTATTATTGCCCGTTACCCCAAGGCAGACAAAGGGGTACCATGGGAAAATTATTTGGCCCGTGGTACCCCTGCTAATCGCCAGTTACTCAACCTCTCTCTTACTTTTTCTAAATTCTTCCAATTCTTCAACATCATATTTTCTATTGAAAAATCTCATAAGAATTGGGAAACAATTTAATTGTATTTCTTTATTTGTGAGTTGAAGCAACAGTTCTATTTTTAGATGTTTTTTTAAATGTCAAATTGACATGTTTGTGATGGGCTATCACGGGCAATAAACTATATATTTAATATAAGAATTGTTATTCAGGGGGTTCCACGAGCAAAAATAATTGCTCGTTGTACCCCAAGGGGAACTAGGATGGTGGACTACGGGCAAGTACCGCTATGAACTGGTTAATAAGCCTCTGCCTAACCCTTTGGGCGAAACAATCGTGATGTCATTGCTTCTTCTAAATAGAGCCTCATTTATTGTTTGATGACATGCCGTAATATCTGGAGTATTCTTGAGCATACAGGAGACCAAGGAAGTTTGATTCCAGAAAATTTATGGGCGGTGGTTGAGATGAGCAACTGGTTCTCATAAAAAATACCAAAATGAACATGGATTTATGAAGGAAGTAAGATAAATATGAGATTGTTCCTTTTTATATAGAACACTTTTGAGAGAGTGCACTGAAAACCTGAGGACGGACCAGAAACTCTCAGTAGTATACAGGGTGGCCTGGGACATCGACGCGCAAACTGTAACCATCAATTTAGCACATGATTCTAGGACCCCCTAGCTTAGAAAATGTTCGTAGGTAATTTTGTAATTTTTGGATGCGGGAAGCACAGTACCGGACGAAGTGGTTGTGCTTGAGGAAGGCCTACGTCCAGCAGTGGACGTCTTTTAGCCGAAATTATGAAGTCTTTACATGACGTAACTCTTATTTAAAATAAATACGATAAATTTAATCTAGAAAATAATGAAACTATAGTCGCTGCTTGAGCTAATCTGGATGCTAATTTAAATTGTGATTTACAGAATATTTTTAATTAGAATATCAAGCCTAACTAAGTAATACCCACCTAAACAAATCAATGAAATGCAATCTTATAATAGCTAATAGCTAATAATAGCTAATATGCGCCTCGCCAAATACGAGTGTCCAACGATGGCATTTTTATGAAAGGAAAAGTTTTTCAAATCGACAGATGGTATTTTTGAACTGTCGTGGATGAAATATAATTAAAATACCCATTCAGCAAATTTCTAAAAAGAAAAATATTATTTTAAGTGGGTCGTAAACCACGAGGCGCAATACAAGATAATTTTGATGTTCCTGATAAAAATCGAGTTATACTAATATTTTTAACCAATAACGAGTGACTAGCGAAACGAATGTTTACAACTAACATAAAAACGATACACCTGATATGATTATGCCAACAAATTACATTGGAACGCCATAAATAAGATTTATATAATGTAAAGGTGTCTTCGAATTTGGCGTAGGTGCAGCGTGGGCGTTCGTCGAACGTATACGCAGCGTAGACGCTGCCCAAAATATACGCACGCATGCACGCAACGTATTTTAGTTACAATCACGTCTACACGGCGCCAGCACAGATATTTACGCAGCGTGTAAGCGGCGTTAACGCCTACGCCCGTCATGCGCTCAGTACGAAGACAGCCTTAGTAATCAAACGATAAAACTAGTAAAGTGTATCAAAACGAGGGTTGGCACGTTAATTGTGATGTGGTGTCAGTCGTTGCTTCGAAGGCACTCCACTTACATATGACCATCTATTTATTTATATCTGAACTATTTTATTTTTACGGTTGCAAAAGTCTGCTGTTGATACCATACTGTTTTAATTTAAATATCTAATATGATTATAGAAACTTCATATAGCTAAATTACGGCTATGTCTGTCTATCTGTTAGGACGTATTGAGAAATTTAGAACTTGGTTATTTAGTAATTTTGTTAATATAATGTTGTTAAAACAGCTAAGATCTATATTATGGTACACAATATAAGAAAATATTGTGTTTAAGATAACCGCAGAATGTGTAAATCTACGATAATTTCCTTAAAAACTACCAGACACAAAATACTACAAAAGTTTTTAATTACCCGCCACGAGTAATCGGGTTGAAATCTAGTCTACAGTGACCTTAACCATTGAATAAATTATGTTCTTATCTTCTAAAAATTATATTATTTACATTGATTGATAATTGAAATGTATAAATTGTACATAAAACACAGATAAAACTTTTCCTCTAAACGAAATAGATAGTAAATATAAATATACATATAATTTTACATTCTAAAGCAAGAAATAATATTAGTATTTTTACATAAATCGAATAAAATTTTGATAAAACTACGAACGCGTTATAAACTATGATACCGCCACTTATCGGGAACGATCATTGTATTATAATTATAATGAGTGAAAATATTAATGAGTGATGCTATCGAGTGCCACCGCGGCGCGTTATCAATACCTAAAAGAGGCTACCTTATCAGGTCAGTCATACGTCATTCAAAGTCTTGTCTCGTAAGTCCAGTCTTACGTTCCTAAACATATAAATCCACGAATATCGATTACATCTCTTACTCTTTCTACAATATCATCCAGTAAATAGACGTGTCTATCCGATACACATTACGATATACATTTAAAAGCCGTAAGAACATATACTTTATGCACATTTTACTCATATCTTTTTGAATTAGGTTGTTGGGATTAAATTATTTATTGAAACTTGCACTAAGAAAAATGTCGTTAGAATTTCTTTGTATATACTTAAGTGGTATGGTCATTGTAGAGGGAATTTTCACTATGCATGAGTCATAGAATTTAGAGCGGTTTCACTTCCCTGAAGTTATTACTCCAAGTGACCCAAACATGATGGTTCTAGCTGAATTTGTTTGAAGATATGCGAAGTTTTATCTCAGCCGGATTTCTTGATAATGCTCGAATTAAAGGGAAAGCGCCAGAGTAGCCCGCGAAATTAAAAATTGCTGACGTTTTTTTGCAATTTGCAGGTCAGTGTCAGGCTGCATGTTGAACAAAATATGATTCGCTACCGTAATACGTATTTTATTTACAGAGTTTTAATCATAAAAATCATCAATACAACCCTCTAAGCTGGTATAATCCCATAGACCCAATGACTTATATGAAAACAACAGTTCAACGGGATGGGATGGTCAATCAGGAGCACAAAGGTGCATTGAAGAAGAAGAGAGGCGTACATATTTAAAATTGCAATTTTTATTTTATTTTTATTGTTAAATCTTATGTTTAAGTGTATTTTATAGATATAAATAGTTTAACATGTGTGTATAACATCGTCTTGGGAAACTGTAAGATATTATACTTATTGGTGTTAATAAATAAATAATAATAAATAAATGACCTTAGAGGGATGATTATAATTCTGTAAAGCAATATTTGTTACGGTCCCGAATCATATTTTAATCAACACCCGACCTGACACTGACCTACAAATTGCAAAAACACGTAAGTGAAACACGTAAGTAAATTTGCATTTCGCGGTCTACCTTAGCGCATCCTCCTGAAATGATAATCGTGCACAAAACTTGTTTATCCTGTTTATTTAAAGTGTGTTTTTGCTTTTGCACTTTTGCTTTTCTCTCACAGCCTATGTAAATGAAGAATAATGCTTCTTAACAGTCTTTGTTAACAGACGCAACGGACGTGTTAGCTTTTACACATACAGTTGAATATAGCTCAACTATGTATAGATTCGGATAGAATAAGAAATTACTTAACAACGCTCTGGTTCAGGTCAGACAAGAAGATAGCGCTTTACACTTTATAGTGTAATTAAATTGTTATTAACATGGTTATAATATAAATCTATCTACAATACCTCAAGTATTTTTGTGTTTTGAACTAAAACAGTGCGAATGTAATGATCGTCAGAATTTGGCAAATAATCATAATCGGTATCATTGGACAGTTGACAGCTAGTCCTATAATAACTTTTACTGAACTAAAAATATTATTATTTAATGGCAGTTGTGGAACAAATATCAGTTAATTAAGCCTGAGCGCTTTTATTCATAAATAATATTGTCAAAGTACACTCTTGGGCACACGACAAATCTATAACCCCCAAACATTGAATAATCAACATATCGGATATAATATCATAGTCACCTTCTACAGATTGTGAAGTTAAAATCTCTGTTATGTTTGAGTAATTTATTCGCACTGCGCCATAGCTAGAAACCTTACTCTATTAACAATCATACAGTCTTACATCCAGTCCAGTTTAGGAGCGGTCGGAACCTTCAGAGTTGCTGAACATCGAGGCGACCATGTTGTCGAACTCGGGTACGGCGTCTTCGAACATCTTGAGCTGTTTCGACATCGACTCGGAGTCCGTTGACCCGGAGGCTTCGATCACGATGTCAGTCCATTCGTCGCTGGTGGACCGTGCTTGCAAACATTCCTGGTAGAAGTTTGCCAGCTCTGCTATCGGGCTGCCATCAGCGAATGGGAACTCCTGGAAATTATGACGAATAGAGTAAGAATTAGTGCTGACAGTGACAAGAATTGGATGTATAAGCCAAGAGCACATTGCAGCCGCAACGAATTTATATATAAAGCACCGCACTGGTGCCTTGGATCATAGAAAATGTGCAAAAGTGATGAAGGAGGATTTCTGGAATGAGTTGAGTTGTAGCGTGCCCTGCCTCGTTCTGCTATAGTCACTGCCAGCCAGAGCCTGTATTTACCAATAGCTATAACCTAGGAGTTTTCAAGTCTCGAGGGGTGGAATAACCTATTGGTTACTTCTAGACAAACGTGCATCGTCGATGGCATCTTGACTCGATATGAAGTAAGCAGTGGTCAATCACGAGCAGAATTTCTTGTAAAACACAAATATATACTATCGTTACTGTAGTTTGCCATTCTTGGAATCTTTGTTCGCTCGAACGAATGTTCGTATGTGTTGTATTGAAGCACACATCAGGTAAAATGTTAAGTTTACCATCATCATCATACTCACTCCACTGCGGGACATAGGCCTCCATTTTCTTTTACCAATTCCCACGCTCCTGCGCCAGCCTCATCTAGGTTTTGCCCGCTATGGCAATGTCGTTCGACCATCTCGCCGCCGAACAACCAACATCTCGTCTTCCAGTCCTTGGTCTCAAACTGTCAAAGTTTTACGCCACCTGTCATCACTGTGTCTTGCCAGGTGTCCTGCCCAACTCCATTTGAGCTCCATAGTACGCTTTCCGATATCGAAGACCTTCGTACGTCTTCGTATCTTTTCGTCATCGTCGACGTTTGGAACTCGGTCTATTAGCTCAATGCCAAGCATGGAACGCTGCATGGCTCTCTGTACAACCCTCAGTCTCGTCACGTCTCAGCAGCTTACGTCAAGTTGGGCAGAACACACTGGCTATAGAGGCGGGACTTCACATATTGTGGTCCTGTTTTCTAAATGCGGCCCATCTAAGCTGTATTCGTTTCGATGTATCTGTTTGTTGATGCTCTTTGCCAAAAGGAAGAATTAGAAGAAGAGTTTACCATCAGTCCCGAGTATTTGTCTCCGTTCTTTGGCTTGGGTACTTCGATAGCCCGGCTGACGGTGTGTGATGCGGTTGGCACACTGCTGCTGCAACTCGGCTTGTTTGCATTCTCGTGGTCTGATGTTGTCAGTGCCTTCATTTTCTGTAACTATTTTAATACATAATTATATTAAGACACTTAAATGATTTTATTTCTGTAAGTAGGTTTGTACAACCACTTTTACACGTCAATAATATTCTTAAAATAGACGTGGTCGGCGTTTCCTTCTGACTACTCTCAGAAGGCCGAAACAAAGAAGAGGTCAGAGTCTCTTTTAAAGTCCAGTCATAATGTGATGACCATGTAGATTGATGTTCAATATGGTCTTTTGGGGAAAGAACCACACAGATTGAGTGGACCTATCCAACATGTGCACGCATTTGCCAGCAATCGTTTAGATCAACTCAAAAGTTAAGGAGCTCAACGATTCCAAGAACAATACGAAAGAAAAGGTTTTTCGTTAAGCTGCATAAAGTACTCAAACGGGCAGTAACATCAGCGGGGTAATTTCGTAACACACGAACAGAAGCAATCCTCATTCAGATTGTATGATTGATGGTGTGTTACGCATTAGGGTGCAGTAAGCAGTAGAAAATAAAATAAAACCCACTTACCGTTTCCATTTTCTCCTTCTCAGCAAGCAGCCAAGCCATGGGAGGCTCTGGAGGCAGTTGCTCACTGAGCGTCCTATGTAGCTCTTGGATCTTCTTTTGGTCAACAAATGCTCCAGCCGTCAAGGGTTTGGACAGGTCCAATTCTTTCTTCTCGTTGCGATGTTTTCTAAAATAAATAGTCAATAAATGTAGTCAATTTTAGTTATCAATATTTATAATTAGTATCACACCTTCTTAGCGTGTCGATAGCAATTTATTTTGAGTCGGACATTATTGTGTCTGGTACCTATGGATGTCTGCATGATGTCTGTCTATATGGTCTTACACTGTTTTCCTTCAGACTTGGTTTAAACCCTTGAGGAATAATGATACTATTATCGAACACTAAATTCGTTGCATATCATGGTCTACATCTAATTTTAGAATAGACTTTATTTTCAGTCCTCACCCAAAAAGCAGCCAAGCTCAAATGGGACTGGGCCGGACACGTTTGCCGTATGTCGGACGTACTGTGCGCTAAGACCACCACAGCATGGGTTACTGAAAACTGACCCTGAACTGACGTAGATGGCGGGACGAACTTGACGCCTATAGGAGGTTTTGCATCATGTTAGCTGAGGGTTCAGTTGGGTGGATAAGAAGAGCTTTGACCTGCAGTAGGACATACAAGCGGAGGGATATTATGTTATACTAGCTGTTGCCAGCGGCTTCGCCCGAGTGGAGGTCAGTGTATTACACATATAAACCTTTCTCTTGACTCACTCTGTCTATTGATGAAAACCGCATTAAAATCTGTTGCGTAGTTATAAATATCTAAGCGTACAAACACGAAAAGCGAATATGTAAATTTCTCAGTAGCATCCCTTAGCCTGAATTTTCGCCCAGTTGGTGGCAATAGGCTCGCCCCCTATTACATGGGACTTAAACATAATTGGAGAAATGTGAGACATTTAGTGGGCAATTAGGGTGCTGTAATCCCCCTAATCCTTCGGGGATTACAGTACCCTAATTTCGGAACACACTATCAATCACCATCTTAACCTTTTAAAGGATATTGGTAATCCATTGCTTCATATGTTCGAAACAATCGTCTGATCAACAGCGATTGATGTTTGAATTGTCAAAATGAAAGCTATTCCTACTGTTAGTGTGTTACGCAATTATCTCACAGGTGAGAAATTATGTAATAACTTACTTGGGACTCTCCGTGTAGAAATGGTCGCTTTTGAGCATTATGCCTGTAGTGGCCGGGGAAGCTTCGTACTCAGTCTTCTGCCTGGCTTCAGGCATGATCGTCATCTTGGTCCTGTACACCACCTCTATCATCAACGTCCCGATTGGGGTGTGCAGCTCACTCACTTTCACAGTCTTGCGTTTTTCTCCTGGAAGAACCGACATAATCGTATTGTATTACAGTGGTATGAGGATCACGGTGTAACGTTAAGTGAAAAGGGCTAATTGAAATCATTCATAATTTTTATTAACATATATGTCACGTCATATATGATGATTAGAAAAATGTTGTATAAGTATGCTTATACAACATTTTTTATTTTATTAGACAGACTGAAAACAATCTTGTGTATATTTTCAATACATCCGCATATGTATGTATTGAAAATATACACTAAAAAAAATGTTTTAGCTATCTATCAATAAAAAAATAGTCATACTCTGATTAGGTTTTTACTCAGCCACCGCCTATTTTTATATGTACCTATATTTTATTTATTTGAATTGCCCTTTATGTGCCCGAAATCAGAGAGGTGTAGACTAGATCAGTTCGTGTGGAGCCCGAGTGCATTTTATAAAAAAATTAAAAAACATTTAAACTAATCTTAAACCGCTACCTGTGGTTTCAATAGTTTTAAACGAAAAAGACGGTATAAAAACAAATGATTTAAAACGCATCAAAACCGTTTTGCAGTCAAGTAAAACCGATCGAAGTAGCCAGTCGCTAGTATGTACGAACAACTTATGTTATGCTTGGTACAAGCTTGCTCCATTTTATGCTGTCTAAACACAAGCTAGGAGCATTCACGCAGAAGATTTAATAACGACAAAAAATATTTATTACATGTATCTATATGAAGTCTGGGGGCCATTCAAGTATTACGCCCACTACAGGTGGGCGGGGGTCTTCGCTTTGCTTATTTTTGATGACATGCGGGATGGGGAGTCTGGATGGTGAGTACGTCAACAGTATTTTGTTTTACTTTTTTGGATTTTTTACAAAATTTAGTCGATTGTGGTTTGAACACATATGGCAACCCTACTTGTCTTGTCTCGAAGAAAACGATGACGATATTCCTAAATCACACGAAACTGAGCAGGCACACAACATTGAGCAGCAAACATTTAATGTCATCAAAGTCATGGATTCGTGTCATGGACTGAAGACTGCTAATTTGACTTCATATACCAAAATTTTAAAAGAATTTGTTTTGTTCGTTAATATATAAAGATTATAACTGAATAAAATGTTCTTAAATAAATATTATATGCGTTAAAGTCCTCTATTCCAAGCCTATTCCTTATTTCTAGACTTATAACTGCTGCTCATGAATCAATATATAAACCAGAATACATTGAAAAATGCATTGTACCAATGTTTACGTGAGAATTGTAAGAGCTATGATTACTTTTGCTGACAAGGGGAGGGGGTGGGGGTCAATAATTGCAAAAAAAATCTGCTTACGTAATACTTGAATGGCCCCGTAAGCTCGTGGCTAAGTAATAACAGCCGCACGGGTTGATCCATCAGGTTAAGCTACGCTTGCCGCGGTTGGTCCGTGGATGGGTGACCATCTTTACATACTGAGACTCCCCCGTGCCTCGGAAAGCACGTTAAGCCGTTGGTCCCGGCTGTCATTCGTGGACCTTTGACAGTCGTTACGGGTCGTCAGATGCCCGATAACCTAACAACCAGTCGTACCAAGGGGTATCGTGTTACCCAGTAACTGAGTTGTAGAGATCAGATAGGCAGTCGCTCGATGTAAAATACTGGTATTCAGCTGCATCCGGGTAGACTGGAAGCCAACCCCAACATAGTTGGGAAAACGCTAGGCAGATTGATTATATCTACATAAAGTCTATACTTTATTGCTGCAGAGAAAGGTCGGCCTGATTTATCTAGTCTGTTAAAGGGCGACTCTAGTCTAGTTAAATGCCCTTGGAGAAGACTTATAGATCTACACAAGCAGGTCGCGATAAGCCACACAGACCCCGATAGAGGAGCGTTGTTGTTGAAACAGTCGTCTCTCCACCTATACAGGAAGTAGCAAAGTAGGATAGCAGTCTATGACATAACATAATTAAATATGCATGCTTGTTTAATGAATGCACTGGAAGATATTTAACATAGACGGATATGTTGCTATACAGTATCGTTGTCAGTAAATTGTGGCTCAGTTAATTATTATCTGTGGATATGCAGGATATCGTGTATTGCTTCTAAGCATACGCAAATGCCATATGCTAAAAATTAGCATACGCAAATGCCTTGTGATACCTATTCTGATTTATCTGTTGGTTCATCTTATCACTTGCATGTAAGTTAATAATAATTAATTATTTGAATGTGTTACTGCACCGACTCGATCTAAAATAGGACAAGAGTACAAGGAAGATGATATTCTCACCTAGTTTATCATAATTTGGTTCACCACCATAAATCTTATGAGAGATCTTGTAAGACTCAGTGTGTTGGGACCGGGACAGCTTGTACGCTGGCGTTATCCTGGAGATGCTCAGTGTGGACTTCAGCATCACGCTCATGCGGTAGTACACCGTCGAAGGGGAGCAGACTTCGGACCCTGGCGACAGCTTGACGGTCCACAGCTCTAAGACCATATCGTCTCCATCCACAGTGTGTAAGGATATCTCGATACAGAGAACTTTCGTAAGCGCATCCACTACTTCTCCGTTCAGCACTCGCTTCGTGTCCTCCGTCACCCCGGGTTCGTCGGGAATCGATAAGTTGAACTGTAACAAGAGATTGAACAATGGAAGCACACATATAGCACATTTATACTTATTTAGTAATAATAAAACAAATTCTTATTTATATTTTTTTATCTGTTACATAAACCATTATAACGACCTTATTGGGAGCTATATGTTTGAGCCGTTTGGGGTTGAAACACTAGGGCCGTGGGGTCCGAGTGCTCATCGAGTATTTCGTGACATCGCTAAGCGGTTGGTCGACTCTTCACGTGACCAAAGGGCTGGCCTATTCTTAGGTCAAAGAATCAGCATTGCCATCCAAACTGACAACGCTGCCAGCCTTTTGGGCACTTTTCCCACTGACAGCGATGCGGACGAATTCTTTGATGCCCAGTGAGCTCTTACCTTTCTTACTTTATATACTTGTTCATAATGTCTAATTATTTAATTTAACTGTAATTGGTTTATTTGGAATAAAATATAGTATTAGTAAACACGCTACGATCAACACATGTCACGCTTAAATCTTTTACATTACATAATTTTCCAGAATAATTACTGTTTGTAAAATATTTTTTTCTTAGACGCAAAAAAAATCTAAATTATATAAGCCTAGCTGTTGGCCGTCATGTCGTCTACGAAGTAGGATGAAAATACTATCTTTGTCCAGTTCCCAGGCTACCCATTTGTCAAATTTCATAAGGGTTGTGTTTATGTTTAAAACACAGACAGTCAAAAGTTAATTTCGCATTTATAACATTAGTATGGATAAATTATAATATAATTCTGTTCTATTTTAAGGTTAATAAAAGGATAGAAAATATTTATCTTTTCTATCCTTTCACGGAAAGAATTATCATTTCTTTCTCCTTCCTAGAGAATTATGTATTTTTTGTCTTCAGACATAATTAGCATAGTATTTTCATCTCACGAAGCGGACGCGCACTTTACTGTTCGTGAGACGAGTAGCGTCAACACGTAACACACGCATGCTCAGACTGACACGTATTTCGAATTCGCCACTGCCTCGGACCACAAAATACAGAGAGTACAGAACAGAAGTCAATCACATTTATGTACTTCACTTTTCATACCTACCCTCGGCGGTCACGCTAGGGTTGTCAACTTTGGCTTACGCTCAAAAAACTATCGTGACATTCGTATCTAGGTGTTTGATTTATTGTTAAGAATAAAACAGGAAGATAGGAAATATAAACCAATAATAATTAAAATATTTTAATTTTAATGTTATTGTTATATTACAAATTTGTCACAGAAAATATCTTGCAACAATTTCGACATTGGCGAAATGCACGATCGCCGAGCAGTTCTATCTTAACTATTTATAGTGAGATGAGCGTATTTTTTAGTTTATAGGTACTACAATAAATTGTTAAAAATATTAAAAAGGCTTGTGGCCTTTTTAATATTTTTAACAAGTCATGTTCGCTTACCTTCAACTAACTATTCTGTGTTACGTCAAAATGAACCATCGAAACAAGCAAATACCTAGGTACTTAACTCTCTGAAACACCTGGTAGATTAATAAACGACAATTCACAGTTTAATGTTGAATTTAAACAACCGTCCACTGAACAGTTTTAATAACTTATTTTTTGTTGCTCCATTTTTGCACTTCACAGACGCGTGTCTCAGGGAATGGCACTTGCGCTCGCACTGGTCCCAACCCGTCCGAGATATCGTGTCCGTGAGCGTTGTCTATGTGTGCGTTGCTCGAGCGCACTTTGTTTGTAGATTGACTTTTGTACTCTATGTATTTTGTGCTCGGACGGTACCAAGATTTCCTATGCTTACACATACATTCACGGCGTGTTTGCACCCTTGGTAACCACAAGAAAAGCGCGCATCGCTTCGTGAGATAAAATGCTGTATGTCGAAGTCTTTATTTACAATTAAGGAACTACAGAGCTCTAAATGTGAGTAATTAAGGTGAATCTAGTCCTTTTTTTTTCCATACAAACTTCGGGAGTGTATTACTCCACTGTTCGACAATGTACATCAAAAATTAAACATGGTATGGTTTTGTCTCATTATTAATATTGTCTATACGGAAACCGAATACTAAAATAAAAAGCCATAAAAAAGTTAGGAGCCAGCAAAGATTCGTTTTTCTTGCTAACGTAACCTCACTTTGGGCGTATTTAAGTAGTAAAAGGTTCCGACGAATTGAGAACCTCCTCCTTTTGGAAGTCGGTTAAAAAGTGTAAAACCTGAAAAACCAAGTCGGTACCGACAAAGCTCAAATATCGAAAAGTATAAAGAACTTTATTGGTCATTGATTTATGCAGTGGTTTTTTCATAAAACCCGATCTTCCGAAGGACTATTCTTAATTTTTTACGCCCCTGTTGTATTATAAACGATCCTGCATCTCACTCAATAACGTTGTGCATGTAACTAGCGTCTAACTGCTCATCACTGATACGACCTCTGTCGGACGCGAAGCCAGGCCTATCAGTGAGTTCGAACCCGTGACTAGGTTCCCCTTAAGTATTATTGAAATTATGATTAGCTTTCATTAATTCTATGTCTCACAAACATCATCGTATAAGCCTATTAACGGATATTTTAAAACATTTTCCTCCTAGATGCAGTTTTAACAACAAGTTTTTTCGGATCGACACGAACTAAAAGCTTTTGAGTTTGTGTTGATTATTTCAATATTTTGCTATAATCGTGAAGGCTTTGAACAATCTATGATTGATCGATATCGCTTATGATATCGTCTCCAATTCTTAGTGTTAGCTCTTTTTTGTGAGTTTAGTTTAATAAGCCACTTCTTCTTAGAAAGCCAGCTACTAATTAACTACCTAGATTAAATGAAAGATGATTCATGCATGATACAAATGTTATTTCTAATCTATTTATTTTTCTCAGTTCGTCAGTATACAGGGTAAATTTTTCAAATCAGCAGTTTCCATCTTTGCCAGTGCTATCAAACAATTGACGGGCATCTCTGTATACATACAGGATATCGGCTCAAACATCCTCAAAAAATCAGCTGTTCCATACATTTTTACCGCGTAGGTATTGCACTTTTCTATGAAATAGCTGATTTTTTTTTGTATTACCGACGAAAAATTTATACGCTGGGGGTTCTAAAATGATATGCTGAATTCATGGTTATAATTTGCGAACTGGATAAAAACTTATCCTGTATATTTTTTAATGACAACCCAAATTTCCTTTGGTATTGTTCGTCGAATCGTTAAGCTCCTATCCTAAAGTTCTGAGTTGAGCTGCACGATTAGTGGCAAATGCGTGCACTGACTGGACGGATCCACTCTATCTGTGTGGTCAATCAGCAGTGGACGTCTTTCGGCTGAAATGATGATGATGATGATTTTTTCTAGTATTAGTTTTACTTAGAAATTTCGTAACTTTAAATGTTTTCTGAGATAAATACTGTAATCATAATTGTACTCCTTGAACAACCTTTCAAATGATACTAGTATAATTGATGGCCGCTGATGGGCCAGCAGGCCCAATGTCCGTTATGAAATTATGGAATTGTCATTGGTCCTTGATAAGTGTGCAAAGTTTTAAATTAATCCGACGTTTTGAAGGGGTTGAAAATCATGTTGAAGACATTCCCACACTAACTAACAGCTTTACCTTAAAATGGTGAAAAGAAGTGAAAATCCTATGATATAATATTTAAGTATCTATAATTCTTATATTAATACACGCATAAGTGTTATACATATATTTGCCACTTGAAAACTGCATTGGAATTATTTAAACAGCAGTAAAAATATTATTGCATGACGCAACTATGCAAACATTATAACGTTTACCAATCAATATAGGTCTGTATGGCTTGTAAACAATTTATAAAATATATAGTAATAAAGAGTAAATGTTTAGCAAGATGGACGAAACGGATTTATAATGTAGGTAGATAAACTCCACGATCGCACGGACGTTAAAATATCGCGGCAGGATTTTCCTGCGCACTGCATTGTCAAACACACTGCGAAGCGCCGAGAGTTGAAAATCGAAAAGTATGTTTTTTTGACGCTCTGCGATGCTATCTGTTGAATTTTCAATGCTCGGTTCAACGACGAGATTTGAAAATTCAGTGCGCGATAAATTCCCGCCGCGATATTTATACGGCCGTGCGAACCTTGGCTAATACACATTTGTGTCTTATCTATAATCACACATTGCATAATGCTGGATTCAAAACGAAACATGGTAGTAAGCTTTAAGTGAAAATAATGTAGATATTAGTGATGTACCTATGATTAGTGTATGTGTATGTAGTCGGCTAAAACCACCGACTAGTCGGCTCATTTCTCACTCGTATTAATTTGCTTAAAAATTTTCAAGACGGTGATTGAAATGAAATTGAAATCTTTACTGTTATATTTTTTTATTATGGAATCAGTTTTACAGTTTACTTTCAGTGCAATCAGGAAATTAGGATAGTAAGGAATAGGAATCCTTCGTTTGGTCCATTAATTAGTTGGACTTAGATCCAGAAATTAAATACCGAAAGTAAAATGAATTAATACTTCTGACAAAAAAGAAGAAATCTGTAGCAAAAACTTGGCAATCAAATCAAATCAAAATATTTTATTTCACATAAACCTGCATGGGCACTTATGAAACGTCAGAAACTAGGTGCTTGGTTCCAATTTGTCGCTTCCTATGGAGAAGAGCCGGCAAGAAACTCCACGTTACTCTTTTAAAAATACTTGGTTTTTACAATGTTTTCAAATTACAGTGATAATAGATATGGGAGGACAATACAGGCCTGTCAATAAGTACCAGGTACTGAGAGGAATGAAAATAAAGAATAGAAAATCGTCTAAAAATCTAGTTTGTAAGGCCTGCAACGTTCTCTCATTCACAATATGTAAAAGAATCTACATAAATAAAATGAACCTATTTAAACCAAGTGACATGATTTCCATGACAATCACTAATAAATAGTCGATATTAGAATTGAAGGATAATGTCAAATAATGACGAGAATATATCAGACATTGTAAAAAGATTAAAAGAGTAAAAATTAACATTGTAATTTGGGAGCAGTTAATAGACTTTCACATAGTTATGCTGTTAATGAGGTATGTACCGGGGAAGCCACAAATGTCCAGAAAGAATTAATGCCAAACTTCCCCGTCTTCAACGTAGTCTTTTATCTTATAATAATAATAATATGCTTTTTTGATAAGGACACGCTTGATGTAAGTTTTAAACTTTCCATCGCAAAGTTCTATAACCGACTTTGGCAAATTGTTATAGAAGCGACTGTTTATTAGAAATGACTTGCTAGTTTTGGTTAATCTAGATTTTGACATCACAATGTCATCTTTACGTGTATTTTAGATTATGGAAATCGCATCTTTTTTTGAAAAGACCTAAGTTTTTGCGAACATCCAAGATATTTTCTAGGATATAAAAAGAATGAAGAGTTAGTATATCAATTTCGTTGAATTTGTTTCAAAGAGACTCGGGAGGCCCCATTTTATAGATTGCGCGGATTGCCTTTTTTTGTAAAATGAAAATTGAATCTACGTCAGCTGCCGATTCCCACAGCAGAACGCCATAAGCAGGGATGGTTACCGTTACCAATAAAATACCGGTAAAACTACCAAAACATTTTGTTCTGTTCCGTTAGCTATTTAACGTTAAAATTACCGATAAATCATAGGATTTACCGGTATTTAAATAGCGTTACCAGTATCGTTACTTCGCTAAAATCTAATAAGAAGCAACATTTTGTGCGACGTTGCCAAACCGAACTAAGCGTCTTGCGGCCTTGCGTTCGGCTGTTCTAAGCGGAGCGGCAACAACACATGTTACGACGATCGGAAAGATAAGAATACGATAAGACTCGCGCTCGCGCGTGTGTCATTTCATAATCATACGGCACACAAACATCGCGTCCCTTACGCCAAACGTACCTGTAGCCTTTGATTTATCAACTAGTTGTTTGAATAAAAAAATATTATTATGGGCCGAAAGAAGTTTCAACCTATCAACTTAAACCGTATTATTATAACTATATTGTTACTTTTTAATTAGTCTTAGGTCTGTATGTAGGTACAGTCAACCACAGATCTCTGGATACAATATTAAAACCTTTCTCATATCTTACGTGCTTCATAACGGCGCTGTCAAGGTCAATTTTATGGAATCAGAAAACGTGTGGGCAACTACACCTTTTTGAAAACAGGAATACCTCGTTATAAAGAAAAAATCGGTCGCAGCTAAATTTTGAGTACTTTTTCAATTTGAGCCACCGTTTATTATAATTTTCTGGAGCACAGAAACAATGGTGCCGATTCTGTTGACACAAATGCCACTAGATTAGACTAAAAATCACCAAAATTTTGTTTATTCCTGTCAAACGACGATTTCCCAGTCTGAAATAGACTAAAGTGAAACAACTTAATTTTTTTGTTGTTTGCCAGCACTAAGATGGCAGTGGGTTATTAATTTAGTGAAAATGGCAATTTTGCTATTCTGAGTTTGACGTTTTTCACCTAAAATTTTGATTGTCTAACTAAATCTGACTATTTTTAATCGCGATTAAAAAGGTGTGGAATAAAATTAGTTAGTATTAGTCATGAACTAGAATTCACACCAACATCTCAAACTTCAGATGTAAAAACAGTACTGTATCTTTTTTTCTTTTCTTTAGCTTATATCTCGAAAACGGTGTGTCCTATCGCAAAATAATGAAAATTTCGACCCCTTTAATAAACGCATAAACCTCTAAAACTAGTAGGTATTATTTTTTCATATTTTCCATTCAAAAAATGAAAAATTCCATATAAAAAACACCGAAACTGGCGCCCCTGCGCGCCTCCGGCTCTTAATAGAATTCACGGGGTAGGGCAAACAAGTATCACGTTGCGAAGCAAAAAATAAAAATACCACGTGGAGTCGTGATTGTTAAATTCGATTTCAGTTGAGTCAAAATTATTTTTAAATTCGGAGTTTTTTGCCGCATAGCTTTAAGATTCTCATAGCTTACACTAAACAAACGAACTAAACTATCACTTAGTTAGTTTAGGTCGGTGTACAAGAGAATCAGCACCAATGTTGTATACACGCCCGAGGTACTCACTAATGGTTTCAGTTTCCGCATTGATGTCCCTGCCACCCTGTTTATTATAATTTTCTGCAGCACAGAAACAATATTGTATACACGCCGAAGGTAGTCAGTTGTGGTTTTAGTTTTCGCATTGATGTCCCTGCCACCTTGTTTATAATAATTTTCTGCAGCACAGAAACAATATTGTATACACGCCGAAAGTAGTCATTCATGGTTTCAGTTTTCATGTTGATGTCCCTGGCACCCGTTTATAATAATTTTCTGCAGCACAGAAACAATATTGTATAAACGCCGAAGGTAAGTCATTCGTAGTTTCAGTTTAGCGTTGATGTCCCTGCCACCCTGTTTATTATAATTTTCTGAGCACAAAAACTATTGTTCACGCGCCGAAGGTAGTCGCACGTTCGGCGTTATGTAATATTGTTTCTGTGCACACACCGAAAAATGCTTGTCTACCCACCGTCATAGTTAGAAAGAGATAGACATATAAATTACCGGTATAAGAATTGTTACTTTTACCGATACTGACTTTGGGTATCGGTATTATTAACGTTACTTCTTTATCGTTAACAGATCGGTAATAATTGGTAACGTTATATAAAAAATACCGGTCATTCGGTCCCGGGCTATAAGACATAATATGTACCTACTGTGAAAATAAGCAAAGTATATTATACTAACCTAGTACCCCAATAAGTAGGTTTGCCATTTTGAACATAGCCGGTGTCACCCGAACTCAACCGAAATCAATGATCGACTTGGCCGACTAGTCGGCCATTTTGCAGCCTGCTAGTCGGCTAGTCGGCCAGCCATAGTCGGCATCTCTAGTTAATATGCAATTGGTTTCTACATAGCCGTTTCAGTATTCGGGTAAAACCAAACCTCCAAAAAGTAAAAAAAACATGTATAGTACTGATAGTCTTCCAACGGCTTAACAGATTATTTTGAATCGTAGCTAAGAACACTCTCGATTAAGAGGGAGTATATACCAAAATTGCCTATCTTCAATTTGATTTTTCATGAAATTGGTAACTTGACTTAAGTAAAAAATAAAAATAATCGTATTATTTTTATTTTTTACTGACTACATGATATTTTCAAACTTTTTGTGGAACAGAAACACGAAATATTAAAGGGGAATGCCCATCAGCCAAGGACAAAAATACCTGAAATGAACAACAATGAAATATACGCCAAATTGCATTACAAATCGTAGGGAACCCATTACAATTTCAATAATTTAAAAAACTGGGTAGACGCCAGTTCTATCTATGAAGTGAAAACAAAATCCTTAAAAAATGGCCACAATGGTCGTTAAATGTCCTTTATAGCAATATGTATGTAACTCGAGTCGTAAACGCAAAAAAATATCAATCAAAGTAACAAACAAACTGTCAGTAAGGCAAAGGACACGTGACGCATACAGCCAACGATACGTTTTCTATTTTGAACATAATTTGATTTTAATGAAATTTTGACATGCATATATTATTTTAATTATATTTATGATATAAATAGGTCCAATTATATTAAATTAATGAAAACTGTGCAGTAATGCTGTAAAATAGTTCGTTTAGGATTATTTGATGATTCCTGTTTGGCTGAATGTCGACTACTTGTGTCAAATAAACACTGACCTCCAATAAAAATAAGAATGAATTAGACGGATATCAAGTTAAATATTTTAATGATCCATATATTTTCACCCTAGGTATACATAAACTTGAGAATTATTTCATTATACATATTCCATTCTAAATAGAATTAAGGACTATCAGTAGTTTCTGCCCATTAGAGGCATTTTTTGGGCATTCCCCTTTACTCAATAAAAAAACATCACGAAGTTACCTCTAATTTTAACGTTTTTTTTTTTCAATTTGTACATAATATGCTTATGATTAATAGGACAAAAATGTGATGATAACTTGTATTCATGTACAAGAGGAAAAAATTGTGGAGGCGTTTTTTGAAATTCCTTTTATTTTTTATTTTATTACGACTACAAGCACTTGTACCACACACAAAAAGTCATCTTCCGTCGCACGTTACGGGAACTTCAAGGTTCAAGCATATTTTTGTTTCACAAATCAGTCGCCGTCGCTCTGTTGAGACGAGAAGATCTGCATATAAATTTTCAGCTGCCTTGAGATATAATTTATTTCGTAAATATTATTTTCGTAATTTAACACATTGTAGAAAAGGCACTGTGAAATATAAAACATGAAGAAACTAATAAAACCACTTCCGAAATGATTATTAAAAACGTTAAGAATGGAAAAACTGAATAATTGCTGAGGGTAAACTATAAATAACAAATATCACAAATTGTGTCGTTGTATTTAAAAACTCAAGATGACATACATTTGATTTGACAGATTTTTGACAAGTATACATGGAAGTAGTAAGTACTATAAAGCAATTAGCACTTTTGCTCTGCATTTCGGTCAATTTTCTCGCGGCACTACACAATGGATTTTGATGCAGTTTTCAACATTATTGAGGGAAGTTTCATACGTAATTTTAGTTTAATATTTTACACCGAAGCCTAGGCGTTGTTGGTCTAGCGGTAGCAAGTGCAACTGCTGACCATCATGGGTTCGATTCCCGGTTCGGTATTGTAATTGAGTTTTTCCGGCCCGGAGTCTAGATCAGTGCCCGATTGATGGCAATAGGCTTGCCCCTATCACATGGGAGTTAAAAATAACTGGCGAAATGTGGGTGTACTTTAAGTGCACCTCTGCCTAACCCTTCACGGAATACAGGTGCGATGTTATGTGGGTTAAAGATTAGAAATTTTGATGTTTTGATTAGACGAGTCGCCATTGCATCTGTGCCAGCGGAGGCAGGTCACTAATTGCTAATAGAATTGCAAATCTCAATGCAGTTTATTGCCCTTGGTGATTTAACCCTATTCCATAATGGAGCAGCAACGGGAACCACACAAAATATTTGTATTTTTATTTCAGACTATCTTTTGCCAGCGGCTTCACCCGCGTGGAGATCGAAAATAATCCCACGGGAACGTAGTACAAATATATCTATAATAATATTATAAAGCTGAAGAGTTTGTTTGTTTGTTTGGTTGAACGCGCTAATCTCAGGAACTACTGGTTCGAATTGAAATATTACTTTAGTGTTGGATAGTCGATTTATCGAAGGCTATATAATATCACGCTAAGACCCTTAGGAGCCGAAAAGGTAAAAAAGTCACGAATACGAAGTACTCGTACGGGCAGGCGATCCGAAGCGACGCACACTGGTCCCAAATTAAAAAAAAGTGGACATTGATAGTAGACCGCTGATATTTTTTTTTATTGTTGATACAATGATAACAGATAAGGCAAAAAAATATTGTTGTCCTACTTCAAATACTTTTCTGTAAAAAAAATATTTCTTTTTTTTTTGTATGGGAGCGATTACATTTTACTCAATTTCTCAAAAACTTTAAGCGATGTCGAGATGGCAATCACATATGTTAGAAAACTAATAATTCTGAGTATTTGGCTCGAAGAAACTTATTGCTTATCTCTGCGTACTTTCGAGATAATAGTGACAGAAAATAACATTTTTTTTTAATGTTAATTTTTTGCTTTTTTTTAATCATAGCCTTACTTTAGCACATAATTATAATGTATGCGTAATGTCAAATAAGTAAAAAGAGACTTCTCTGTAAAAGAGGTTATGGGGGCTCACTAATGACTGAAAAGCTATGACCTTTCTGAAGGAGTACTTTCATCAGTTCTAAAAAACAATCAAAATGAAGACTTAATAAGCTGCAAACATAAAGTTGAATATGTTCACAAACGATTCTGAAAAAATATTATGGTGAAAGATTAATATTTGGGTCTATATTCTCTTGAGAAATCTCTATTTCCTCGTTTTCCAACGAAAGCAATTCATTGTTCAAGATCAAAGCACTAGCCTCTGGAAACAACTGTTTATGTAAACGAGCAAACTTTGGTTTGATATGGCTGATGTAAGGATCTGAGCTAATTAGAAAGCAGTGGATAATGTCTAAATTAGTCTGAACTCTACCGATTTTTCTTGTATGTGCCATTCTAACATTCCGGAAATCTTTATTCCTCGCTTCGGAAGCTTCTTCGGAAAGCATGCCTATCGGAATAAAGGAGAAATTTTCACAAATATCAGCACCGTGTATCAACAATTTATGGACACTTGAAGGCATGTAATACCATGGATATAAGTTTACATATAGCATTGCTGTTTCTTTACAATATTCCCTAAACAAGTTGGTATTAATAAGTTGACCAGATGAAATTGTTTGTAAAATGACTGCAAATCTCTTGATTAAATCAGGGTGGATACCCGTTATTTCAGCAGATACTTCATAATTTTCAAAAAACCTTCTTGCCGTGTTACCGTCATTGGTTGTACCAAATCCCTGTTTTACTATGTCAATTAAAAAACCAGTTCTTTCCCGGAATTCTTCTTGTGTCAAATTCTTTTTAATTTCTTTTAACGATTTATCTTCTTTTCGTGCAGCCCACTTTTTGAAGTCTAAGTTGTACGAAATGTGTAAAATACATTCCATACATCTTATCCACATATGAAGCGAAGACAGACCATATTTATACATATCTTCTCTGATGAGTCTTTTGGATACAAAGTCCAAGTCATTCATTTTGCTAGGTGGGGTATTGCAAATATTACAAACAGCTGCAGAAGAAGTATTGGAAATCACAGTAGAAATTTTCCCATCAATCATAGTCATGTACAAATCATGTTTAATATCAAAATTATCTACAATTGTGGGAACAAGATTACGAATTTCTTCCTCTAAGGATGCACTTTCCTTCTTTATCAATTCATTTGTTTCTTTTGCAAATATAAAGCCAATTGGACGACAATAGTTTGTTGAAGAGGGAGCAGGATTTTGCCACAAGATAGTACCACTCTCTTCTTCCAAACGAAGCGGAACCAAACTAATCATGAAAACTGAAGAATCGTCAATTTTAGTGTCGGAGTGTGACTTTTGTTTATAATTACTTTTAGAAGATGACCCGTCAAAACCCCATTTGCTTATTAGTTTTAGCGATTTTTTGTCGGCAGAGTTGTGCTGAATTGTTTTTAATATCCTATTAGTTGTCAAATCTAGAAGCGATTGAAGTCTTATCTTAGCATCAGATTCAGTTACAGTTATGTCTGACTCTGGAGGATAACAAGTTTTTTTAGCTTCCAGGAGCTTTTGATAGGATGGAAGACCATACATTTTCTCTGAAGCAAGAATAGTTCTTAAATTTCGATATTGCCATTTTGACAAATTTGTTGAGGTGTAAAGCGCTAACGTTTTATCATCTGGTAAACACGGTTTGTCAGTCTTTTTAGCGAATAGTACATCATATACCATCTCACATTTTTCCTTGTTTTGGCTGAGTTCGTTTAATATAGCTGCTAATTTTGTTTTTTTAGACTCTTTTAATTTGGCACATAAAGCATAAACTAATTCTTCCTCTGTGTGATCTAGAAGTGTTAGAGAACGCCTTTTCTTCTGTTTATCAGATATATCAACAAATGGTTTTTTACTTGTACCATAACTTAATTGATGAGTATCCACTTGCGTTTCGAAATTTGGAATTACTTCCTCGGCAACTTTAAAAATGCTGCTTAAATCGATATTTTGACATTTTGGCCAAACTATGTGGGATTGTAACCAGTCTGAATTTTTGTTAAGAAAGGTCTTTTGAGCTCTACTGGAAGCAGACCATCTTTTTGAGATTTTACTTGAAAAATTACGACAAAATAATTTAATATTACTCAAATCTTCAGAAGACAATTCAACACCAATACGTTCAATAAGGGCATTAAATAAAAATTCGACATTTTTAAAACCACCTCCTGATTTAAGAACAACGTATAAGTCTAAGTTGGTGACAAATGCGGACATATTATAATTTTAAGGAAAATTGAAAACAAATTAGAATCAAAGATATCAAAGACAAAGTGACTTTGATTTTAACAAAAAAAATTACGAAAACAAATTCGACGAAAGAAAGACAAACAAAAATTATTTGATTTTAAAATCCAAAGATTCAAAATACAACAATAACAAAACAAACAAACAACAAGCATTTCTTCAAGCGCACAGAAAAAATAAGGACACGTCTTATCGCAACCACATTTAGTTGTACACTGAGTGAGGTGTACGCGCGCGATTCGTGACCGTATTACGTTACGTCATGAGAGGCGGCCATCTTGTTATCCCGGCAAACTCGCGTCGAAGCTCCATTTTGCTGGCCAGCGGACCTATTGCGATATGAGTAAGGCTTTGATTAAAAAAAAGCGAACAATTAACATTAAAAAAAATTGTTATTTTCTGTCACTATTATCTCGAAAGTACGCAGAGATAAGCAATAAGTTTCTTCGAGCCAAATACTCAGAATTATTAGTTTTCTAACATATGTGAATGCCATCTCGACATCGCTTAAGGTTTTTGAGAAATTGAGTAAAATGTAATCACTCCCATACAAAAAAAAAAGAAATATTTTTTTATAGAGAAAAGTATTTGAAGTAGGACAATAATATTTTTTTGCCTTATCTGTTATCATTATATCAACAATAAAAAAAAATATCAGCGGTCTACTATCAATGTCCACTTTTTTTTAATTTGGGACCAGTGTGCGACGGGGTGGGTCGGGAGAGCAAGAAAATTGACGCGAACGGAGTTACGATCAGAAGCTAGTATAGAATAATAATAATAAAAATCTTTATTTATACAAAAACCTTCGACAATGCTTAAAAATTAGGTCACATGAACTTACAGTAAATAAAGGTTATGCAGATAGAGTAAACCCTGATTCCCAAACTAGGAATTCCTGTGACTTTGGAGTCAGTGTTCTGCTGTCAGTATGATACCAAAAACCTTTACTAAAAAGTGTGTTATATCGGTATACAAAATCATGGCAAAAACACAGGTTTGAAAGTACAATGAAATTATAAAAAAATATTAAATTAAACTAAGAGTAAAGAAATTGATTAAACGGACTTGTAATGTGAGTGTGTATGTGTAATTGTGTGTGTGGGCGTGGAAGTGTGTATGGGAGAGTGAGCGTGTGTATGAGGGGGTGTAAGAGTGCGTAAAGGTGTGTGTATGAATGAGTTTGAATATACTCACATACAGGATAAGTTTTTATTCAGTGCGCAAACTGAAACCATGAATTCAGCATATCATGCTAGACCCCCAGCGCAGAAATTTTTCGTCGGTAATACAAAAAATAATAATTCAGCTGTTTCATAGAAAAGTGCAATACACACGCGGTCAAAATGTATGGAACAGCTGATTTTTTTTTATTACCGACGAAAAATTTCTGCGCTGGGGGTTCTAGAATGATATACTGAATTCATGGTTACAGTTTGCGCACTGGATAAAAGCTTACCAAATGCAAATGCCAAATGCTGCAAAAGCTTATAAATGTGTTCTAGTGTTAGTATTTATATACCTATCTGGGTGAAATTGCTGAAACTACAATTACTTAATAGAAGTGGGTAGAAGAAGTTTGTACGGCTACTGCCGCAGATGGAGTAGTTCTTCTATTCGACCGTAGTCCTGATCTTGAAGCCAACTTTCTACCTTAACCCTGACTTCATGGTGATTTAGCCCAGTGATTTGAATAAATTTAGCAATGTTTCTGTAAATGAAAGAGCCCACAACGTAGAACTGGCGCCTGACGAATGCGGTCTTGTGGCTTATTATTGGGAATATGATTATAGCTTTCCGCTTAGTGATAACTGGTGGCGGAGTGTGTTTATGCTTTCTAACTGTGGCTCGGAGGACAAAGAGCTGTCTCACCGTAAGTAACTTACAGTTAGCATACAATTCGATAGTGGGAAATCTATGTAGTTTACCAAGCATAGTCTTCAGCACAGCTCTCTGTGCCCGCTCCACTTCGATGAACTTGATTTGAGCGGCCCCTCCCCAAACCGGGATGCAGTAAGTGATAACGGACTGGCAGAGTGCCAGGTAAACCATTTTTAATGTGTGTTTATCTGCGCAGAATTTCAGAGATTTGAAAATATAGATGAGGTTTCTGACTTTTGAAGTAATATAGTCTATTTGATTGTACCATTTCAGTCCGTCATCAATCACTACACCCAGATACTTCGTTTGATTGACGCGAGTAAGCGCTGCGGATGAGCAGTGGTTGTGATCAGAACATGTGTGTGCAGTAATTTCAAATTCCAGTGGTGCTTTGTTCTTATAATTAATCAAAAACTAAATGAATTTGGTTTTAGCCACGTTTAGCGTGAGAAGGTTCTGTCGCAGCCAGTGGCGTGCAGTCCATAAAGACAGAAAGACACTGCCTACCCTATCTAAATCAGATAAATATATAAAAATAATAATATTATTTTATCAATAAACAAAAAAATCTTTATTCGTAAATCAGCGCCACCTGTCGAGTGTCGGTCGTTCGCACAATTTGACGCAACGTCGCATTGCGATGCACTAGCGCCACTGAGTGCTTCGGGAGAGACACGAACTATTCGCGGCTTAGTGTTTATATGTGTGCTCTCGTGGTCATGCAGATTTATTAGATATGCGTTCCTATACATAGTGGCACACAATGTAACAAATAACGCACAAAGAGATACCGCCGCCCCTGGCACACAGGCAACTGAGGGAACACGGGTGGGTTTTAGTCAGTAAAAGTCTGACACGCCCTCCCGCTCTACCCAGAGCGGGAGAAGTTATTTGATGATTTCCCACCCAAAAAAAAAAAAAAAACCGTACATGTAGTCACTGACTTTTTTACAACACGATGAACTACGATACTTACCGGAGTTTTGCGAACAAAGTTGTATATATGCGACTATTTTCAAAAGTATCATTGTTTCATTGATATATCGCTACATAAACAACGGTAAAGTCAATCGTAAAATCAAAACAAAACAATATGGTTCATTTAATTGCCTCACAGGTTGTATACTGTGTAGGTGCAGCACACGGTTATTCTTGTTCCTTTTTGCCTTTTTTTTAAATGTCTGCATACCCTGGCCACCTCCCAACATTGTTCAAGGACTGTTCCACAGTACGCTTGACATTGCTCCACGTATTACCAAAAACGACAATTGTGTTATCAGAAAAGAAGTATAAAAAGTATCCTATGTGTTAGGCTCCGGGCACGAAATGAACTCATATTGGCCAATTTTGATCACTTGTTGTACGTTAGGGAAACGGAATTTAGACACTTTTCTGTTACTTTAAGAGTTGAGTTCTAATTTTTTAATGTGGCTGAAAGGGATTTTTCAAATAACTTAAACATTTTGGAAAATCACCAATATCCACAGCCCCTTTTGAGCCCGATTCTGCACATAAAAAAAATATAAATAACATCATTGAATGGTCTACTTGGAGATAGCTAAACCACTTTTTTGACATGTATACGAAATATAGCAGAAAATAAATATTGAAATAACGTACTGCTAGACAAATAAGTAGATATTTTTTTCTATTACTTAAAATCACTTTAATGACATTTTAAAAATTACGTATTCATCTTAAGTTAACCATTGAATATAATCTAAATTTTATTTTAATATTATACAACAATTTCATATCGTAAATAAAAGTAAAAGTGAACTTATATTATCGACCGCGCAAAACCGATCCCATTCCCGTCAGTTACTGACGGACTGACCGACTACTGCCTGAGTCAGTCAGTCAGTATCAGTTAGAGATGCGCAAAATATGTCAGTAAAAAGAAATGAATGAAGTATATCTTTTCGCTTAGTGAAGTAGTCCACTCATTTCCTTCAGTACTTCATTTAGTTCAGCGAATCAGAACGAGTCCCTATCGTAGGATAACGATAGTGATTGACAAGTTACGACAAATGATGCACTTTTCTAGTTCAGTTTTATACGTAAGTCGTTTTTTCTTCATGCTTTATACAGGCTTAGGACTGTCAACCTAGAAATATGAATTTAAACGAAACTATTTCTATGTAGTAGGTATGTTTTGTTTTTTTGTTACTGATACTTAGAAATTTTTGTCTAGGCTGGTGTATTTAAAATTGAAATAGCGAAAAGAAAAACTGAACTAAGTGAAGTAGAGACACATTTGAATGACTACTGATTGAATGATAAGTTTATTTTGTGATATGAAGTAGTTCATTTCCTTCAATCGTTCGCGAACTACCCAATCTTGAATCTACCCAATTACCCATGTCTAGTCTAGTATCTATCAGTAACGACCGAGCCTTCCGAACGTGAGGACGTATCACTTTGCATCGCAGGAGTCCACGTGTGCTACGTAAACACATTCTAGAAATTGTACGCCGACTACCACATTTTGATCCGGTAAGTATTCGCTTGTTTAATTTTGCTTCTTTGCAAAATGTTAACGTTATACCGGTGTGCGTGTGTTCGTAATTCTTTTCATCGTAACAAAAACAACATTAAAATCGGGCACGCCGTGCCCGATTTTAATGTTTTTTTTTGTGGGTCACCTGGATCGTTTTTAGCTTTTGTTGGACCTGGGACGTTGGACGTTGGAAGACTGCCTACTGGGTCTGCTAGTTATACATATTTAGATTGTATGGGTCATAGATTTTTGGAAGGAAGTTCTTTAACGCAGGAGGTCCTTAAAGAGTAAACTTTTAGAAATCGTCACGTAATAAAAATTATACCCCGGGAGTGGTGACGATTTCTATAATTTTTATGTTAGGCATAACGATTTTTCGTAAAATAATCAAAAGTCTATTGTGATATGTAATAGAAAAAGAAAGACAGAGAGATAGTTTTTATGGATTCCGTGGGTGCTGAAGCCAATAGTGAGGCCAAAATGAAAATCCAAGATGACGGTTGCGAAAAGTTAGAAAATTTAATCATGGGTGTCGTTTTCGAAGGCTCAGGTAGCCGATAGTGAAGTCAAATCGAGTATTTCAAAAATAGAGTGAATGACGTTACATTCGGAGTTCAAGAAAAAGCGTAAGGAACTTCGTTCCTGACGACAGGGGTCCCCCGACCCCGTTACCAAATTTCTAGTTTGGACAAATCAATCGATGTGATTGAGTCCAACAGTGCCTATAAGTTACTGATGTTAATATTTTTTGTAGATAATGGGTCGAAAGAAAGGAACACATTACCAAAAAAAGGACGAAACGTGGGATTGGCACGTTTCAGACAAACTCTTGGAGAACATAATTCCAACCAAATCGCTGCTTCATTTCAAGAATGTGTAAGTTTTTGCTTTCGATCAGCGTTAGAAGTGCATAAAGAAGTATTTATGAGTCTAATCGTATTTTCATTGTTATTCTTTTTAGGAAGTCGATGAAAATGCCGCCATTGTCTTATATAAATAAATTATGAATTTATAATATTCCTACTGCATGTACATAATTTTAACTGTTTATACTTTCAGAATGAGGAAGATAATGATTCAAAGTTAGACAGCACCTCGAAAAATTCCGAAAATATATAGTGGACGATAGTTTTTGGAAGACTAAAAACGGAAAAAAGGATTGTTGATTTTTATAATACATGCCTTTTACCGGAAATAGTCGGTCCAAGAAAAACTCGCTCAATGCCACTGAGACACAAAACATTTCAATTTTTTTTATTTTAATTATTGTATTTATGTACTTATTATATTATGTACCGTTATTGAGTAGCCGATCTTTAATATTTATTATAATTACACCAGGAATCCTTATTATTTATATTTACTAGGTTGTTGCCTATGAAATTGATGTTTTATTAAACTGTCATTTCCATCTGTAAATTATAATAGCTACAGTTTGACGTGGAATTCTAAATTCATTAGTTTGCGGCCAGTAAAATAGTATAATAGTTCCCTATAAATTCAAATTTAAATGTTTTGTATTTTAGAAAAACATAAAACATGCTTCTGACACCATATTGTACCATTTTTGTTTATTGTGATAGGTACACTAAGCGAATATACACAAACATTCTAGACTTTTATTTCTCAACCATACCTATATAAGTTAAAAAATATAGTCTGACCTAAACTGTTTATGCAATCGCTACGCTCGAACTTTGGCGTGTGTGCACACCGTGGTGCACACAAATACAGTATCACAATGAATTTGCCTAAACTCTAGACACACTCTATCTGTTTGCCAAATTTCATCCCAATCTGTTTAGCCGCTTTTGCGTGATTTAGTAACAAACATCTAATTATGTAAACATACAAACTTTCTTTCACATTTATAATACTAGTAGGAATTCTTAGAGATTTGTAGGCTTAGCACGAGAACCGTAGACAAGCGTTTTGTCGTCGGAAGAGTAGACAAAAATGACGTTTCCGTATAGACAGTTGACAGTTTTTCACCGAGAACTGTAGACAAGCGATTTCTATTCTACAGTAGAGTAGAAATAAAAAGCGTCCTCCTAAGCCTGCACTACTGCCCTGCTAATTGTAAATGCAGTACTTGCAAAAAAGCGATTTCGAGGAAAAACGGATATCTAAATGTAAAATTTTCATACAAGTGCTGTGAATCTCGTTATCAAAAAACATACTTCCAGTACCCAAATATTTTTATTTTTTCCATATAGGTTTGACCCTAAGAATGCCATTTCTGCAAAAAAGTGAAAACATTTAAGTGTCGATTACTGCAGATACAATTAGCAGGGCAAACTAGTCCTGCCTTTATTTTAAACTTTTTAGGGTCGGCTGAGTAAACTTCATCGAAATATCAAGTAAATCAAAATCAATCAAAATCAAAATCAATCAAAATCAAAAGTCATTTATTCAAATTAGGCTGAGAATCAGCACTTTTCTAACGTCAAAGTACATGAGACAGTCCCCCAAAACGCCCACCCTTCACCACTTCCTAGTGCTTTAGCTGGGAAGAAGAAGTAGTGGAACAAACTCCCCAAATAAACAGTTAATAAAAGAAAAGTTCGCAATAAGCTAGTCGCATAATCAGCCTATAATGCTCCCACTGCTGGGACACAGGCCAGAGTGGGCCGTAATCTACCACATGCACCCAGTGCCGGGTAGGTAGATGTCTATGTCTCCGATTTTTTTGGTTCAAGGACATGCAGGCTTACACACAATGTTTTCCTTGCCCGTTTTGAGAGCAATGTGATGAGATAATTTACAAGTAAAGTACCTGTCTGGGTTCTAACCTATGACCTACAATTTGTAACTATTTGGGGTTATCCTAGCTTGAATAACCAGCCTTATGGATCCTGGGTTTTATTTAAAACATTGTTTTATCATGTGCTCAGTAGGCTAATATGGGGCTGGTGACCGCAACTCCATGTTATAGCCAGTATTTTGCATAATATTGAACAGTGACGACAAAACAACACCTGTATCTTTACAAATCTATGCAAGGAGTGTCGGTGAACTTGACAATATGACACTAAATTATAAAATACGTTTTATCAAAGCGATGTGATACAATAAGTATTTGTTTTACAATACTGGAGTAGTATAAGTCAAACAATTAACTTGTGTACTCGGCTTGTATTAAGTGTAAGGGACATAGACTATGGCTTGGAAATGATTAACACTGGTTTGAAAATAAGTAGCAAAGCAGAAATATGACATAATTTGGAAGCAAAGAATTGTATGCAACAAGTATAATGAGTAAACAAATATGTTTATAATGTTATTACAATCACATTGCAATTGGTCCATGTGTATTTATGTAGCTAAGATATAAATTAATCGGCTACGACTACCATATTAAGCATGCGTTTTCTTTGTATATATACAAAAACATAGCTTACCCATTGCGGCGAGGACTCCACTCCGTTGTCCGGAAACTTGTCGTTACAGTCGTGTGTTATTTTTTTCCCTTGCCTACTCTGAACCACTATTTGTGCAACCTTCAGGGTCAAAACCTTCGTGAACTTGTAGTACAGTTTGCATCTTTCTTGCAACTCGGCGTCAGGAGATGCCATTTTCTTATCACAAAACACAGCTAAAGCAACAATTTCATGTTATTTCAATCATTTACGCAGCGTTAAAAAATAACACGATTGTAAAATAACATCGTAACCAAACTGCACTCTGTACTTGTCACTGATTTTATACTTAAAACACCAATTTTATAAAACAGTATTTTTTTATCGAAGTCTAATCTCAATTTTTATAGTAATAAATGTAAGCAAGAGCAGATGAAACTATGAAACGCAAAGTAGATAGATACCTACGAAAACGCTAGACTATAGAAAACCATGTCACAGAAACTTTGTTGAATTCCCCTACGTTCTATTGGTCACATGTGATTAATCTGTATTTTCTCATTGGCCGAAATCCTTAGGAAGATGTTTTTTATAGGTTAGAGGCCTGTCACTTAATTTCGATTACGCTTCTGTTTACGCAATAATCTGAAATTTAGTAGCCGGCTTGTAAATTAAAAGAATATTTTATTACGAAATAAGATCTTTGTTAGTGGTTTGTACTGCACTGTAATTTGAACTTCTTATTTTCCAGTTCAATTTACTGTCTTCCCATTCACAATAAATTTGCCTGAGACCAAAGGGTCAAGGGTTTATCAAAACCCTTGGCTTGACTTAAGCGCGCGAACTTTGGTTGCCAAAACACCCCTTAATTTCGCGGAATGTTTATTAAATTTATTTCTCAATTATTTCAGGCATCTTTCACTGGTAATCTTAAAAAAATATCACACTTAAATATATTCGAATTAGAACTATTTTAAAATAAAATAAAATTAGTAATTTATGCCGCAAACAAACTTACACATGGCAAAGTTGGTGGACTGATCAATAGGTACTTCGTCAAAAAACTTCTAGGCACTGCCGTGCTCCTACTGAAGCTTGTTCTCCTAGTATCCGAGACTGCAAGTAATCGAACTTATTGCGACTTGCGCATTAGGGCTGTTCTAACTACGCAGACTTACTATAGGTTCATCATAAATAAATGTAGGTAACTACTATATGTCTGTAAGCTACGTCGTACTGTGCCCCCATTCCACTCATTGCCTAGCTAAAGTGTACCTACCTGTAAAGGACAGGAGTATCTTAAAATGCTAATCGGAAGACTTCTGTATCCGAGATAGGGAAAGCTATCTTAGTGCAAATGCATGATATATTAATTTAAAGATATTATCTAACTATTTATGTAGGAACTTCTGACTGTAGGTTTATCAAATAACTTCATTACTGTGTTGGTCTTGTGTTAACGGTACATCTATGTTCATACCTGCTCCTGACTGTTAACTTCTCATTGCGTAGGAGTTTCTGAATCGCGGATGCGTTAGCCAGCTAACGCATCCGCAAAGTAGGCATATATATCCAGATATATATGCCTACTTTTATCCACAGAGTACTTTACTATGCTACTGTACTATGCCTTTATTCATAAAATTATCAGTAGGTAGTTACGAAATGTAAGTAGCAAAAATACCTATTAACTTTATAGTCACCATAGTCAGCATTGCCATACAACGTGGTCCACGTGGAGCAGTGGTAGGCAGGCAATAAAGGTGTTTATTGTTTTTATGAAGATGCCTCCGAATCCTATTACGAGTCCGTCTACTTGTCGTGACTCCGAGATAGCTATTATTAGGCAACCTCTGAAAACAAAAGTTTCTTGTTTCCATCTCTTTTTACGCAGTCGGCTTTTTGATTAAAAAAATATTTTTTTGCTTCACAAATTATATAGAAGATAGATTTTGGATAAAAAAAAATCGATCCGGCAAGTTCAGTGTTTGATATGGCAGCATTTGGCATATGGGGGGAGGGTTGTGCGTTTACAAATTTATGTTTTGGCTTTCAACAACATGCTTCGGTTGCTTACCTGCTTGGCTTGGTTTTGTAGACGCAGACCTACCTTGCCTCCTCCCTCAGAGGCGGTAAGGTGGCGTGGCCTTGAGGGAGAGCGCAACGGTCGTGCAGATCCTCAAGGCAAGTCTGGTGATGTTCCTTCTCGAGGTTGCCGCCCCGTTTTTGGTCTAATTCCATATGAACTAGACGTAACAGAAATCACCGGGCGATTTACCTCAGGGGTGGCGAGGTCATGTCCCTGGGTGTCCACCGTCAAACAAAAGCAGATGATGGACAGCAATGACCTCCCGCGTGTTTGTGCCGTGCGCGGGGACCCGTACGGAGGGATGAAGGAATCCTGGTGGTTGAGTGGAGCAGATTGCACACAACACACTACTTTGGCCTGGATTTCCTCCTACACGGGAGGTCGTAGGGTAGCTACCTACGATCAACCGGCTGGGGCATCCCATAAGCGGGATGTCAAGCGAGGGTCGGCTTAGTGGGGGAGGGCAGCCGGCGCGGCGTGGGGTCTCGGGATGGGTTGCGGCATAGTCTCGTGTCGTATACAGTCCCGTGATCTTCCGTTGCGTGCGGGCTCGTCAATTTCCTACTAGGTTGACCCTATACCGAAGGAGTAGCTCTGGCGTTCGCTCGTTGAACGGGCGACGTCCCCGACTGAGGGCTCCGTGGCGGGTGGAGAGCTCCAACGGTGAATTTTCAACATCCAAACCCATGGATCAAGAGACTTCGACGATAAAAACACAAGCTGCGTCCCGCTCGTCGGATGCGCTTATAATAACCAACGCACCAAAGGCCGCGTCTTCAGATGCGCCTTTCGTTACACACACAAGGGTTGCGTCTCAAGATGCGCCTAAGCGGCAACCGTCTAAGGCTGCGTCCACAGATGCACCCGACACAGGCAAACGCTCGGCTGCGTCCAAGGATGCGATGAGGAAGGCAACCGCAAAGGATGCGCCACAACAGGCTGCGTCCCGAGCGATCCCAACCTCATCTGCGTCCATGGATGCGCCCCCTAACACAACCCTGACCGAAAGGCCAAGGACAGTTCTCGCTCGTGGCGACTCGAGGAGCACTGCAAATGTGGATGCGCCCAAAACACGGGTTGCGTCAACGGCTGCGGTCTCTGAGAGGGACCCGACGAGTCTGGCCAAAGCCCCACTGGCAGGAGGGTCAAACTGGCAAACAGTGCCGAACAAGAAGACGTCCCGCAAGGCGGTGTTGGCAACGGCCGTGACGCCAAAAGGCGAGGCTGCCACCGACACTAAGCGCAAGCGCAGCTCGAGGCCAAGGGGACGTAAAAAACATAAAAACCCTAATGTGGTACCACCGGCCCGGGCGCAGAAGCGTACGCGTCCCGAAGATTCCGTCACACCAACGGGGATCAGCAAGAAGAGCAAGCCTGCCCGCTCCCGTATGGTTGACGGAACTTTAGTGAGCTACGCCGAAGCGGCCGCGTCGTTCAAAAGTAACGATCTGTGTGTCGCCGTCATGACCGAGCCTTTCTCGGACATGACGCAGGAGCAAGCGGAGGGGATCCGTCAGCAGATAGAGAACCAGCTCCGGGCTCTGCTGATGGCAGCTCCTGAACAAACGGACACTAATACCGCGATCCACTTCAGAGGCCGGGCCCACTTCGCTGAAGGCGTCCTCAAAACCTGGTGCGAGGACGACTTCACGCTGGCTTGGCTCAAGGGGGTCGCAAAAAACATACCGTCCCCGCTACCGGGGACTAAGCTCACCGTTCGGCCCCAAGCCGACATACCTAAAAAGGCCTTGTGCATGCTCTACGTCCCGGAGACCACCGAGGACACACAAGGTCTGCTCAGGATGCTGGCGAGGCAGAACCCGAACCTGAGGATTAACACCTGGACTCTGACACACGAAAGGGTTAGACAGGAGCCCCCGGGTACCTGTCTCTTCTTTCGTGTGCCGGAGTCCATGGTAAAAACCATAAAAGACCAGCAGCGGCGTGTATACTACCTTATGGGTAGTCTATACATCCGCTTCCTGGAGGAGGGTGGAACCAGGGAAGCCGCTGCTGCGACTACATCTGGGACGGCCTCGAGTGCGCCGAGGGGGGGGCTTGGGTCGCCGCTGCCTGGACGTTCCCCATCGCCTCCCGCGATGGGGACCGTTGGGGAGGCGGTGGAGCTGGCAACTTCCCTGGCAGCATTGGAGGTTGTCTCAACAGCGGGATCGACGAGAGAACCACCCTCGTCCGGTCTAATGTCGGACGAGGATTGCTTTCCGCCAGGGGAGAGAAGTGAGGGCGAGGACAGCAGCCTCTGCTCCTCTCCTCTGCGGGACTAACATCCTGCAAACCAACCTCCAGCACAGCCAATCTGCGTCGGCCACCTTGCGCAGAGTGCTGGAGAAAAACCAACACCAACATGGCAACACCATCGCCCTCATCCAAGAGCCGTGGATCAGGGGTGGCAAAATATGCGGTCTTGGTAACATCGGAGGTAAGTTGCTGCTGGACACCTCCGTAAGTAATCCGCGCACTTGCATTTTTGTCCCAAAACATGTACCTAACCTTTTAATTAACGAATTCTGTTCAAGGGACCTGACAGCAATCAGGCTTTTCAGAACCGAACAGGAACTCCCGGACATCGTACTAGCCTCGGCATACCTGCCAGGCGACGAGGACGTGCCTCTGCCAGAGCTCGCGTCATTGGTTGAGTACTGTGAAAAGGAGAAACTGGAACTAATCATCGCGACAGACTCCAATGCGCATCACACGCTCTGGGGTAATGTCAAAACTAACAACCGAGGTGAGGTAATGCTTGATTTTATTCTTAGTAATAACCTTGTTTTACTCAACAAGGGCTCTGAACCTACCTTCATAAACGCGAGATCGCAAACAATAATAGACTTAACTATAACAACCATAGGTATCTCCAACTGCATACAGGACTGGCATGTATCCAACGAGATATCATGCTCGGACCACAGATGGATACGCTATACCATCAACTTCAACCTAACCAAACCACAGCCGAGAAGGGTTCCTCGCAACACAGACCAAGCCAAGTTTATTAAACTCGTCGAGGCTGAACTGGGTAGATTACCCATTCTTCCGGCTGAAATACCAGTAACCAATTTAGATGAACATGTAAACAACATCACATCTATCCTTCTATCTAGCTATGAACAGTCGTGCCCCCTCACGGTACCTAGGCAGGGAGCTCGCCATTCCTGGTGGAGTCCTGAGCTGGAAAGATACCGACGCAAGCTGAGAAGACTGTTCAACAGAGCTAGGAACACACGGTCGCCAATAGATTGGGACCGCTATACAACAGCTCGTAAAACATACAAAAAACTGATACGCCTCAGAAGGAAGAATGGTTGGAGGCGATTCTGTACTAACATCGAAAGCAACAACCAGGCAATGAGAGTCAAAACCTGTCTTGCTCAAGAGACAGACCACTCAATAGGAAGCCTGAAAAAACCAGATAACACCTACACTACAAACGACGCTGAAACAAGCGAGCTACTTCTAACCACCCACTTCCCAGGATGTCAGACTGACACCCAGCAAAGCTGGGAACCACATGGGGAGAGGGTCACTAGTAGCTTGGATTGGGAGGTGGCGTTAGAAGTAATTGACAAAGACAAATTAACATGGGCAATCAACACCTTCTTACCTTTCAAGGCAGCAGGGCTGGACGGTATTTTCCCAGCTCTGCTCAGGTGGAGTCAGGATCTACTGGCTGATCACCTCGTTAAGGTGTTTCGGGCCTGCCTGGCCCACCGTTACATCCCCTTGAACTGGCGAGAGGTGAAAATAATCTTCATACCGAAACCAGGTAGGGGTGACTACACCCAACCCAAGTCCTTTAGACCCATAAGCCTCTCCTCGTTCTTCCTGAAGACACTGGAGAGGCTGGGGGATAGGAAGATTAGGTCCCAAATTTCGGTACAAAGACCCTTACATCCTAATCAACACGCCTACTGTGCAGGCAAATCAACTGAATCAGCACTCCATAGCGTAGTATCACGCATAGGAAATGCTCTTAAAGCTAAAACCCCAACCCTAGGCGCCTTCATTGATATAGAAGGTGCTTTTGACAAAACTAACTTCGTCAGCATCGAGCAGGCACTTGCCACGCACGGTGTTGCGCGAACACTCATAGAATGGATTAATAACATGTTAAAATACCGTGCTATTCAATTTACCGTGAACACCACCACACGAGGTATCGTGAGTAGAGGCTGCCCACAGGGTGGGGTGCTGTCACCACTACTGTGGAATCTAGTCGTAAATGAGCTCATCGCAGAGCTCAACGCTAGCAGTCTGTACTCGGTGGGATACGCGGATGACTTAGCAATTTTAATCTCGGGGAAATTTGAGGGCATCTTGTGCGATCTCATGAGAAGAGCCTTCAAAATAATCGAGAGTTGGTGCACGAAACACGAACTATCGGTTAACCCCTTGAAAACAGAACTTATAATGTTCACCAACAAAAGAACCATGGGACCCCATAGGCTTCCAAAACTTTTCAACACAGAATTAACACTTACAGACGAAGTCAAGTACTTGGGGGTGATCCTTGACAGCAAACTGCTCTGGAATAAGCATCTTGACTACAAACTGAATAAAAGCACAATTGCACTATACCAATGTAAAAAAATGCTAGGAAAAACTTGGGGGCTCTCTCCGAAGATTACTCTGTGGCTATATAAAGCGGTGATCAGGCCAATGTTGGCGTATGGCGCTCTGGTTTGGTGGACGAGGACTGAGCTCTCGACCACCATCGCTAGACTGCAACGCTTCCAACGACTGGCCTGCTCAGCCACCACTGGCTGCATGAGAACCACCCCAACAGCAGCCATGGAGGTAGCCCTTCAATTAACTCCCCTTGACCTGTACATACAGCAGGAGGCGGCTTTGGCTGCCATCAGATTAATGCATCTGGGCATATGGGGCAAGAATTTAACCAGTCCACACGCTAACATCCTGGATCGGGCGATTGAGTACCAGCCGCTCATCGTTGCCCCGTGTGATAGAACACCAAACCAACCTATGTTCAACAAAAACTATACCATACAAATAATAGAGGAGAAGAGGGATCAGTCAGGAGCCAAGGAAGTGCGCATCTATACAGACGGCTCAAAAACACAAACCGGTTCAGGTGCTGGCGCACATTCCCTTGACCTCAACATTAACTTTCACATACCGCTAGGCACACACAGCTCAATCTTTCAATGCGAATGTGTTGCCTTAACACAAGCCGCAGCAGCAGTAAAGCGCTTAGGCATCCGGAATTACGGCGTTAAATTCGTATCCGACAGCCTATCTGTGCTCAAAGCTCTAGCAAACAAACAAACCAATAACAAACTAATCTTTGAGTGCCATCAAGCTCTGGAGAGTTTATCGACGTCCAATCGTATTACACTCCAGTGGATCAAGGGGCATAGTGAATCCTTAGGTAATGATGCCGCCGATGAACTTGCGAAGAGAGGCTCCGATATGAAAGTGCTAGGCCCGTACCCACTTCTCCCCCTGCCTTTCTCACAACTTCGTGCGTGGATTCGCCAAAGATCAACCGAACTTCATAACAACAGATGGTCACGGGCAACAGACTGTAGACAGTCAAAATTGGCTTTACCAACTGTAAACCCGCGATTAACCAAAAAACTTCTTAGCCTGAGCAGAAATAACCTTAGAATAATCATAGGAACAATTACGGGCCACAACCACCTTAACAAACATCTTTATAACATAGGCGCCACAGACAGCCCGCTTTGCAGGGGCTGCCTGGACGCCGAGGAATCAGCCACCCACGTCATCCTGGACTGCGAGGCTGTGGCTACTCAACGTGAAGAAATCCTCGGAACAGTGAGGTCGCTCCGCGAAGCCTGCGAAGCCCCCAGGAAACTTCTGAGCTTCTGGGCGGAGCTAGGCTGGCTCTGTTAGCCAGAATCCCCACGCACAACGGACCGAGTGGGAGTCTACGTGCGGAGAAGGGAGTCCAATCATCATCATCATCATCATGGCAGCATTTAGTAGGTAGTGTTTTTTTTTGGTTTAGCCTATACTGCTGAGAAATGGCCTCCACTAAGCCCTTCCAGGAACTCTTTTCCTGTGCCACGCCGAACCAAACCTCGCGGTTCGTGTCCAGCATGTCGATTTAACCATCTCACCGCGTGAAGTGAGCGTGGACAGGCACCCATCGTGTGGAGCCTTTTGCCACTCCCATTTGGGCCTGGCAGCCTTCTTGAGTTTTCGCCGACGTCTATTATACCCGTTTTGGAACGTAGGTTTTTCGTATTTTGTCAAAAAGTCGATCAGTTGGAAAGTTGAGGCTAGTTGCCCATTACAAAATACGTTTTCTACGATCTCTATGGAGAAGAACGGGCAAGAAACTCCACGGACACTCTTTTAAAATCAAGTTGAATATTACAAAATCTTGGGAACATTATTCTTGTAGCTTCTGTATGTGAGAACAATGTAAAAAAAAATATAAACAATTCTAAATAGAAGATAAAAACACGCCCTGGAAGTTAGGAGATGACCAGTCTATCTATGCTTGCCTACCACTGCTCCACGTGGACCACGTTGTATGGCAATGCTGACTATGGTGACTATAAAGTTAGTAGGTATAGGTAGTAAGTATAGGTATTTTTGCTACTTACCTACTTCGTAACTAGCTACTGATAATTTTATGAATATTAAAGGCATTGTCATATCCTCGTGGAAATAAGAGCGCTTGCTGAGAAACTAGCCCCCTTAGAATTTTTAAAGGACGAGATAACTGTGCTACGAACTGAGTTTGCTGATCTAAAGTTATCACTTAGTGAAACAAACAAGGAGCTTAAGGAGTTTAACGAGAAGATCAAAGATATGGAAACGCGCCACAAGCACGTCGAGAAATTTCAGAAGCAGGTGAATATCCTTCATAACCGCTTAGACAACCTGGAAGAAGAAAACAACTCTAAAGAGCAGTGGGCGCGTATGAACAACATAAAAATAAAAGGATTACCGCCGAACAAAAATGAGAACCTGTTCGAAATCATGAGCAAAATTGACACCAAAATTGATTATCCCGTGCTGATCAACTATAGAACGAGATACCAACCCGTGAGAAAAATAATCCGAAACCTATCATAGTAAGTATCTGCAACAGTTACGTGAAGGAGGACTATAATGCCGCAGCGAGGCTACTTGTCAAGGCTGCTCCTCTATCTGCAGGGCAATTTGGCCTTACAGGTAGGTAACCAACGGGTTTATGTAAATGACCACCTGTAATTACAGAATAAGGCTTTGTTGTCCAAAATTAAAAAAAAATCAGCCGCAGAAGTGGGTATTCGCTATGTTTGGATCAAGCATGCCAAAATACACGCAAAGAAGGACGACGCGTCTCCTAGTGTTAAAATCCGAGAAGGATCTCGTAAAAATAAAGTAAACTCACGTCAACTTCCATATTTTAGACCTTACTCAAACAAAATGTCCAAGTCAAGTTGTGCAGAGTCGAACGGTTAACGAAAGATTGGGACCCGTGCGCAGTTGTGTGCTACTAGCATATTCCATTAGTTATTGCGTCGCTCATTAGACCGGTGTAAGTTTATTTCTAAATATCATTGTCATGTTGATTATCGTCGTTATGCCAATGTAGTCCTTAGCTCCGTTGTACACACAGCTACACATCAAGCTATATATTTCTAGTTTTCGCTGATCTCGCACTGTAACGAAATCCTAACAATGCGAGATCAGCTTATACTGGAAATGTTTAGCTTCATGTGTAGCCGCCATACTAAAGTGCAATCTTTATTACTTTGCCTCCTCAGGTACTAATCGAACCCGTATCGTCTCGCCTAGATCAGCTCCTGAATCGGCCAAGTGTGGCTGAAGTTCGTCGGAAACAATGACACGTGTACAACAGGGGTTCTGGAAGTTCAAGAAATGTTGCTATTTCTCGTGGGATACTGCCAATTTTATTAGCGCCCGTAGGTTCTGTAACACACTTTCCGTTGCGATATTGTAGAAAAAATCGATTGATTGGAGTGTTAGGCGGGCGTAAGGCTTGATATTTCTCAACAATTGTTATGTATTCCTTACGAATGACGAAGTTGCGGTCTCTTTTTGTCTTTGTATTAGGTAAATTAATTAATAGTAAGTCATCAGAATGTTTCTCAATGTTTTTGATAATAAGTTGTGTTAGTTCATTAGTTCGACATGCTCCGTATAAATCAATATTAAGAACAACCTGTAACGTAAATAGTATTGTAGTAGATATATATTAATAAAATTGAGAAGAATGCTTAAGTATGCCTATCAACATCTACTAAGTACGTATTAGATTATGTTATGTAGTTGATTAATATACGTAAGTAGATACTGAATGTGCAACTGACTTACTTTTGTCGCCAAATATACGGAATCAGGTGCTTTGTAAGAAACTTTTAGATTTCAGATGCTGTGAAAACCTTCGATTTTTTTTTGTTGATGACCAGATGAGGCTCTTTTTAAAAATGCCACTAATTTAGGATAGGTGTCGATATGTACGTCTTTTTTCATCTTTATTGTTGCTTTTAGCATTGAATACGTACTCCATAGAGTGCTTGATTTCTAACGTCTGCAAAACGTTTTCTGAGAAAGTTTTGGCTCCTTTAGCTAGTGGCCACGTGACACATTTCGTACTGTTTTAAATACTTCTCTCGTGATTGTTGAGGGAGAAAGCTCATTTGCGCATTATTATCAGTTTCAGTAAATTCTGTTGGCGTCAAATAAACTTCCTCGTCGCTAGAACCACTCGTTTTAGGTTTTTCATTTGTTTTCAATTTTCTTGTTTTTAACCTAAGTTTTAACACTATGATGTGAAAAGAAAATGGCGCGCGCAAAACAAATATATGAGTTTTTAACAAATTAAAAAAGGTTGTTTGATAAATTTGGCACCATGGAGGGAGAGGAAGTAAATAGGTTTAATGATGTTTTGAATTCGCAAACTTATTGCACACGATGTTCTACATTCAATTTACTTTATCCCCTAGCGGATAAAAACGGCTTTTGCAATCAGTTAACAAAGAGCAAAAATACTCTTTCCGAGATGAACAAATAATTTTGACACAACTAAAATCGAATTTGATGTTCGCGACTCCACGCCATTACTCATGGGTCCACGTGGTATTTTTTGGCTTCGCAACGTGGTATTTGTCTCCCTACCCCGTGATTTTTTCTAGAGCCGGAGGCGCGCAGGGAGACCAGCCTCGACGTGTTTTATATGGAATATTTTACTTTTTGTATGGAAAATATGAAAAATTATAATTTTACTCTATATGTAGGTAGGTAATAATGATTACCTACCTACATGTTGAGTTCTGGCGGTTTATGGGTTTAATATAGAGGGTCGAAATTTTCATTATTTTTGCGATAGGACACACGTGCATTTTCGAGATACATCTAAGTAGGTAAAAGAAAAGAAAAAATTACACATTACGTACTGTTTTTCCACCTGAAGTCGAGGGGTTGGTGTGAATTTTAGTTCTTGACAACTAATTTTATTCCACACCTTTTAAATTGCGATTAAAAATAGTTAGACAATCAAAATTGAATAGAATAATGAAATTGACAACAACAGAATAGTAAAATTGGCATTTTCACTAAATTAATAACTCAGTGTTAGGTATCTTAGTGCTGTCAAACTAAAACATGGTTAGGTTGTGTCACTTTAGTCAATTTTAGAATGGGAAATCGTCGTTTTACAGGAATAAACAAAATTTTAGTGATTTTTAGTTTAGAAAATTTTGTAACCAGAGAATCGGCACCACTGACAACGTTGGGGCGGCTAAAATGAACTGATAACCTAGGACTATGGAAAGACTAGAGCCCCTGCCCAAAATACATATTTATACCAATGTTGTACATAAATCACTCAGATAAACTGGCAGGGGGTGACTGAGGTCAATAATGAGCCCCGGAAACAATCGCTAGCACATAGTAGGTAACTTAGCGAGAAGGGGGCAACATATCCTGAGGTGCTTGAGACGAGAAGAGGTATTCATCATTATTGTTGTAGTTCTGCCAATGATGTGTTACTATACCAAAGGACTGTGATTTTTCATACAAAGTGTTTTTCCGCTTTTCATTTCATTTTATTTTTGAAAAATAGATTGATCCGTTTCCATTAATTAACTTTATGATTCCATCCATTTGTCAAGAAATAAAATCCTCCCCTAAGAACTTTTTTAACCTAACCCATTTTCACACAGTTAGGTAAGGACTGAATTCCAGAAAACCCAAAAACACGGAATTTTTATTTTTTTTAACCAAGGTTAATAATGTTGAGTTTCAAATCAGCACCTTCCTTGGCCTTATCATACAATAAAAGGTACCTATCGATAAAATAAAATACAATTATAAGAACTCATGAATCAATACAGCGCTTATATTGATCCAAAGGTCCAAATTTTTGGATTTTATTTAACAAGCCAAGAATAAAAGCTTTCAATGATTAAGTAATTATTTGGTCAGGCATAGGTACATACTGTAGAAAGTGAATACACTCTAATATTTTTCATCGAGGAAAAGGCTAGAGGCGTTCATACATTCAAACGACTCGTTATATCCATAGCTAGCAGTATTCATGTGTTCTGTGGTCTTAATCAATACTTTTTTTTTTGAAGGTGGGAAATTATCAAATATCTTCTCCCGCTCTGGCTGGAGCAGGAGGGCGTGTCAGACTTTTACTGACTAAAACTCTCCCGTGTTCTGGCGTTCTGGCCAGGGGCCACGGTTTCCCTTTCGAACATCCCTCACCCCTGGCATAGTCAATACTGCATGGAAATTGGGCATGCGTTCAGAACATTTCATTTTTAAACCCCGACCCACAAAGAGGGTGTAAGTTTGACCGCTATGTGTCTGTCTGTGGCACCGTAGCTCTTAAACGGGTGAACCGATTTGAGTGAGGTTTTTTTTAATTTAAAAGTGGGTTTTTTAGCAGTGGTTCTTAGATATGTTATATCAAAATCGGTTCAGCCGTTTGAAAATTATCAGCTCTTTTCTAGTTGATGAAGGGATTTGAACATCTTCCACGGGTCTGATGGAGTCCAAATTTGGTATTCTATTACTTCAATGATATTAGACGAACAAAGTAACCTTGAACTGATGCTGGAGCATCACCTGGAGTTACCAGGATACCCAAGTTACTCCCCAACAAACAGTAGAAGTATCGTGTTTGGGGTCATTGAAAAGGTCACAATGAATAGGTTAAAGATAAATGATGATCAGGAAGAGGAATGAGGATAAATTAGTAATAAACTTCACTGTGGGAAACATAGGTTTCGCAGCACAGATTCAAGCGTGACATGTGTCGATCGTAGCGTGTTTACTATATTAAGTTTAAAAATCAGGAAATAAAAGTTAAATTTAAAAAAAAATTAACCCCCGACGCAAACGGGTCGAGCGACGGCGCGTTGTGTTCCACGCGCGCCTCATAGAGATGTCAGCACCAACTGGTGAGGTCCGCAAGGGCCGTTGCCTGTCATGGGTGCGGGTTATTCGAAAGAGATACCGTGGCTCCTGGCACACAGGCAATTGAAGGAACACGGGTGGGTTTTAGTCAGTAAAAGTCTGACACGCCGTCCTGCTAAAATTAATAATTGCATTATATCAGAGTGGCAGCTTTGCTTTTATACTCGACGGGAATGTCAGGATGCTCCAATTTTCTAAGTACATAATTATGATCACATTGACAGCATTGACAGCCTTCGACCAAGGCAGTTTGCTACTATACTTATATATTTTGTAACAAATACATTACCTACTAGGGCATGAAAACCGGGTTGCTTTAGAAAACCGTTTTTTTCGGGTTTAATGGTTACAAAACCGTTGAAACCGGTTAAATCGGGTTTTTCGGTTTTTTTTTTCAATTTTTATTAAAGAAATGAGAAATGTGTATGTAAAGAAAAAAAAATGCTGAAGTCTAATCAAAATAGGTTTTTTTTTTACTTTATCTCACTTATTTTAATACTAATGAGCATTTTTGTGCACTGAAATAAGCTGCAACTACTAAGTAACAATACAAAAAGTTTATTTTCTATAAACATAACATAGAATCGAGATTATTATTTAGGAAAACAACATATTCTTCAATACTTAAGGTACCTACCTAACATACAAAATTAGGAACATTTGGTAGGTACACAAAGGTCAAAAAAAAAATATATATATAAAATATTTAATAGGATATTAAATAATTCAAACGAAAATTATTAAAGCGCTCTGCGTCGCTCTAGTTATTTTAGTTATTTAAAAATTTGCTGTGCCCGACAGGGTCCATAATTGTTTCTAATTTTTGTACCACTTGTAAGTGTACATTATGGATTGCAATAAACGATTTGATTTGATTTGTCTAAAATCACAGAATATTAAATAACAATTTAACTGTCATAAAATACAAACAGGCAAAATCAACAGTACGTAAAATGCGATCAAAATAATTATTTAAATAACACATAAAATAGAAGTCTTATTCCTAATTTACCAAAACAAAATAAATCAGTCATACTTAAAGATATAGATTGAAAAGGCGCTCTCTGATTCCAAACTTGTTGGAGGTATAGATTTCAAAGCTTTATATACTTTTGATATATATTATATATACTTTATATACTATTCTCCCGTTTTTCCTCCACCGTCGTAAAGTGTCATTTCCACCCTGATTTTAGTTTCCAAATCAAGTTCTATAGATGGGCTTGCACCAGAGGTATGTTGTTTGAGCACGTCAGGGCGATCTTCGCAATGGAAACACCCGGGCGTTTCCTCCCGCCCTATTCGAAACAGGAACCTCCCGAAACAGCCGTGTCCGGTGAGGACCTGTGTCAGGCGGAAGGTGAGGACGCCATGCCACCTCTCAAGCCACTCCTCAAAGAGGGGACTTACCGCCGCAATGGTGGCGTGCCCATTCTGTAAATGTTAAGTGCCATTGTAGCAAAAGTTCATGATCATAAATCTTAAAAATAATAACGGACAACTGGAAGGAAGTTTTACGCCACGTAGTCTAGTTAAATACACTTTAGGTGCAGAAACTCAACAACAGAAGATTTCGATTACGAAGATTCTAAACTGAAGACAAATAAACAAACAATATGCCACATTTGTGCCATATTACCTACTGTAAAAAACTTACTAAAAAACGCACTCTTTGTAAGTCTACTTAGCTAGGTATTAATTTTATATTTTTAATATTCACATTATCCAAAGACCATTAAAATTTACTTCGTTGTTAATATACGTAATCAAAACATTAAAGTTTAAATGTAACAATGTGCTGTGATCAGCTCAAACTACTTCAAAAAAAACAGGCTCTTATTAATTTTAGGTACGTTACATATTTACAAAAATGAGAACGTGCCGGCTGCCATAACCTAATTAATTATAGCTATTACTTATATGCATAACATCTCTGCTGTGATTAAATTTCAGTATTTGGTCATACACTTCATGTAATATTAGCAATGCATAATATACGAGTGATATAAAAGAATGTGATCAAACTTACCTACGACAAACACAACACGTGCACTCGTCTCACTCACTCATAACACTATAAAAACAAAATGGCGGCAGCGTGGCATAGTAGTGCGACAAGGAACTAAATTAACGTAGCCGAAATATAAACTAAACTAACGGCGCCTCGCCGTCCTGTTCACATTTTTCGGTTTTAAACAAAACCGAAAAACCCGGTTTTGTTATCCTAAAAAACCCGGGTTTCAAATCAGTCGGTTATCCGGTTTTTACGGTTATCCGGGTATCCGGTTTGCATGCCCTAATACCTACATCAAAACGGAATTACGGATACATAAAATGTTTAGGGAACGTGCACGACGAAGGGTCTGCCATCTAGTGGCGCAAATCCGAAGTTTTCTCGGAATCATTAGGTACTTGAAATTGACACTTCACGTATTAAAATAATCTCGTCTATGAAGTGAAAAAAAAACATAATTACTAAGTAAAAATGTAGTGTTGTGTTTCTGGATGCTCGAACAGTTCAAAGAAAACTCAAAATAAATCAAATGGTGTGAAATTCTATTACTTTCGCACGGATATTACTTACTTTCCTTGGTTACGTGATAAACGACAACATTTAGAAATTACTCAATAATGTTATTTGTAGAAATACCTGAGTTTTGTATGTAGTACTACCTACTAAATATTCAATACAAACAAATCTAAGTAAACATAACCTCAAATTATTTTTGTTAGTTTTCGTTATAGTAGGTAGGTACCTACTATCTAGAGAATTTTTAAAGTAAATTAAAGCACCGATGTGCTAACATTTTTCAGATAGGCCTGCCTTACATTTGCAATTTGCTCTTCTAATATTTATATTGCAAACAAACTGAAAAGAAGGCGACATGATCTTAAGTAATAACATAGACAAAATATTTACGTGAAAAATTAGTTCAGAAAATACTTTAAAGTTATAATCGGCGTTTGAGGTACAATTTTGCCAGTTATTACTGCATATACAGGATTCATAACTGTTACTTCTACATCTAAGACATGCCCGGACTCGGAAGAGTTTTTGGCTTTTGGACATATTTTGATCACGCTGACGATCATTATTAATCGGCTGTAACCTATATTTTATCATTTTAATTATTAGAAACGATATAAATAGAATGCACACATTAACATAAACATTGGCGGCTACACGATGACCGGTCTAAACAGTTTTCTTTTTTTGACCACATCGTGGCTCTCGTGTCGATTTGTGCTGCCATCTATAGTTCGTGCATGTTCCCTATAATAAAATACTAGAAATAATTTAATAGTCTTCTCTCAAAAATGTTTATCGGGGGATTTTACACCAATTAGAGTATTGTATTTAAAATAGAGTCTTATTTCCTTGAAATAAGATTGAATTTTGTTTGGCTCAACCGGCGGTAGGTTTAGCAAAATAAATATTTCTGGAAAAAATACCTACTTATTAACTAAAATCGATGCAGTAGTCAATTATGAACTAAATACTTTCAGTTCTTGCGTTGATTCTGTTGTACTTTGCATATTGCTTTAATCATACATAATACCTTCTATAAAAAGGTTCATCCGTTTGGGAGTTACAACGGCGCAGACAGACACACAGATCCGTGAGGGGTTAAAAAAAACAGTGTTTAAAAATCACCTGCTCTCAAACGGTGAAGGCAAACATCCTGAGGAAACCAGCATACCCTAGAACCAACAATTTGAAAGACATGTGACACGGCTCAGATCTCAAGTGCGTACCTATATATAATATGGCACCTCCCCACAGACAATGGCTCACCTGCTATCCTGCGCCGCATGCCGTTACTTGTGCATTTGATGATCTTATGACTGCGTCAGTGAGCGGAGTTTTGGGCCAAGGATGTTATATTATTTTTTTGCCATTGAAATACTAAGTGGAAGCAGAAGGTACTCTTGGACATGTTTTTTTGTCTCTCCGTCTACTTTTACGCTTCCAGGTGTTTAGTTGCACATAACTTTGGTTCAGTGGTTGAGGATGAAAAGAGAACAATGTCGTCGGCGAAACGTAGATTTGTCAGTCTCGCTTCGCCTTAGCGAAAATACCTCGCTTTCCTTAGAAAATACCTCTTTCCCTCTATTTGGCTGCTGACTTCCTAAAGATTTCTTCGAGGGTACTGGTGAACAGTTTAGGAGATAGCGGGTCGCCCTATTTGACTCCCATGGACGGTTGTCGTTCCCAATAAAATATACGTAATACTACCAAAACATTTCATTCCGTTAAGTTAAATATTTTACGTTAAAATTACCGTTAAATCATAGACTTTACCGGTATTTAAATAGCGTTACCAATATCTTTATTTTGCTAAAATCTAACTAGAAGCAACATTTTGTGCGACGTTGGCAAACCGAACCAAGCGCCTCGTACGCCTTGCGTTCGGCTCTTCTAAGCGGAGCGGCAACAGCGCATGTTACGACGATCGAGATATTACAAGATTTCATAATCATACGGCACACAAACATCGCGTCGCGTACGCCAAACGTACCTACGTCTACTGCCTTTGAGTTATCAACTAGATGTTTGTGTAAAAAATAATATTATGGGCCGAAAGAAGTTTCAACCTTTCAACTTAAACCGTATTATCAAGTCTATCCGACTAAACACAACAGCTGTGCTGCTGGGGAGTTTGTTCCACCACTTCTTCTTCCCAGCTAAAGCACTGGGCACTGGTGAAGGGTGGGCGTTTTGGGGGACTGTCTCATGTACTTTGACGTTCGAAAAGTGCTGATTCTCAGCCTAATTTGAATAAATGACTTTTGATTTTGATTTTCTGTATCTACAAATAGGTATTTCATTTCAGGTACCTACGATTTAGGTTGGTGTAAGTTTATTTACCTCCATCATCTCTTTGTATCTAAAGCATGGCACGGTGATTATCACTATCACATCTCCTCGTAAACGAGAGAAATTAATTGACATTTAATTCACCACTCTCGCGTCACGAATCACCTAGTACGTACTCGTAAGTCGTACCTATTCAACTAGACACGACGAGTACGCTTGGGAGTTATATTCAAGGCCTTGAATCGAGGTACGACCAACCGCGCTAATACTAATAGGTACTTAATAAGCACAAGTAGCTACCTACCATATGATAAATAATAAATACTGCCTAAAACAATTTTTATGCGACAATGCGACGATTCATTTTTCTGTTTGAATTGCTTGCCTTTGTAGAAGCCGCCGCAAGGCTTCTACAAAGGCAAGCAATTCAAACAGAAAAATGAATCGTTTACCCTGTGACATAGAGTTCATTATTGGTAGGAGGTGCCCTTTTCTATGAAAATATTGAACCGAATTAAGACCTTATTTTTAAAAGTTTAACCGCGAAATTCGCTTGTGCATTCTGGTAAAGTCCGGTTGAACACGAGACAATAGGTTTCTAAGAATAATTTTAGTAAACTGCGGACCTACTTACCTAGTTTGGTGAAATTTCTATTTTTACCGTTTACTGTTAAGAAATAAAGTCTGAATTCGCTTTTCATATTTTTACACACATTACACACGCATATGCATTGATCGCAAGGAAGCGTTACTTCGAGTTCTCATTATTTCACAAAAAAATCAATAAATTTAATATTTCGTGATTTTTTTAAATGTTATTTATTGAAAAAAATAGTACCAATCAATTCGAGTTCGATGACTGAGTTCATGGCTTTCGGTTCCAGAGAGAGAGACCTAAAATTAACCGTGTATATTATAATTTTCTGCAGCACAGAAACAATATTATATACACGTCGAAGGTAACTCATTCTTGGTTTCAGTTTAGCGTTGATGTCCCTGCCACCCTGTTTATTATAATTTTCTGCAGCACAGAAACAATATTGTATACACGCTGAAAGTAGTCGCACGTTCGGCGTGTATATAATATTGTATGTGTGCACACAGCGAAAGATGCTGGTCTCCCTACCGTCATAGTTAGAAAGAGATAGACGATAAATGACCGATATAAGAATTCTTACTTTTACCGATACTAATACGGGTAATTAGATAACGTTTTCTGACTTTAGGGAGAGTGAGCGTTACTTTTTTATCGTTAGCATAACGGTAATTAGTAACGTTATAGAAAAAAATACTGGTGATTCAGTCCCTGTTGACTCCTTCCTTTCTCTATAGAATGTGGGATGATAGTGTAACTAGTCTCGACCTTAGATCCTCCATCCTATCTTCCATGCACGGCTTACTGTACTAGGGGTGGCTGCTAAACTGCAGCTGGGGAAAACCATATAATTAACCTCATTGGTACTGGTACGTAGGTAGGTATTGCCCACGTGGAGTTTTGATAGATCGTTTTCTCTTAGCATTCTTTCGCAATTTTTTTTTCGTTTTATTCGGCTCCCTAGGGTCGTAGCGTGATAATAAATAGCTTTACCTTTTTATTCCTTTTTCAAGAACTGGGTAAAAATAAAGTTTTTTTCAAATCTGGCTGCCAGTTCCAGATATCACCCCCTAAATACAACCAAACATATTTTACCTTTATGATAGTGGTACTTACATATGCTTTTTTTCGAATGATAAGTGAGTATTCATGAGCACAATGGACAGTCAGCGATTTTGAAGCATTGGCGGCGCCGCCGGCAGTATAGGCCTCTGCCCATATTTTGTACTATGAGCGCAAAAACGCATAAAAACAATGCGATTTACGAGCGCGCGGTGACTCTTCTTTCATCATCGTGTTATGATATAAATTGGAATGATTGACGTCAATCATTCCAATTTATAAGTGGTTTCCACCACAGAAAACTACTAAAGTTCCCCTAATCAATTCCATATTGTTTAAAGTTTATCATTTTCATGGAGCATAAATAATGTTAAATCAACCCCATTCACCTAGCGCCATCTCTTCGGAGTTAATAACATCATTGAAGAGTCGTGCGGTAGGCGTCCCGAAGGGCTGGGTTCCTCAGTATTTATTTGGAACTGCAGATGTCGCTCATCGGTAGAAATCCGAACAATTTTATTATTCTGTCAGACTTCCTGCCGCGGTCTGCGCTCCTAGTACAAATTGACTACGCGTCGTACGACTCGACAACGCGACTCTTTCGTTTCCAATAAAAGATCGTCAATTGACTCTTGGCAAAAGCACTTGAATGTTTACCATGTGATTTGTGAACCAGTTGGTTAGATATATTATTTACTGCTCTAATTGAATCCGTATTTCCGGTAACTATATTTAAAAAATAAGCAACTAATTATTAATGCAATCCCAGAAGAAAAGTCTGTGTACCTATTTTTTAGGGCTCGGCTAAGGTTAACCCGCGAAATTCAAATTTTCTTACGTTTTTTTTTTGCAATTTGCAGGTCAGTGTCAGGTTGTATTATGATTAAAATATGATTCGCGATCGTAGCACGTTATGTACCTAATTACAGAATTATAATCATCATTAAGTTCATTTAATTCCATTGAATGACTTTTTCATGAAAAAGTCATAGTGCTACTAAGGTCAATGGCGGATTTACATTCAATACACCAGTATTTCTTCGTCAATAAAATTGCAATTTTATTATTTGTGCTCTATCGTCATCATTACATGTTACATCAGCTTTTTCTCGTTATATGATTGTGAACTAAGGCATTGTTGTGTCAGTTCCTAGATTATTCTTACAACGATTTAGTGAAATTTACTCAAGAAATAATAGCTCAATCATGCACTCCTTATAAGCTGGGGTAAGGTAAGCCTTAAAACTACTTACACAATGAACACAGCTTACACAAAATAATGTAAATTCGATAAATGTTGTTAAATATTTTTCTGCACTTAGTCTTTTTTTTTTTGGATGGGAAATCATCAAATGACTTCTCCCGCTCTGGGCGGAGCGGAGTGGCGTGTCGGACTTTTACTGACTAAAACCCCCCCCGTATTCCTTCAGTTGCCTGTGCCAGGGCCAAGGTAACTCTTTGGAACAAATTAGCGACCCTGGCAGGCATCGGCCCTAGACCCTTCAATTGTTGCTGACATCTCTTTGAGGCGAGCGTGGGAGACAACGCGCTGTCAACCCGGGCCTGGTCCTTACCCAACCCTTAGCTATTCATTGCTCGCCGTCCGCAAGCCCGCGCCTACGGTGGCCGGGAGTCCACTATGGACTCCCGACGTCCAGGGCGTCTCCTGCGGAGGCTAGGGGCGCGAGGGCGCGATCCTTGCCTCTCCCTCACGCTCTCCGCCTCCTCCTTCGCGAGTATTACTGTTTCGCAGGAGGTGACGACACGCTGGTCCTGGCACAGGGGAGGCCGCACCAGGCCGCGGCCGAACTAGCGACACGTGGGGTTGCGACCATCGTCGAAAGGATCCGGCAGTTGGGACTCGAGGTGGCCCTGCACAAGTGCAAGGCCAAAGGTGTTTTTAATGGTCCTTGGAACGCGCCACAGTGGGGTGCCCAAATAATGACGGTGAAGTACCTAGGACTTGCCCTCGACAGTCGGCGGAACTTCGTGGAGCATTTCCGACGTTTGGCTCCCAGACTGGAGCGGGGGCTGCCTTAAAGCGGCTCGTGCGTAATCTAGGGGTCCAAACGCCTCTACACTGGGGTCGTGCGGTCCATGGCACTTTACGGAGCACCGGTGTGGGCGCGCTCCTTGGGGCGGCGACCAGCAAGTCGGTTGAACGGGTCCCAGAGGGTCATGGCCATCCGGCTTGTCCCCACTGATATCCCACCACACGGTCTCCGGTGAGGCAGCGATCCTCCTTGCCGGATTGCAGCTATGGGATCTGGAGGCAAAAAGTCTTCGCATATGTGGGAGTGGCGCGAGGAGGCATAGCCGGCATAAAGGCCGTAACTCCGCTACCGCGAGAAATCGCGGCACAGCAGACAGTGCTCCGGCGGGATCTCATGGCGTCATGTAGAGTGCGATTGCCGCAACCCAGTGCTGGGCACGCCAAATTTGCGGTGGTAAGTGCCTTCTTAGAGGAGTGGCTGGAGAGGCGCCACAGCGTCCTCTCCTTCCGCTTTACGCAGGTCCTCACTGGACACGGCTGTTTCGGGAGGTTCCTGTTCCGGATAAGGCGGGAGGAAACGCCAGGGTGTTACCATTGTGTGGATCGGCTGGAGGACACGGTAGAGCCTGAGCGGAGCACCGCCGCTTTTCTGACTCTTGCATAAAAGAGATAAGCGTTTAGCTTTTTTTGACTTAAAGTCGATCCTAGATAATTTGGACCGATTAAAGCAAAAATGATCCAACCCACAACCTCGACAATTTCGAGTTTCTGTGATCTATGTACTCCAAATAAGGTATTTATTTCGAAATGAGGTTTGTGTGGATTGGAACATTTTTGCTTAAATTGGTCCATTTTTCACCCTCTTTAAGCAAGAAAAGCTTCTCTCACCCGAAAAAATTGTTGCTGGTGTACATAGAGCCATGCGAAGTGCTGTAACGAAGTTTAGATAAATGTTCTCCAAATTCCGTTTTGGCAGGAACGATTATAGACTTTTTAATTATCCAGAATCTGGTTTTATTGATGACATTGAAAGTACGAATTCAGGAATTCGTACACTTTCACTAAGTTACTTTCAATCATTAGGACAAACTTTTTCCAAGAAAAGGCTTTTTCCGTCTAAGTAAATCTAAATATTGAAACGCTATTGGACTTTTAAAACAAAATCATGTTCACAATTAAGTATACTTTACACAGCGTTTAGTAATTTTTCATATACCTACAAACGCTGGAGTATTCGGTATACTGTATAGTACTTACTAAAATATTGCAATTTTGTTAAATTTTCGAGACTACCTTTTTTCGTTTATTATTATTATTAATCATTTAAATTCAGAATTCATTATTGCATTCCATAACTTGTTAGTAAAAAATACTTAAAACTATGTTAGTAAAAATAATGATTAATTAGGTATTGTAAAAATTGAGCTATTAAATTTAACATTATAAAAAATTGAGCTACCTACTTAACATTATACAGGCACCACCCGAGCCGTGAACTGTATTCCAGTGCATCACAACCGGGCAATCAAACCTTTCCTATATGGTAAGAAGGCTGTTGGTGCGACAGCACGCAATTTTAATTTTTTGTATAGTACTAATTTTTTCTGTGAGGCAAAAAAATTGAGCCAAATTCGCCGCCCTAGACTCCAGCCTACTCAGCCTTCTGGTAACTCCGCCACTGGCTAAGTTAAGGCTGAATTATTTGCTGGGGTTCATAAGCTGCCTTGCGTTGCTCGTTTGAATAATACCTAAGACGAAATGTCGTCCGGCGGCGAGATGGGCGGACGACATTGTTGCAATAGCGGGCAAAACCTGGATGAGGCTGGCACAGGAGCGTGGGTATTGGCACAAGAAAAGAGAGTTCTATGCCCAACATTGGGTGAAGTCGGGTTCGGGATGATGATGATGACAATATTCCAAAGGGGTATTTGAAGTAAATGCTGCTGTCCCGTTTCTCGTCCTTTTAGTTAGTTTAGCTGAATTAGTTGTAGTGCCTCCTGCTTTTCCGATCACTCTTATCGAATCGCGACACTTTTCTTGCTGCCATTTTTACTCCAATTTACAAGCCTTTCGCCTTTTTTATTGACTACATTAATCACGTGGCTAAAGCAGACGAAGAAGTATTTCTCCTGTGCGTTTCATCTGCCTTTGCAGATTTTTGTAAATCGAGATAGGTTCCTGTCGCACGAAATCAGTCTTAAATTTTTTCCCCCGTCGTAGGGTTCATCAATAGGATGGACTCTAATCTTATTACAATCTAGCCCTATAAATAGACTAATAAGTAATTTAATCATAAGCTAAACAATTAAATTGTCTTTATTAAGAATGTGTCCAATAGCACTTTTCTTATGGTCTCTATTAAGGCAAATACACTTCGACCTTGTGTTTGTTTGGCACTTTTGTACTTTACACTATTCACTAACACTAAATCGAACGGTTTTGTTCTTTTTAGTCTTCTAATTATGTTTGTGTGGTCGAGAAGCTGGATTGCCTCGACGTTCATATGCTGGTGAAGTCTCTTTTCGTGAGCTTCTGCAAATTTCTGGATCATTGTTTCGATGATCTCAACTTTTAGGTCCCGATGTAGGTCATCAATTCGTATGTACCAAAGGTGCATTTACAATTTCCATTAGCACTTTGTTCTGGAATCGTGGTATAATTAATATATTGGTCTGTTTGGTGCAGCCCCACAGCTGAATACTATAAGTCCAAACTGGCATCAGGACTTTTATGTATAGCAATAATTTGTTTCGCACGGACAGCATGGAGTTTCTTCCAAGCAGCCAATACATTCTTTTGAATCGAAGGTCGAGTTCATCTTTTTTCTTCTTGACGTGGGCTTTCCAGCGTAATTTTGCGTCAAGGGTCATTCCGAGATACTTGGCTGTATTCTCATATGGCACTAGTTTAGTTAATTTAAACTGGAGAATACTGATATTTTTTGTTAGAAAAGTCTATGTGAACAGATTTGGATTCATTCAGTTTAATCCTCCGTTTTTTGGTCCAGTCATAAACTTGATTTACAGCCATTTGAACCTTTTCTGCTGCTTCTTCGTAGCAGTTTCCTACAGCCATTATAGCTGTATCATAAGCAAAGGTCCCAATCGTGTTTTGTCCTAATTCAGGAATATCGCAAGTGTATAGTAGGTACAGAACCGGACCTAACACGCTTCCTTGCGGTACGCCAGCGTTAATTTGTTTCAGTTCTGAGTAGCCGTCTTCTTGCCTTATTCTAAAGACTCTGTTCAGAATGTAGGATTCTAATACATCTGCAAACTGCTTCGGTAGCAGGCTCTTCAATTTGTGTATAAGGCCTTCATGCCATACTTTGTCAAACGCTTGCGCCACGTCTAGTACTAGAGTAGAACATACTTCCTTGTCTTCTAGGGCGTTTTCTATAACGGTTGTAATCCTATGCACTTGATCGATGGTAGTGTTTTTCTCGAAAACCAAATTGGTGCTCAGGTATGATGTTTTTGCATCTATTATTGGTTTAAGCCGTTTCAGTAATAGCTTTTCAAAAAACTTAGACATGATTGGTAGCAAGGAAATAGGCCTATATGATGATGTTTCGTGAACCGGTTTCCCCGGCTTAGCTATCATTATTACTTCAGCCACCTTCCATAAGTCTGCTACATATTTAAGCCTTACTGCGGCATTGATAAGGGTCGTTAACTTAACCAGGCCCTTTCTTGGGAGGTTATGAAGTAGTTCTCCTGTTATTAAATCGTAACCTGGTGATTTTCGTGTACTTATATTATGTTTTATCTCTCTTGCGACTTCTCTCGGTGTCACTAGTTTTACGTCTTAGATGAAGAAAGGGTTTTAAAATAAAACAATAATATTCCATTAAATATATAATTGCAAATATTTAAAAAAAGATTTTTATTCATTTATATTTTGTCTTAGAGGTACGGAGGAGTCGATTCTGTCGAAATAATAAATACAATTTTACATATATTGTATTCGTACGCTACTTTAGAACTAATATAAGCACTGGCGTAAAATGCTTTTTAATAATAGTTTTCCAATTATACGTCAAATAGCTAGTAGGCAATTTTATGGGCACGACCAGGGCGTTGTGCCCATAAAACTGGCGAACGATTGCACAGCGATCGCGATGGACTACTGTATGGAATAAGACTGTGGTCTACTTAAGCATTAGAAGCCCACAATAAGTCTTTTACAAGTCACAGTGAGCGTAAGTATATTGAGTTTAAATACAAGTTTAATAAAATCCTGATAATCGCAATTTTGTTAAAATACAAGTTTATTAAATATCGATTACATTTTATAAGACATTCTGTTTTATGGAAAATTCTAGATATTTTTATATTATATTGTATAATAATATTCAACTAGATATTTAATTTTGGTAAGCTGTACCTAAATAAAAATCGACAAAAATGACAAGATTTACGAAATTCCTATGTGTAGGCGTATATGGCTATAACACAGAGGTATTGTGCCAGTCTCAATAATCAAGTTATCTGAGTGAACGAGGTCCATTTCAACAGATCATGGAGGGAAGCGAAAGTTAATTTAAAGCTTTAATTAAGAAACAAGCACATTTTTTAAACACGTATTTATTTATGGAAGACTTCTTGATTTACACCCATACTAAACTTGCATTAATAGGGGAAGAATTTGACTTTTGTGAGAACTTGCTATATCGCTTATTGGCAAGAAGGGTGAGATAACAAAAAAATCTGCAATTTTTAGTTGCAAGTATGCAGGTGAAAGGAGCAAATTGTATTCTTATTGCTAAAAAAAATGTTTACGCTAAGCCTATAAATGAGAAAACTAGAGAGATTGTAACTTTATGCTCGCCGCATTCTTACCGGTGCTATTAAACTTTTAAATCATCATGCCCAAAAATTGTTCAGTTTGAATTATGTCAAGCTTCTCGCAATTGAACGAGATGTTAATATTTGTAATAGGTATTATTAATCAATTTTATATAGTGTCATTAGTGTTATAAATACAATATTTTGCTACCTTTGGTATTCCTCTCGTCTTTTTTGTTAAACATTGCTTAATTTTAACGTTACTTAGGGTCCCAATTAAATCAAACAAAGTCCAATTAAATCAAACTGCATACTATCCGTTCTTGTGTATAGCTGCCAATCATGGGCTTTAACTCGAGAAATGACAAGCAAAATCGCATCCTGCAACACGCAATGGAAAGGAGTATGCTGAACGTCAAGAAATAAGACAGACTACAAAATTATGTCATTAGAAATAGGACAAAAACGAAATCGAAACCTTAAAATGGAAAAGGGCAAGGCATATGATGAGAGGTCCAGACAAATGGAGTAAAACAGTGACAAGATGATATCCCAGACAAGGTAGGAAGGAAAAGGATGAGAGGCAGACCGCAAAAACTTAACCAGGTAACTTAAAAGGTGGAAAGATGATATAAGGCTAGTGGCTGGAGTGAAGTGGAACAGTTTGTGAAGATGTTTGTTACTCAATCACGCAAATAAGCTGGACGGATTTGGATGAAATTTGGCACACAGATAGTTTATAGGATACTTTTTATCTCGATAGTACGTTCCCATGGGATAATTTCCGAACTGCACTCGGGCGAAGCCGCTGGCAACAGCTAGTTATAACTAAATCAAAGTGTGTTAAAGAAGTAAGAGTTTGTACGTGCGCAGTAGGAGGGACACACGAACTAACCACAAACCACGTCGACTCACAGTCGACGCCCTCTCCACTCAAAAGCGGCGTCTCAACTTGCGATCAGCGGTGTAGTTGTGTAAAACAGTATCAGTAGCAATCGCTTACATTTTGACAGTTCAACAACATTTATTGCGTTATTTACGTTGCTGAGCCGATATATTTTTCAAACATACGAAGCAATGGATTAGCAATATTCTTCAAAATGATTCAGTTTGCTACAGATCGTGTGCTGCGCAATTAGGGTGCTGGTAGCGAAGACCTGGCAACATAACGTAGTAAGGATTGCTGGATGGTATGAAATTAGTGGGATGACATAAACCAGATTTTTAAAAGAGTAACCGTAGAGTTTTCTTGCCGGCTCTTCTCCATAGGAAGTGACAAATTGGAACCGTGCACATAGCTTTTGGCGTTTCATAAGTGCCCTTGCAGGTTTATGTGAAATAAAATATTTTGATTTTGATTTTTTGAAGTAAACTAATTTGAAAATCACACAGTCTGTAAATTCTACATTTGCCAGCATTATTCACTGTTTCATGTACCTCGTTTGATGGCTAATTAAATGAAGATGATTTCCCTGTCATTTACATACTTAATTCATACTAAACTTCTGAGTCATATGGTGTCCAAGCTCATGTACGTAGACTTGCTTAGGTCGAAAGCTTTGTAAACATATTCATTTCCAAATAAAATAACATTGATGGCTATTAATAAAAATAAAATAAAATATCTGATATCATTTTTCTTTTAATTTACGCCCAAAGGTAGATATTGTTTTATCCTTCATTTAGAAGGCAGCATTATAGGTACCTAACACGATAAAATTCAACAGAAATATAATAATAATAATTAGTTTTTTGTTACATAACCATATTTTTATTAGCAGATATTGCACGTTTGCCCTTATAAATATTTTTTAAACTAGTGTTATTTTGATATTAGTGAAATTTGGCACACGGAATGTTCAACCTGCAGTTTCTAAAAGCTGATTAACACAAAATTGGTCTAACTAGATTTAATTAAATAGGCTTTCAAAAACAAGTCAACAATAAATTCTTAACGGCATAAAATGCTAATATAAAGGTCACCTATTATTTTCCACAAAACAGTCATAGTAGCGAACTATATAATTATCTATGTGATAATCACGGGGTCTGTCGCTGCTGACTTTGTCAATTTTCATTAACACCGTATTAGGGAAGCGAAAGTGTACGAGTAAACATTTTAGCCATATGTGTACAAAATATTATAAATGGGTAAAAAACGCCATCTCCCTGAAAATAAACAGTGAAACTTCGACTTTATGGCTATGGTTTTACGGTGGTGGCAAACCTAGGGTTTTTCTGACAAGTCGCTCAGCAATTTTATTGAACTGTTCGCGGTCTTCCCTCCACATTTTGGCTGCGTCGACGTTAGCGCCGCTTTCGTCGTTCGGTTCTGGAAGCGTAAAATTTTAACAATGAGTACATGTAATACATGTAATACATTATAATATCAGGCGGTACGTGGGTCCAGTGGCGTGCAGTCCATAAAGACAGAAAGACACTGCCTACCCTACCTAAATCAGATAAATATGTAAAACTAATATTATTTTATCAATAAATAGAAATCTTTATTCATAAATTAGCGCCACCTGTCGAGCGTCGGTCGTATCATTAGTATTATCGACACAATATCCCGTTCGTTCGTGCAATTTGACGCAACTTCGCATTGCGATGCACTAGCGCCGCTTAGTGCCTCGGGAGAGACACGAACTATTCGTGTCTCAATGTTTGTATGTGTGCTCTCGTGGTCATGCAGATTTATTCAGTGTGCGTTCCTATACATACGTGGCACACAATGTAAAAAATAACGCACACAACCGTACAGGGTAGTCACTGGCTTTTTACGATTTTTAACAACGAGACGAATTACGAAACTTACCGAAGTTTTCCGAACAAAGCTGGTTATGCGACTATTTTAAAAAGTAGCATTGTTTCATTGACTTGTGACTACATAAACGACCATATTTTCTTTGTAGTATTATTTTCATATTCCGAGTACTTAATTCGGACGCCATTGTTTGTTTTGGTTGTGAGCTATGATGGCATGTATTCAAGATTTTAACATTGCTAAATAGTGTTTATTGTTAATTCACTGTGAAAGTTGTTCAGGTGGTGTGTAGAGTGGTAGTGGTGGTGGTGGTAGGTGGTGTAAAGAGAAAAAAAAAATTGATAACTTTTTTTTAAACTATCTGGGGTGAAAAAAATCAAATATCGTGAAAAGTAGTTGTACCTACACCGGATTTGCAATTAATAGGTACAAACTGTATCTAAAGTCAATCGTAAAATCAATACAAAACAAAACAATATGATTCATTTAATTGCCTCACAGGTTGCATGCTGTGTAGATAGGTGCAGCGATCGTTTGTTCTGTTTTTTTTTTTACCTTTTTTAAATTTCTGCCTACCCTGTCTAAAAAATCTGTGCACGCCACTGGGTGGGACAGATAATTAAATCATTTAAATCTCTGTTTACCTATGAAAACGTATTATATCTTAACAATTATACGAATCCGTGTGTTTATCCCCCGAACACTCGTAACACCACTAAACTTTAAGACGCACTAAGTCTTGTCACAGCAATACGAGGTGAAGTGATTACAGATCACGGAGACGGCCGCTGCCAGAGATGGTATTCTAGAGACGACCTTATGTTGTACAGGCTGGCGATAAAATAACTTTACTGTAATTAGAACGGTCAATCTAATTAGAATGGGAATAGAAGAAAAAACAGTACGCGTGAGCTGACAAGCGAAAGAAAAAGATAAAAATAAGACTCGTAGAATGATCCTCTACAAATAATTACGACACTCACACCACAAAAGTGTTTTGTTATTCGATCCCGGTACGAGCCAACCCGATCTTACCGAACTGGCAACACTATCCATACAAACGAAGCGTGGCAGTGCACGTCACCAACGAAAGACGACCTTATGTCGTAAAGGATGGCGATAAAAAAACTGTAATTGAATTGGAACGGTCAAGCTAATTAAGCAAGGGAATAGAAAAAAAAACAGTAGGCGTGAGATTGAGCTGACAAGCGAAGGCAGAAGATAAAAATAAGACTCGTAGAATGATCATCTAGAAATAATTACGACACTCACACAACAAACGTGTTTTATTGTTCGATCCCGGTAGGTTCGACGGACGGCGAACCCAGTACTGTCAACACTTTCCATACAATCGAAGCGTAGGTCCCCTTTTACCCATAGAAATGGACAGCCTGTGACAATTCCAAGATACCTTGAGACAGCTAATTGCGCAAGTTTTTGTGCCAAATTCAGACGCGAATATTGTTCGTACAGGCGTCACTTCTCGCTGCCGGCGCGGCGTTTACGTGCTCTGTGGTAGTGACTAATAGACTAGCAGCAACTTAAATATAGGGTGTCAGCGACATCAACGCGCTGACTGTAACCATGAATTCAGCACACGAATGTAAACAAAAAATAAATAATCTGTTTCAAGTGCAATACCTATTTTTTTTTATAACCGCCAAAATATCCATTGCAAATGGGTTTCAGAAGCATGTACTATATCCATGGTTACAGGTTGCGCGTTACATTCGGGTATAGTGACTTTAATGACTTACCAGCCAGCATGCTGACAACGGAGAGTAATATTTTCTCTACGCTCTGTACGGGTGACCACCGCTCAGCACTACTCTCGTAGCCCATGGGGTCGTCACCAGGTGCATGCAGGATTGATATGCACACTCGACCATCAGCATAAACTGGAAATTAGAAAATAATCTTGAACACCTAAGCGGTCGGGCCGATTTTGATCAATTTTTATTTTAGATTCACAATTGGACTCGGTAGGTGGCGCTGTTCGGGCAGGACAACGTCTGTCCGATCAGCTAGTTTGGTTTATACGGATTATTAATTTTAATGAAAAACATTTTTCGCATACCTATGTAATTTAGGTATTTATAAGTCAGCATCTTACTAATATTATAAATGTGAAAGTTTGTACGTTCAGATGTTGGTTTAGTTACTCAATCTCGCAAAATCGGCTGAACAATTTTGATTGAAATTTGGCACAGAGGTGATGATTTTTATTTAGGGATCACCGCATGCCAAGGACAAAAAATATCGATAGCGGGAACAATAGCAAAAATCATGTCGCTTGAATTATAACCTCTAAGCTTGCCAATGAATTGAAAACATTAAAAAAAAATCTCATCTCTAATTATCACATAAGTAGTATACTTTTTGCCCCGGTAGTACATTCCTGTCAGTTTATATCCAACATTCATGCGATCGCAGTCGCTGGCAAAGGCTAGTTCCTAATTGATAGCAGAAAATCTATCAGGAGGTACGTCGGTGAAACAAACTAAAGGGACAAATAAAAATTACTTAAATGAAACATTAGCAAAATAATAATAAATCAATAATTTTGGTAAGGCATGCATGTAAAATAGGATTGTGCTCTTGCAAATGAACATTCAATCGAGGAAGACATTGCAAAAAGCAAAAAACACATCAGGTACATAATAAATCAATAATCTTGGCAAGGCACGCATGGAAAAAGGGATTGTGCTCTTGCAAATGAACATTCAATCGATGAAGACATTCCAAAAAGCAAAGAAAACATCAGGTACATAATAAATCAATAATCTTGCCAAGGCACGCATGGAAAAAGGGATTGTGCTCTTGCAAATGAACATTCAATCGAAAAAGACATTGCAAAAAGCAAAGAAAACATCAGGTACATAATAAATCAATAATCTTGGCAATGCATGCACGGCAAAAGGGATTGTGCTCTTGCAAATGAACATTCAATCGATGAAGACATTCCAAAAAGCAAAGAAAACATCAGGTACATAATAAATCAATAATCTTGGCAATGCATGCACGGCAAAAGGGATTGTGCTCTTGCAAATGAACATTCAATCGATGAAGACATTCCAAAAAGCAAAGAAAACATCAGGTACATAATAAATCAATAATCTTGGCAAGGCACGCATGGAAAAAGGGATTGTGCTCTTGCAAATGAACATTCAATCGAAGAAGACATTGCAAAAAGCAAAGAAAACATCAGGTACATAATAAATCAATAATCTTGGCAATGCATGCACGGCAAAAGGGATTGTGCTCTTGCAAATGATCATTCAATCGAGGAAAACATTGTAAAAAGCAAAGAAAATAGGTCATCATCATTCTTCTCCCTTATCCCAATTTATTTGGGGTCGACGCAACATCTTTTTCTTTCACACTTTTCTATTAGCCGTCATATCCGTAGTCACTCCCTTTCTAACCATATCATCATTCACACAGTCCATGCATCATTTCTTTGGTTTCTCCTTCCTCTTATAGCCATCGACGTTCATACTCAAAACTTTCCTCACAACAGTTTGCTCATTACTCCGTATCACATGCCACAAACCATGACAAATGATATTCACACAGCTTTTCTGTTATCCGTGCCATTTTCAGACTTCCTCTTATGTACATTTCTTATTCTATCCATTCGTGTAACACCACACACGCCTCTTAACATTCTCATCTCAGCTGCATGCAATTGCCTTTCATTCATCAGTTTTGTGGCCCAACAGAAAACATCAGGTACATAATAAATCAATAATCTTGGCAAGGTATGCATGTAAAAAGGGATTGTGCTCTTGCAAATGAACATTCAATCGAGGAACACAGGCAAAAGCAAAGAAAACAAAAGATATGCAATCATCACAATTGCTATGATCTATAAATAGTACGAAATAAATTCCCTTTTTATGTCTGTCTATGTGACCGCTTCGTTCTTAACTACACTATGGATTTTGATATGGTTTTTACCATCATTTAGAGAATTTTATTCGGAACAGTAAGTTTATAATATATATTTCGACCTTCTGCTCGCCACTTCGTCCGCCTGAATTCACTTGTTTTATTTTATTTTAGTATGCAACACAAGTTACGTTGCAGTATTGGTGTAAAACTTACATTCGTCACCTCACACTTCAGGCTCAGTTGAAAACCAGCGTCAAGCATTCGTTTTCTGGCATTTTTGCTGAACTGAGCCTTTTTGGCGCAGTCGTGAGGCACACTATAATGCTGACATTCTCTTATTTTTTTGACTTTTTCCTGCTGTATATTGTGTGCCTTTAGTCTGTGCTCAATAAATGTATTTTCTTTCTTTCCTCGAGAATTGTGCTATGCTAAATGCAAAAAGATTTTATCAAACCCTACAGGTAGATCCAGAGATTACTGCGTTCAAACAAACTAACTTTGCAGCTCTATTATCAGGATATATGTAGATAGTATAGATTAATATTAATGTGCGTACCACATATAACTTAGATACTATATTATAGCCTAGAAATCTCGATGTTTCGACATGTCAGATTTAGAAGTCACGTTATTTGTTAAAAATGAACAAACACAACCGCCTGCAAATGTCGCACAATCAATATAAGGTATATAAAATATTGCTTTTTCTAGACTGCAAATATGATATTTCCAATGGAGAAGGCTAAGAAATGTTAATGGTTGACAACAAAATTGGTCATAATATACAAAAAGTACATATCATAGTCATCATTTGCCTAGCCTTTTGCCAACTATTTGGGGTCGACTGCCAGCAGGGGCGTGCCTAGGGGTCAAACATAGGGCAAGCCGATATACTTATTAAAAAAAAACACTACCTATCTACAGTATCGCAGTACTTAACAAGATTCGTATTTCATAACAGTAAGTAATATTGCTATTGCCTGTAAAAATGTTTTTTTTTGATAGCACCATTTTTTAAATTATGTATAAACAATATTTCAATATGTATTATCAACAACAAGAAACACAACTATAAAATGTTGGTTTACTGTTACCTAGGCTAAATAGGAATGCCTCTGCCTAACCCTGCCGTGAATACAGGCGCGTGGATAAATTAATTACCAAGAGTACCGGTAATCCTCAACAAAATCGCGACTCTTTCATTTTCAATTTAACAGTTTCGTGTAAAATATGATACGACGTTTAAGAGCATCTATGTATCATTATCATGATTGACACAACAGAGCTATTCGAGTTATGTCAAATTTCACCCGCTCGCAAGTCGCTAAAGGCAAAATAGTACAATCCGGCCACTAGATGGCGGACAAATAAATTGATTAATTTCTAACTACACATTGTTTACGATGATGATAATGTGAACAGGCATAATTATAACTCTTCATTCTTCGCTTCTTTACCACAAACAGATGACAAACATCAAAGCACTCGTAAGGCTTTATTAGTTAGATCTACAGAAACATACATCTAGGCAGTAAAGCAAAAGTAATTTGTGGAATTGATAGCAGCCTACAATACAATGAGTCATGTATGCTGGTCAACTAAAATGCCTATTATGCGATTTATATTTCTGAGAAATACTCAAATCCCCCTGATTTAGGTTTAGAAGAAGCAACGAGATCATATTTTTCTGTAAAACTCAACTTAAGTAACTTTTCCGAGTAACAGAAACAATTGCATGTGTTTCCGTATTTATTTGGATGATAAGAAAACTTTAATCACTTCAACTGAAAAGTGATCACAGAAAAAACTAATTACAACACTTAACTCCACAGAAAATAAAAATAAACGAATTACAAAACAAAAAAAGGCGCGTAACCACTCAAAACAAAATCTTAACTAATTTGAAATAGCATCATTCATTCAATCGAAAACCACGCGTTACGCATTACTCACGCGCGCTTCTTCCATTAATAAAAAGTCAAATCAGAACAATTTGCAATATGAGTACATACTAATGTTATGAAAAACGTTAGCAATTTCTGCCCAAATATAAGAAATCCAGAAGCCAGATTGCAAGCCCTAAGGTGCGAGCGAGACCGATATATTTTTGTCACTTGTTTTCATACACCGATACGATCTCACATCCTGTTTTACGCTACAGCGTTAGAGCGAGATGGCAACTGCGGCTATGGTCTGGCAGCGTTGTGTAATGATGAGAACAGCGCAAAATCAAAATATTATTCTATGAGTATCTCGCGTAAAGATAAATCTCGCAACGTCGTATCGGACCTACCTACGTTTAGCGCGCGGCCGGCCATACGCGGTGCGACGCGCGGAGTTTGAATGTTATTATTCTTATCAATTCTTGTGACATGATTGATAAATGATAAATTTACTTTTAATTTTGAATTGAAAGCCAGGCTTTCCGGCTTTAATAAAAGGAACGCCCCTGACTGCCAGTCAAACCGGATGTAGCTGAATACCAGTATTTTACCTGGAGTGACTGCCTATTTGACCTCCAATACCCAGTTCCTGAGTAATACGATAATCCCTTGGTAAGACTGGTTATCAGACATTCGGGCTTCTGACGACCCGTAACGAATATCAAAGATCCACGAATGACAGCCGGGCTTAACGTGCTTCCCGAGGCACGGAGGTCTTGGTATGTAAGTATGGTCACCCATCCACGGGCTAACCCCGGCAAGCATAGCGTAACCTAATCGATTGACCCGTGCGGCTGTTATTAATTAGCCACAAGCCCTTCGGTATTATAGCATGGTAGGTATTCGTCTTAATGTGTAAAACTAACCATTTTTCTTTCTTTTTTCAAATGATTTATGGTTCCCCCTGTTTTAATTCGTCATTAAAAGTAAGAGCTAGCCTCTTATTATATTCGTTACTATTTTTTGTTTTTTATTTCCCACACATTTATTTTATTTCATTTAGGTAAGTTTGCATACACACATTGCAGTATTAGTAAAAAACTGATTTACATCCGTCACCTCACACGTCAGGTCCAGTTGAAAACCAGCATCAGGCACTAGTTGTCTGGCTTCTATGCTGAACTGGGCCTTTTTAGCGCAGCCGTGAGGTACACTATAATGCTAGTTACTGACTTCTCACCTTACACTTTAAATTGATTTTTATTTTACTCTTTCCCGCTGTTAAATGTATATTGTGTGCTTTAAAGTCTGTGCTAAATAAATGTATTTTCTTTCTTTCTTCTTTTCTTTCTTTCTTAAGATTGTTGACATGGTGGTTTAACACCCTATACCTATACCAATAAGTGTATTGATAAACTACAATGGTGGCAATATGTGATGGCTTTTGACATTTGCACGTTTTTGAATTTCAGTTAATATTGACTGCTAAATGTTAGTAAACATGCCACACTACATTGTTGTATGGGCCTAAAAACTATGAAATACAAATAAATAAGCTATAATTATAAGCTTCTATTAGGGTCTTTCCCCTTTTTTCCTTTCCTTTTTAATATACTTGTAGATAATATTATGTAGATTGGTTAAGCTATATTTTTAGAATTTGTAAGCTGTTAATCGCCATCATACAGTGCAGCAGTTTAGTTAGTATACATTGATGTACTACTTACTGTTTGGATGAAACATTTCACAGATAAACTGCATTTTTGGTGGGCTCAGTGGATAGTCCGGAGGGAAGACTAATTTTGTTGGAAAGATGCCACCTTCAAAGCATGTACCCTCTGGACCACTGAAAAAGACAATTAAACTTCTATAATAGTTAAATTTACTAAATAAAATTTTCATAATTTTTGTTGAACTCCCTCCAACATAATGTTTTTGATGCAACAGCCAGTATCAAATAAGCTATTAATACAAATACCCATTGTATTCGATTTTAACTTGACTTTCTATGGTGTTAAAATTGTAGTCAGTTGTAAGTTCATGCTAGATAACTACTCATAACTACTAAAGAATGCAGGTTTAAAAAGAGTCTTTGATTGATGCCGAAAGTTTGTACCATTTATTTTTAGTAGGCAAGCTCCACCACAAACATACATAACATTGATAGATGTGAAAAGCTATGCTGAAGCCTAATAGCATAACACACTGACTATGAAAAACACTCAAAGTTTATCCCTTCTACATTGCACATCCCGTTTATCAAGTTCCCGAGCAGGGCAATTTTTCAATCTATGAAGCAATGAACTCTTTACAGAGTTCATCGCTTTATAGATTGAAAAATGAGTGTGATTATGCATGAGTTACGAAATAAGAGTGGCGCTCTATCCTTTGTCTAGGAGGAGTAGAAAATAGTTCAGTACCTATATCAAGACGAACATTAATAATTTGAATTTATTTAGCTACGTCTACATGCAAGTCAACAATTTTACAGCATGTCACGAAACTTATCATACGTAAATTGAATTAAGATTCTTTATAATATATAATTATGTACTTCGTAGTTTTTGAAGCCCGTTACTTTTAGATATATTAAATTAGCCAAACAAACTTTAGAAAATCGGTATCAGGTAGTTATCAGAGAACCAATTTATTTTGTATGTTTTAGAAAACTAAGTTGTAAAATTACAGCACCATAGGTAATTGAACTAAATTCAATCTCAGATTAGGGACAACCATAAATAACTTCACCGAAGGGAGGGGAGGGGGTCAACGAAATGTGACATTATGTGACAAGGGACACGGGAGTCAAAAGCTTTGTAACGTCACATGTTAAAATCTAAAATACTAAAACTCAAAAATATTACTTGATCTATACTTTTAAGGCTTCTTCTAACTATCTAAAATATTTGACTTCATGTAAGTTATTTAAATAAAAAAAACTGCTGTTTAAATTTAATTACTTCTAAATATAAAATTTAAAAATTTGTGACGTCACACAGGGGGCTGGGGGTTTCAAGTGTGTCCATCTGTGACAAGGACAGGGGGTGTCAAAAAACCATAAAATTTGTGTGACGTAATTTATGGAGAGCCCCTTAGTGTGTGAAATTCTTAATTTGGTATTATAGATCAGTATCTTACATACCAATCTTCATAGAATATCAATGTATGTCAAACTTACGTTATAAGCGCCTCCCATTCAAAGAAGTTCTCTTCATTGATTGGCCCTGCAATGATGCCTTCTGGAGGGTTGAGAGTTAGCTCTGTAATTAGAAAAACATAATTTATAAAAAAAATTTGCTTCATTGCTAGGCAGAGGACTTCCATATTTTTCTATCTTGTCTTATCATTTTAAGAAAAGAATGTCAAATACAATAAATTAAGGTGATCTTGTAACTGGGTTTTTGAGATAATATTATGTGTCAGATGATTACATATATTGAACGTAATAATAGTCTTAAATTAAAAACAAACAATTTACTTTTTTGATTCAAAGCCATAACTGTCCTCGGCTAAATCTACAGGACAAGCAGCAAGAGAACATAAGATCTGGCTTGTATTGTATGTCAGTAATTACTGATTAACAGTTCAAATTAAATACCTATCATACAGATTATGTTGTTAATGAGGAGTCATACCGCGTATGCACATTTTCATGTTCTGATGCTAAAAAAAAAAGTTTAAGGTCTAAACACTGAACCTATTTCTCACAGAATAATGTTGTTGACAGATTGGAAATAATGAAAATATAGTTTAAGCGAAAAAAAGCTTTAGAAATTATTCAGTACTGATTATATTATCCAATCGACTGTACTAAATAGCAAAGTAAAATGATTTGCACATTTTTTGTGAAAGTTATATTATGTATAAATTAATTATTGAGAACACTAGTTGTACTTACGTTTATATTCGGCCATAAGCCGCCTTAATGCTGACCCAGCCATGATTTTAAGCAGTAGCAACAACAAAATAAACTAATTTCATTGAATCTAAAATTTCGCCAAATTCTTAGCTGTTCTGTGACAGACGAGTAGAGTTGATTGCAGCACAGACTACATTATACATACTACGTACCACAGAGTACATTTTACATAGGCTACGTACTGGATTGCAGGCAGCACATGAGCACAGCAGAGAAAGCAGCAATATTTACTCTCATGCAGCAAATGGATTTTAATGGATGCGTTGCAGATTATCGGCGAATTTACAGTATAAGTACAATAGTTTGATTACGCGCTCTCGTTTTAAATCATTGGTTAGATAGAGAGACACAGAGTACATTATTTTTTATAGAGAGATCAAGCTTTACAAGTTTACAGTTTAACACAGTGTTGCCAACTTAAAAAGCTAAAATTCTCGAATTTCCTCGTAATTATCGTTTGGTCTGCGACAAAATTATCGTACTTAGGGTTATAATTAAAGAAAAGACGTAAAACTTATTTTTAGTGTTTTTCTTTTCATTTAGTCTGACCCGTCCTAGCTCGTTTTATTATATACCTAACAAACTGATTAATGCTAACAATCAGCGTCCTTTTCCCAACAACGTTGGGGTCGGCTACCAGTCTAACCAGATGTAGCCGAATAAGGCTCACGTGGTGTTATTTTACAGAAACAGTAAGAAAATAAAGGAATAGCACCATTGTAAATTGTATAAATGCCAACGCATCTTAGGTTGGTAACCTCAACAACAAAACCATTCAATGGATCAAAGGACAGCGGGTCGCTAGGCAACGATGCAGCCGATGAACTTGCTAGAAGTGGGTTGAGCTGGACCATGGCACCAGTGGGACCTGAACCCATTGCGCCACCCTCTTTTGCGAAGGAAGCACTCCTTACTCTCGATGCCCGCTTTACGAAACAGGTTCTCTGTCTAACCAAACAACAGCTGCGTACGCCTATTATCGTGCCGCGGTATTTTTTAATGAACAGTGCGTTTGAACAGGTCACGAATAAATGACACAGTGGGGACATCCATATACTCCCTTCTACACGTGATTAGGACTAGTTATCTATTTAGCAACACTACACGTTATACCTAATTTTATTGCAACCTCAAAGGATCGTATGTACAGATGCCAGCATATCAAGTTACCCCAATCTGTCAACTTTATTTGATAGATTTTCAACTTTATTTCCAATTTTCAATTGGGAAAATTTTACAGTTTGGGATAGCTTGATGTGCTGGCCGTCTGTACATTTATCGTTATTTATACGTACTCCATCTGACATAAGGTAAAATATCGCGGGTTGGCAACACTGTTCAAAATGACATGACGTGCCGAGCATTGATTTGACGATTTTGTTGTTCAAAGGGTGACGTACCGGTATTATTTATTTAGGGCATTAATGCGACTCAGGTACTGTGCCAAATAAACACATGATACATTATTTTTACGGTGCGGTGGGGTGTTGCCAAACACCAATGCAGACGTTCAAATTTATTATTAAAAGAACAGTTTAAAAAATATGTAATGGTAAAAAGATTTTTAGATGTCAGTTTTTAAAAGACAGTCTCGACAAAAATCGGATTTCCATTCTTTTTTTCAGAAACAATTTTTGTTTTTTAACATCTTTGGCAAAAACATGGTTCCCGTTTTTTTGCAGTTAACTACTGCGAAACGGGGTGTTAATTAATTTTGCGCAAAAAATGACATCAAATGACAATGAAATTTACAAAGGCCACTTCCCGAATTAGAAAAAGAGCGCTGTGAGCGCTCACATCAATAATTTGCGTTCCGAGTTAGATATCACGATTATGGCAGCTGAGAACTGTCATTTTTGTCATCAATACGGAACGCTCGTGAACGCGCTAATTGTGCTCACTCAATGTTAAAACCTATTTATACCCTATTTATAAAACTTGTATATAACACAAGTTTCATCTTCTTATTTGATTAGGTGGCGACTCTAGCCAGAAGCACTATTTATAAGTTAGCTAAAACTATGATACGAATTAGAACATAACAGCACAAGTGTCATTTTTGACAGCGCTCACGGTGCTAATAGTGTAGCGCATGGTCGGCATTATCGCAAGATGGCGCATGTCATGACGTCATCTATGACGTGTCACGGGACATCGTTATTGCGCTCACGCCAATTCGGAACGGGTGTGAGCACGCTCAAATCGATATTATCGTACCTCGGAACGTAGCCAAAAAGTGTATCGATAGTGACAGTGACAGCTAGCTGTTAAATTCTTGGACGTTGGCAGCAGCGACATCTGAAGTGAGCAAGTGACATATCCCCATTTATTTGGGGTCGACGCAATTTGTCTGAATTTGCTTAATTTTGTCTATTGCATTTTTACCACAGCGAATAAGTAATAATTTTTCAATTGCCAAAAGGAGAAAAAAAAAGTAATAATTTATTTATTAGCTGTGGTTGGCAAAAAGAAAAGCGGACTTTTTAAAGAGAATTTGATTTTTATTCTATTTGCTGTTATAATTTGCACGTTTGTCGGAGCTATGTTATTTTAGTTTAGTGTATTTTACTTGCGCCGCATGCTATAAAAAGTAAGATACCTAGGTACGTTAGGATAACAAAAACACCTTCTGTCTGGGGAGTGCGGCAAGCTGAATGAGAAAGAAATCGGCGTGGAAGCATCGATATATATATGCGTGGAAGAATCTGCCGTGGTGTCGATTAGCATAGTTTCCTTTTAAATCACTATTCTCTAGGAGGCACGGTTAGTTCTAATCATCTCAGTCCATCGAGGCTGCTTTTTATCAATCCGTTGTTCACCAAAACATGTATCGAATGCAATGCTGTAAGTAGGTATAACCTTACGGTAACTATCCTATTAACGGGAATCTAGCGGTTCTCCTTTTACCTACTTACTACTCTTTTAGGCGCGTTGTGTTCGGTCATGCAGACTACACGATTGTACCTAGTCTAATGTAAAAAATAGTATGTAGAGTGTCTAAAAGAGCACTATAAAATAAATCAGGAGAGGTTTGTTCACGAGGCACGAATCGTTCCTTCCTAAGTTAATCCTACTCATGTACATAATTACCTAAGTACTTAAAATAATTATAATGGTTGAGTATTCAGTTGCAGTCAGCCTGAGACTGTAGCTGTAGGTACCTACCTACATCGATACACGTCTCAGATCAGCGTTCAAAGTAGGAACATACTTTTTCTCAGTTGGTTGATGCCACAGATTCTGCATGTACACACACGATACGATGCGAGTATAGAGAGAAAGGAAAAGCTGTTCTTCTTTCTATCAGTTGGTTATTCTCTATTTATCTTTCACTTTTCAATACGTTGTCGACATTATATTCTTAATATTATTTCAAGAACATTTTCTTTCTAGCTTTTACCTACAAGGTAGAAAGGTTATATTGATTCCAAGGATCAGGTACCTAAGTCATAAGTCGCATATAAATAAACCTAAGTAAAGCGATATCTGGAGTTCCTAAATATGGAAGTAGTTGGAGAAAATGTCTCATCATCATCACCATCAGAGCCGTTGCTGCTACTGCCCAGAAATCCTGTAAGTACCTGAATACCACAATAACAACAGGTAACACAACAGCCTGATTGGTCGAATTATCGGATCGCATATGTTCGCTCAGATTTATGACCAGGTTATTCGTCGATCCTAAGCACGAATTTAATCGCCCGGGCGAAACGGACGAATAGAGTTTAAATTGTAGATTATTGTCTGTTCACACGATTGATCGCATGATTTTCGATTCGCACGAAGCTAATAACTTCGTGCGAAATGCCTAGAAAATAATATACCTATTATTTAAAAGTACCTATCGATTCGCCTGTTTCGGGCGAGTAAATTCCTGCCTATCGACAATAAGCCTTATGATTGCTACTCCTGTCATAAATCCTATAGTACCTATCCATATTAATAAAGAAAAGAACGTACCTACCTACCTCACTCTGTTTGTGACCATTTCACCGAAGGCACTGAACCGTTATGAAATTTTACAGATAAGTAGATGGTTAAGGTCTTGGGAGAAAGAAATAGGGTACTTTTCATCCTGCATAAATAGTAAGAAAACAATACAGATGAAATCGCGGGCTACAGCAATGACTTCTTCAAACAGGCGCGACGCGACTCGTAGAATAATTTCAATGAAAACGTTTTACACGTGTCGCGTCGCGCCAGTCTGAAGAAGGCTTTAATTTACTTTATGATCCTTGAAGATAAAACACTTCATACAAACTTTTATGAACTGGTAGTTCTCCTAAATTTTTTGAATAAAATAATTGACGATTATTGTGTAGAGATTTAAATGGGCCGCGGCCAATCATAACATTCAAACTTTCATACCAAGAACATGACTGATCATAGGCAGCTCGTACACAGTCAATCTCATCATTCATCTTAATCTTTTCTTCATCATTTTAATCCAGATTTACTGTGTTTCCGATGTAACAGTCGGCCAATCAAGTTCATACAGGCAATCTGGATCGCGATCATTGATTTTGATCGCGATCCATACTCTCGTAGGGTTGCCAGGTCTTAAAAGCGAAAAGCCACACAGAGCACTCTGTTTAGCTGGACTTTTTGATAAAAAGGTCGGACACCCTTCATTTATTAGTCTTAGTATAAAACTCCAATAAAAAAAGTAATACAAGGTTTTTTTTTTAATATTCACCATAAAGTTTTCTTTTATTCAAATGAAACAACAACAAATTAATTACTCTTCTTTATTATGGATAGTGCTTCTCCTCTCGCTTGCGCTAGCGATTCAAGTTGAGGCTGGCCGAGAGGAAACCAACACATGACAAAATGTAAAAAAAAATGGTCAAATTTAAAAAGCCTAACAAAAGCCGGACAGTCCGGACTAGAGTTGCTGGAGGGAAATATTCCGAATTATTCCCGTCGTAATATTCGCGAATCATTCGGGAGGTTTGAGTAAAAGTCGGTAATATTCCCCGAGAATATTAAATTCCAAGGAAAATATATATGATGTTTTCAGCTGTTAAATTTTATTGTACTCGATTCTTTGTACCTATTCCTATATTTATTTTAGATTGATATTACCTACCTAGGTATATATAAAGAAATACCTATTCTTTATTGATAAGTCAGAGTAAGTGAATTAAAACCAGCTTCGCTTCGGCATCTCTCTTAGAAAAATTGACACCTCGCTGACACTGAAATTGACACTTACCTATAATTAACTAATGATAACGTTGGAATGTTTTTTTTTGTGAAGGGCCATAAAAGGTTGGGAACCTAGATTTAGCACATAGGTAGACCATGTAGACCTGGATTAGGAAATAAGATACTTTTTATCCCGATATGGCCACGGGATCGAGACGTTTGCTGGTGAAACTCGTAGGGCGCAGCTAGTTCCATATAAAATTCAATGAACGTTATTTTTATGAACATAGTTTCAGTTACAGTATCCCATAATATGGCGCGAATCACCGGCGAACTTTACGTGTCGATTGTGTATGAAAACGTTTTACAACAAAAAAGCTTTACAAAATCATAAAAAGGCACAACACGACGACGACGGCAGTGATGGAGAATTTGAACAGAAATCTACGTCATTAAATGAGCAAGTAAGTCGCCCTTCTTTTACTTAATTAGTACAAAAGGTAGTAGTAGGTATTTGCATTATTTTTATACGGAGCAATTGGTTATAAGAAATCTTGGGAAATTAAAATGTCGTACCTAATTAAAGTGGTTGAAATGGCAATACTACGCGGTATTTACTAGCGACCCCAGAATTCTAGATATGCTATTCTCAATGAGACAATGGCTTGGCTGCACTCTGCCAGAGCTCGTCGTCGAGACAGCCTTGAGATAATCCTTAAATGAATGCTGCGCTGATTCAAACGATATTCACTTACCCAGTTATGGTCGTCGACGAACTCTTTAGGCTGTCTAACCTCTCGTCGTTGTTTCGTAGACGACTAATTCGTTTACGAAACAACGAATTTCTCCTTTATCCTTGCAACAAATTTCTTTAAATCATAATCGACAAATGTCGACTGAGAGTTTTATGGGTTTAACATATTATTTGAGTTAAGCAGTTCTTACTCACGGCTGACGCAGCCTGAAGTGTTAGTGTAGCCACTCGCAGCTTAATGAATACCATACCACACTGTTTTATGCGATTTGAGAGCAGTAGTGGCCTAGTCGTAACGGCCGTGACTTTCGAGTTGTAGGTCGCAGGTTCGTACCCAGACAGGCGCTTTTATTTCGTGTAAATTATTTCATCACCACTGCTCGGCGCGCGGCATGTCCTAGAACCAAAAATTCGAAGACATGTGACATCTACCAACCCGCACTTGCCCCTATCACACAGGAGGTGTCCCAGCAGTGGGAACATTATAGGCTGATTATACTAAGCGGAAGTCGCTGGCAAAAACTAGTACCTTACCTACAAATGGGTATCTTATGCTTTTATGCTATATGCGATTGGCGCCATGATCGAAATTCGAATATAAACTATAGGGATGCATATCACACGTTTCCTACGTTCTCTCCATATTAGTACCCAGTAATTGAGCTTAATATGCACCACTTATCTGAAGAACATTAAAACCTTTGTTCCGTGTGTTGCCAGATGTAAAGAATAGCAGTATCCCATTTCTTCCCGTGGCTGTTGTAGAACTCGACTAAGGGACTCACTAGAGAATGGGCAGCAGCGATCTATTTGCATTTTACCACCGTACTGCGATCAACAACCCGCCTGCCAAACGTGGCGATTATGGCAAACCACCTCCTTTTGGGGGAGGCCTATGTCCAGCAGTGGACGTCTTTCGGCTGAAATGATGAATGATTATGATGATTAAAATCTTAAGATGATTATGACACCTCTTTTGCGCAGAATGTTAACGGCCTCTGCGGTTTCAAGTTTATATCACTACAGAAAAATAATATCGATGAACAAGTCATTGGACGCGATGGCTTTATCACACGTACCTTTTCTGAAGACACTACTTATTTGATCATTAAAATTGAGAGGAATGAGATGGACTCTGATGCAATGAAGCGATCACGACTCGACGGTGTCGTCAAAAGGGCACAAATGAAACCTAAGCTGCCTATCGATTTGAGGTATTTACATCGTCTATACTTATAATATATAGTCTCTAGTCAATTCGCAGTAGATTTTGGGTTTTCTGCTTGTATGGAAACTTTTTGGTTTTGGTATAATAATAGGATAATACTGAAAGTCCAAAAAGTGGTCTACACATACGTACGTAGGTATGCAGCATGTTACAGTATTTTGGATGATTAATAATCTGTATTTTATTTGAACTAAAACTTAAAAAATCAACATTTCTTCTATGCAATAAACTGAAATAAGAAGTAATGTGTGTGTAATACCTAGTGCAGACGTTAAACGAACCTGGGGTCTTATTTTTAATTTGTTTCAACCAGGGGGCCCTTTACTTGCACTTTTCCTTCGACCCTACGTCCGGACCTGCAGTGTCGTCAGATTTTCTTCAACTGCTGTGATTATTCATTACACTACCGGGAAGAGCATACTAAAAGACGCAAAGCCGCGTTGCGCTGCCAGGTGTGCGAGAAACGACTCGACCGGGACTTCTACCCCACTAACACGATGGCCGCTCAACTTCATGCCAAAAATCGGTTTACCTTCTCTTGTCGCATTTGCAGTCAAATATTCCTGGATAGCACCGAGTACGACGAACACAATCGTATCGTACACGCTAAGATGAAACCGCACCAATGCTCGATTTGTGCTAAACGATTCACTCAACAAGGTGGCTTACAGCAGCACATGCGGATGCATACCGGCGTCAGACCCTTTGTTTGCACTTTTTGCCCTAAAGCGTTTACACAGAAGGCTGGGCTGGACCAGCATCTCCGAACTCACACCAAGGTGAAGCCTTTCAAGTGTGTGATATGTAGCAAGTGTTTCTCCCAATCGGTGCACCTTCGGCAACATATGCGTACCCACACCAATATACAGCCGTTTGAGTGTTCCGTGTGCGACCGAAGGTTCAAGCAAAGCAGTCATTTGAACTTCCATATGCGCTCGCATATTGGTAACTCTTCCCTAGCTGTGGAAAATTACGTGCCAGGGGAGGGACAGGGAAATCAGATGGAATTTCTAAGCTTGACCAACTTGCAGCCCATGCAAGAAGGAGAAACTTTATATTATACGACAGAGCTGGCAGTTGGCCCAACAGCTTCCAATCAAGACACATTTTCCTATCAACCACAAGTTATGCCTGATAACGTTCTTTCATTGTAATAAATTCTCTCCGGAAAACTTGAGCAAAAATCGTCAAAACAATAATTACTAAGTATTCGATTATTTACTAATTTCAAATGCAATAGAAACATCACATTTTGAGTGCAGACGTGCAGTGTAGGCTGTTAATAAATACATAAATCTTTACACAATAATCCGTTTAATGTCAATTACCTATTGATTCCATTCATTAGAGGTTGCATGATATTAGAATGAATAAACTATTATATTATAAGCATACATCGCAGTTTTATTGTCACTTCTCAGTCCTAATTTCTAATGTAGATATAACCTACTTGCTAACCGGAAGCAGTTCAGTGCACATGCAACAAAAATGCACTTATTGCACCCATAACACTCACACCGAAAACTTACTGTAAGTATTTTTTAGTAGGCATGTCATACTACCTTCATTTCCGGAGTGCATTATTTTTTACGAGAGTGCTCTAAAAAAGATTGTTATGTTTTTAGTCGCTCCATAAACGTTTCTTCCGCATTATAATATAAACTATCTTCTGCTTGCAACTTCGTCCGTATGATATTTCTTATTCCCCCGTCCCAACCTGTCGCCCTGTCGCATAGGATCCTATGCGACGGGTTGGGACTGGAGACTAAGAAATAGCGATGGCCCGCCTGTGCTATTGCTTAGCGTTCTTTCTGACTTTTTCTTTTTGCTCGGCTCCTAAAGGCTGTAGCGCCATATTTAGCCTACCTTCTTCAAATATTGGGGCTATTGAATGTAAAAATATTTTTTAGACTCCGCGTGGTAATTCCAGAGATTAGCGCGTTCAAACAAACTCGTCACCTTTATTGTTAGTATAAATTAATATAGTTAAAAACTAAAGTGCAACAAATTGTAAGTCCAATGATTATGCAGAAATTAACCGAATATTTAAGGAGCACCAATTTTTTACCAGAAAAGTGCAGTTTTACTGCATTGGAAGTACTAGGCGATCATGACAATCGAAGAGTTTAAACAGATGTTGTGCTCTAGTATTCTGAAATCTGAAACGTAGGTATGCTATTTACCCTTTCCTGCTCGTACTTAGGGGGTAGGGGATAGCTTGTTTCAGTTTGTTACCTTCTTGCTTCCACGTAGCGGTAGCGGTTAGTGAATTCGGAGGAGGCGCAGTAGAAAGTGTTTCAGTCTCTCTTTGGCACAGGTCGTTTCAGTGATTTTAAATGCAGTTTGTGGCCACAACTTGATGAGAGGTGTTCGTAATGAATGAGATAAGAATGTTCTCTTCTACAGAATCGCAAAATTTAAGATTGATTTTTGTTTTTGTTCTTGTCTATAATATATTACATATTCTATCTAGCTGAATTCAGTGATGCAAGGTTTTAATTAATTTAAGGAAAGTATATTTTAACACACTAGGTATCGTGTGAAATTCGGCCGAAGTGCTCTAAACTGTCAAATAATTACATGTCGCTCATATATCTCTCCTTGATTTCAGATAGGGATGAATAAATAATAATATCAAATGATATTAAATTGTCGTCTCGTTTTTATGCATCTCTCTTGATTATGTAAATGAATTGACAAAGCTTGGTTCAGTATAAATACTTAAAGACCTATCGATATACTAGAATTCACGTATTAATATCAATCTGAACTATAATGATCACATTATAGTTCAGATTGATATTAATACGTGAAGGAAAAACTTTGTACTTACCCCTTTTTACGGACATTACGCGGATGGAGGAGTATAAAGTTGGCACAGTAAAGTTTATATGGAGAAAGCTACAGAAAGCTAATATTTTGCTGAATGGAGTTGAATGATGGTCGAATTTTGACCACTGGGAGATCACTAGGTTAGTGTCTTGAGTAAGAGTGACAATGTTAGTAATTTGCTAGATTAGGATACCTATGTTATGGTATGGTGAAAACCACATAAAATCATAGGACATGAATAAAGTGGAGCCCAGCACGGACAAAGACAAAAATATTTAATATTTGAATTTCCATTATGGCTTTAATTTCTCCTCCGCACATCTTTGCAGGCAAATATCAATTTATAATAGTATCTTCTTTGTTTGTATTATTTTAATTTTCGTCCGTGAGTTACTAATTATCAATTTATAATATTACTAGCTGACCCGACAGACGTTGTCCTGTCTTAACTATGAATATTGAATACACATTATATATATGTATATGTTACGCGCAACTTTCTTATTTTTTCTTTCATAAGAACTTTCTCCTGACAATAACGAACAGAACAAAAAAAAAAATTGCAAAATTCGTCCAGCCGTTCACGTGTGATGCTGTGACCAAGGGAAATAGGGATTCATTTTTATATATATAGATTATTTATAGAAGTTTCCAAGATGGGGCTTATGGCTAAGTAAATAACAGCCGCATGGGTCGATCGATCAGGTTAAGCTACTCTTGCCGCGGTCGGTCCGTGGATGGGTGACGATCTATACATACCAAGACGCCAGTGACGGATTAACCCTTAATCAAATTAAGCAATTGCCTAGGGCATCACGTCTGGGGGGCACCAGAAGAAGCACAAAAAAAATCGTCGTTAGGGCATCACGTCTCACTCTCACGTCACCAAAAACCACACCAAAAAAAGTTTCTAGGACTAATTTGAAAATTCGCGCGTTTTAAATTGACAGAGTCCGACCTAGAGTCATAACCCCGCTCCCACTTGCCCACTCGCTGACAGCTAGTGCATTCGGTAATTCGAATGCACCGGAATTGCGATCAGCCAATCACAAACCACCCCTTCCCCGCGGGCGATAACAGAAATTCAAGTTTCATTCATATGTAATAACTAGTAAGTAAAATAAGTTTCAGACCCAGTGATTCGGCTCGCACAAGTTTACATCAAACTCACGCACAATTGTATAAAATAATACATGGTGATAAAATTGAATCAGCTTTCCCTAATGTGGAAACAACCCTGCGTATATTTTTATCGCTTATGATTACAAATTGCTCAGCGGAACGTTCTTTTTCAAAATTAAAAATATTAATAAATGAAAAAAAGGACAAAGATGAAACAAGAAAGGCTCGATTATTTATCGATATTAAACATAGAGTCCGATATGTTAAAAACGTTAGACGTTAATACTATCTTGCGTGAATTCAATGCCCGCAAAAGCCTCAAGGCGCATTTCATTAAATAAATAAATTATGCTTTGGTTTTTATTGTTGTCGCACCTACTCCACTTCTAAGGTACGTTACATCTCATCATCTTATTTTACAAAAAAAAACTAATGTTTTTAGGCGGTACAAGTTTATAGACCGATTCCAGTTGACATACGGATAGGGGGCCCCACAGGCATCAAGTAGTCTTAATCCGTCTCTGCCAAGACCCTTCCGTGCCTCGGAAAACACGTTAAGCCGTTGGTCCCGACTGTCATTTGTGGATCTTTGGCAGTCGTTACGTGTCGTCAGAAGCCCAAAATCTGACAACCAGTCTAACCAAGGGATATCGTGTTACCGAGTAACTGGGTTGTGGAGGTCAGATAGGGAGTTGTTCCATGTAAAATACTAGTACTCAACTGCATCCGGTAAGACTGGCAGCCGACCCCAACATAGTTGGGAAAAGGCTAGGCAGATGATAGAAGTTTCCAACTACCAGTTTATAAATAAGTATTGACAATATTCACAAATTCGCCGTTGATTTAGTAAGTAGGTCAAAATAAAACCACAAATATTAACCGTATGTTCTCGAATAGGTTCTCAATTCTGATAATATTAGAACAAGCTTCCTCCGACAACATTTATAAGATACCTAGTATCAACAGTTAAACTGCAAACCTGCAGAATATAAATTGCGGAAGCGTATATAAGTTGTAGCGTAGTTTGTTATGATATATGCACACTATCCGTTTAGACAAAGGTATTGGAGCGATGACGCGTCGTCAAAACATGTATAGACGGCGTGTGGGCGCGGCATGTTGGTTACATTTCGGTCTCTTGTATATTTTCGTAAAGCCGCGTATGGCATGCCGAGATAACAAAGGGATCCAACTGATGGCTGCATCCCGACCGACCGCATCGTGCAACCCTTTTGTTTTGAAGTTCAACTGACCTTTGTAATGGCATGATCTAGTTTGTTTTCATTTTCAGTTTGTATTTTATTATGACAAAATCGTTTTATGATGTCGGTATTTTTTGGGTATTATGTGGCAACGATATTGTGTTTTAAGAGCTCTATGACTGTCTTAGCTCATAGTAAGATAATCTAAAATGAATATTAGAAGCGAATAGTTAATTAAAAGCGAAAATGTTAATTGAACATCGCTCACTAATGATTAAAAGCATGAATTTAATCATGGGGGTACGGTGAGAGCCTTCCAAAAGTTAGTTGTAATTTTTTTATGGATGCTAAATTATGGTTTAAAATTCTAGTTTCAAATGTTTGAATTGTTGTACAGGTTGTACTTTATAACGTTTTTATTGACTACCCACCCGATTATTAAAAAAAAAAAAACATTATTGGGCATCACAGCTGAAGTCGAAAAATGTCAACAATCTTTTGCAGGGCACTGTAAGTACTTTATTTTAAATATGTACCTTAGTGTTTAATATAAACGATCTAACAATTTCTACGCAAGGGGGAATCTAGACAGAATCATGAGCTGAATTCATGGTTTCAGTTTGCGCGTCAATGTCCCTGCCACACTTTATACTTACACATTATATACCGACATATAAATATACATAACATAGCTATATATACCTATCTAACATAGTGGGATATACGTACCTAACCTACTTAAGGCTGATTTTTCAATATCCAGATACCTTTTATTTGAGGAATAAATATGTCGGTTTGCCAGCTTTTGTATAGAAAACCAGACAATTGAAAAATCAGCCATAAGACAAACTGTTTGTTTTCTTTGCATTTGATTGTTAGTCTACCCGTAAGTTACATTAAGTACAAAATATTGATTTATATAATATTGAATACAAAATATCGTTTTGTTTCCAAGTTGGTTGTCGGCTTATTTGTCTATTGAATACAGCAGGCTTAGCATGAAGCTTTCTATTTCTACAAAGAATAGACACAGCTCTTTCTATACAAAGTGACATTGCGTTTCTCCATTTTTGACATCGCACCGTGGAAATCCTTCTACAATCTGTAATTTTGTGTTTTGTTACTAGCGATACTCTAGAGCCTTTTATATGTAGACAATTTCGGAAGAATACGGTTATCTAAAAAATCATGATTCGTTTTGAATGCATAACTGTGATAATTAATAGAAGAAAGCTGTTCTCCTATTGTACCTACATAATTTCGATAATAGTCATGTTTATTCTTCCGTCGACAAATCGGTGCTCGTGATAAGCCTGCAGAATATCAATTATGAAATTGTACTCATAACGTATTAAAAAATGCATTTTTTCTTTAGGTATACCTACATATTTTATTTGTGACCGTAGATATACTAAGTCGGTGGTATACATCTAAAAATATAATTGTATTTATGGTATTCACAACTGGTGCAATATCATATTTGATCGCTGTATAATCTTAGCTATAAGTTTTTGCTCGCTCTAAAACAGTTTTTCTATTTTCGCACCCGATATTCTCTCGACCTTATCTTTTACCAAACGTGTTCAAAAACGTTGATTTTTTTATGTGTCAGAATCAGAGACCAATTAGTAAGTTTTTTAACCCCAGGCAGCGCACATGTGGCGGTAATGCCAGTCGTGATTTACATTTGTTTACATCCGCTGTCCGAGGGTTAAACGTTACCTATGCGTAAGGGTTGACTCCTAAAAGCGTATGTAAAATTTAAAAAAATACCACAGCCTTACGAAAAAAGCTGTCAAAAATATGTTGATCATTAAAAAAAATACGTAACCAAACGTCGCTGAAACTGATTTTATCCTACTATCCTACTAATGTTTTACATGTGAAAGTGTGTTTGTTTAGATGTTTGAATATTTAGATGTTAGAGGTTTGTTACTCAATCACGCAAAGATGGCTGAACGGATTTTGATGAAATTTGGGCCACAGATAGTTTATATTTATAACCTGGATATAGGATACTTTTCATCCCGGTAGTCGCTGGCAAAAGCTAGTGTTTAGTTAATAAAGGGACAAATTAAATTAGCGAGAACAACTCCATCGACGTGATGGGTATCGATTTCAAAACAAGACAAAAAAAAATCTGGTGTCAACGACCGCTGGTTATTTTGTTACTTGAAGTTTGAGTTGAGAAAATCACGTTTTTCCTATTTTATCGTGCTTAGTTGAAGCTATCGCCTGAAGTTGACACAAACAAAAACAGAGTTTTTAATCTGATATTTCAAGTTACTGAACTACATACTTGCGGCCAAAACTTGTCAGTAATGAACTTAAACGAAAGACGAATTAATGAGAAGACCACCCAACAACTAGACACACCGACAAATGGCAACTAATAGGGTATAAGTCTTCTCACAAATTGCTTTATTATGGCGGAGGAAGTGCCTGCCTCGGACTGCCACCGCAGCCTTCAGGATGGCAATGACCCAATTATATTTTAAGCAAATTTCTTTTTTGTTTATCATGTTTAGATTTCGATACCCATCACGTCTTTGGAGTTTTGCGAGCTAATATAATTTGGCATAATGATCCGCACCTAATTGCGTACTTAACACACTATTAATCAGAGTCTGAATCATTATAAAGGTTATGGCAAATCCATTGCTTCATCTTTAACTATTCTAATATTATAAAGAGGTAAAGTTTTTGAGGTTGTAGGAGTAATCTAAAATATATTAACCTGAAAAAATGGTCAAACGAAAAATAATAGGGATACCACCCGTGCGAAGCTGAGACTGGCAGCTAGTAATATATACCTATGTTCGAAACATGTGTCAGCTCAAAAAATTTAATAACGCTATGAATGTTGTTGAACTGGCAAAATGAAAGCCATTCCTACTGTTAGTGCGTTACGCAATAACGTCGCTGAATAGCCAATAGGTCCAATGAAATAAACTGGGACTAAACGTCCCACGTTATTATTAACTAACTTCTGCCCGCGACTTCGTTCGCGTCAAATTTCTTGCCCCCCGACCCACCCCGTCGTTCGCCTCGCTTGCCCGTGCGACTACTTCGTATTCGTGACGTTTTTATCTTTGCTCGGCTCCTAAGGGTCATAGCCTATAGCCTTCCTCGATAAATGGGATATATAATACTGAAAGAATTTCTCAAATCGGACCAGTAGTTCCTGAGATTAGCGCGTTCAAGCAAACAAACATACATACTCTTCAGCTTTATTATTATTATAGATAAGATATAGGTCCACTCAATCTGAGTGGTTATTTCCTCAAATTACTATTTCAGACACCAATCTACATGGTCTTCACATGATCACCAAGATTATGTCAGGACTTTAAAAGATACTGTGACCTTCATTGAGGGTGACCTCTGAGTTTGTTTCGGCCTTTCTTCTCAGAGCAATCAGATAGGAAACACAACCTGATCTAGTTTAAAAAATATGATTGACGTGTAAAAGTGTGAGACGTGTAAAAAGACGTGTAAAAAGTAAAAAAGTGTTTGTACAAACCTACATATTATTCCCTCATTTATCACTTACACATCTTTATCGCCGACGCACAATTCATAGGACTTGACAGCAAGATCAGTTAACTCCTCATATTCCTTTAACAACTAATAAACTTGATATGAAATGACGATAGTAACGCGAACGACTAATGTGAGTAGGAACATTGTGTTCTTGTGCGGCGTGAACAAAAAGCATTCGGGAGATTTAAATTCCCCCTAACGCCTTTTAAGTTGCCGTCGGCCGATGCCGTTGTTTACATTCACGGCCCGTTAATGGATCTAGTTCCATGCAAATGTAGGCGTATTGATAGAAGTACGTCTAATATTACTCTGGGCTCATTGTACCAGCGCGGGGATTTTTTAACTTGTATGTCGGTAGATATTATATGGTTGCACCTTGTGTTGAGATGGATTTTGCAAGCTAATTTTAGATTGGTCTATCACCACGATGAGAATTTGTAAACTCGTCCGTTCCAATTTGAATTTATTCATTTATCTGCTTCTTTCTAAAGATGCCTGCTGACACAGGTGTTTTGTAGAAAAATCCCGAAATGCTAATTGGGTTGTGGAGGTCAGATAGGCAGTCGCTTCATATGAACTACTGGTATTCAACTGCATCTGGTTAGACTGGAACCCGACCCCAACATATTTGAGAAAAGTTTAGGCAAATGATGACGATCACCTGATGCAGCTAGAATCGTATCAGCATGAATGGATTCTGCCACTTTTGGTGAATAGACTAGCTGCAAGAGTTTTGTAAATTACACTGACGTAATAAAATTACTGATGAAGTCAGGCTGGCGCTTTACTTTGTGTAAATAATTTCTTCAAACGGTAGGTAAGGAAAATATAGTGAGTGAATCGACGGCATGTTCTAGAACCAAAAATTCGAAGACATGCTGACATCTACCAACACGCACTGGGCTCGCGTGGTAGATTACTGCCCACTCTCTCTCGAAGTGAGGAGGCCTGTATCCTAGCAGCGGGATCATTATAGGCTGATTATGCAATAACTGATGGTTTCGGTCCCAGGTTTTGGTATGTTCGGATGATATGGCTTTGCATAGAATAGCCATAGTGTGATTAATATCGGGACGAACAGACTGTTCAAAATGATCTAAACAATTATGAAAATTTAATATTACCTCAATGACACAAGGAATGTTTCAGAATGACGACAATACTCGACGTCTGTAATTCTGACAAGAACTTTATCCAATTGGGAAGAAGGTAAATTTTCTTAATTCTTGAGATCATTTTGAACAGTCCATTCGTCCCGATATTTTTGACGCTGACTGTAATGAAGAAGGTACAATCACGAGCATAATACCACACAGTTTTGCAAAGTTTTAAAGCGTTTCTCATGAAATCTATATATATATAAAATGAATCGCCGAAATGTATGTACGCGCATAACTTCCGAACGACTGCACCAAATTGGAAGATTCTTTTTTTTATGTGTTCCTTATTGTCAGGACAAGGTTTATATATTAAAAAAAAACACATAGAAATAATCAGAATAAATATTTACAATCTAATACAAAAAGTGATTGACGGTATAGACTGACAGATCTTTGACGAAACAATCAACCAACTGATTTGATTTTACCAGTCGCAACTGGAGAAATAAAATATGGCGGTACGAACACGAAGTTCGCCGGGTCAGCTAGTTATAAATAAAAATATTTATCAAGATTAGAAAAAAGTCGTTTTTCAATCTTGCAAAAGTGAAATTGCTCGCAGAACAGATGACCGATGGGGCCGAAAGGTTCTAGAGTGGCGACCGCGTACCGGAAGACGTAGCGTCGTAGGGATGCCTCCCATGAGGTGGACCAATGTCAAGCCCGCAGGAATCCTGAAGCACAGAACCGGTTGAAGTGGCGGTGCTTGGGAGGCGCCATGTCCAGCAGTGGACGTCAAAATGAATCAAAGAATGCAGTGTTAGGAGGGGCTTGTGGCTAAGTTATAACAGCTGCACAGGTCGATCGATCAGGTTAAACTACGCTTGCCGCGGTTGTTCCGTGGATGGTCACCCATCATTACATACCATGACCCCTTCATGCCTCGGAACGCACGTTAAGCCGTTGGTCTCGGCTGTCGTTCGTGGACCTTGACAGCCGTTACGGATAGTCAGAAGCCCCGAAAGTGACCACCGGTCTTACAAGGAGTATCGTAATACACAGTAACAGGATTGGGGAGATCAGATTGGCAGTCGCTCCATGTAAAATACTGGTAAGCTACTTCCGGTTAGACTGGAAGCCGACCCCAACGTAATTGGGAAAAGGCTAGAACGATGAGTGTAAGGTATTTATGCTCGTTACTGTAATTATGGTATACGTAATACTGTATATGTATACGTGCGTAGAGTTCGTCTGTTTGTAGTTAGCATTTTGTAAAAATTTCTGTTCCAATAAAGCCAGTCAAAACAAGTAAACAAAAGTATTTGCAGGTGTTTAATAAATCGGTTTTAGTTAGTTGCTCTCGCTTGTTCCGAAAGAAAAATAAGCTAAAGTATCGATGTAGATCGATACTTTAGTTTATTTTTCTTTTTTAGTAGATAGTAGTTCCGATAAATTTTTTAGAAAACAATTTTTGTAGACGTCTACGCAGAGTAGAGTACTGGAGTTCCTTCACTATCCGTAGGAATGGCTTTCATTTTGATAGTAGGCTATGCCACTTTATGCACGCGTCTGGATTGAGGACCCAAGTTATTTAATAATAACAGTTTCAATTCACATTTAAGAAATTCATGGCTCTTTGCTTCAAGTTTTAACTATTTTTACTAATTTCCATGTAAGTCTTATTTCATTTAAAAAATGGGCCTTCAATCCAGATGCAAATCGGGTGATGTGATTAGACGCTGCGGTGGATCGAGGGCCGAGGATGTTTTATAAAAATGTGGCTGTTATTTTATATTCTTTAAATCTGACTCTCCCACGCGAACGAAATCGCGACTACTAGTTAGTTACTTTAAAATATGAAAGACTTTTATACTTACCTACCTATTTTTCTATCTATCTTCAACTACGTATTCTTGTCTAGTCGATACAAAACATCGATAGTTCTGTTTTCTTTGGAATAATGCCGAGACGCTAACATATAGATCGGCGTTGCGGCGGAAAAACAAATGCATTTACAATAGGCAGGATTGTATTTTATTGTAGGTACCTGAACTGTATTTTTTTAATACTTTAAATCTTAAGTGGGTTTTTCTGTAGCAAATTTTTAAGCCCCGACCCAAAAAGAGGGGTGTCATAAGTTTGACAGCTATTGGTGTCTGTCTGTCTGTGGCACCGCGTAGCTCCCAAACGGCTGAACCGATTTTGATTTCCTATTCGTTTGAAGATTATCAGCTCTTTTCTGGTTGATGAAGGGATTTGAGCATCTTCCACGGGTCTGATCGGGTCGAAATTTGGTACCCTATTACTTCAATGGTATAAGACGAACAAGGTAGGTGACCTTGGACTGATGCTGCAGCATAACCTGGAATGTCCAGGATATTTGTTTTATTTTCAACTCTCGGTTCTGAACCTAGCATTGAGAACGCAACAGAATGAGTCTCAGCGCGTCGAATAAACACACTGTTCGATTTTCAACTCTCGGCGCTAAGCAGTGCGTTGAAGTTTCAGTGCGCAAAAAAGTCCCGCTACGATTTTATTACGTCCGTGGATACGTGGGCTCACGGCCAGAGGGGTGATTGCGTTTTCCTAATGCATTGCTTCATAGGTCTGAAACATTCGTCCGTCGTAAATAACGCAATGTAACACGTGACTGAACTCGATCAGTTAATATTTCTTGTGTGTTCTGCAATTCTGCTCTGCTCATGTAATAGGGAGAAAGCCTCAATAGGCTTAGAAATTCCGCAGTTGAAGCCCGGTGTCTGGATTTGTGCCTTGTGGATTGCCACAGCGGGCTTCAACTGAGGAATTTCCGATAGAAAATGACAGACTTAATCAATAGTGTAATTATAATATAATTATTAAAAAATAATAGATAAACTATCTATTCAATTATCATGCACTAAAAGTTTGAAAAAGTATTCAACTTCCAATTCTCCATCTTCAGGCAAATCTGTGCAATGCACAGCATTGTGCACTATTGTTTTCCCATACAAGGCTCTTATAGAATCTGGGTATAATTGGCGGCATACATTCTGTAAGAGATAATCCTGTGTGAGAACCTAGCCCGAAGAATTGCCAAACTTAAGTGGCAGTGGGCAGGGCACATTGCTCGCAGAACAGATGGCCGACGGGGCTGACAGGTTTTGGAGTAGCGACCGCGTACTGGAAGACGTAGCGTTAGAAGGCCTCTCACGAGGTGAACCAATAACCTGGTGAAGGCCCCAGGAATCCGCGGAATGCGAGAAGCAGAGAACCTGGCGGTGTTTGGAGCCTATGTCCAGCAGTGGACGTCTTTCTGCTGAAATGATGATGATGATAAAGATACCTACCAGTTACTATAGATACAAACTGAAGTTTTATTATGACATCTAATCTAATACCTTTACACGAGCCATTCTTGTATAAATATGTATAATCTGAATCTCGGAAACGGCTCAAACGATTTTCCTGAAATTTAGTATGCAGGGGTTTTCGGGGGCGATAAATCGATCTAGCTAGGTTTCATTTTTAGAAAACGCCTAACCAAAATAAAAACCGAGCAAAGCTCGGTCATCCAGATATTTATAATTAAACAACGACTAATTATAGCTGGGTGTGTGATAAAAAATCAGCCCTAAGTAAGTAGTGAAAGAAATAATGAATAAAATAATAATTAAGTAGTCGAATTTACCGGATCTCGAGGACCGCACAATTTTCTGAATTCACAAACAACGTTCAAACTAGGATCCTTACATTTAACTTCCAATGCTACACATTTTCCTTCAGCCAGATGTATACACATTGCCTGAAATATAAATGCACTGAATAATCAGCCTATAACTATACTATACGATGAAACGAACTATAGTTCCTAGTACTATACATAGAAGAACTATAGTTCCCTCTGCTGGGACATAAGCCTCCTCTAGATTAGAGGGAGTGGGCCAATGCGGTTTAGTAGATGTCACATGTCTTCAAATTTATGGTTCTAATCTAAAACACTCCGGTTTCCTCACGATGTTTTCCTTCACCGTTTTGAGAGCAATGGTGATGAAATAATTTACACGAAGTAAACCGCCTGGCTGCCAGAGGTAACGGTACCTCTGGGCCAACGCTGATAGATATTTATTTAAATAAATACTTATAGATATTCAATCGGAATTTTTAAGTCACGCTCTGCTACAGGGTTCGTAATCGATGGAAAAAGAAAGATTATGACTATTGCAGGACGGAGGGCCATATTTTCATTAGAGTACTAGAGCCGCTGCATTTGATTGGTACTTCGCGTCCGTCGTCGCAACACTCGCAAAAGTCTCAGCCGGGCTAGACATGCTTTGCAGACCTAGTCTAATTGTTAGCCCCAGCAAAGGAAGGACATAGCGTGGTTCTCATTAACCCAGATCTAGGGTCGCAAAGCGTAAGAAATCAATATTAACCGTATAAGTAGGCAGAACTCCATAATAAACTTCATAGAATTCTTTAGCGTTGGGTAATTTCAAGGCGAACATAGCCATGGCAGACACGTAGAATTTGTCTGAAGTAGTAATATGTTCGATAATGGAGCCAATGTTGCCGTCTAGAATCGCATGCGGTTTGATCACACAACAAGTGCAGTTTTGGAATGTTGCTCTGAATGGTATTCGTGCCTTATTATTTTCGTATCCAAAAAACGCTTCCAACGTCTGTAATAGAGAAGAACAGATACTATAAGTTAGTAAGTTGTTGAAGACTGGCAGTACTTGAGTTACCTACGGCATAAGAACCGCACTCAGAGAGGTCGATTGAAACAATGACTAGACGCCCAGGCTCAGATGCCACAGCTTTACAACCATAACTAGGTTTAGAGACGAATGCCGCTTGCAACATGGACTGTCGCTTGCAACATTGAATGTCAAGTTTATTTGACAAATATTACTTTATAAGAATGCTGTCAGTTCAAAATATGGCAAATTCCGCAACATTCCAATTGAATTGAAAGTAAAGTAAAACTAACGTTAATAATTTAATAGTGTTAGGGGAAGAAAAGACGTTACTTAACATTAATCAATTATGAACTTTAATGCGTTACTTAGAGCTGTGGCACCCTCTGCTAACGGCAGTGACTTACAAGTTGTAAATCTTAGGTTCGAACCCAGACAGGCGCATTTCATGACCCCTAGGACCCCACTCCCCCCTCGGACCGCGCCTGTTGGTACAGCCGTACAGTCGCAGTCCGAGGGTGGCCATCCACCACGCTAGCTCAGTGCGGGTTGGTACCCGCACTGACCTAGCGTGGTGGATGGCCCAGTCCCTCTCGAAAAGAGGAAGCCTGTGTCTCAGGATGTAATGCCTTACTCAGAGGGGTACGGCAATAGTCTTAAAGTACGTCGTTTCTCACTCATACTTGTGCGGTTTTCTTAAAAACTCGATAAGGCAAAGGTATCTGTTACCTACATCGATTGCCTCTCTCGTCGTGTTTACTCCATGAGCGATGTTTTTAAGTGGATTTTCTCCGTATTCGCTCCGAAGGGTGCCAGGAGCCGCCTGCGCAGGGTCTGTTGCGCCCAAAGCGCGCTTCCATTCTTTAATTGCGTAAGGGGCTACCAGTTCCAGGCCGATAACTTCACCACTAGTTATGTAGTCGATAATGAGACTGCACAAATAAGGAGATACATTTTAGTTACATGGGTTAATGCATAATGACCTGTGGTGCCATCACTTCACATGCGAACCTGACTTTATACAAATCCTGCATTGTGCAATCAGAGTTTACCCTTTGGACGCGACACATATACAACATCCCGCCATCAACCGTGGGCCAGTTCCCCACTAGACACAACACCCATATGGTCGGAGGATGCTTCCTTTTCTATAGAGTATGAGTGAACTTTACATCTTTTCCTCATACCTCTATACTGGTGACACAACACCCGTCTGGTGGGCAACTGTCCGACAGTTGAAGTCGGGATGTTGTATATATACTAGTCGCGCGGTAAAATCTGATTGCGCGATGCAGGATTTGTGTGACGTCAGGTCTTTGATGCACAGTTCGCCTGTGGCGTTGTAGATGCCGCCACATCACTCCCCTCCGGTGACCGGAGGTCGATAGTGGGCTGACTCATTGAAAAATATAATATGTTTACCTTCCCATACGACAATTTTACAGTGCATGAATGATTAGAAAATAGAAATTTTAAAGTAAATTTTAATGAGCGCGCCGGTGATATTAAAATGGATGACTGGCGTAACCGCGCTAAAGTATCCGTCACAAATATCTTAATGTAGTTAAGTAGTAGTTGATCCCAACCAGCACGGGGAAGCCGTGTGAAGAGCAGTGGTGGCCCAGTGACAATTTACTTTGTGTATTTAATGTCATCAGCACTGCTCTCAAAACACTGAAGGAAAAAATCCTGAGGAAACCGGCGGCATATCTTAGAACCAAAAGTTCTAAGACATGTGATATCCACCAATCCACCCTGGGCGTGCGTGGTGGATTATAGCCCACTCCCTTTTTCAGAAAGAAGGCCTTTGTACTAGCAGGGGCAACATTATAGGCTGATTATAATACGCGGAAGCCGCAGTCAAAACTAGTAGCTACCTATCTTACAAATGGGGATATTAACTATATTAACGTTTTATTAACGTGACAATCGAAAAATGTATAACCGATGAAAACATGGACAATCAACATGCCATCATCATCATACTTAATCCACAGGCCGACTTCACCCAGTGCTGTCTAATCTTTTCTTGTGGTAATCCCCACGCTCCTATGCCAACTTCAACTACAAGTTTTTAGGCATACGTATTTTCTGTAAATTGTAGGATGTCGGTGGTGTGAAGTTATACCTAATGGTTACTACGATTACGAGCCGTGATGTATCCGCTTGTTTTAAAATGTTGTGTGATAAGCGTTGTAATGTGTGGGAATACCTAACAGAGGTTACGGTTCACTTACGGGAGCAAGTTGCTTCCGCCCAAATATTTATAAAGATCCATAGCAAAATCTTTATTAAGCTTTGCGTTTTTCATACGAACGATGCGGAACCCCCTCTTCATAATAAATGTTATTATTTTTCCGTGTTTACTTGGTGAAACAGGTTTAATCAGAGCAAAAGTACTGAAATAAAGAAAGTGGAGTTTTAATCGTTTATGTCGGTGAAACCGATATTACATTATCATGACCCGTAGGATCTTCCTCCTGACCACATAATAAGTATTGACACAAGCACGCCGTTGTAGTGACAGTAGGTAAAGCCCGCTATGAAGAACTGGCTGGAGATGGCATGGCGCTTTCAATTTCTAATTGCGGGAAACCAGCCAAAATTCCTTGCCATATAGGCGTGGCAACCGCACAGTACACAGGTGCTGCGCCGTGTATAGTACAGTTTGGACAGTGCAGCGTTCTGCGGGAGTTGATGTAGCGTAGGTAAGGCGCCAAAGAGGCGAAGGATGAAGGAAAGCCCGGGGCAAACCTTTCCTATTAAATACCAAATTTAAATATTACCTTTCACTTTGATTAAATAGAGTCCTCATGGTGGTTGGGGCGCAGTCTGTTATAAGAAGTAGTTTTGAAAATACATTGACAACATTGCCAATTTGTAGCATTTCTGGTTTAAGGTATGGCACGTGTACTCTTCTAAGTAGGTTTATGCCTTTTTTTGGATTTAAAACTTGACATGAATTATCGAATGGAAAAAAATTAAGCGTTAATTCCACAATTACGTCGGCATTTTCGTCATACATGTCGCACAAAAACGTGTATTTATCAAAATAATCGTAAACCTGAAACATGGTACACAGTACGACATTTGTTTGAACACCCTCTTAAAGAAGTTAAAGTGCGTGGGATTACGGTACGCACGAATCGGAGGAGGTTGTTCGACTCTTAATCGATAACAGGTCACAACCGGTAAAACGCGAAAATCTTGTCTAGTTGGGTATCCAGCCCAGCTGCCCAGGGTGGCCCAGTTGAGTGCCTCAGGTCCCGACACTTTTTATGAGTTTTAAAAGGCACAGCCCTGTCGGTCTATTCTGTAAGTCTAAAGGTGGATATCTACATAGCCTTTTTCCAATCTAACCGGATGCAGCTGAATACCAGTATTTTACATGAAATGACTGCAAATTTGTCCTGCACGAACCAGTTACTGGGTAATACGATACCTTTGGTAAGACTGGTTGTCAGACTTTCGGGCTTCTGACGACCCGTAACGACTGCCAAAGATCCATGTATGACAGCCGGGACAATCTTCTTTACGTGTCTCGAATCGATCCAAGGACCACCCTCTCGGCAAGCGTAGCTTAACTTGATAGATCGAACCGTGCGGTTGTTATTCCTTAGCCACAAACCCCTCTTAAATGTTTATAAATGTCATCCTATGTAAATAAATAAAAAATCGTTACCATTTTTTATAAATATGGCATCAGGCGTTAGGTCTGCACAAAAACTATAAATAGATTCTTCTAAACTTATATGTAAATATTTCTACAAACTTAGGTATATCGTGTTTTATCGGAATTCAATTATGTTTCCCGTTTAAAAATGACAGTACACCTATGTAAAATGTACTCTGTGAGTACAACAATTAAAAAAGGTTCTCTCCACAGAGTACATTATTATATACGTCAAAGAGTATAATAATATTAATGGGAGAAGAGAGCCCTCTTGTGTCATTTCGAAGCATTTAAATTCAAAACGCCATCTACATCTCTTAACGGGAACTAAGGCTCTATAGGTTACGTAGATAGGAATGTTACGCGTATACGTAAAACGGGATGAATAGGGATGCAGGGGACCAGGGGTGAATCGAGACGAAACTTTAAAGTGGATTTTACCGTTGAAATTATGATCGTTTTCTGCCAACAAAGGAAAACAGTAAACATACTAGAGTCCTTTTTGAGACTCTAGTATGTTTACTGTTTGCCTTTGTTGGCAGAAAACGATCATAATTTCAACGGTAAAATCCACTTTAAAGTTTCGTCTCGATTCACCCCGTTTTACCGGTACTGACTGAATGAATGTATATGTGTAGGTGGGTATGGGCGATCCTTCAACGTAGCCCGCGAATTTCTAATTTTCCTACCTCATCATAATAATTATGTTGATCAAAATGCGATTCGCGAATTTTATGACGATGTATCTACTAAATTAAGGGGCTATGATAGATATTTTAATGATCGTGATACTGTAAACGAGTCGTCATTAAATCACGCAACTATTTGTAAAAAACATAAGAACATTTTAATTTGGTGGGCTACATTGAAGAAATTACCTTATTACATTTGAATAGAATTGGCAGTTTCACAGTAAGGAACGGACATTTTACATCAAGTTCATGAAAACAAAATAACACAACTGGGAAACATTATCTAGGTACCTTTATGTTGCTCAGAAAACTATAAAAAAAAATGTAACTGTTCCATATTACAATCAATCAATCTGCCTAGGCTGTAGCCAACTATGTTGGGGTCGGCTTTCAGAGTGAGCTATTTTAATTTAGTAATTTATTGTTCCAAATTACAATAAACTACTAAAAAAATAGCTAAATATAAATATAAACTACTGAAAAGATAACTTTATGAAATTAAACAGAAAAAATATTTTTTATATTTTATTGTCATTCAAAATCAAAAGACATTTATTCAAACTAGGCTGAGAGTCAGCTCGTTTTGTACGTCAAAATTACATTCCCCCTAAACGCCCGCCCTTCACCATTTCCTAGTGCTTTAGTTGGGAAGATGAAGTGGCGCAACAAAATTCCCAGCAGCACAGCTGTCTGTTAAAGTGAGAAGAACTTAATTCTATATATTAGTAGGTAATTAACATTACGAAACACAAAAAACATTAAATTTGCCATATTATGTCGTAGTAATAGGTATGTTGGCAAAAAACTATTAAATGCCTAAGCTACGTCAGCAACTTTCTCATAAAATACAATACATATTGTTACAATTTTATAAATCATGCATTTAACGCACACTATGTAGACAAGCATATTATAAGTTAGATGATTATCTACACTACTATTATAGAGGTAAGATTTGTATTTTTTATGTAACAAATAAACATAAAAACTATTGGACCGATTTCTTTTGCTGTTAAAAAGCCACATTATCATTGAGTATCATAGGCTATATTTATTACTAGAATAAATTAGAGATCCTTAGAAATCCCTACTAAAACCCACCCAAGGTGTAAAAAAATTAGACATAGAATGTCTGTCATCGCATGCGTTGCGGAAAGTATTGATGATAGAACAAAAAATCTCTAGTCTACTATATTATAGAACATATTAATATCTGTAAAAAACTTCGCGAGATCATTTGTCCAACTATTGTAGTTATGTCACTATAACTACTTTTTACATTTTAAAAGTTGATAGAAATGCTGTTCAAAATCAGACATGTTATCCATACCTTTGTATAAATTCTTATCCAAATAAATTATTTCGTATTCAAGAATGTTTCAGTACCTGTTGATTACTTTTTGAATTATTGAAATCGGACATTCCATTCAAAAGATATTACGAAATTACTGACTAAAATCCACCCGTGTTCCCTCAGTTGCCTGTGTGCCAGGGGCCACGGTATCTCTTTCGAACAACCCGCACCCCCAGCAGGCTCTCGCTCCGTACCATGGCCTGGACTAGGGCTGGACGCGAGCGGTTGCCGCCGCCGATCGTCTTCACGAAGACACGGCGGTGCTCCGCCCAAGCCGGGCAGACCTCCACCGTATGCTCCACCAACCGGCGATCTTCGCAGTGAAAACAGCCGGGCGTTTCCTCCCGCCTTATACGAAACAGGAACCTACCGAAACAGCCGTGTCCGGTGAGGATCTACGTCAGACGGAAGGTGAGGACGTCGTGGCGCCTGTCAAGCCACCGTGGCATGCCCAGAACTGGGTTGCGACAATCACACTCTTGGGACTCTTTTTGAATAGTGACAAGGACATCACTTTTTCTTCAATTGAAAACCGTCTCTCTTTGGATTTCTTTTTAGACTGAAGTTGCATGTGAACAAACAGTTTTGCTGGTTTTGTCATATTTTTTGTCACTTGTTGAAATGCAACTTTATTGGAAAATTTTTCTGCATTAGCCAATCGTGCTCTGAATGTCTGTCCTTTTTTGCGCAAACGACCTATTTAATTTTGAAGATACTTAATTTTTGTCTGGAGTGGCCTCTTTTGTATGTAATTGAACTGCACCCCAATACTTTCACGAGCACCTGAAAACATCATAATTTATTTATATTTTGATTCAATTGCTCGAATTTGGAACTATTATATACTAAACAAATAAATTATTTAGTTAAAAACTAGCTGTATTTGCAACATTACTCATGTGGAATTTCAATATTCGTACAGGCCAATGCTCAACAGTGACACAGCAATAGGCTTTAATTATAACTAGCTGTTGCCCGCGACTTCGTCTGCGGACCTTCTATGACCTTCTCCAAGTTATGGTCTACCCATGTACAAAATTTCATCCAAATCAATTCACCCATTTTGCGTGAAAGCGTAACAAACAAACTCACTTTCGCATTTATAATATTAGTTGTGATGCTGAAGATAAATTACCTTTGACTAATCATTTTTGTTTAGGTCTGCATAACGCGCTATAATTGTGCTCTAATTGCACAGAATTTGAAGCAGCAGTGCTGTGACTGTGAGTTTTACCTGAAAATATATACAATACATGAATAATGTAATATGCAAGAGAATGCACCATGTTGCACCATGTTGTTGTTGTTGTTGTTGAATATAGACTAATAATTATAATACCTGAAGTTGAAGTAGCAAAAAGAGAGGCATTAGTGGATGGATGACTAATACTGATAGCCTCAAACTGCAGAGTCGTAGCAGCGATGCCATAAATTTCATCTGAAATAATTACAATGAAAACATACATGTCAATATTAATACACATACTAACACAACACAAATGTAACTATGTAGATCATCATGTAGGCACTGAAAAAATAAATTGTCAAATTAAACACTGAGTTTACTGATAAATTACAAAATCATAAACATGTTTAGAATAGAGGAGCCACATTTTTTTTTTAATTATTTGTTGTCTGGTAATTACCTTTTAGTGTTAGTAAAATCTGACTTAAGCAGATCTTCTTACATTGTATTTTGTATTAAGTAATCTAGTATTCAATTCACCAGGTAAATAAAGAGTTAGCATTGCCAATGCATTTAGACGCTTAAGCGATTACGGTGTTCATCAGTGAAGTGAATATCACATATTCTCTTCTTCTTGTAAATGTCACTGTCTGCTAATGTTTCCAGATTGTATCCAACAAGATTAACTCAAGCTTTGAAATGTTCAGCAAATTTGCCAGGATTCGGAAATGAATGAATCACATTGCCTGAAACCAAAAGAAATAATATTGTATTTCTTGTTTTTTAAGCGCGATTTTGTCCATCCTAAGGTTGCTTGTATGAGATTGCAGAATGTGTTAAGGCTGTTCACGGTACTATATAGTATGTATATTGTAATTAAATGTAACTGATGTACATCTAAAATAATTTACATTAGCAGGCCTATAAGCAAAATAATATTCATTCAAATCTCAAAGACGACCCACTGACCCAGTTGGAAAAAGGCAGACAATTGAATAATAACAATTAAAAACAATTGTGTCTGCAATTTGTCAGGTAAAAGAAAAAAAAATACTACGAAATCGGGACTTTTGATATTATGAGAAAAGCCCATTTTTAGAATATCATATTTTGAAAATGATTGTTTTAAGCCGTGTGGATCGGCGGAGCCCCATGTGCACCAGCGGGGCTCAACGGTCGGGCGGCGAAGTGGCTCACATGTGGCTACGCGAGGTTTTATCGGAGAATGAAGTCCGAACGAAGTCGAACTCCGCCCCTAAGACGACCCACTGACCATGGATTTTCTAACATGGTGAACAGAAGTTCTGTTTGAGCCATTGAAGTAATTATGTACTACATGCTACATTTTATTACCTCAATGGTTTGAGCGGGCCAAACAAAAAAAATACTTACCAGTGTCCTTACATCCAAAAGCGCAACGGTGAGGCATTGTATATATTTTGATAGACACAAACAGCACAAAATAGCGTCTTTTCGCCAGTATACAAATAAATTTATGTAACAACAGTTTTTCAATTTTTTTGTGAAATTGCTAGTCACAACATAGTCACTGAAAAATATTAGTTTCCGGGTAATAATCCACTGAAAGGACGGAGGAGAAACTCAACTCGACGTCTGATGTAGACAAAATACTCAGAACCCAATATTAAATCACAAAATGGACAAACGAAATTACGAAACAAACAAGCGCGGGCACAAGTTGAGCGACCATTAGTGTGATGTTGCCAGAATAGAATATATCACACAAGAAATCGTGACATGGCTGCCATAAAGGTTAAAGCTGGACAGTTAAGAAATAAAATAATGTGATAATTTTGATGAAAAATATCGTAATTAATCTCTAGAAAAATACTATAAATTAAATTAGAGAACTGAGTTTCATTTGCGTTAAAATTGTGATTACAGAGACATCTGTCGATAATTATGAAACTATTAGGTACTCTGTTAAGTAATGTAGATGGCGACTCTTTCTTTACTGAAGTTGTGCTTCGTTCTAACTGTCCCCCCCCTGATATACGTTCTCTCTGGCCTCTGTGACCGAGGCTGCGCCTAAGTAGGTTTTTTTTTACAGTAAAATATACAAACTTCTTTTTTGTTTACCCGAAACAATACAGGGTATTAGACCCTCTAGCATAGAAATAAATTGTTGGTCGGTTATCAAAAAAAGATTTGCTGATTCATAGATAAGTGTAATACCTACGTGGTCAAAATGTACTGAACAGCATTGTTTTTATTTACTACTAGCTGACTAACGCCCGGGTGTTTCCATTGCGAAGATCGCCCTGAGGACACGGCGGTGCTCCGCCCAAGCCGGGCAGACCTCCACCGTATGCTCCACCGTGTCCTCAGGGCGATCTTCGCAATGGAAACACCCGGGCGTTTCCTCCCGCCCTATTCGAAACAGGAACCTCCCGAAACAGCCGTGTCCGGTGAGGACCTGTGTCAGGCGGAAGTTGAGGACGCCATGCCTCTTAAGCCACTCCTCAAAGACCTACCGCCGCAATCGTGGCATGCCCAACAGATTTACCGTTAGTATGACATCTGATAGTGTGGTTTGCTTTACCATGACAGTTTTGGTTATTGGATTATGTAAAGTTTAAAATGCCGTTTTCAAGTTAATTTCGATAAAGTGAATACTGACTTACCGGCAGAGTTCGTCCCGAATTAATTGATATTTTGTCAGAAAACTCATCTTCGTTTTCTAGTGATGTTTTAATAGAAAATGAGGAAAGGAATCAGACAAAATTTGATCCTAAATTCAAAGTTTCATTTAAAATTATCGATGTGTTAGACGGAGATAGATACCCACTAAAGGCGCTTGAGTCTAATGCCTTGTACACTCAAACTCGAAACTTGAGGCCGCACCTCATGAGTAACATGTGGCGATGGGTCTACAAGGAATTGTTGGTGCGGTTTCTGTCTGTGTTGGTGCACAGAGCGTTTCATGTGTTGTAGCACATATTGCGCTAGATCTTGGAGAATTGTTGGTGCGATTCTTGTCTGTGTTGGTGCACAGATTACAATGAAAGTTTCATGAGTTGAGTATACATTGCTTAAGTTTATTTTGGTAAATATGAACTGATTTGTTAAGATTTTTCTTGTGGTTTAACTTGTTGATCGATGGAGGCCTATCTGTGTTGGTCGGAAATTATCCCACTGGAAGGTACTACCGGGATGAAAACTGTCCTATAAGTTAATTCAGGTTATAAAATATCTGTGTGCCAAATTTCGTCCAAATCCGTTTAGCCATTTTACCGTGATTGAATAACAAACATCTAAACATAAAAACTTTGACATTTAAAATATTAGTAGCAAGGAATAAAGTAGGATCAAAACGAACACCTTGTATATATTATAATTATTCTGTACGAGTGTGTCACTGAGCTCCCCTTAACGGCTGGACTAATTTTGATGATTTTTTTGTGTGTGTTTGGGTGGATCTCCGTATGGTTAAGATTCACACACCCAACAGCTACACGGGTCGATCAATCAGGATCCCTGATCGATCGACCCGCGTAACTGTTAGTCGCGCGGTGAAGTGGTGAAGTTAAAACATTTTCTACTAATCCATTCAACAGGGAGCCCGTCATCTTGACACTTACGAAGTACCCGTCATGCATACTTCCTCTTAAACTCTGTAGGTGGGAGTTTTTGGCGGGATCGCGTTGGAACATGTCGCACGACTTTTTATTTTCATGAAATTTAGTGAAGTAGCGAATAAAATTGTATAATTTTGGTAGTGAATTATGCAATTTAATTACGTGTGAGTGCACAAGTGTAGTGAAGGTGAAAATAAGTGACTAACGTGGACTTTTCGTGTTCCCCCCAAAAACTCCTAATAGGTTGTTGTAGAGTTACTACCGCTTTACAATAACTTTGACTTGACTGACTAAAGACGACTATGACTGTTTTGTAAATTCGTGCCCGATATCGGGCCATTTACTTGATCAAAAAGAAAAATTACTTGACACTGGCTAAATACACAAACCGTGCGAAGCCAAAACCCAAAAAAAAAAAAAAAAAAAAACTCTGTAGGTATACTAGGCACGTATCATAAAACATTATGGAAATGTTGCAGTTTCGGTAGTCTGTTTCTCATTCCACGTAGGTACGTCTGCACGGAGCGTTCACAGAGGCGCCTTCGTCGCGCGAATTGTCTGCCCGAAGCTTCCCGTTGATGACAGACAGTGCGCACATGGCCTGCGCGTCATAAAATATAATTTACAACCATGTTTCATGCGCACACGGCTTTAGTTCGAATTTCGAACAGCGCTCATGAAGGTATTGTTGGAATACGTTGCATTCTTATAGGTCATTCGGTGTTTGATGTAATCTTCGTTTTGTTTTTTTTATTGGTTGTTGTAAATTCAATGAGCATTAAATTATATACATCGGGACAACGGTAAGCAATCTTTGTACACCTAAAAACAAATCGGAATGTCAACATACCTACATCAACATCACTTTGTTGAAACTATTATTTTTAATAGGTACCATGAAAATTTACACAAACACTAGCTTTTGCCAGCGGCTTCGCTCAAGTCGAGGTCGAAAACTATCCCACGGGAACATAGTACCCGGGATAAAAAGTAACGTATGTGTTATTCCAGGTTACAAACTACCTGTGTGCCAAATTTCATTCAAATCCGTTTAGGCGTTTTTGCATGAAAGAGTAACAAACATCCATACATACATCCATACTCACAAACCTTCACATTTATAATATTAGTAGGAAGTAGGATTGGATAAACTGATTAGTAAGTACTAAATTAATTAGAAACGATTTCAATAACAAAAACACCGGCCGAGTGAAAGTCTGACTCATACTCGAAGGGTTCCGCACCACCGTTACCACAAGGCAAAATACACCGAAAATAACAAGTTTTTGTGTGGAAAACCACTTTAATTTTTATCTTTATGTTACTTTATGATATGTTGTTATAGCGGTAATACAAATACACACTCTGATAGTTTCAATAGTCTAACTATTCCGGTACCTACATGAGTTACAGCCCGCTGACTGACAGATGGACGGACGTATAGCGGAGGCTTTAGTTATAGAGTTAGGCTTCCGTGGGCTAGCTTTGGAAATGGAGCCCAAAAAATATAACAATAAAATATCCTATTCCTATCTGGGTCCCAATTATGTATGGTCAAACACAAAGTCAAAGCTTTTATTTCAAATAGGCAATTAAAAGGCACTTTTGAACGTAAACATTTACATTAAAATGGAACTGATTCTAGTCGCCCCTTCCAAAATGTAGTTTCGTATGGTGAAGAATGGGCAAGAAACTCCACCGTTATTCTTATAAAATGTGTTTACAATATTTAACATACATTCGTTAAACAATTATGTGTCAAAACGGTGCACCCGGAATAAAATTACCATAGCAAAATAGGTAAAAAGAATGAAAGTGAAGCAATTACAGATAAATTAATTTTATGATAGATACGTGGTGCTGCTTTATATGGGTTATAATGATTCCCCGCGGAATCGTACTACGTTCAAACTACGTCAATACCGTGTTTTGTAGAAACCAATGTAGCGGTAAGGAATCAAAAATGTCATATTAGGTATGTTCCAAGACAATTTGTCGATATTCATTAGCAGTAAGCAGATGTCGTGTGTGATCTAAGAAAATGACGTGGTTTCGAAGTAAGGAATCGATAAGTGGTCATAGAGAATTAGGGCCCTGAATTAACCCAAAGTAAAATATGCCGTCGAGAAATTCGTCCGCATAGCGGTGAATTTACTCATGGCGGTGAACTTGCTTCTCTTTACGCAACCCTTCCGATTGCGTCGATGCAATTGTTGATGAGCTCCATCAGGGAATGGAATATTTTATCCCATCTCTGACGTTCCACTTGGTCGCGAGGCTCAGTCTGGTATAACGCATTTTTTTCGCAAGCCCATTCGTTCAAGGAGCAGGCATACTAGGCGTGGGCTTCAGCCCGCAGTGACAGGTCCAATAGCCACGGAGCTCCCTTATCTATCGCATCTATCACTCTGTATGCTGTGTGTAAACTCTTTGCATTTAAAGAGCTCACAATTCTGCCGCCAAGGCTTGCAAACGGGTATTACAGAAGGAGCGTTTCGGCCATGTCGGACGAAGTGCAGTCAAGTTGGCGTCCTACCGCTTGGGCAGCAAGAAGTTTTGGTCTCTGTCTAAATCTGTCGACAAGAACTTCTGTCATCCTTAGCTGCCTTCTATGCTGAAGTCTGATGGCTCATACTGCGCAAGAAAGGCAAACTATTTTTGCCCTTATTTTTTGCCAAAAATTCATGCCTTGATACGGCCTCTGACATACCACCTAACATACCTCACTTTGGTTCAGCAATCGCGGTGATCTTAATTCACCTAAAAGATGTCCGTAAGGCTCTTTGCAGTTTATACGTGAATAAAGCCAGTCGATCGGCGGAATACCCGCAACGGTCCTGAAAATCTGTGCTCCGGAGTTGTCTTCTATCTTGACGCGCTAATAATTACCTCTCTTAAAAACTGGAGGAGCTCTGGAGTCCTAGAAGCTTGTTAATGAATATATATATATGTTAATAATAAAAAAGGGTAACCGTGCCTATCCTGTCAACTATAGACCGATCGCCGTAACCTCCATAGTCAGTAAAGTGACGGACAGGGTACTTAACAATAAGTTGCTAGCATGCCTGGCAGACAATGAGCTCCTCAGTGGCCACCAGTTTGGCTGACGTCGTGGCTGGTCAACGGGAGATATTATTGTGTATCTTACGCATTGCTGGGGCGAGGCCATTGAGAAACACAGTGAAGCTCTTGGTGTGACGCTTGATATATCAAAGGGCTTTTATTTATTTTTCCTGGGTGGGAAAACATCAAATGACTTCTCCCGCTCTGGGTGCAGCAGGAGGGCGTGTCAGACTTTTACTGACTAAAACCCACCCGTGTTCCTTCAGTTGCCTGTGTGCCACCTCTGGCACACAGACAACTGAAATGTGGATTAGGTTCATCCATGGAGTGCTTACTGCACATCTCTTATAAAATTGAGATAAAATCATGGCAGGCTAAAGGCGAAGAAATTAAGAGAAAGGTGAAAGAACGAAAACAAATAATTCAGGAAACCTCCAGAAGAGAAACCGGTTTGCTGCTGGATGTAATTAAACAGGAGCGCGGTAATACCAGTGTCGGCAATGCAGCAAGGCGGTTTATTTCCAACCCTGAGAAGACTGTTCAAATTACAGGGTTAGATTTTAATTTCATCAGGAGAATTGCTGTGATTTTACATTGTTTCTTCGGAAGAGAAACTAAATCTAATAAAATTCGGAGAGTACTGCTGCGAAACTGCAGAACTTTTTGTGCAATTGTACCCATGGTACAATGACATTTATGATATGCCATCTAGTCTGCACAAGATTTTTTTTCCTGGTCCGCAGATAGTAGACAATTTATCAACAGTGCCTATAGGCTTCCTGTCGGAAGGAGCTTCCGAAGCGAGGAACAAAAATTTCCGGAAGTATAGGGAAAGCCATTCCCGAAAATACAGGAGTTTGGCAACTTAAGAAGACATTTTGCACAATCTTCTGTTATCTTCGGATCCTTTGCTGACGATTATTTGGTCAAAGCTGACTCCAAAAGTTAAAAAGTCTATGTTTAAGGAACTTGATGACCTATTAATGTGTGACGAAACTGAAACTGAGTTCATTGATGTCACCACAGTACCTGATTCCGATATTGAATGTAGTTCCGAGAGTGCATGGCAAAGCAGTAATGTTGCGAAGAGGGAGGCGGCGCACGTGAGGGAGAGGCAGTATATGCGCCATCACGGCCCTAGCGTCCGCAGGAGACGCCCTGGGCGTTGGGAATCCCAGGCTGATGCCCGGCCACCGTAGACACGGGCTTGCGGACGGCGAGTAATGGGTAGCTCGTTGTCCGGCAAGGACCATGCCCGGGTCGACGGCACGTTGTGTTCCACGCGCGCCTCAAAGAGATGTCAGCAACAACTGGTGGGGTCCGCAAGGACCGATAGCTGCCAGTTGGTGCGGGTTGTTCGAAAGAGATACCGTGGCCTCTGGCACACAGGAAACTGAGGGAACACGGATGGATTTTAGTCAGTAAAAATCTGACACGCGCTCCTGCTCCACCCAGAGCGGGAGAAGTTATTTGATGTTTACCACACCAAAAAAAAAATTACTTTAATTTCGGAAGGCGGTGACTTCGGATATGTTTTTTAATTTTTTGTCACCGCCTTCCGAAATTAAAGTTATTTTTCACTTTTTCGTCTTTTGGAAGTCGGTTCATTTTTTTTGAAAAAGTTTTTATTTTTAAGTTTTTAGGGGTTCACATGTGCTTACCCCTTCACAGCGTCTTGGCGTGATGTTATGTTATGAACTGGTGTAAACAGCAGACAGACATGAGATTTCTGCAATTCCAGTCCATTTGCTATCATGTATTGAGGAGTTCCGTTGCCTATCTCCGAATTTCTTCATCAGATCTTCACCAAATTGAAATGGGACCACTCCGAGAAAGTACACTTCCAAAAACTATCCAATTCGCTTCAAGTGTGCCTATAAAATTTGAAGAGTGTTCTCTATTTCTCCTGGATCCTATCATCAGATCCTGACTTGATAATCATGGAACCACCTGGGAAGTATACCCTTTCTAACAAAAAAAAATCTAAATCGGTCGAGCCATCTTCGAGTAATCGGGGAACATACATAAGAAAAATAAAAAAGGTTCCGAGGAATTGAGAACCTTCTCCTTTTGGAAGCCGGTTAAAAAAAGGGGCTCACTCCACAAACCATAAATTCCCTGACGGCCTGGCTCACTCACTCAAGAATTCGCCATATTCAAATTTTTTGACAACTATTGTGTTCGGCAGTAATTTCGACTAAAGTTAGCAATAATATTGGAATCGAAAAACAGATCAACAGCATGACAGAAGGGGAAAATCTAATTAATTAATTTTTTACAATATCTAGTTGTTGTAGAGATTGTAGGTACCTACCTACCTACCTACGTAAGGCAAACTTGTATTGATTTTACTCTCCGTATTTCTATAACCCGGGTTACTATAGAATGGTAATAATTAGTTGTTACAATCCTTGATAAAAATAAAAATACCACAGTATCCCAGTTAGTTTTAATTTAAAATAATACTTATTTTTCTACCTACCTAAATATCTAGCTGATGTCAAAAAGTGAAAAAAAAAGCACAGATATCGAAGTGAATAGAAAGTTTATATTAAGGAGCATATCTATATTCACCTGTGTTTAAATAAAGAAAATTATGACACATCGGCAATACAGGCCAAAGCCGTTCTGCTAAAAGGAAAACTGCTGCATGGAAATATGCAGAGCAAAAAAGACTTGAAAAATGCAAGTGAGTTCGATGTTGAAGGAAACTTGCACGCAATCAGCGAGTTATTTCTAATGTTATCACCATCCGAACAGAAAACTAATAAAAAGCTGCAAAACAGCGTATGAAATATGGATTCCAAACCAAACCTGTGATAAAAGCAACATTATTGAAGCAACAAATTTTGTCAAAATATGAGAGAAGAAACGACATTATAACAACTAAACAACTTTATGGACGTTGTAGACAAACTGGAAAATTTGAATGTCGCAGCTCATGAAGATTTATTAAGTATTATGATTCTTCTTAAGAGCTTGGTACTTGCCGATGTCAGGTAGATTGACGACGATGTCGCTGATGTTCAAGGTCACTGCAGCCGAGCAAAGGCACGACAAAATTGAACGTTTGATCTTCTCCTATTTATCTGACGCCTCGAATTTTGTCGCCAAAACGGTAGAAGTCGTGCTGGCAGCGATATGGAAGCCACGGAAGCCACGACCGTCTTGACTCTCCCTATATAAAATGTACTCTATGGCCTTGACGATGCTGGCTTGAGCATCGTAGGAATCTTCGGTTTCTCTCGACATGTCGATTTGTTTTTCCGGTATTGATGTCTGGGTCATCAATTTGCCAACTAGCGTGTGGCACGAAATTCGACTTAAATTAGCTTTATGCACAACCATTGGAATCGAAAATCATTTATTTTTTAATAATAGTTATCAGAACTAAAAAAATACCTTCATAAAATCTATAAAAAGCAAAATGATTATTTGTCAGAGTATATGTTAAACGTGAACCAAAAGCTTGCTTTCAATCCCTTTTTACAAAAAATACTCGGAAGAAGGAGTATGAAATATGGCACAGTTACAGTTTGTATGGAGACGGAATGCACACAGAAAGCTAATATTTTTATATTCTGAATTATCTGGGCGACCACTACTTAGTACATATAAATACTCCTTAACATCAAAGGAGGAAAGTTTTGAGTGTGAATTACTCTGTGGTGTGAATGTCGATGGGTATAAGTGTAGGGGGAGACCAAAATAAACTATGGATGGACTGTGTGGTTAGAACTTAGAGCAATGCTCTAAGGGTTAGAACATAGAAGTACAGCACTGTCCACCCCTTCGGGGATAAAAAGCGTGAAGTTATATTGTAACCTACATTCAGTCTGGTCATGCACAGCGTTGCCAGATTCTTTTTTAGGGCAAAGCGGGATTTTGAAAACTTTTGATTGAAAAGCGGGATTCTTTCTTACAAACCGACAATAAAAAAACGTTTTAATCAGTCGTGTTTTTATTTACCGACTTTATTATTACTTATCTTTTTATTTGAATATCAAATGAAGTTTACCATGGTGACAGAAAGTCATAGAAAATGTACATATCTAAATGAACATACGTTACTTGACCATTCTCATAACAACCGCACCGTCGAGTAATCCTCGAAAAGCGGGACTGCGCCTGTTTTATTTCGGGCTAAAAATCGGGACGTCCGTCGTGGCTCATGCACTCATGCATCAGGCCATCATGCCAGATATATTATTTTTCGTCATTTGTTACTGTCAGTGTCAAAAGGGAAAACGTCTATAGTTAAAGGTTAAAGTTTAACTTTCAGTCACAGAATAATGTACTCTGTGGAGTTTTACCATATTGGTAGAACAAACTGAATACATTTTAAAGTATCCCTTTAAACATTACAGCTATTTTATAAGCAATATACCTAAGATTGTATTATTCGTATTAAGAAATCTTTACCTACATTAAGTAGGAAATCTACTTTTGTTTTTGTGCTGACTACAAATCGACGCCCTCGCTACGTCCTCGGTCGAAATTAAACAAAAATGGTAACATATTTATCTTGAGATACGTATTTTGAAAAATTTACAGATAAAAAGGAAAGCTACGTAGCATCTACTCCAGAAAGAAGTTAAACATCTATTTTTTTAAACTGATCAGAGGGTTGTGTTATATTTTGAAATTTAGATCAAATCAGACTGGGCAAAGCTGAACTTTGTATAGGCCCGGGTTCCTGGGAAGGTCTAGTTCCATTTACCTACCTACCTGAGGCTTCGACAGGCTCCTATAAAGGTAAACGCGTACTTATCAGAGCCGGAGGAAGCGAAGGAGCCGAAAAATCGAAATTTTAATTCTTAAGTTCTTGTATGAAATCGCGCTTATATGAGCCGCGACGCAACAGCGCAACGCAACTTTCTTAGAATAATTTCCATGAAAAATTCATGGAAATTTATCAACAAGTGTCGAGTCGGGCTTGTCTCAAGAAGCCTGTATTCGGTATTTACAATCGATTAATGGTTTCCTTGTCCATACAGATCAAATAGCGCGTCCATTACTTTTTACTTTATTTATTACTCAATACAAAATATGAAATTCATTTCAATTGAAACGTTTATATCATACTATCTCCTTTGTTTCAGGTTTACGATTACTTTGATAAATACACATTTTTGTGCGAAATGTATAACGTAGACTCCGACGCTATTGTGGAATTAGTGCTTCATTTTTTTCCATTCGATAATTCATGTCAAGTAATAAACCCAGAAAAAGGCAAAAACTTACTTAGAAGATTACACGCGCCATACCTTACACTAGAAATGTTACAAATTGGGAATGTTGTCAATGTATTTTCAAAACTACTTCTTATAAAAGACTGCGCCCCAGCCACCATGAGGACTTTGTTTAATAAAAGTGAAAGGTAATATTTAAATTTGGTATGTAATAGATAGGCTCAGTGGTTAGGAAAGGGTTGCCCCGGGTTTTCCTTCATCCTTCGCCTCTTTGGCGGCTTACCTACGCCACATCAACTCCCGCAGAACGCTGCACTGTCCAAGCTATACCACGGCGCAGCACCTGTGTACCGTGCGGTGTAGTCTAGGCGGTTGCCACGCCTATATGGTACAGGAATTATCCGGCCGGCTGCTCACAATTGGAAATTGAGAGCGCCATGCCATCTCCAGCCAGTTCTTCATAGCGGGCTTTAACCTACTGTCGCTACAGCGGCGTGCTTGTAGGTTGCCAGCTTAGGCTACGTAAGTACGTTCACATAGACGTAAAAATATTCCAGCGGGATTTTATCACGCTCTGGAATACTAAGCAGAATGGCTAAGCAGTGCGTTGAAGATTCAATGGGTGATATTAAGTCGTGCAAGCGACTCAAAGATGAAAAAGGTGTTTCAACACTTTTTATATGGGATCCGGACAAAGATTTTACGGGTCTTGGTAATGTCGACTCACCGACTAAAACAATTAAAACTCTACTTTCTTTCAGTACTTTTGGTCTGATTAAACCTGTTTCACCAAGTAAACACGGAAAAATTATAGAATTTATTATGAAGAGGGGATTTCGCATCGTTCGTATGAAAAATGCAAAGCTTAATAAAGAATTTGCTATGGATCTTTATAGGCGTTTGGGCGGAAGCAACTTGCTCCCGTAAGTGAATCCCTGTTAGGAGTTACCACACGTATTAATGTTACACTACATTTTAAGGCAAGGCTCGTAATCGTTGTTATCATAATAACTTCACACCTCATTAATGAAGGAATTTTACCCAAAACTACTTCTATAGCACTTGTTTCTCCATGTTTCCATCGATTTTTCATTTTTAGATTATTACATATTCATAAATATATTTTTGCACAATTTATTACCCTAAGTGGACATTACAATATATAAGGCCGCCAGTAATGCGTTACTGTAATGTAATATAAATATTAGCTACATCCCTATTTCCCCTATTTGTATCTGTTTGCCCTTCTGCCGCGTGGTACTTTGTTGGAAATTATTATATTAACATTTACATTTTGAGGCTGAAATGATGTCGTGTAATTTTCGTAGAAAATGTTTAAGTATGCGGATTTTCTTTTAATTGTTGGCAGGTGTGTCGCATCCACAGAAATATAAATTACGGCACCAGAACGTAAAGGGTTGCCTTCAATAAGCTAAAGCTTGCGCGTGATCACGCTACGAGGCAGGTTATAGCGACCCGCCCCATCGCAAAGTTTTTACAACTTGTGCAATATGGAGGGAAGATTTTTTATAAAACAGGGTGGCAGACATCCACGCGCAAACTGACACCATGAATTGATCACGCGATTCTAGACACCCTAGCGTAGAAATGATCGCTTTTTAATGCAAACAAAACGGCTGTTTCATAGAAATTGCAATACCTACGCGGTTTAAATGTATGGAACAGCAATTTTCAACGCCAGACAATTTATGCATAGTGTACTGAATCCATCTTAACAGGGTGCGAGGCGAAGTCCCTGACGCCCTGTAAACGAATGTTAAATAGTAACGTATTACAAGTCTAATATTAATGGAATAATTCCCATTATTAATGGTCGAAACTGCATCAGAACCCGTTGCGTAGGTAGAAGAACAACACAGTCACAGAGACAGACATGAAATGCGATGTATAATATTAGTATATTAAATTAGATTTATAGATGGGCTAGGCTTACCTAAGAGAATAAAATATACTTCTTTGTGCAGTATCATTATTGACTACGTTACTAACGGTGAAGTTATCGGCCTAGAACTGGTAGCTCCAGGCGCTGTTGAAGAATGGAAGCGTGCTCTGGGCGCAACTAACCCCGCTGAGGCGGCTCCTGGCACGCTCCGGAAAATGTATGGAGAAAATATACTTAAAAACGTCGCGCATGCAGTAGACACGAGGAAAGACGCTATCATTGTGCGTAATATGTAACTTGCCATTATATAGCATATCGCGTCTTAGTCTCTAAGACTCGATTTCTACTTACCTACGACTTGTAAACAACGGGACTACACTATATAAGTCCGGGTACAACTTTTTCATAAACAAAGTGCCTTATTAACGTAAGTCCCAGCTACATGTCACCGCCGCGACGTCGAGCTGTAAAAATGGCCGATGCGACGTCGCGTCGTTGAATGCATGACGTCTAGTGAAAATTAACAATGAAACACGTGAGAAACTTTGCTCCAGAACATATTCATATTCATATTCATTTAATTGCGTTCCACAAGGTAAAAACAAAGATGTTAACAAAAGGCTTAGAGCTAAGAGCCGTTGTAGACCCTGTTAGGGCACAGCAAAATGTATTATTAATTGATAACTATTTCTTAACAATAAACTTAGCAACTAAAATTTAAAAATTAAAATAAAATTATACATTAACATTACACATTACTTAATTCAATTTGGATAACAATTTAATAACATAAATAATAATTGGAAAGCTATTTTAATTAAACATTTACAATTTAATAAAGTTATATTTAGGTAATTATCACAAAAATGTATTTAGTAAGAGATCATTTTTTTTTTAAATTACAAATTAATTATTACTGATATTTGGTTTCACGTGTATCACAATTTGAGACAATTTATATTTTATAAATAACTTGTTGTACCCATATTTAGTAGTCTTATAATCCTCAATTAAATAATCTTCTCGAAATACAACTATATAGTTAAAGAAATATTACTTAAAACAGAAAACATTTATTCCAATTATGGTTTATCATTGAAGTATTCATTTATATTATAATAACTCTTGTCCAACAGAAATAGCTTTAGTTTATTAATAAATATGTTGGATTTATTTATATTTCTTATTTTTTCTGGTAACTTATTATACATTTTTATCGACATGACATAGGTACTTGTAGAGTGCATTTTTAATCGGGATGTAGGTATATTTAATCTATTTTTATGCCTTAAAGTAAATTTGGTTTGTAGATCTTCTCTTTTTGTGTAGAATTCTGGGTATCTACGTACAAATTTACAGAGTTCAAAAATGTAGATGCCTGGTAGGGTTAAAATTTTCAATTCTTGGAAGTGAGGTTTACAGCTATCAGTTTGTTCAATATTTACTAAAATTCTAACAAGTTTTTTTTGTAGGGTGAATAGTGTAGGTGCGTCTGTACTATTTCCCCATAATATGACACCGTATTTAAGCCATGCATAGGCATATGCATAATATGTTACTAACGCAGTATTAATGTCTGTGGTTTTTTTTATTTCCTGTAGGGCGTAAGAGAATTTTGATAACTTTGCTTTTAATTTTTGGATATGCGACTTCCAATTGATGTGTGTGTCTATGTCTAGGCCCAATAGGGTGAAATTATTTACAACTTCTAACTTATAATTTTCATAACTGAAACTTACTGTTATAGGTTTTTTTTGTTGTGGGTGGTATGTCATTATTTTTGTCTTGTTAAAGTTAATTTCTAGGTTATGTTCCGTCATCCAATGTGTTGTAGCGTCAAGTATTGAATTTAGTTTGTCGTTAAGGTTGATATTAGTGTCACATGAGGCAAGAATGGATATGTCATCCGCAAACAAAACACAAGGTTCACTGATGTGCTTCGGGAGGTCATTGATGTATACTAAGAATAGGAAACAGCCTATTACACTGCCCTGTGGGATTGAAGCGGTGATTGGCATGTTTTCGGATCGGAACAATTCTATTTCGTTCGTTTTTTGGTTAAAAAATTCTAATTCCACTAATTGCTCTCTATGCTGTAAATATGATGCGAACCATTCATGACATTTACCACGGATCCCTATGCCATATAATTTATTTAGTAAAATGTTGAATTGTACTTTGTCGTAAGCTTTTGTCATATCTAGCAGTAATCCTATTGCATATTGCATATTGCATATTGCATATTGCATAACATAATGAAGTCAGTTCATGTCTAGATATGGGCCCACATCCGACGAAAAACCAATAAAATATTCTAATAATATACGGTGTACCCGTGAACACCGGGTATTATTAGAATATTTTATTGGTTTTTAGTGAGGTAATATTTTATTTGTTGAGTTTCTTGATATAAAATGCGGCGTTAGTTCCGATTCTGACCACGCGCCCAATGATTCTTGATTTATTTTCAAGTGAAGTTATAGAGTGCGTCAGGTCTTAACTTTCCTCCTTAAATACCATTCCAATAACTTTACAGTCATTGGAAGGATTTTTTGGAGACGACAATGGCAAGCCACGAATACCATTCAGAGCAACATTCCATAACTGCACTTGTTGTGTGATCAAACCGCATGCGATTCTAGATGGCAACATTGGCTTCATTATCGAACATATTGCCACTTCAGACAAGTTCTACGTATCCGCCATGGCTATGTTCTCCTTGAATATAGCCAACGCTAAGGAGTTCTATGAAGTTTATTATGGAGTTTTGCCCACCTATGAGGTTAATATTTCTTTGTTACTGGTATTTTCTACTCGTAAGCTGGGTTCACAATGGGAGTCTAGCGCAGTTGGCTGGAAAACCTCGCGGCTTAATGTCAATAATCAAAGCTGGGCACAAGGCCGTTAAATTAATACCTACCTACTATTGTAAAGAATCAAGTTTGTCCAACAAAACAGACAGCTGTGCTCCTGGGGAGTTTGTTGCGCCACTTCTTCTTCCCAGCTAAAGCACTAGGAAGTGGCGAAGGGAGGGCGTTTTGGGGGACTGTCTTATGTTAATTTGACGTTTCGAAGAGTGCTGATTCTCAGCCTAATTTGAATAAATTACTTTTCATTTTGATTTTGAATTAAACAAACTTAACATTTTGTGTAACGGATTAGATTTAAAAAGTTAAACAATGTTAACGGAGTCATTAACTTGAGTTAACTTTTTTGTAATGTTAATTACCCACTATTGTATAGAATCAAGTTCTTCTAACTTAACAGACAGCTGTGCTGCTGGGGAGTTTGTTGCGCCACTTCTTCTTCCCAGCTAAAGCACTAGGAAGTCGTGAAGGGTGGGCGTTTTGGGGGGACTGTCTTATGTAATTTTGACGTTCAAAAAGTGCTGACTCTCAGCCTAGTTTGAATAAATGACTTTTTGATTTTGATTTTGATTCTGTGTATCGCAGTGGAACAATAATTATTATATATGTTATGATATATATTTATTATTGTGAATGAAACTTTGCAGGGCTAACATGACAAGCACGAGAGCTCTATCTCGATTTGTCCAAATTTGTCACGATTCTGACTTCATCCAAGTAGAGTTTGTTAAATAAGTTTTAATAATTGAATATATTTAATGAACAAACTGTTATTTCAGGCAATGTGTATACATCTGGCTGAAGGAAAATGTATAGCTTTGGAAGTTAAATGTAAGGATCCTAGTTTGAACGTTGTTTGTGAATTCAGAAAATTGTGCGGTCCCCGAGATCCGGTAAATTCTATTCTATTCTAAAACTATTTATTGTTTTATTTATTTTATTTTTCACTATTTACTTACGGCTAATTTTTCAATAATCTCAAACCCAGCTATAATTAATAATTTATAAATGTTATAATAAATCTTCAGTTTGAATCTATAGTGCTATAGATTAAAACTGAAGTTACCTAGACCTAGGTACCATTTCAGCTGAGAGTCCCAGTGGTCTTTCGGCTGAAATGATGATGATGATGGACATAAGCCTCCCCCAAGCACCGCCACTTCGATGGTTCTGTGCTTCTCGCTTCCAGCGGATTCCTGCGGCCTTCACCAGGTCATCGGTCCACCTTGTGGGAGGCCTTCCAACGGTACGTCTTCCAGTACGCGGTCGCCACTCCAAAACCTGTCAGCCCCGTCGGCCATATGTTCTGCGAGCACCTGCCCACTGCCACTTAAGTTTGGCAATTCTTCGGGCTATGTCGTTTACCTTGGGTCTCACACAGGATTATCTCTTACAGAATGTATGCCGCCAATTATACCCAGATTCTATAAGAGCCTTGTATGGGAAAACAATAGTGCACAATGCTGTGCATTGCACAGATTTGCCTGAAGATGGAGAATTGGAAGTTGAATACTTTTTCAAACTTTTAAGCAATGATAGAAAATCTACATCCGTTTTGTAATTTAATATTATAATAACGATTGTTTTACCTAATATTAGATCGTAATTAATAATTAAATTTTCTTTTAATTATTAGATTTTTTATTGGTCATTTTTACTGCCTTTGGTTTACTGGTTGCAAGCGCTATTGATGAGAATGTGGTTTTGGGTTCGATTCAGGTCTGGAAAAGTGTTAGGTTTCAGTAAGAATTTTCAGTAGCACCACGCAGCCTCGATTTATGCCCAGTACCGTCCGCCCTGTTGCATAGTACTTGAGCATAATTGGCGAAATATGGGTATATTATGGTACACCACTATGCCACTACCTGTGGGGAGAGCAGGCGTGGTGTAAGTTTTTTTTTAAATCACGTATTTTTTTTACTTACGCAAATCCAGACAACGGGCTGCCCCTTGTCTGGATTTGTGTCCTGTTTATAGCAATAGGCTATTGCACGGTTTGGATGTGAGTACCTGGGTACTATCCACTCTGTCTAGCATAATGTCCCCACTGTTGGGACACTGGCCTCGGTCTCTGTGAGAGGGATTGGGTCGTAATCCGCCACATGAGCCCAGTGCATTATGGGGGATGTCATGTGTTCGATTTTTTGAGAGCAGTGGTGATTAAATCATTTACACAAGTTAAGCACCTGCCCGAGTTCGAATTTAGAAAGAAAAGAAAGAAAGAAAGAATACCGTTTATTTGGACACAGTTCGTGAAACACAAAATAAATAACAAAAAAGTGAATATAATTAACTAGGTACAACAGTGTGTGCCTCACGGACGCGCCAAAAAGGTTCATTTCAGCATTAATGCCAGACAGATGCTGTCTGACGCTGGTTTTCTAATGAACCTTTAGGGACGAGTGACGAGGAACCAGATTTGAACCAGTGACCTACAACTCGTAACTTCGTACGCCGCGGTTGTTACCCCTGGGCTAGCACTGCTGTCTGCACTTCTAGTAGCACTTCGATAAATACACGTGTGATGGTATGGTTAATGTGTGGGTAATAACCACAAGCCGTGCGTGCCTGATTCAATTTCCCATGAGCCGAGCCTACTTTTAAGATTTTTGCGTTTAACTAGCCAATCAAATACTAGCTTCTCCAGCGCGATCGTCCAGCCACATAAAGCTATGACACAAAAGAGGATGTACTCAATTCAGAGGTGGAGGTGTTACTAGCTCAAAAAATAGAATCCCCTACATACTATTCCTGACGAATGGCTGTCACTAAAATAATATAACAGCAGATTGTAATCACACGGGATTTCTCATTAGCAGTCACATAATGATACTTATTTATTTTTAGGTACTAGTTGTCGCCCACGCCCAGTGGTCGAAATTCGACCATGTTTTTTTAATTAATTTATTGTATTTGCAGTGTGTATTACATAAAAATATTAGCTTTCTGCACTCCTCCATATGTGCATGTGGATTGAGAGATTTTTTCTTCTATGTTAACAAAAATCGAGGGAGATTTAGTAAAAACTAGTTAAAACATTATGGCGAAGTAAAAACTTTGTTTAACCTGAGATAAAAATGATATGGTCAATAAAGTGGATCACTCAAACCGCGCGCTTTACGAAAACGTCTTAATAATTTTTCTCTTCCAAAATTTCTTCTTCGATGTCATGTATTTAAACTGAAGTCAACAGTATCATCCAATAACTTATCAAGCTTTTATACTGAATTCAGCCAATTTATCATCATAGCTCCACTGACCTAGACAAGTTTTTACGATATCTTGAATAATTTGTGATCAAAATCAAATTAAATAAGAAATATGAATTGAAAAATATCTTTTTCAATTCATATTACTTATTTAATTCGTTAACAGTAAATGGAAATCCACCACACATAATTGTAAAATAAATTATTGCACCAGAAAGCTGCAATATTACTTATGTACAATATCAATTACTAAGCGATTGCACGCTAAGGGTAGTCCCTGTGGGGAACGAACCTTGGCTTAGGGCGTCGCTGGGGGGAGGACAGCAAGAAGTTGGCACAGGCTGGATCTGATCTGTCGGGAGGACACATCGTGGCACACGCTGGCAGAGTGTGCCGCTTGGGAGGAGCCGCACCGTGCCCTCATCTCAGGAGCCGGCAGTGACCTGTCGCTGCCGGCCGTTTTCGACTCGATGGTCGGCAGCGAGGAGTCCTGGGACGCGGTTTTTTCCTTCTGCGAAATAGTCATGTCGCAGAAGGAGGCTGCGGAGAGGGAGCGAGAGATTGCTTCCGCTAACCCGATCCACAGAAGACTCACCGGGCGTCGGCGGAGGGCGGATAACGCCCTTTTCCAGCCCTCCTAAATGGGTTCAGGGGCGACAGATCTGGGGGAATCTGTCACTTCTTTCTTACTGTACTGGACCCGAGATGGCGGCGCGTAGTGTTCCACGCGCGCCTCTCTATGACGTAAGGGGGGAGTTTATCACCTCACTCCCCCCTATCGCGAGGTGGCCTGCAAAGGCGGGCCGGCACTAACCGGGGATTGCGGAAGTCACACTAGTTCCTGTGATCCCCGGTGCAAGTGAGAGACGGAACACCGGGGTGATTTTAGTCAGTGAGAGTCTGAAAGACTCCTCCGCCCTCCTTGGGGCGGAGGACATCCATGAGGATTTCCCCCGTATTAAAAAAAAAAGGCTGGATCTGATATGGACGATTATTATTACGGATGCGGGCTGGCATTTCGTCGAGCAAGGGTCGGGGGGGTAGTCGTGTTTGTCGAATCCAATCAATAAATAAACGTATTAATAATAAATAAATAAGAATTTATGACGGTAGTTGATCAAAACAGTCTCACAAGATAAAAAAAATCACATCTACCCTACTTAGTTTTTTCCTTTAAAAAAGAATGAACCATGATATTTCTTAAAGTGTGACCCTTTTAACAGCAGAAGATATGCAAAGTTATAGTAAAAAACAATTAACAATTTTGGATACAATCTCAGTCTACCTACGAAGTATATATAAGTAGAAAGAGGTCGAAGTATGGAACACTCAGACGGCATATTGGAGGAAAAAATAAAGGTTATTTTCTTCCTTCAGCTTATAAGTTTTCGTTTCGGGTTTTCGAATCGTTGAAGGAGCGCCTGTTTGGCCGCCTGAAGAAAGTACTTAATAGTCTTTTATCAGGCGGGTACAAGGTGCGCGCCTTCAACAGATGGGTCATGCCGGTTTTGATGTACTCTTTCGGCATACTCAAATGGACTCAGACCGAACTCGACGCCCTGGATAGAAGGGTCCGTACGCTGCTGACTGCATATCGAATGCTTCACCCACGGTCATCGGTAATGAGACTGTATATCCCGCGAAAGTATGGAGGTCGAGGGTTCTTAAACGCTAAGACTCTCCACAATCGCGAGATATGCAGTCTCAGGGAATATTTCCTGGGAGCCGACGTGGAGATGCATCGAGATGTGGTCGCGGTGGACAAGGGCCTTACCCCGCTCTCCTTGGCTAAAGAGAACTGGCGCAAACCTGTAGTGCTTGACACTAAAGATCGCATGGAAGTATGGCAGAGTAAGGAGCTTCACGGACGCTTTTTCCGGGCCCTACATGGACGCGATGTAGACCTACTAGCGTCCGTAGCCTGGCTGCGTTTCGGTGACCTCTTTGGAGAAACCGAAGGTTTTGTCTGTGCAATTATCTCTCATGCATCAGGCCATCATGCCAGATATATTTATTTCGTCATTTGTTACTGTCAGTGTCAAAAGGCAAAACGTCTATAGTTGAAGGTTAAAGTCAAAGAGTTTAATAATAATATTAATGGGAGGTTAAAGTTTAACTTTCAGTCACAGAGTCTTTTAACAAACTTAATACATTTTAAAGTATCCCTTTAAACATTACAGCTATTTTATAAGCAATATACCTAAGATTGTATTATTCGTATTAAGAAATCTTTACCTACATTAAGTAGGAAATCTACTTTTGTTTTTGTGCTGACTACAAATCGACGCCCTCGCTACGTCCTCGGTCGAAATTAAACAAAAATGGTAACATATTTATCTTGAGATACGTATTTTGAAAAATTTACAGATAAAAAGGAAAGCTACGTAGCATCTACTCCAGAAAGAAGTTAAACATCTATTTTTTTAAACTGATCAGAGGGTTGTGTTATATTTTGAAATTTAGATCAAATCAGACTGGGCAAAGCTGAACTTTGTATAGGCCCGGGTTCCTGGGAAGGTCTAGTTCCATTTACCTACCTACCTGAGGCTTCGACAGGCTCCTATAAAGGTAAACGCGTACTTATCAGAGCCGGAGGAAGCGAAGGAGCCGAAAAATCGAAATTTTAATTCTTAAGTTCTTGTATGAAATCGCGCTTATATGAGCCGCGACGCAACAGCGCAACGCAACTTTCTTAGAATAATTTCCATGAAAAATTCATGGAAATTTATCAACAAGTGTCGAGTCGGGCTTGTCTCAAGAAGCCTGTATTCGGTATTTACAATCGATTAATGGTTTCCTTGTCCATACAGATCAAATAGCGCGTCCATTACTTTTTACTTTATTTATTACTCAATACAAAATATGAAATTCATTTCAATTGAAACGTTTATATCATACTATCTCCTTTGTTTCAGGTTTACGATTACTTTGATAAATACACATTTTTGTGCGAAATGTATAACGTAGACTCCGACGCTATTGTGGAATTAGTGCTTCATTTTTTTCCATTCGATAATTCATGTCAAGTAATAAACCCAGAAAAAGGCAAAAACTTACTTAGAAGATTACACGCGCCATACCTTACACTAGAAATGTTACAAATTGGGAATGTTGTCAATGTATTTTCAAAACTACTTCTTATAAAAGACTGCGCCCCAGCCACCATGAGGACTTTGTTTAATAAAAGTGAAAGGTAATATTTAAATTTGGTATGTAATAGATAGGCTCAGTGGTTAGGAAAGGGTTGCCCCGGGTTTTCCTTCATCCTTCGCCTCTTTGGCGGCTTACCTACGCCACATCAACTCCTGCAGAACGCTGCACTGTCCAAGCTATACCACGGCGCAGCACCTGTGTACCGTGCGGTGTAGTCTAGGCGGTTGCCACGCCTATATGGTACAGGAATTATCCGGCCGGCTGCTCACAATTGGAAATTGAGAGCGTCATGCCATCTCCAGCCAGTTCTTCATAGCGGGCTTTAACCTACTGTCGCTACAGCGGCGTGCTTGTAGGTTGCCAACTTAGGCCACGTAGGTACGTTCACATAGACGTAAAAATATCGCAGCGGGATTTTATCACGCTCTGGAATACTAAGCAGAATGGCTAAGCAGTGCGTTGAAGATTCAATGGGCGATATTAAGTCGTGCCAGCGACACAAAGATGAAAATGGTATTTCAACACTTTTTATATGGGATCCGGAGGAAGATTTTACGGGTCTTGGTAATGTCGACTCACCAACTAAAACAATTAAAACTCTACTTTCTTTCAGTACTTTTGCTCTGATTAAACCTGTTTCACCAAGTAAACACGGAAAAATTATAGAATTTATTATGAAGAGGGGATTCCGCATCGTTCGTATGAAAAACGCAAAGCTTAATAAAGAATTTGCTATGGATCTTTATAAGCGTTTGGGCGGAAGCAACGTGCTCCCGTAAGTGAATCCCTGTTAGGAGTTACCACACGTATTAATGTTACATTACATTTTAAGGCAAGGCTCGTAATCGTTGTTATCATAATAACTTCACACCTCATTAATGAAGGAATTTTACCCAAAACTACTTCTATAGCACTTGTTTCTCCATGTTTCCATCGATTTTTCATTTTTCGATTATTACATATTCATAAATCTGTATACCGGAGGTATACTATCCTAAGTCCAATTTTTTTATTGGACTTAAAATAGTATACCACTAAGTAGATCTATAAATGTTTGTTTCAAGGACATTACAAAGTGAATGTCGAAAAAAATGGACTTAGGATAGTATATCTCCGGTATACAGAAAATATATTTTTGCACAATTTATTACCCTAAGTGGACATTACAATATATAAGGCCGCCAGTAATGCGTTACTGTAATATAATATAAATATTAGCTACATCCCTATTTGCCCTATTTGTATCTTTGTTTGCCCTTCTGCCGCGTGATACTTTGTTGGAAATTATTATATTAAAATTTACATTTTAAGGCTGAAATGATGTCGTGTAATTTTCGTAGAAAATGTTTAAGCATGCGGATTTTCTTTTAACTGTTGGCAGGTGTGTCGCATCCACAGAAATTTATTTGTTTTATTTATTTATTTATTTACATACATACGCTACCATTACAGTGTCCCCAATTCGGTAGTGTAGTTAACAATTCATGCAATAATTTACTCCACAAATATCCATGTCGCATATAACTTACAAATTAATAACATAGCACGTGTAACGTTACTCTTGCGAACTCGCTCAGTAAACATGGAAAAAGATCAATTCTGTCGGCAACCAAATTTAGTGTTCGCATTGTTCGCATCAGGGGGACGTTGTCTAACAGTTTAGTTCGACCGCGCGGCACCACGAACAAGTTGGGCCGTCGTCGGCGCTGCACGTACCCATCTGGCACACACAGGCCTATCCACTGTAGCACACTAGGATTATTTATGTTGCCCCGGAATACTACAAGGATATACGACGCCAATGCCAGATTCCTCCTTGTTTCCAACTTGTTGTATCCCACCATACCTAACACAAACAAGGTTGGATACATCAAGGGGTAAAAGGGATATACTCCATATTGCCTTAAATATAAGTATCTTGTAAATTTATTCTGTTTTCTGTTTATTCTGTTGTTTAATTTTTTCTTAATAAATACTTTAACCCCCTCCAACATAAGACTATATTTAGTCTCATGTGGAGCCCATACTGCTGCATTACCCTCCATCTGACTCCGTATTAGAGCGTCATACAATGCCGAAATGGCTTTAATATTTGTGAAACCAGCCGCTCTGCGCAGCACAAATCCCAGTCGCTTGTATGCCTTTTTACAGACATTGATAATATGCTCCCGGAATCTCAATTGAGTATCCATACGAACACCAAGATCTCGCACTGCCTCCTCCCGTTTCATCGGCACGTCGCCCACTTTGTAGCTGTGATGGAGTGGTACTCTTGCACGACTGTATGTTAGGACTGAACATTTCGTGACATTGAACTGCAGCTTGTTCTTTCGACTCCACTCAACTACTCGATCAATGTCTTGCTGAAGGCGATGACAATCGCCCTCGTTTTCGATAGCCAACAGCAACTTAAGGTCGTCTGCAAATAGTAGACATATGGCATCTCTTATTACTTCCGGCAAGTCATTGATCATTATTATGAATTCTAACGGCCCTAAACTGCTACCTTGACTCACGCCAGACCTAGTGAAATAAGGCTGCGACCGGAATCCACAGTACTCTACATACTGTTTCCTGTCCCTCATATACCTCGCAAAGAATTGGAGCAATTTAGGTGTGCAGCCAACTTTCGCTAACTTTGATAATAACACATCGTTATCCACCAGGTCAAACGCCTTCTTAAAATCAAAGTCGGCGGTGTCCACCTATACCCCTGCATCAATATGAGGAACTAGGTATGTCATGGCACTCAAAAGGTTACTGGTCGTGCTACGCGCTGGTCGGAAGCCGTGTTGGGCGTCGGACAGTTGCGGTGCTACTTGATCCTGGACATCTCGTTGAATTGCAGACTCAAACACCTTCGCTAGTGTCGATAGAATCGCCACCACTCTAAAAGACTCGACCACTGTTCCGTTGTCCCCCTTTGGTATAGGAATTACACGAGTGACCTTCCAACGTTCTGGGAAGTACGATGATTTTAGGCATAAGTTAAACATGTGTAGGAGCGGCTCCGTTAATACCGAGCGTCAGTCTCGCATTATAAATGCCGGAATACCAGTTCGAGCTGCGCTTGGCAAGCGCAGCTCGCACTTGGTCGAGTGTCAGTCGTGAGACGTGCACCCGCGTGCTGCTTGCGCCCCCCGCCTCCACCGCCTCATTCACGTCAAGCCGCGCCGGCTCCTCACTATACACAGAATAGAAAAACTTTGCAAATACCGTCACACAATCTGAGTCTGATAACAGTACCCCTTCTTTCATAATTTTATTACATTTAGCGGATCTCTTTTTTTCCCCTAATATAGTCCCAAAAAGACTTAGGATCCATTGCTAAGTTATTCTGCACTCGATCTTGATGATTTGAGTACTCCCGGTGAATACTTTCTTTAATCCGTACTTGGCATGTAGAAAAAGCATTGTAATCCACGGGCGATCCTGTCGATTTATACCGTTTATGAAGTCTCGCCTTTAATTGCATATCAGCAATTACTTCTTTCGTATACCACTCTGGATAGCAATACCTACGATTTACAGGTTTAGGCTGTTTTTTAGGTACACAATTATCGACTACACTAAACGTTGTAAAAATATAAATTACGGCACCAGAACGTAAAGGGTCATGTATTTATGGTTACCTTCAATAAGCTAAAGCTTGCGCGTGATCACGCTACGAGGCAGGTTACAGCGACCCGCCCCTTCGCACCGTTTTTACAAATTGTGCAATATGGAGGGAAGATTTCTTTATAATATTGGGTGGCAGACATCGATGCGCAAACTGAAACCATGAATTGACCACGCGCACACCCTAGCGTAGAAATGATCGCTTTTTAATGCAAACAAAACGGCTGTTTCATAGAAATTGCAATACCTACGCGGTCTAAATGTACGGAACAGCAATTTTCAACGCCAGAGGATTTATGCATAGTGTACTGAAAACAGGATGCGAGGCGAAGTTGCTGTCGCCCTGTAAACGAATGTTAAATAGTAACGTATTACAAGTCTTCCGGAATAATTCCCATAATTAATGGTCGAAACCGCATCAGAACCCGTTGCGTAGGTAGAAGAACAACACGGTCACAGAGACAGACACGAAATGCGATGTATAATATTAGTATATTATATTAAATTTAAAGATGGGCTAGGCTTACCTAAGAGAATAAAAGATACTTCTTTGTGCAGTATCATTATCGACTACGTTACTAACGGTGAAGTTATCGGCCTGGAACTGGTAGCTCCAGGCGCTGTTGAAGAATGGAAGCGTGCTCTGGGCGCAACTGACCCCGCTGAGGCGGCTCCTGGCACGCTCCGGAAAATGTATGGAGAAAATATACTTAAAAACGTCGCGCATGCAGTAGACACGAGGAAAGACGCTATCATTGTGCGTAATATGTAACTTGCCATTATATAGCATATCGCGTCTTAGTCTCTAAGACTCGATTTCTACTTACCTACGACTTGTAAACAACGGGACTACACTATATAAGTCCGGGTACAACTTTTTCATAAACTACAAAGTGCCTTATTAACGTAAGTCCCAGCTACATGTCACCGCCGCGACGTCGAGCTGTAAAAATGGCCGATGCGACGTCGCGTCGTTGAATGCATGACGTCTAGTGAAAATTAACAATGAAACACGTGAGAAACTTTGCTCCAGAACATAATGAAGTCAGTTCATGTCTAGATATGGGCCCACATCCGACGAAAAACCAATAAAATATTCTAATAATATACGGTGTACCCGTGAACACCGGGTATTATTAGAATATTTTATTGGTTTTTAGTGAGGTAATATTTTATTTGTTGAGTTTCTTGATATAAAATGCGGCGTTAGTTCCGATTCTGGCCACGCGCCCAATGATTCTTGATTTATTTTCTAGTGAAGTTATAGAGTGCGTCAGGTCTTCGCATAGTCATTATTTTATTTCGCATGCAACCATATTTGTACGCCTCTTGGCATAACATAGCGACCTATGACTCTAATTTAAGAACTGTATACACTACCTATGTTACACAAATAAAAATGATTTGATTTGATTTGATTTAACTTTCCTCCTTAAATACCATTCCAATAACTTTACAGTCATTGGAAGGATTTTTTGGAGACGACAATGGCAAGCCACGAATACCATTCAGAGCAACATTCCATAACTGCACTTGTTGTGTGATCAAACCGCATGCGATTCTAGATGGCAACATTGGCTTCATTATCGAACATATTGCCACTTCAGACAAGTTCTACGTATCCGCCATGGCTATGTTCTCCTTGAATATAGCCAACGCTATGGAGTTCTATGAAGTTTATTATGGAGTTTTGCCCACCTATGAGGTTAATATTTCTTTGTTACTGGTATCTTCTACTCGTAAGCTGGGTTCACAATGGGAGTCTAGCGCAGTTGGTTGGAAAACCTCGCGGCTTAATGTCAATAATCAAAGCTGGGCACAAAGCCGTTAAATTAATGCCTACCTACTATTGTAAAGAATCAAGTTTGTCCAACAAAACAGACAGCTGTGCTGCTGGTGAGTTTGTTGCGCCACTTCTTCTCAGCTAAAGCACTAGGAAGTGGCGAAGGGAGGGCGTTTTGGGGGACTGTCTTATGTTATTTTGACGTTTCGAAGAGTACTGATTCTCAGCCTAAATTGAATAAATTACTTTTCATTTTGATTTTGAATAAACAAACTTAACATTTCGTGTAACGGATTAGATTTAAAAAGTTAAACAATGTTAACGGAGTCATTAACTTGAGTTAACTTTTTTGTGTATCGCAGTGGAACAATAATTATTATATAAGTTATGAAATATATTTATTATTGTGAATGAAACTTTGCAGGGCTAACATGACAAGCACGAGAGCTCTATCTCGATTTGTCGAAATTTGTCACGATTCTGACTTCATCCAAGTAGAGTGTGTTAATTAAGTTTTAATAATTGAATATATTTAATGAACAAACTGTTATTTCAGGCAATGTGTATACATCTGGCTGAAGGAAAATGTATAGCTTTGGAAGTTAAATGTAAGGATCCTAGTTTGAACGTTGTTTGTGAATTCAGAAAATTGTGCGGTCCCCGAGATCCGGTAAATTCCATTCTATTCTAAAACTATTTATTGTTTTATTTATTTTATTTTTCACTATTTACGTACGGCTAATTTTTCAATAATCTCAAACCCAGCTATAATTAATAATTTATAAATGTTATAATAAATCTTCAGTTTGAATCTATAGTGCTATAGATTAAAACTGAAGTTCTAGGTACCTAGGTACCATTTCAGCTGAGAGTCCCAGTGGTCTTTCGGCTGAAATGATGATGATGATGGACATAAGCCTCCCCCAAGCACCGCCACTTCGATGGTTCTGTGCTTCTCGCTTCCAGCGGATTCCTGCGGCCTTCACCAGGTCATCGGTCCACCTTGTGGGAGGCCTTCCAACGCCTACGTCTTCCAGTACGCGGTCGCCACTCCAAAACCTGTCAGCCCCGTCGGCCATATGTTCTGCGAGCACCTGCCCACTGCCACTTAAGTTTGGCAATTCTTCGGGCTATGTCGTTTACCTTGGGTCTCACACAGGATTATCTCTTACAGAATGTATGCCGCCAATTATACCCAGATTCTATAAGAGCCTTGTATGGGAAAACAATAGTGCACAATGCTGTGCATTGCACAGATTTGCCTGAAGATGGAGAATTGGAAATTGAATACTTTTTCAAACTTTTAAGCAATGATAGAAAATCTACATCCGTTTTGTAATTTAATATTATAATAACGATTGTTTTACCTAATATTAGATCGTAATTACTAATTACATTTGCTTTTAATTATTAGATTTTTTATTCGTCATTTTTACTGCTTTTGGTTTACTGGTTGCAAGCGCTGTTGATGAGAATGTGGTCTTGGGTTCGATTCAGGTCTGGAAAAGTGTTATAAGGGTTCCAGTAAGAATTTTCAGTAGCAGCACGCAGCGTCGATTTATGCCCAGTTCCGTCCGCCCTATTGAATAGTAGTTGAACTTTTTTGCATAGTACTTAATTGGCGAAATGTGGGTATATTATGGTACACAGTATGGTAACAGGCGTGGTGTAAGTTTTTGTAAATCACGTATTTTGCAGTACCTACTTTACTTACGCGAATACAGACAACGGGCTGTCCCTTGTCTAGATTTGTGTCCTGTTTATAGCATTACGCTATTGCACGGTTTGGATGTGAGTACCTGGGTACTATGCACTCTGCCTAGCATAATGTCCCCACTGTTGGGACACTGGCCGCGGTCTCTGTGAGAGGGATTGGGTCGTAATCCGCCTCATGAGCCCAGTGCATTATGGCGGAAGTCATGTGTTCGAAATTTTGAGAGCAGTGGTGATCAAATAATTTACACAAGTTAAGCACCTGCCTGAGTTCGAATTTGAACCAGCGACCTACAACTCGTAACTTCGTACGCCGCGGTTGTTACCCCTGGGCTAGCACTGCTGTCTGCACTTCTAGTAGCACTTCGATAAATACACGTGTGATGGTATGGTTAATGTGTGGGTAATAACCACAAGCCGTGCGTGCCTTATTCAATTTCCCATGAGCCGAGCCTACTTTTATGATTTTTGCGTTTAACTAGCCAATCAAATACTAGCTTCTCCAGCGCGATTGTCCAGCCACATAAAGCTATGACACAAAAGAGGATGTACTCAATTCAGAGGTAGCGGTGTTCCTAAGCTATCCTAGCTTGAGACGCTAGCTTACTAGCTTAAATACATGCCTAGAAATAAAGCTTGCTTACTAACTAGTGTCCTGTATCTCGGACATTATACAGTATTTTAACTAGCGCGTATGTTTGCATATTCTCACTTTTAGCCGATCAAGTTCTCAAAGAAGTGTGAAATGTAAGCAAATACAATAAAGATTTCCTTGAATTGGTCGCTTGTCACCATTGGGACCCAGGAGCGATCATGAGTTATTTTCTTTCGTTGAGCCGTGTCGCGGTCCTCAGCATTGAGAGAACAACGAAGAAGAAGAATGTAGGTACTTAAATTACAGATGTACCTATTGATCGACTGATGTACCAACAAGTTATAGTCTAAATAAACAAAGTTGAATTATTTTGTGGAGGACAATACGTATATACTATTGACTTTACGAATCCATTATTATCCAAATACCAATACAGTAGGTACACAGTCAGAGTGAGCAAAGCCGCGGGCTCAGGTAGTGTTTACTATTAAGGTGTCGAAATCGTAAGGTATATCACAACACACTGTACCTACTAAAATAACAGCCACGTCTTTATAAAACTTGAGTACGTGTATAAGTACTGCCTTTGTTGTATTGGACAGTTATCCGAGACTGAGAAGCAGCTCATGCTCGTCCTGAAGTCGACACCCGCAATCTTTTTCGTTCTCGCGTAAACTCTAAAAGTTAGTTGACCTTTTTCTACTTCAGCTGTGAACTAGAATTTAAAACGATAAAACTCTTACACATCCAAAAAATATATAACGTTCAAATGGTGGGCAGTGTTCTACCTAATACCTAGTACACAGTCCTCCAAAAGTAATGACAACACTGATACACTGACATATTATTCCTGACGAATGGGACAGCCATTCGTCAGGAATAATATGTAACTAAAATAATATAACAGCAGATTGTAATCACACGGGATTTCTCATTAGCAGTCACATAATGATACTTATTTATTTTTAGGTACTAGTTGTCGCCCACGCCCAGTGGTCGAAATTCGACCATGTTTTTTAAATTAATTTATTGTATTTGCAATGTGTATTACATAAAAATATTAGCTTTCTGCACTCCTCCATATGTGCATGTGGATTCAGCGACTTTTTTTCTATGTTAACAAAAATCGAGGAAGATTTAGTAAAAAATAGTTAAAACATTATGGCGAAGAAAAAAATTTGTTTAACCTGAGATAAAAATGATATGGTCAATAAAGTGGATCACTCAAACCGCGCGCTTTACGAAAACGTCATAATAATTTTCCTCTTCCAAAATTTCTTCTTCGATGTCATGTATTTAAACTGAAGTCGACAGTATCATCCAATAACTTATCAAGCTTTCGTTAGCCTCTTATATACCGAATTCAGTCAATTTATCATCATAGCTCCACTGACCTAGACAAGTTTTTACGATATCTTGAATAATTTGTAATCAAAATCAAATTAAATAAGAAATATGAAATCAAAAATATCTTTTTCAATTCATATTACTTATTTAATTCGATTTTGTACGTTCCTCGCGGTTTTATACGTTAACAGTTAACGGAAATCCACCATACATGATGAAATAAATGATTGCACCAGAAAGCTGCAATATTACTTATGTACAATATTAATTACTATGCGATTGCACGCTAAGAGCACCCTCTGTGGAGAACGAGCCTTGGCTTAGGGCGTCGCTGGGGGGAGGACAGCAAGAAGTTGGCACAGGCTGGATCTGATATACGGCTCCCTGTCGTTTCGGGTGACACAGGTGCTCTCGGGGCATGGTTGCTTCGGGAAGTACCTGTGTCGCATAAACAGGGAGCCGGACGCTCGGTGTCACCACTGCGTCGACTGTCGGGAGGACACGGCGTGGCACACGCTGGCAGAGTGTGCCGCTTGGGAGGAGCCACGCCGTGCCCTCATCTCAGGAGTCGGCAGTGACCTGTTGCTGCCGGCCGTTGTCGACTCGATGGTCGGCAGCGAGGAGACCTGGGACGCGGTGGTATCCTTCTGCGAAACAGTCATGTCGTAGAAGGAGGCTGCGGAGAGGGAGCGGGAGATTGCTTCCGCTAACCCGATCCGCAGCAGACGCACCGGGCGTCGGCGGAGGGCGGATAACGCCCTCTTCCAGCCCCCCTAAATGGGTCCAGGGGCGACAGATCCGGGGAAATCTGTCGCCCTCTACTTGTTAGGACCCGAGATGGCGGCGCGTAGTGTTCCACGCGCGCCTCTATATGACGTAAGGGGAGAGTTTAACACCTCACTCCCCCCCTATCGCGAGGTGGCCCGCAGAGGCGGGCCGGTACTAGCCGGGGATCGCGGAAGTCACACTAGTTCCCGTGATCCCCGGTGCAAGTGAGAGACGGAACACTGGGGTGGTTTTAGTCAGTAAGAGTCTGACAGACCCCTCCGCCCTCCCCGGGGCGGAGGACATCCATGAGGATTTCCCCCCGTAATAATAAAAAAAAAAGGCTGGATCTGATATGGCTGGCATTTCGTCGAGAAAGGGTCGGGGGGGGGGGGAGTCGTGTCTGTCGAATCCAACCAATAAATAAACGTTAAAAATAAGAATTTATGACGGTAGTTGATCAAAACAGTCTCAAAAAATAAAAAAAGTCAGATCTACCCTACTTAGTCTTTTCCTTTAAAAAAGAACGAACCATGATATTTCTTAAAGTGTGGTGGCCCTTTTAACAGCAGAAGATATGCAAAGTTATAGTAAAAAACAATTAACAATTTTGGATACAATCTCAGTCTACCTACGGAGAAAAAATTAAGGTCATTTTCTTCCTTTAGCTTATAAGTTTTGTCACACTCATTCTTTTAACAAACTGACTCTAGTTTAGTCATATTACACAACAAAAATAATACGTATTTATTGAACGCGTCGTAGTAGACCACTCATAAGGCCCGTGTGCGGAATGAGTGATCCGAATTAATCCCAATAAATTTGTAATGAGACGTGCAAGTGAATTCTCAAATTGTTAATAGATTTTAACTATTTAAAAAAAAATCGATACTGAAAGAAGAAGTGCAAACGTTGTATCGTCTGAGATATACATTATGACGTTTTCGTAAAGCGCGCGGTTTGAGTGATCCATTTTATTGACCATATCATTTTCATCTCTGATTTAACAATTTTTTACTAAATCTTTCCCGATTTTCGTTAAGATTGAAAAAAGGATCACTCAATCTACATGCACATCTTCTGCATATAAACCGTGACTGTGCCAAATTTCATACTCATCCTCCGTCCGCGTGATTTTCGTAAAAAGTGGTACATACAAAGTTGTTGCTTCACGTATTAACACATAGAACAAAGGTAACCATAGATTACAGAACGAGTCTAAACTTCATGTTTTTCAGTGTACGGTCCAGGAACGATCAATTGAAACTAGCAAAATGTTAAAAAAAATATCACAAAATATATGAATAATGTTGGAGAATTTAGGTTTGTTAACCAGTCATCGAATTATGCTATTTGCTTTATTGAAAGTTGAAAGTCCCAATGCAGGGAGGGGCAAAGGCCTCCCTCTCCTTTTCCACACAATTACTTATTGTACATGTTTGCAAATTTTTAATTAGTATAACCATTAACTGTTGTCATTAAATCATTAAGACTTTATTTCGCATCTTATTTCTCACTAATAATGGTCAAGAAAAAAGTTTTATTCTGTCTGGGATCCACACAGAACTTGCGTGGGTTATTTGAAATCTGACAGGATACGGGAAGCACACGTCTTTTTGAGGAGTGCCTAGATTATTTTGCATTCCCCTTCACGAGCGAGGAACGAGAATGTGGATGACACGCATAAAATTTTATCTGAAGTGGTAGTACTTCAAGCGTGGTTTTAAACGGTCGTGAAAATATTTTGGGAAAACTCGGAATGACCGAGTAAGTGAAAATGATTCCTCGTGTTCACTCGTAACGGCACTTTGAACTCATGTCGTTCGAAATTCTACTTTGCAGGTTGTGAGTAAAACTATGCGTGATTTTTTACAAAAGTTCATCCTATTCAAACGATGATAAATTAATCCCTACTTTTCTTTTGTTTTAGAATACTGTCAACGATTTCTGAGAGCACTGGCACCTCTGCTTTTGCAACCATCTGCGGAGGCATCGCAGCATTTGTGGTGGCCCTAATAATCGAACTTGAGGTGCTGGTGGAAATGATTTGCTAACCAGTCGTCGATACTCATTTAAAATTTAATTCAAAATTTTTGGCTCGTCTTGTTACAATATGCGGTAATCTAAACGGTTAAAATACAATATTGCTCATTCCTCTCACGTTAAGGTTCTAGGAGATGGTATTGTCACAATTGCCTCTGTCGTAACAGTCATAATTTTTAAATGTTTAGGGATAATTGTTCCATGTTTAGGCATATTTATTCAATGTTTTGACAACGAGTAATAAACGAGTACTCGGTGCATCTCTTGTAAAAAATATTTAGTAAGTAAAAAGAGAGGCCTATCTGGCCTATGCAGAGCAAAGGTAGCCTAGTGGTATCGCCACCAACTTACGAGTTTGTAGGTCGCGAGGTCGAACCCAAGCACTTGATTTTGTGTATTTATTTTCAACGGTGGGAGAAAACATCGTAAGGAAACTGGCATGTCCTAGAACTAAAAATTCGAAGACATGTGTCATCCACCAACCCGCACTGTGCCCGCGTGGTAGATTACAGAGGGCTGTAATCTACGACGTGGGGTCTCACAGAGAGGAGCCAGTTATTCACGCAGTGGGAACCTATATACGAGGGTCATTCAATAAATACTTAGCCTACAAAAAGTAAACGAAAATTTTGGAAAAGTGGGAATTTATTTTTCAACATAGTCTCCTTTTAGTTCGATACACTTAGCCCGGCGATGTTATATGTTGTCAAACTCTGCAAAATAGGCCTCCGTGGCGGCGATGACCTCCTCATTCGATCCATATCTATTCCCGGCGAGTGATTTTTTCAGATTAGGAAACAGAAAGAAGTCACAAGGGGCCAAATCTGGAGAATACGGTGGATGGGGCAGCAATTCGTAGCGTAATTCGACCAATTTGGCCATGGCAACGGCAGACGTGTGAACCGGTGCGTTGTCGTGGTGAAACAGCACTTTTTTCTTCGCCAGATGGGGTCGTTTTTTCTTTAATTCGGCGTCGAATCGGCCCAATAAATCGGCATAGTAAAGCCCTGTAATTGTTTTACCCTTCTTGAGGTAATCGATGTAGATCACACCTTGTGAATCCCAGAAAACGGTGGCCATAACTTTTCCGGCCGATTTTACAGTTTTCGCCTTCTTTGGAGCACGTTCCCCGGTCTGGATCCATTGTTTTGATTGCTCCTTGGGCTCTGGTGTGTACCAATGGATCCAGGTTTCATCGACGGTCACAAAACGACGCAAAAACTCCGCTGGATTCCGCTTAAACAGCGCCAAACACGTCTCCGATGTGGTCTCACGGTTGCGCTTGTTTTATGGTGTGAGTAAACGCGGCACCTATCGCGCCAACAGCTTTCTCATGCCGAGTTCCTCGTGAAGAATATGATGCACTGTTCCTTCTGAAATGCCTACAGTCTCAGCTAGCTCCCGAACCTTCAATCGGCGATCTGCCAATACGAGATCATGGATTTTTTTAATGTTTTCCTCCGTAGCAGCTGTTTTCGGTGCACCTGGACGTGGTTCATCAAAAACCGACGTAAGGCCACGTGCAAACTCGTTGAACCAATTCTTGACGGTGGCCATCGATGGAAAAGAGTCACCGTACACAGCATCCAAGTGCTCTTTGATTTCGATGCGCGTTTTCCCTTCCAAAAATAGGAATCGAATCACCGAACGATATTGCTCTTTTTCCATTTTTGTAAAACCGATCGACACGTTCGCTTCCATAAGTTGTCAAATTAAAACAAATGAAGGGATTGGAATGAAAATTTGAAAAAAGAGTTAAAAAAGAATGTGCTACACTGTGGTAAAACTCTTTTGAAACTACAGCGCCCTCTGGCGATGAGGCTAGGTACTTATTGAATGCACCTCGTAGCTGTAGGTGAAGTCAGCCTGTGGATAATGATGATGAAGGAAAAATCTCATTAAATTAGGAAATAGTAGTTGGGGTTTTATAGCATAAATTATAACAATATTTATTGTTTTAAACTTTGTTATTGATACAGCCGTATGTAATACGCACTCCCTTAGTCACTTTCCGAGCTAGAGATTCTTGCGTATCTTCTCTGAAAATAATATATATTTATTCTTTATTTCAGATTACAAGTAAGGTTTCACAATCCTTAAAGTATTAGTAACAATAACAGGTACCTAACAATGACTTAATGTTAGTACCAAACAAAAACAAATTAAACATTACGTGGCCCAACGCACGTTGGCACTTGCTTCCGTACCCATTGCATTATAAGGGGACTGTCTACTTTAATGTTCTTAAGATACTGTTGAAGCCTCCGCGCAACCTACCCATGATTGATGCTGGTCTCTTCCTCATAATGCCATGAAAATCATCAACAAGGGCTTCCACTAACATCTGAGAAGCGCTGCAGAAGCGCAGTAGCCGCGGTTTTAGGATGTTGGCTGAACATCCTAAAACCATGACTGTATTGTACGCCCAGGACGTTGTAGGCTTTCTTCGTATAGTTCACTTACAAGCTGCACGTGTAGAAGGCTAATTGGCAGTATGCCCTCATAGTGATAGTTGCTTAGCAAGTGACCAGAAAGCGAGGAGTGGTAACGGCCGCGACTTACGAGTTGTAGGTCGTAGGTCCGACCCCAGACAGGTGTTTTTTTTTTGGGTGGGCAATCATCCAATAACTTCTTCCGCTCTGGGTGGTGCAGGAGGGCGTGTCAGACTTTTACTGACTAAAACCCACCCGTGTTCGCTCAGTTGCCTGTGTGCCAGGGGCCGCGGTATATCTTTCGAACAACCCGCATTCCTGGCAGAGGTGCTTTACTGTTAATTATTTCATCACCACTGCTTTCAAAACGGTGAAGGAAAACATCGTGAGGAAATCGGCATGTCCTAGAACCAAAATTCGAATACATGTGACATCTACCAAATAGTACTGGGCCCGCGCGTGCTGGATTAATTAAGGCCCATTCCCTCTCGCAGAGAGGAGGCCTGTGTCTTAGCAGTGGGGACAATATAGGCTGATTATGGTGATGATGATGAAGTGACAGAAACATGAAAATAAATGCGTGGTGGAAGGCTAACGTCGTGATGGCCCTGTGGATAAGACCTTATGTTGGAAGTTCAAATGCTAATGTCTTCTCTGTATAAGCAGAGGCGTTTGCCCTGCTGTGGTACATGAATACGTCGGTGTATTCAGTTTGAAATCGTCAATTCGCTTTGAGTAAGCGTGGTGATCAATGTTCATGTCACACCGTTGCCCTGAGGTGGGACAATGATACCATCATCATCATCATTTCCGCCGAAACACGTCCACTGCTGGACATAGGTTTCCCCCAAGGGGTGGTTTTGCCATAATCGCCACGCTTGGCAGGCGGGTTTGGGTTTCGTAGTATGATGGTAAAATGCATAGAGAACACTGCTGCCCATTCTCTGGTAAGTCCCTTAGTCGCATTCTACGACATCCACGGGAAGAAATGGGATGGTGCTATTCTTTTACGTCCGGCACCAGGCGGAAGAGACAATAATATGCTAGTATTATTTGAGAAGATTTTACATACTCTAGTTCGCGGTGGACTAGTAACTTGTAGGCTAACGGGCCCCCCTAGTCTCTCTGCAATGGCCTCCATGGCGCCGGCCAATCGGTGGAGGGCCGCGGTGACATCCCGCTTGGCGTCGGTCTTCACTCGCTCCATATTGAGCAGAACCTCCGTAGCGTCACGGATGGCAGGATCTTAATAAAAATATCATTATTATATAAATTGTTTACATCACAGAAGATTATGTGTTTCGCAGACCGGTGCGATGCCGACGCGACAGCGTGACACAACTCTAGTTTATCAAAACCGTGAAATTTCTACACAAATTGTTATATTAGAGTCAAGTCGCCAAGTCAAGCCTTTAAGGTAATTTTCGCTTGGATAGACCGTAAAATTCAAATTTTCTTACGTTTTTTGCGATTTTCAGGTCAGTGTCAGATTGTATGTAGATCAAAATATGTTTTGCGACGAATAACTAAAATCATCAATACAACTCTCTGTTATGATCGCTTATCCAACCTACCTACCCAAATCTACCCTACTGACATGAAATTCACAAAAAAGTAAGATTATTTGAATTTCGCGGGCTAGCCACGCATTTTGGCTTTAGCGAACTACATATAAACAAGGTGTAACAGTATAAACGCAAGACGTGATAGTAGTTTATTCCTAACTAGCTTTTGACAGCGGATCCGCCCGCGTGGAGGTTGAAAATTATCTCACGGGAACCGGGATAAAAAGTATCCTATGTGATAGATAATCCAGGTTACAAACTATCTGTGTGCCATATTTCATCCAAATCCGTTTAGCCGTTTTTGCGTGATTGAGTAACAAACATCCAAACTTTCACATCTACACTATACATATTTATAATAATTCATAAAAATATTATAAAGAGGAAAGATTTGTATTTTTGTATGTAACGAATAAACTTAAAAATTACTGAACCGATTTCAAAATTTCTTTTGCCGTTAGAAAGCTACATTATCACTGAGTAACATAGGCTATATTTATTAAAAAATTAGAGATCCTTAGAAATTCCTACTAAAACCAACCCAAAGTGTAATAAATTTAGCCATAAAATGTCTTTCATCGCATGCGGGAAAGTATTGATGATAGAACAAAAAAATGTTCTACAATATTATAAAACATATCAATATCTACAAAAAACTTCGCGAGACTATATGTCCAACTATTGTAGTTATGTCACTATAACTGCTTTTTTACATTTTAAAAGTTCATAGAAATGCCAATTAAAATTAGACCATGTTATCCATACCTTTGTATTAATTCTTATCCAATAAAAATATTTCGTATTCAAGACTGTGTCAATACCTGTTGATTACTTTTTGAATTATTGAAATCGGACATTCCATTCAAAAGATATTACGAAATTAAAAATGTCAATATAAACAAAAAATCATGCCGACGGACGCGCCGGTGTGGTTCCGTGCAGCGCAGCGAGCAACGCGGCGAGAGGGAGAGCACCGAAATGCGGGCGAGGGGTGTGCGTTTGAACATTTGGACACGTTTTAATTAGCAAACTTTTAAGTTAAATTATCTTTATTTATCCTAAAAATGTTTAAAAAAAAATGTCCACCCGTGCGAAGTCGGGACGGGCCGCTAGTTTATATTTGTAGGATTAACTAGGTACTGAAATGATTTCAGTAACTTTTGATATGGGAATTAAAAAAAAAAATATTTTGCCATACTTTCCACTGATAAAGCCGCAGAAAATTCATTTTTATTTCAAAGCAATAAGACTCAATTTTAAATGCATAAATTAATATGCTAGGGCAACACAGTTTTTCTTTATAATAACAGTTACTTAGCTTTAAAAAAACAGTTTTGCTAATTGTATTAAGCTTTTAACTCTATACTCTAATTGGTGTGACGAGATTTTGCGTTTATTATATTAAACGTTGTATACCGACAAGACGTAACATACCGCTGTCTTCCTCGAAACTAGATCTGCGGCGTAGTCGCCGCGGCGACTTTTCAACTTTCTCTTTTTTTATTTGGCCATTGTGCACAAAAAGCTCTGGGTCCTGGCCTGTATGGAACATAGGCTTAGGCTGCTCGTCAATGTGCACCACATGCTGTGGCTGCCGGTCAAAGTGGACCACACGTTCTCGCTGCTGGACAGTTTGGGTGACAGGCTCTAGCTGCTGGACATTGTGGACCAAAGGCTCTATTTGCTGGACATTAAGGACCACAGAGTCTAGCTTTTGAACAGTATTGACCACAGGCTTCAGCTGCTGGGTATTATGGACCACAGAGTCTAGCTTCTGGATATTATGGACCACAGGCTCAGGCTGCTGTTCAGTATGGGCTACAAACTCTAGCTGCTGATCAGTGTGGACCACAGAGTCCGCAGCCAGCTGACCCATGTTGCCCACTGGGTTAGCAGCTAGATGTCCAGTGTGCTCCTCAGGATAGTACAACTCGACGTCAGATGAATCTGATCTGAAACACATTGATTTTGTTATTTAAGGCTAGGTTGTTCCGGCCTGTGAGCCTTTGAAACGCTACCTCCGCCTCCCCCAAATGCAGTGCGACGTATTTATTTACGATGAACTGTCAACCATTTAGCGGAAAATCCATGCCATTGTATAACATATTGCAGTTGATCAACTGAATTATTTTTGCTTAGGTTCGATATTTTTTTCTTACTTTTAGATACATTTTATGGTAGAACTAAAACTATTATTTAAAATGCTCTGTGTAGGGTAAGTGTCCTGTAAGTTATATATTGAGCGTTTTCAAATTACCAGATAGGTACCGACGCCAACCCGATACCGATATGTTAGTAGCTATACACAAACCGATATAATTATTATCGGTCCGATGATATTGGTGAATATCGATGACCACCGCGAGTCACCAAACGACTACAATACAGAAAGAATCGACGCCGCGACGTCTCGAAGTCGGCAGTGCGAATTAGCGTGTTCAAGTGAAAGAATGGCTGGTTTTCTCACCCCACTCTGCGTGTTCGCCGGTAGAAATTGTGCTGATATCGGTGTCAGTCACTGTCTGCGACGACATAGGTGACAATAACAACTAAGTATGTAAAAGCGTTTAGTAGGTACTTAACGTATGCGAAAATCTGACCGCCGATATTGTGGCGGTGTTGGAATCGGCTAGGCTCGTGCAGACTAGCGCGACGCGATGGTCGTGTCGCGACACTCGTAGAACAATTTCTATGAAAACTTAATGGAAATTGTTCTACAAGTGTCGCGTCGCGCTGTCGCGTCGCGGCTGTTCGAAGAAGCCTTAATCTGCTTTCTTATAATTGTTAATGTGATGTAATCAACCAATTTTATTAACGAAATAAAAGCAAAAATGTACGTTCATTCAAAATTAGTTTTGCCTGAGGCTGGTAAATCCAGAGATAGCGATTTCAAACTTATATTAAAAAAACCGGACAAGTGCGAGTCGGACTCGCCCACCGAGGGTTCCGTACAAACTTGTAGGTACTATTTATAATAAAAAAGATATGGGCAAATTTTGAATTTTGCGAAAACTTATAAGTACCTTAATTTTCGACTTTTTTATTTTTTGGAATTTTTCCTTTATTTGTGCTGTAAGACCTTATTTTTTGCCAAATTTCGTGAATCTGGGTCAACAGGAACTACCATGTACCTAGGTTTTTGACCCAAAACCTATAGCGTACTTTCGGTAGACCTAGAATTGATGATGATGTGATTTATTATGTTCCTTGAAAAGATTTTCTGAAAAATATCTACTATTGTATTGTATGTACAATGTAAGCCTGCTGAAAAAGACTGACTTGAAACTTAAACACTTGATGTAAATGGGATAATCTAAATTTTAATAATAATGAAATTAAGAAATGAAGAGGTAGGTACCAGAAACCCATTCCAATTTTGCATTTTGTGTAACAGTAATTTAAAAAAAATTATAGCAATTTTCTTCTTAGTTGAAATAGTGCTTTATCTAGGTAGATCAGTACAGATATGCTGATTTTGAAACTACTAAATATCTTATAAATATCTTTTCAAATTAAAATGCCTTATTTATTTTAGTTTACCTTTACAAATAGGTGATTAAAGCTATCTTAACTATTCAACGACAGCCCGCATTCTTTACAAGATCAGCTATCCACGTTACGAGAGATTTGACTGCAGTATTCGTATAGAGGTCTCCATAGAGTTATAGACGTCTTTAACAAAGGGTTAGTTAATCACTAGTGCCTAAAACCTCCACCAACTCGCACTAGAACAGCGTGGTGGAGTATGCTCTAATTCGTCCCTCATCAGATGGAGGCCCATACTCAGTTGTGCACAAAGGACAAGGGCTGTCATGATGATGACGAAAACTTTTGTCCTAAAGTTTTTGATTTTTTGTTAGTTTTTGTTTTTGTTTTCTATTAAAACTTAAATTCATTGTTACTTGTTCAAAAAATTCCTACACTAACCTTATTTAATTTGTACTATGATTAAAATTGACTGGCAGAAAAGTGTTTTTGTTTTCTATTTAGATAATTTTACCTAGATGTCAAACATGCGCCACTCCTGGATGCGTAATTTTTCTTCAAACACAATAATAGTTAATTTTACTTGTTTTATAATAAAATTTTGATGTCGGTAAGTAACTTTTACCTGTTTGTGTTTCAGATGAAATTTTGACTGTCTGACACTATTTCATAACATATTGAGAAAGTTCATAATCGTTAAATGCCAGTTTATTAAGCCTTTAAACTGCATTTAAAATTCGTTGGAATTAAGTAGTTGTGAACTTATGACAAATAGGCGATTTTTACGTTTTTTTCTTCCAAAAATAAAGTTATGTTCATTTCCTGCATTATATGTGTAAGTATATTTTAGTTTAAGACATCACATATCCATATCTTCTCTTTTTGTTCTCAAAACACTATTGTCTATATTTCTTTTTCATTTCTCCTTTCGCAGGTCTGCTGGAAGAAATTTCTAAAGAAATAAGCAGTACCCTTGTACTCAATTATTTAATTATGCCATATCTTGTATGTATTTTACTGGGTGTACATACATAATAAAATAAATAATCAATTTCCGACATGTCGTTTGGTAAATATTGCCTTTCAAGTATCGATTGGTGTCGTTTTGGCAACATTTTACATGAAAATGTTTTTGGTGGGTCCTTTTTTTTCAAACAGTGATTTGTATAAAAAATGTCATTTACCCTATAGTAAAACTAGTGTCATCCTGTAGTACCACTTCCGCTGTGCTCGACGACGACTGATGTTCAGTTTCAAGGCGCTGCAGCTGTTAACATGATTGTTCATAAGCAACGGAGACCAAGAAAATTTATGGAAATGTCTTATCATTCAACCAAATGTCTGTAAGATTTACACGGTGCAAGTTTATTGCACTGGCAATACTGCAGGCAACCCTCTTACTTCATTTAACTCAATTGAATAATTTTTCATGAAATAGTTATTCAATGGGGTAATCCCACAAACTTGAGGACTATTTCATGAAAAAAAATAACATACATTCCGACACTGATCTGCAAATTGCAAAGAACGGAAGAAAATTTGAATTTCGTGGGATACTTTAGAGCATCCACCTTTACACGTCGATGGACAAAACTGCCATAGCATTCGATTTTGGACTTTATCCATTGTCAGAGCGGTTCTATGTTCTATGTTATGGGTTTGGTTTCCGCACTTAGTCCTTCAAGTGGACCGTTGTGCGTGAGCCATGGCGGCCTTCGGTTGTTATTCCAGTCAGCCCACCTCCCTCCAGAAGTTGGCTATAACTCCTGGTCTGTTGAGAATATCCGTGTAACATTTGGGTGCCCCGAGGGTCTCTGTTCTAATCTGGGCTACGCCTGTGCATTTGAAAAGCACATGCGCAACGGTTTCCTCAGCCTCCAAGCAAGCCCTGCACAAGGGGCTGTCCGTTATGCCTATTGTGTAGAAGTGCTTGTTTAGCGGGTAGTGTCCTGTGATGGTACCAGTCACCAGACGCAGATCTTTTCTGTCCAGGCGTAACAGACGTCTGGTCAGCCTGCCATCCAAGGATGGCATTGCCTCCCTAGACTGCCTGCAGCCTGGTGTCTGGGTCCACCAGCTCTCCGCTTGTGTGTGGGTGTATTCCTGAAGCCACCTGCGTAGTTGGTTGAAAGGGATGGGCACGATGGGTTCGGGACCACAGACAGACGCGCTGGATGCCGTCCTGGCCAGTTCGTCAGCAGCATCGTGGCCTAGTGATCCACTGTGTCCTTTTATCCATTGCAGTGTCACAGTGTCGCGGTTAGAAATTGTTACCTTTTCTAGTGCATTGTGACATTCTAGTGTTAAACTCGATGTAATGTATCTTTTCCCTAGGGATTGGAGAACTTGACAGAGCGGTTATAGTAGTCCAAGTTGGCCGCCGCCTAACGGCAGATCTGCTAAGACACGTTTGATTCGTACAAAATAATGAAAAAAACGTTCCTTAGTGTCACTTGTCCATTTTTCCCAATCTTCGCAGTGTCAAGCATTTTTATAGTCGATCAAATGTGTACCACTCGTACACATTTGATCGACTATATCGTCTGCACCCCACATAGGCAGAGCGGCTATACCAGTCGCGTAACTATTGAAATGTCGGTTGGTTGCAGTGCTAGTATCCCGCTGGGATCGCTGTGACAGGTTTACATTGCGACATTTTAGCACGAAATCTGTCATTTGTTTTAAGCCCGGTATACATTATTTGCAATACAACATGTAAGGTAGCATGCAATGCAACATTTTCCATACATTGTAATGTGTTCCCGACCGCACTACGCGCCCACACTGGGCACGCACGTTGCGTGGATTCGTAACGTGCGCGTTGTTTCCCGCCGATTATCGGTTTTTGCGACGAACGCTTTGAGTGCGTATAATTTGATTTAGACGGTCATTCGCGACCGTTCTGCGCACCGCGAACAAGCATGGAGAATTTAGAGTGTTGAAAGCGTAGATCTGCCATTAGTTCAGAACCATTTCTCTTTTTAGTTCAGTTCTCCACCAACAACGGGGTCTGCGGTCTTTTTTATACACTGGTTTAAAAAAAGAATTGAAACACCAATAATAGTCATAAACATTTCAAATCGAGTGGCTCCATGGCGTGCGCGCTAGAGACTGCCAGGAACAGACGTTCGCTATTGAAGCGCGTAGCGTACGCGGAGGCCGTCCACATTATACTCGTGTTGCATTGCACGTTGCGTTGCAAATAATCTGTACCCAGCTTTAAACAGAAATGCTATAGCAGCGACAAATTTGTCATACAAAAATGTTGTGTCAAAGTGGTGTGCGTCAGTGTCCGTCAACGTGTTAACGAACCATAAAATGGTACAACTCTCTGATAAGACAAGACAAAATTTGAATGCAATAACCACCTTGAAGTTTACAGTCAGCCTTGGTGTAACAGAAACCGCATTCAAATACTGAATGGCAAACTTGCGTTCAATTATTGTTTGGCATTTTATGGAAATCGCATGTGTGTAAACAGTTGCATGCGAGGCTTGAATGGTAATAATTGAACGTTCTTTATGGCCTACAATTATTGATTAAGGAAGTTCCATAAACTTGGACCGTGTAAATCAGGCTTTAGGTGCCATCAAACTTAAAGACCCTTAAGAACTACTCTATCAAAAAGGTTCACTTACCGAAACTGGAGTGTTGCAAACTCTTGGCAACTGCTCCCCAAGATCGGGCCCTAAAATTGAATATAGCCTGTTCTCCAAATCCGACAGCCTTTTTTTGGCAGGAGCTCCTCCTTTAAATCAACGGTAGTTTTCATATTTTAATACTGCGCACTGTCAAGTATTAATATTTAATACGACGCTCGGTCTAAATATTATTACTGAATACTACGTACGGTCTAAATGTTAATATTTAATACTACGTACGGTCTAAATATTAATCCGAATACTACGTACAGTCTAAATGTTAATATTTAATTCTACGTTCAGTCAAAGACAAATAATGTTGAAAATAAACAAACTTCTTTCACACATAGCATGCGCAATGTGCGCATGTCTAATGTTCGAACTGCCCTTTTCATTCAAAATGTTTGCAATGAAGTATTGGGAGAAATAAGGTGCAAATTGAAATTTACTTCTTGCTGCATATAATATTGATTCCGACTACTACTAGTTCTAATATTACTTTAAGAAAAGTATGGACATACAGAATACCTGTAGCCACCAATTCAGCTTTCATATCTTTTACTTTTTTTTTTAGTTTGCTTTTGTACGCATTATAGTACTGAAAAAAGTTTTATTTTATTTTATTGAACTAAACTATTAACTGGGGCTTGTAGGTAAGTAATAACAGTCGCACGCGTTGATCGACTAGGTTAAGCTACCTTTGCCGCGGCTGGTATGTGGATGGGTGACCATATAAACATACCAAGACCGCTACGTGCTTCGGAAAGCGCACTAAGCCGATGGTCCTGGCTGTCATTTGTGGATCTTTGACAGTCGTTACGGGTCGTCAGAGGTACGAAAGTTATGAAAATGAAATCCATTGTATAATAGACAACTCTAAAAATATGAGTTTACGCTTATGTTTGGTGTCTTCTTAATTCTTCTAAAATACAATTAGGTACTTTTTGTAGGGTTTTAACCATCATTTCGATGATTATTTAGAGGTTCACAATTTCGATGTTTTGACAACACATCAGTATAAAATTGCTTATATTGCAACTAAAGACATTTAAAATTTTAAATGTAATGTATAGTATGTATGTAGGTATTTTAAATTTCTTCGATTGCATCAAAACTGCACCCGTACAAAGCAGGGGCGCTAGCGCTAGTGACGAAATAAATTATACTAGCTGGACCCCGTGGTTTCACCCCCATAATTATCGATCCCGTCAGAATGTCGGGATAAAAAGTATTCTATGTCCAAATACAGGTCATGATCTAGGTACTCATGTGCGAAATTTCATCTAAATCCGTTCAGCCGTTTAAGCGTGAAAGCCAAATAAACTCTAATATTATTAGTTTGGACTAGTTTAAGTTAGTCACGTTTAATTTCTAAATAATATTTGTCCTTACCGATCTCCATTGGTCTGGAGTTTTCTGGGTGCAGTTTGACGAAACGTTATTGGCCAAATCGGCACACGCAGCCCAATGCCGTCTCAACAGACTGCGTCCTTCCTTGGTCCTACTGAAGCGGCTGTGCGCCAGTTGTGGGTTATCCTTCATATAGTCGAGAATGACCAATATTTGGTCCACGCCCACCAACTTTAGTTTAAAAACAATAAAAATCTAAATTATATTTGCGTTACAAACCAATGATAATATAAACATTATACTTCAAACAAATACTCACACTTCTTGGATCGATATAGTTCATGATCAACTGAACTACAACTCTTGAATAATACTGACTTTTGGGAAGAGTATTTCAGTGTGAAGTGACTATGGATGTGACTTCATGTGAACAATAAATTGATACAACCGAAAACCAATTAGGGTAAAGTACCCAGTTATTAGCATGTTATTCTTTATTAAATAGATGAAAATAATTTTGTTTCTATCAAAGAATACCTAACCTAAAGAACTACTAACCTAACCTTCAGAAGATATTCTGTTACCAGTAAAGTTTGTTCTCAACTGTATGTAAATAGGCGGACGTGCCCGTTAACGTTATTACCAATACCCATTTCCCCTATTACCAACATTGATGTTCTGAAGATCTATCCTATCCCCAGATTCCGTGACATTCAGAAATACTAGAATGTATACTAGTTTCATTAGCTATATAACCAGATCTTAAATCGGATTGTGTCACCTACTATAAAAAATCAAATAAATGTTACAATATTTTGATACAGTTATTGTAACCTATTCGAGTTTCAATAAAATATAATTCCGTTGTTTCTGCGTACCGTATTTCATTTATGATGACACCCTCACTAACCGACTTCAAAAAGGAGGAGGTTCTCAATTCGTCGGAACCTTTTTTTTATGTATGTTCCCCGATTACTCAAAGATGACTGAACCGATTTGGATTATTTATTTTTTGTTTGAAAGCGTATACTTTCCAGGTGGTCCCATGATCATCAAGTCAGGATCTGATGATAGGATCCTGGAGAAATAGAGAGAACTCTTCAAATTTTATAGGCACACTTGAAGCGATTTGGATAGTTTTTGGAAGAGTACTTTCTCGGAGTGGTCCCAGTTCAATTTGGTGAAGATCTGATGAAGAACTTCGGAGATAGGCAACGGAACTCCTCAATAAATGATAGCAAATGGACTGGAATTGCTGAATTCTCATGTCTGTCTATTGTTTACACCAGTTCATAACATAACATCACGCCGGGACGCTGTGAAGGGGTAAGCACATGTGAATCACTAAAAACTGAAAAATAACTTTAATTTCGGAAGGCGGTGACAAAAAATTAAAATACATATCCAAAGTCACCGCCTTCCGAAATTAAAGTTATTTTTCACTTTTTAGTGTTTTTTTTTTTGGAACTCGGTTGTTTTTTTTAAGTTTTTAACTTAAAATTAAAAGTGTATTTTGCTTTCACTGTTTGGGCATTATAGCCGTTAAAAACGTCATAAATATCAAAGCAGTCCAGCTTCGAATAGACGATAATAGATAAAATTGGTACACAAACTATTACTATATCGCGCACACGTGGGAGTGGCGCAAGGAGGCAAAACGCCGGGACGTAACTCCACTGTCGCAAAAAATCGCGAAACAACGGACAGAGCTCCAGCGGGATCTCATGGCGATATGGAGAGTGTGATTGTCGCAACCCAGTGCTGGGCATGCCACAGTTGCAGCGGCAAGTCCCTTCTTTGAGGAGTGGAGTGAGAGGCGCCGCGGCGTCCTCACCTTTTGCCTGACGCAGGTCCTCACCGGATACGGTTGTTTCGGGAGGTCCCTTTTCAGATAGGGCGGGGGGAAACGCCGACGCTCGGAGGACACGGTGGAGCATAAGGTGGAGGTCTGCCCTGCTTGGGCGGAGCACCGCCGTGTCTTCGTAGAGGCGATCGGCGGCGCCGATTTCTCGCATCCGGCCCAGGTCCAGGCCATGGTACGGAGCGAGAATGCATGGGAAGCCGTCACCTTTCGTCTGCGGAGCAGTAATGCTCGCGAAGAGGGAGGCGGCGCACGTGAGGGAGAGGCAATCTATGCGCCCTTACGGCCCTAGTCACTGCAGGAGACGCTCTGGGCGTTGGGAATCCCAGTCTGTTTCCCAGCCATCGTAGACACGGGCTTGCGGACGGCGAGTATTGGGTAGCTCGAAGTCCGGTAAGGACCAAGCCCGGGTCGACGGTGCATTGTGTTTCACGCGCGCCTCAAAGAGTTGTCGGCACCAACTGGTGGGGTCCGCAAGGGCCCCTGGCACACAAGTAATTGAAGGAACACGGATGGGTTTTAGTTAGTAAAAGTCTGACACGCCGAGAAGTTATTTGATGATTCCCACCCTCAAAAAATAAAAAAAGCTCTTACCATATTTTACTTGTGTGTACCCACTTATAGCATTATTTTAAAGGATTATTTTAAATGTTCAGTACATAACTGTAGGAATAACAAAAATTGGACACTTTACCCTATTGACCACAGCTGACTTGACTGTCACAGTCATGTCATCGTAGCCGGTTTAACTTTTTTTTCTAATATGCAATATTGAGTCTCCGCATAAACAGCCAGGATTATTATTTTTTGATTTTATGTAATATAATGGTCAAAGAAGGTTGGTAGTTGGTACATTTTATGATGATGAGAGGTTTGCACTGTTGCATGAACAGCTTAAAATGTGTCTCATGGCCAATGAAATGTTAACATGTTTTTATTTTTCTTAATTCTCCTCATGGTATCTTTGCTTTTAGAAGGTAAGACCTAAGTACTGATCTTACAATGCTCGAATAGTTAAGATTTGATTGTGAGTCCACTGAAATTACTGAACCTCAAACAACGGAATAAGTACCCTTTTTGGCAAAAGTGTAATTAAATCTCACTAGTCTGTCGCTAAGATCACGATAATTGATTAACATATACATATAAAGATATCTTTAAAGTATCCACAAGGCAATGAAGTAACTATTTCATTGGATTGTGGATACTGTGGAACCTTTTCGCGATTCTTTTTCGTGGTCTTATGACAATGAAAAGATATTGCGAAGCCTCCCGAACGTTGCCCAGCCGAGTCGGATTCGACGATTGACCTCTTTCTCGAAGTTGAACCTACCTAACTGGACAGTTTGTCCCTGGTAAACGTACTCGTCCACAACTTCGAGCATAGCGCCTCCGATGGTAATGAGAGTGGGTGTTACATGATCATTTTTAGACGCACTCTTTCGGAAGCTCTACTGAGGTCGTCGAGCATTGCACTGAAGTCCTCCATGACAACTATATCATCGGCAAATCGAAGGTGAGTGATGTACTCGCCGTTGATGTTGATGCCAGCCCCCTTCCAGTCCAGAGCGGGAAGGCCTCCCACAAGGTCGTCACCTTGTGAAGGCCGCGGGAATCCGCTGGATGTGGGTAGCATAAGACCGGTTGAAGTGGAGAAGCATGGGGGAGGCCTATGTCCAGCAGTGGACGGCTGAAATGATGATGATGATGACAATGAATCTCGAAAAGGTTACGATTTACACTGAGCGGAGCAACGTTATAATACGTATTTTTTTATTGACACAACGGTTAATCACGTCACCAAAAAATAGGTCTTTCTTTAAAGAACGTGTATAAACGGCTGTGGCCTATATCAATTTCTTCAAGCTACGTCATCGCGCCATATCACTTAAAATTTTCAGACTGCTAGCGCCACTCCACGTTAGTTTTTTTCTACATTTTATAAGGCTACTCACACACATACATTCTAATTACGCACACATTCGCAAATGAGCCCACCTGAGCCCGAAACGTCGACGTCTAGTTACGATTGTGTCACATGTCATATTATGTTTGTATGAAAAGCAGAACGTCACTAATCGTCATTTATTTTGTTTGAGGAACTAGTGTGCCGCGCAACAAACATTTCAATACCCCGATGCTCAGCTGAAAGTGTTAAATGAACTACATAACCTTTACAACCTGACACTGCCTGGAAAATTGTAAAAAAACGTAAGAAAATTCTAATTTCGCGGGGTACCTTAACGCAAAGAAGAAAACTCGAAACATAACACTGATAATGTTTCGAAATTTCTTCTTTAGCGCTATCAATACCGCTCGTATTGCGAAAATATCAAGTGACATTCCCTGGAAGCACACAACTTCCGAAACTGCTCGAATGTCATTAACATGTCCTAAAGTTTAAGAGCCTACACAGATTGATTAATTAATTATGCACCATACAATAAGAAATTACGGTAGACCAGCAATTTTCCCATTGAATTTTCAAGATAATTTTTGTTCAAGAAACTGGCCCGTGTACCTGTAGTTCGGTTCGAAACCCCTATTTGCTCTTGACCAGTGCTTTCGACAAATTGAATTAAAGGTTCACCGGGTAAAGCGTTTACTTTCATTCATTTATTAAGGAAACTAACAGCGCACATGGCGTGCATACCGAGCCATGGTTACTACAAGACTGCTTATACGCATGCGCCAGGTAACTACTATCTTGCTAGGGGATGAGGCTATCACTAGAAGTGTAAAGTCTAGACGCAAGGTAAGCTCACAGGTGAGAGGAACTCATAAACATGGTGTTGTTTCATTTCAACCTAGTTTTGACTATGTGGTGTGATGGACTCGGTATATTTTCGTCATTTACGTACCTACAACATTACGCCTCCTCTGCATTATGCATGTGTGCTGTACAGTGCATCCCATACATCTCAACCTTTCGCGCCTTTTCCAATAAAGGCTCGAATAAATTTACTAAAATGTTACAGTAAAATAAAATCATAATCTTGATAATATTATACCTGGCTATTGTTGTTACAGACAGAGTAAAAAAAAAGTATTTTTTTTAGCAACAGATCAGAAATCTATTACAAAACTGAATGAACAAATTACATTGATTTACGACTTTGTTACATCAAAAAAAAATTATTTAAAGTCATCCATAATGGGACTTAGACAAAACCACACCTGGCAACACCATATATGCTCCTTGCGTTACTGCACTCCTAGTAACATTTATGGCCCGTTTTTAAGCGTTTCTACGCGAAAACACTTGTGACATCTATGATATTTTAAGGAGAAACTCAAAGAAAGCCCGCGAAATTCGAATTTTCCCACGTGTTTTGAATTGTTACCAGAATTTGGGCACTTTATCCGGTTGACAGGAGTGCGGAGTTTTTGTTGCATTTATAAACTTTTCTACTTTATTTAGTGCTTTGAATGTTCGATTAAATGAGTGTAAGCTGAGATTTGTGGATATAATAAGCTACCTACCTATGATCTAATTAAATAATCATAGCTATCATGAAGAAATGAATGTCTTAAAATTTTAGTCGACGGAAAATAACACGATTTAAAAAAAAAAATGTTATTTGCGCGTCGAAGACTAGGTCAAGGTTCCACACATTTGTAACGAGTTTATATAGTTCACCAACTATGGACTGCAACAAAAGAGGAATATCGAAACCTAGTTTTTATTTGTCAACACCTGTCCAACGTTCCAACGATACACGCTATGCACTCAACCAATATTTATATGTGTTACGGGCATTATATAAGTCCGGGCACTATTAATAATGGCCGGTCTATATTCATAATGCCCGACTCAACTGGGAAATGTGATTAAAACAGTATGATCAATCACTTTTCCCGGCCATTATGAATAATGTCGACCCTATCTTGGGCCAAGTAATAAAATAGGTGAACTGTAGTGTTTTTTGTTTATTAAATGAAATTAAACTTACATAATTTTCATGAAAAGTTAACAAAAATAAACTATTGAACATAGTAGTTAAAAAATAAACAGTTAAAAATGTAATAGCATCAGTAGGTACCTACTTTTATTTTGATAAAAATATTACTTAAGAACAATAGTTTAAAAAATAGTAAACTGAGAAAAATCAACTGAAATATCTAATAATTAAGGACTGTGCAAGAAAGTTATTAAGTTTAGAATTATTTATTCTTGCAAGATGAGTTTTTGTGACATTGAATTGCAAAGAATGTTTGATTTCTTGCATTTACAACGTTTTGAATTGCAGTCATCACTACAGTTACAATGCTGTAAGCCTTGTCCATCAAAATGAGAGTCTCTTCGAGCACATTCTCGAAGAGTAATATCAACTTTCAGAACATCGTCGATCGAAATGAACTTTTATTTACACACAGTAAACTCATTTCTGGAGTACAGTTGCTTTAAAATACCGTGTTTAGTTCCTAGTTTGTAAAGTTTTTTTTTTTCGACACATATAATTATGTTACGACTATCCGACTTGGCTCGATCTACATCTGATATTCTTACTCGAACGCTTTGGCCTATTTCTGCAACAGGAAATTTCGCATTTGAACGCGCCAACATTTTTTCGGCTTGCTTATCAAGTGATACTTTAGCTGCGTTACGAGCCTTCCGAATTTCGTTTGATTTTGCGTTGAGTAAAGATGCAGCATTTGCATTATCAGAATTTTTCTTTTCATTGCTCATATCGGCAGAAGGCTGTTGATCGTCTGGTCGAGGGTTTCCATTTATTATGTCCACAGTAGGTTGCTGATTTTCTGGTTGAATATTGGCAGAATGTTGCTCCAGTTTGCGGGGTTCAGGTTCAATCGTAACAGAAATAGAACCAGTAACAGCGGCTGAGTTTTCATCTGTGTTATCGCTGTCTTCATTTACTGTATCATCCGCTCTGTCCACAATTACGTTTTGACCTTCACCGAAATCACCATCTTTTAACATTGCCTCAAGGTCATCTTCACTTACTATCTTGGTTAACCCGTCGAATTATGGTAACACTGATTTTAAACCTACTTTGGGTTTGCAGCCAAACAGCTTCGTAAGGACTGCGATCGATGCCGGAGTGGTAAGCTCTATTTTTCATGAACTGTACGAATCTTAACCCTTCCGACCATTTTGTGGTTTCATTTGTCTTCAACCATGTAAATACCATCTTTTCTATATCCTGATTTGCTCTTTCTACTGAACCTTGAGATTGGCTATGACGAGGTTTGCCGTGTACAATTTTGGGTTCTTCCCACATTTGGCATAGTTCAACAATAACTTTATTTACGAATTCCCTGCCATTATTACTGTGCAAAATGCATGGAGCTCCTAATATTGTGAAGATATCCCGCAAATGATATGTGACTTCTTCGGCTCGTTTTGTTGTTAATGGTCTGAGAATCACAAACTTGGTGAGGTGGTCTTGATATACCATGATGAACTTAAAATCATTGTCTGCTTGTGTTTGCATGTCGATTAAGTCGACTTGGCATCGTGAGTTAAATTCACTACTTTCTATAGGCTTAACCACTAGCCTTTTTTTGGAACACTTAATTTTTTTGACATGGTTCACACAAAGCCAAATACACCGCCACAAACTCTTTAGTAATATTTTTGTACTTCGGTTTGAGCTCTTTCATCATCCTATTTCTAACTCCATGCCCGATAGAAATGTGAGTTTCGTGAATAATATTAAACCGTTTCTTCCAAATAACAGTAATATTGAATTGGTTCTCTGTCATTTTTCACTGGTACGATTAATTTTTGCACTGTTCCGATCTTCACTATGTCGTACCTCGACAATCGCTGATAATCCTCCGGAGTTTTGCTTGCGATCTTGTCTTTTGCCACTTGCACTTTGGTTAAATATGAATAATACTACTCATCGCAAGAAAATAACTGAGTGTTTTTCCCCTTCGTTAATTTTAATTTATGAATTTCTCCGTTAAAACGTCTTTTCATATCCATGGATGCCGCCATTTTGCGAGATAAACGTACTCAATGCACTCACGTGTTCTCGTTCCAAAGTATTACTGCGAACGAATACGTCGCTGCGTGCGCCCGCGGCCCTCCTCCCGCACGTAGGAGCCCCTCGCATGTTGCAAGGCACGACCGCGGCCCAATTTATCACATTGCCCGGCTACAAGTAGGGCATTATTCATACTGCCCGGTACAAGTGATAAATTCAAGCTATCTCAAACACTGACTTATTACATGGACCACGGGCTGTCGGGCATTATTAATAATGACCGGTCAAAGTGATAAATTAATCACTTTGCCCGGCGCTCTTGGGCATTATTAATAATGGCCGGTCCTTATTAATAATGTCCAGTTAATCACGTTGCCCGTAACATATGTACTAAATGTTATTATTGTAACTTATTACTATTGTAATAATATTTAATATTAAGTTACATTTTATCATTAATTTGATCCTATTTTGCCCTAACAAGGTTTAATAAATTTGTTCCTAGCTAAATGAACATTAAATTGAATTGGATTTATAGCTATTAATGAGCGTTTTGTAACAAATATGAAAGGCAATACATTAATTTATTAAGTCTATAGATTTCAAGACCATTCATTGATACCGTTACAAATATCCCCTACCCCATCATAAAAGGCGAACGGGACTAGCCACAAATCTGAATCTAGGTACAGGGAAGTTGACGCATGCGTATATTAATTGACCTGCAACTGCAGACGGCGTCACCGCTGTAGTGCACGTCGCGAGATTTATTACATTGTATTGAGAAACCAAGCCTTGCCGACGAATTAAAACTATCGAGAGCGGCCTAAACGTATCTAAAATGCCGCGCGTGACCGACAACAGTGACTACCAAGACAAGACCATCGAGGAAATGCTCGAAGACTCTGTTCTCGTTCAATTGATAATAATGTTCGTTCAGATTGCGATGCTGATCGGCAAGATTCTTTGTTCCCTGATTCGGGACATTATCAGCGGCATCGTACTGGCACTGCAAAGAGTATTTGACGAAGACGGAGATCTCGTGTACTATGTGGTGCCCTTTCTGTATTACATGAAAACTGACTAAGTTATCAATGAAGTGAAATCCTTTACTTTGAAATAATGTATTGGCGCTCCTATAAGTTATATTGCAGTTTTTAATTAGAAAAAAAAACAAAATGGTGCTTTTTAAAAATAACAGTGGTTGTGTTACGTCTTACTTTGTGTTGTGTTAACAAAAATTGTTTACTTTATACTCATGAAAGCAGTACAAATGTCGGATTTTACCAACTTTTAAGTGTACGATTTGGAAGTATTTTAATTTTACAATTCTTACAAAATTAATTGGGCAACCTTTACTTTGCTATCGTTGTTAGAGTCGTGTTTGTGTCTCATCGTGATTTTAAGCTGTCTGTGAGTTCAAGTGTTTCCTATTAGCTAGACTTTAGTGCTATTCAATCTACTGACCCACTTCATCGCCATTTACCGCAATTAACTGATATTATTTATTATGTGACTTATCCTACTTATTTTTGGATCAAAAAAGGTCAACGTTCTCTGTAATCTGGATTTAAAAATGCTTTTAAATAATCAATAAAAACAAATTACTCCTTTATTTGATGTGATGTAATGTTTAATAGTAAAAATTCAAAACTGTCCAAAATTGTAAAAATAAGTGTTTAACCAAAAACTTCTATGAAATGTAATCAATAAAACTAATTTGGCCTATTATAATTGTATGTAAATTAATTGTATCATGTGTGTCTGTTGTTTAAGCCGTGATTTTTTAATATGCTTCAATCTGTGTCATCTTACATAATCATTAAATGAAAAAAAGACATTTAAAAGTAATGTACTTAAGTTCACACCTGTCTGTACTGTATAAACCGAATTTACCCTTGTAGTTAAAAGAAGCACATTGCAGCATTACAAGTACATAATGTTGTAATGATAATTATGATTTAAATAAATGTGTGTAAAACGGCAAATAAGTTGTTTGTTTTACCCGCATTCATGTACGTGCTGTCAAGTACTGGATTTGAATAAAATTTTATATTTTATTAGGTACCTGATACTTGTTGATAGGGCTACACGGTCGGCACACACTGTAAATTGTAAACATTGTAAAAGCCAATTATTAGTAAAAGAGTAAGCGTAGAGTTTTGCCGGTTATTCTCCATATGTAACGACCATTGGACCCGTGCTAGGTGCACGGGTCCAATTGGTCGCTTCTGATGTTTCATAAGTGCCCATGTAAGTTTATTTGATATAAAATTGATTTTGATTTGGAATGTAGCGTGATAAGAGTTAAAAATTAAGGTTAGACGTATTTAACTACCTAATATTAATCTTTAATTCATTCACTCATTGGCATGCAAAACAAAGCCTAAACTGCTGGGTATGCATGAAATTATTGCACAAAACTTCTTTCATAACAAAGGCGTCTAAACGGGTTAAATAAGTAATTAAATTTTGAATGGAGGTTCGTCATTTTCATTTGTTTGCGATAAACTTGTAAATTAATTACGTAGATGTACCTATCTACCTGTAGATTACGCTGAAAATGAATTTAAGAATAAGAAAATGGCTAGAATAGAACAATAAAATTTAATGTTCTAATGTAATCTAACCTAACTTAGCCTTTATTGCCACACTGCAGGACAAGGCCTCTATTCGAGATTATATTACTGAAAAAAAAAAAAAAACTTTAAAAAGTCTATTAATTCCAACCTCAACTTTTCAAGACGATAGGTATAGTTTCAGGTTCATAGATTCCTTCGTGCGGAGTCGATCCGATTCCTTTGTGTGGAATCGATCCAGTGCAGCAGCAGCTAATCTCTTCCACAAAATTATATTGTCTGTTAAGCAATCAATCAATCTGACTAGCCATTTCCCAATGTTGGGGTCGGCTTCCGGTCCAACTGGATGCAGCTGAATACCAGTGTTGTACATGGAGCGACTACCTATCTAACTTCCACAACTCAGTTACTGGGTAATTGTTTGTCAGACTTACGAGATTCACAACACACACAATTGACAATTGTTAAATTGGAGCAACGCCGTATTTCGCATAACCGGAGATTTGACGGCTGTCAAGGCAATGTTTTTTTTTTCTGGCTGGGAAATCATCAAATGACTTCTCCCGCTCTGGGTGGAGCAGGAGGGCGTCTCAGACTTTTACTGACTAAAACCCACCCGTGTTTCCTCAGTTGCCTGTGTGCCAGGAGCCGCGATATCTCTTTCGAACAACCTGCACCTTGGCAGGCATTGGTCCTAGCGGACCCCACCAGTTGTTGCTGACATCTCTTTGAGGCGCGCGTGGAACACAACGCGCCGTCGACCCGGGCTTGGTCCTTACCGGACAGCGAGCTACCCATTACTCGCCGTCCGCAAGCCCGTGCCTACGGTGGCCGGGAATCAGCCTGGGATTCCCGACGCCCAGGACGTCTCCTGCGTAGGCCACGGCCGTGAGGGCGCATGTACGGCATCTCCCTCACGTGCGCCGCCTCCCTCTTTGCGAGCATCACTGCTTCTCTGAAGGAAGCGACTGCTAGCTATGCACTCTCGCTCCGTACCATGGCCTGGACCAGGGCCGGACGCGAGAGATCGCCGCCGCCGATCGCCTGCATGAGGACACGGCGGTGCCCCGCCCAAGCCGGGCAGACCTCCACCGTATGCTTCACCGTGTCCTCAGGGCGATCTTCGCAAGGGAAACACCCGGGCGTTTCCTCCCGCCTCATGCGAAACAGGAACCTCCCGAAACAGCCGTGTCCGGTGAGGAACTGTGTCAGGCGGAAGGTGAGGACGCCATGCCGCCTCTCAAGCCACTCCTCAAAGAGGGGACTTACCGCCGCAATCGTGGCGTGCCCAGCACTGGGTTGCGACAATCGCACTCTCCACGTCGCCATGAGATCCTGCCGGAACGCTGTCCGCCGTGCCGCGATTTCCCGCGGCGTCAAAGCAATGATATCGTTAAAGTTTGTAGGTGCAACTCACTCTTAGAGTGAATTGCACCTACTAAATTTCACGCACTTGTCATAAATAACGATAAGTTTAACCGGTCAACAACGGGCGGTTAAGAGTGGTTACGGTTTGTGTCATCACCTTTTTGAAGTGCGGGATTTAATTCGTTTTCAATGGCTATTAATTTAAATAGATTTTGTTAATTTGATGTTAACCTGTTCCGTTCCGTACGTTTTGTCATTCGTTTTCATATTCGAATCAAAAAGACTGATTAAAGTATTTTTAGAGATGCAAGGTATTTTTGTAATAATTTAGGGATAGTCATATAATTACACAACCAAAAAAATGTGATTTCTTGTTCTTGAACGTGTTTAGATAATTTTAGTTCAAAAGGGTATAAATCTGTAGAAAACGGAAATTCCAGAAGGATTATGTAAGTCGGACCATTGGTTTCGAAATAATTATGAGAATTGTGTAAAGGACAATGTTCATTTTTTTTTTCAGTTTATGTTTATGATTAGTTTTATTAAGTGTTGATAAATTGAGTGTTATTGTTTTTATGTTTAAAGGATATTTGTGTGTTAGCACACACAACCACCAACCAAAATGTCTGTGTCAGATGTTACATCCATATTTACTTCGAGAAGTATAATATTATTATTGTTTCAATTATCGTCAATGTGAGGAGTTGAGGACTATATGGATTATGTTTTCTTTTTTGTTTTTCATCTCTGTCTCAGTTAATTTTAATGTTAATCTGACAGTTTGAGTACTTTATGTGGCCTACCAAGATGTCCTTTCTTTGGTATTGTTCGTCGAATCGTTGTGATCCATAACTTCTGAGTTGAGCTGCATGATTACTGACAAATGCGTGCACTGACAGGACAGGTCCACTCAATCTGTGTGGTCCTTTCATCAAAAGACCATTTCAGACACCAGTCCACATGGTCTTCACATGATCTGACTAAGATTATGTCTGGCCTTTAAAAGACACTGTGACCTCTGAGTTTGTTTCGGCCTTTCTTCTCAGAGTAGTCAGATAGGAAACGCCGACCTCATCTACTTTAAAAATATGATTGACGTGTAAAAGTGTTTGTACAAACCTACTTATACAAATAAAATCATTTATCTTTTATCACAATGCACACATTTGTCGCGTCTTTTTTTACATGTTTACATTAGAAAGTATTCGAGTAATGATTCTTCATGACCGCGGTAACAATCGCCTAGAAACTCTATGGTATGAAGTTGAGCCATTATGTACCACTCAAAGTAGAGTCCATTATAATGAATAATTCAGAGGACGATGATATTGATCAGTCTTAAGACAGTTCAAGCGATGAGAATGATTTTATTACAATTTTTTTTTCTGCTTTTATGTTATAGTTTTATTCGCTTGGCTAGGATTAAATCTATTTTTTGTACATACTTTTACTAATTTACATTAGAACAGTTCTATCTGACTCCGATTTCTTTTTTTTTGCACCTGATTATGTTTGTATCTTGCTGTCGTTTGACCGTCAACGTAGCTAGTTTGATGGATTTTATGGCTAAGTAATATTCAGCCGCACGGGTCGATCTTTCAGGTTAATCTACTCTTGGCTCAGTTGGTCTGTGGATGGGTGACTATCTTTACATACCAAGACCCCTCCGTGCCTCGGAAAGCACGATAAGCCGTTGGTCCCGGCTGTCATTTGTGGATCTTTGACAGTCGTTACGGGTAGTCAGAAGCCTGAAAGTCTGACAACCAGTCATACCAGGGGGTATCGTATTACCCGGTTACTGGGTTGTGGAGGTCAGATAGGCAGTCACTCCATGTAAAATACTGGTATTCCGGCTGCATCCGGTTTGACTGGAAGGCGACCCCGACCTAGTTGGGTAAAGCCTAGGTAGATGATGATGATGAGGAATAATCTTATTATTTAATGATTAATTGTCCATTAATTATTTTAACTTTTCGCCATTTCGAAATCGCCACAAAACGAAAAACTGATTTTTCATTATGTAAAGAAAGAAACAGCAAATAATGAGATGAGATCAAAAAGAAATTCACAGCTGGCGGATGCAAAAAAAGTCCTATTTTTCGTCACGGGTGTCGGTTTCATGGTTTGCGAAGATGTTGAAGCCAATAAAGAGGTCAAAATGGAAATCCAAGATGGCGACTGCAAAAAATATCAAGATTTTCGTTATGGTTGTTGTTTAAAAAAAAAAATTATTACCTAGATGTTAAGTTGTGGGAGACAGAGGAGTCGAAATTATCATTATTTTTGCGATAGGACACACCATTTTCGAGATATAAGCAAAAAAATTAAAAAGTAATACAGTACTGTTTTTGCACCTCGATGTGTATTATATGGAATTTTTCACGTTTTTTATAAAAAATACAAAAAATATATGTGTAGTGCGAATATGTGGGGGCAGAGGGGGGCGAAATTTTCATTATTTTTGCTATAGGACACACTATTTTCGAGATAAAAGCAAAAGAAAAGAAAAAAGATATAGTACTGTTTTTGCACTAGCTTGCATAGCACGAGAAACATATGCAAGTGTTTTGTCGTCGGAAGAGTTGACAAAAATGACGTTTCCGTATAGACAGTTGACAGTTTTTCACCGAGAAATGTAGACAAGCGATGTCTATTCTACAGTAGAGTAGAAATAAAAAGCGTCATGCTAAGCCTGCTGAAGACGAGGTGTGGTGTGAATTTTAGTCTTTGACAACTAATATTATCCCACACCTTTTTAATCGCGATTAAAAATAGTCAGATTTTCGCAGTAAATAACAAAAAAACTAAAACCAAAACAAATGTATTAGATAGAAATAACAAATTTATTAGACTTATATTATTTTCGACTGATAATGTGACGTGGGCGAGCAAGTGCGCTTGCGGCTAGCCGACGTGGTGACAAACGACACGAGTTCCACCCTCGAGACTTTTGAATCTCGAGACCTCGCCTCGCGCATGAATACAGTAGTAAATACACGTAGATGTTAGAATAAAATGATTATCAAATCAAAATTTCGCCTTTTGAAAAAAAATCTACATGCATATTGTTCATGATTAAATTGTCTATCTATTGGTGTCAGTAACATAACTAAAATAATGTTATTTCACGAGGAGATGCATGTTATCAATCATTGTTACTCATTTCTGTGGTATCGTTGTAAGGCGATTTGTTAAACAAATACCACTTAAAAATAGAAAAAATAGACAACTATTGTGGAATCTAAAAATGTCTAAGATTAAGTAGTATTATAATGTATTTTTTTAAGTTGATATTTCATTTAAATAACGAGTACATAGCTCCAAAAAACTGCCCAACAGACGGCTGGCGCGAAGTTTTGGTCGGGCATGCGCTTTAACTTATATCATAACTTAGTTTTGTCCCCAAAAACAAAACAGTTTTTCAATTATGGGTAGTGATTTTTCCAACCGTGTAGGCAGATACTTTTTATTGAGCTTAGACATTCTTAAGAAGATTCATCATTGGGTAGGTTGGTTAGGAAGACGATGTAAAACGCCTCTTGGATACTTACTTCTTACTATCCTTCTTATAATCTGTTCGTGAACTAACTTAACTTCAACAAAGGAGAGAGCAAAGTCGCAGATTTTTTATTGAAATGAAGTTTTACAAAATGATGTCAAAAAGTTTGAAAGAATCAAGGATAAATATTTTTTTTTATGATTAATATTTTTATCTGATGCCTTATCTCATCAATGAGACGATTCATTACGTTTTATAACGTCAAAAAGGTCTTGCCGGTGTTTAAAATCCTCGCTCTGTCCAGGCTAGTGGGACAAAACCCCAATCGATAACAGAGACATACACATGCAGTTAAATAGCACCAGACACTCCACACACTCAAATGCAGCCCCAATTAGCGAAAGTAATGGAAAATTGAAACAACAAATAATTAAGGCGCCGCCACCCGCCCGTTGCAGGCAGGCATGCGCACAGCATCGTGATGTCAATAGCGCGCGTTATCTAGACTCCTGTACCAGGGTCTAAGTGAGCCTTGGAGCAATATTTTTATCTCTATCCAACCTATTTGAACTCTCCTATATCAATATGCACTCCTAGTCATCGTTCAAAATCGATATCACTTCCCTGCCAGCTTTGTTTGAGTGCCTTTCAAATGGACTTCATTCAGCGTAAGTATTTAATTCATAAGTTACATCTGTCGAAAATCCAAAGTCTATTAACCATTGAGTATCTGTCAGCTCTGGATTAGATTTGCCTTTTTCATTCATAAAAGTGTTGATTTCTTTTCTGAGATCAAAAAATCTTTTCAGTACTGCACCTCTACTTAACCATCTCACTTCAGAATAATAAACCACATCTCGATGATCTGCTTCCGTATCCGACAGAAACTGCTGGAAATGACGATGAGTTAATCCTTTTTTTCTGATGTAGTCGATATCACGATGTTCATTACTTCTTTCCATGATACGACTTTGGAACATAACGCTTCTTGGTGGATAATGCAATGAAAAAATTATGGGATGTCACATCCTATCTCTGCCAGTTTCGTTTTATTGTTTATTATATCATATAGTTACTCGTATTATTTTTATTTTATTCCTAAGTCTTATAAATTTCATGAAAAATCAAATTGAAGGTGGGCAATTTTGGTATATATACCCTCTTAAGGAAGGAAGGAAGGCGAGCTCGCGAAATTAATTTTCTTACGCTATATGTTGCTGTTGTTAAGTGCAAGGAGCTCGGTAAATTAATTATCATGGGCTTTAAGGTGGAAGTGCCAGGGTCCGCGAATTTTACGCTTTAAGGTGGATATAAGACATTGTAAGGAAACATTTTAGTATGACATTTTGATGTTTAAATACAGTAAACTTGTACATTTTCGTGATGGTCCTTCTCATGCAAGAGGTTGGGGGTTCGATTCTTGGCAAGTAGCAGTATGCCTTTCTTCACATATACCACAATTAGTGAAGCGCCGGTTCTCCATTAGAAATAGAGCAAAATCAGTTGCTCAAAGTGCACGTACCCAAGGTAAATCGAAACGAGGAGATGCTAAGTCCGTGCAAGCTGGGGTCGGTTGGGAGAACAGAAACAACAGATATCCAGAAACAAAGCGAAAGGTCGTCGTAAAACACCACGAGAAACCACAAGTAAACATTCATGATGCGAGCCAGGCGAATCTATACACGATTGACTTATATTTTCACGTCATTCATAAAAGATATGTCTTGACTTTGTCTTGCCAATTGACATAAACCCCGTAACACACGTACCTAGCCGTAATATGCACAATTTATTGCTTGTGTGTTCCTGCCTTAACTGAAGAAGATAGTGTTTCCATTACTTTGAAGAACTAATTATTCTATTGATTTTTTATTAAAAGAGATAAATAATATGTGAATTTTAACTTTCAGTTCCGTTATCACTAAACACACATAAAATATTTATTTTTCTAACTCTATCTAAACTACAAATACATACATATTGTTTCGAAGAATGAGTACTTATGTACTTCTTACCATTCTAATTCAAAGAATTGCAAGATTCTGTGACATTAGTAACTCACGGACGGAAATCAAAATAATACAAAAAAAGAAAATACTGTTTTATATTGATATTTGCTTGCAAAGGTTTGCGGAGAAATTAAGGCCATAATGGAAATTCAAATATTACACTTTTTTTTTTCAATATAATTAAGTAGTTGTCCGTGCTGGGCCACACTTTTTCCATCTCCTTTCAACGACTGTAACAAGTTACGCGTCGACGTCGTTTTGCCACCCTGTATTATTTAGGCTTGAAAAAGTAAAAAATAATAATAGATTAAAGTTATGAAGCATTAAAACGGGTTAGGATAGTTTAGTGAGTGAGCGAGTAGGGTCTCGCAAGAGACATACTTTTGGAAGCTTAAAAGTTTATTAAGAGAAGCTTAAGGTGGGTAGGGGGTAGGGTTGGTAGGGGTTTTTATAATTTTAAAGGGTTTTATTATTTTTCTGATCCTCTTAATTTAATTTAATTTTTATTTGGTTTAGATAAAATTTTGAAATAATGAAATATTTTATTTGATTTTAATTTGTTTTTATTTTAATTTTGACTTAATTTTGATTTAAATTCTTAATTTAGTTTGATCTGATTTTATATGTTACGTGTACCTACTAAAATTGTGTAAAATACCTACTGTACCTGCTAACAAAATATGGATTGATATTATCCGAAGTAAATGTTTAAAATTTTAATTTAAGGTAGTTATCTAAGATATCTCATTGAATCCCATTGAGTGGCTATTCCGTAAAATAATCATTCAATGGTATTAAATCAACGGTTGCAATATTGATTATAAAGATTTTAATTCTGTAAATATATGTGTTACGGTCGCCAATCTTTTTTTGTTCAACTTTCAGCCTAATACTGTCCTGCAAATTGCAAAAAACGTAAGATAATTAATTTCGCAGGTCCCTGGCACTGGCAACTAATTTTGCTATATTTCTAATGGAGAACCGGCGCTTCACTAATTGTGGTATATATGAATTGAAGAAAGGCACACTGGTACTTGCCAAGAATCGAACCCCCAACCTTTTGCATGAGAAGGACCATCACCAAAATGTACAAGTTTACTGTATTTAAACATCAAAATGTCATACATACCAAAATGTTTCCTTACAATGTCTTATATCTCGTCACCACCGAGTTTTGGAGTAAGTAATCAAATATAGACTGGACTATTCAATGCAAATGTTCCTTCATGATATATATATTGTTTTAAATGTGTCCTTGCTGGACCAAGCTTGTGTGGGAGCGTAATCTTTCTCCTTTGTTATGAGCACATTATTAAAAAATAAATAGGTAGCTATTCCTTACATTTAGATTAGACCGCGTAGGTACCTATTGTAGATTTCTATGTAACAGCTGATTTTCTGCTTTAGGGGGTCTAGAAATATGTAGGTACTGAATTCATGGTTACAGTTTGCACGTCGATTCCGTGCCACCGTATATAACTTTCTAGTAGGTTCAACTGTTTACACTAGATTAACATAGTTATCTGATCGCAGTCGGGTTTCTAAGAACGGCGCAGGTCAGGTATCAAACAAAGCCGTGACGAGCGGTGTGTCTGGCCGTGGTCGCTACAAAGTTTATGTACTATCCGGTCATTGTTACTTAATTACTAATGTTACAATAGTATGTCAGCAGAGATAGCGAGTTTGTGGACAACATCTGAAGGTACCTATGCGGGATGAAGGTACCTATTTATTATTTTGTTACGTATCAAGTAGGTACTGTGGGAACCGAAAGTTCTGGTACCGGTTGGTCTAATAATAAAACGCATGACCCTTTATTCATAAACGTTGCTTATAGTTAAGTAACGATAAGCGAATGTTAAACCATACATTTTTTAACTTTAAGCAACGTTTACTTGTAATTGTAAATAAACTTCATTATGCGTACCTATAAAATAATGATAGGTCTCAAATAAAATATATTTCTTTCTTTCTTTTTAGGTATTGTATTAGCTATTGTCTATACGTGAAGCAAAAACTTTGTACCTACCCGATTTTACGAAAATTACGCGGACGGAGAGGTATAAAAGGCTCAGTTAATGTTAATATGGAGAAGGAAAGAAAGCTAATATTTTTGATTTAAATGAATTACGACCACTAGGCGACTACTAGTTCCTATACAGGATAAGTTTTTTTCAGTGCGCAAACTGTAACCACGAATTCAGCATATCATTCTAGAACCCTAGCGCAAAAAATTTAAGTCGGTTTTACAAAAAAAATCAGCTGTTTCATAGAAAAGTGCAATACATACGCGGTCAAAATGTATGGAACAGCTGATTTTTTTGTATTACCGACGAAAAGTTTCTGCGCTGGGGGGTCTGGATAAAAACTTTTCCTGTTGGTACGTGTATCAATTTACGAATTATATTTAATATTTCGATCTTCGGCTTGTCAGTCCGATCTCACTGCTATTATTTTTTCTGTATCCTATTAAAACACGGTGTCCTGCGTGAGCGACGAATACGACGCGACGCGACGCTGCGAACGCGACGAACGCGATCAATTCAACGGCATACCCTGCTTGCGACCTATATCGCAGTCTGCGGCGAGCCGCGACGTAACGCGTTCTTGTTTTGAGGGTGATCAGACGCGACACCACGAACTACGAAATGGTTGATTCACAAGCGTTATCGCCGCAGCGCGTGAACAAAGATTGATATGAGACAAAAACATAAACATTAAAGGAATCGTTAATTAATTTTGGATATAAATGATGGAACTCGCCAAATGTGTTTCTTTGTAAAAATATTATACATATTTGTTTTTTTCTGTGTTTTTACACGCATTAGCTTCACTTGTATGTTTGTATGTTTTTTGTATGTAACCGACTCCTTTGGACGCTATTTTGACCCACTTTAAACGGTCAGATTACATTTAAACTTTGTAGACTTATCGAGGACCTATGACAATTCAATAATTAAAAAAAAATAGAAAAAAACACGCTTTTGTAGTTAGCAAAACTAAAAAAATAAAATAAACAATAGTTAAAAAAAACTAAAAAAACACGCTTTAAAAACCAAACTAAAAAGTAGAAAATAATTTAATTCTTTTAAAAAGCGTGGGGTGCTTTTTGAGGTATTTTTATAATCAATTAATATCAAGCACCCCACGCTTTTTAAAAGAATTAAATTATTTTCTACTTTTTAGTTTGGTTTTTAAAGCGTGTTTTTTTAGTTTTTTTAAACTATAATTTATTTTACAATATTTTTTATTTCTGTACTTTAAATATGAACTTTCAAGGGAAATTGTACTGTACTTCTCCATGATTCGAGAAGTACCTAATGACCTAAATCACGTAGGACATTTGACGCGTGTAGCAACGCGTCACATTGAATCGTGTCGAGTCGCGTTGCATCGCGTCGTGTTCGTCGCTCACGCAGGACACCGTGAAAATTAGTTTGACAGTTCGAATGTATTAAAGTAATTATAGCCAGCTTGTAAAAGTGGCTGGGACAGACTGGATACGGAAGTCAGAGGACAGGGTGTTGTGGCTTGTGGCGCAACATGGGAGAGGATCATTGATGGTTAATGTAATTTAACTGTTAATCATCAATGGTAAACTTGTTAAAAAAGCTGTTAAATTATTTACAGGTTTTAAATGTTCAATCGGTAGCGTTTAGCGTCAATTTATGTTAACGTTTTCAATCATTGACAATTTTGTTGCAAATAATTAATTTCGGTACCGTTCGGAAGTATTCGTTTCGCATACTAGTTGATTCTCAGATATTAATAAAATTGTAGTGAAATAATCCGTTGAGCCGTCGACGTAAATTAACAGCATTAGCAGCGTTTTATTTTCAACTGCTTTTATTTGGAACTGAATAAAATAATGAATATTGAACTAATGCGTCTTGTGTGTTCAGGTAAATTAACTGCTAATATTTTCAACATTCATTGATGATTAACAGTTATCTTGTTGACGAATGAAAAGTCGTTAAAAAAGCACAGTTTATTGATTCGACGACCACCTCTAGAGAGGCTTATTGCCAACAGTGGACTGCGATAGGCTGAGTTGATAGCCAGCCTATAGAATCGTAAGGTTGTCTTGTGCAAACAACCTCTACAGTACTGTGAGAGCCTGAGGGGCTCTCTATAATTGGATAGAGGAATGAAACACCTTGTTTTGTGAGAAATCACACCCCTCTTTTTGCGTCGGGGGTTCTCCCGACGCAAAAAGAATGGTGTTATAAGTTTGACCGCTATGTGTGTCTATCTATGGCACCGTAGCTCTTAAACGGGTGAACTGCTTTCGGTGCAGTTTTATTAATTTAAAGTAGGTTTTCTAGCGGTGGTTTTTAGATACGTATCATCAAAATTGGTTCAGACGTTTGAAAATTATCAGCCCTGATGAAGGGATTTGAGCATCTTCCACGGGTCTGATCGAGTACAGTTTACATACCAAATTTCACCAAGAATTTTGACGATCATCAGTGAGTTAGTGACGAAATCAGAGTATTTTTAGATACCAACAAAATGTAAAATATAAGAGCTATTCAATTAAAACTTTATACCTATGTTTTAAGTCCGCTATTGACAACATATCTCGAGAATATTGTTTATCTGTCTGTATCTATAATCCAAACCCAAGTTATAAGGGTTCAAAAAGACGACGAAGCGCTTCGAGAAAAGGTAGGTAGTGCCCTTGCTCTCCGCTTGGCTCGTCTTGATCTGGGGGCACGCAGTGCCCACCCCCAGATCAAGACAAAAATGAATATGAATGAGGATAAATTAGTAACAAACTTCACTGTGGGAAACATACGTTTAGTTGCGTAGATTTAACCGTAACATGTGTCGATCGTAGCGTGTTTACTATATTAAATTTAAAAAGCAGGAAATAAAAGTATAATTAAACATTTAAAAAATCCCCGACGCAAACAAAAACCTCTAAAAAGTAAAAAAAATATCATGAAAATGTGATATTTTTATTAGGTTTCATAAACAGTATTTTTATCACACGAACTGACGCGCGCTTTAATTGTGATTACCAGTTTCGAGACAATGCAATGGTTTTTTTTTCCTGGATGGGAAATCATCAAATAACTTCTCCCGCTCTGGGTGGAGCGGGAGGGCGTGTCAGACTTTTACTGACTAAAACCCACCCGTGTCCCTCAGTTGCCTGTGTGCCAGGGGCCGCGGTATCTCTTTCGAAAAACCCGCACCCCTGGCAGGCATCGGCCCTTGCGGGCCCCATCAGTTGCTGCTGACATCTCTTTGAGGCGTGCGTGGAACACAACGCGCCTTCGACCCGGGCTTAGTCCTTACCGGACAGCGAGCTACCCATTACTCGCCGTCCGCAAGCCCGTGAGACAATGCAATGGTGAAGTCGAATAGGGCAGTGTGTGTTAAGTGCTGACTCTATTCGTCTTCACGCAAAGATACACAGCGTGTTTGTACACTTGGTTGCCACAAGTAAAGTTCGCCACTTCGTGTGATAAAAATAAGTACTATAACTATACATATATACCGCATTTTTAGTTATATTAAATAGGGTTTAGGAGGTAGTGGTCCATAATTAGCCAGCAAGAAAATACAAAGCATCAACTTATGGGACTAAAACCACTTTGTCCAAAATTTGCATATTATTTTTCGTAGCACAGACCACACGTTGCTACGAAAAAGGGATTAAGCTGTAAAAAACCATTAACGATAAATTAACTCAAAATTGATTCTGATTACTTACTGTTTCCAAGTAAATAACAAAACGATTGATGATCGTGTTGGATTCTCCTACCATCTTACAAAATATGTTGGAATTCTCCAAAGTAGTTCGTTATCTACTGTTAAATATCTAAGCTCACTTGTACTTATAGTGTCGTTATATTACCTCAATGAACGCCTTAATCTTACTTCGCATTTGGTCACAAACTATGAATCACAAAGCCGCTGACAAAGACTTAAGTGTAAATTCTTAGAGGCCACGGTCACTCGCGCTTAGCCGAGGATGTGCTTATCTCAATAGCATGCGTATGCGCCGGGGTTACGTTACATAGTAATCTAATAAACGCCGACGTTTACTACACCAACATGTGTAACATGTCTAATAAACCGTTACATGTCGCTCCGAATGTGATTTCACGAATTTTTCGGTTTATAATAATACTAATAATGGTTGGAAAATCAATTAAACTTCAGCAATAAAATGTCTAATTGCGCACCAAAAATTAAGGCGAAACCGTAAAAACCTCAAAGCAAACATCACTACATCGTAAAAGGTGATGAATGGAGGGTTCAAGATCAGGCAATGCTCTGCCAGCTGCGCGCGCGCCGCTCAGGCCGCCCGCGCCATCTTGTAGGCGGGGCTTGGCCGGTCGTGTCGGAGCGCATCTTCCTTTTAACTTCGTATTCCCTGGAAACACTGCGTTGGAAAGAGAAAAGGAGCTTTGAAATACAGAGCAACTTTGTATGCACGGTACGTTTGTCATCTTCGCCGTACCTTATAGACTATTTTTGAAATCGGTAGGTAGGTAGGTATTCTACGATATGTACTAATAATCTACCTAGATTCTAAGAATGACGGTAAGGTGTTTTTTGTATGAACAGCTTTGTTATTCATATTTTGTTTATAAATAATATTTTAGGTAACAATCGAAAGTAGACTTGACCTCTGCTGAATTTATTTAAAGTAATCGTAAATAAAACAAAAATAAAAATTACAATAGTAGTATTAATGTTTACTACAGTGGCAGTGATTGTTTATAGGAAAGATCAGCAACCCGCGGCGCATCCGTGTCGGTCCACGTATTTATAGCGCCATTCGATAATAATGATTTATTTATTTATCACGACATTCCTGTTACGTCATTTTTGTATACATTTAGCGGCAAAAAGGTGAGACGCTGAGACGCTGAAAAATATCATGTTGCTCTTTGATCGGTAAATTGTAAGTTCCTTATAGGTATTGTGAATTTAATTTGTGCAGCAGGTCGGTACCTACTTGATGGGTTTTTAATGACTTATCCCTGGGTACCTAAATTTTGTGTTTTTCTTAATTAATCATGATGCTTCAGTTTGTCTATAATACCAAAACTTTAAGAGGTAATCTTCGAGATCTTAAGGATAGGGCCTGACCTTAAACTGTGACATCTGTGTAGGTAACAGTAAACTACATCCTAATCATGATAGTTACCTAGTTATTGTGACCTCTGATGCAATAGATTTCTTTTATCCATTAAAAGTGATTTCTAAGCTTAATGTACAGCAATAAAGCTGAAGTTTGTTTTATAAAGCTCGTTACTATGTCTTCCTCTTCATTCTCTTCAATGGTGGGAAGAACTGCCAAACGCCATTGATTCTTCACTTTCTGTTTTATAAACCAAGTCCTATGGTGTTCAAATAAAGCTTGTTTTCGATTGCGCTCTTTAGTTTACACGTGTGCGAGTAAATAAATCCGGCAAGTTTAATGCAAAACTTTTGGTTTACGCTTTATGGTAAATATTTGGTGTACGTCGTATAACTGTTTTATAGTTCTAGTAAAATGTTTGGTTTAATTGTGCTAGGTCAAGAGCGGGCGTTCGACAGGCGTCCTTGCGACGGGTAAATATTATTGTCTAAGCGGGTTTTCCGCTGTTTGGGTGTTTGTATGAGTTTCTGGATGATATAGACGGGGATCCGCCAGTGCAACGACCGCACATGTACATAACATGACCACACTATACATCCTGGCACCTCTCTGAACATTGAACCTCTAGTCACTCCAATCGGTACCACGCGCATCTTAAATATATGCACCAACGAACCTACGTTGTTTACCTTACAAAAGAGTTAACTTGATCTCTACAGATCCTACGTACTGTTGCAAATACACCAAGCTTAGAATTCCTTCCCGAACTCGAAATATACAAGGCGTCTCTCATCTCTCGGAAATATGGTGGCAAAGGAAATCTCTGATTAAACTGAAAACAGTTATCATGCTTCTAATTTTCAGTCAGTGTTCAGTTTTTAGCCGAGACGGTAGTCGGGATAGCGCTTCAGCGAGTATCTGTTTGCCAATAAGTTCGAGTATAGAGGCGGACGTGGGAGTGGTGTGGTGGGGGTTGGTGGGCGGCGCGCGCGCGTAGTGAGGCGGCTCGCGCGCACTGCGAACTCGTACGCGACCCGGCGCACACGCACGTGCACGCATGAAGACCGAGGACCAAACCACGGAGGAGGCGGCGCGCCGCGCGCCAGCCACCCGAAGACAAGAAAAGCCTCCCTTCTCGTACATCGCCCTTATAGTGATGGCTATACGACACTCGCCAAACAAAAGGTTGACGCTCAGCGAAATATATGCGTTCCTCCAACAACAGTTCCCCTTCTTCCGCAGCTCCTACCAGGGCTGGAAGAACTCTGTTCGCCATAATTTAAGTTTAAACGAATGTTTCGTGAAGTTGCCGAAGGGGTTGGGCCGCCCGGGGAAGGGTCACTACTGGACGATTGATCCGTCATCAGAGTTCATGTTTGAGGAGGGTTCGTTCAGAAGAAGACCGCGCGGTTTCCGTCGGAAGTGTCAAGCGTTAAAGCCTCAGTTCGGAAGCGGGAGTTATCTTTGCGGGGGTGGAGTGCCATCGTTGCCGCCGTCGCAGCCGACGGGCTACGAGCTGGCAGGTGGGAGCGGTGCCGGCGGTGGTGGAGGCTCGATAGACTACGGGGCGTGCGCGTACTCGCATGCGAGCTCGGGGCAGCAGCTGGCGTACGGCGGGGAGTACTGCGCGTACGGTGCCATCAACGAGCGTGAGTGGCCGCTGGCCTACGGCGCCGTGGACGCCGGCTACCGGCCGCCACCCTCCTCGCCGCCGCCGCACCACGACCTGCCCGACCTCATCCCCAACTACCAGTATGCTGTGGCCAATGAACACGGTGAGTTTATTAACTGTTTCCTTTAACCCTACAGTGTAAGAGACAGGTCCTGGGTTCAATCCCCAGTTCAGGCTCTCTGCTTAGGTTCGCGGTTTGTTACAACGTGCCAACTGGGGTTTCCTGTTGCACCATAATCCTTGGTGAAAGGTGAAAAACTTACCCGTGCCGGCTGTTATCATATAAACGATAACCCTTTCTTGCTAAAGACTTGTGCTGTTCCTCTATACATATCCGTGTACCGTGGATGCTAAGGTTATTATAATAAATATTTAAAATATTGCTACATCAACAATATTATTTTCAATTTCAACAATAAACGTTCTTAGATAATGAGATGCAGGATAGAAAGTTTAAGTCTAACTGGAAATCATACCCACCCGTGTAAAACGGATTAGTGACGTAAAGCATAGTAAAGGTTTGCGTTAATCGTTGCACAAACACTGTGATATTATATATGATGATGATGACATGGAAAGTATAGGTACTAAGTCTTACCAAGGGATATCATACCACTTTGTCACAGTGGAGATCAGATAGGCAGTCGCCCCATGTAAAGTACTAGTATTCAGCTGCATTCGGGTTGAATGGAAGCCGACCCCAATGATCAACCCTGATGATTATGGAAAATTTGTTTAATAATAACTTTTCGGAAAGTAGTGGGAAAATGTGTCTTCTTTGCGCGAAACTTACCAACCACTTTTTTCCAGCATTTCCTATAATTTAGTGTGTATTTTATCAAAAATAATTGAAATTAATCATAGAAAAAAAAAGGGGTGTCGTATCACCCAGTTACTGGGTTGTGGAGGTCAGATAGGCAGAAGCTCCATGTAAAAACTTTATCCAAAATAATAAAAAAACAACTGGCTTCCGGAAAAACACTACAAAGTGAAAAATAATTTTAATTTCGGAAGTCAGTGACTTGGATATGTAGCTAAATTAAATTTTTTGTCGCCGCCTTCCGAAATTAAAGTTATTTTTCACTTTGTAGTGTTATCCGGAAGTCAGTTGTTTTATTTTTTGGAAAAAGATTTTATTTTTCACTTTTTAGTTAGAGTACCTACCCCACACCAGTTCAAAATTTCATCATCCTTGGGGTCAAAACAATGCATATTTATGCGATAGCGCAGCAATCGCGGTCGATTTGCTGGCATTTTTTGAAGAGTTCCGTTCTCTGTCTCCGAAACGCATCATTAGATCTATATGAAATTTAAATGGGACCATTTTGAGATTAAACCCCTTTCGAACAAAAAAAATAATAATTTTGCAATTCCATACATTTTGACCGCGTAGGTATTGCACTTTTCTATGGAACAGCTGATTTTTTTTTGTATAACCGACGTAAAAATTCTGCGCTGGGGAGTCTAGAATGATATGCTGAATTCATGGTTACAGTTTGCGCACTGGTTAAAAATTTACCCTGTATATGACGGAGTTATGCCCGAATATACGTAAAAAAAAAACATTTCGAATTGATAACCTCCTTCTTTTTGCAGTCGGTTAAAAATACTGGCATTCAGCTGTATCCGGTTAGACTGGAAGTCGTTTCGATTTTTGGTTCTAGGACATGCCAGTTTCCTCATGATGTTTTCCTTCACCATTTTGAGAGCAAAGTAAGGCGCCTGTCTGGGTTCGAACCTACGACCTACTCATAAGGCGTGACCGTTACCACTGAGCCACCACTGATTTCGACAGAGATTAGATTGACATAACCTACCGAAAAGCTTACGACAATCTTATTGAAATTTGTTGTAGAAATAAGAAACGCGAAAGCGATCTCAACCTGTTCGGAACCACTGGCTTTTTTTAACAGGTGTTTTCAACATGATACCCTGTAAATGTTATGAATTACACAATTCCATGGCAGTATATCATAGGTTTTAGAACAGAACTTGTAGCATTTGAGGTTTAAGTCTTCAATTAAAAATGTTGCTATTTCTTGGTTGTAAAATCAAATTGAACACAATTAAATTTAAATCACGTACTGATTGTGTTTATACGTATTGCTGGAGCCTGACTGGTCCCAGCGAGGGAATGGTGAACATTGCAATTGCAGCGCAGGTTGATTGCAACTACAAATATTTGTTTCATTTTCAGTGCCAGTATTGGGATATTGTTGTAATTTCTACCGCGTAAGGTTCCTCATATTTACTATTGCTTTGTAGTTTTGTACGTTTGGGTATTGGTTTCAATTTATACTATCGAGCAATGTGACTCTTTCTTCTAGTTTATTAAAGACTTGTGTTGGCTCTGTTGTGTTGAACGTACTTGGTCTACAAACAACCTAGTAACAACTACCATTTAAAGCGCCCACGAGTTAGTCTGCCACTCATATACTTATCGCTTAATAACAGTAAAACTTCAAATTAAAATTTGGTCTACTAGGAAGCCAAGTGATCCATCTAAAATTTTGCCCAAAATTGAGTTATATGTATTTTGGCTTTCAAGAAACCCTTATCGATGTTTAAAAACCTACTTGAGCACAAAATATTTGTAGGAGTAACTACTTACTTTGATGCGAAGCTGATCCATGTGACACAAAAAAAAATGTTTTACAATCAGTTTCTGATGAATCGTTGTTTAATATGGAGAGGCAGCAAGTTAAATACAATTTCATTAAGTTCGTTATCGATATTTGTAAAGTTTATCTATACAAATATAATAAATCTACACAGATTTTTTATACGCGCTTATTTCTGGAACTCCCAGTCGGATTTGAAAAATATTTTTGCTTCTGATACCCCTATTCTTGAGGAAGAGTTTAACATCGCGCTACGGTCCGTAAAAGCCGACCAAAACGAAAAAAGTCAGAGAGAACGCTAAACGAAAACGAAACACTAGCACGGGCATGCGATGCTATCCGGGCGGTTGGTCAGGGGCGGGTAGAAACTAGTAAAGAAATAATATGATAATGTAAAAATAATAACTGAGTGACCTTACAATCAAGAATAATATCTATAGGCTACTAGCTTCCGCCAGCGGCTTCGCCCGCGTGGAGGTCGAAAACTATCCCACGGGAACGTAGTACCGGATAAAAAGTATCCTATGTGTTATTCCGGCTTACAAACTACCTGTACACCAAATTTCATTCAAATCCGTTCAACCGTTTTCGCGTGAAAGAGTTACAAACATCCATCCATCCATACTCACAAACTTTCACATTTATAATAGTAGGAAGTAGGATAGTACGATAGTAGGACGTAATTTATTGGACTATTATTTTAATAGTGTTCGAAAATTCAATATGTCCCCACATACATGTTATTTCAAGGCATTCCAGTGGCACCGTGGAGCTCCTGCAAAGACGAGTCAAAGTAAAAAGCATACGGCACTACAATACCTACCTTATCACGAAACGTTTTGTCGTATTCTCAAACCCTCATGGGTTTGGCCTGGATACTGCTGAAAAGCTCAATTTCTCAGCACAAGATTGAGTTAGCAGTCTTATAAAACTCACTAACTTTCACTTGTCGAGCTTTTATACTGGTTTTTATTAATACCATAAGTGCGTCGATTTCGTCACGGAATCACTGATTCACTCAGTCATCGAAGCCTCTAAGGCACTTCCGGACGTCCCAAAAAGCTGAAATTTGAAATGTAGGCTAGGATTTGCACACGAACAACAAAAAAAAATTACCGATTTGGTCATTTTCACCGGGGTTGCAGGTCTGTATATAAAATAAAACTTCTAGGTTACTTCCCGAAGTCTGAAATTTGGTAGGCAGGCTAGGATTTGCAAACAAACAATGTTATCTAATCTATCTAGTCTATATTTATCCACTGCAGAGCAAAGGCCTTCCTCTCCCTCTTCTGCCCAATTATGATTTTTTGCTAGTGCTATCCAGAAATTTCACCTACCAAACCCTTGAAATGGGGGGTACAACCTGCTTTATAAAAAATACAAAAATAAATGAATTACCACCAAAATCATTTTATGGAAAGTAGGTTGGCAAAACTCACATAATGCTTTCACTGTTAAAAAGTTGTCAGATCTAATATAAAGCCAAGACCCTAACTTTACTGCCAGGGGTGCGGGATGTTCGAAAGACATATCGTGGTCCCTGGCACACAGGCAACTGAAGGAACACGGGTGGATTTTAGTCAGTAAAAGTCTGACACGCCCTCCCGTTGCACCCAGAGCGGGACAAATTATTTGATGATTTTCCACCCAAAAAAAGCTCCTAACTTTTCTTGATCAAAATGCATGACACAACATTAAAGACCAGTCTCTGAATTTCATAAAAAAAATATTTCTTACCAAAGCTCGTGAGTGTCTGTGCGACGCCCAAGCCATACATTTAGTGATGCCAATTTAGCCCCTTCGGAGCTAGATCTAGCCCTTTTTCTTCTTGTTCAACCCGAATATAATGATTTAGCCCCTAGCCCATAATCTAGCCCCAAATATGATTTTCTTCCAAAACCATTTAAACCTAAATTACGAAACAGGATGAACTTTGAGTCCCTACATTCTATACCCATAGGATATCCCAGAGGATTACCTTTAAAAAAAAATTGTGTCCAATATAAATTTATACTGAACAAGGCTACGCGCAATGAGGCCCAAGCCCATCGTCGCAACGTCGTCAACGCAAAGTGAAACCCATCCAGAGGAATTAGATGAAGACTGCTATTCAGATCATAATCAATATTTTATAATCCAAAATTATGTATTTGATTAATAATTTACACATTAGTTAATCATGCAATCCATTTTAGTAATGAATCTTTATTTTTAGTTTTCGTTATTTAGTAATTTAGCCCTATTTTTTTTTAATGTGCTAATCTAGCCCTTTTTTGAACTGGATTTAGCCCCAAAACCTGACACCCAGTTGGCAACACTGCATACATTTGATCAAGATGTAAGGTTGTACACTTTGGCCTTGTAGAGTAACTGGCTTGGCTCTACATTAAATTTATCTTATTAACAGTGAAAGAATTATGTGAATTTTGGCAACCTACTTTACATGGTATGTTTTTGTTAGGTATTCTATTTCAACAATTTCGATTTTACAGAATTTAGAAGTTCATTTTGTTAAAAAAGTGCAGTTAAACCACGTCGTTTCTTAATTAAAAGCGTATTTTTCGTTCTTCTTTAATGATACCGATATCTATACGAAAAAATATATTTCCAGGGTGCAAAATATCATTGTATTATCATCATCTCAACTCGATGAGAGGCAGTAGGCTGAAATCCACCATGCGCGCCTAGCTCGGGTTGGTACCTAGATGCCTTTGTTTTTTTTTTTGGTTTTAGGGCATTCCGGTTTTCTCACGATGTTTTCTTTCAACGTTTTGCGAGCAGTGGTGATTAAATAATGTACCCAAAGTACAGCGCCTGCGCCCGGGTGTTTCCATTGCGAAGATCGCCCTGAGGACACGGTGGAGCATACGGTGGAGGTCTGCCCGGCTTGGGCGGAGCACCGCCGTGTCCTCGTGGAGGTGATCGGCGGCGGCGATCTCTCGCGTCCGACCCTGGTCCAGGCCATGGTACGGAGCGAGAGTGCATGGCTAGCAGTCGCCTCCTTCAGCGAAGCAGTTATGCTCGCAAAGAGGGAGGCGGCGCACGTGAGGGAGATTCAGTACATGCGCCCTCACAGCCGTGGCCTTCGCAGGAGACGCCCTGGGCGTCGGGAATCCCAGGCTGATTCTCGGCCACCGTAGGCACGGGCTTGCGGACGGCGAGTAATGGGTAGCTCGCTGTCCGGTAAGGACCAAACCCGGGTCGACGGCGCGTTGTGTTCCACGCGCGCCTCAAAGAGATGTCAGCAGCAACAGATGGGGCCCGCAAGGGCCGATGCCTGCCAGGGGTGCGGGTTGTTCGAAAGAGATACCGCGGCCCCTGGCACACAGGTAACTGAGGGAACACGGGTGGGTTTTAGTCAGTAAAAGTCTGACACGCCCTCCCGCTCCGCCCAGAGCGGGAGAAGTTATTTGATGATTTCCCACCCAAAAAAAAGTACAGCGCCTGTCTGGGATTGAAATTACACAAAAAAATATGGGGCCGGGCCTAATTTGTCAATTCAGCTCAACTCATTTGTCTTTTGTCAATTCACCCTGCCTTGCAATAACATACAAATAATAGGCAGGCGGCAGGCGGTAGAAGCGAGAACGTTCGTAAAACCTTATTAACTTCGTGAAAATACGCGACTGGTTGGGATTTTTTACATAAAATAGAGTCATCGAAGAAATACCTAAATTTTAACTGCGTTAGATAATGATTTCTAACCTAATTTAAATGAGAAAATATGTTTTCGTTTGCCATCCCCAATATTAATGTTTCCCGTACACGGTGGCGCCATCACTCGGAACGGTACAGTGCTACAATGTCTGAATTTCAGCCCCTACTTTTACCGGATAACTAGTTCTACCGGTGATCCTAATGCAGCCCAGTGCATTACATTGCTCTCTAGGTACCTAGATGGCGTTGGGAGCGATATAGAAGGTGTGGTCCGGCTATCACAGACATGTGGCCTGGCTCAGTGCAACCTCCATTTTTCAGAGATATATTTTTGTACTTTTTACTTAGGATATAAGCTAGAATAATATAGATTTTAACCCATCATCTCATCATTACTGCTGTGTTTACTTGGCTCCAAAAATTCATTGTAACACAATTAATTTCGATATCGCAAAAAAAATTGCTCTCGTACTTACTTTAAATAATGGTTAAGTATTTACGAAATACAATTGACGACACTTATCAGCTGAATGTTTCCAATAAATAATTAGGTATTTTAATTCGAAAACTTTGTACCTACCTGAGAAGGATCAGTTCGTTACGGGCTCCTTTTTTTAAACTTCATCAAATCATAAGAAAAAACTTCGAAACGTAGGTATATATTGATTGTACTCTGATATTATCTAGGCCAATTTTCGCAAACGCTATCGAAACATAATAATATAACATAACATCACGCCTTGTTTCCTCGAAGGGTTGTGCAGACCTACATAGTACACCCACATTTCTCTAGTTATGTCTAAGCCCCACGTAATAGGGGGCGAGCCTATTGCCATCAACCAGGCACAAATCCACACTCCAGGCTGCTACTGACAAATTTCAGATAGAAAAACCTAATAACGTTATGCCCGACCTGGGAATTGAGCCCAGGATCTCATGTTCAACAGTAGTGCTTGCGACCAATACACCAACGAGGCAGTAATAACATAAAATGCTTATAATAAAGCTTGACCTACTTTTTAACCGACTTCCAAAAGGAGGAGGTTCTCAATTCGTCGGAACCTTTTTTTTTTTTTATTTTTTTTTATGTATGTTCCCCGATTACTCGAAGATGGCTGGACCGATTTGGATAAATTTTTTTTTGTTTGAAAGGGTATACTTTCCAGGTGGTCCCATGATCATCAAGTCAGGATCTGATGATGGGATCCTGGAGAAATAGAGAGAACTCTTCAAATTTTATAGGCACACTTGAAGCAATTTGTGTAGTTTTTGAAAGAGTACTTTCTCGGAGTGGTTCCATTTCAATTTGGTGAAGATCTGATGAAGAACTTCGGAGATAGGCAACGGAACTCCTCAATAAATGATAGCAAATGGACAGGGATTGCTAAATCTCATGTCTGTCAATTGCTTACACCAGTTAATAACATAACATCACGCCGGTACGCTGTGAAGGGGTAAGCACATGTGAACCACTAAAAAGTGAAAAATAAAAATCTTTTTTCAAAAAAATAAACAACCGACTTCCAAAAAAAACACTAAAAAAAGTGAAAAATAACTTTAATTTCGGAAGGCGGTGACAAACAATTAAAATACATATCCAAAGTCACCGACTTCCGAAATTAAAGTTATTTTTCACTTTTTTTAGTGTTTTTTTTGGAAGTCGGTTGTTTATTTTTTTGAAAAAAGATTTTTTTAAATATGAAAATTTCTATCTGTGTCTTCACAGACTTTCAGCTTAAATAATGCTTAGATTTTATTGAACAGTACGTACCTAACAGCACGCCATCTTTCCAAGGGGGTAGGCAGGAACTAGGCATTTTGCTTCATTTTGGCATTAATTCCTTCTACACACATGTACAGCGGAAGCCACATGGCTTCCCTGGTACCTCATTAACAGCATAACTATGTGAAAGTCTATTAACTGCTTCTAAAACACATTGTTAATTTTTATTAGTTTTATGTTTTACAATGTCTGACATATTCTCGTCATTATTTGATATTATACATCAATTCTAATATCAACTATTTATTAGTGATTGTCATGGAAATCATGTCACTTTGGGTTAAGTTCATTTTATTTATGTAGATTATTTTGCATAGGTATGGTGTAGGCCTTGCAGACTGTAGATTTGTAGATGATTTTCTATTCTTAATTTTCATTCCTATAAGTACCTGGTACTTATTGACAGGCCTGCACTGTCCTCCCCTATTATCACTGTAATTTGAAAACATTGTAAAAGCTAATTATTTTTAAAAGTGTAACCGTACAGTTTCTTGCCGGCTCGTCTCCATAGGAAGCGACAAATTGGAACCGCGCACCTAGCTTCTGACGTTTCATAAGTGCCCATGCAGGTTTATGTGAAATAAAATATTTTGATTTGATTTGTTTAGTTTATAAAGAGCTAATTTGGAAACAAAGGAGGTTAAATACACAGTGCAAAACGACCTAATACCGGCGAGGTATCCCACACGCGTGGCAGTCTTTTCTCATCACATATCGGGCATCCTTCTGAACGTTCGGAGCTCTCGAGGAGAAGGTGTTGACAGCACCGGCCCAGGGCCACGTCGGAGTCTCAAGTGGGGTTCGAGTGTTTAAAAACAATGCGAAGCTAACTCATTCATTAAAGTTGTCGATTGTCGTGAAATATATTCGAGAAACTCTTAGCCCTTTCCTGTAGTGTTGAAACTTGAAAACAATACTTATACACTACGAACTTTACTTCTCCATTTGCAACGTCCACCTATATTCATTAACCGACTACAAAAAGAAAAGGAGTAAGTGGGAGTATGCTTGTTACCTCAGAACTCCGTCATCTATAATGCAATTTGAAAAATTCTTTATTTGTTTGAAAGGGCATCGAGTGTTCCCATATAAATTTGGTCAAGTTCTGATTAGGTTTTTGAGTTTTTGAGTTAGTTTCAATAATCCGATTTTTTTCCATGTAGATGTATGTTGATGTTGTTATAACAACTTCCTGGCACTGCTATTTACTTAGCAAGTGAAGGTATACGAGTTTTTGTGGAGTAGGTAACCGTCAATTAAAAAGTGACAAATAAAAGCATTATTACCTACAACAACAATAAAAACACTATAAAGTGAAAAATAACTTTTATTTCCGAAGTCGGTAGCAAAAAAAAAACGAAAATACAAAATCAAAGACACCGACTTCCGAAATTAAACAACTTCCAAAAAAAAATGTTTTTTTTGGAAGTTGTTTTTTTTACCTTCATACAATGCGAATACTTTCTAAGTGCCTGAGATTTTAAGGACAATAGGATAGGTGTATGTCCATTGATTGTTCACTACCACATCATACTCAAGTTGCCTTGACTTAAATCATGTGTACCAAAAGGGAGAGAGAGAGAGAGAGAAGAGGGAGTCTTAGAGAGTATGTCGTACTCTCTAAGACCGCCAGCGAAGAAACGGGCCTGTCCAAAAGTAGTCCGAAACTTCAAAGTGAACCCTACACCCGATCAATTAACTTTTTCGGACGGGGTAAAACACATCGGGAATAACGACAATTGTCAAAACTGTCATTCATTCTTTGGTCGGCTCCCAAACTAATCTTACGTTCGTAGGCGTCCGGAGTAGAAAACGCCTGTAACTATGACTGAAACTACAGATTTCGTGCATAGGAAGTAGACGTTCAGTACTGATGGATATGTCTATCTATAGTCATCATCATTATCGTCATTTCGGCCGAAAGACGTCCACTGCTTCAACCGGTCGGCTTTCCGCATCCAGCGGGTTTCGGCGGCTTTCACAAGGTCATCGGTCCACCTTGTGGAAGGTTTTCCAACTCTACGCCTTCCGGTACGCGGTCGCCACTCCAGAACCTTTCGGCCCCATCGGCTATCTCTATCTATAGTGTCTCTGTCTATAGTAAATACATCATGTTCAATGTTTTTACTCCTAACGTCTGCCAAGTGACTTTCCTAATTCTTGTAGCTTTCATTTGTTTTGCAGTCTTAAATTTACCATGAAGCCGGGGGCGGAAGCTAGTACTCGATAATGTTAAAATGGTAGAAGTTGTAAGTTGTTGAAATACGTGGCAAGCAAATCAATCACATCCCACTTCCCTAAAACCAACCATATTTCAGGGGCCTATGACTGTTTAGTTTTACAAAACTGTGTCCAATGTGTCCTTGCTATTAGATAATCATAAACTGTACTTACACCTTTATACCATGTTTAAAGCAAATAAAGACTTATCTTACAATTGACTCAAAACAAAAACATAGATACACTATGCCTGCATACGCAAAAACTGCAAACAAATAAAAAGAACTTCGTCCCAAAAAAAAACATTATGTTATTGCAAATAACATCATTGTTTTGCGTGAACATTTTAAGTACCTACCTACCCAGATTATGCCGAAACATTGTAAGTAAGAGATCAGGCTCTATTTATCCGGCGCATCAAGCATATTCTCCTTTTAAAGTTCCACCAGTGGCCATGTTGCATTATCTTCTTTAATTAATTTATTGTATCTTCAACAGAGGCTACACAATTATATGCAAATATACATAGAACAGGGACAAATACAATGTGCGCTTCCAATTATAGGTGAGCACACCATTTACTTGTAATCTGTAAGTGTAACTGTAAGTTTGATAAGGTAAAAATATTAAAATAAAAACATAACCCGAAAATAATGCAAAGGAAACAACAACAACAGTAAACAAATGACAAGGAAACAGATGAATAATAATAATACAAATGAAAAATTATAAAATAACAATACAGCTGGATCCGGTTAGATCGGACGCCGACCCCAACATAGTTGGGAAAAGTTGGGCAGATGAAAAAAAAAAAAAAAGATTCCAAATTATTTATACATGGTGAGTGGTCCAAAACGAGTTTTTAGAATCCTTGGGCCAGGGACTTTTAAGAGACCCCATGTTTCCAAACATACATAAACTCACGGCTATTTTCCATGGGGGTATGCAGAAACTACAGACCGCCACCAGCGATCGATACGATCCATACAGACTCATCACCAATTAGGTCACTTTAAGTATAGCCTCCTCCTAGGGAATTCCCTGCCGGCGTTTCCACTCACATGGACTGCCTTGTATATACTTTTTGTTAGTCGACCTTCATTTATCCTCTCAACATGACCAAACCATGCATATTTACTCTTTTAAATTTTCGTCACTACATCTTCTTTAAAAACCGCACCGTTCCCTTATCACATCATTCCTCATTATCATATCCATAGTGTAGTTTCATAGGTCATTTTGCTGTGGGCTCGATGTGTGTTCAGCGATTTTTGTGTTCACATTCAACAGGGCGCCTGGGCCTGTCACCTGTTACACTTATGCGATGAAAGTATGGAACTTTGCTTCAACTTTCGTTTCATTGAAGAAAACATACACAGACAACAATTAAGTAGCTTCCCTGATGTCCACAAAGTAGAGTGCTAAAAGCAAATATACGCGAAAGGAACGAATCTTACCATAAACTAACTAAGGGAAACATTTTTTCGAGAAAACTCGTTCCAAATTTTCAGTCTCCAAATATAAAATAATGGGTGTGGCAGGCTTCCCAATGGTTCTAAAACTCGTATTGACCGTTGGCTAGCTAAACCCACCAAAATACCTAAAGTGAATTCTGCTGTAAATCTAAAAATAGCATTCATCAATATTGGCTTCAAACTCTCTACGCTTTAGTGTGCGTTATGAAAATCTCACAAATTGCACGTGTGCGAAAGTAGCATCCCCGTTACCACACAAGCGCAACGGCCCTGTACGACACAGTATGACGTGCGAGATGAACGCACACATACAACAATTCCATGTCATGTTCCGCTAGCCTCCTAGTAACCTGATTCTGAATATAAACTGCGAATCAATAACTGCAGGCAACCTGAGGGTGGCGCTGCTGATGCTGTCTGCCCGGGGTGTGGAGCGGTGCGGTGGCGCCCGGCGGCCCGGGGTAAGGGGCGACGCGCGCAACGCGCAGTGCACTGTATTGATCACTATTCGTGAAAACGGAATGAGGCTACCAGGACTGTAAGGTCTTGCAGGAGCTTTTAGCGTGGGGTGTGTCATTTTTTATTCGTTATTTAGTTTTTCTTGAAGTTATTTCACAATAATATCCGTAGCAAAACTTACGTCAAGGATCCAAGTGACTGATATTTTTCTGAAAAAGTTTATCCTTTTCGTTTCGATTCTTTAAAACCAGGCCACGGCTTCGAAGTAGTCAGTCTTCTTTCTTATTAATTAAGTTGATTGAGTAAAAGACGTATTTTTGTTGTTACTGAAACACTACTTACTATTATATACACAATTTTTCTTTCAAGAAGGAAGTCTTTTTTGTTTAGCTTTACCTAAAGCTTGGTAATTACGTGAAAAGCAATGTTATTATTTCTCTATAGATAGGCTATGTTGCTAGATAATACATAGGTGTGCTGATGAGATGATACATACTGTGTCATGTGCCGTGTATATACTTGATTAATTTTACATAATATATCATTAAGGGCCATTATTTATTATATCTCCAAACTAAAAACCTACCTACAAACTATTGAAGGTTTTTTTTTTGTCTTTCTGACATTTTCCGCCATTTTTCACCTGTAGGACAGACATGACTTACGTCGTCTAATCTCCAATCCGTCGACTCTTAGATCTCCAGTACGCCTGGTAAATCAAGAATAGTTAAGAAAGTAGAAAATTATTGTAATTGTAGCCAGATTACTATCTCAGTGAAATCCTTAAAATTTTCAAAGACTACATTATAATTAATTTAAGGTCAAAGTGGCGGTGCTAGGGTGAAGAGTCCTATTGTCCAAGAGTTGGACGTCTTTCGCCTGAAATGATGATGACGATTCATTCCAGTTCCCCAGTTCTGTAATCCACCAACCTGTTAAGATAAACAAGTAGAGTAGAGAGCAGTGGTGGTCCAGTGGTACAGCTCCCGACTTACACGTTGTCTGTCGGTCGTGAGTTGAACCCCGGCAGGCGCTTTACTTTGTTTTAAATAATTTAAACGGTGTTTAACGGTGAAGGAAAACATCATGAGGAAACCGGAATGATCTACAACCAAAAAGTCGATGACATGTGACATAGTACCAGCCTGTACTGGACCCGGGTGGTGTACTATAGCCCACTCCCTCTCACCGACAGGAGGCCTGTATCCTAGGAGGGGTTCACATCGGCGTCGAGTCGTCGATGAAGTACCTGGGACTTGTCCTCGACAGCCGGTGGAACCTCGTGGAGCATTTCCGATGTTTGGCTCCCAGACTGGATCGGGCCGGGGCTACCTTAAAGCGGCTCCTGCCCAATCTAGGGGGTCCAAACACCTCCTGCCGGAGGCACTACGCGGGGAGTCGAGCGATCCATGGCCCTTTACAGGGCACCGGTGTGGGTGCGCTCCTTGGGGCGGCGACCAACCAGCCAGTTGAGCGCGTCCCTGAGAGTCATGGCCATCCGGCTAGTCCGGGGATACCGCACGGCCGTGAGGCGGCGAGCCTCACGATGTCAGCAACAATGGAAGGGGTTCGATAGGGCCGATGCCTGCCAGGATTTGTTCGAAAGAGTTACCATGGCCCTGGCACAGGCAACTGAAGGAACACGGGAACCAGGGCGGGTGAGTCATTTGATGATTTCCCATCCAAAAAAAAAGCCCTGTGTCCTAGCAGCGGGAACATTATAGGCTGATTATGCTATGATTCATTTATTCAAAGACAACGAGAATTTGACGAAAGTGAGCACCACTTATTCAGCTCTGTTTAGCTTTTGTCCATAGAAAACAACGATTTTGTAAAGAGTCCGTTCAGCTTTCCGCGGCTGAACGGATGCGTACGCATCTCATACAAAATCGTTGATATCTATGGACAAAAGCTGAAGAGAGCTGAATAAGTGTGAGTAGTCCCTTAAGACAAGGAATTAAAAAAAACACTTCGCTGGTGCTCACTTTCGTCAAATTCTCGTTGTCTGTAGTCCCTAAAGGTGTTAAATCGGGGATGAACGTAGAGTGACATCTGCCTATGGCAATTCCTATCGTGCGTATGGCTGGTTTATGTAAACAAAGTAGGCATTCAATTTCACTAAAATATTATTTGGATAACTTTCACATACCAGTAAATACTTGTATGTATTCATGTAGTTATCTATCCCATATTGTCTGAATATTTTTTTGATTTAAGCTCGTATTAAATAGCCGTTAGAAAGAAGAATAATAAGTTACTTGTCACTAAATAGGTGCATACAAATAATAAAAGTTAACTCGAATAAAATAAAAAGTAGTCAGTCAGGGGGACATCCGACATAAATGAAAACTTTGGAAAACAAAACACGTCAGTTGCATGTCAGTGACGCGAACCCACAAGTTTTGGTCCTACTAAAAATCACTCGACGCGGGTAAAGAAGATAACATAAAAAAGTCAGAAAATCATGAACACAGAAAAGCAGTGCTATTCTGTAAAGAACTCACTGTGACAATTTGGGTGAACTGAGCTTAAAGTGACCTGTCATTAGTATCAATCCCTAGTCCTAGATGGAATGACAGCTCACTTCACGTAAGTTCTCACGGTGAGATTTTAACAGAATAGATCGGCTGAAATAGTCGATAGCCGCACGTCAGTCGTGACTGTGACAAGAAGGCTTCCCCTGAGAATAATGCTGTGCTTTGGGGACCCACAGTACAGTGCTGTTTTTCAGTGATCACGATAAACGGAATCCAGTCAGTTTTAAAGATTTGTACTGATTGAATTTTTCAATTCATATGTACTTTCTGTGTTTATCTTTGACATTACGAATACCGGTGAAGGAAAAACCGCGATCGTGAGGAAACCTGTAATGACTTATTTTTAATACTTACTGGAGATCTTTACAAACAATTTTCTTCGAAGTCTTGTCAGGGGGGCAACTTTTTGTTTTGAACACTGTTCGCAAAGATTGCCTCTTTCTCCGTAATATTTGATCGAGGGGATCAGGATTTTTCTCAGGAAAATACAGAAAACATTCTGTCTGCATTACTGCTAAAGTTTAAAAGTTTAAAATCGAGCGTACCTATATCAAAGATTTTATACTTTCTTAAGTTTCCACTATTTATTAAAATAAATAGTTTTTCCGCTATGACCTGACAACAAAGGTTTGTACGAGAGTTCTAGTTGAATAGCTCCATAACTTCGGTTATAAAGCAAAAGAGGAATTACTAATTCATACAAAAATCAAAATCAAAAAACATTTGTTCAAACGACTTTTTGAATGTCAAAATTACATTAGACAGTCCCCCAAAACACCCACTCTTCACCACTTCCTAGTGCTTTAGCCGGGTCTGGGTAGAAGAAGTGGCGCAACAACCTCCCCAGCCGCACAGTTGTCTGTTAAGTTAAAAGAATATGATTCTATACAATAGTAAGTCATGAACAATATTAAAACACAAAACATTTAATTAAATTATTTGTCATAATGGCAGCTATCACACGCCGATATACCAACAAACCATTGAAAACTACACTCAAGCAGAAATAAATAATAAAAAACAAAAACGTGTTCTGAATACCAAAATTAAAGCCTCCAGGCATAAGGGGCGTGCCCGCTCTCATGTAGCTATAACATGAAGTCAAAAATGTATCTTCGGAGAAGCCGGGGATCGTGGACGGCGCACAAGTTCCCATGATCCCCGATCCAAGTGTGGGAAGGGAACACCGGGGTAGTTTTTAGTCAGTGTCTGACAGACCGCTCCACCCATCCCAGAGCGGAGGACATCCATGAGGATTTTCCACCCCGGAACAAAAAAAAAAGCATCTTCGGAGTAAAACAAAATAGTCCATCCCGCTAAAGTCCGATAATTTATTGTTTTAAATCTGTGTTTTTCATAGATTTTTATGTTATACCCTAACAAAAAAAAAACTCTTCACGTAACATGTGGTGGGATCGGGATACAGGTATTCTAAGTATAAAAAAACTGGTGTCATATAGTTTTTAAGCTTGTCAAAAATAATAATGATGCCATTGTTTGTGACGAGAATATATATTGAACTGTAATTCACCAACCCGTTTGGTGCAAGCGTGACGTTTAATGCTCGCGCATTCTATGTATGAGATGAGGTCTTTGCCCAGCAGTGGCAGTGACAGTAAGCCTGATCTTATAAATACAATAAATAAGGCAAGCTTATATAGGTCTTTACCCAAGTTTTCTCGATAAATTTCCACTTTATGTTAAACGATATTAAAAACTTAAATTTAAATGTGGAAGGGAACGCAGATGCAGGCTGAGAGTTCCATACTTTGGCTGTGCGCATAATAAATGTGGAGGAGAAGCGCTGAGTACGATTGGTCGGGATATCAACCAAGTGCTGATGGTACCCTGCAGTGCGCCTGGTAGCCCGGTAATAAAAAGGCGATGGTGGAATCAGTTCGTGGAGCTCCTGCGCACACTCTCTGAAGTACAGTCTGTAGAAGACCGACAGGCAAGCAACATTACGCCGATGAGCTAGGCTGTGAAGCTTAGCCACCAACGTTTCGTCGCCTATGAGCCTTTTTGCTCTGGTTTCCACCGAGTCAAGGGCAGCGAGCTGGTATTTTGCTGAGCTATCCCTTAGGCGACAGCAATACTCCATGCAAGAAAGGACTTGAGTTTTATACAGGCTCAAAAGCTGTCCAGGCGTAGAGTATCGCCTCACCTTATTTAGGATGCCCAGCTTCTTGGCTTCAGTCTGAGCTTTTGACTCAATGGTTGAGTTGAAGTTGAGATCGGACGTCAACTATACAATACTATACAATACCGATGTTACGTGTGCTCTTACCAAGTTATGTTAAGTTAAGTTAATCTGGTACATCAAAGGCATAAAGCGTTTTCTAGTTAACACAACTAGCGAACCTCAAAGGCATAAATCATTTTTTAGCTGATACACCCTGTGTAAGGTGAGCTTTTACCGAGTTATGGCAACCTATTATTCGAAGGCATAAAGTATTTTTTAAGTGATACACATTTATTAGATGTGCTCCTAAAAAGATATGATAACCGGGTATTTCGAGGGCATAAGTCGAAATTCTTACGGACGTAATAAAATCGTAGCGGGATTTTTTCCCGCTCTAGATTTGCAACTCTCAGTGTTGAACGTTGTCGAGCATTGAGAAATCCACTGAGTGCAGTGCAAGTGAGTCTCAGCGCGTCGAAAAAAACACAATGTTCGATTTTCAATTCTCGCCACTCGACGATCGAGATCCAGTGCGACAAAAAAAACAGTTTTTAATACGTCCGGGGGAACGTGGTCTGAAGTGTTTTCTAACTAACACACCTACTATGCTAGCCCACGTTCCCACGGACGTAAAAAAATCGCGGCGTAATTTATTTACGCACTGGATTTCAACTAACTACTAAGCCAACGCTAAGCAATTCGTTGAAAATAAAACAGTGTGTTTTTTAACGCGCTGGGACTCACTCGCGCTGGTACTTCCATGGCATAAAGCGTTTTCCAGCTGACACGAAAAACTTATGAGAAAATGAATTGTTCAATTTTTTTTACGTTATATTTTTCCTTGTTTTAATAGTTATTCTGTTATTCGGGGTGGAGACAAAATCAACACATCAAAGATCGGTTCAGCCGTTCTTGAGTTATAAATGGTGTAACTAACCGGACTTTGTTTTATGTAGATATATAGATATAGATAAAAATAATGTACCCACCGCTTGAAAAGTGGTGAAACATAAAAGCACCGGGTAACTTATCTAGTGAATAATTTCATTCCATTGCCGTTTCATTATTAAATTAATGATACTGATACCCCGGTCGAGCTTGTGAAACAGGTTGAATTTTCCTTCAAACAGCCAATGCAATGTATAAAGCAACCTCCTTCATGTTTCTGCGCTCCTAATACCGCATGGTTTTCAAAGAACATCCAATGGAAGTGGAACCTGTTGAAGAATGTCAAAGGAGTCTTGTTTCTTGATAAATATTTTTCCTCACTTTCTTCATGATTATCTAATAAATGTTCCTATTGAGGAAATAGTTACTTTGAAGGAAAAATCGATTTCCTTTGAGTAATTATTACGGCCAGGGCCGGCGGCGAGCCGTCTACACATTCAATCGATTAGGTTTACTCAATGATTTTTTTTCCTTTTGAAGGTAGCTGGCCATGTTATTAGCTTGTTGAAATACGTGAGCTTAAGTTTCACATGATTGCAGAGATGAAATTTCGGTGCTAAAGTTGAAAGATTTAAGCATGTTGTTTATATACTTATTATTACAAAACTTTAATATGCCGTATTCTAACTAAATCGTACTCAAACTGTCTCGGATGAGTGAACTTCGTGCATACAAAACCTGCACACAATCTTAAAACAGCGCCAAATTAAAATACACAAACAAAACACAGCGCTAAACTGCAAATATAACACCTAAAGATTAAGGGGCAGTGTACATAGATAGCCAATAAATACCGAACTCGGAACAGGGCCGGATAATCGCCGGTTTATGGCCTCCCATGTGCACAGCGGCCCGTTTCTGAGAAGATACAGCTCCCTTACGACGGTCGTAAAGATGCGGTATAACATGTGCAATGCCAGCGCCTGCATCTGACGGACTCTGCTCTGGTTCTGATGCTTTTAAGGTCGGGATTTAGTGCCAGATTTGTGCGTTTATGTACTCATGTAATTGTATCGTGTGTTCTGTGTAAAAATTGTCGTTAAATTATAGGTATGTTTGTCTCTTTGTGATTTTTTGTGGATTTTCTGTATTATCAAAACATTGTGGAAGAGAAAAGATAAATCTATACAAATATGTAAAATTTATGTGTCTGTTTGCAATATAAAAAAACCAGCATTGTACTATTATAAATACACACGAAAGTATATAAGCTTCATCCCATTTCAATTAACTATTTTCATAGCTTCAGGCGACGAGTTATAATGTTGACCATGTAGGTAGGTACCATGTTCTTTTTTGTGATGCAGAAAGTACACATTAGAGGCTTGTGACTAAGAAATAACAGCCGCACGGGTTGATCGATCAGGTTAAGCTACGCTTGCCGCGGTTGGTCCGTGGATGGATGACCATCTTTACATACCAAGATCCGTGCCGGCTGTCATTCATTGATCTTTGACAGTCGTTACGGGTCGTCAGAAGCCCGAAAGTCTGACAACCAAGGGGTATCGAATTTACCCGGTAACTGGGTTGTGAAGGTCAGATCGGCAGTCGCTCCATCTAAAATACTGGTAATCAGCTGCGTCCGGTTAGACTACAAGCCGACCCCAACGTAGTTTAGAAAAGGCTAGGCAGATGATGATAGAAGAACAACAATGCGTATCGGTTCCATGTGCATGTCTGATGGCTTTTTGGTACTTCTATAATTTAATAGAACTAACGAGTCACCGGCCTCCTCTGACGTCAAATTATTTCAGACAAGCTTTTGATGTCAAATAAAATTGCATTATTTTCAATTTTCAATTTATTTATTTATTTATTTAGAATCTCCATCAAAGGATACACATACATTATAAATCAAAGTAATAACAAGGTACTTTTACGTGAGCTACTTCAATTACAGGAGACCACAGCATGCACATATAACTAAGTGTAAACACGATAAACATGAAAAAAACAATGATAAATGATGAAAAATTAATTATGAGATTAGAGAAAATAGAAAAAAAAACAGATTTACATGTCAAGATTGAGCATTTAAATAAATTTAAAAAAATCTATTGGATTATGCGCATTTTTATTGGTTACATGGTATCACAAATGGAAACTCATTTATTTTTCTCTTGCCCTTTTCCGAATGTATTTAGGATCGGCGAAAACCTCTTTTTGTTCCATACATCTATATTAGTCGACATCTCGGTCGGAGTTAGTCCTCTTTTTAGCCATATCATTTTTCACCCAGTCCATGCATCGTTTCTTTGGTGTTCTTAAGAGTAACACTACTTATACATTCGTACACAACCTACCTCACGGCATTTCCTCATTCTTCCTCATCACATGCACATTTCCACACAAGTGTTCAGTTACCGATGCCACTTCCAGACTTCCTCGTGTGTACTCCTCACATCCCTCTTCGCATTCTCGTCTCAGCTCCATGCAATTGATTTTCATTCGTGCCTTTTTGAAACGTAGTTCTTGTTTTTTAAGATAGGATTAAGCGTTTTATATCGCTAAGTTCTTTTGAATTTCCGCTGTGTTGGTAGTTGCCTTATTGCCTCTAGGTATTTACATTCAATCCTGATTTTTGGGCTGCAATGTTGTATAGCTTCATTCCTGGAACGGGAAAGCGTTATTAATGTTTGCTACCTTTGAACCTTTCGCCGTTCCCAGCATCCTTTGTAGTTTCCCTGTTTAACTTGTAACTTTAAGGTGAAGCTAGTCCACATTTTTCTCGTACAAATTTCGTGAGTGTATTACTCCACTGTTCAACAATGTACATCAAAAATTAAGCATGGTATGGCTTTTTCTCATTATTAATATTGTTTGTGCGGAAACAGAATACTAAAATAAAAAGCCATTAAAAAGTTAGGAGCCCACAAAGATTCGTTTTTCTTGCTAATTTAACCAAAATCTGAACAACCAAGTCGGTACCGACAAAGCTCAAATATAGAAAAGTACAATATACTTTATTGGTCATTGATTTATGCAGTCGTTTTTTCATAAAACCTGATCTTCCGAAGGACTGTTCTTAATTTTTTACGCGCCTGTAGTACTATAATTGAACCTGCATCTCACTCAATGTTGAGCGTGTAGACTAGCTTCTAACTGCTCATCACTGATACTACCTCTGTCGGACACGATGCCTGGTGAGACAGCGTGCTTTTTAGCCAAGCCCATCATTGAGTTCGAGCCCGGGACTAGGTTCCCCTTAATAGAGCTTCTTAACTTAAAAACTTATGCTTCAAGTTCTGCATCTTTAGATACAAGTCGGTACGATTACGATATTCGAAGTAGTTACCTAACTGTTTTATTTTGATAACTTTTTGACATCACCTAATTCTTTCGTAGAACTGTAATCTTTATAACTGAAATCTCAAAAAAGAAGTTATCATAGCATATCTAATTTAACCAGATACTAGGCCGCTGAATACAATTTACTTGAATACAAGACGATCATAAAAACATAAAAGTTGACGGAGAGAGCGTGGCGTGATGTATTTTAGTTTACGTGTGGATAATGGCGCGTTAGGCGGCGTACGCGCCGACGCTACCCGTAGTCAGCGCTGCGAGTATGATGTGTTTACATGAACGCCCGTTTGTTCGAACCGTTTGATCTTTATAAATGCAATAGGTATTTCAAAAATATCGCCGTCGGCGGAACTTTAACGCTCGCTTTAATAAAAAAATCGAGAATGATTTTTAAGAACGACAACCTTGATACTGTGTTTATGCTCGACTATGGGTGCTCAGTTTATGAGCATTTTTTGATTTAACGTAACTGACGTCTGTTTGAAAATTGTATTTCAGTTCGTAGCATAGGTACCTTACCTACCTACCGTGTGCCGTCCCGTCGGTGTGTAGTCGGCCTTCCAAGGTGTGAGTAAGCCTCAATTTTCACAAAAGATGAGGTGTATTTTAATTTACGAGTACAACTGACGGCCAGAGGCTGAGATTTATTTGTATTTCGTACGATTACTTTTGTTATTTTGCGAACTAACTAACTTTGCATTAGTCACTTCGGATTGTAATGATGGACTCAATTTCCGTTGTTTAATTAAACTTTGTAACTTTGTTTCGTATTTGAAGCTCTATTACATCTAGTCAGAACCGCTATACTGAATGATGATGATAAATTGAATTTAGATTGCAATAAATTAGAAATGATAAAAAAGAAACTTGACAAACGCTAAATGAGTACAAAAATACATTCTATAGGTACCTAAACTACTTACTACTTTAAACGAGAGTTTAGTTTATTTTTGTAATCAACTATGTACAGCAGACATATTTACAACTATGTAAGTTGAAAATATGCCTGTAGCGTAGTTTTCAACTTACATAGTTGTAAATATGCCTTTTGTACCAACATGTCATTACGGACTTGTTTGCAAGTAAGTACTAACACAGTAAGATTCACCAAAACACAGTATGCAGGGTATTTGTAACATACAAACAGTAGGAATTTATTTCATTTTGACAGTTCAACCACTTTTTTGAGTTAGTAACTTTGTTGAGCAGACAAATTTTTCGAACATATGAGGCAATCAATTCGCAATATCCATATTCAAAATAAGGGTATCACGTAATTAATGTGTTGCACAATAAAAAATGAAATACCTTTGTCCCTTGAGACACAGGCTCTGGTACCTACTGCGGAAATCCTACGACAGAGACCACTGACCATCGGTTGAGCCGATGAAAGATGGGTAATAGGAACCTTTATGTACCTATACGTAATTATATATTTTATAATATAATGTTTTCCTCCATCTCTGTTCTCGGACCTCTCAGTGAGAATGAGTGGGCCGTTCCACCACGCGGGCCCATTGCGGGTTGATAGATGTCACGTCTTCGAATTTTTTATTGTTCGTCATACCGGTTTCCTCGCGATGTTTTCCTACACCGTTATAATAACAGTTAATCAGATGTGCAAGTAGGAACTTGCATTATCGTGAACGAAACACATGGAGTAGGTATGTATGAGAGCGTTCTTTAGATTCTGCCCATTGAAAAAGGCACATGTTTCAAACCACTTAATTATGTCAAATTTAATTCTTTGTTCAAAAATCCCGACTACAACCGCTTTCCGGTGAATGCTAAAACAGTTGTATCGCTAAGCAACACATCTTCGTATTGTTCTATTTGCGTTCGATATAAATAACACGAGTAATTGACACAGTTCGATGCATTTGACTCGATGTGTGCGGTCCGATCCGAAATCGATCTCCGACGCGACGTCTTGACGAAAGAAGGTGCATCCAGTAACCACGTAATGAGTAGGATGTTACAGGACATGAAAAGTAAGACGTGATTTGTATTTTATTCTGAGCTCGTTATTTCTCATAGTCACTGTTGTCTACAATTTCCTACGATTCGTAGATTCGAAGCTAGATACTGACACTTTTTGTAATTTTAACTTTAAAAACCTTTACACGGAATTATTTTTTATCTGGGTAGCTTATTCCAACAATACCAATAGAAACGTGTCAATGCTGCCAGTCTTCTGGGCACGTTTCCTGATGACAGCAATGCGGACGATAATTCAACGCCTAAGTGTCCTTTTGTTTTTGTATTTATTTGCATAGTTAGTTAGTTAGTAATTAAATTTAGTACTTAGTGTATTTATTAGAATATGTTAATAACAATAAAAATATGAAAAAAAAAACATTGAGTTCCTTATCTATAGGATATTAATACATCAGCTTGAAGCAAAAACTTTGTACTCCTTTTTAAGAAAATTACAAGGACGGAGGATTATGAAATTCAGCACGGTTAAAGTTTATATGGAAGGAGCGCAAAAAGCTAATATTTTCATACAATCATGCCTAAGAAATACATAAGATATTATATTATTAATTATGTTCGAATTTCATATACTGAGCGACCCCCAGTATTTTTAATACGCGATAGCAGCAAAACCATACCGTACCTATAAGAATATTTGTCTTCGCATGGTTTATGGGTGGTCTCTTACCCGATACAAACAAATTTAGCTTGCTTCTACCATAAACAAGCAAAGCAAAAAAGTATAAAACAGATCTTCCCTTCAGTTGCCGGAATGAATAAAAAAGTTAACCCTTTCATATGGTAAACCTTGACCCTAGTTTAAATAAAAAAATGGGTGACTTTTTACAACTGCCGGATATTTTTGAGAAAAAAAAGCTTCGCAGATTTCTTCCGAACGTAGCACAGATCCTTGATAGTTCCGAAGATATAATTTTAACGGTTCTTGCTCAGTGTTTTTTTATTACTTGCTGTATTTTTTTCTTAGTTAATAAAATAGGTATCACATTCATATCCAGTGTTTTATTACAGTCATGAAAACAGAACTACTAACAGTCGTCGTGCATTAGTTTAATTTCATGTAATTTTCGAATTGTTTTTTCTTGGCAGGTTAACTTGGTCATTATTTTCGCAGGAATAATTTGTAATGAGAAATTAAAGAAATTTGAGGCTTGTGGCTAAGTAATAACAGCAACGGTAAGTCCGTGGATGGGTGACCATCTAGACCCCTCTGTGCCTCGGAAAGCACGTTAAGCCGTTAGTCCCGGCTGTCATTCGTGGATCTTTGTTGGGTTATGGGTCGTCGGAAACCCGAAAGTCCGACAACCAGTTTTACCAAGGGTCTTACTTATCGTACTACCTAGTAACTGGGTTATGGAGGTCAGACAGGCAGTCGCTCCATGTAAAATACTGGTATTAAACTGCATCCGGTTAGACTGGAAGCCGACCCCAACATAGTTGGGAAAAGGCTAGGCAGATGATGAATTTATAATGAGAAAAATATTTTCCTTGATTTAGGGAGGATCGTTGGCGCAATACCAGAATACCTTTCAACGTTTGTGACTTGAAAGATTATGCTCATCGATGATTGTTTATCAGGTATTATGAAAGTTTCAAGTTGCTGCAGTGTCACCGCGAATTGCATCTTATGGGTTCAAAGTAATCCGTTGTAAAAATAGTGAAATAGTTGATAAAAACATCAGACATTGCCACATGCACGGTATTGTGTGCTTCGTCGTAAAGCTCCATATTTATTTCTTACTTTATGACGATACAGCACTGCAATGAGAACGCAAGAAAACTCACTTCGTGTCACAATACACGGATTACTTTGCTCTTCATTTTTTCTGGAATATTGCGTCTTCGTGAATCCTTAATGCCTGCGAATTTCACGAAACTGAATTCATCACTAATCGTTCATACATCCTCACATTCACACACATCCGACGCGTCGTAAATGAATGTAATTAGGGAAACATGCAGGGGCTAATTATAAAACGAATTATCCAGTTTTATTGCTTCAATGACATAAAAAATATTTTGATTACTATCATAAAATTTCCGGCATTCAGGATTCACATAATTCGCTGGCGAAGATACCTATTACATTTTGTAAATTTAATTTTATGTGCAATAGCTGTGCGACTTGTGCGAATTCTTTTTACATCTGCTCTAGAAATATATTTTAGGAGTTTGCCCCACGTACCTGTGTGTGCCACTTAGATTCCAATAAATCTATAGTTAAACTGTTAAAGTAATGTAATTCGGTAGTGGGACGGCGTAGGCGCTGCGCCGCCGTCGGCGCACGTCGCTCATCGCCTGCCAACTTGAGAGCAATTTATCCCATCGGCGGGGCCCTCTCCTTGGCGTGATCTATGGCCTTTAAAAAGCGATGACAAGTACCGGAATGTTAGCTTATGAAACGACCGCAGCGTAACCAACACTTTTATTTTTCATTATAAACAATTAAATAAAAAAACCAGTTTAGCATTCTAAGAAATCGAAACAGTGCCTGCAATATATTTATTATCAAAGCAAACTGATGAAAAATATCGATAATCTTCTGCTGTCTCACACAACAAAGTGAAATGATAAATGTCGTAATCAAACAATTTCATTTCGGAATTTATGTTCAGCTCTCCATGTAGTTCTGGAAATCGTTTGAATCGAAAATTTGGAATACACTTGTAATGTACAAATATAACTAGATAATATGCTATGAACAGAGTTCTCGGAAAATTTTAAGTCGAAGTACAATTTTATTCCTAAAAGCGCCCAATTGAACGCTGTTGCTAGGTTTGTTTAAATTATGGCGATTAGGTACCGAGGCGTGCACGTGGCCGCCGACAGACGGGCAGCAGGCGGCCGCGATCGATGGGAACTTGTGTAGTGTGCAATTATAGCCTAACATCCACATATTTTATGTGAGCACGCTGGTGTACGTGAGGTTTTACGCCGTCTTCACATTTATTATATCAACGCGTTGTCAGCGGTGCACTGCTTATTTTTTCCACAGAGTTTGTGGTTTCCGAAAACCGTGGAGTTGTCTCGTGAATATTCTTTTACTGAATTATTTTGTAATAAATTAGAGTGTTTGTGCAAAATTGATGATTGATTCAGTCAGACACACACATACGTATCTATAGTTAGTTTAAACTTGCTGGCTGGAAAAGCAATGTTTTCTAGACAAATACTTAAGTTATTTGGGCAACTATGACGCCTACACTGCAGTAAAAGGCCAATCCTATTTTTAAATAGATCGCGTTAGCATCATACGAGTACGGTTACGAGTTATCTGAACATTCGTACCTAAACGTTTCTAATTTCAGAAAACTTTTCGATTTCAGGCTTATTTTTTTATTACTTTGTTGTATTTTAATATATATGTAGACATGACATCCAAAGATAAATCAATACTTATCCGACTACTACCAATACTTATCAGAAGATCAGTTTTTTTATACTTTAATAAAATAAAAATAAAAATCTTAAAACTAAGTACAATGTGATTTTGGGTTTTAATTGTACGTCATTATCTTATCTGGCTGGTTATGATGATTTAAATCGGCAGCGGCGGTGGGGACATTATAGACTTATAATGTTTGATGTTCGAGAGGGTGTAGGCTGTAATCTACCACGCGGCCATGTTTTGTCGCTTTCCTCACGGTGTTTTCCTTCACCGTTTAGAGAGTAGTGGTGATGAAATAAATTACACAAAGTAAAGCGCCTGTCTGGTTTCGAACCCACGACCCACAACTCTCCATTGGTCTTTCTTCTTTAATATACGAAATGACGAAATGTGCGTTACAGTTGGTGCAAGCATAAGTATGGAAGTGAATATTGGATGTGGCACAAGAAGCATGAAAGTAGAATAAATTCTGTGGAAATTACTTCCTTACATATATAACATGTGTGGTGTGACTATGAATGATAGGGTAAGGTATATGTGGTAAGACAACGGTGCATCAAAGAAGATCATAAAGAGTATGCTTTGATGGTTTGGTCATGTTGAGAGAATGAGTGTGAAAGGCGACTAACAAAAAGTATTTATTTACAAAGCAGATGCGAGTGGAAAAGACGGGAAAAGACGCCATAGGAGGACATTTAGTGAACTTATTGGTGATGTTCTATGGAAAGGGCAGGTGTACGCGTAACCGGCGTGCGTGTATGTATGAACGTAAACGAGGCAACACGAGTGTATGTAAGGATCATAGCAGGTGGCGTTCTGTGGTTTCTGCGTACCCCCATACGAAGAATAGGCACGCCACAATTGCGGCGGTAAGTCCCCTCATAGACGAGTGGATTGAGAGGCGCCACGGCGTCCTCACCTTCCGCCTGACACAGGTCTTCACCGGACACGGGTGTTTCGGGAGGTTCCTGTTTCGCATAAGGCGGGAGGAAACGCCCGGGTGTTTCCACTGCGAAGATCGCCCTGAGGACACGGTGGAGCATACGGTGGAGGTCTGCCCGGCTTGGGCAGAGCACCGCCGTGTCCTCGTGGCGGCGATCAGTGGCGGCTATCTCTCGCGTTCGACCTTGGTCTAGGTCATGGTACGGAGCGAGAGTGCATGGGTAACCGTCACCTCCTTCTGCGAAGCAGTAATGGTCGTGAAGAGGGACGCGGCGCACGTGAGGGAGAGGCAGTATAATGCGCCCTCACGGCCTTAGTCGCCGCAGGAGACGCCCTGGGCGTCGGGAATCCCAAGCTGATTCCCGGCCACCGTAGGCGAGGGCTTGGTACGGCGAGTAATGGGTAGCTCGCTGTCCGGTAAGGACCAAGCCCGGGTCGACGGCGCGTTGTGTTCCAGCTAATGAATTATGGTCGAATTTCGCCCACTGGGCGACCACCAGTAATTAAAAATACACGGGTCAATCATGTAATAAGTATGTCGATGCCTACGTGTAGCAAAAAAACTAATATTTCAATTTTGAATGACCTAGTATTGTGCTACAGTGTGACCCTTTTCGCATGCGTGAACTTTAATCCTCTTAATCCCTAATATCAATCATCGGATTGCTCGCTCTGCGAATTCACCAGTTTGTCAGCTCCATACTCTGCGACTATTGCGCAGAATGCTCCGGAAAATATTAAAATGTATACATATTACTAGGGATCCGCCCCTGCCTCTGATGTCGCAACATGTCAAACATCGAAATAACTTTTAACAAGGAACCAACGAAAGGAAAAACAAAATCAGATTTTCCATACTTTTTGTCTAGTTATGTGGACATAATAGAACGGCCGATGGGGCAGAAGGTTCTGGAGTGGCGATCGTATACTGGAAGACGTAGTGTTGGACGGCTTCCCACAAGATGGACCGATGACCTGGTGAAAGCCGCCGGAATCCGCTAGATGCGAGAAGCACAGAACCGGTCGAAATGTCGGTGCTTGGGGGTGGCCTATGTCCAGCAGTGGACGTTTTTCGGCTGAAATGATGATGAGAACATAAATGTATGGAACAGCTGATTTATTTTTTCAACGTTTACAGGTTTCCCCGTAAAATAAGTTATTTATGATAAAAGTTTAATGACCACTTGAATTTTGAGTTAAACATAATAGAGCTTAAGAGCACTTATATTGGGCTTATTAGGTGATTCCCACGAAGTTAATTCATTTGTGGGCTAGTCGACAATTCCAGAAATACTGATAAGCAAAGTAACGTTTGTTAACGTTTTATTCAAAACTTGCCAATTGCCTAATAAGTACGTATATTTTTGGATTTGTCGATTCACCCGCTGATTACCAAACTTCGTGCGAGTCGCCATAGAAAATATGATGGGTATTATTTTATTAAAGTGACCTTTCGCCCGATTCGGGATAGTTAATTCGTTCGAGTCGTCTAATAAGTAATGTTAGCAAGCAACATCATAAGTTGTCCATTTGTAATTAATTTACTCTTTAAAATAGAAGTTGGTAAGACGCGATAATAATATGAAATCATATTATTTAAAAATACTCATGACATCATGCACTGCGCGCAATAACATTGGCTTCCATATGCTCATACGATAATATTGTTGTGTTCAGGTTCAGCGCCGATGTTCGCCGGGATGAGGGGTGTGCACGGCCAGATGCTGTCCGGCGGGTCCTCGATCAGCGGCCTCGGGGGCTTCGGGCTCTCATCCTCGCTGCCAGCTCTGCCACCCGACCGCAAGGTGTACTCGTCGCCGCCGCCCACACCGCTGCCGACCCTGCCGTCGCCGGCGTCGGTCCCCACCCCTGGCCCACCGCCATCATCTTCCAGCTCTGTCCACACTTACTACCAATGAAGAGTTACAACTGTCGACCGCTACTTTAAGGCATCCACTATCACAATGTTTCAAACAATCGTTAGTGCTTATTACAGCACTAAAGGATAGGACGAAAGGTTTGAAACATCGTTCTATTTCTATAAAATTAATCGCTAAAAGTTGAGTGAGACCGAATGATTTCATTAATTTGTCTCTATTTAGAGACAAATTAATGATATCATTCGAACGTCATAAAATTATAATTTTATGGAGTAAGTGAGTACCTACTCTTGGAGGATTTCATACATATGTTGTTAAATTTTATTATTGTTAGTTCGTAGCACTTTGCTACGCCGTAGCAGCGCAATCACATTAAAACATCCTTTTATGAAATAGAATAAAACTGATTTAGTCTAAATTCGAGGTTTAGTAAAAGCTTCGTGAACGTGTTTTTTTCCTAACGATAAAACTGAAACGGCATATTCAGCCGGCTGAAATAAAAAATTTAAGTTTATTTACAAATAGAGTACAGGTAACTTTCCTACGACGAGATGCTGAAAACCTTTTCAGCATCTCGTCGCGATTCTATTTCGCATTACAGGTACAATGTTACTCACAGCATCTCTACGATATAATTACAGTTGGTTTTAAATACAGATGATATACATTGCGCAGGCGCCAGTAGCCGCCACCAATGATCAATGTCATTTCAGTCCATTACATTGAGTTTACACAATTCTCTAGAGTTTACGTTGGCATTGGCACTCCAATTATTTGGCGTACTAAAATACATCTTTGATTTAATATTGCTACTCTGGTAAAAGTCCGAGCCACCTTTAGTGGTTAGCACAATTATTATTAGACAGTGTTTCTAAGCGTCGGCGTCGGTGCCTTTTAACGGTGTTAAGGGCATTTCATCCAAATTCATCTCTAAATATTACTTAGAAATACAAACGGTGTGAAAAACTAGTGTGTTAACTTTCGAATCGCATGTGCTATCTTGAAGTCATGTTCTACACTTTGCAGCGAACAGACTTTTACAGAATAACACTACTTTTTTCACGAATGATGTAGGTACGTACCAAAGCTAAGCCCAAAATATATTTTAAGGTAATCAGAAGTTTGTGGGTTCGTTCTCACTGTTACATGAAAGTACTTAATTAAGAGTTTATCCGCTAAAGGACAAGATACAAAATGTACTTAATGTCAAAGAGAATTTGGCATAGATTTTTCGTAGAAATAGTTGTATGAATAGAGTTTATTCCTTGTGTGATACTGATAATATTTTCAGATTGATATGTCATATTATTAAAATATCTGATAAACTATTCAGGAAAGAGCCCAGTGTTTGATTGCAATGAAAATGTGTACTATTGTCCCAAAGATTTAGTTTAAGTTAGATGTGAGAGTAAATCAGTTTTGTGATAAGCGGAGCATTACGAAGAAATGTGTTGTAGTTCTCATGATTACTGGGTTAGTAGATTGACGCCACAAGCCAAAGTTTCACAGTAAAACTATACATTTTTTTACAACGTGAACGCACTTTAGTGATCTTTTCATGTAGATGGATACGTAATTTGTGTGCTTAGACTTATTATAGCTATAATTGTAGTGTAGAAAAAAATCATATTTGTCATAAATTGCTTCATTCAAATCTGAGGATACAAAAACTGTTTCACTTGATGTTCTGTTAGTTTATGAGGATTCTTAAGAAGTGTTTACGCGAAGAAGAATATTTCAATTAAGTTTGAAACTAAGTCTAAGAGCTCGGATGGTTCGTGAAAACGCTTCGCAATTCTTAGTCTAGTTCAAGATACTCGTATATTTATATTACTTTTCATGCTTGTACAATTATTATTATGTGTCTGAACAAAACAAGCTTAAACCTTAAGGCGGGTAATACACTACACCGTGCCACGCTACAGCGCGCGGAAACGCGATTTTATTGAATTTGTATGTAAAACATCGTTGTCGTGTGTGATCCGTCGAATAGGCCAGTCATTTAAAACACTGAATGTCGCAATTCGTACAGATTTTTTAGGATGTTGTAAGGATAGACAAATATCAGTAGTGTAAAACCAAGTTTGGAGCTTCGAAAGACTTTACAGACTTCCGTTTTCCGCTATTGGTACCTATTCTGACAACATCAGTGTCGTGCAATTTTTTACGACCTAAAACGATTTTTGAGTCTACAGTGAGTGTATAACTTAAGGTTGGTTTTATAAAGTCTTTTTATGATTGACGCAAAATGCAGAGAATACCTAGAATAAATTGCAAAAAAAATCTTAATAACTTAATTAAATATAATCGCAGTGATCGTTATGTAGGTACTTATATTAGTAAATGTAAACCAGTAAGATATTTATCAAAGTCATTAGTGAATTGCTAGAATAAAGTAATCATAAGCGACACAAAGGTATTATGTTAATATTTTGCATATTCACATTGTTTTATGTATTATTTAGAAATGTGTCTATAAACGGACACGATTTATTTTATTAGTCGTAAGCTGTTTCTTTTTTTAAATAAACACTTTATAATTTTTTTATTGTTTAAATTCGACTATCTCGTCGTCTCGTCTCGTTTCATAAGACTACTCAGTAAAAAATACTGCTTTCAAAACTACTACCTACAGACTAAATCAATGAGGCTTATAGAAAACGGGGCAATAAATCGACGTTCACAAGGACGTAATATAATATCGCGAGAGAATTTTTTCGCGCATCGTATTTTCAACGCACTGTTTAGCACCGAGATTTGAAAATCGAACAGTTTATTTTTTCGACGCGCTGAGATGCACTCTGTTGGATTCTCAATGCTCGGTACATTAAAAATCCAACAGAGTGCATCTCAGTGCGTCCCAAGCGTTGACAATCCCGCCGCGGACTAAGAGATGCATTGCATGCTCTGCCAATCTGATAACATTGGCGCCAATACCCTTCACAGCGATGCGTCTCAGCAGATTTTTTTAGCGAAGTATTTCTCAGGACGACCACCTTCAAAAGGTTATAGTGTTTCTAAACAAATGTACTACATTTTAAATGCATCCAAACTGCCAATCGACTGCCTTACAACTGCCAATAGACTGCGCCGGTCGGTTGGCAGTTCCAATACAGTTATGTTAACTGCAATTTTGCAGAAGACTTGCAGTTCAAATACAGTTAGCAGATAGTTAAGTTCTGGCAAAGAAACAACAGAATGGAAATGAACAAAATGAAATTGTGAGGAGGTTCCTCACTGTTGAGTGCTGTCCTGACCACTGGTAGCTTGGACCCTGTTCCTAATGGAGGTCGGCTTGTATTTTTGTGGTTACGACCTTAACAGGTACACAGAAACTGCCTACTTATGGTAATGTTATATTTTGAGTGAATGCTTATTTTATTACCGAAAGTGTGAATGTAAATAATACCCACTCAAGATAAACTATGAAACACTGTATCAAAGTTCGAACGCAAAGTTGTGAACAAAAGCTATGTATTCATTGAATACTATTAGGTTCAGAAAAAAGGGAACACAGCACATTAAGCTTATCTGGCGATGCACAGTGGCTGCTGATGACAGCTACTCGACAAGCGTTGTGTCGATAAGTGCTGTTGCACTGACGTGTGTGTCGTAAATAATCGACACAAAAACTAAGCAGACAGCTCGCGATAAGTGCAGGTTCAAAACTGTAGCTCTTTTTTCAAATAACAAGTGTATTTTTTTCGTTTGAAATATAAACCAGAACCTGTGTTTGTTGATTTGCACGTAAACGATCATTGCTGTTTTTTTTTTTTACTTTTGTTTTATACAGTTAAGGTTAAAATATCTCTTTATCATATCACATAAGATCCTATAAATATTTTTCCTTATCTTGTAGTATTGATTGAAAGTAAGAGGTGCTGTACAGAAGCTGTTTGTCCGAAGTTGTGTAGGTAGGTACTAGGTACATTAAAAACAAACATATTCAACGTCCACCACCCACATAATAAAACGCAGCATATCACAGGAAAATGTATTAAGTAGATAAAAATGCTAAATAATTATAAAAAAGTTAAGATCAACAACAAATAAACCATCAAAATCTGCTCTTATAATTCTTGCTCACTGGCACACGACAGCCTCCGATGAGCTTGGTCTTACAGTGTTCATTCTGCAAGCGACGGGCCTCCGGCGATCCCAGCGAGAAGGTACGACAAGCAGCCAGGCCTCTGTTGCTCGGTATATACTGGTATTTATCACAGTTACTTATAATCACTTTACGCTGCACACAGGCACACTGAGTAGATTCATCATCACCTTTTGCTGTTATTGTAGCCTTGGACAAACTTGAAATACCTTTTTTCTGAAAAGGGTAAAATTCGACACATTCGACGGCACGTTCAATAAGGGCAGGTGTTTTCCCAATTTTTTGCAATGGATTATGCCAATTGCTTGTAACTGTACCTTGAGAACTGCGGCTGCGGATGGTAGTGACATCTTCATAACTCCGGCTGTGATGAATGGAGCTGTTGATAGGGCATTCCAGTGCCACCGCACCACTGCCTTCATCACTGGTGACTGTATATTCATTGCGAAAGTTTTTGTTGTTGCGACTGCAGTGTGTTTGAACTGAGCTCGACTTCAGGTGCGCTCTGGCATAGCAACCCACCTCTGCAGTTGGCATATCTTCTCGTTCACAATCCTCGTTAGATGTGTCAGATTCTAGTATCGTATCTTCTTGGCCGCTCTTCAGCACATCGTAATAATGCTTCTTATATAGTGCGTGCATTTTTCTCGAAGTTTATTAGTGAATTTTCTAGTGAGGACACAAGAGAGAAACAAGTTGCTTAAGAGGTAAAAATACTGGAAAATTAATACTTTGTAATAAAACAATAATAATTGCCATCGTTGTCTTTGTGACATGGTCTCGAGCTATTACACTCTATGGTCTGGAGAAGTCATAAACACTGTGATCACAGAGCTTATTAAATTTCTATTGACTGTGATCTTTGACGGCCGAAAAGACAACGATTATAATGTAACCAATTAACCTCATTTCAGAATGAAAGAAGAAGAACAAGAGGTATGTTCTTGTTTTTGGCGGGAGTGTGGACTAGGTGTCCTTCTTGGATCATCTTCTTCTAAACAGCGTGTATAGTTATGTGGTCTGATTTAAGGGTGTGGTGCAGATCGTCATACTGAAGAAATTTTTCAACTGGACCAACATCGTAATCTCGAAAAATTTATAAGCTATCCCAAGTATTTGGGTGGAGAAGGTATTGAAGTGTTGTACACATTTCATATACACAGCGTATATGAAATGTGTAAAAAACTTCAATAGGCGACATATTACCTATTTGTCGTATTCAACAATTAAGCACCCCAAGCCGAGGTGAAAATTTATGGGATTTGAGAAAGACCCATTTTATGTTTTTTTTTTTATAATTCTCCAGAATTCGTAACTAAATATCACTTTTCTCTAAACTCTCAAATTGAATCGCCTTCTTTACTTTTCCATTGAGTAGCTAAATTTGGATACTTCAAAAGTAGGTACACCTGTTCCAAATTAAGATATCAAACAGTAAAAGGAAGAAGTTTATTAACCATTTTCAAAAATAATCTACGTAGGTACATGAACTTGGACACCAGTTTTCTCAACATTTTATCATGGCATTAAGCGTGCAAATTACAGGAAACATCTAATCAGCTAATCAAATCAAATCAAATCAAATCTATTTATTGCATTCATGTGTACATTTCGTTGTTTTACATTTAAGTTAGTAAAGTTCCAACATGAAACCCGGTTAGGGCACGGCAACATAATAATTATTTTAACATAATAAAAATAAACATAACTATTAGTTTTTTTTGTGTATTATTACATGACTGTAGTATATACGTATTTTCTAATATTTTATTCTAGGTATTCTGCGACCGAGTAAAAGCATTTTTGCGTTAGATATTCTTTTAATTTTCTGCTAAATCTATTGAATATGGCTATCTCATAACGAGGCTAACTACAAAAGCTAAAAGAGGTGCTGACGAAACAGTCGATAATGCTGGCAAGGGTCGAATTAAAAAATTGTTTAGTAGGTATTATCAGCCCATATTTATTTTTCATAGAAGATTCTTTAGTCTAAGTTAAAACTCACAGTTACACATTGACAATTCACAAATACATAAACATATACACTTACATCCGTACCTACATCTTGAACACCAACACAACTGACACTAATTACACCACAATGTATTCACTCTTTTTTATGCTTATTATGAGTTTAAAAAATGTAAGTAAGTACCTTTATTTCGCAAAAAATGTTAACGGAACGAACTAGCCTGGATCTTACAACACAGGGAATCCTGTGAGGTCTAGGAATTCAATACATTTTAATGTATGCTTGGCAAAATTTTATTTTTATTCTTATTCTTATAATGTTCCGACTGCTGGGACACAGTCCTCTCTGAGAGGGAGTAGGTCACACGGGCCCGTGCGGGTTGCTAGATGTCACATGTCTTTTGGTTCTAGAATAGTTTCCTCACGATGTTTACCTTCACCGTTTCGAGAGCAGTGCTGATGAAATAAATTACACAAAGTAAAGCTCCTGGCAGGGTTCGAATATATGGCCTAGAACTAGTAAGTAGCGACTGTTAAAAAATAATCAAAGATTATAACAATGAGTTTTAAACGAATTAATTAATGAATTTATACCATTCCACTACTTCCTAACTTGCCACCTTACATTAGGCCAGGTTTTTCATAGCCTGGAGATCTACTCCCGAAGCTGAAAATCCGTAGTATCGGCCGAAAATACGGACGTTTCTCACTCTGTATCATCTACGGACTTATGATTAGTTCGGGGCCCGAAGTAAGACTGAATAACAACACGCTTTGACAGGTGTCCTTACTCTCGATGTGTTTTTGCCCGGCCGAAAATGTTAATTAATCGGGTGTAGGGTTCACTCCGAAGTTTTGAATTACTTTCGGATGGGTCCGTATTTTCGTTGACGGACTCAGAGAGTAGGCACCAGGCTACAAGTCGTAGAGCGGCTTTTAAGTTTTTCTTTAAATAGACGCAATCTTAGCAGCAAGTGAACCATGACCGTGAGTCGTGTAAAATAAAAGATGTAGAGGGGGCCATGGTCGACAATACTGAAAAAGATAGAATTGAAATAATTAACAATAATATGTAACCTTTTCTCTCTCTACATATGTTAAGAATTTAAAGCTAAACTTTGACAGTACTTAGTGCACGAAAAAAAAGCTTTGAACTTTGTGAGAGATTGGTGCCTGAGGTAGGTTTACATAAAAACCTGTATTACAGGTAACCAGGGCCATCCCGCGGATTGTTGCCTGTTATTTGGATACACGCCATAATAAAAATACAGGATGCTTATCTAACAATAAAATACAGAAACATTATAAAATTTAATCCCATATTATAAAAAAATACATAAAGTTTGTGGACATACCAGAGGGTGTGTGAGTAACCGGAGAAAGTGTATGAAAGAAATGTAAGAGTATACGTGTGAAGTTGCTTGATAGGTGTGGAGAGAGCATGGTTGATGGTATGCAGAAGCAGGAGATGGGATAAGTATAGAGACAAAGAAGGTCTATCTGAGGGGGATCAACAAGTTCTCGGTTCCCTGATAGTCTAGAGTTTTTAAATAGGCAGTGACTGAAATTTTACATTTGTATTCAGTTGGAGGATAAATATTAAGGATGCTGTTCAGCTTTTTATACAGGTATGGTCCAGGAAAGAAGAAGAAATGACCCGAGTTTGTGTTTGGCATAGTCTGCGTTTTCGACGCTTATCTCTATGAAGATGCAGATCGTATTGCAACAAAGGTATTTAAGCACGCTACGCAGTATGATAGATTGTCCAACAGTGAGCATATCTCAGTTTTTAAAAAGGTCTACGGTTTGGAATTGGTAGGGGAGACCGGTGCATACTATTCAGTGCGCAAACTGTAACCATGAATTCAGCATATCATTCTAGACCCCCTAACGCTGAAATTTTACATCGGTTTTACAAAAAAAATCAGCTGTTTCATAGAAAACTGCAATATCTACGCGGTCAAAATGTATGGAACTGCTGATTTTTTTACTGATACTGACCTGCAAATTGCAAAAAACGGACTACGTTGGAGCTACCACCTGAAAGGCAAGTATTATTGTTTTGAGTTCCGCAGGTGTGAAATAACTTGTAGATACGTAACGCCAGCGCCTGTGGTATTAGTGCGGCAATGTTGCAAGTTGAGTACTTGGAACTTGTTGCGCTACGTCAGAAGGAGGCATTCCATCTACAGGAACTCGGTGCAAATGGAATGTGAAGCATTAACCATTCTTTGAGTAGTTCATAACAGAATTTAAATAACCCGTGTGTATTTGCGTCCTTGGATTTTCAAAAACCTCGTTGTGAACGGCGTTGTTTCAATGCTTTTCGATAACATTTCATGGGCAAACTTTGAAAGGACTAACAGAAGATTACAGCTAGGCTGGGCCGTTTTTGAGACACCACTTCTACTCTTTTCGTCACAAAGGTATTTATTCATAGAGCCTTAATAGCACGGGCGTGGATAACTTAACACTAACGCACAGTGCGGCTGGTGAACTCTTGCTTGAAACCTATCTGAAATATCAAATCCAAGAAGATATGATCCGACAACGAACCAGAGTTATGTCAACCACAGATAAACAAGCTAAAGTGGCAATCGGCGGGACATAGTAGCACAATGACCCCTAATAGCAGTGGTGGCCCCGTGGTAACGGCCCAGACTTACAAGTACGTTAGGTGTAGGTCGTGGGTTGAAACCCAGGCAGACGCTATACTTTGTGAAATTTGTTTCATTAACACTGTTCTCAAAAACAGTGAAAGAAAACATCGCGAGTGACAGAGTGATCATGATTTTTGCGTTAGAAACCACTTCAATATCGCATTCGTACTTACCATAAAATAAAATAAACAATTATAGACCTGAATAACATAAAAACAACATTAACACAACTTGTAATTTTATAAAAAAGAGGCATATTCTAGCTACCGTGAAACGAGATTCAGGTAGGTACAGTGTACTGTCAATTCCAAGAAGGGATACGTTGGTGGATTATGTTGCCGGCCCCTGACCCCAGCTGTCCCGGGCTTTCGCAAGGTGGATCAATAACGATCCTCTCTCTTTCTATCAAGATCGGTGTTACCAGGGGTATTCGTTTTTACTAGATATACTGAATTTGAAAAAGCTCGGCCTACCGGATAACAATTTTTTATTTTATTGTGAACCGTTCATCATATCGGATTCCTATCGCACATTAGAGCATAATATCAATAGTAATTACAAGAGTTAGATAATATAGGTATATTTACTGGCTTATTCCATACGGCCACTTCTCATACAAAGACGGCATGAGTATAGATCACCACACCTACTCAAGGGGGATTGGCGATTTCAGACTTATATTTAGGTAGAACCTAATTTAAGTCTAAGTTTCTATGATTTTTTAGAGCCTTTAATGATTTGCTTTATGCTACGTTTACATGACATCGCCCAATTAATACGTGAAGCAAAAGCTTTGTGGGGTACCTACAAAGCTTTTTATGAAAATTACGTAGACGGAGGTGCGTCTACGTAATTTCTTACGTTAATCCACATGTATGAAATTTAGGAATTTATTTAAAATTAATATGGAAAAGGAGTGTATAAAGCTAATATTTTTAATTGTGGTTGAATTTCGACCTCCGGGATCTCTTATAAATAATAACAATAATAATTTTATTGTCAGGCAACTAAGGCCCATAGATAAAATACACAAAAAAAAAAAAACTAATACATATTATGAACCTTATTTAAACTATAACTATACACGTAAGTTTGTCGGCGTCGTGTTTCAGTGCCAGGTGTCGCGTAACCGTCCTCAGAAACGTCGATATACGACACCTTTCGGCCAAGTCTTCTTTCATGCAGTGCTGTAGAAGGTGGAATGGAACTCTTACCACGAATGACTTAAAGTTGATTTCATGGAGCGATTCCAACCTTTCGACCCTCAGAGTCTAGTTGGTCTTCACTTTCAAGTACTGCACGACTTCCTTAATCTTCGTGTAACGATGCAGACGCGAAATTTACAGCTGCGTAGTCGTAGGCACAGCAGGGCGCGACAGCATGCAGGGTCGGTGGTGGTGCGGTACAGATGTTACGAAAGCAGGGCTTCTTCTTCTTTTCTACCTTAGTGAAACGCTCCTCATCAACTAGGCCCGTTCTTGGCAAGGAGCTACGGACCGCAGTCAGGGCAGGTTGAGTACCCTTTTTCCGGTTTGCCGCTTAGGCTGCGACGCATCAGATTTGCCGGTGGCGACAATAGCTACGTAGACACCAGGGGTCGACGTACCTACGTGTGACGTTATCGCAGCCGGTGTTGTGGTGCATTCGACGGCGGCGGCAGGAGGTGCTTGCTCAGCGTTATCGGCAGCTGGTGGCGCACTTGTGTTCGCCAATTCAAAACTGCCGATGGATGCATTTTGCGCCCCTCGACGCGTGTTCGTCTTTGAGGCCTCAGGTGACCAATTACCGAACCAACGTTGCGCAATAATGCTATTTCTGAAGTTCATTATTGTCTATTTCTGAAACCTCCAAACTGCATCTTGGTCATCTCCGCTTTCAAGGTAGTGATGTCCTTTAGCAGCTGTGTAACGTCGACGTGATCGAATGTGTCGGGGGGCAGTTCACTCAGCTCTTTCGCCACGAAATCAGGCCCGTCGTCTGGACCAATCTTCTTCAACATATCGATGATAACTTGAACCTCTTCTCGGTTCCATGTCTGCGACGAGACGGCATCTGATTTAGCTTTCCAAGTGCCTGGAACAGTACCTAACAGTTTTCCGCTGCTGATCTCGTCCTCCTTGAAATTGGACCGGCATATCTGCAGGATGCTCACCTTGTCTATGTAGTTGATGGCATGGACTAGGAATGCCAGCAATTCATTGACTATAAGGGGTTTTTAGCTCAGCGTTTACGGGCAGCGGCTATGGCCGTGCAACACGCGAATAGAATTCGTGCCGTGCACAGTGGAAACACGTCCGTGTTCGAGCGCGCATCGCACTGCACTTAGTCACTTACCACTTAGTATACATATTAGTGAGCGGGTGGTGTGAACAACTATTATTAAATGAGTGTGTTACATTTTTTGTTTATAATTGGCCAAAAAAGGGTTTTATTTTAGTTTTGAAATTATTCTGGCATTAAAAGTTACAATCAACATGTACACAATCGATCTGTGGATTTTTGTACGTTTGCTGTTTTCTTCTGTAAGTTTTTGGTGAACTGATTTCTCTGGAAACTTTCTACTTGTACCTGGCAACACTCTCAACACAACGTGTTGGTTCGTGGTCGGTGGTGCAGTCGTGTCGGCGTGTTATCAAGTGATGAACAAAACAAGTGCTAAAACAAGTAAGTGTATGGTGAATAAATATGAGTTAAGTGACTACTTTTCACGTACTTAAATACGAGTAAAAATAACTTTTAAAATGGCTGAGGGCTATGATCCTACCACACTTGCGCGCTACCTACCACCAGAAATTTTACAAATGATCTTTGCGTATTTACCCGCCAAATCTCTGATGCGCTGTCGCGAGGTAAATACGAAGTGGAGAGCTGTGGTAGACAGCATGTCTCGGAACCATAAAATGTGGCGTCAACATTGTAAGGAGGACTTTTCCAGTATTTATAAAGTCGCTCACAAAAAAGCGCAGGCTGGAATTGGCTGGTTTAATTTGTACAGGTCTCTGTCTTTCTGGAGGCTGTTGAAGGACGCTACAGGGACACATGAAGACTTTTGTTCGGGTCCCAAACAAGACATCAGAAACTTTAAGATACTCGACAATGGCATTATAGGGATCCTTAAAAAGGGCTGCATTGTTTATTACGATACCAAAACATTAGATTTGGCGCACCGTCCCCGTATATTGGGAGAGTATGCAAAATACATCGAAACCGAAAATGTTATCGTCCTGTTGAACAGCAGACTACATTTATTCGTCATACGTAAAGTACTGAAGCAAGACACGGTAATGCCTTCCGCTACATTCCAAAATGTTAAGCTGTTCGCATTGGCTGGAGAACAACTATACTTTGTGAACTTAAATGATGAGATATTTGTGATGTATTGGCGCTCCAAAGATTTACAAGCAAATGCATTGCTCAGTACTCTTCGAGGAATTATGACCATCGGTTACAGTGATGGACATCTCAATGTCCTCACTTCTTCACATGAAATATTTAGTATACATAAAGATAATAACTGCATCACGAGAGCGGACACACTGAGCCCAGGATTTTATTTTCTTCAACAACTCGAAAAGTACCAGTTATATGAAAATATTGATTGGCGCATATACTTCCAGTGGATGTACATGTGGAGTCAATCAATTCCAGTGGGGCTATTAAAAGATGTCATTGTGATCAAACAATATGGCAACATTTACTTCGTTGGCTCCTACTCAGGTATTTTACGTATTTATAATATTCCATTTGCAAAAGAGGGATTGCAAATTTTCAACAGAAAACCAATGAGAGAGTTCAATTTTCTTGAACATAACACTGCTGCCGCCCCCTGGTGCCCGATATTAAATATTGACGTCATAGAAAGGAATGATGGGCACACACTTTTTGTCGCACTGCCCCAAAAACTTACTGTGCTGAAATTGAAGCACAAATTGGGAAATAAAGCTTTCAGAAAAAACACACGACCAATGCTCGCTGAGATTTCAGAGCTTACAGAGGTTCAAGAGTGCGACTTGGAAGCTGCGGGACCTTCCGGAAATTAATAAAATTCTGGTCCACAATAAGGAGCTGTATTGTTTTAAGTTATGAACGCACCTACCATTTATTCCTTCATCTGTATGTAAAGACGGGTAATTTAATTATTAATCAAATTGAGGACCACCTTAAATGTGTAAATTACAACTTGAATTTTTGTTGAGTTGTATTAAATGATTGCAAATACGCTAAATTGATGTAGATTATCTATCTGCTTAACAGTTAATTTCCCTGACTATAGATACCTACGTGAACAACTTCAGGTGTTTTGTTTAGAATACATATAACGGTCGGTTTAATCCAAATGAGCCAATACTAAATTATATAATTGTTTCAGCAGATATAGAGCAAATTCTTTCTTTGGTCAATCTATACTAAACTGTCAATAATAAAATGGAAAGAATCCGAAACTTCTTCTGATTCAAAGTTCATTTGTTTAAACCTACCGTTTAAAACTGTGCTTCTGTGCGTCGCGAAATTGTCAGTGATTATAATTTCACCCACATTTCACCACAATTTTCTATCACAGTATTCATTTTGCCTGTGCGGTGGTAATCTGTTAAAATTGTAACAAGAGAAGCAAAGCGTACGCTGCAAAGTTGATGATAAAGAAAGTAAATTCTTCCCTATCACTTTCAAAACAAGAACTGCTCTCTAAGCAGGTATCAATTGAGATAAGTTGAAAGAGAGTAGGGAAGCCGAAACAGTGCAGTGGTGCAGTGCAAGCTCTGCAGCGTGATGCCACACGTTTTTAATAATAATATCAATTGGCAAAATTCCGAAGCGATTGTTTTACAAGATACAAGATACAAGATACAAGATTCTTTGTTTTGTAATGTTTTATTCTTGGTGAAATTATCGACAAGCGCAGCCTTAAGTCATTAGTATTATTAATTTAGTATTACTGAACATCGATATTATCCTTGAATTGTATGTAAGTAGTATTTTATTTTTTTTATTGTACTTAAATGTATTCTTAAAGCTCTATGAAATAGGTAATCTTACCAGGGACTTCTATCCCAAGTCAAATCACAAATGATGACGTTTCTTTTTAGTATACAGACATAATAAAATGTTGTCATCAAAACATCGATGAAGAATGTAATAGTTACATTCTTCATCGATGTTTAATATCATAATACTTATTGTTAAAACCTAAGTCATGTATTTGATAAGACTTCATGTTGTAAAAACCAAACCTAAAAGTTATTTATTGTCTATAAAAGCAGGTACATCATAACATCACACATATATCACACCTACAACCACCTAATTTGGCAAATGTGCTTAAAAAGTACGGATCTTGTTTTACAAACAGTCATCGTAGTGTTCTTTCGGTAAATAAAACAAAGAATTTATTGTAAATTTAAAATAATAAATAGGACAAAAAAATTGCCTAAATTCAATTTGGGAATTACGAATAAGTAAATAAATTAGGTATGTGATATTTTTACTTATCATTTATGAATACAATTATTTTTATATTAACTTTCAAACTTACATATTATAAATTTAAACAAAAAAAAAAACTATTAGATTTTTCGATAAATCCATTGTGGATTTATAGAAAAGATAAATTAAGTAAATCAGCTTTTTCTGTTTCTGATATTGTGATTTCATATAATATGTTGTTATAGATGAGAGTTATTTAGTTAGTTACAGTTGTGATAGAGAAACCGGTTATGTTTAATTATCGTCATCCAATTCCCGATGTGTCAAGATAAAATCTCTGAAAACTAAATCATCTTAAAATTATTATTTCGGTAACTATCATTATTGAGTAGGCGACACGATAATGATAGTTAGGTACCGGAATCTAGTTAGTCGGTATCTTTAACTATAAGAATACATGTCACTCTTTATGTAATCTAATATACGTTAGTTTTAAATCCGCTAGGAGCAATTCCTGACTGCAATTTAATTATGTATGAATAAACATTCCAGCTATTTGAAATATTGATTTAAACCCCGATGTTTTATAAAGGAAGAATATAATTAGCTATTGTATGTATCCTACTGTCCACCTGGTAAATAGGTAAATATTTAAGTTATGTTTATCGTTATCGAATAATAATATTTATTATGATATTATATCTGATTCTACCTATGTATTATTAATGCATTAGTATATGTCTCGCCTTATTAGTTATTATAAAATATCTGTGATTTTTTTTAGATAAGTATATATTATTAGAGAACCAAATATTGGTCAGAATATTTATACAATGGACAATGGTCAAGGTAGGTAAAAGAATTGATACAGGAGTAGGTATTCGAATTAGCCTATAGATATGCAGTAATAAGAGTCGGAAAGTGGTATGTGTTTTTGAACAGTCATGAATTTCTGACCTATTTTAATATGTATTGTTTAATGTTAAAACTTATTCATTACACTTCAAGTTAAGTTTGTAATACAAATGATAAAATATACAGGTACTTTGTTGTTATTAGATACATGTTCTTTTAGCAATTATTATTATTAGTTAAGTAGATAATAAATGTTTTTATAAAATTTTGTGTTTAAGTCACTCACTCACTTCATATGACAAAATTAATGTAAAAATTTACTTACAATTCCTCTAAAAGCGATTCATTTTCCGAATTCCCTTAAAATTCTGTTAATTGACATTCAACTTTAATAAAGCTATTCATAATTTGTGGACTAATTTACAAATCTTCATACAAAACTGTAAAACAGGTGAAATTGCGAACTGTGTATGCAGATAATATTGCGAATTGTCAGTTTGTTGCCATTTAACGATTTTAAACATTGATCACTATAAGTATTATTATTATTATCCTATTATGATTCTGCTAAAGCGGCTTTTTTAGACCCTCTGCAGGCTTAGCACGAGTACCGAAAATAAGCGTTTTGTCGTTGGAAGAGTAGAACAAAATGACGTTTCCGTATAGACAGTTGACAGTTTTGTACCGAGAAATGTAAACAATCGATTTCTATTCTACAGTAGAGTAGAAATAGAAAGCGTCATACTAAGCCTGCTGCTGTCTCGAAGCATTGTAGGCATGTATATAGCTACTTTAGCTTTTAATTATTTTTCTATAAGTCACTGCATAGGTATTATAAAACCGAGTCTTCCGCCGCGTCTGTCTGTCCGTATATCTGTTCGCGATAAACTTAAAAGCTACTGAACGGATTATGCAGTTTTCACCAATAGACAGAGTGATTGATGAGGAAGGTTTAAGTGCATAAAAACGGTTACTCATAAAATAAAATAATGCTGCACGCGCTTTTGTCGTACACACTATCTCTCTTACTAATAAACACAGAATAAAGTTATTCCAAGTAAAAACCTATGAAAATGCATGATTATTCCTTTGTTATTCCTGGTATAACCTTATTCCGTGTTTATTGTTCAGGGAGTAATTATATGAAATTGCTGTTGCGTAGCGTAGTAGTACCTACTAGAAACTGTAGGAAACTATGGGCAGAAAATTTAACTTAAAAAAGCGGAATACATAAAATCAACGTTCATGTTTTCTTCTTTCTTTCTGGCCCGTCTTAGTCTGTCAGGCAACAGACTTCTAACTCCGTCACCATATGACGGAGGTTACACGCTCATTTTAGCGTCAGTCGAGTCCATGATAGATGTCAGAATGACGGGAAACTGATTGTATACGCCTAGACTGATGGATTGATGGTCTAGAATGATGGTTAATTAAATATATTAATATTTTTTGTCTGTCTGGTATCCCTGATAGAACATGTGCATCTGGATTGAGGGCCCATTTTTTTTTCCTTGCAAAACAAAATAAGACTTATACTTAGGGAAATTAGTACAAAATAGTAAAAACTTAAAGCAAAGGGCCATAAATTTCTTAAACGTCAAAAAAAACTTTTACGATTAAATAACTTGGGCCCTCAATCCAGACGTATGCATAAAGTGGCATAGCCTAAATCTCATAAAGTACTAGCTCTGGGTTAATCATTTTTACTTAAGAATTTAGTTAAGATTTTCTTAAATATTTTAAGAAATTCCCAAATCTGTAGAAAATGACATTACATATTTATGGCGGTTTATCTAGGGCCCTCAATTCATTCATGTCTTTACTGAGGAATCTGCAAAACATGAATTTATCTGAAGAAATACATACATACGACTTTAATATATTTTACAAAGATACCTCGGTGAATTAGTTAAAAAGAAATAATGACCCAAAAGTTATTCGTTAAAAAGTAATTGAACGTCGAATTTTACTAAAACGTCTGAACTGAGGGCCCAATATTTTCGGCTTTATTGGCTAGGCTCAACCTCATACATAGATTAAATCAAATTAGAATACCTTTTTTTACTATTTTTTTACTAAAATGTAACACATCGTCCATTCTTCTAAATGCCATACTTTATGAGAAAATTGATTTCCAATTTTTTATAGGAGAAAATTTTGTAGGGTGGATATGATTTTGTTACATTTTAGGACGGAAAGTCTTATATTTGTGGGAGACGTCGCAATCCGCAAATCAATCAAATTCATTTCTTTATAAATACTTAATAAATAAAACACGTTTGGTATTAATATAAGAATACTATTTACTTAACATAACTGCACCTTACCTAGAAATAATTTGATATCGTAAAAATAACAATTTACTTTTTGTAACAACTATTTAATTAAAGTTTTATTCAGAGAAGCGAGTGAGCGAAGTTATTTTTAGTTATTAATGCTAGTTACGAATGCTATATTTTTTTAGTTAGATTACATTTACAACAAAAGGTATGTACAAATAAATACAAAAAAGGACACTTAGGCGTCGAAGTATTCGTCCGCATCGCTGTCATCAGGAAACGTGCCCAGAAGACTGGCAGCATTGCCACGTTGAATGGCAATGCTAATTTTTTGGCCAAAGAACGACCCAGCCCTCTGGTCACGTGAAGTGTCGACCAGCCGGCGAGAAATTTCCTTAAAGAGGAGACGTGCACCCGGGTCCCATGACCCGAGCGTTTCGACCCCAAACGGGTCAAAACTGTAGTTATCCATAAGGTTACAAATTTACAACTACAATTCTAATTAAACTCTTTATTAGTGGTTGTCATGGAAATCATGTCACTTAGTTTTAATAGGTTCACATGTTTTATTCATGTAAATTATTTCTTCTTTCTCTATTCACCCCGTTTTATGGTATATTAAATAATTCTGCCGACTTATAACGGCAATTTGTTGTTTATTACGTTGATAAAATCATATTACACCAACATTTACTTTCTCTGACCTTTTGAAGTTTTACTGCAGGTAATTAATTAAGTTTAAATCACTACATAGTATAAAACAAAGTCGCTTTCTCTGTCCCTATATCCCTATGTATGCTTAAATATTTAAAACTACGCAACGGATTTTGATGCGGGTTTTTTTAATAGATAGAGTGATTCAAGAGGAAGGTTTATATGTATAATACACCGACCTCCACGGGGGCGAAGCCGCTGGCAAAAGCTAATATATAATATAATATGCATACACTAAAACCGAGTAATCAGCAATTCTTGAGGACTATGCATCAGCAACAACATTAACATCGGAAAAATCAATGATATATGACTTTAACTTAAGAGATATCGTCGTTTTAAGCCCACGTGGCAGAATAAGCGCAGGCGCATCAAAAATGGCTGACAATTAACGTGCAATTTGACAGTTGTTCTAGGCAGACAAGAGGGTTAAGATGCATTACCGACGCTCAATATTGGCAAGATGAATGCAAGGTAATTGCCTGTCCTGATATTAGTCACGTACAAAGGCCAGCACATCAGGCTGATCTAACCTGTCAAATATCTTTAATATATTTTCAACTTTAAAATAAAAAAAATAAGGTTCATGTTCCTTTGGGAAAATTTGACGGTTTGAGATCGCTTGATGTGCTGGCGTCTGTACCATCCAGTGACACGACGCAACGCTAATGACGTAACTAAATATATAATTATGTTTATCTCTTTCTAACAACAGGAATCGGTATTAGTCTTTTTTCTTCCAAGCGTAAACCATGAATGTGGCTGCCTAGCTACATTCATGGTTTACGCTGTTTTTAAGTGCTCTAATGTTCGTGTATGACGCGTCTATTTATAATACGTCATCAAAAAAACATGACAAGTCATTCTTCCAATGAAATAGATAATACTATAGCGTCTAGGTACTTACTTCGATATTACAAAAAAAAAACACTGATAATAATAATAGTTACTGCACTATTAAATTATTGCATCACACAAAACACGCTTGTATGAGGGTCTGTAAACTCATACACGCTATTTTTAAGCGTATTTTTTTACGCCGCTAATCCTGTCCAAAAAAGTAACAAAATCGTATCCACCCTATAAAATTTTCTCCTATAAAAATTTGGGAATCAATTTTCTCTGTTAGTATGGCATCTAGAAGAATGAACGTCGTGTTACATTTTAGTAAAAAAACGTATTCTAATTTGCGTTAATCTATGAGGTTGGAGTTTTTAGCGGGATCGCGTTGGAACATGTCGCACGACTTTTTATTTTTATGCAATTTAGTGAAATAGCGAATAAAATTGTATAATTTTGGTAGTGAAATATGCAATTTAATTACGTGTGAGTGCACAAATGTAGTGAAGGTGAAAATAAGTGACTAACGTGGACTTTTCGTGTTCCCCCCAAAAACTCCTAATAGATTGTTGTAAAGTTACTACTGCTTTACAATAAGTTTGACTTGACTGACTAAAGACGACTATGACTGTTTTGTAACTTCGTGCCTGATATCGGGCCATTTACTTGATCGAAAAGAAGAATTACTTGATACTGGCTAAATGCACAAACCGTGCGAAGCCAAAACAAAAAAAACAAAAAAATCTATGAGGTTCAGCTTAGCCAATAAAGCCGAAAATATTGGGCCCTCAGTTCAGACGTTTTAGTAAAATTTGACGTTCAATTACTTTTTAACGAATAACGTTTGGGTCATTATTTCTTTTTAACTAATTCACAGAGGTATCTTAGTAAAGTATATTAAAGTCGTACCTATGTATGTAGGTATTTCTTCAGATAAATTCATGTTTTGCAGATTCCTCAGTAAAGACATGAATGAATTGAGGGCCCTAGATAAACCGCCATAAATCTGTGATGTCATTTTCTACAGATTTGGGAATTTCTTAAAATATTTAAGAAAATCTTAACTAAATTCTTAAGTAAAAATGATTAACCCAGAGCTAGTACTTTCTGAGATTTAGGCTATGCCACCTTATGCATACGTCTGGATTGAGGGCCCAAGTTATTTAATCAAAAAAGTTTTATTTCACGTTTAAGAAATTTATGGCCCTTTGCTTTAAGTTAATACTATTTTTTACTAATTTCCCTAAGTATAAGTCTTATTTCGTTTCGCAAGGAAAAAAAACTGGGCCCTCAATCCAGATGCACATTGATAGAACGTGTGTTTATTAGCTATCAGTCTGATGTCATTCACGGCTTACCTACTTGTCATTTACAGCGATGGAGTCGAACGACATGTCGCCGCCTGCACCGACTCCTTCGCCGCCCCCGACGTCCCCCTCTCAACCATTAGCCCCGGAGAATGAATTTATTCTCACATTAGAAACGTTACTCTTTGGAATAAAACGAATGCCCAATACCTATGTTAATAAATAAAAGAGAAACAAGGCCATGCAGAAACATAAAAGAAATAAAACGCCAGGCTAATTTAGAAGACGTGAAACAGAAAATGTTTTTTAGCTTCTTTCTTTCGATAATAATTAAGTAGCATAGTGAACTTCTTCTCCTGTCTCTTATCTCATCCAGTAAATTTGAGTGGGTGTAGAATTCTATTTTCCCTAGGCACTTTTTACACCACCGCTCTTTTTCCAGGATCAGGAATCCTAAACCGGGCTAATATTATAGCAACCAGAGCTTCTCTTGTTAAATAAAATCTATATCTAAGGCGTCTGCGTTTTGAAGGTGTTGCCTATAACGCGTAGAAGCTTTCGGTTGGGCCGATCTTCAGTCTGATTTATCGTCTAATACTCCCGTCAGTCGATCATTCAGCCATCAGTCTATACGTGATCAAGGTCCCAGACTGAACTGGTGCGAAACTGAACGTGTAACCTTCATCTAAGGCACGATTTAGCAAATCACCTGCCGTGGAGAAGTTCTATCGGCGAAACGTTTTATTAGGTTATGTGAATCGTTCTGTTGGCGAACAGTTCATCGGGGAAAAGAATGTCGTATAGAACTGTTTCTGAATCCAATAGGGCATTTTATTAGGTAAGCTAGTAAGCTTCTACATTCGACTTCGTTCGCGTGGAAGTCATAAGGCACCACAATATACCAAAATGAGACAATAAGAAAAACAGTCACATTTTATATTGTATAGGTTACTACCTAGTGTTTGTAGTTCTGGTCTCAGCAGCCAAAATCTTTAATCGGTAACGGTTGCAACGAGATGTAGGTCGTAGGTTCGAACCCAGAAAGGCGCTTTACTTTGTGTAAATTATTTCATCACGACTGCTTTCATAACGGTGAAGGCAAACAACGTGAGGAAACAGGCATGTACTAGAATAAAAAAATCGAAGACATGTGATATCCATCGACCTGCACGCGGCCCGCGTGGTGGATTACGGCCTGTGCACAGAGTACATTATTATAGAGGCCTGTGTCCCAGCAGTGATAACATTATAGGCTAATTATGTTATGCAGTCAACATCTCCATGGTCAGGATTGGTGACGCGGGAGTAAGCGACGTAGGTACAGTTGTTCGTGTGAGAAGCAGCTCGTCCTTAAGTCGATACCTCCACCCGTCAGTAGATCTCCCAATGCTTGCGAAAATTTTCGTTTTTAGTGATTTAATAATCGCCTGTAAAAATAACCCTGAATTCAGAAAGGCAGGCCGCGTTGCTGAATTTAGGGTTTTTTTTTAATTGGCTAGCTAAACTCCGCAGACGCGATGGGTGTCAAACTCTAACTCAGACTCAAAGCATTTATTTCAAATAAACCAATTACAGGCACTTTCGAATTGTCAAGGTCGGTGAGTTAGAAAGATGAAGCTACCCAACTAACACTTAGGCGCTAACATAAGAGTTATAGTGAATCTACTAGAACGCTAAACAGATCCTAAAGCTATAAATAAGTGGTATGCATTGGAGTTAGAGCGCGCTCTAACTCTACTATACCCCTTAAATGGGCACACTTTTTAGTACCTTAGGTTGCTTAGTGGCGGTAAAACAGAGTTACAGATAAGAGGTATAATAAAGCAATAAGAGAGCTACAATAGGGATAACTGGAACTAGAAGCAATAAGAACGTGTCAAATAGGCGAAAATTAACTCCTTTAGTGGTACAATAGAGTAAAATATCGTTCATTAACTCGTTGGGTGCTAAGGGGGCTGCAATTAGGTGAATAATAACTCCTAAAGTGGTACAGTAGAACTACAATATCGCTCACTATATTTTTTAGTCATAGGAGGGTGGCAAATAGGTGATTATTAACGCTTTGAGCTCTAGTTTAGATCCACAAACGCTATAAAACGCCCTCAGGTGCTAGAATTTTTAACATCTAAGGATATTTTTCTATTTCATCAATATAATATTAACTTTACTTCAAACGTTTTTATGTGCGAACAGTGCGTATGTTAATATTTGTCGGATCCAAAACGCCGCCATTTGTTTGTGAAGGTGAAATTAAAATTTCAAATTAGTGGACAAGGAAGTGGACTTTTTGCTGCAAAGGTAAGTATGGGTACTATGAATAAGTATATGTATTATTAACAAATTTCTCAAGCGCCCGATGTCTGTCGTTTATGAACTAAAAGAAATATATTATTAGATATGGAGTAACATAAAACTTTTGAAATAATCTAATTAAACGTTGCCTATTCCAGTTTACGGTATCGTGCTAGTAGTATTAGAACCCAATGAAAATACTACCAACCAAAATACTTGAATTAAACCGTGTTTTCTTATATTTTTCTGACAGTCAAATCAATTCGTAACCTAAACATGGTGGGCAAATGAATTTAGGGATCCGTGTAAAACATTGATACTAAGATTTTTTTTCAGTATGCAGACCAAGAGAACTCCCCCGTATGTGGTGAGGCACAGAACTAACCCGTCTTCACTGTACCTGATAACTCATCGTCATCAGTAATTACTGAAACTAATAAGACAAGATATGAGAATTATGTGTGATAAATAATTCTTTATTTGAAAATGATACATTTAAGGAATAAAAATTAAAAAACCCCCGACCCAAAAAAAATCTCTAAAAAGTAAAAAAAAACTATTTATTGGTCTCTTAAGTTGTAGGTAATATTTTGATCAACGTATTGTCAAGTCGGGGGACGGCTAATGAAAATGCTAGGCTACCTCTGTTTGGCGTTTTCTTTGGCCGTTCCCCGAAATACTAATACTACTATTTCTAGGTGTTTTTATAGTGCGAGGATAATTTAGTAGAACTTTGCAAAAGCTCTTATTTAAGACTGATAGCAAATCTTTCATAGCTATTTGACTTATGTTTTATTTTATAACCCATACTCTCAATTATTGATCCCGAAAATTAAGATTTTTAAAACGACATTGGATTCGTTCCTATTATGCTCTCATTATTTTCTTCAACATCGGAGTATGCAGTACCTCGATCCACATTTTCGCAAAGTACTTCCTCTTGGTCGGTTGTAGTTGTAGCACCACTTTTACATATTTAAACAAGATGCTTTACCCGTATTGTAGTGTTAAAAATTGCTGTTGTATGTCTTTAACCTTTAAATTTAGCCTGTTTTCGCCCTTGTAGAGTTACAAGGGCGATAACAGGCTAAATTGTATAGCTCTAAGTGAAATATTTTGCTTGTCTATGCTCTTTTGTCGCCAAAAGTTGTAAGTGTTGCTGCTCTACCCCTTTATATGCGGTTAAGTTCTAAAACAAGCTTTAATTGACGCCTAAATGTTTATTGGGTAGTAGCCCATTCCAAAGCGTAGGTACCTATGGAGAAGAACGGGCAAGAAACTCCATAGACACTCTTTTAAAAACATGTTACAAAAAGTTGGTTACATCATTATGTTGAAATTATCAGTGTGAGAACGATGTAAAAAGACGTGCACATTAAAGCGTCCGTAATTAAAACAAAAATAAAATAATACAGAAATTAAAATAAGCCGTGGGAGCTAAGAGATGACCAGTCCCTACTGGCGGCGCCCGTTCACGAACATGACGTATGGATCAGCACTATTCAGCTCAACCATTTACATTTGAGAGAGTATGACATACTCTCAGCTGCCAGGGCAAATTCAAGTCAATGAAAGACGTACCCTGTAAATGCTAGCTTTATAGTAGGAACATAGTGCTCACACGTATGCTATGCAATTATACAATACTAGAAGTTTATAGTATAATACTAGAAGTCAATATCTTAATTTATTTCGCTTATGGTAGGTTCACCGCTGACAGTAAGTTTATCATAATTATTTTATAAACTTTTTCGATAATTGGGCTTTGTCGGAACCGACTTGGTTTTGGAGATTCTTTTATTAATTAAACACGCCAAAAGTTAGGTTAAGTTAGCAAGAAAAACGATATTTTAGTTGGCTCATACCATTTTAATATTTTTTATTTTAGTATTCTGTTTCCGCACAGACAATATTAATAATGAGATAAAAACATACCATGTTTAATTTTTGATGCACATTGCCGAACAGTGGAGTAAATACACCCCCGAAGTTTGTATGAAAAACTGTCGACTAGATACACCTTAAACAAGAATATTATAAAATAATTGATTGATTATGTAAAATGTGTCTAGCCAGTAAAAAAATATTCAAATTTACAAATACTTATGCTATACCCCTACTAACTGATTCTTCCGGCGTGATGAAACGAGCCAACACAGAGTTACATACACTCGAATGACAATTCTTACACAACATTTTAATCGCTACCTTAGCTAAGTCAACAATAGAAAGGGTAAGTATGTCCTGAAAAGAAGGAGGCAGAGGCTAATTGAAATATCACACCTACACAAAAGACCTATCATCATTCTCCTGCCCTTATGCCAATTTATTTAGGGTCGGTGCAACATGTCTTTTCTTCCATATTTCTCTATTAGTTATCATCTCCATGTCAGTGTCACTCACACCCTTTCTTACCATATCATCATTCACACAGTCCATCCATCGTTTCTTTGGTCTTCCCCTACTCTTATAGACATCCGCCTCGCAAGAACTTTATTTTTTTTTTCAAATTTTCTACGCCAAATCGGGGTCCCCCATGGGTGTGGGTGGGCCCGGGGCAGACCGCCCCTGCCGCACCCCCCTTAGTCCGCCATGATGCTGGCCATTCAAAACCAAATCATAAATACCAAATTATCAAACATACCTAGTTTATAATACCACCGTAAGAAGGGATTTATGCGGACAGTGCTACAGAAAACCTGAAACAATAACACATCACAGGAGCTTGTAGCACACTCACCCAAAACGGTTACACTTATAGACACAATCTAACAAAAGCTCGCAACAAAACACAATCACATATAGGATCCATACACACCATATCTACAAACACTCACTTAGGGCTGTATTAGAAAACCAATCATACAAATTGTGTTATGACCATAATTACAGATCATACAATATTTAACAATTGGCACATTAAAACACTTTTTGATCAAGAAAACAAACACACAATAGGTGCCATCGCTAGTCTTGTATAGTTCGCAAACGATGAACGAATAGGAACCGTTTCTTAGCACTGTACTAAAAGAAACGTTTCCGAATGCTGACTTGTAATCGGTCTATTAGTTCTAACAGCTCCTTTTGCTCTGTGATCTTTATACCTCGTTTACACTCTGTCGTGCGAGCGGCAAGACGAGCCGCGAGGCGAACCACGAGACGCGTGTGTAATCGGTGCGCTCGTGGCTCGCCTCGCAGCTCGTCGGAAACGGAAGCGGTTTTTTGGGTACGAGTCAAAGGCGCTCGCAAGGGTGTGCGTTACCCAGGCCAGATGTTGTCGAAAATGGTCATTTGAATCTTATAGATAATTAGTTTTGCGGCTTCTGTAATTGTTGCGAACATTTTTAAATTTGTTGCGCTTATAGTTTTTTAATTATTTCACAAAAACATTTCCTGCTGGGGTAACGTTACCCCAGCCAGACCTTTTTCTTTCTAATGGGAATATTTAAATAATTACTAGTTATAAAATTAGTTGTCTAGATGAAGTAAATGTTGTGCCTTATTTTGTATTTGTTCTATAATCGGTTGCGAAGTTATTCGAGATTTTGCTGGGGTAACGTTTTTGGTTTTGCTAGATCTTTGAAATGGTTAAGCGGATTCTTATCATATTTTGTACATGGCTTCTTGGGAATTAGTTTAAATTAGTTCTGCAATAAAAAAAAACCAAAATAATACATAGCTTAAAGGTTATTTCATTAAATAGAAAAACACTTCGATTGGTCCCAGCACTCTCAATAAGAACTCTAAAGACTTACTTTAAACGTTATTTTAAAGCTTGTAACTGCCTTCAAATGTACGTGAAGTTTCATTAGTATCCTGTAAGTATTTAACAAGTTATGATGATATTGAGTTCTTCACGAGCACGGTCTTGATGCGCGCGGTGCTATTTGGCCACTGGATTGGATATATGAACTGAATGTTATGTCAATTATTAGTTTTTTAGTTCAGTTTTATATCAGTAAAATTTCAGCTCAGTACATTGGATAATTAATGAGATAATACGATTAAAGTCATCAGGAAGTGAATGATCGTGGTAACCCGACCAAGTTTAGGTGGTTACGAAAAAGCGAAAACGCAAAACATTATGGTACCTTCTAAAATATGTAGGATAGTGTTACAAATTTAGTACAGACATGTACAAAAGTTTAAAAAAACTACGTGATTATTAAATAATTTTTATTGACAGGTAATATAATCATTTCAATTGAACTTTTAAAGTATTATTAAACTTATACTTAAAAACAATCACAGATTAAAATTACAGATAGTAATTTTGCTTTTTTGAAATTTTCTATGATTTTTTAATTAAATTATAGATTTCAGTATACACAGTACACAGTTACAGTTTTTATTTAAATATACACATATTGGACTGTGTAATGATCACAGACAATAAATAATATACAATGGTTTTTTTCAGTTAACACTAAACTTACGGTGCGTACAAACTATAAAACATAACATGTTATATAACATTTTTCATAGTGTGGTCATGTTATTTATATATATACCTAGCTAGATATAAGTATGTACTCACCGTAGATTGAGAGTTTTACAGACGTAGAGGAGAACGTCAAACGATATTTTTTATAACTTCACCACGCAGCCATAGTCGCCACCACACTCATACGTAGGTATTATGTCGCCATCACCGCGTCCATCATCGCGGCCCACGGCTATTGCTATGTTGCCATTCTGTTTATGCCTACAATAAAAACAAAGAGTACATTTTTTTTGTCTAAATCCTTAATGGGGTTTCAATTGTAGTTTTGCTACCTACATATTTGAAACTCGAATCGTCATCTATTTGCGAGTTTATATCAACGCGAGTGTCGCAACAAGGTAATTATGGATTTCTTAAAGTCTACGTGTCCAAGGAGTTTGTGGAAATAAATAAATACCTACCTGTTGCGGTAGTCCCGACTCCCGACATTGATAACGATAAAAATCGGTCGCTAAGTCATGAATTTCATTAATCAAGTTTCAAGTCATATTTTGACAATATACCTATACACAAAAACCTTCCACTTGAATCAATCTATCTATTAAAAAAAACTGCTTCAGAATCCGTTGCGTAGTTTTAAAGATCTAAGCAAACAGGGACAGACAAACGGGAAGCGACTTTGTTTTAGTACTATGTAGCGAAGGATAAATATGTCGTTATCATTGTTGAGAATTCCAGTCTAGGTAATAATTAAGTACGAAAGAAAAGAAAATAATAAGTTCCTAAATTTAAATATTTAAGCCTTAAAAAATACAGTTTTAGATAAGTACCTAACAACATGTACATATTAATAATAAGTTTGCTACTATTTCTGTAGTTACATTATCCAAGCTTACCTTGTTCGTGAATTCATCAAGCAGCCTGCACCATAACTATGTTCATCAATAGAAGCACTCCACATTAGCAGTAATTCGCCACACTTATTATTTTACATTAGCTCTCACGCACTCTATAAATATTTGCAAAAACAGGAAACGGAACTGCCGAAACGCATGCGCACTCACTCTACAAGATGAATTATGTGATTACGGAGCATGTTTAGTGCGATATGCAAACAATGCGCCCCTTCACCCCACCCCTTCCGCGTCCCATCGAACGACATGTTATATCAGTGATTTTTGATAAGTTTGTGCAACTGGAAGATAATAATAATGTTTTCATAGTACAGATATTATTATATTATTAATGTATTTAACAGTGTACGCGTCTGTACCGAAATTGTAAGGTGTATTATACTAAACATTTCAAAAGATAGTATAATGTTCTGCGTTTTCGCTTTTTCGTAACCACCTAAACTTGGTCGGGTTACCACGGTCATTCACTTCCTAATGACTTTAATCGTATTATCTCATTAATTATCCAATGTACTGAGCTGAAATTTTACTGATATACAACTGAACTAAAAAACTAATAATTGACATAACATTCAGTTCATATATCCAATCCAGTGGCCAAATAACACCGCGCGCATCAAGACCGTGCTCGTGAAGAACTCAATATCATCATAACTTGTTAAATACTTACAGGATACTAATGAAACTTCACGTACATTTGAAGGCAGTTACAAGCTTTAAAATAACGTTTAAAGTAAGTCTTTAGAGCTCTTATTGAGAGTGCTGGGACCAATTGAAGTGTTTTTCTATTTAATGAAATAACCTTTAAGCTATGTATTATTTTGGTTTTTTTATTGCAGAACAAATTTAAACTAATTCCCAAAAAGCCATGTACAAAATATGATAAGAATCCGCTTAACCATTTCAAAGATCTAGCAAAACCAAAAACGTTACCCCAGCAAAATCTCGAATAACTTCGCAACCGATGAAAGAACAAATACAAAATAAGGCACAACATTTACTTCATCTAGACAACTAATTTTATAGCTAGTAATTATTTAAATATTCCCATTAGAAAGAAAAAGGTCTGGCTGGGGTAACGTTACCCCAGCAGGAAATGTTTTTGTGAAATAATTATAAAACTATAAGCGCAACAAATTTAAAAATGTGCGCAACAATTACAGAAGCCGCAAAACTAATTATCTATAAGATTCAAATGACCATTTTCGACAACATCTGGCCTGGGTAACGCACACCTCGCAAGGGAAGCGCGCGTGGTGTTTAGACTCGCGTTCGATTTTTATTCGGTTACAAACGTTTTGCCGTGGCGGTTGTGTGGATGCAATGGATTGGTCTCTAGAAGACACTTTACAATTCATAGAAATATTTGAAAAGAGCGGATAATTTGGGATCCTAAGAACAAAAATCATAAAAATCAACAAAAAGTGCTTATTTGTGTTTGTAAATTGGTTGCGTATTAGTAGAAGCTCAGTTAAGAAAGAGTTGATGCCGCTAATACTTCGACGTCCTCGAAAAATGGTCGAGCAGGCACAAGACCGAAGAAATTAGTGAGAATCCTAGTAAACATCGATCAAACTGACAGCTGTAAACCTCAATTTCGAAATTATAATATTTTAACACTCCCCAGTATAAATATATTAGAAACCTGCAAATTTGTTCGTAAGTATCAAGAATTTTATACAAAGCGTGAGACATACAATCACGTTACACACTCCGACACAAATCGAGATTAAATATTCCACATTCTCGCCTAAAAATACATTCTACAAGCCCCTATGTAATGTCCATAAAAATCTATAACAAGATACCTGAAATAATAAAAAAAGAAGATAAAATAGACGTATTTATAAAAAAAACTAAAGCAATTTTTAATAAAAAAAATGCTATTATAGTATAAACTAATTTTTAAGCGATAAATTATAAAGAATCCTATGTCTTAATCAGTTATCCACAAGTAATTTTGTTTAATTTACACATAAAATTATATAATTACAGTATAAACTATAAAATAATTACAACTGAATTTTTATAAATGACACAACAATAAAAAATAAAAAAAAACTGCATGTAAGTTAAGTACATTGCCCTCAATAGCATTTCGACAAATAACTTACTAACAATATAGTCATGGTTAATACCTTAAAACTAAAAATAATAACAATAAAATAATAAAATTAGCTATAAATTGATATAATTATTTACAAATAATAGTTATAATGTATAATTAGATCGATAAATTAGAATTAACAAAATAAAATAAAATTATAATTTAAATCATTTAACATGTAAATTCAAAATTAAGAGGTCATGATTTTCTCAGTAAAATTACGGTTCTTCTACAGCATATAGCTTGTAGGTATAAAGAACCCCAAATTGTGGTATTAGATTTAGTTTAGATGTAAGTTTAGCTACTTATTTAAAGCTTCCTCTCTCCTACTATTTTTTGCTGTGCCCGACAGGGTCCATAATGATCCCTATTTTTTAATTTACCACCTAAGTACACATTGTGGAATGCAAATAAAATTTGAGTATTGAGTATTGAGAACATTAAAAAGGGGCTAGATTATATTGTATGAAAAATACCTAAGTACTAATAGAGAAGTAAATAAAAAGACAAGTTTCGATGACACCACATTTAAATTGAGATAAGGGCAGGAGAATGGTGACAGTGGTGATTCTCATTATTGGTACCACATGTTTACCATAGAATAAAAAAAACACGTAGAAATCGCAAGTAGGTGGAGCCTTTGCGGGGTTTTGCATAGGTCTGCTTCCGCGCACACACCACGCACATCAGTCTTGTTACAACCGCCACGGAGAAAATAACTTGACAAAAAAATACAATCATGCCGCTGCTGTTTTACAATGTAAACATGATAGCAGAACTAAAATGTATCAAATGAAGGTAGGTATATCATACCATCGGTAAGTCTTAATTGATTTTATTTCGATAAAAATTTGAAAAACAATATTTTATTAAATAAGACAAGTAAAAGTTGTCTTTATGGTATCTAATTTAAAGTCTATTTTCTTTTAAACTCAAACATATTGTTCGCGAAGATTCCAACTATGTACACGTCACAGTCAGCTACTCACTTAGAGATTACCGTTATCGATATTTAATGAGTTTTCGATATTTTAAACCTACAATGTATGTGGTCCTATGATATATAGGAAAAAATTTCACCTTGCGTGCGATTTGTTTCTGCAGTATTAGTAATCGAACACATTTCCATTAATTGGTCATACAAAGGTACCTATGTGTGTAAGTGCTTTCTAATTCTACTTAAGTTTCGACCATGCGAAAAATTATTACAAATAAACATAGAACCTCCTTCTTTTTTAAGTATAAAGTGGCATATGTGTTAGTCTGACATCTAAGATCTATCTAATACACCAAAATTTAATCAAAGTCCGCTACGGAGTTAGTCAAGCTAAACATAATACGAGTGTATCCGCAGGCGAAAGCGTAGGCTTCCAATGTCAGTAGGAAGTAGTTTACCCGTATTATCTAATCGCATAGTATAATATCTATCGCATAAAATAGAAAGAAACACCACAGGATGTATCTTTCTATCAATAAAATAATTTTCAAAATCGGATTAGTGGTATAATATAACAATTCTTAATTATACTTTCTGTAAATCGTAAGTATGTATTAGAATAAATATATATAAACACTTGATTTCAAACATAATAATATTTATCGACTCTAGCTGTTGACCATATTTTGTTTGAAAATAAAACGGAATGTCGATAAATAAGTCAACGACAGTGGTACATCTCTAGAGGAGTACGAATAGTAATAACCTCGTTACGCAAATATAAATCTTACAACTTTAAATTGAATGTGTTTATCCCTTATTCAAACGCGAGCCTGTGGAGGAGTTTTCAAAAAAGTAAGATGCGTTCCTGGGTAATTTTGGGTCGTAGATTTCAAAAATACACACAAAAGAGGGGTTAGTGGGGGAAATACCCTTTTTTTGGTGGGAAGTATATATCCCGTCGTCTGTTCTCTCTTGTAAAAAAGTTGGAAAGGTGGGAACTATAGCTCCCAGTGTCCAGTATGACATCAATATTTTAAAACACTAGCTAGTTGCCCTGGCTCCACTTGTGAATTAAATTTTAACTTAAAAAATTACATAGATCGTGTTTTTTAATAAAGGAGGTAAAAGTACTAAGTTGGAAGAACTCGGAAATTGAAAAATGAATGACTTCACCATACATTTTTAGTTGAGTAGTTCTAGCTAGATATGAATTTGTAGTAGCAAGTTACTTGTATTGGTGAGGACTTTTCGGCACTCGGGTAATCAATAAAATAAATTATTATAATAGAAGTTTTTTATTCATATAGTTTGAAATTATACTTATTACGTATTAGGGACTGTTTCTATCATATTGATCAGACTATCCTTTTCGTGTTGATCATGAAATAACGAATAATAACTAATAAGTTGCAAATACCAAGTTTTTTTAGACACACCGATTCTATATACAGAATTTCCGAATGTAGTGTGCAGTAACGAACACTGGGATGATATCTTCCCACTTAGAGACTCAATTTCAATCGACTCTACCAAGGTATAAACGAAAGATTCTGGGCATTTTTTACGTTTCACACAACCGTAATATAGTCTAGTTTACATAGCTAAAACTCAAATCTGCTTACCTACCTAATTTTTTTTCAGCACTACACAAAAAACTAAAAAATAACGGTCGTTTTCGGCGGCAAAATCACGTCAACTGACTTTGACGTGTGTTTACCATGACATGTAATAATTCTCTGAAAAGTGTTGCCATTAAAAAAGGTTCTCTGAAATGTTAAGATTGCGTAGATAAATATTACATTGCATTAGGTTTATGCAAATAAAAATAAAACACGATTTCCTTCAATCTGAGATGTGGGAAGTAGGTATAGCTCCCAGCGTTTTAATAAGGGTTATTATAGTGACATCTAGCTCATTACGTGTGCGCTTTAAACGGAAAAAGTAGTAAATATGTAAAAAGAGTAGACAAACAACAACTCTATAGTCATTTTTTTTGTGGTTTATTATCAATTATGCGACGAATGACATATTTTCTACATTCACTCAATATTAAACTACCAATCGGACCAGTTTTCTTAGTGTTACGAAATACAATAAACTTGTATTCGTGTGAGTTTGGGTACGCTGGTTCCGATACTAATGAAGCGTTATACGACTTCTACGTGTTTGTTTTTCTGTGAGGTTTACCTATAGCACGCACCTTTAGTTCAAGTCTCATTGTAATAGGTGGCGAGCCAATTGTCATCGACCGGGCACAAATCCAGACTCCGGGTTGCTACTGCGAATACAATAAAACTTGTCCCGACCTGGGAATCGAACCCAGGACCCCATGCTCAGCTGTAAAACCTACTCTGCTGCTGACCAGCGACGGCGTCAGGCTTCCGTTAAGATCCTGCTAATGGAGTGAGCCGGATGTGTCTGTCGCATGTCAGATGAGCTTACCAGTAAAGGCTAGTGCAGATGTAGGCAGGCCGCATCGCATGGCAAACATGCGAAAACATTCCTCCAACATTGTTTTCGTACATTTTGTACCTATGAACCATCGTTCAGGCAGAATGGCACCGCGCTTTTATTGGATTGAAAAGCGATGCGCTGCAGCTCGATGCGGCTGTGATATGCGCTTAGCTTAAGGCTGAGGCGTATAGGTATTTACCAAAAACGTAGTATTATTTTGCAAACTGTACCTAACTAATAAATTGAGAAATTATTTATTATTGAGAATCAATCAACCGGCCTAGCCTTTTTCCCAAATATGTTAGGGTTGGCTTCTAGTCTAACCGGATGTAGCTGAATACCTGTTTAAATGGAGCGACTGTTTATGTGCAGGTTAACCACGAGCAGCGTTTTGTCGACGGAAGAATCGGAAACTACATTCTTACAAAGAAAATAAAAATAATACAAAAATTGGGCCCTTTAACAAAGTAATCGAAACACATTTTTTCATCCCTTCTATTCGAAAAGCGGGTATTCGATAAGCGGAAGCAAAGTAGCTCTTTTCTCTACTAGACTTCTTAGCGGGCAGTAATGAGATTTGAATCTGGAACATGAATCGTTCATTAAAATCGAACGCAAATTGTATAAATTACTTATAGGCCAAGCGGGGATTTGGAATTTACTCGAGCGCGGTAGAATAACATAAGCAATCTTGCACCTTGTGAAGTATTCCCACCATGCCTGAGCCCTTTATACAGGATCGAACGTGTAGGGCAGCCGATCAGATTAGTAAAAAAAATCGATCGTTAGAAAAACTCGAGCGCGTCAGATTAAGGAAACGTAAGTTAATTACATGCAGAAAAGTGTGCATTTCAATAATCTGACAATTTGAGCGTGACATAAGGAAATTGGAGAGTCACAAATAGGCATGCTAAAGAACTGGCCCGCCAATCATCTAGAACGCTAAAGTGGGATCGGTCAAGAGTACATTCTACTTTTGCACGCAGATCTTTTGCATTTCTTGGGTCATATCTCTACTCTAAATTCTACTCGTACAATAGAACTATACTCACCTTAACGTACATCAGCTGTAAAAATACCATTTTTAAATGGTTGCATCCCAAAAATTATGACCAAACGGAAAACCTTTTGTACATACAGTCATAATATCTGACATAACGAGAGAAAAAAAAAAAAGATATGCACGCACCAAACCACCCATTTTCACCAACTACACCCCCACACACACCTCACACATACTTCACACACACTCCACACTTTCACACATACTCACATCCAAAAGCACCTAATCCTCTTGTCATAATTTTGAATCTTACATTCCTGTTTGTTTGTATTTTTATAAATTCTTTTTTTTTTTATATATATTATTAATTCTACGAATAAATAAAAAATGTTTAAATTACTTGGGAAGAGACTGGACCTCACAACACAGGGAATCCTAGTGTGGGTCCAGGGCATTTATAAACATCTAGCACTTAAGGCTTAAATTGAATAAAGTTTTTATTATTTTTTATTATTTTATTTACAAAGTTGCAAAAAAAAAAGTCACATTATGTGTGACATTCTCGAGCGCGGTTATATTTTATTTTATTTTGAAGGAAATTAGTCATGCATCACGGAAATAACATAATCTGCCGATTTGCACAAGCCGAAGTAGCTAAAATCATTAATAAAGTATGGTGCATATCGCTGAGAACTATGTAGGTATTTCCCACTTCGCGCCACTCTGCCCTTCTCACTCTTTCTCTATCTCTCACTTTCTCGCATCGTTCTTATAGTACACGGAGTAATGAAAAAGCTTTTTCCAAAAAAATATAACCAACTATAAGTATATAATTTCGGCAGTCGGTGACTTTGGATATGTATTTGAATATTTTTTCACCGCCTTCTGAAATTAAAGTTATTTTTCACTTTGTAGTGTTACTCTGGAAGTTAATTGTTTTTTTTTTTTGGAAAAAGTTTTAATTTTTCACTTTTTAGTTATAGTATCTACCCCCTTTTTAGTTATAGTAAGTACCCTACACTAATTCGAAATTTCATCATCCTTGGGGTCAAAACAATGCATATTTATGCGATAGCAGCAATCGCGGTTGACTGGCCGTAATTTTTTGAAGAGTTCCGTTGTCTGTCTCCGAAACACATCATCAGATCTAGAAATGTAAATGGGACCATTTTGAAATAAAGCCCTTTCGAACAAAAAAAGAATTTTGTAAATCCGTCCGTATGTACACCTCCGCTTTTTTAACCGACTTCAAAAAGAAGGAGGTTATCAATTCGACATGTTTATATATATTTTTTAATGTATACCCGGGTGCATGCTATACACGCTCCCCCACCAGTGAAAGGGTGAACATCTTATAAACTCTTTTCTTTTTAGCATCTGATCTTTACAATCCAATAGGTCTCCATGACGCTCGAGTAAATCCCTATTTAGCCTCTTGGCCTCCCCTACTATTACTGGCTGTACGGTGCGGGGAGGCGCGGTAACAAAAAGAAAAACAAAAGCGCGCGATTATTTACTTCCTTGCTTTGTTGTACCCTCTACTGCTGCTAGTTAGGATAATCGGTCAGCTTCCTCATTACCACGTAGTCCAATGTGGGCTGGAACCCATTGCAACTTAATTTCTATATTATTCTTAAAAAACATAATAATATTTTCAAGAATATCATATGCTATCGATGCCCCTTTGAAACTAGAGGCACATCGAGCAATATGCTGAAGTGCGCTTTTGCTGTCTGAAAGAATAACGACTTTTTTTAAACTCTGATTTCGACTATACAAGATCGCTTGATAAATTGTAATGAGTTCCAATATCATTATTGATACATTACAGTTTACTTTATAACCGAGAGTAGTTCCTAAGCTTTGATCAAAAACCCCAGCACCTAGGTCGGGAGTACCCTTTGAACCGTCTGTAAAAAATTTGTGCCTACTACTATAGCTAGAATTTAATTCAGCTAAAACATCGAACACTAATAAATAAGGATTATAATTGGATTTGGGTGTATTCACACATTTTAGATCAACATGAATTACATAATTAGTCACAATAGCTGTTGTCCAAGTTTCTAAAGTATACATTTTATGAATATCTGTCGAAAGAACCTCTATGTGTTTCACATCATTCATTTTTTTAACTAATAAGGGTACTTTTTTGTTTTCCCAATATTTGGTACTACAAAGGGAACCTAGATCCATAATCAAGTTAACTGTCATATTATTTGACCATGACATTAATTTTAAACAATATTTATAAGCTAAATACTCTCTTCTTAAAAATAAAGGCGGGATACTCAAATCAGATTCCATTACATGGATTGGGGAACTTCTGATATAGCCACCTACAATTCTCAGGGCTTGATTTTCTAACTTATCTAGCTCTCAAACATTAGATTTTGCACTACAATCATACATAAAACATCCATAGTCAATTCGACTTCGAATCAGAGAAATATACAACCTAAGTATATGTTTTGTGCGTATTCCCCATGAGCTACCCGTTAAAACTTTTAATAGATTTAGAAATTTTAAACATTTACTAACTGTTTCATTTATGTGTTTGCTCCAACGTAGACTTCTGTTCAGCCCCATACCGAGGTATTTAACGCATTCTGAGAAAACCAAGTGATGTTCATTTACCTTTTAACCATCCTCGCCTGAGGCCGAATCCTTTTTTTTAAACTATTCTCAAGTTCACGAATATTGAATTCGCATTCTAAGACTACATTGTAAGAAACAAACATAGGCGCTTGGTTTGAAACATAATCTGGTGTTAATGTACATAGCAATTCCTTTTTTTTCTCAATGGGGGGTAAGTACTACATTGCTTATAGCCCTTTATCCAACGCATACAACGTCACATTTCAGACACTGACGTTACTTCATCGATGGAGTCACATAATCTTTGCCAGCCTGCTGACCTTACTTTTTGTATTAATATTTGAGATTCTCTAGTTTTTTCTTCTAGTTTGGTGAAATTGCCAGGGGTCGGGTTGCGTCGAAAATTGGATAAACATAATCTACGTTGTGCCACTATTTTAGATAGTTCCGAATTCCAATATTTTCTTGGTTTAAAGTTACTAGAGGGTTGGTTACTACTTTTAATAAACGGAATTTATTGATCTGCGAATGATTAATTTGAAGTAGTAAATAGTCATACATTTCTTGAACATTGCCGCTTGGGGGTTAAAATGTTGTATAAGGATCTTCTGGTATTCGTTCCAATTAGCTTTAGCATAATTTCTTTTTTTTAAATAATATAATCATCGGTTAAGTTGTTTGACATTAATCATGTGATCGCTACACAAATTTTCGTTGAATACTCGCCAGTCAAATTTAATCGCAATGTCCGAAGACGAGAATGCTATGTCCGGAGAAGTTTCTTGCTAATTTCCGCTTACTAGTTTAACTCGTGTAGCCGCACAATTATTAATAGAAACAAATGAGTTTTCAAGCGCCGCATCCAATATTTGCGTACCTCTCGAATCCGTTTTAATGGACCAGTTGGTGCCATGACCGTAGAAGTCGCCTGCTATCAAAGTTTTTTTTGCAAACAAAGAAAATACCTGTTCCCAATCTGAAGACTGCGTTTGGACAGAAGATGGACAGTAAATAGCTACCACGTTTTCAATATCTTTACAATTGATCAACTTTACGCAAACAGTTTCTATTCCACTATTTCGAAGCCGAACTGAACACAGGTGAGATCATATGGATTTATGCACTAAAATTGAAACGCCCCCATAGGAATCATATCTATCCGATCTATACATGTTATAGCCACTTATATGTATATCAGTCAATCTATTTAACCATGTTTCACTCAAAATTGCTACGTGGACATTTTTCTGATTTAGGTGCTCAGAAAAGGGAATTAATTTAGGACGGAGACTTTGAGAATTCCACTGAAATAAGTTAATTTTAATTTTTTTTTTACGTGTACTATCCATCTAAATTTATTTTACCAAATAAACCGCCACTTAAGAACCTACCTAGTAACATCTCCTTAACTTTTTCTTCAAAAGTGCCTTCTGACTTGTACATATTTTTAAAATTATGAATCAACTTTTTTAGTTCAAACTTATATCGTGATTGTCCGTCTCCTTCTCTTTGTTTTTCTTCATCCAGAGATTTTCTTGATTCTTTTTCGATCGGTTGTTTAAGAGCATTCTGTCTTTTCCTACTTTTCGGTTTTTTATTTCCACCTCTTTTTCTCTGAGCTGTCTGTGTTGTATTCTCTATGCTATTTGGTTGTGATACTTCCATTTCTTCATCTTTTTCCAGCTCTGACTGTTCGAAGGGTTCTTCTTGATTTTGTATTGATCCTGTTTTGTTTCTCGAGACAATCCTAGCGTCCGCGTCGGCGCGAGATAATCCTGGTTTCAGCTCGGATTTCTAAGTTTGTAGAGTTTATGAGGTTTTTTTGGGTATCATTTGATGTAACTTAATTCTTTTGTCGTTTTTCAATAACCTTTTGAAGTGGCATTCGATATGTTAGCTGCTCCTTACTCATAACATTCCTGATCTCTATTTCTTAAAAAAAAAAGGCAAGTTTTGTCGATGACAAGGTGATCACCCTTATAACTAAGACATACAGCATTTTTAATATCACAATTTACATGGTCACCACCGCATTTTGGGCATATTCTCTTCGTCGAAGGACAATATTTTATGACATGTCCAAATTTCCAGCATCCCGAGCACTGAGTCACAGGGAACACGTAAGACTCCACCTTAAATCGGCACTCATACGCATAAATATGAGTCGGTAAATTTTTACTTTGAAAACCAACTCTAACTGACTCACTGTCAATCCATTTACCCTCTGAATCAACTCGTTTTAATCTTTTTATAGATGCTATTTCGGTGCCAGATTCAAATATACCCAATAACTCCTCATCGCTTAAATCTAGATCAACCCCGTTTGCCACACCATAAGATATTGACAACTCATTAATCAATTGGCATCTGAATCCCATTTCCTTCAATTTTGTACAATTTAATAGTATAATTGCATCTTCCTTTTCTTGAAATTGAATAAGTAGGTACTTTGTTAAAACTTATGAATTTAATTCTTATAATGTTTCTTATACTCTCAGATCTCAGTAGTTTTGCTAGTGCCATTTACTTGGGCATATTTTCCACCTCCGTAATACATACTTCATGTTTAACATTAAAGCGCACATTTTTTTCCACATCTACCCTCATATTTGGTGTATCCGATGAAACGCTTCGATTGAATCGTTTGGGTTTCCTACTATTAACAGTAATAAAGTCATCATCCTCGTTACTCAACTAATCTCTTCTCACTATCATTTGTTATATCACTTCCCAAAGTACTTGGCTCCAACGATTTCTCAACATATTGTTGGTTGATAGGGCAGTGAGGAGAGCTCTCCTCATCACTAGTTTCGTCCTCTTCTCCACTTTCCATTTTTTTTTTAAATAAGATTATCTCGCTAACGCACGGTAGTACTAATCGTATAAGGGCAACGATAGTAAGTTACACGAGCGCACGCATCGAATGCGCGCGAGCGACTCCCCACGTGTAGTTGAAACTTCGTACTGAAGATTTAAGATCTTATTGCGGGTAGCTTAAGATTTAAATTCGTCTACTCGCAATTTTTTTGACAGACTCCGTATAAGGTAACCCTTAGACGATCCATTTTCATCGGCTTTTCATAGTGAGGATGAATGTTTGGAATTGTCGGCATTGCAGATAAAATAATTGATATGTAAATGGATGCTAAGCTCTATAGATTCGAAAAAAAGTCTAAAGTTCATAATGAAGCTCGGAAATTTTTCAAAGATAAAGTTATAAAAGAAGAACCTCATAAATGTTCCACTTACTTTGGCACGCATTTACATAACTGTCGATCCTTTTATCGGTGAAGCCGACAATCCTGTACTTACTTCTTTTGATCTGAACTTGGCCTCTGTTTTACAAATGTTTTCTGCGGGATTTAATTTTCTACTCGCGCTTGGAAACGTTTTCATGACACATGCCATTTGACTGCACACTGCAGTGCAAAATCCACTATACCAATATATGTTTTTTACTTGGGTAACACTTGCTAGTTGATTTTACACGATCCTGTAAAGCAAAATCCACGATAAATCATTTTTTTTACATGGTTAACACTTTTTTCCACGAGAACGTCGTGAGGTCCAACTTGTACAAGGTCATAAATAAAATTTAGCAATATTGGAATAAATTAAAACCTTGTCACGTCAGCATTATGTTCCTAGTTCCAAAAAAATTACTATGACCTAAGATTATAAATTCAAGCTTAGCGTATAGTAAATGCAAAATAAACAGCAGTTTTTGAGTACTGAATTTCATTAAAAATAAAGGGAATGGACAATGATAATATTTCATCACAGAGTACATTATTATAACATTACTAGCTTACCCAGCAAACGTTGTTTTGCCTTATAAATTATTTTTAGGGGTGGACTACCCCTAACATTTAGGGGGATGAAAAATAGATGTTGGCCGATTCTCAGAGATACCGGATAAGCACAAAAAATTTCATCAAAATCGGTCAAGCCGTTTCGGAGGAGTATGGCAACGAAAACTGTGACACGAGAATTTTATATATTAGATTATATTATTTCATATTGTAATCATTGTAGAACCATTTCGAGACATAGGATTGCTGATCACTGCGGTCCAACAAATATTCTCAGATTATTAACATTGTTGTTCAAACTTGCTCGTCCTTAATATTCTTTTATGACTTCATCATTCTAAAAAGAGCTTCATATTACCTACTACTTTAAAGTTTTTTATTTCAAATAAACCAATTACAGTTAAATTAAATAATTATACATTATGAACAAGTATATAAAGTAAAAAAGGGGACGAGCTCACTGGGCATCAAAGAATTCGTCCGTAGCTGTCAGTGGGAAAAGTGCACAAAATGCTGGCAGCGTTGTTACGTTAGATGGTAATGCTGATTCTTTGACCTAAGAATAGGCCAGCCCTTTGATCACGTGAAGAGTCGACCAACCGCTTGGCGATGTCCCGAAATACTCGATGAGCACTCGGACCCCACGGCCCTAGTGTTTCAACCCTAAACGGCTCAAACATATAGCTACCAATAAGTTCAAAGTTAAAAACGGGAACATATTTTAATCAACTTACAACCTTGCATTGACCTGCAATTTGGTTAAATTCGAAAGAACATTTGAATTTCGCGGGCTATCTTGGAGCTTTCACCTGCTTGGATTCCCTAAGACCCCCAGTCTTAGGGGCCGCAATATACCGTCGAATAACGGCACTGAAATGTTATTCATAGAATTAAGTTGGTGTTTCCTTCGGCCCATTGCACACCTATGGAGGGTCGGAAGCGCGGCAAAGTACGGTTCTTGTTCGCAGAGCACGAGCAGCACGCGGATTGCGAGAGATTCCAAGCGCCGCGCTGTCAAGAACCATCAAGAGGCCATGCGGCTTCATCACATTTTTTTTATTTTTTGTTGCGTATTTACTTACCTAAATTTGCAGTTGGAGAATTGACCGTGATGAAAATCGATGTACCTATGGGAGAACATTTATTCAATTTCAAACGCAACTACGGAACGCTTCATTATGCGTGGTCAAAAACGCATTTTGCCGGTTTTTTTAGTTAGACACATGATTCTCGCGAAACTAAAGAATAGTAAGTCGACGTCACGTCGTCGATCGTAGAAATATCGCGGCGGGATTTTATCGCACACTGGATTTTCAAACATCGGTGTTGAACTGCGCATTGAGATCCATCCAATACAGCGTATCTCAGCGCGTCGGAAGAACACCCTGTTCGATTTTCAGCTCTTAGCGCTAAGCAGTGCGTTAAAGATCCAGTGCGCGAAAAAGTCCCGCCGCGATTTTATTAGGTCCGTGGGAACGTGGGCTAATACCGCCGTTCTGACTGGTTTGGAATTAAAACGGCAGCAGCGTTTTTTTTTTTTGGGTGGGAAATCATCAAATAACTTCTCCCGCGCTGGTGGAGCGGGAGGGCGTGTCAGACTTTTACTGACTAAAACCCACCCGTGTTTCCTCAGTTGCCTGTATGCCACGAGCCGCGGTATCTCTTTCGAACAACCCGCACCCCTGGCAGGCATCGGCCCTTGCCGGCCCCATCTGTTGCTGCTGACATCTCTTTGAGGCGCGCGTGGAACACAACGCGCCGTCGACCCGGGCTTGGTCCTTGCCGGACAGCGAGCTACCCATTACTCGCCGTCCGCAAGCCCGTGCCTACGGTGGCCGGGAATCAGCCTGGGATTTCCGACGCCCAGGGCGTCTCCTGCGAAGGCCACGGCTGTGAGGGCGCATGCACTGCATCTCCCTCGCGTGCGCCGTCTCCCTCTTTGCGAGCATAACTGCTTCGCTGAAGGAGGCGACTGCTAGCCATGCACTCTCGCTCCGTACCATGGCCTGGACCAGGGTCGGACGCGAGAGATCGCCGCCGCCGATCACCTCCACGAGGACACGGCGGTGCTCCGCCCAAGCCGGGCAGAACTCCACCGTATGCTCCACCGTGTCCTCAGGGCGATCTTCGCAATGGAAACACCCGGGCGTTTCTTCCCGCCCTATCCGAAACAGGAACCTCCCGAAACAACAGTGTCAAGGTCAGGACGCCATGCCGCCTCTCAAACCACTCCTCAAAGAGGGGACTTACCGCCGCAATCGTGGAATGCCCAACGGCAGCAGCGTGGCGGCGGCGTGTGCAACCGCTGCGGTTTGTCATTGAGATGGGGCGACGTTGTAGCTTGCGGCCACCTGCGGAACTTTATTATGTGTATATGTTCTGCACTAGGTTGAAAAGTAAAACATTTACGATAATTACATAATGAGCTGTTAAAAAGTGAACAAATAGTATGACCTCATTACTACAGAAACATTTATTCAAGATTATTATTAATTTTCCAGTTACAAAAATGAGTTGTCTTTAATTATTAAGAGTTGATTAAATAATATTAGATTAGACCTTCATTATACATGAATAAAAAATACTTAAATAGTGAAAATGTTATTAATAAATAGAATTTTATGACATATAAGTTGTTTGATAATTATTATGGTTGCGTCCATGATACACGTAAGAATACTTAAAACAATGTGTTATTAATAAATATAATCAGGTAACAACATATGTTGTCATATAATTATTAGAGAAACTCCATGATATATGTATGGAGAATACCAGGTGATATTAATAATAGAATAGGTACGATTAAAACAATATGTTGTCTTATAATGATTATGATATGGCGATAAATCTGTGAAGAATACTTACTTACTTTACTAATAATGAATGCGATGTTGTTTTATAATTATTAAAGTAACCGCTATGATTGACGTATGATAGACGAGATTTTGACAATGTAAGCGATGTTGTCGTATAATGATTAAATTTACCGGCATGATCAGCGGCGAGATAGATAAATTTACCGCGTAGTCCCGTTGTCCCCGTAGACCATGTCCCCGTTAAAGGGGACAAAGGGAATATGACCTGTCAATCCCGGCTAATGAGATAACAATTAATTTTCTATTGTGTGAGCACGCATGCGTGCCCCTCCCGGATGTAAAATAATTAAAATCACTAGGTACTTAAAGTTACTACCGCTGTCCCCGTAATTTATTGTAATGTATATTATTTTTAATATGATTACTCCTATGTTTGGTAAGCTCCTACCAAGTTATGACAACCTGGTACTTCGGATACCAATTCCAAAAAAATCTACTTATTACATTTCTTATTTGTTTCTATATTTCAATATTAAATCTAAGTATTATATACAAAATATCTTTCATTTTAGTTCTAGGATTGCCGTTACCCACGTTTAAAAAATAAATAAAATTTAAAGTAGACAACGATACGTGAAATCTTAATTGTCCGTTGTCTGTACGTACAAAACGGGAAAAACGGTAAGGAAATTTATGACGGCCCGTTGTCCCCGTTACGGAGACACAGATTACGCAGAGACCGGGAATACACGAAATTTTCGTGTTCAAATATTATTTTCACCTGTTCCCTCACCTTTTATTCGTTATAACTTAATTTTAGAATCACTACAAAACGACTACCTACTACTATTTGTAAAACACAGTTTAAAAACAAACTGTTTATCGTATGTAGTATTGTAGTACCTATTATTAAAAATATTACTGTATTCTACAGATACGGGAATAATATCTCTAAGGGTAGTTTAGAAGAACATACAACAAGGACAGACACGAAAAACGATTCTATTTTATACATAAAGATAAAAGAGAACATTTTAGCTAAAGAGGTATATTTACCTCTGTAGCCTACCCTTTAGGAAATTCAGGCGTATTATTTTTTGTGTTTAAATAATAATGATGATGTTACTGTTTTGTAATTAGGTACTTAATGAAGTTATGACGAGAATTAAGTGTTGTTGTTCACGTCACATTTAGAACGATTAAACACCGAGCAAACTTATAATTCGGACTAGATGTAGTAGTAACAAATGTTCCTTTAAACGAGATATTTTTTTTGAAATATGCATAAATAATACCATTACTCGGTATTGAGTTTCAGCAGGTTTAATATTATGTCCGAACTACTCTTACAGACATTGATTCTAAAATGGCATATGGCTATAGGAGGCCATGTTTTATAGTATACAATGATATAAGCTTAAAGAATTATGTTTACAAAGCACAAAAATAATGAAAGTTAATTCATTGACGAAATACAAGAATAAAAATAATACTTAATTTGATTTCATTCACTTTAATGACATCTTACCGCTATTGGGTTTCAAAGTAGAATCAGCCCAATGTCAGATTTCATCTTGAGTTTGAGAACTGAACACTTTTTCTTCGGCTTCCCTCTAACGGAAGTTGCAAATTTTCTACTGGAAGGTGTTTTTAATAAGTGAATCAGGTTAAAACAATAGGTGGTTTATAATTATTCATTTTGTTGATTTATAATATGACATGATTCATAATGAAATATTCAAAAGTATGTGACCTTTTTACGATTTCTTGAACAGCGCGTCACGAACAGCATCAACATCAGGTTCTACATCTGTGATTGTGCTAGATACTTCCGGTATGTCACTGCTCCTGAAATAACAAGCAACACAAGATTAACTTAGTAGCTATCAAGACTTAATTGGAAAAAGGGGCCAAGGGCCGCAGGAGCCATGTAATTTTTTTACCTAAATATACATCGCGCACTTAATTGGCAGCAAAGACCAACAGGTCGAATGCGGCTACTACCGTCCGACTAGTTGCGAACTGTTAATACTTTACTACGAAGGTCCGCATCTTGGTTGGACCTTCTGCGATCAAAGTTACGACTGTCGTGGGGGCGTAAGGGTTTCATACCAACAAAACTTAAGATAGTTTTGCCTTTTTTACATCGGTAAAATGAAAGAATCAATAAATCAATTTGAGTATAATTGAACTTACAACCTATTAGGGCTCTTAAGATAAGGACTGCTTACTAATAGGGTACCGTTGAGACCCGTTGAGTATGAAACCCCAACAAGTAAACGAAATAAACAAAACAGAACACACGTTAAAGTCCTTTTTTTCCTATATTTTACATATTAAGTGGTGCTCCTACATTAAATTGTATAAAAATATGAATACTTATCATATTAATTATTACCTAACACAAAGGCTATTCGTAGCAGGTGAGCTTGCGGTAGCACAAAGGTAATTCGCAGAAGGTGACCCTGAGATATCAAAGACGCAATGCATATGCTGACCATCTAGAGGTTTTGTGTCAAATGCTTGAACTGCTGTCAGTGCATGGTCTAGTTTTTCATAAATAACTTGTGCAGTGCCCGGGCGAATCACTCGTGATTCCAGCATGGGTCCCACCTCCCCAAATAATTGCTAAAAGACAATAATTATGTTAAATAATAAGATTGTTCTGAAAAATAAGTAAATAAAATCTAGAAAAAAGAATAGAGGACCAATTCTCGTAATTTTAAAAACGTTCAATAAGATCTCAGTACCAATCTGTCAAAATTATACCTCGAGTATCCATACATTTTTGACAAGTGTTTGGCAATTGACTGTCGCCGAGATGAGACTGCGATTAGATATTGAACGTTTCTGATTACGAGAATTGGCCTCCTGTTTTTGTTACAAGTTTCATTACCGTTTGATCACAAATGTGAAGTCTGAAGTTTGGTTAATACAGACTACGTTTAATGTGGCAATCAGTAAGACTTGCCCTGTAAGAATACTAGATGAGCACTTCGGGGTAAGTGCGTAACATACCTACTAAGGCTACGTTCCGAGTTACGATAATATCGATTTGAGCGTGCTCACACCCGTTCCGAAATGGCGTGAGCGCGATAACGCTGTCCTATGAATCGTCATAGATGACGTCATGACATGCGTCATCTTGCGATAGCGCCAACCATGCGTTAAACTAATAGCACCGTGAGCGCTGTCATAAATCGTATTGATGACAAAAATGACAGTTCTTTGCTCATAATCGTAATATCTAACTCGGAACGCAAATTATTGATGTGAGCGCTCACAGCGCTATTTTTCTAATTCGGAAAGTGGCCTAACAGTCAATGGCTTTCATTTTGACAGTTCAACAACATTCATTGCATTAATTACGCTGTTGAGCAGATAAATTTATCGAACATATGAAGCAATAGATACTAAGCAATCCCCACAAAGTGATTTAGATTGTGATTGAAAGTCTGTAACTAAATTAGCGTGCTGAATTACATGCTGTGGCTGAGTAATGCATTCCTTTCATGTTATATGCTATAGCTGTCACATTCATAAAGTCTTGCAACTGTTTTGCTGATGACGAAAGTAAAACTTGATTCTCTGCATGAAGATGGCATTTGACAGGCAACTCATTCTATCTCAACCTGCAATCATCCTCTTCAAGTCCTCTCTCTCAAATCTGTCATCCATGAACAATTTAAACACTCATGGTTACGCTACACAAACCTATTACTATTTGAACTCAAACTCAAAGCATTTATTTCAAATAAAGCAATTACAGGCACTTTTGAATTATTAAGGTCGGTGAGTTAGAAAGATGAAGCTAGTTTTCCATTCCAAAGCGCAGATATTGATTATACTAACCTCAATATCCGTATCAGTAGCAGCATAACTTAAGTTGGTCACTCTTACTTTGTATCCCACAGTAGTTTGGGATATTACGGCACTCATTAGGGGATCCATAGTGAGTTTCTCTGGTGGTGGCATTGGTGGAGTTTGTGGTCTTAGTGGAGCCTTGTCCTTTTCTGCTCCAATGGTCCTTAAAATAATCATTACAATTAGGAGCTATTTGTGGTTTAGGTTAGCTTATGGGTTTAACAGATGTGTACGGTTCTACTATAACTAACCAGTTTCAATACTATCAGTACCATGTTTGGAAGAATACAGACAGATAGAAGCATTTATTACCTGTAAATACTAGTGACATTAGTGTCGCATCCGCCAATAGTTTTAGTTAAGGTCTGGTTCTGCAACTGCAAGCTACGTTTGCGTCTTATCTCCGCTAACGTTTCTGGGACGTATTCATCTTCGGGGTTATTAAATGGGTCTGGTGTTGGTATTTGTTGATATCCTATAAGCAAAATAATAATTATTAATAAAGCTTCAAGTGTCAGTAGTTAAAAAGTTAATCAAATTACCAAGTAATCTTTAGTTGTTAGTTGACATGACCTCAGTTAATGTTTGAGTGCCCATTTCATATTTCGAGTCATTTCGAGACTTAGTCTGTGAAATTACTTGTCTTGTAGAATCTGTAAATACTAACCATTTGTTTGATCTACCATGATTAACTGTTGGTTTATCAATGTAATTGGAAAAATCAGATCTTCGCAAAGACGAAAGATTTTCGTTACTTAATCATATGTGCGATCATCAGGATTATTGCAAAAATCCAGCTTATCCTGTGTAAATCGCGAACAACGACGAGTAGTAAGAGCACTGATTAAATTGATTAATTTTATTTCGTTTTGCAGTACTATTGGAAGGTATACATGAGAAGTATGAAAGAAAAGAGCATGTAACGCTGTCCCCAAATAAATTGCGATAGGGGCAGGAAAATGGTGTAAAATATACAAAAGGGCATGTAATGCTGTCCCCAAATAAATTGCGATAGGGGCAGGAAAATGGTGTAAAATATACAAAAGGGTCCCCAAATAAATAGCGATAGGGGCAGAAAAATGATGTAAAATATACAAAAGGGCATGTAAGGCTGTCCCCAAATAAATTGCGATAGGGGCAGGAAAATGGTGTAAAATATACAAAAGGGCATGTAACGCTGTCCCCAAATAAATAGCGATAGGGACAGGACAATGATGTAAAATATACAAAAGGGCATGTAACGCTGTCCCCAAATAAATTGCGATAGGGGCAGGAAAATGGTGTAAAATATACAAAAGGGCATGTAATGCTGTCCCCAAATAAATTGCGATAGGGGCAGGAAAATGGTGTAAAATATACAAAAGGGCATGTAATGCTGTCCCCAAATAAATTGCGATAGGGGCAGGAAAATGGTGTAAAATATACAAAAGGGCATGTAACGCTGTCCCCAAATAAATTGCGATAGGGGCAGGAAAATGGTGTAAAATATACAAAAGGGCATGTAATGCTGTCCCCAAATAAATTGCGATAGGGGCAGGAAAATGGTGTAAAATATACAAAAAAAAAATTCTGAAATATGTCTTTAAACTTAACCACAGTATATTTGTATCAGTGAATGTGGTGGGTTTCTATATCTAAGCATGATATGACAAACAAACCATTATTATGATCGTGATTTTTGGGGGTCAACAACCATTTGTAGTGTGTGTACATTATCATCAGATCGTTTGAGAACAGACATTGGTACTCTTTCATAGATTTTCATGCTTTTTCTGTGTTCAATAGAAGAACCAGAAGACCAAATCTATTTAGAATATAGGCAACAACCCAGCAGTTTTGAGTCAAACCAATTCTAAAATTATCAGTGATTGGATTAGGTAGTGCAATTTCGTGCCAACTACCAATCAAAATCATTAGTAGGTCACAGAAATCGTCCATTTTATCATTTTGAAGTAATTTCCGGAATTTATAAATAAAGTATTCGTACAAGCTTTTATTTACGTGTTTTGAACAATTTGGCTATTATCACTATTTGCCACTATAAAAATAACAATAGTCTGTCACTTTCTATCTCTTTATCATATATGTATAATAATATGAGTTTTTTTTTATGATTGAAAAAGAGTAAAGTATGATATCACAAACATTTACTACAAAATTTTACTTACTCAATGTGTTTGATGGTGTAGCCCATGGGGGAATAGAGATGTTTGGAATATTAATTGAAGCTGGTTCAGGGACTGCTGCCTAAAAATTAAGTAAATCTTTATCTCATCATTCATCATTTCAACTGAAAGACATCCACTGCTGTGCATAGGCCTCCCAGTATTGTGGTAAAATGAATGGAGAATGCAGTCGCCCATTCTCTAGTAAGTCGCCTTTTATGACATAAACGGGAAGAAATGGGATGGTGCTATATATCTTTATGTCTGGCATGGAACGCTTTCAAATCTTTATCCACCATTATACAAAATAAATTCAACATTTCAACAAATTCATGGCTTAGGATAGGGGTGACTACCAACATGACAATTAATAGAGAAGTATCAAAGTCAGCAAAGTACCATATTGTCCAAACCCCAAATTAATTGGGATAAGAGAGAATGATGAAAGTATTAAAAAAACAACAATACTCTTACTAATCAAACGGATCGCTGACTTTAATGAATAACGAATTCATGTGCTGCATACAAAATTCAAATTATTCACCTACTATAATTATCGTACCTAATATTGATAACCTTAGGTGTTACTATTTCTGATTATTACTGATTAGATAAGGAGTATTTAATAGGAACTTACTTTCTGTACTTTAAATCTTACATCCCTCTGTTTAGAAATTTGTGTTAGTTTTTCCCTAGCATCAGCAATGCGAGTTTTAGTTTTTGATTTATTTTTGTATCTAGCATCCTTTGTCGACGCCATTTCATGTGATGGTTTGAATGACTGTCCATATTCATTACTTCTTTGAGCTCTGTAACATAAAAATGTTTCTTATATTAATTCCACGCAAACGAATTCACGGGCCTTTTGCCCGGCCCGCGTAAAATTTCTAGCTCCCCCCACCCACCGACCGCGTCGATTCGTATCGATCGGTCGGTCGTTATCACATTTTCGCTTAGCGTTTTTCTCGACTTTTTCTTTTAGCATGGCTCCTCAGAGTCGAAGCCTGATGTTAATAGCATATTTACGAACTGGGCTATCTTAAAGCAAAAATATTTTTTCAAATGTGACCTTAGTTCCCTAGATTAGCCCGTTCAAACAAACTCTTCAGCAATATTATTAGTAAGTATAGATAAATTATTACGGTGCGCGGTGGGGTGATGTGACAAAAATTTTCGAGTTTGTGTTTTCTCCGCGAATACACTTATTTTCTTTACCTGGGAGAGACAACTAAAAGATACAAGATTAATTACCTGGCTTCTTCTCTCTTCATTTTAATTATATCGTCTAAACTCATATTTTCGTAAGAAGACATTTTAAATTCAGCAGAACGCACACGGTGGGAACGCCTGAGCGCGAAAACACGAATGTAAAAAGAGCAACGAACAATAATGGTCAGGCTACTTTTTATGATGTGATTTGTTCAATCTGACCGATTACCGTTGATATTTCCGCACTTGGTCAATCGAGTCTACTCGGGCCGGCAGACTTTACCCATGGAATGGAGGCAAGACTTTATTGATTGATTGTTTATTTATATTTATTTGTATGGACTGACAGTTCTTAGCACAGAGTGTTACAAAATTTTATATATGGAATTAGTATGTACTCCAAACCAAAACTGGAATTTTCATAGGCACCTAAAAGTCGTCCTGAAAGAAAATACTGAACTTATCCTTTTCTAATAACGTGACTGACCATACGGTAACACGGGTGTAGTAATATATTATAAACTCCTTGGTCAACATTGAACGTCTTAAATAAAGAAGAAACTGAATTGTCAGGATTAATGTGCCATTATAACATTATGTTGAATTTTGTTAAATAAAACCTAAAATACGGGTATATTCTTTTACTACAATTTATTTAACAAAATGGAAAAATATCCACGACCAGAACGTTTCGACGGAGACCCGTCCTCAAGCCAAGATCTGTCCCTTCAGTGGACACATTGGAAAAGCACATTCGAAAATTTTCTGACATCTATAACTACGAACGAGAAAACTGTTGCAAAAGAAACTAAATTCCAATTACTAACGAATCATCTGTCCCCTACGACTTTTACGTGCATACAGGATTGCACTGATTTCGATATTGCTCTAAAGAGACTTGATGCATTATTTCTGAAGCCACCTAACGAAATATATTCCAGGCACAGATTAGCAAAACGAGCGCAACAACCAGGTGAGTCCATCGACCAGTATTTACAAGCCTTGAAACTGCTTTCAAAAGAATGCAATTTTAAACAAGTGACCGCTGAACAAAATAAGAGTGATTTTATTAGAGATGCTTTCATATCAGGTCTTTCGTCGTCCATAGTTCGTCAAAGACTGTTGGAAAATAGCACTCTCACATTAGACGATGCATTCAAGCAGGCCCGCGCTCTAGAGATGGCGCGAATATACAGTGATGATAATCAGCAATCTAATAATAATAATAATAATAATCATTTTATTATCAGGCAACTAAGGCCCATACATAAAATACACAAAATAATCTTAAACAATAATGACATACTAATACATATTAAAAACCAGCTTAAAACTATAACTAAACACGTAAAGTTGACGGCGTCGTGTTTCGCTGCGAGGTGTCACGTAACCGTCCTCGGAAACGACGATATACGACACCTTTCGGCCAAAAGTCCTCTTTCAAGCAGTACTGTAGATGGTGGGTTGGAATTCGTACCACGAATGACTTAAAGTTGATGTCGTGGCGCGACTCCAACCTTTCGACCCTCAGTGTCCAGTTGGTCTTCACTTTCATGTACTGCACGACTTCCTCAATCTTCGTGGAATGATGCAGACGCGAAATGTACAGCTGCGTCGTAGGCACAGCAGGGCGCAGCAGCATGCTGGGTCCACTCGGTGCGGTACCGCACAAGTTACGAGAGCAGGGCTTCTTCTTCTTCTTTTCTACCTTCGTAAAACCCTCCTCATCAACGATGGCAGTTCTTGGCAAGGAGCTACAGACCGCAGTCAGGGCAGGTTGAGTACCCTTTTCCAGTTTGTCCCTTTTTCCGGCTTGTCGCTTAGGCTGCGACGCATCAGATTTGCCGGTTGCGACAATAGCAGCGTAGATACGTTTAGGGGTCGACGTACCTACGTGTGACGTTACCGCAGCCGGTGTTGTGGTGCGGGCGACGGTGGCGGCGGACGGCGCTTGCTCAGCGTTATCGGCAGCTGGTGACGCACTTGCGTTCGCCGATTCAAAACTGCCGATGGATGCATTTTGCGCCCCTCGACGCGTGTTCACCTTTGAGGCCTCTGGTGACCCAATTACCGAACCCACGTTGCGCAATAATGCTATTTCTGAACGTAGTTCTATATTGTTTTTTTCAGAAACCTCCATTCTGGACTGCATCTTGGTCATCTCCGCTTTCAAGGTAGTGATGTCCTTTAGCAGCCGTGTAACGTCGACGTGATCGAACGTGACGGGGGGCAGCTTACTCAGCTCCTTCGCCACGAAATCAGGCACGTCGTCCGGGTCAGTCTTCTTCAACATATCGATGATATCTTGAACACTCTTCTCGGTCCCATCCCTGCGGCGAGACGGCATCTGGTCTAGTTTTCCAAGTGACTGGAACAGTAACAGTTTTCCGCTGCTGATCTCGTCCTCCTTGAAATTGGACCGGCATATCTGCAAGATGCTCACCTCATCCATGTAGTCAATAGCATGGACTAGGAATGCCAGCAACTCATTGACTATGAGTGGTTTGGAACACATAGCGTTTACGGGCAGCGGCTATGGCCGCGCAACACGCGAATAAAATTCGTGCCGTGTACAGTGGAAGCACGTCCGTGTTCGAGCGCGCATCGCACTGCACTCCTTACTTAATACTAGTACCTTTGTTAATGCGGTACCCATTAACAATCAGAGAACACACATCCAAGAACTATGCTATTTCTGTGGAAACAAGAGACACGCACGGCAAAACTGTCCGGCTGCTAGTACAACCTGCCTTAATTGTGGAAAAAGGGGGCATTTTGCAAAAGTATGCAAAAGTGCAGTGACTGCGCCACCACAACGGAGTGCTTTTACAAATGCTATAGAGGAACCGAATAAACTTATGGAAAATGCAGAGTCGCAGAAATTGTTATCATGTATCGTGGCCGCTACAACTGATCTCGATAAAGCTATGATACCGATAAAAATAAATGGATTATTTGCAGCCAGAGCATTGATTGATACAGGGAGTACTGCTAGTTTTATAGACAGTCGACTAGTTTGTCAATATAATATACAAAAGAGCTCATGCTACCAAAATGGCAGCTTCAAATCTAAAAACAAAGGTAGACGCAATGTGCTCTGTCAATATCGATATGCAAGGTCATAGTTTTCAAGTGGACCTATTAATAATGGAGAACTTATGTACGGATATCATAATTGGTCATGATATTCTTAAGAGATATAATACATTAGAAATGCATTTCGGCGGATCTGGAGCTCCATTGAAATTATGTGCACTAACTCAAGCCAATATCGATCCAATCTGCTTATTCCCGAATCTCTTACCAGACTGCAAACCAATAGCTGTTAAGTCACGAAGATACTCAGATGGTGATATGCAGTTTATTCGTACTGAAATAAGAAAATTACTAGCTGAAGGAATTATAGAACCTAGTTCGTCACCATGGAGAGCACAAGTGCTTGTAACTACAAATGAAAGTCATAAAAAAAGGATGTGTATAGACTACTCTCAGACAATAAATAGATACACGCAACTAGACGCTTATCCTTTACCAAGTATTGAAGAAATAGTTTCTAAGGTAGCCAAACATAGAATCTACAGCAAAATTGACTTAAAAAGTGCGTACCATCAGATTCCGATTCTCGAAACAGAAAAACCTTATACAGCATTTCAAGCAGAAGGTAATTTATACCAATTTCGTAGAATACCTTTCGGGGTTACCAACAGAGTAGCGGTTTTTCAAAGAACTGTCAATAATATAATTGCGAAAGAGGAACTTAAAGGAGTATACGCATATTTGGATGACATAACAGTCTGTGGAACAACTCAAGCTGACCACGATCAAAAACTGCAGCGATTTCTTGATATTGCCAAACGGTATAACCTTACACTGAATCTTGACAAGAGCGAATTTTCATTGAAAGAGATAAGTATTCTAGGATATACTATAAACAATGGAGTTATTAAACCCGACCCGGATCGTCTACGTCCACTATTAGAGCTGCCTCTGCCTTCAGATTCGGCATCGCTCCGGCGAGCATTGGGATTATTTGCTCACTATTCTAAATATGTGCCAAGATTCTCTCATAAAATTCAGTCCCTCGTTTCGCAAGGTACATTCCCTCTCGATTCTGAGGCAGTAAATGCTTTTAATGCTCTAAAGCAAGAGATAGCCAGATCAGCAGTAAACGCAATTGATGATAACATACAATTTATTGTTGAAACAGACGCTTCAGACTATGCTATCGCGGGAACTCTGTCATAAGAAGGCAGACCAGTTGCGTTTTTCTCGAGAAGCCTTCACAGTAGTGAGCGGAATCACCCAGCCATCGAGAAGGAGGCCGCGGCTATAGTCGAATGTCTTCGGAAATGGAGACAATTCCTCATCGGACGAGAGTTTAAACTGATAACTGACCAAAAATCGGTCGCATTTATGTTCAATCAGCAGCATTCGTCTAGAATTAAAAATGACAAAATACAACGTTGGCGATTAGAACTTTCAGAATACCATTTTGATATAGTTTATCGCCCTGGAAAGGAAAATATAGCGGCTGATGCTTTATCAAGAGCCAATGCACCATTAGTAGCCTCTGTTTACAGTTCAGAAAATGCACTCAAAGAACTGCATAAAACCTTGTGTCATCCTGGAGTGACAAGAATGCTTCATTGGGTTCGAAGCAAAAATTTAGCTTACTCCACTGAAGAGATAAAACGTATTACTGCGAATTGTTCTATATGTGCTGAAGTAAAGCCTCGATTTCAACGAAACATGGGAAAACTAATAAAAGCGATGGCCCCATTCGAAAGAATATCGATAGATTTTAAAGGTCCACTTCCCTCAGATGGCACTGGGAACAATCGATATATCCTTACGATTGTGGACGAATATTCTCGATTCCCATTTGCATATCCCTGCCCAGACTTGAGTACTAACACGGTTATTAATAAACTGACTGATTTATTTTCTATATTTGGAATGCCAACTTACGTACACTCAGATCGTGGTACATCTTTTCTTTCAAAAGAGATGAAAGACTTTCTTCACCAGAAGGGCATTGCTACGAGCTACACTACACCTTACAATCCTCAGGGTAATGGACAAACGGAGAGATACAACGGAATTATTTGGCGAACAGTACAGTTGGCTCTGAAAAGCCGAGATCTGCCTATAACTAAATGGGAGTCAGTTTTAACTCAGGCTCTGCATTCTGTAAGGTCACTTCTTTGCACGGCTACAAACAGCACGCCCCATGAGCGGATGTTCTCTCACGCCAGGAGATCCTCAAGTGGTCAGTCGATGCCTACATGGCTAAACGTCCCAGGAAAAGTATTAATGCGAAACCATAATCGAACCAGCAAATATGATCCACTGGTTGAAGAAGTAGAGACTCTGGAAAGTAACCCTCAACATTCTCGTGTGCGTTTGAGCAGTGGTAGAGAAGTTGTCGTATCTAATCGACACCTAGCTCCTGCTGGAGTATCTTTAGAAACGGATGAAGCTGATTCCAATGATGACGATGAATTCATCGATGCAGTCGATGGCGATGATCATAACACAGATGGCCAGCGAGATTCCCAGAACGAATTGGTCCAGCCACAGAACATCACGCCAGAGACTCTGCGTCGTTCTGAAAGAGTACGACGTCCGCCTGCTCATCTAGCTGACTACGTGGCACAATAAATAAGCCTAGGAGAATGTAGTAATATATTATAAACTCCTTGGTCAACATTGAACGTCTTAAATAAAGAAGAAACTGAATTGTCAGGATTAATGTGCCATTATAACATTATGTTGGGAGTTTTTGGCGGGATCGCGTTGGAACATGTCGCACGAATTTTGATTTTCATGGAATTTAGTGAAATAGCGAATTAAATTGTATAATTTTGATAGTGAATTATTCAATTTAGTTACGTGTGAGTGCACAAGTGTAGTGAAGGTGAAAATAAGTGACTAACGTGGACTTTTCGTGTTCCCCCCAAAAACTCCTATTAGGTTGTTGTAAAGTTACTACCGCTTTACAATAACTCTGACTTGACTGACTAAAGACGACTATGACTGTTTTGTAACTTCGTGCCCGATATCGGGCCATATATTTGATCTAAAAGAAAAATTACTTGACACTGGCTAAATGTACAAACCGTGTGAAGCCAAAATCAAAAAAAAAAAAAAAAACATTATGTTGGAGTTTTTGGCGGGATCGCGTTGGAACATGTCGCACGAATTTTCATTTTCATGGAATTTAGTGAAATAGCGAATTAAATTGTATAATTTTGATAGTGAATTATTCAATTTAGTTACGTGTGAGTGCACAAGTGTAATGAAGGTGAAAATAAGTGACTAACGTGGACTTTTCGTGTTCCCCCCAAAAACTCCTATTAAGTTGTTGTAATGTTACTACCGCTTTACAATAACTCTGACTTGACTGACTAAAGACGACTATGACTGTTTTGTAACTTCGTGCCCGATATCGGGCCATTTACTTGATCTAAAAGAAAAATTACTTGACACTGGCTAAATGCACAAACCGTGTGAAGCCAAAAAAAAAAAAAAAAAAAACGTTATGTTGAATTTTGTTAAATAAAACCTAAAATACGGGTATATTCTTTTACTACAACGGGCCGGTATCCGCCACTCCACGTTATTTTGTGTACGGTAACGTAACCTTTTAGGACATGATTTTTTTTGGTACTTTATTCTGAGATAATTTCTGTGAAGAATATCATCAGTAATCATCACAGATAATACTGCACTAATCTCAAGTTGTTAATCAAGTGCCTAATCTCAAGTTTCGAGCTGGTTTTAATTGCCTGCATTTTTGGAGAAAATAATATGTAAAGATTTAAGAAATACCGTGTAATTACTTTCACATTCCATATGAGTTTCACACTCCATATTTGCCAACTGTGTGTTATATGTATTTTCTCCATTGTAGTATGTATACTGTGTGGTCAACTACACACATAATATACTAGTGAACATGGTTTCTCACAAACCGGGCGCATATGTAAAATGTACTCTGTGGGCGCATAACGCGCTTAAAAGTGTAATACCCGCTTTACACGAAACTGTGTCTGTGTGCTAGAAATGATTTCTGTTACTTGCTCACTCCAACAGATGTCGCCACTACCGATAATTTGACAGCTAGCTGTCGCTATCCATAATCTCTGTCATCGCTATCCATATTTTTTTGTAAAAAACGGCCTCTTCGCAATCTATCACAGTGTACTTTTCAATCTATGCTCCATGTGCCATTACTCAGCTGTTGACTCTATCCCAGCAATGGGAACGTTGGGATTTATATTCCAAAATTGTAATTTTAACTCAAGAGTATCTTCCCTTCTAAAAGATAATGGGGATAATGCCCAGGAATGTTTTTGGTTCTTTTCATCCACCGTTTCTACTACAGCAGATGACGGTATCCCGTCCAAATAACCCCAATCTGACAAAATTCCCTCCCCGCCATGGTGGGATAGGGAATGCACTGACATGGTCAGGGCCAGGAATGAGGCTGAAGAGACTGGTAACTGTGATATGAACCTGGATAACCTCATCGCTTTCAAGCGAATCTTAGCTAAGTCTGGGAAATTAGGTACGAAAGGTATTAAAGAAAAAACGAGAAGGTTTGTCAAAACATTGCTGTTCGCTGAACCCGTCTACTCCGGTTTCGGTGGTATGGCGGAAAATAAAGCGTTTAAGGAGTAGTTTAGAACCTGCTTCTTCGAGCAACATCTCAGGAGAACTGGGGTACCAGTTTTTCACAAAAATCGCTCCAGCGTATGTTCCGAGTGTAAAGGAGAGTTTTGTTGGCATGGATGATGTAGACAACACTAGTGATCGAATGGACTTGCCATTCAGCTTGGAAGAATTAAAAACTGTATTATCCCATGTTAAGGACTCCGCCCCAGGGGTGGATGGATTTCCTTACTCTTTCATCATCAAAGCTGGTCCAAAACCCACCAATACTATCTGGACTTTTGCTTTACTTCCGGATATATTCCCTCAGAAACCTTGAAAACCTTGAAACTTGAACCTTCCAAGGTTCAAGTTGTCATTCCAAAATTAAAACCTGGCAAAGATCCTAATGATCATTGCTCATAAAGACCCATAGGTCTATCGTCCATACTAATTTAACTCTTAAAACATCTAATTAAGAATCGTCTAGTGTGGCTGGTGGAGAATAGGAGACTGCTTCCAACGACTCAGTTCGGCTTCAGGAAAAGTCTGGGCACAGCTGATAGTGTAGGTACCCTCACGTCAGTAGTCCGGCTGGCTCTCAGCAGAAATGAGTCTGTGCTGGCCGTCTTCCTCAACATATCAGCTGCTTAAGTTTCGGTCCTCCTCCCTGTTCTTAGGCAAAATCTGCACGAGCTGAGAATCCCGGCTAGGATTTCTACTATCATTGGTAGCATCTTTACCAATCGCGTCATTCAATTAAGAATCTCCGGGGCGGACTCTGCAAAAACATTATGCAGAGGGTTACCTCAAGGATCTGTTCTGAGTCCCCCATTATTTATTATGTAAACAGCAAATTTATCCTCATCTTTAAATGATGACTGCAAAATCCTTCATTATGCTGACGATATTGCATTACTGGTCACTGGTAATTCTATCCAGGATGGCACTCTATGTCTTTTTGTCTTCATTAAACCAATGGCTCCTTGATCACGTGTTATCTTTAAGTGCTCCAAAGAGTACAGCAGTCATTTTTGCCCGCAAGCGTTCTATTTCCCAAGTAGATATAAGTATTGATGGACAAGTCAATCCAGTCAGGGATAAGGCTAGGTTTCTGGGAGTAACGTTGGACTCGAGATTGCCTGGGATTGATAAATTTAAATGTCGGTTAATTAGTCCCAGAAACTTAGTTGTATTAACCGTGTCAATTTTTATATTAATATATGTTATGTCAAGATTGGGAAATGGTACTTTAAGCTAAATTACATAATTACTGTCTTACTTAAATTAATTTTTAAATTATTATTGTCTAACCATTGTATAGTATTGATCAATGTATTATTAGGAAACTAACATAGTTCATAAATTGTTTTCTTCATCAATTTTGTTATGTATTATTTTTTTTTACTTTTCAACAGGTGGCAGCTGAACAAGCTTTTGATAGTATAACAGCTGAAGAGTGGAAGAATTCATGTGAACATGTCAAGAAAATAGAAAAAGTCTATTATGAGAGGGTTCACATAATGTATGAAGATATTGAGCGAACAAGTCATCAATTCCGTGTGGTGCCGGACATAAAGAATGGCACCATCCCATTTCTGCCCGTGGGTGTCGCAGAAGGCGACTAAGGGACTTACTAGAGAATGGGCAGCAGCGTTCTCTATGCATTTTACCACCATACTGCGATCACCAACCGGCCTGCCAAGCGTGGCAATTATGCCAAACCCCCCATTTTTTCGGGGAAGGCCTATGTCCAGCAGTGGACGTCTATCGGCTGAAATGATTATGATGATGAGTCAACAATTTAAGAAATGACAGTAGCAGCGTAGAAACATCGGAGTCAGAATATGATTTCGATCCGGATAATGTTGCAGGATTCTCTAGCCAACATCTTAATTGAGTAACGCACGATCAATCATAAACTGAATCATTTTGAAACAGATTGCTAATCCATTGCTTTATATGTCCGAAAAATGTGTCTGCTCAACAACGTTATTAATGCAATGAATATTGTTGAACTGTCAAAATGAAACAGATTATGATTGATCGACTTTTCTGGAGTGGACTAACTGGACGAAAGTCTTCTAGACTCAGATTGATTTTAGTCACATATCTGGCGATATTTAGAAATATGTTGTATACACCCTAACCCTTCGTAGCGTACAGGAATTAGTGTGTTATGTCATTATGTCACGCTTTTGTTTTTAAATAAAACTTATTCATTCGTAATTTTCATTTTCACGTAGACATACCTGAGGGTTCCATTAATCAGCTGTTTACGGCTATTCGATATGACCCGTAGGTAGGTAGATAAGTAGTCTCAGATTTCCGATTTCTCAGGTTTCCGGTAAGCAGCTGTTGGGCGGTAGGTTTGACGTCTTCTTGTCGACTATGAATTGCTATCAGCAATATGAGAATTCCTTCATTAACGTTCACAACTATTCGATGGTGACTGCAAATGCGATTGCTGAACATTATTTCCCGGGTGTCGGGGTTCAATCGGAAATCCAAGAATCTGACAGTGTTAATAGGTTTTCCTGTTACGATATTTAATTTTATTTAGGTACAATATGTTTTCGTTTCTGAGCCGTGAAATAACTCGCATCTAATTGATAAAAGGCTATTTCAGCGAAATAATGCTCAATCTTTAGTAGACTATAATATAATTAATAATACAATAAAAGTAAAAACCTGTATGCCTATCAAGTGTTGAACTCTTGACTAGAGAGTTAGGGGGACAATTCATTATCTCTCCCGCGATCTCGTGTATTTGTCGATTAAAATATCTTATCATTTTAATCCTAGTATACGGGTACACCTGCAAAATAGGCGCCCTCATTTTTTCCAGACTCTTCTGCCAAGCTTGTATGTAGTACAAAATCTGTTTTGCTAAACCAAGCTTGAGACTTGGCGCACCCCGGTTTGTAGTCAAAGGGTAAAAGTATTTGTCAACCTTGTTTACCTGTTAGCCAGTCTAGTAAAATGCCAATTTGATAGAAATTTGACTGGTCTTCATAATTAGGGTTCGGTTTTCGAACGAATGTGCTCAATGTAGTTCAAGATTGAGATTCTGGCGGGAACTTTAAAAAAGAGCGGTCAAAAATTTTCGTCAATTTTCATTTTTTATTAAATATTTTCTAGTTTCTTGATAGTAGTTAATAAAAAACAATTGTGCTAGGTGTACAAACCTAAAATATGGTGGGAAATGAAGGGGGCGGGGATAACCCGCCCACTTCACATAAACGTCCTCGGCCTGAGGCCGGAGACGCAGGGACTGGGATGGACTGTGGTGATGGCGGCGGCGGTGAGCTATCTGACTATTCACCTTATTTAAAACCAGACTATAAAAGACTATATCCAGAAAATGCCACTTATGTAGACTTTAAAGTGTTCATTGAAGCTTCAAATAATAAGGATAGAATAGGCAATAAGAGCCCTATCTATCTCAACCATATATTCTCCAGCGAAATAAAAGGGGTGACGGCTATACAACGAATAAACGCAAATAAAATAGCAGTAATATTTAAACAGTATAATACGGCCAATAACTTTATTAATAACAGCGCTTTTCTTAACAAATATGGCTTGAAAGCATTTATTCCGGCTGCGCAAATAGAAAAAACAGGTATAATTAGATTTGTACCAGCAAACATTTCGAACAAAGAACTATACACCAAACTATCATCAATATATGAAATAATAGCTGTAAGAAGATTCACAAAGAAGGTAGGACAGAAGCGAGTACCACTACAAACAGTTAGCATTACTTTTCTATCGAATATTCTTCCAGACAATGTACAATACGATTTGTTTTCATACAGAGTTTTTGAGTATGTACCTCCATTACAGCAATGTTTCCGTTGCTTTAAATTTAACCACTCTGCTAGAATATGCAATGGCAAACAAAGATGTTCCATTTGTGGAGGTGAGCATTTATATAAAGAATGTGATAGACCAACAGAGATCTGCTGTTGCAATTGCAGCGGGCCTCATCTTGCAATTTCTAGATTATGTCCAATTAAGTTGAATAAAATTTTAGAAAAGAAAAATAAGATTACCTATGCAAGCGCTACATTGACGAAACAACACATGAGTGATAATACTGAATTTCCACCTCTGCTACCTCCAAAAATGAAACCAACTGACACTGTAAATAAGTCTGTAAATAAGTCTGTACATACATCTGTAAATAAGTCTACATCTGTAAATAATACTGTACATAATGTAAATAAATCCAAAGATGTCCCGAAAGTAGACATCAAAGCCCAAATAGTTGCCAACAAAGATGTACTTATGGCCCTGGTACAGACGTTGGTAGAACTGGGTAATAAGGGAGATAATACGCCTACCACCGTAAATAGTATTAAAGAAACCCTACTTAAAAATCTCAAGTAATGGATCCAAGTCACACACTGTCTAAGCTACGTATTGCTCAATATAACATTCAAAGTGCTAATAGTAAAAAACCCTTACTGATTCAATTCTTACAAAAACAAAATATTGACATTTGCTTACTTAACGAAACATGGTTTAAAGATAATAGTTTTAGAATACCTGGATATAATATTTATAATAAAAATTCCAAAAATACTCATAATGGTGTAGCAATACTGATTAAACCATATTTAAGTACAAAGTTTTAAACACTAGATTTTATGAAGACATTCAAACTGTTGCTCTGTCCTTATCTACTGTACATGGTAGCTTGACTATTCTTTGTGTATACTGTCCTCCTACTAGTGGACATATACGGATCAATAGATTACATAATATTATTAATGATCTTCCAAAGCCCATATTTGTCAGTGGTGACTTCAATGCACACCACATTGCATTTGGTTGTCTATCTACTAAAGGCAGAGGTCATGATTTATTTAATATCATAGATGACTTGGATTTATGTATTTTAAATGATGGTAGTTTTACAACTGTTAACAACCCGCGACGGAATCCGTCTGCAATTGATGTTAGCTTTACTAGTGCTAACCTCGCAGCAATATGCGAGTGGTCTGTACATGATGATGCCATGGGCAGCTATCACTACCCAACAATAACAGAGATTTCACTGCATATAGATAAATATCATATTAATCACCCCGTTGATAGGTTTATATATAAAAAAGCAGATTGGGAAAAGTATAAAACTATTTCTAAAACAATATTCAATGATTTAGTCCTAAAACTGTATGACCCTATTTCAACCTATAATAATTTTTGTTCTCGATTGGATACTTTAAAAGATATGACAATTCCTAAACTTAATAAACCAAATAATTTTAAAAGCAGACTTCCAGCTCCATGGTGGAATGACATTTGTGAAAAAAGTGTAATTGCCTCCTACAATGCATTGAAACTTTAAAGAAGTGAACCTAGTATGGAGAACTATTTAGATTATAAAAGAAAAGATGCACTTAAAAAAAGAACCATATCGGAACAAAGAGGAATAGGTTGGAATAACTTATGTAACACATTTAATAGAACTACTCCTATAAGTAAGATTTGGAATCTTCTAAAAATGTTTAAAGGTATAAGAGCTGGCAATAAATCATATAAAGATGAGTTTATTTCCCAATTTCTAGATAAATTATCTGACAACAGCAATCTAAATAATATTAATAGTTTAGGCAATATTTTCGAATCAAATAATGATAATCTAAATTCCAAATTTTTGCTAAATCCTTTTACATGGTCTGAATTTAAAATGAGTTTGTTATCTCGGAAAGACACTACACCCGGTTTAGATGATCTCCCCTATTGTACTATTAAAAATTTAGATGAATCAGCACAAAAAATGTTTCTTAATATTCTTAATTTACTTTGGCATTGTAAATATATTCCACAATCATGGAAAACACAATGTGTCATTCCGATACTCAAACCAGATAAACCTTCAGAGCTTGCCAGCTCTTATAGACCAATATCACTGTCTTCATGTCTAGGTAAATTATTTGAAAACATGATTAAAAATCGTTTGGATTGGTATATGGAATCTAACGGCTTCATTCCACATGTACAATATGGATTTCGTCGAGGACGAAGTTGTGCAGACAGCTTCACTTCCTTAGTTTCAGACCTGAAACATGCAAAGGATAAAAAGTTACACACTGTTTGTGTATTCCTAGATGTTCAAGGTGCTTTTGACAGTCTGGACCCAGCTATACTTGTAGAAGTTATGTCTAGGTTAGGTGTGCCTGGCCAACTATGTAAATGGATATATAATTTTCTGACTAATAGAACACTCTATGTAAGACATAATAACACATTGCATGGACCAAAATGTGCATCTAGGGGTACAATGCAGGGTGCTACACTATCTCCTTTGTTATACAATATTTACACAAGTGAAATCTGTAAATTTGTTAATAGTAATGTAGATATTCTGCAGTTTGCTGATGATATTGTTTTGTACACTAGTAATTATAATGTAGAAATTGCAATTGACAATATTAACAGAGCCTTGTCCCAACTATTTCACTATTACAATGATGTGCTACATTTAAAAATTAATCCCTCCAAAAGCAGTGTTATGATATTTGGAAATGAGAATACAAATTCAAAAGTAGTTTATAACGGAGAATCTATAAATCCAGTAAATTCAAAGAAATTTTTAGGCATAGTAATAGATAGGAAATTAACCTTTGAGGAACATATTAAATACATATCAAAGAATGCTCTAAAAGGTTTAAATGTAATTAAATGTCTTGCAGGTGTCTCATGGGGAGCAGACCCGAAAATATTATCAATTTTGTATAAAAGTATAGTTAGAAGTCATTTTGATTATAGTTCACTAGTGTATATAAATAGTACTCATGTAAATAAACTAGATCTATTGCAGAACAGGGCTTTAAGAACAATTTCTGGTGCAATGTGCTCTACTCCCATAAGGGCCATGGAAGTGGAGACTAAAACTATGCCTTTAATTTTGAGACGCATTCTACTTGCAGAGAGATTCTGTCTTAAATTAATTGCTGCAAATAACAGGAAAGTAATAAACAAAATTGTACCTTCTGTAAATAGAACTCTTGGGCCTCTAACAACAGGAGAGGATCTCTTGAATGGTAAATCCCCAACATTGTCCAAAATATTGCTGGAAACAGAAAACCGTTTTATTGGTATTAGAAAACAGTGCCCATGGCCATGTTACTCCTTCTCTTATCAGTGTATTTCGCATCCCGTTAAAGAATTACAAAATCCTATTAATAATAATTCAGACATGTTACAGTTTTTGGCAGATAATAAGAATTATCACGTTATTTACACTGATGGCAGTAAGGGGAGTGATTATGTACGTGCTGCTATATATGTTCCACATGCTAAATTCTCCCAAAGCTTTGTTCTGTACAATTCATGTACTATATTCACTGCAGAGGCATATGCAGTTTATCAGGCATTATTATATATTCGCCAAATTAACAATTGTAAATACTTCTTGATTGTTTCTGATTCACTGAGTTTTATAAAAGCCCTAACTAACCTTACAGTTTCGTTTAAATCAAATTATATTTTGTATTTCATCAAAGAAATAATTCATCAATATTACCTTAAGCACATAAAAATTGTATTCCTGAGGGTACCTTCTCACCGAGGCATCTCTGGCAATGAAGTAGTTGATAAAACCGCTTATGAAGGTAATAATGCTATTGATGTTAGAAATGCAATGGACATTCCTATGACTGACTTCCTGCAATGCATTAATGAAAATATATGTAAGTTATGGTTAGAAATGTGGAAGAAAGACCAAGACATCAAAGGAAAGTGGTATGGAAGTATTCAAGAAAGATTACCTGTTAGACCCTGGTACAATAGATTGAAGGAAGCCAGCCGAGACTTTATCACTACGATAAATAGATTGCGCTTTGGCCATAATACTGCTCCATCACACCTTGCTCGACTAGGCATTATTACAAGCAATACATGCCCACATTGTGAATCCCAAGAAGGAACCATTGAACATCTTATTTTTGACTGTCAAAACTTCTTGCTTGACAGATTAGTATTGGCTAGTGAACTTAGTGAAGTGAACAAGTGCGATTCTTTATCCCGCCCGCCGCCACTTGAAGAGTTATTAAAAGACAAAAATACGTACAAACCGATATATAAATACATTAAAAATACTATTAAAACAATTTAAAAAAGTGAAGAAGTGATAGTGTAGTGTTCGATAATAAAATAAGATTTTACCTAAAGGTCCAGTTACCAGGTCATAAAATTCCAAAAAAAAAAAAATCAATGTCAACTGCCAAGTCAAGCAAAAGTCAAACACTTCAAAACAAACAAACTGTCACCTTCTGTCACCTAAATGTCCAGTCTTCACAAAAAATAACAAAAATATATAACTCTAGGCAAATATAGTAGTTAAACTTATCTAATAATTTAGTGGAACAGCTACAACTTTATCTCCGCATCCGTCAGCAATGAATCAAAGAAAATTTACATAAAATGAGCATTCAGGATAAATTTAAGGCCACATTAAAATATTTGAAAATTGTGGCGGTAGCAGGCAGTGGGTGTTTTACGATTTATTACAATATCGTGCAAACGTGCAAAACCATAGGAAATATAGTAAATACACGTGTATTTGAAAGGGAAAAGAAACATGCAGCGGAATATATTTACGTCGATGACCCTTCCTACAATCGTACATTCCAACTTGAATACGATAAAGCGACAAGGCAGCCGGTGGGTTTTGGTCGCATTTGGAAAAGTCTAAAGCATTCGTTAGCTTGGAGACTGCTGTGGTTATGCCGTCATGGAAATAAAGATCAGCGGAATATAGCCTTGGTACAACTTGCTGCTTTCAAAAATAATAAAATTTGGGACTGCTGTAAACTTGCTCAAGCTATAGATGAAAATACAGCAGTTCTACTGGCGCGTACTCGTGATGTCGACCTAAGATATTTCCTTCCACCTCCGATTCACATTAGACGGTCAGCCCTGTCATCGGAACTCATCTCATACAAACTTCGAGACCTTATAACAGCCGTACAAAACATAAATCCTCATTGTTGCATTGAACTCTTTCTTAGTAAATACTTTGCAAATGTACAAGAGGAAGTAGTGGAGTCGGATAGTATTCCACCCAAACCTGACAATATTAGTGAAAGAGATCTATGTATATTGTGTATGGATGCTCTATACCACCATGTAAGTCTTTTTAATGTTGCGGAATACGACAAGGATCTCTCTGTGAAAAAATTTGTTGACATGGGGGGTCTATCTATATTAGCTGAAGCTTTGTTACGACATCCGAATGATCCGGACTGTGATCTAGCAGTACTCAAAATCCTTACAGTTTTGAGTGTGCATTGTAGTTTACTGTCAGAGTTTTTTCAAAATGGTCTAATTGGTGAATTATCAAGACTTATTCGGTCCAGTGATTTACGCTTGTCTAGTTCAGCAGCAGTATGTCTTGCAAATTTGTCTGGAGAGTATTGTTATAGACCTGGTTTATATCTGTTACATCCTCTGTATAGAACCACTGCTGCTACTTCTTGTGATACCTTGCTTGTGCATGGACTTAGAGGAGGAGTTTTTGTCACATGGAGACAACGTGACAGAAAATGTGCTGAGCCCATTGGAATCATAGAAGTTACTGTAGCAGACAATAATTGTGAACTTTGTGAGACTGTAAAACAACCAGTAAAATCATATCTTGATCCTGAAATAAAGCAGGTGATGGATGATTTGATAGAAATAGGAGAAGAGGTGTTTTTATCAGAACTAGAGGTGGTTCTTCATGATATTCCAATTGAAGCTAAGAGAGAACCAGCAGCATCTAACACATTCACTGCTAATCATAAACGTCATGCACTAAGCCAAGAAGAAGAAGACAAATGTAATTACACAGTGTGTTGGCCGAAAGACTGGCTTCCAAAAGATATTAGTAACTTAAGAATACTTGGTGTCAATTATTGGAGTTCACTGTCAGAGTGGCTTGAACGCTGCCCAATGCAAACTGCAGATATTGCAACCCGAGCCTCAGAACTGGTTCCTGCCCTCATAGATGCTGGTGTTGGCCGCAAAAACACTCCAGTGGTTTGGTTGGCTCATTCCATGGGTGGATTAATTGTCAAGCAAGTACTAGTTGAAGCCTCACAAAGTGACCAGCAGGATTTGAAAAAAATTGCCGATAACACTAAAGCTGTTTTGTTCTTCAGTACTCCACACAAAGGTAGTGCTATGGCTGCTATGCCTCGAGCTGCTGCTGCTGTACTGTGGCCTTCAAATGATGTGAGACAATTACAGGAGAATTCACCAGTTTTGTTAGATCTACATAAAGCATTCATAGAGTTTGCAGATGCATACAGCTGGGAAACTATTAGTTTTGTAGAAACCTTGCCAACATTAGTAACTGCATTCAAAGTTCCTGTACACTTAGTTGAGTCATTTTCAGCGGACTTGGGCCGCGGCGAGTTTTATCAGCTACCTCTAGATCATCTGTCGATATGCAAACCAGCAACCCGGCAATCAGTTTTATATACTACAGTATTAGATGTGCTGCAAAGAGTATCCATAAAAGAGGTTGAGTCACCTTCAAATACTTTTATACAAGGAATTGTACAAATATTCTTGTGGATTTTAAGAACAAAAGCCAAAGAAGTATTACAAACACTTGATGATAATCAAACTCATACAGGTTTACGATGGACTGAGAGGATATTGTTGAATGCTTTCACAGACGACTTTACTGATTAATATTTAAATACAGTACTTAAGTACCTATTTAAATATTTTAGAGTACCTTACCTACCTATTTGTTTTAAATTTTCTTAGGAAAAGACTAGATATTAATGTTTTGTCTCTGTATCCCATGTTTTTGTTGCATGGGTAAAACTGAGGTTTAGAAATGAGTACCTACCTTTTTAATTACCAACAGTATTACTACAGTGAACATTGAATAACTTTTGATTAAGAAATAGGCAGGTACCTACACAACATTAGTAAGTATTTTATTTTCGAAATAAATTAGTTTATATATTTGCATTGATATTCTTATTTCCCTCGAATTCGAAAACGCAAATAATAAAATAGTCTCCACTAACCCAATGTTAAGATGTATTTATTACCTTGACTAACCCCGATCCGCGTAGGTTATATACTTATATCGAATTCGTGATTTATCATTTACGTTTGTAAGTTTAAAGTTGTTCGTAATAGTCATAAATCATAATTCATATCATTCATAAACAAACACCTCTCTCTAATTTTTTTCCTTCTTTGGCAACTGAGACACCAAGCTATCCCAAACTGTCAAGTTGAAAATGAACCTTATACTTTTGGTTTAAAGTTGGAAATCTATCAAAGTATTTTGACAGATTGGGGTGCTGGCCCCTTTATGTACAATAATCGTGGGATTCGTGGGCCTGCCAGAAACATGTCAACGAGGCTTATTAGTCGAGTCGCACGAATTAACTCGCCCGGCAGAGTAAATGTGGGCTAAAAAAAATCGTCTTAAGCAACTGGCATGTTTTGTTGTAATATAGTTAGTGTACGTACTTGTTCCCTAACTTTTCGTTGTTTCCCTAATGTTTAATTCAAAACGTGTCAGTTCCATAATACAAATTTAAGGAATTGGTGACTGACCCGCTTAAAAAGTAATTTCGTGCGAAACACCTATTTAAAATATTATATTATTAAGAAAATGACGATTCGGGCGAGTTAATTCGTGCGATTCGACTAGTAATAAGTCATCAACGACACGATTACGCGAGACCAGCCTTATCACAAAGTTGGGTAAGTACTCAGTTCTAAACATTTAACAAATAATTTGACGGTACATAATAAATTACTGGTTATTAAAAACCTAATAAGTAAGTTGGTAAATAAAATAAGCAGAAATTTGGCTCTTTCAATCCTAATGAACGTGCCCGGAGACGGCGACCGGCGGCGGCTAAAATGACCCGCGAAATTAAAATTTTCTCATGTTTTTTGCAATTTGCTGGTCAGTTGTTGGTTGTTGCTAGTGGTATGTTGATAAAATAAGATTCGTGACTGTAACTTAAATGGCTTTACAGAATTATAATAATTAAAATCGTCAATATATCATCATCATCAGCCTACAGCAGTCCACTGCTGCGGCCTCTCCAATTGCACGCCATTCAGCTCCCGGCGAAGATCGTCTCTCCACCTAGCCTGAGGGCGTCCTACCTTACGTTTGCTAATTCGCGGTCTCCACTCAAGAACACTTCTACCCCAACGGTCATCGGTTCTACGGCAAATATGGCCGGCCCATTGCCACTTCAGCTTGCTAATTCTGTGAGCTATGTCGACAAATTTGGTTCTCTGCCAGATCACCTCATTCCGGATTCTATCCCTCAGAGATACTCCGAGCATAGCTCGTTCCTTAACTCGCTGAGCGACCTTGAATTTGTGGACCAGCCGTACCGTGAGTGTCCACGTTTCGGCTCCGTAAGTCATAACAGGCAGGACGCACTGATTGAAGACTTTAGTCTTTAGGCTCTGTGGAATACGCAAGCCCAGCCGAATTCTTCTGTTAGCTTCCTTCTCAAAGTTGTTTTCCCGAGGTAAACAGGAACAACTTTGAGAGCACTGCCATTGACAGCATTCGGTCCCGGAGTGACGTGATCGTTGAACATAACCTGGGTTTTGTCCAAGTCCATCCGGAGACCAATGCGTACAGAAGAATCAACTAGGCCGTCCAGCATCTGCTGCAAGTCATGCAGCGATTCAGCCAGTATGACGATGTCGATGCCATTGATGTAAATGCCGCGTCCTTCCCAGTTCAGCGTCTTAAGCACATCCTCTAGTGCGTTAGAGAATAATTTCGGGGAAATTACGTCCCCTCGACGCAAGGGGATGTGTTCAATTTGCTGGTCCTGAGTTTGGACGGTCATTGTCGCGTTTTCATACAGACATCTCAGCACTTGGATGTATCGCCAGTCGACTTGGCATCGCTGCAGAGACTCCAAAATAGACCAGGTCTCGATAGAGTCAAAAGCCTTCTCATAGTCCACAAATGCAAGACACAGGGGCCGATTATACTCTTCGGACTTCTGTACAATCCGCTGCACTATGTGGATGTGGTCTATGGTACTGTATCCTCCACGAAACCCTGCCTGCTCCGGTGGCTGAAACTCGTCGAGTCTTCGCTCAAGACGATTTGTGGCGACTCTTGAAAACAGCTTATATACGTGGCTTAGGAGCGAAATGGGTCTGTAATTCTTCAAAAGGGTGTTATCACCCTTTTTGAAGAAGAGAACGACCACAATCCTCCGCCACGCTTCTGGACGTCCCTGAGATCAGGACAGAGTTGAAGAGCTCCCGAAGCTTTCTTAGTACAGGTATTCCTTCCGCTTTCAGGAGCTCGGTCGTAATCCCGTCCTCACCTGGGGCTTTTCCATTTTTAAGCTGTTTAAGAGCCGCCTCGATTTCATTTTGGCTGACTTCTGGCAGGTCCTCCGTGAAATGGCGGGTTAAAGTGGCTCTAGAATCCTCTTTTTCGGGATCAGGTCGTGATGCATTCAATGCGTACAATTGGCCGTAGAAGTTTTCGACTTCCGAAAGGATCTCCGGCTTCGAAACGACGATATCCCCACTTGATTTGGTCAACTTCGTCAGGTGGCTCCTCCCAAGTGATTGGACGAATACTTTGGACCCCCGATTTTGCTCAATCGCTTCCTCTATAGAGCGTATTTTGGAGCGTCGGAGGTCGCGTCGTACCAATGTTCTTATAAATTTGTTGAGCGCCCGTTGTTCTAACGAAGTGATAGGTGGGTTTTCACGTCGTTCCGTCATAAGCTCCAGAGTCTCTTCCGAAAGTTTGGACTTCCTGCCCGTACGCCGCATTTTACAAAATCTCGTACCTTCCTCCCTGAGGATTTCCAACATTTCATCGAGCGCCTGGTCGACGTCATTTGTGGTTTCCACGGCAGCGAATCGGTCAAGTCAATACAGTCTACTTCTAACTTACTGAATGACATTTTCATGAAATGAAACATGTCATGATGTTTCAACTTCGTGAAACATGTCATGTACAGACGCCAGCATAGCAAGTTACCCCAATCTGTCAAATTTCTTTGAAAGAAACTTTATTGCAAAAGTATGGTTCATGTTCAATTAGGAAAATTTAATAGTTTGGGATAGCTTGATATGCTGGCGTCTGTACACACGGCTACACATCAAGCTTATGCCTGCAGTTCGCTTCCAGTTTACGCTCATCTCCCACTGTAAGGAAATCTTATACAATGCGAGATCAGCTTATACTGGAAATGTATTGCTTGATGTGTAACCGTATGTACTTTTTTCTTTATGTACGGTATAGGACCTATTTTTATTCTTTATTTTGCAATTGTTATTTTCTAACTAAAATTATTGGTTTTACAAACCTAAAAAGTATATATTTTTACTGATCTGACAATATCATGCATACATTTTCTGGCTGAGTGGAACGAAACGTAATCCCCCTTCCATAGCTGCCACACCCAAACCACCCAACTCCCCTTTTCTGCATTGCTGTTGACATGTTAGGTCGGTAAAACAGGGCAAAGCGTACACACCCTGCGTGTAAGAGAGTTTTAGTTATTATTCTAAGGAGGTAACATTCTCGCATTCTCTGTTTACGGAATCGGTGGGATGAAGGCTTTGTGGCTCCCCAAAGCCATCTAGTATACGAAACCTGAATATTTAACGTGATAGCTCTCCAATAGATGGGGCTAGTAGCGCTGCTGTAGAAGTTACAATAAAGTTTGTGAGACGGGAGCTTACGTAAAACTTTTTCTGATTCGCGATCTGAATTACCATGACCGTTTCATTAAACACACTAAAATGCAATGAATTCGTTGCAATTACGGATTAATAAATTGATTAAGATCAATTTTCTGAACTACATTATTTTTTTAATAGTTCACTTGTAATATTCGAATAGATTTTCTTGAAAGCTACTTTTGCTGCTGGCCAGGCAACGTGCTTGTTCCATTGCGATAAAAATATTTTTTTTTGGTAGAGGAATCTACGCTCAACAGAATTTGATCAATATTAGATTATCAAAGTCGTCTTTAGGAATATAAAAACGTTGATGTTGAGGAAGATTACCAAAATGTGGTTATTTGTAGCTATGTTATCTATCAACCCAAATTATTCTACTAAAAGTTGGTTTTCGAAACGTAGGTAGGTAATTTTTAGTTGATGGTGTTCTTCTATTTCTGACTAAAAATTTAAGAACTATATAGATCAATAGTTATGCCTATAAGTATATCTAACAGGAACGAAATACCCTTACTTACCTAAATTTAATTAAAGGTTTCACGTGTGTGGGGATTTAAATATCTTTCTCCTCAAACAGAAGCTAAGCTAATATCTTTCGGTGTCGACGATGTGACACTGGCCAGCTTTTTCGGTGGATTTTTCCGTCTTGAATAAGAAGCTATTAATTTTGTTATTCTTTTCTGTAGGTGGTTAGAAATGTTTACATAGAGTACTTACCTCTTATAAAATAACGGGGTACCTAATCAATTAAATCCAGGTTGGCAACTCATAATGTAAAAAAGTGAAATATAACATGTGGTCATTAGGTATTAACGTAAAATTGCCTGTATGGACTCAGAAATGGGTCCATTTTTTCGGCTTAATATCATGAACTGGATCTTAGTTCTAATAAAAGGGCATGGGTATCTAATTACCTGCTCTTGGTAGAGTTTTAAAATTAATTTCAATTTCTTTTTAGTTTATGCCTATGGTGTAATAACTACCCACCTTATTTGTTTTAGCGCAGAACGAATAAGTATTTCAAATGTTGAAATTCAGCACTTTAGAACGAGGTTCCTAGTCACATGAAATACCTGTATTTAGCAAGTCGAAAGAAATCCGTACGTAGTGGAAATGAAAAATTTAATGCAAAGGAAAAATACTCTATCGCTAGTGATCCGTCTCAGATTCCAGGTCTTTTGTGGCGCTCTTACATAATCGAATTAATACTCACTACCAGTAGAACTCCTCAAAGGAAAATATTATACCTACTCATGTAATAAGTAACGTCAAAGAAATTAATTGTTGTCAAATTGACTTCCTGTTTTAAGTAGGTACTTTAAATATTAAATTGAAATCGTAGCAGTCATTCTTTGACATCAAAGTACCAATATATTCTGAATTTCGCAGGTTTCTAGCGCACTTAACTCAAGAAAGAAGTTGTGATTTCAAAGCTAAACGAACGCATGAAAAATCTAGAAAAAAATATGCATTGTGGTCTTGTCGTTGCGTTTCAACTAAATAAAAAGCGTCCGTATTAAATGAGTTCTTTATTAGTTTTATCATCGATGTGAATCTGAAATATTCTAATTTTTAGTCCTAATGAATGATTTTGAAATCATTACTTATGAAAAGGCGGTACATTTTTTTTTGCGGCGGTTCGATTGTCACTTATTTCTGTCACTTTTAATTCTATTAATAGGAAGATATGAAGAATTGTATAATCTGAAATTTCGCCAGTATTCAGCAAAGTAGAGCTATTATCCAGATACAGTAGACGCATGCCATCGTGATACGTTGCGTGCGGTGCGTGCGTTTTGGCCGGTGAGGACCAGTGGACGTTCACTTTTATTATTACCGTGTTCTTACTATAACTAGAGATGCTAGCTGCGAACTAGAGATGGACCGACTATGACTTTGGCCGACCAGCCGACAAGTTGGTTGCAAAATGGCCGACTAGTCGGCCAAGCCGGCCATTGATTTCGGTTGAGTTCGGGTGACATCGGCTATGTTCAAAATGGTATTTTCACAGTATTATGTCTTAAGACTTTCTGCTGTGGGGGTCGGCAGCTGACGTAGATTCAATTTTTATTTTACAAAAGAGGGCAATCCGTGCAATCTATAAAATGGGGCCTTACGAGTCTCCTAGAATTAAATTCAACGAAATTGATATACTAACTTTACCTTTTCTGTATATCCTAGAAAATATCTTGTACGTTCGCAAAAACTTGGGTCTTATAAAAAAAAAGATGCGATTTCCATACTGGTAGTCGTAAATACACGTAGTAAAGATGTTATTGTGATTCCAAAATTTAGACTAACTAAAACTAGCAAGTAATTTCTAATAAATATCCGCTTCTACAACAAGTTGTCAAAGCCGGTTACAGAAATTGGCGTTGGAAAATTTAAAACTCACATCAAATGTGTCCTTATCAAAAAAACATATTATAAGATAAAAGACTACGTTAAAGACAAGGAAGTTTGGCATTAATTCCTTCTGTATATGTGGCTTCCCTGGTACCTCATTATCAGCATAAACAACATAAACTCAAACTCAAAGCATTTATTTCAATTAAACCATTTACAGGCACTTTTGAACTGTCAAAAAGTCGATCAATTGAAAAGTTGAAGCTAGTTGCCCATTCCAAAACGTAGATCTCTTTGGAGAAGAACGGGCAAGAAACTCCACGGACACTCGTTTAAAATCAAGTTGTATATTACAAAATCTTGAGAACATTATTCTTGTTGCTTCTGTAGGTGAGAACAATGTAAAAAATATATAATCAATTCTAAATACAAGATAAAAATAAGCCCTGGAAGTTAGGAGATGACCAGTCTCAACCGACAGCGCCCGTTCACGAACCTGACGCGTGGATCAGCACCATCCAGCTTAATTATTTTGTAGGGAACCGAATGATCCAACACACGCGCCACCATCAGTGAGACATTTATGTGAGCATGATATACTCTCAACTACCATGCCTTTTCAAGTCAACGTACATCATAACAACACATTAAACGGATGCACGGTACTCACGTTTATAAAATTTAAACAAAATGCTTCTAAATCAAACAAAACTATAGTTTGCAATCTATTTGAGATATTAATAAAATTTGATTTCCTAAAAGAAAGAAAAACATTTAGTACATATTGAATAACTACTAACACACTTGGTTCAACAAAAATAAAAGATAATCGTAATGTCACAAAAATTCACAATAATAGGAACAAAAGTGTTCGTTCGTAATGTCAGAAAAAAAAGGGAAGCTTCTCTTCCAAATATTAAAACTTTAACTATTATGCTTAGGTGGCTGTGGAGGAGGACCAGCATTATGCCAAGCATTTTTATCTACGATCTAATCATCTAACTTATAATATGCTTGTCTACATAGTGGGCGTTTAATGCATGATTTAAATTTATTTTCCTTTAGTTCAAGAATATCGACTGGTATTTTATTATAACATTTTACACAGTATATACCCATAACTAAGCATGTGAAAGTCTATTAACTGCTCTCAAATTACAATGTTAATTTTTATTCTTATATTTTTTGCAATGTCTGACATATTCTCGTAATTATTTGATATTATACATCAATTCTAATTTCGATTTTTTATTAGTGATTTTCATGGAAATCATGACACTTGGTTTAAATAGGTTCATTTTATTTATATAAATTCTTTTACATATTGTGAAAGAGAGAATGTTGTAGGCCTTACAGACTGTAAATTTGTAGACGATTTTCTATTCTTTATTTTCATTCCTCTAAGTACTTATTGATAGGCCAGCACTGTCCTGCCATACCTATTATCACTGTAATTTGAAAACATTGAACACTAATTTCAGTGTTCTGCACACTCGTTAGTTTTCACAACTGAAAACTAACGAGTGTTTACCAAGCCGGCTATCTGACAATGCTATAAATGCTTTGGTTTATCATAATTAATCAATTATAAGGCATTTTTAATCAGAATGAATTCGAAATTTTAAGTGGTTACTAGTCCAAGCACAGGTTAAATCAGGTTAAATTAACACACAATTGCCAAAAATTGTGCTGTGATTATTCACAAACACACTTCAAAAAAAGTTTGTGATCACTAGCATATGCTGATATAATTTTTTAAATTGAACTTTATCAAAGAAAAACCTTTGTTGTGTTTTCTTTAAGTAGAAATACCCTGTTTGAAATTAAAAAATAAAAATATTTTTTTATTTTTATAAAAACATTTAGTAATTAATCATAATGTAAGACTGTTTAACCAAACATAAACAACAATTTATTGATAAAAGGTTTAAAATCAATATATTATAACTCCTCCCCTGGCTCGAACACATACGGTGATCCTCCTGGGCATGCTGAGAATCAAGTTATCCAGCATTTCTTGGGGTAACCTGTCCCATTCTTGAATACCGGCTTCCCTGAGCCCTGGCACTGTCTGGGGACGTGGCTGACGGTTCCAAACAGCTCGCTTAAGAGCATCCCACGCGTGCTCTATTGGGTTTAAGGCCAGTCTAACCTTGTGATGTCGTATTCTCGGAGAGCAGCATTGACTCGTCGAGCTCGATGGGCGGGAGCATTATCATCGACCAGTACAAGTTGGTGCCCATGGTTTACTCGGAATGGTCTGACAATTACATCAATAGCAACTGCTCTATACATGTCTGCTGTCATAGAGCCTCGACACGGGATCAAAGGCGTCTAGAACGCCTCCAATCATCATAACACCCCAAAAGGAGACCGATTTCCCGCCTTGCTGAACTGTTCCAGTGGCAGTTCTTTGCCTTTCACGGCCTCCTGGTCTTCTCCAGACACGGACACGTCGGTAATCTGGATGAGTACTGATTCGCGGTTCGCCAACGAAGAGACAGTTTTGCCAAATGATTTCTTCTTCATTTTGCCGAAGCCTAGCCCACTGCAATCTCCGTCGTTGTCGTTGCCGGGAATTCAGAAGAGCTCGCCAAGACCTCCCTGCTCGTAATTCAGCCTGGTGCAAAAATTCCGAATGGTCTGAGTGCTATCTTCAAACCCAGATGCGGCGCAAACTTCTGCTTTTATTTTAGTATTAAGTCGTTTTAATTAGTAAGTCGTTGATTGTTGGGTAACGGGCTACCAGCAATCTAATATTGCGCTTTTGGGCAGCAGTCAAAACAGTTGGGCGACCACTGCGGGGTGGGTCAGCAAAATTACCTATCCCGTGGTACCTCTGCAACGTGGTCACGACACAGGATTGGGATATAGCAACTCAGCGTGCTATTTCTCTCGTGGTGTATCCTTCTTCCCTCAAAGTTACTATTCTTGCTCGTAAAACTTCTAATAATTCTCTTGGCATTTTTTCAATCACAACTTTCAGGGAAAAAGTATTTTAAATCCGTTAAAATTGACTAAATCAGATTTTTGAATGAGCGTAAGCTAGGACTGAAAGCCTTTTATATGGATAAAACAATCTAACTGTTGTATTGTTTTATATTCTAAATCTATATTTTTAAATAAAGAATCTAAAAAGAAGAAGAAATCATAATATAATCTACCGTAACAAAAAAGATTTCGATTTTTCAAAGTGATCGCAAACTTATTTTGATGTGTGTACCTAGTTATTAGTAATCGAGTTGAGTTCCATTTTAGCTCATAAAAGATTTTTGTTTCATTTGATACTTTTTGTTTAAATACAGTTTGTCCGAAAAAAATTTTTGTTTATAAGTATAATTAAAGTTTATTTAGATTATGTTCTATAAAAAACCGGCCAAGTGGGAAGTGTTCCATATCAGAAGGCAAAAAACGCGTTTCTTGTATGGAGACCCCTTTTAGTTTTTATGTTTTGTTGTTATAGCGGCAACAGCTTTCACTGCCTACCTATTATCATGAGATAAGAACAGCCCGCTGGTAGACAGAAGAACGAGTGGACGGACAGCAGAGGCTTAGTAATAGGGTCCTGTCGGTTACCTTTCGGGTACGGAACCCTAAAAAAACATTATGGTGTATTAATTAACGACGATTTAGCAAAAACGGGTAGTCCCGGGAAATCGAGTTCGAAAAGATGAAAAACCTCGTAGGTAGTAGTAATAATAAACCTGAACAATTTTTTGTTTGTTTGAACGAAGTACAAGTCTGATTTGTAAAAATCTTTTTAACAGTCCATGTTCTGAGAAAGGCTATGGCCTACTTAACTTGGCTAAAAAAAATGTAGAAAGAATTGTGAGCGGAAACGAAGTAGGCCATAGCGCGAATAGTTACAGATATAGGTAAATGTAGAAATTGTGTGTGATAGTAAGTAACATCAGTAATAGGTATCCGTTATTAACTGGCTGATAAAAGTACATGTCGATTAAAACCGTTTTATTCAGCATTTTTTGGGCTTTACTGCTATTCAGGAAAACTTAACCGATAAAAAAAAACATGGTTGGTATCAATATTAAAATAATATCAGATAAAGTTAGAACTGTCTTCGAAATGAGTGATTCCTACACTTTGCACGTTGAGCCAGCGCAGGCGTTAGTCGAATTCCTACGCTACGTCGAGACGCTCCACACGTCGTCTACACGTCTGCTACGCGACTGCTACGCGCGTGCTGTGCGTCTGCTACGCGTCTGCTACGGGCCTGCTACGCTTTTGCTACAATGCTATAGGCTAGACATCTGCTACGCGGAATCAACGCGTAGAGCAGCTACGGAATATTTTACTTGCTGCGTTTTTCCGCATAGATTTGTCCCAAGCTTTCCAATAATTACGTGGACACATGGACAGAACGAAAACCGACTTTGTTTTTTATTATGTAAGAACTGATTTAAGGAAAGTTGCGTCTTGCGTGACACTCTCACTGTAATGTTTACTTATAGAAATACTTACCTTTGAACCGCACCATACTTGTGACAGCAGCTCGATCACGGTAGTAACGGAAGTACGAGTAACTGGTGCTTTAAGCACAAAAGTCCTCCTAGTTTAAGCCCAGTTCTACATGTTTTGTTTCTTGCCAAGTACTTATTAGATCTAATTTAAGGTACAAGAATTGTAAATAGGTTTAAGGTTTTGAACAAATGAATATTACTATTACTATTACTCACTTTAGGAATTAAGTTCTGTTAAGTATCATCGGGTATTAATGCCCGAACGCTCATTCCTTGTGTTTCTACGCTCATAATGAGCACATTACGAGCGTAGAAACACAAGAAATGAGCGTTGGAGAATGGAGCACCATACCTTTGTATATAACAGTTAATAGCGAAGTAACCCAAGTAACACATAGGCAAGATAACAGTACCCATGTAGAACATTTTACAGTTCAAAGATAATAGAGAATATAGTTTGTATAAGAGATTTAGGAATAGCCAAATGCTGAATTAGCTTGAGTTCGGACCCTTAAAATTCTTAACGCTTAATAAATTCTGTATTTCTGTCCTTCCTTTCTTTACGCTTAATAACCAATCACCATAAGATTACTATACAGCCGTTATTTAGCATAACGCATTCCAGGTGGCTTAAAGCTGAAAAACAGCCCCGTCGGTAGCATTTATTTGAATAACCATAATCTGTATTGCTATTATTAAAGCAGTACTAAGCTAGTACGAACGTTTGAAACGGCTAGTCGCTGAATAAAGTATCACCTTCAGAATAATATTGTTCCATAATTATATTATATAGCTTGATACTGAATAATTGTTTTTATTTTATCTTTAAACTAGATAAGATTCTGTTTTACTAATTATTCAGCTGCTGAATATACAATATTATTTATGTTTTTATTAAGCTTTCTTCGGTATAATAGAGAGTTTCAAACAAACTTAATCAAATTAAAGACCATATTTGTATTGTAATAGCGCCCATAGCTTAATACCAGCATAATTAAAATATTATTGTACGTATTTATTTTTTACGTTATGGATCCAAAGTCTTGGAAACAACGTAAGAGAACCGGTTATATCAATAGAATATTTAAACATCAGCAGTAGTAATTGTCCAAGTGTTTCTGGTCATCAAAGGATTTGTGAAAATTGTTTGAACAAAACTGAACACGGTCCCAGCCAGCATGCGTGGTTGCCGTGCAATGAAGAGGGTTCCATCTCCCAAAAAAGTCAAACAACATTGCGATTCACGCAAGAAGAGAATGTATCTGATGCCAGCTGTACAAATATCGAAGAAGAACAATGTACCGAACACGTGAAAAATTTGATATTTCGAGAAAAAATTAGAAAGTAAGCTGTCGAAAAAAACATCACACAAGTAGCACTAAAGGATTTGGCTAAGGATTTCCATTAATAGATTTTCATCTATATCGCTAAAGCATTAAGTTCAAGGTTGATTGGGAAAATTTTACAGTTTTGGGTGGCTTGATGTACTGGCGTATAATAAAACAAATAACAAAACATGTGTGAGAATAAACTAGGGCCCAGTGCACACCACACACACGAAATTTGCTATTTTTTAAAAGGAAATCAGATTGTTTTTTCACGAAAGAAGTTCAAACAAAGACGCTATGATTTTAAATGTAATCAATATAGTGAAAGCCGGGCGGGAAAATTCCACTTTACAAAAGGTTTTTGTTCGTTCGATTAGAGAACCCTAAAAATTTGAGTAATGTAGAAATGTGATCAACTATATACTTGTTATTCAGTTGTTAATCTAATGAGACTACTCTTTTTCAAGTTATAGCTTAGTAACAAGACATGTGTGCAGTTTTATTCAGCATTATAAAGCAAAACAATCGATCGCCGTTAAAAATCTTTGGAATTTATACTTAAAAGGAATTTACGAGATCACAGAAATGCTGAAGCTTACAACTATAACATTTTCAACTCGATTCATGTTACTTTGTTTGATTAAAATTGCTAGTACTAGCTTTTTTGTCACAAGTACATTCGTCAGACCTAGTATTTATACATGAATATACTATTTACTATCTGTTATCTTGATTATTCACCCGGCGCGTCATATGTAATGAAAAACAAACATACTATTCACGACAAAGTTACTTGCGCACTAACAATGATCATATAGCAGACCTCTAACTTGTATATTAAAATTTACTTATAACCGATTTCATAAGTTCACACATCGATGTTAAAATATTTAATCCAATAGAATTCTTTTCACAATTTGTATGAATATTGTTTGCAAAACTGTGAACAATAATATAAATGCTTAATAAATTCTGAATACAATAAACAATTCGACTAAGCTGAATAACTCAGTTGTAAGAGCTTAATAAAAACAATGCGAGCTGTTATTCAAAAGTTATTAAGCTAATTGAAACGTTATTAAGCTCCTACTCAGATGTTGTTCAGATGTTATTCAGCGTTAAGCATTTAAAATTGGGGCCCATTTTGCTTGAATAACAGCCAAATAGACGGTACTTAGACGTTATTCAGTTTAGTATTCAGCTTACGCTCTTCATGATTGCTCTTACTCAATCTTTATTCAGCACGTCTGTGTTACTTGGAAATAGTGCTGTACAAGAAAGCAAAACAGTGGTTAGTGAAAGATATTTGTCTCTTTGTAGTTTTAGTTTATTTTACAAATAGTTCCGTATTTTAACGAATAAGAAAATGCTGTAATCACCTATAGTCGATTGCTACATTTAGTTATTTATTTGTTGTTTCTTATTATACAAACGTTAGTAAATCTAAATAAATAATCAAACGTTTGCCAGTAGTACTAAAATCTCATAATAAATTTAAATATTTAAGGCCTTCCTCATAAAAATAAATTTATTTGGTAGTGATAATGCACCTAATTTTTTATGTGAAACATCTTTTCCGCCTGGTCAGGCCGTGGCTGTTGGTGTGACGATACGGCCAACATAACGTCCAAATGAATCATCAGTTCAGGGCATCAGAAAGTTTTGGTTATGATTATGTAATTTTTTATATACATATTTTATATTTCCTTTAATGAACTATCCTTTAATGCAATTTTTTTTATAGTTTCAATGTTTCGCATCTGCCATTCGTCCCGCGACAGCTCAATATTTTTTTAATTTCTCAAACAACACGTGCTTCTATTGAAATGTACTTACTTCCTACTTCCACTCATTTTCATGTTGCCAGATCAGCTTGCAAGGGATCAATAAACCTACTAACCGAAATTTTCTTCCCTCTCACTCTTTTTTTACTGATATCTCTCTCTTACACGAAAACCACTCGGCCTACTTACTAAAAGGTGAGATGGATCAATTCATGAGCAACGTTTTCAAATGAGTTCAATATTGATCTTGTTTATTATTAACCTACGTGGACTTAACTTAGGTAGATATTTATATATCTGTATACCGGAGGTATACTATCCTAAGTCCATTTTTTTCGACAGTCACTTTGTAATGTCCTTGAAACAAACATTTATAGATCTACTTAGTGGTATACTATTTTAAGTCCAATAAAAAAATGGACTTAGGGTAGTATACCTCCAGTATACAGATATTAATACTTGAAGTAAAACTTTGTACCCCATTTTCCAAAAATACGCTGACAGAGGAGTAGGACATTTGGCAAAGTTAAAGTGTATATGAAGAAAGAGTGCAGAACGCTAATATTTTTGATTCAAATGAATTATGGTCGGTCAGAAAAATACTTTTTTGTTAATTCATTCTGAAACAAAAAGTAAAAAAAAAACGACTTCCGAAAAAACACTACAAAGTGAAAAATAACTTTAATTTCAGAAGGCGGTGACAAAAAAATTAAATACATATTCAATGACACCGACTTCCAAAATTAAAGTTATTTTTCACTTTGTAGTGTCTTTTCGGAAGTCGGTTGTATTTTTTAATTTTTTTACAGAAAAAATACAAATATAAAATGTTTCTTTTTTTCTGAATGGGCATTATTTCTACCATGAATCATTTCAAGGTTATCCATTAATTACCGGACACTTTGTATACAGGGCGTCGGAGAACATCGACTCGTCGATCCAGGACATGATACTGAACCATCTATGTTCAAAACATTCGTCGGGTTTACAAAAAAATGCTAATCCATACATTTTGACCGCGTAGGCGTTGCAGTTTGTATGAAACAACTTATCAGATTGAACGTGCAATCCTGCAATTATTATTCAATCACTGTCTATAGACTTTCAGGTATAGAAGTTCTAAAAACGAATTTGATTAAGAATCACGAAAACAATTACCTAATAGTAGGAGATTATTATTCGTAAAAATAATAAAAGTACCGTATAAAAATATTCTTGTCCTGATTAAAGACTGGCAACAAAAGTAATAAGTAGTAAAAAATTAAAAAAGGACGCGTCCAAAAGTTAACAAAATCAATATTTTAAGCGAAGCGTCCATTAGTTACATCAAACCCAAAAACATGAACTAAAGGGAAGGATATCAGAAACTTCAAAACATTCACTTCGAAAATAGATCCGGAACGAGAAACGAGATAAGTAAAGATGTGGTCACTGTAGCTGACTGTAGGTAGCGCGAGTTAGAGATTTACGAGTTCCCAAAAGTGGGCCACGAAGGCGTTATTACCATGGTAACCACTCCATGTCGCTATCGATCCCCAAGTTGTCTCCGCGCCGAGGACAGAGGGACGGTGGCCCACATCGCTGTGCCTTTGTTTCCCCTAAATTTTTGCTGTTCGCGCCCGCCACTGTATCAAATACTTAGTTATTTCTGAGAATTTCACTCGCGATTCTCAACCTCATCAGGTTATGGTAGGTAGGTCACCTGCTTGTCAAGGGGAATGTACTTATTTATCTTGTTATGAATTTTTAACATATCTAAAAGCCTCTTTGTATGCTGTTGTAAAGTAAAATGTAGTGAACAAGCAGCATAATAAGTTTACGAAATAATATACTTACATTAGATGATATACCTACCGCTAGAGAGAAACATAAAAGCGTTTCGAAAAATAAATTAATGTGTCTTAATATCTTCATTAATTTTGGTGTTGATTGTGAAAAAGAGAACCCGTTTTAAGTGGGTCAAATATTAGATTAACGGTATACAATCTTGTACAAAACGACTTTTATCGGAGAATTTCATGTAGAATGGATTAGATAAAGAGTAATATATAGATAGATTCTGCTTCAATAACTAATCAGTTGTTTCACTTTTGCTTATTTAAAGGATGATTCCCGTATTTTTTAGTACGTTCGTTTTCTAATTTCACTCTCAAACTGACAAAAAAACCAAAGAGTACAAATAATAATATAATATAAACTTTTATTTCTGAAGTCAGTGGCAAAAAATGAAGATTCTTGTAAGTTTTTTTTACATTTTAGCTGTGGTACCTGCCCCACATAACTTCGTATACCTGCTCATGCTAAGTAAATAACAGTGGCAGAAAAATATTATTATTATAACATCATCAACCTACACTAACTGGAAAACATACGTACCTACACACATCAAAAAAAGTTTGTGATCACTAGCATAAGCTGATATAATTTTTTAAATTGAACTTTATCAAGAACATTTTTTTATTGTGTGTTTTCTTTAAATATAAATACCCTGTTTGAGCCGGCAGGCCAGTCTAACCTTGTGATGTCGTATTCTCAGAGAGCAGCATTGACTCGTTGAGCTCGATGGGCGGGAGCATTATCATCGACCAGTATAAATTGGTGCCCATGGTTTACTCGGAATGGTCTGACAATTACATCAATAGCAACTGCTCTATACATGTCTGCTGTCATAGAGCCTCGACACCGGATCAAAGGCGTCTAGAACGCCTCCAATCATAGTAACACCCCAAAAGGACACCGATTTCCCGCCTTGCTGAACTGTTCCAGTGGCAGTTCTTTGCCTTTCACGGCCTCCTGGTCTTCTCCAGACACGGACACGTCGGTAATCTGGATGAGTACTGATTCGCGGTTCGCCAACGAAGAGACAGTTTTGCCAAATGATTTCTTCTTCATTTTGCCGAAGCCTAGCCCACTGCAATCTCCGTCGTTGTCGTTGCCGGGAATTCAGAAGAGCTCGCCAAGACCTCCGTCCTCGTAATCCAGCCTGGTGCAAAAATTCCGAATGATCTGAGTGCTAACTTCAAACCCAGAAGCGGCCCAAACTTCTGCTTTTATTTTAGTAGCGTTGATTGTCGGGTAACGGGCTACCAGCAATCTAATATTGCGCTTTTGGGCAGCAGTCAAAACAGTTGGGCGACCACTGCGGGGTGGGTCAGCAAAATAACCTATCCCGTGGTACCTCTGCAACGTGGTCACGACACAGGAATGGGATATAGCAACTCTGCATGCTATTTCTCTCGTGGTGTATCCTTCTTCCCTCAAAGTTACTATTCTTGCTCGTAAAACTTCTGATAATCCTCTTGGCATTTTTTCAATCACAACTGAAAAAGCATTTTAAATCCGTTAAAATTGACTAAATCAGATTTCTGAATGAGCGTAAGCTAGGACTGAAAGCCTTTTATATGGATAAAACAATCTAACTAAACTTTTTTTGATGTATGTACCTACTATTGAAGCTAACTCAAAACCACTCATCAGAATTCGATCAAATTCAGGGACCATTTCTATAGGTACCTATAAACTTTCAAACGAAAGGATAATTTTCAAATCGGTTTATAAATGACGGCGTTCTGATGCAACAAACATAATATTGTCTGTGCGGAAACAGAATACTAAAATAAAAAGCCATTAAAAAGTTAGGAATCGACAAAAATTCGTTTTTCTTGCTAATTTAACCTGACTTTGGGCGTGTTTAAGTAATAAAAGAAGTGTAAAATCTGAAGAACCAAGTCAGTACCGACCGACAAAGCTCAAATATCGAAAAGTACAACAAACTTTATTGGTCATTGATTCATGCAGTGGTTTTTTCATAAAATTCGATCTTCCTAAGGAGTGTTCTTAATTTTCCCGCGCCTGTTGTATTATGAATGATCCTGCATCTCACTCAATAATGTTGTACGTATAGACTAGCTGAAAAACATTACTTTCGGAAGTCGGTGTCTTTGGATGTGTATTTTGGTTTTTGGCTACCGACTTCTGAAATTAAAGTACACGTCACAAGTCACTTTGTATAGTTGTTATGGAAAATGGTTGATTTTTTTTGTTTAGTTATGGTACCTCCCTCACACTAATTCCCATACCACTACTGGCCAGGTAAGCAAAAGTGACGTAAACGGAAGGGATGGGAAGTATTCGTTGTAATGTTGTTGTTGTTGTGTGTTGGATGTTGATCACCAAGATACACAAAGTGGATTACGTATTACCGATGCTAACGCAAAAACCACTCAAGCTATTTTAATAAAACTATATGTGGGACCATCCCTAAAGCATACACTATCCATTAATAAAAAAAAACCAATATCAACCGATAATTGCCGGAGATATCACGAAACATACACACACAAAAAAAAACACAGAACAGACGAATTTAAAATAGAATTTATTCGTTGGGTTAGGTTAGGACATGCCTAGCCTAGTGCCGGATATAGATAATTTGTTTAAATTCTATGAAAACTTAAACATACTAAACTAAAATCTATACATATTCTGTTGTGACCCTTATGCCTCTCTTTTAATAAGGTCGAGGAGCTTGAGCCCAAGCTGCGATGAAAAAAACTGATATCTGACGGTCTACAACTTATTATATAATTAAATCTATGTAGCTACAGATGAGTGAATAACTTGCATATAAAAATTAAAAGTAACCTAATTACATATCGTTGCTTATAACTGTACAGTATCTAATCATATAGAAATTGAACCAACTCAATAGACACAGAATACAGAAAGACACGGACAGAAGATACAGAAGTAAAACCAAAAATCTGTGAAGTCAAAGTCTGTTTTTCGTTGAAATATTCGTTAAAGTATACGTAACTGATACTTACGAGTGCATTTAATATTATTAAGAAGTACCGCCAAAGTATTATTGTAAAATATTAGTTTTATTTCCAAGTGTTATCCTTTGTTGGTTTCAGAATCACCGAACCGATATAATTACAACGACCGATGGGCCCATGTTTGATTCATTTTGAATAACATATCAACATTTAAAGAAAAGTACCTTTAATCAGTTAATTCTGTAAGTATTCGTACCAAACTTCGAGTTCATAAACCTAGTCAATTGAATATAATTATTTATAACTTAGAAATTTTAATAACCTCATTAGGTTCTTAAAGTTTTAAGGAGTGCTTCTTTAAGCACTCTACAGAAACACTCCTTTTTCACCCCAGGCTAGGTATTGGGATATCCTTTCTTACAACAAAGTAAGAAAGGATATCCCAATATCTGGCCTGTCTCAGTACTACCTATGTGTCTACGTAACAAAAGGAACCTCTGTCCTTTGTGTTTGTAAATTCAGTAGTTTCAGCTCTGCGTTGCTGTATCAGTCAGGCTAGTGTTCTGTCAACTGTAACATAGGTAAATGTAGGTACCAACATAATAGATGCACTACGCAGTCACAATACTAATGTAAATGTTCTCTTTCCACTACAGTAGTACCTACAGCACACGCTATTTTTCCTAATTTTAATTACTGACGCCGTCATGATTTGTAGCTATTGCCAATTACTTTCTAATGCTCTCTTCTCAGCTCCGGCTTTGGTATCATTACGTGTGAGTATTACAGATCGTTCGTCCCATTCCCTCCAGTGGGAAAGTAAACAAGGAAGAGGGAGAAAGAACATCAGCGAGACAGCTATAACCAGCGCTTTGGTAATTTGGTGTCGATCAAAAACGTTGCTATTAACGTCCTCGTGACTGGAATAACATTTGTTGCCCATTAAAGTGTCGTTTTGACGTTAAAAGACCTTAGGTTAATGGTTTAATTTCGATTAATTGTAGTTTCAATTCAAATATCCGTTAGCAAAGAATACATAAGGTTCTCCATTCATCCACCTTAATCGCAATTTCTTCTCGCCTTACGTCAAATACCATCTGAACAAGCAAAAGAATTAGATTAAAGTTAATATCTAACTATTAAATCATTTTCCAATGTAGACCCAGGCATTTCTCATCTCGCTGCATCTGGTCTAAATAGTCAAGTTACCAGTCTACTTAATGGCCAACAACGTTACTCCGACTACCCTGGAAGTTAATGTAGTTATACGAGTATCTGCTCCTACCGTCAGTATCCGCTAACGAGATGGCTAACATCGTAATAGAATAACATCAGCTGGCATGATAGATTTCAGGCTTTATACGTCTGATTGCAAGAGTTCATTAGATTCCCTTTCTGCTGCATTCTGGGAGTTACAAATAAAATATTTAGTAACTAAGGGACCGGTACTAGGGTCATCAGTGTAAAATGACTTAAGATTTCAACTGTTTAAGTCCAGTCTTTGTTAAATAAACATTTACAAGCATGGCTTGTGAAATGAATATTGAAAATTTGGAATTATAGAAAGGTATTTATGTACTTCAGCGTTTAGCTGATCAGTTTCGACTATGTTTTGTGTACCTATGCTCTAAAAGCTTCTTATGGTGGAAACTCCAGAAATTGAAATATTCTTACGTTTTTTTTTACAATTTGCAGGCCAGGTTGTATGTTGGTTGAAATAGGATTCGCGACCGTAACACGTATGTATTTACAGAATTATAATCAATAAAATCATTGACAATTTCATGAAAAGTCATTCACACACAAGGAACTCAATTCCGTTTAAGCTGTGAGTTGTCAGTTCTTAATATTTGTATATACATACTCATTCGATGGTTCTAACAGTTTCCGGTTTCCAACCTTTGATTTCACTGGGGACACAGATGTTAATGAGTTAAGAGTTTCCACCAAATAGGACTGCTGATCAAAGCAACTGTGGCTAATCCAATGTAAATGGAGGCATTCTGACAATTATCATTATTATTTCTAACTCATACTGTTAATTTCTTAGCAATTATTTCAATGAAGTATTCTTACCAGAGAGTGGATGTATGTTTAGCTACTAACTGTTATTTTATCACCCGACTTCTGCGAAGCAAAAAGGAGGTATATATGTATGTGGGTAATATAGTATCTGTTTATTATTGATACCGTACTTATGCTTCCTTTTGATTCATCCACATCATCCTTATATTTGGTATCCTTTTACTACTTTCCTACATTATTATATTTCGCACTTTGTTTTCTGTGTAAGAACTCTGCGAATTGATCTTAAATGATTCGTCTATATAGTATTACCTGATTTTATATTAGAATTTTTCCATCATTTTACATAATAATATTCTTGATATGAGCTCTAAGTCAAACGCACAGAACATATGTACCTTTATTATACTCTTTGATATATACCCTGGTCAAACGTGTCAAACTGATATCTACTTATTCTTTTAATTATCTATGCAGTCTATTCAAGCAAGGTTGCATTAGGATTGTATTTCATAAAAATCATTTTCTATAGTTTTAGATCTACCTTAATACGTTGTCTACTAAATAACGGAATTCTAAATTATAATTATAGGATTCTTAAACGCACTCTAGGTTTTTATCAAGGAGGTTTTATACGTCTTGGCCGACTATACTGGCAGATAAGAGGATTATATGGCTGAAAAAGAAAAAAGAGGGAAAAAAAGGAATTTGGTAAGATGTGACAAAAAGAAAAGGGAAGAGAGTGCTGTCAAGTCGGTTGAGGGAAAAAAATCGAGGGCTGGAGTCGTGTGGAAGGGAGCGATGGATCATTGAGAGTGGCGGATCGTAAAACATACGTAAACTTCACGAGGACTAATTTACAAGGGTTCGGGGCGCCGACGCACTGACGCGTCCCTACACTTCTTAGAACCACCTGATTTGACGCCTGAACCGCAGACCTGGCCTGATGCCATATCAAGTACTACCCACTACCTTCCTCATCACTCCATAGAGTGCTTTTTTTTAGGCAGGTACCTTTTTTGTATTCCTGTAATAAAAATAATTGTCTAGTCTACTTTATGAAAGAAACTCTGGCGCAAATGCAAATGTCAATGAAAAACTTCTTATGTTATAGTCGTGTTTGTACCTGATGAATATGAAGAGCAAAACCCGTGCCCACGTTCTAGTCACACCAAAATTTAAGTAGGTCCTATGTCGAACGAGCACGTTTAAGGAAGACTTATCCTAACTTGCTAGAGGGCTGTTGAATTTAATTGACAAACCAATTGACTAGCAACTTAAATTGTCCGTTTGTTCCAATCGTAACTGACAACTGGCATTATTTGACAATTGTATGAAATGGCTTTAACAGCGCAAAGACGTGAGCATCAATTTGGTTGCCAATTAATTTCCCTGATTTTATATGTCTTTACGTACTTAGTAAGTCGTAGACAAGCCTATTACGTTGTTCAACACCCGATGATATTTCATTTTCTTGCAAGGAAAGGTTTTTCAAATGGTTGTTATAGTTCCATGTAAAAGGACGCGTGCCATCAATAGAGCACAACTGAACCACCAATTGGAAGAAGGGAATAAATCCAAAAAAATAAGAATGGAGGTAGTTAAAATATAAATTCTGATTTATTTACTAATAGACCTGGCTGAAATATATAACACTAGCTAGCTGTTGCCAGCGGCATCGTCTGCGTGTAGGCCCAAAATTATCCCCGTAGCCAAATTTCATCCAAATCCGTTCAGTCGTTTTTGCGTGATTGAGTAACAAACATCCAAACATCCTCACAAACTTTCACATTCATAATATTACTAGCTTTTGCGTCGATAATATTCGACCTCCACGCGGGCGAAGCCACTGGCTTCGCCCGCGTGGAGGTCGAATATTATCCCACGGGAACGTACTATCGGGATAAGAAGTATCCCATGTGTTATTCCAGGCTATGAACTATCTGTGTGCCAAATTTCATCCAAATTCGTTCAGCAATTTTTGCGTGATTGAGTAACAAACATCCAAACATCTAAATGTCTAAACATACAAACTTTCACATTTATTATATTAGTAAGACACAGTAAAATTCATTAATATAGTTAGATTTATTGATTCTTCCAATTTATCATTTACTACATACAAAATAATTTGAAATAATAGATAACATAATGATAAAAACTATTTATTTATTAGAAAAACGTAAGGACACTCTGTTGTTTATCTATTTCTTTACATTCGGATCTTGTCCCCGAAAATACCAGAAAATATAAAACAAAATATGTTGCTAAAATACCCATAAAAGAGAAAAAAAATGAAAGACCCAAAAAATTATCCAATATATTTCTGACTAATTCAAAGATTTTCACAATATTATTCGGTGTGGCCAGGTCAGAATCTTTTATGGGTATTTTAGTAACATGTTTTGTTTCGGAGTTTCTGGTATTTTCGGGTAAGTAGAAGGTTTTTGGAGAAAAAATGTAGTTTTAACGAAACCATCGATAAAATCGGAACATGTCAAGTATTACATACCTTTAAGACTTGACCTGTACTCAAAGCTTATATATTGCGAAATTTTAAATGTTGTTGCCTTGTCTAATTACAACTTTTCTTGAAACATCGCTCCACACAACTGACAACAATAACACTTTGGCCGACTGGAAATCGAACCCAGGACCTTATGATCAGTAATAGCGCATGCGAGTACTAGACCAACGAGGCAGCCACCGCCATAGTTTACTTTTAAAACATTGTTTGTATGAATAAAATAGCAATATGTGAATGGATTGATAGAAATGTTACAAGTACGCCATGTTGTAGCAAAGATAGCATTGTGACTGCCGTATTTGATGGCAACACTATTGTTTTCAAAGCGATTACAATGCGCGTTTGTTTTTTAAACATTTTATTAGTTGAAACTCTGATAGAAAATCGTAGTGTCGACTTGTGTGTCTTGGGCTTAATGTACAAAGTCGGCTCACTTTTTCAATCAATAATAATATTGTTATTGGAACTAAGTAGATATTTATTTCATTTACAGTTTACTTATAACATATTACTCTTGCCCTTTGGGTGAATTGACTTGACGGCTATGCTTGGAGTTTTTTTTTTTTAAACTTAATGCACAAGTAAAAAAATACTGTACAAAGGCGGACTTAATGCCTTAGGCATTTTCTACCAGTCAACCTTAGGGTGATGCAGAGAGAAAACATGGCAGGTGCAACGTAAGGGATATGTTACTCGCGAAATAATACATACTAATACATAGATACATACATATATATATATATTTAAATAACAAAAATAAGCTTTGTCTTGAGAAATAACGACAGGTAAAGGAGAAAACGAATCCAGCAAATCAGCGCTGGGATGATTCTGCCAACTTCTTACGAATATGCTCACGAGCCTTCACTTTAAACGATAACCGACTGGTTGCCATCCTGATATTCAGAGGGAGCGCATTCCAAAGAAACACCGCCTGGTTGCCATCCTGATATTCAGAGGGAGCGCATTCCAAAGAAACACCGCCTGGACAAAGAAAGAAGATTTAATGAAATCAGAGCGGTGAGAGGGACATCGTAGAAGACGATTATTGGTGGAACTGTTAGGACACACTTTAGAAATCCCTTTTTAAAAAAAACGATTTAAAGAAAGTTACTTGAATATATATTTAATTAAGGTCACAGAATACAAAAAAGGGAAACTTGGTCAATATTCTGACTGGTGACCTATCCGGTAGGAGTCTCAACCCGAACTGGCGCTACTACCTGACCGATGCATTGAGTCTAGACAGGAATGATGATGTGGTGCTGACTAGGCACATAAGGGTGTATTCTAGGGATGTAACAACCCCCCCTTTAAGAGGAACTTTACGGTTTTCATGGAAAGTTACGAATTTATTCTTAACCTTGGAAGAGGAATTGTTTCGGGTTCCGGATCGTTATCTGAGGTGTCATCGTTTTGTAATTTAGGTTTTGTTTTGCAGCCAGAATATTTTCCAAACTTCTTACAAAGTTTGTAACTAATAAAAATTAAAATTAGAATGAATATAAGGTAAGTCAAAAGTGGATAGTGAGAACTATATTCAATTAGGTTAGGGCTACGACTATTTATAATTTTATCAACATCTGACAATATTTGATTGTTGATAACGCTAGGTAGTTTTTCTAAGTCTATATTTGACAATTTAGAGGGTAACAATTTGGGCTTTGATATGTTAAACTTTTCTAGATTACAACAGGCTTCATTAATTAGATTAAAATCAGAAACTATAGTTTTAACATTTATGTCAATGTTGTTTTTTCCAAACAGTTGTTTATTTCTACAATAAGCCGTACAATTAGGTCGAATATTAAGTACACCAGTACCTAATATTTTGAACTCTATTAAATCAGATTTACACTGAATAGAAAGTTTAGTAGGTTCAGATTGGACAAATATCCATCTGTTTCCTTGCAATTCTTGCCAAATATCTATTTGACCATACATCAATTTAGTTTGACAGTACTTAGGTATTTCTGTAACAATTTTTGTAAGTATATCAGTTTCACAGATTGGTGTTGCTTGAATTGAGTGTGTGTCCGTATCGTCACAAATATAAACTCTATTTGCGGGTTCAGTACAGGATTTTAGATTACTTATACAAGTGTATGTTAGTTTATCTTTACTAATGCCAACATAATTACAAGATGGTACAATCATAGCATAGGAATTTGGTTCTTCCATGTTGTGCGGTATAGGTACTGAAATGGCCTTAAATAGATCTAATTCAAAAGAGTGTACAAGTGGAATTTTGATTACAAAGACTAACTTATTGTTTACAAAATAACATGATAACTTTGACATATCAATCAAAGAATGAATAGTATCTAAATCTAAATTTATAGGCAGTTCTTCATAATTAGGTAACCTTCTAAAGTTACTTATTAGTTCATTATACAACTGATTTGGTGTCATGACCGATGGGTGAAGAGTATTAGTTTTAGCGAATAGCATTGCATTTACAAGGTCGTCTAATTTAAACGACAGAGTAAGTAGACAAGATGATAGTTCAGTATAGACATCGTTCATCTTTGATTTTATGTACAGCTTATCAGATATAATTGACAGATTACTAAAAGTACTAGATAGATTAATAATAGCGTCATTCAAACGGACTTCGTTTGTGGTTATAGTTTCAAGAGTTTTGTTGTAACGGGAAAGAGCCGTGCTTGTTACAAGAATATTATCCTTTAAAATGGACGCAAGCTTAATATTATTATTATTTAGGGTTTGAATGGCGTTATTATATCTTATGGCATCGTCTTCATCCATTGTGCCAATGACTTGTTTGAAAAGAGAGCCAACTCCTGCTAACCAAGCGGATCTCTTTTCTCGCCCAGATTTTAAATGAGATATGGCATTGAAGTCTTTCAGAATATCGGTAAGTCGCAAAACCAGAGGCTGTAGTATATTTGTACATTCAGATTCTTTAAGTATTGTGTTTTGTTGGCACAAAAGCGTAGAAGTTTTTAATGCATTGTTTATATTGTCTATATGAGGTTTTATATATGTAATATCTATAGGTACAAGTAAATGAATATGATCACTAGTCTGTTTCATGATTCCTATTGGGTCGAAGTATACGCCAGGGCTTTCAGTGACTTGTTCAATGATATCAGAAGTTGCAAGGGACAGGAATGTAGACATTCTGAAATATATTAGACAAAATATTTAACTAATGTTATTTAAAACTAAGTTTATTATATTAAGCTAAAGTATTTAAAAATAAACACTAAACATCTGTTATTTCCGCCAGCTTTAATTCGTCATAGTGATACTTGACGTGACGGCGATTAACAAGAAGGGTCAACGTATTATTGCCATTAATTTTTATCACTTTATGTGGGCCTTTCCAGATAGGCGACAGAGCTTTGTTTTGTCGCGGATGGTGTTTGATATACACCATATCGCCTGTTTTGTATTTCATAGGCCTAGTTCTTCTATCATAATAGTCTTTTGATGTGATTTTAGATTTAAGGATGTTTTCTACGGCTTTCTCTCTGGAGAGTTTCATTCTTTGTTGGAGTATACGGACATAACTAGGATATGTAGGTTCTAATGCTGTATCATAAACAGAAGTGGGTATAAATGGTTTGCAACCGAATAATAATTCATATGGTGTATAATTTGTGGTGCAATGGACTGTGGTATTATAGGTTAACATTGCCGTGTAAACGTATCGCGGCCAGTCATTTTGGTTGTCATCGACGAAAGATTTTAAATATTCTTTCAGAGTAGCATGACTTCTCTCTAAAGCACCTTGAGTTTGTGGGTGATAGGGGCTGGACCATAACTGTTTGATTTTCAAAAAGGCACAGGTTTGTTTAAAGAGTTCCGCTGTGAAATTGGTTCCCTGATCTGTAAGAATGGTCTTAGGGATACCAAACTGAGATATGAAGTGGATTAAACATTCAGCGGTTTCTTCAGCCGTAGCATTTCGGATAGGATAGCCTGCTGAAAATTTCGTGAGGTCATCTTGGATTGTCAAAATGAATCTGAGCTTGGCCGTGCCTGATTCGGGCAATGGTCCGACAATGTCAAGTGACACGCGTTCAAAAGGTTGTGTAGATGTCGTTGTGATCTGCATAGGAGCTCGATTGGTTCTACGCAGGGCTTTATTGGTTTGGCATTGTTCACATTTTCGAACATAGTCTTCGACATCTCTGCGCATATTGCGCCAATAATATTTTTCCTGGATTCTACTTAACATTCTATTTGAACCTAAATGACCTGATATGGGAATGTCGTGGTTTTCCTTTAAGATTTTACTGATCTCAGTTGGAGAAGGATAAATTATAATGTTTTTGAAGATATGGACAGTGATTGAAGTAGCGTGAAACAGGTATGTGATTATATTATGGATCTTCATGAAACTATGTGAATCGAATGGATTACGGAAGTCCGTTATAGCGAATTCAGTTGTGTTATTATTAATTAATTCGAGTTTCAGATTTTTAAGGCTCTTAAAAATATCCTCATAGTTGCACTGATCGAAGTGATGGACTTTTACAAAAAGTAAGTAAAATTTCGCATTATTATTTTCGAAGGAGAGAAAGGAATGTAATGTCCTGTCTTCTTCTAGGATATCTTTTGGTTCCGAAAGTTTATCGATAACTTCCGAAATATAGGGATTTGACTCATCAAGGTCAATGGAAGTTGGTATAATAATAGTTTTTAATTTTGTTTTTAATAAGGTTTCGTTATGTTCATGAATTATAGTATCAAATTGATTAAATCTAGTATTTATTTTTTTCAGGCATTTAGTGTAAGTGTCGTCGTCGTTCTGGACTTCAGGTGGAGTTGGGATATCAAAATCTTCGGGGAGTTCTAAGTCGTCGGGTAACTCGAAATTTTCAGGTAAGTCAAAGTCAGGTAAGTCGGGAATTTCAGGTATTCCGGGACTTTCAGGATTAACTGGAGGGATTTCAGGCGGCTGAGATGGAGGTGGAACACTCACAGGTCGTTTGTCGGTAAGTATGTGAGCGGTGTCTGGTGATCGAATGGATTTCACAGGGTAACGGGAAAGAGCATCAGCGTTACTGTTGATCTTGCCCTTTTTATATTCGATCTCATAGTCATATTCCTCGAGTTTTAGTCTCCATCTAACTAGCTTGGATCCCGGTTCTTTACAATTGAATAGCCACCTAAGTGGTTTATGATCAGTTATAATTTTAAATTTATAACCATAAAGATATGGGCGGAATATTTTTGTTCCAAAAATAATAGCCAGACATTCTTTTTCAGTAACGCTGTAATTGGTTTCAGCTTTATTTAGCGTGCGTGAAGCAAAAGCGATTGGGCGGTCTTTTCCCACTTCGCCTTGAGAGAGTATCGCTGAAATAGCGTAGTTTGACGCATCACACGTCAGGATGAAAGGTTTAGTAAAGTCGGGGTATATTAAAACGGGGGCTGAGATTAACTTATTTTTTAATGTTTCAAAAGCAAGTTGTTGACTATTAGTCCATTCAAATGGTATATCCTTTTTTAACAAGGATGTAAGAGGTTTAGCTAGTTTAGAAAAATCCTGCAGGAAGCGACGATAGTAGGACACCAAACCTAGGAATGATTTTACGTCTTTTGGACATTTTGGGATAGGGAATTCACTTACAGCTTTTATTTTCTCTGGGTTAGGTTTTAAGCCTGCTTCACTAATAGTGTGGCCAAGATAAGTAACTTCTTTGCGAAGAAACTCACACTTGTCCGGTTGCAATTTGAGATTGAATTTTCTCAATCTCTCAAACGTGTGGGATAATTTTTGGACATGGGATGTAAGATCGTGGGAATATATTACAATGTCATCTAAATAAACATAGCAATGTATACCTTGCAAGCCTGACAGGACTGTGTTCATGAGCCTCTGAAAGGTTGCAGGGGCATTTTTGAGACCAAATGGCATTCTGACAAATTCGTAGTGACCTTCGGGTACACTAAAAGCAGTTTTAGGGACGTCTTCAGCTGAAATTTCTATTTGATGGAATCCTGATGCTAAATCGAGAGTTGTAAAATATTTACTCTTACCTAGCTGGTCTAAGATTTCGTTAATTTGGGGAATTGGATAGCTCTCACCAATAGTGATGTCGTTGAGCTTGCGATAGTCAATCACTATGCGCCATTTCCTTTTTCCCGAAGCATCAACTTTTTTGGGCACTATCCAAATGGGGGATGACCATGGAGAGGTGGATGGTTTAATTATATTTTGTTCCAGCATTTTACTAATCTGGGTTCTGACCTCGTCTTTATGAACTTCTGGAAATCTATAAGATTTTACATTTATAGGTTGCGAGGAGCTTGTTTTGATTTCGTGCTTGATGGCACTGGTTGAAGTGAGTTCATCGTCGGGAAGGTGGAATATGTCTGCATATTTACTACAGATGTCATAAAGAACTTCAGACTCTTCAGAGTTTAAATGGGAAGTTCGTAGCTGTTTAAGGACCCTGTTTGTTCTCTCATAACAATTGACATTAGGTTGAGATAAGCAAATTTCATTTTTTGCTATCGGGATTAAGGTCAACGAGAGGTTAGGATTTATTGAAATAGGTTTTTCTGATACGTTCAGGATCGATACATTTATTCGATTATTACTTTTTACTTTCACTATCGAATTAGCTACTAACAATTTATCAGATATATGTTGGTCTAAGATTATGCCTTGCTGAATTTCTGGGTTTTTAACAGAACATTCTATGATGGTTTCGGTTCGTGGTTCTACTGTGTAAGACGGATGGTTGAATGACAGCTTTATATGATGGTGAGCAATTTCCAGCTCACCTGAATCATAATTTATTCGGCAGCTGTTTTTAATAAATAGGTCATTACCTATAATACCATCATAGGGAAAGCTTAAGTTATCAAAGACGTGAAATTTGTGTAACACTATGTTCCCAGGGGATAGGCTTAAGTCCAGAGTAAGGTTACCGTGACTCGTAATCGGGTCCTTTGAGTCAATACCTTTTATTCTGACCATGTCAACTTCTAATTCACAGGGTTCGGATAGGGATGATTTTTTTAGGATACACAAGGAAGCTCCAGTGTCTATCAAAAGGGTAAGTGGCTTCTTACTGACAGACGACTGAGCGACGATATAAGGTAAGTATGTTTTTAAATTAGTATTTACTTCATATACTTTATAATCATTGTTGTTTTCTTTTTCAGGGGTAGACATGGATTGCGGAGGATTGGAAATGTCTTCAGTTTGGGGCTGGTTACCCTGTCGCGTGACATTATGAGAGCTGCCAGTTTGGGGCTGGTTACCCTGTCGTATAGCTCGAAGGAGAATGTCTTCAGTTTGGGGCTGGTTACCCTGTCGCGTGACATTATGAGAGCTGCCAGTTTGGGGCTGGTTACCCTGTCGTATAGCTCTAAGGAGAATGTCTTCAGTTTGGGGCTGGTTACCCTGTCGCGTGACATTATGAGAGCTGCCAGTTTGGGGCTGGTTACCCTGTCGTATAGCTCTAGAGGATGAATGGTGATGGGATATAGGATTAATGGCGTCGTCTTTTAAAGTTCGTCTCGTGCGACACCCTGTCGAGACGTTTAATAATTTAAATTGTCTTGATCAGATTCTAAATCATTTGTGAGGGAGTTTTCTTCGTTATTAACAAAATTTAGATGAGGACTCTTGGGCTTAGAAGAATGTTGTTGCGCGGGAAAATTGAATTTATTGTTATATTTTTTATTATTGTATTCGCGCAATTTACATTCGGCTAAAGTATGACCCTCTTTCTTGCAGTATCTGCACACCGTCGAATCTCTAGAGGAAGAAGGTTGGTTATTATTATTAGGTAGATGTGGCTTAGGTGAAGGTCTATTATTATCCTTTTTTAAATTAACATTTTGTTTGAATGAATATTGCTGAATCTTTTCTTCAGAGATTGCATAGTTGACAGCCTCGTTCAAGTTTTTTGGATCTCTACACCTGACAATGTTAGCTATACGAGGATGTAAACCTATGTTAAATGTGTGAAGCGCTAAGTCCTCCATCGCAGCCACTCTACCGACAAGTTCACTTTTCTTTATATTGGAAATTGTTACTTCTGTAAGCAATCTGGATAAGCAATCTGGATAAGGAATTGGCTGACCGTCTCCTGGTTAGTTTGGTGACACTCTTGAAGTTCGGTAAGTAAATGGGCGTAATGCTTTCTCTCACCGAATTGATTTTTCAAGAATTCTTTGAGAGATGACCAGTTGTCAAAGTCTTTGATGGAACATGCGCTTTGCGCTTTACCATCTAGTTGGCTGATAATATATTTGAAGACAATGTCTTCCTGAGATGATGAAGATAAGGAAATTGCATTGTCGCAGTTTACTAGGAAAGCATTTAATTTTTCTCTAGAACCATCGAATGGTTTAATAAATTTTAAGATAACACTAAGGGGTATTTCCTCATCTTTTACCTCTCTAAGGTCTTTTTTCGATTCTGATTTAGTCATTTTATGTAACTAAAATAACTTGCTGTGGAATAAAATACAATAACTATACTATGGTCACGATATTAAAACTTTTGCCAACTGGTTCTAGACGGCTTATCAGTATTCCGAGTACTAAGCAGCCAAATACGTGGGCGAAGGATGTTTAGACTACGGTCTGGGCACAGTGTTATAACGATATTAATACAAAGTAACAGGAATATAGATTAACTTATGCTTTGTTAACACGGCAAATATATGAATAGAATTAAAATTAGGAGCACTGAACTGACTCACAGGACACAAAAACACTTCATTTTGTGGGGACACGGAGGACGTCTGATCCTGGGCGGTGCTGGATACGGGCAGGTCCGTAGAATGCGCCTGCAGCGCGCTGCCCAGTACCACTGTACAGCAGACAGGTGACGACTTGGATGAATCCTCAAAAGGGCTCTGGATTTAGCCTCTTTTGAGCTGGAGTTAGCCTCTCGTAGGCCGCTGGAGTTGGCCTATTTCAGCCAGGGTTGGCCTCTCTTAGGCCGCAGATAGGTCTCGTTGAGTTCGGGTCGTAGGTTTACGAAGCACACAAGATACACTTGGCACAGGGACACTTTCACTGGATAACACTTCGCGAGACGTTCTACGGGATATTAATCCCTTTGCGCTGCCACCAATGTTAGGACACACTTTAGAAATCCCTTTTTAAAAAAAACGATTTAAAGAAAGTTACTTGAATATATATTTAATTAAGGTCACAGAATACAAAAAAGGGAAACTTGGTCAATATTCTGACTGGTGACCTATCCGGTAGGAGTCTCAACCCGAACTGGCGCTACTACCTGACCGATGCATTGAGTCTAGACAGGAATGATGATGTGGTGCTGACTAGGCACATAAGGGTGTATTCTAGGGATGTAACAGAACGAAGGTTTTTACTATGCGCAGAGCACAAGTATTGAACCTGGGAAGTCAAGTAAGAAGGAGAATTGGGTTTGTCGAATATAGAAAACAACATTGACAGAGCCCTCAACTCTCTGCGCTGACGGATGGGTAGCCATTTTAAAAGCGACCGGTGCGCGGACATTTGATCATACTTACGAAGATTGAAAACGAATCGAATGCAGTTATTTAGAAGGCGGTCAAGTTTATTGAGGAGATCTGCATTCAGGTCATAGTAACACACATCACCATAGTCAATTATGGGAAAGATTAAGGATGTATGTGTGATGGGAGAAGATTTTTCAACCGATAGAGCGACCGCAACGTTCCGGTGACTTTTTTAATTACAGTCGTGACCTGCTTTAGCCAGTCAAGACAAGTGTCGACATGTAGGCCAAGATCCTTAACATCGGAGCTAAACGGGATGACTGAGTTGTCGAACATTACAGGTGGCACAGTTAAGCCATTCATCTTTCTCGTACTGTGGGGGCTCCCTACAATGATAGCCTGACACTTGGCAGGGTTAACGGCCACCCCAAACCGATCAGACCAGTTCTTAACTACTAATAAACCTCGGTTTAGCTCCTCAATCGCATCTGCTATGTTGTCAACATTTGCCTGGCAGTAAAGCTGCAAATTGTCCGCATAAAGATGATACTCAGTCCGAAGCTCGGTGGTAATGAGATTTATAAAAATGGAGAACAAAAGAGGAGATAATATACCGCCTTGAGGGACGCCAGCTGCAAGATCACACAAACTCGATGAAGAGTCGAACGAACAGACTGCTGACGCCCCTGAAGATAAGAGGCAAACCATTCCAATACCTCCGGAGAGACCATAATATAGGAAAGAATGGATAAAAGGATTTCGTGACTGGCGGTATTAAAAGCATTGGAGAAGTCTATTAGCACTAAGACTGTAACTTTAGTGCCTTCCATGCCACGCCTTATATCGTCAGTCACTTTAAGGAGAGCAGAAATGGTACTGTGACCGGGTCTGAAACCGGATTGAAGGGGACTAATGAGGGAGTTGCAGTGAATAAAGTGGGAGAATTGCTTATGCACACTAGCCTCGAGCACTTTAGATAGAAAGGGAAGGATGGAGATTGGGCGAAAGTGACTTGGAAGAGAAGGATTGGGTATCTTAGGCAGGGGCCGAACAAGAGCTTTACGCCACAGGGAAGGGAAAACACCGGTGTAAAGGGAGAAGTTTATGATGTGGGAGATTGCAGGAAGGAGTTGATCAATAGCTAATATAATCATATGGCGGCTGATATCATCGCAACCCACGGCTTTGGATCGAATGGAAAGGATAATCTTTTTGATCTCTCCCGGGTCGACTGGGGTGAAAATAAAGGGGTTAATATTGGAACGCATCAGACCAGCAAGGTAGTCGAGTGTTTGATATTTGGTTATTCAATCTAGAGTTGGAACAGTGGCGAAATGGCGATTAAGGTCGTCCAAACCAATTGTGTGAGGAAGGTCCGAATGTCGCGATTTGCCGATACCCAAAGTTCCAAGGAACTTCCAAATATCGGCAGGAGAAGAAGAAGTGATATTATCTAGAATGTGACGGCGTTTAGCGTTGCGTATCATCTGATTGCACCGATTCCTAGCAGCCATAAAGAAAGCCTAATTGTCCTCCTAGCGATCCTTTTTAAACTTCCGAAACGCGCAGTCCCTCCGTCGCATGGCCATCCGAACTCCCCTGTTCATCCAAGATGCAGGCGCACGCTTCAACTTTACTTTCTTGATTGGAGCATGGGCGTCATATAGCTTGACCACGACATCGTTGAACAATCGTACCTTTTCATCAACTGAGGCAGCTGCTTCCAGGGGTGACCAGTCTATATTGGACGCATCTTGTTGAAGCCTCTCACTCTATTCATACGTGCAAAGGCACGCCTGTGCTGGAACATTGGTTTTGGTTTAGGGGGTTTCAGGACATAGGATAGGAAAATAAGGTCGTGATGGGAAAACCCATTAGCATCATGTTGCCCATGTGAGGAAACTAGGCAAGGATTAGAGGTGAGGATCAGGTCAAGCCAAGTGTCATCACTGACTACATTATGATGAGTGGGTTGCAGAGGTAAAACATGTAGACTGGCTGACTCGATTAGATGCAGGAGTTTACGGAACCGAGGGGAGTTGAGGGCAAGAAGGTTGGTATTAAAATCCCACATAACAATGTGATGTGCATACTCTGAACCCAAAGATTCAAGTACCGATTCGAATTCAGTGAAGTAATCAATAGAAGGGGGGCAATAGACGACACCAAGGACGGTTTTAGCTCCTTTGACGCAAACCTCGAGGAAAAGAAACTCTGCTAAACCGTTGGGAGAAGAGGAAGCTAGAATTTTGAAAGGGAAATTATCACGAAGGTAGATCGCTACACCACCTCCCCTCCTACCGACACGATCATTCCGAAGAAGAACGAAACCGGGGAGCGAGTAAGTAGTTGAAAGCAGGTTCGGATTGAGCCAAGTCTCTGAAATCAGGACGGCGTGTAGTACGGCGGCGGCGTAGTTTTCCTACGTAATCAAATCGGGAATGAAGGGATCCGCAAGAGAACCAAGGTAACCGACATAGCCCGAAGAATTGCCAAACTTAAGTGGCTGTGGGCAGGGCACAATGCTCGCAGAAAAGATGGCCGGTGAGGCCGAAAGGTTCTGGAGTGGCAACCGCGTACCGGAAGACGTAGAGTTGGAAGGCCTCCCACAAGGAGGACCGATGACCTCGGGAAGGCCGCGGAAATCCGCTGGATGTGGGAAGCGCAGAAGCGGTCGAAGTGGCGGAGCTTGGCGGAGGTCTATGTCCAACAGTGGACATCTTTCGGCTGAAATGATGATGACGATGACGAACTGCTATGAGGCCAGTATTAACGGACTCACCTTTCCTTTTAATCAACGTTTTTTTGGTGAATCCTAGCGTAAATAAAAATTATGCTATGAAAACCATTTTATCTTACTTTGACCGAGATCTATTTTTTTACAGTATTTTAACGAATGTACGTGGAGTCTAAATGCAACACCTAGATTACATGGAGTCCTGCCGTTCTTCTTTGCATTATCAACCCAGGTCTGTCAAATATTATATAAGAGTCGGTACCTGATGGGTCACCGCCACGTCTACATGACATATCTACAGACCAGAGCCATCGCTAGAACAAAGCTTTGCTATCACATAGAGTAACCTAAAATGTCTCAATGCCAAATGGATTTTAAACATTATACACCATCTTTCTGTTTTAAAACCACACCATATCAAACTTGTTGTCAGTCTGTCTAATCCTAAAAAATAATATAATTATGATAAATGACTTCACATACCTATAATATTAAAAATGGTAACATTTTAACTTCATTTTAAAATAATACGTAATATATGTACGGGCCACGTGGTGGTAATTTTGAACTGTTACAAAAAAGAGTTTGAAACCACGGGTTTTGGTTTGAAACGGTTTATCTACAACTACATATTATACTCATGTGTCTGCTACAGCTGTACCGTATACCATACCTGGAAAAATCATCTAATTCGGTTAAGAAATGCCGGAGAACTGATTTATAGAAAAATAAAACATAGGTATGGTTCCAATTGGGAACCTATTCTCGGTATCTCTAACAAATATACGTTTTCTCGTTCGACATCGGTAATGTAAGCAAATTAGGTACCTGGATGATCCTTTGAGTACATTTCCTCATGCTCAAATAAACGTGCCTAGTGTAAAACTCTCTTTCAGAAAGCCAATTCTCGTAATTAGAAACGTTCAAAATCTAGTCGCAGTCTCTTCTCAGCGACAAGCAAATGCCAAAAAGGTATGAAAATCGAGGTATTTTTTTACAGATTGACACTGACTGTGAACGTTCTTAAAATTACGAGAATTGTCGTAGAACGGTTCTAGGTAGTTAAGTAGAGGTAAATATTTTAGCTTATTAGTGTAGTTAGTTTATTGTCTCCTTACAAAGTAACAAACATGTTTATTCAATACTAGCCACCTGTTCTTACGAATTGACAAACATCGGGATTTCATTAATATTTATGTTTGTATAATAATGATATACCTATTATTCTATACATGAACTTTCTGGAATAATTTCCCTAAATGATTAGTTTTATAGTTTAGTAGAACAACGCGGTCACAGGGAAAATCGAATTTAATTTGTAATAATTATGTATTAGTTATAGAGACTTGTGTCTGTATAAAAGTTAAAGTACTAAGATAAGGAATTAATCCCTAGTGCGGACACAGCATAATTCAACGTAGCATTTTTTTTTGAGGGTGGGAAATCATCAACTGACGTCTCCCGCTCTGGGTGGAGCAGGAGGCTGGAGCTGGGTGTCAGACTTTTACTGACTAAAACCCATCCAGCCTTCAGTTGTCTGTGTGCCAGGGGCCACGGTATTACTTTCGAACAACCCGAAGCCCTGGCAGACCGTAGCATTGGTTTGCTCCATTTTAAAGGGATCGCCGTAAGTCGACGGACGTCCATACGGACGTGAAAATAACGCAGCGGGATTTTATTGCGCACTGTATTGTCAAATCTCGGTGTTGGATTCTCATTGCTCGATGCATTGAGCAAAAAATACACTGTTTGATTTTCAAGTCTCTGCGCTAGGTAATGCGTTGAAGATCCTGTGCGCGAAAGAATCCCGCCGCGATATGATTACGTCAGTAGGAATGTCGGCTAAAGGTGCTCTTACACGGGCAATTTTTTGAGCACTTATTGCTCGGCAACACTAATGGATCAATTTGGATCAATTAAATGGAGCAATCTGGAGCAACAACAATAAAATGCGGAAATTGTTTCTGGAATTGCTCCTTGAATTTCACATTTATCTCAATGTCGACATTGTGAGTTGCCGAATATCCAATCGGGTTGGAAATTTTAGTCAATTTTCTTTCTATTTCGTTTGTATGTATAACTAGGTCTCGTTTTTGCGAGAGGAACCGGCTGGCCGCGAAGGATGCGGGGGTCGTATTGCCAATTTTTTTAAGTTGCTCCATATTGCCTGGTATTGTGTGGCCGTATCTCTGGCAACAGGTTGCTACATGTTGCCATTGCCCTAAATTGTTGAATGTTGTCGTGACGTCATAGTCGACGAGAATTGACCAATATTGAGCAATTTAAGTTGCTCATGTTAGCACAACTCCTCACAGTGTCGGGGCAACGTATTCGAAGTTATGAAATTCGAATAAACAAGCTTCGCTTTAGAATCGCCACTCATTTTAAAGTCCTTAAAAATGTGATTTCAGTTTCAGTCCTCATTCCTACATCATTAGTCACTATAGAGATCTCTTTCAACGCCATTCAATAAAAGCTGCGGGGTAGTTGCGTATCACACTAACAGTAGGAATGGCTTTGACAGTTTAACAGAATTCGTTGCGTTCTTTACGTTGTTGAACAGACAAATTTATCGAGCATTAGTAGCAATGGACTAGTAATATTCGTGAAAATGATTCAGATTGTTATAATGGTTTTTTATGCAGTTAGGGTGTTCTTCAAGCTCATAAATGATTAGTGTGGCATCATGCATACAAGCTATCGCGTGGTAGACAGTAAATAAATGGCGCAATCAGCTGTTTAGCTGTCTATTCGACCTGTCAATTGTACTGATTACTCGATGGATTGGCAATTTGGCAGGGATTGTGTAGGTAGATACTAATGGTGGATAATCTATACTCTAACCCACCCAGAAAAAAAAAAAAACAAAAAACCATCATCCTGTCACAATAGTTTCTAAACAGGTTTACTTATTACTCGTTCACTTTTCCCTTTTCGTTTTACCCTTTCCTACAGGTTCACAGCGTGTGTAAAAAGGTTTGTTCTTTCTTTGTGTAAAAAGCCGCTTTGGCAGAATCATAATAGGATAATATTATTAATCATATTTAAAATCGTAAAATGGTCATAAACTGTCAATTCATCTATTTGACAGTTTTGTATGGAAATTCGTAAAATAGTCACCAAATTATGAATTGCATTAATAAAGTAAAATGTCAAATAGCAGAATCATAGAGAAATTCAGGAAGTGAATTGCTTTTAGAGAAATCGCATAATCTGGCGTTTTACCTTTTTTTTTTGTCCCCCAGTATACTGTTGTTTGGCTCCCAGTATACTGTTTTTATCATTCGATGTGGTGTTTTAAGTTTGTAATCGATTAAAATAATCAGTATTTTGTCGATTTCTTTTCTTAGTACCTACCTACTCACATATTATATTTAGTAATACCGTACTGCAGCGACTGTGTACTGTGGTAATCTAAATTACCTTATTCTACAAATATATACCTCCTACAGAATTTACCTTTACGCAATAGGTTAAACACGGGCATCCTGGCAGACAATTGAAAATGGAAGGACGATTCAAATCAAACGCACAATAAACCGTCAATCTATCCAATAATGACCAGCGCGCCATCTGCTCCTGGACTATACATGCAGATGGACAAAGGACATGTAAGCGTCCGGGACACGTGTGGAGCTGTCGGGTCACGTGCCGGACTAATGTGCCAACGTGCCGGAGTAAGGCTAAATGCCATACTCAGGTACACTGTAACGTTACGTCATTGAAGAATAAACCACCTACATGAGTTCTCCTACTAGCTATAAAGTATGATACCAAGGGGTACCGTGTTACCCAGTGGCTGGGCTGTGGAGGTCAGATAGGCAGTCGCTTATAAGAATGTCGCTTATATGATAAGAATTGTTGGTCGCTGTGATTAACTCAGACAACGTTTGTGTTCTTTCACCAGAATTAGCTTAACTACTGACAGGTCTTATGAATTAGTTCACATCATTGTTTATTTAACTTGACTGCATAAACCATTAAAAAAGAAATATTAATTACATTTTAATTTATTGTTGAATGTTAATTATATGTTACGTGGAATATTTATGTAATATGAGCAGTGGTGGCTCAGTGGCATCGGCCCCGACTTCCCGACTTGTAGGTCGTGAGTTTGAACCCAGCCAAGCACTTTACTTTGTCAATTAAAAGTCAAACTATGGTTTATTTATATTTTTCCATTTAATCAGTGCCGGTAGTTCACTACCACAGACCACTTTTATTGTATATTCACTATACTACTGCACTGCTCCTTATACAGCCGTAATGTTTTTCGTATTTATTTTCTCTGAATGTCGGCGCCTGCGACCCTTTGCTTATCACAGGGATGCCACAGAGTGCTTTAGACACTTAGGCACATTAATGAGGCCACGTTTGGCGCTGACGGTATTTTGTTTTATTCGCTAACATACTTATTATATTATATCTATCTTTATTTCTGATTATTTATTTATACTAGAACTGCCCGTGACATCACATCGCTCGGGCCCTATCAGAATACCTGCGCTGCGACAGTTTTTAAATGTCGCAGCATCATGCTGAGGCATGGACGCTTTTGGCGTCGTGCAGGCAGGACTTTCTGTTTTATTTTTATTTATTTACTTCCAAGAAATTTGTTTATTATAATTTTTGTACGATTGTGTGTTTAGTTTAGTATGTGATCTTCCTGTGCGAGTCACAATATATACTTTTTCTTTCTTTCCTTTCTTTCTTTGTGTATTTAATTTCATCACCACTGCTCTCAAACCAGTGAAGGAAAATCATCTTGAGGAAACCGGCATGTCTTAGAACCAAAAAATTCGAAGACATATGACATCTACCCTCGTGGTGGATTACGGCCCATTCCCTCTCACCGGGAGGCCTGTGTCCCAGCAGTGGGAACGTCACAGGCTGATTATGCTTATGCTTTTACGTACACGTGTGAAAGGAAATAATAAAACCGTGTACTCATTATAATTACCTATTATAAATGCGAAAGTAACTCTTGTCTGTATGTTACTTTTTAATCCCGGTAGTATGTTCCCGTCGGATAATTTCAGACCTTCACTCGAGTGAGACGCAGGCAAAAGCTTGTTAATACTACTTCATAATTTTCGTGTTCGTGCAAACAATACAAAAGAGGCTCTTAAAACTTTATAAAAGGAATAAACAAAAAATAAACAACCGACTTCCAAAAAAACGCTACAAAGTGTAAAATAACTTTAATTTCGGAAGTCGGTGACTTTGGATATGTACGGTTGTTTTTTTTTTTTCACTTTTTAGTGGTTCACATGTGCTTACCCCTTCACAGCGTACCGGCGTGATGTTATGTTATGAACTGGTGTAAACAATAGACAGACATGAGATTTCAGCAATCTTAGTCCATTTGCTATCATTTATTGAGGAGTTCCGTTGCTTATCTCCGAAGTTCTTCATCAGATCTTCACCAAATTGAAATTACAACCGATTACTCCGAGAAAGTACTCTTCCAAAAACTACCCAAATTGCTTCAAGTGTGCCTATAAAATTTGAAGAGTTCTCTCTATTTCTCCCGGATCCCATCATCAGATCCTGACTTGATGAGCATGGGACCACCTGGGAAGTATACTTTTTCAAAAAAAAAATAAATATCCAAATCGGTCCAGCCATCTTCGAGTAATCGGGGAACATACATAAAAAAAAAAGATTCCGACGAATTGAGAACCTCCTCCTTTTGGAAGTCGGTTAAAAAAAAGCAAAGCAAAGCTCTTAAAATGGTCTTAAGGAAGTTTAAAAGTAAACATTAGACACTGTTTCTTTTGACTTCGTAATGAAGACTTATAAAATCAATTTATTGGCACCTGTCTGTAAACACAGGCCACTTTTAATTGCTATTACTTAATTATTGTATTTCATTAATTTTGTAAGGTGTACGCGTGGGCAGGTGGTCAAATACCCTGGTTAAGTGCCAGTGAACAGAAATATAGGTAGATAAGTATACTTACACATATCATGCGCATGCCCATACATGAACTTAAAAACCTTGTCATAAAATACTATTATCGTTATCGTGTGGACTTAATTTCAATTCGATGTTTTATTGATTGTAAAAAAGATGGAAATCGAACGGTTTTGACTTAGGCCCGTATTACAGAACCTCACTCAAGACTCAAGCATTACTTAAAACTAGTTTAGAGCCGTTTGATTGGTTAAAACTAGTTTTAAGTAATGCTTGAGTCTTGAGTGAAGTTCTGTAATACGGGACTTAGTTAGTTCTTTGATAGATAATGTAGGAGATGCAGTATAGTGTAGGTTTGATTGTTCCGTAGATGTGAACTTTTGTCTGTAATATGCTCCGGGCCGATCTGTGATGATGATACAAGGATACGTTCCTACTCACTAGGATACTCCTCAGACGCATTTTAAAGAGAGAAAAGCCTTATAATGCCGAAGTTACGTAATCTAAAAAAAAATACGTCAGTTCTTTAGTTAACTATTACATAAGTAATACCGTAGGTTATTGAATCTACTTTTATGAAGAAAGCAGACACGAAGGAGGTTTTCCTGTTGGTAAAAAAAACGTCAATATTTTTTCAGAAGTTTAGTGTACTTAGCGTGCAGGGCATCTAGAGCCTTCCTCAAGAGGCTATCATGAACATATCAGCTCGAACAAATAAACAAAACAGCAGACGAAGTCTTCAGCTTTATTATTAGTATAGATCATTTTATTAGGATAGATGGGTTAGTCTAGCTAAAAAAGGAAGTGATAAGATAAGTAAAAGATATAAAAATTATGTATGAAACGTATGTAGAACTGATTGCTAGGAATAACATATAACTTCCTTTATTTTTATTACTCATCTACTTAATTTTTACTTATCCCGGTACAGGAAGCGCGGAAAGAGCTCACAGTAGCTATATAAATATAGTATACCTACATTTCGCCTATTATAGGCTGCTACCGAGAAATTTCTGAGGGGAAAACCCACCATCACCTTCTTAAATAGAACGCTATTAACCACCCACGCTAAGACGGGATATTCTTATTATGCCGTCCTGATACCAAAATATGTGCCCTTTTCTGAAATCGATTGACGTCATAAAATTCGTTACGAATCGACGATGGGTATTCTGGGAAACAAAGCACAGGCAAAAATATTTATAAATAACTTTGAAGTCACGTTGTTCATATAATAGAGTATTTTTGGCTTCAGGAAACGTCGGTTACTTCACTTGTAGGATCCTGTTGGTTCCGTAATTGTTTTATATTAGTTGCTGTAGTTCTAGTTCTGAATTTTATAAAGAACTCGTAAATCTAGACTTTAGTGTCTTCACCTTAACTTACAGTGAATAAGAAAGACGTTATTGGACGATTTCTTAGTTTTATGGTTACTTAGCAGTACTTATAAGTTTTATTTAAATTACTTATTAGCTAATAGACTAGATTGTAATGTGAAAAAGTATCATCAATTATGAAATTTTATGAAACAAAGAAAACTTGTTTAGGTATATCACTTCACTGGCTCACCACCACGTCTAGCTTTAGTTGCACTATGTACACTATACAAATCGCAAGCATACATTTTTTGTCCAATTTTAGTTTAATTTGTGATCGACACAACAGTAAAGACATACACAACAATGGGTTACGGTTTGTCGACGGACAACTGTGCTGCCACCTATGATGAGCTTTCAGTTTTGAACCCCATTGGGATTGAAATAACATTTTTAAATTTGCATTGACTGCCACTTGAGACACAGAAATTGGTTTGTGGAAATAAACGCGCCTATTTTTACGTAACGAAATACCTCTATCTTTGATATAAGTAACCGTAACAGGAATTGAAAGGCTATTTCAGTGTTGGTTGCAAATTGTAAATAATATGGGGTGGCTGAAGTGTTGGAATTGAGTCTTTCTGATCAATATACGTATACATCATGAAAGTGTCCCCCTCTCGAAATGTGAGAGAAACGGGACATGACCCCAAGGAGGATAAAACGGTATAAAGGTATACAGGGTTTACGTATACTCCATAAGAATCTTATTAAGTATACGCATATATTCCTACTATACTTTGGCTAAGTAGGTACCTAATAACAGCCGGACGGGTCGACCTATTAGGATAAACCACGCTTGCTGCAGTTATTCAACGGATACATGACCATCTTTGCAAGACCCCTCCGTGCCTCGGAAAGCACGTTAAACCGTTGGTTGGTACCGGCTGTCATTCGTGGATCTTTGATACTCGTTACGGGTCGTCAGAAGCCCGAAAATCCATGTAAAATACTGGTACCTATTCAGTTGCATACGATTAGACTGGAAACCGATCCCAACATAGTTGATATTGATTTGACTTTTATGATCCGTACTAAAATTCTGGAGCGTGTTATAATACCTATAAGTATTTCAGTAGAAAAAAAAACACACACATATGATATCAAATACTATTTAAGGCTCCTGCAAGCAAGCCTGACGCGAAATTGCAAGTGCGACGCGACTCACGTAGGACAGTTTCACAGAATTTCACAATGAAAAACTTAATGGAAGTCGTCGCGTCGCGCCTGTTTTCCTTTTTTATTAAAGGTAGGTAAGCTTAGGAAACGGGTGAGTGGTTTGTACAGTAACGATGATACCTACTTAAATAATGAAATAAATTACTATTAAAATTAATTTGGTGATGACCTCTTAATTGGTGCTGATCATTATATAATTTATTATAAACAGATGTGTTATTAGTGTTATTACCTTTTTCGTTTTTAGCTTAAAGCTTCACCTGAGCTTAAGTTTTGAACCCATACTAATATTATAAAGCCAAAATGGTATAAAGCTGAGGAGTTTGTTTGCTTGAACGCGCTAATCTCTGGAACGATTTGAAGTTTGCTTATTGTATATGATAGCCACATTCACGAGGAAGGCTATGACGGGCTTTAATATCACGCTGTGACCCTTAAAAACAGAGCAAGAAGACAAAAAGTCAGAAATAAGCGAAAACGAAGTGATAGCGTGGGCGGGGCATATGATGGGACGGGGTGGGACGAGAGACTAGGAAGTCGCGGGCAGAAGCTAGCTATTTATAAGTGGTTTCTACATCGAAAACCATTAACTGAGGGTCCAATGATCGCATTACAATTTCAGCATGCCGTGTATTGCGGCTGGGGCACGCAATCCACACATCTCCTTAAATATTCCGGGGCGATGGTACTGTGGCTCGGCGCGCGTGGCTCGTAGGCTGTGCCACGCCGTACCACGTTCCCCGCCCTCCCGCGCCCCGGAGCCGCCAAGTAGGGTATAAAATTCGCGTATAATTTGCAAATATTGCGCTCGGCCAGAATCAGGTCATCGATCGGTGTGCCCGGTAAATTGTCCGCCTAATCTATAATTAATTTGGATTCTTCTTCCGTTACAAACGGATTTTTGTGACGATTAAGGTTATTATTAATTAATTCGTATTTTGGATAAATGTAGGTTATGCTGTTCAATGTTAGGTATCTAATATCTGTTACCGAATGGAAGGAATCTGCAGCATTAACAAGTATGGTATTTCTTTTGTCTTCAGTACCTACATATACTTCGATATTCAGTGCATAGGTTTGTGCTGACTGACAACCACAGACTTCAAGAAATAAAATAATAAGCAGGCGCAGTTTGAGTCCGCGCCGTTGGTTTTCGTGAAAACGTTAGGTCACATCGGTAACCTGACCCAACCTAGTGAGAGAAGTTCCCATAATAATCCATAGTCATTTATGCTAGGCACAATAACGCCAAGCTTGCTCTATACCGACTATAACTTAAAGGTTACATTGACATAAAACTCATCTAACTTAACGATGGGATTCTATAACTCAGCCCAGTGTAGCGAGCACAGTTTCGTGACGAGCGGGCGAAGCGAGCTCACACATGACACGAGTCCAAAGAACACGTCTTATTCAAGCAATGAGCGAGCGAAGCGAGCTACCCACAAAACAAGCGTGTGCAACACACAAGCACATTCTAAAATCGAGTAAGCGAAGCAAGCTAACCTATTCCACGCGTCTTGTCTTTCAATCCAGACAAGCGAGCGGAGCGGCCTTCTCCGCAAGAGCGAGAGGAGGAAGACTTGTCTCGAGACCAGTGGCGTTCACTATTTTATAAGGTGTGCCCGCTTCGTTCGCTCGTTGTTAAAGTAGGTCGTAGCTAAATTCGGTTTTCTTCTAATAGGAGCTCGCTTCGCTCGCTCTACGGATGTGAAAGTATGCTCCAACGACTCGTAATGTTAAGCTCGCTCCATTCGTTAGTTTTTGTAAAGCATGCTTCGCGTGCTGATCTTGCATGGGGCTCGCAACGCTCGCACTTCATATGTAGCTACCTCGCTCGTCGTCGCAATGGATCTTCTTCACATGCTGGTCTTGAAAGGAGCTCGCTCTTGGCATGTACAAGCGCGCTCGGCTCACTCCGCTCGCTTATTGTTTACGTAAGTGCGCTCTGGTCAGTCTTAGCGACTTAGGGCTAGCTTCGCTCGTTCGGCAATACACTGTGCTTCCTTCATTCGCTTTTTTGTGAGAGACCTCGCTACGCTCGCCCTTGTCGTGTGTAAGTGGGCTCGACTCAGTTTTCTAGAGGATGGGCTCTCTCCTCACGCTAGTATTGTAGTCTTGTCAGTAAGTGCTCTGCTCGTTCGTGTCACTGGCTATCTCATGTGAGCGCTCGCTTCGCTCGCTCTTCTATTGGGTTAGCGCACTCAACTTTGCCTGCTGCGACCTGCTTTACCGAGGACTGGTATAAGTGAGCTGTAATAATCCTTGTCTGCCTGGTGCAAGCCTTTCAACAGCAACTGCCGTGATATGCTCGCTTCTCTCACTTAGATGGAGGCCGGATGTTACAGTTCAAATAAAACCGTCACCTTTATTCATAGAGGGGTCTCCTTATTCTGTCTACTGCTATTGAAACCTAATGTTCTCGTATAACCCACGCTTAATGTTGCCACCGATTGATAAAGCTGACGGGTTTTGATAGATATATTTTTTTAGCTGGCTTTGCTATTTAGTCATAACTAGACTTTTTAAGCTTATTGTGTTATTTCTGACGTAAACTTTCTTCGATTGTCGTTTATTTTACAATTACGTAAAAATTCACAGCCGATATGTGGTGAAATATGTTTTTACACAGGGTTTCGTGACAAATGTTTCTGTACTTCCCGATACTGTTGTAACCATTGTATTTGCCCAATAAGTACCAGATTCTTTGCATTCCTTAGGCTAACCGCGCACTACGTATTTTAATCGTTGCGATAAAAAATCGCCAATCTGTGAACAAAACCGAGCGCGCTTGTACATGGCAAGAGCGAGCTCCTTTCAAGACCAGCATGTGAAGAAGATCCATTGCGACGACGAGCGAGGTAGCTACATATGAAGTGCGAGCGTTACAAGAGTGCACGCACTGCGGTAAAAAATCACTTGCGAATTACCTTGAAAATTTTTATGCGGATGCCATTTTATTTCGCATGAACACGCGAAAATTAAAAACGCATCGCAGTGCGCGCTTTGTCTTATGAAGTAAGCGTTCACCAATCCTGATCAAAAACAGGTAGTGGCACAGGGGCTGGAGTCTTCTCGGAGGACCTCAACATCCACATAGCCACACCACTGGGAGTCCATAACACAGTGTTCCAGGCCGAATGCATGGGCATCTCCCTGGCAGCGTCTGCCATCATGGCCAGGGTAGTTAAGGACCACTCGATCCGCATACTCTCGGACAGCATGGCTGTTCTGCAAGCGCTGAACAGTCACACAGTTGACTCTGGGCTGATATACGAGTGCCACCAGCGCCTCAACGAGGTAGGTAGCCTCAACAACATTACCATTCAGTGGATCAAAGGACACAGCGATTCGCTAGGCAACGATGCAGCCGATGAACTTGCCAGGAGGGGGTCGAGTATGGCACCAGTGGGACCAGAACCCATTGTGCCACTCCCCTTCGGGTATCTACGCACTCTGGTAAGGAAACGTACCAGGGATCAACATCACAAAATATGGTTGGACCTAAGTGAGTGCAGGCAGGCTAAGGATGCACTTCCTGCGTTCGATGCTCGCGTCACGAAACAGGTTCTCCGTTTAACTAAACGACAGTTGCGCGCAGTTACAGCAGCCGTAACTGGCCACGGATCATTTAACAAACACCTCTTTGTCTTAGGAGTAACAGACAGTCCGCTGTGCAGAGCCTGCATAGAGAACGACGAGACAGCGGCTCATGTGCTGTTGAACTGCCCGGTGGTCGCTAATTACAGGGCAAAATACTTCGGTAACCCAGGTACCCTACGTGAGATTGTCAGCAACACCAAGGCGCTGCTGGCCTTTCTCGAGGAGCTGGGGTGGATCGAATAACTCATTCTCCCACCCATACGCAAAATACGCGCCTTGACGTGGAGTTGCGGAAAACAGCCCGTTTTACCTATTACCTATTACCTAAGCGTTCACCAATAATAATGTTATAATTTCTGAGCATATTTCCAGCCAAGATTAGACGACATCTTAAACTATTTTGCTATTTGCAGCAGATTTTCTTACGGTTTCGGTCACTGCCGTAGCTATTGTTTTTGGTCGGAACTAGAATTTTTAGGCACATTGCATTCCTTTTGATGCAAGCTTTCCTTGATTGGGATTTTTTTTCATTTCTGAGCATACTTACGGCCGATATGAGACAATATATGGAGTAATTTTGCTACTGTCAACTTCATTTTAATTATTACCCCTTTTTCGGCCAATATTTTTGTGAACTCTCTCTTTGCCCTAGCAGTGCTTTGTAAACTCTTGACAACGACACTAGAATCAGTGTTCTAACTAAACACATTTTTACGCTACATGCTTTGAAATTTCGACTCATAATGAAAAATAGAGGATCGCACGCATGCGCATGGACACGCAGTGTGATGTCATAGGCAAGTTATGACCTGCAAAAAAAATGTTATAAATATGATGACTATCTTTTGATGGTCCACCATTACCCTAGTACTAAAACTCTCGTAGTTATTAGCGGTTGAAATGGCACATGTTTTTGTCCCTCAGAAATATTGAACTTATTATACTGGTAATAAGTTCGAGCGAAAATACGTTTTCAGGTCAATAAATAAACCGTAGCAGCTACGAGATGACCAGTCTCAACTGACTGCAACCGTTCACGAACATGACACCCAATTACACTATACCTGACCTGAGAATCGAACCCAGCACCATAGGCTTAGCAGTAGGTACCTAGTGCTTGCGACCACTAGACTAACGAGGTAAACAAGAAACACCTATGTTATAATATAATAATAATACTAATTTTATAATTATTAGTAGATAGTACTTTATGCTTACTTGTTCTTCCGAGAACCCTGTTCAAAGCACCTAGAATAATAGTTAAAACGTACCTAGTATGTAACCATGTAAATTACCAAGTATTAGGACTGATAATACTAGTGCTTAGGTACATAAAAAAAGTGTCCAGAGATTTTTTGGTATAACTAACCCATAGACCACCCGTGTACAAACCCTTTCAGGGTTTGTATACGGGTGGTGTTAGGTTTAAATAGCGTGATCTTATAGCGTGATCTTGGCTTATCCAGTACATCATTATCTACCTAGCCTTTTCCCAAATTCTATGTTGGGGTCGGTGTGCAGGCTAACCGGATGCAGCTGAATACAAGTATTTTAAATGGAGTTACTGCCCATCTGACCTCCACAGCCGAGTTACTGGGTCGTACGATACCCTTGGTTGGACGTAGGTACAATAACGTCTGTTTGTTAAACTTTCGGGCTTCTGACGACCCGTAATAACTGTCAAAGATCCACGAATAACAGGAGAGACCAACTGCTTAACGTGCTTTCCAAGACGCCCTGATGTAAAGATGCAAGCATGTAAAAGATCCACGCACTAGCCGCGGCAAGCGTAGCTTAACCTGATCGATCGACACGTGCAGCTGTTATTACTTAGCCACAAGCCCCTATGTCTCGAAAATCTCGTGGCATAAAACTTTCTCGTCAACGTCCATTGCAAAGGAACTTTTTAACTTTTCTCGGAGGTCACAGTCTCTTTTAACGTTCGGTAATGGGTCAGCTTGGTCAAATCATGTGAAGAGCATGTAGATTGGTATCTGAAATGGTCTTTTGAGTAAAGAACCACACAGATTGAGCGGACCCGTCCAGTCAGTGCACGCATTTGTTAGTAACTTCAGATCGTCTCATTTGGGAAAATAATACGAATACGCAAATACGAATTGCAATTAATTACACTCATGATAGGTATAGTATATATTTATATTCGTACCTAGTTTGTGTCTCTAATTCTGGAAACAAATGACTACGTTCAGTGCGCTGTTTGTTAATGAAAACAGCATTCATTACTAGTGCAGCAAAAAACGGTTACATTAGCTTCAAGCTTACAAAACTACGTACCTACGCAACGTTATATTATTGAACGTGAACGCAGAGTGCTGGCGGTCCGAGGTAATATGTTGGCTCGCAGGTTTGCTCGTTGCTCACCTTAAGTCAAGTTAGCGCTATGCAGAGCATATTGCCAATCCTTCTACACGAGCAGCCTGTGGGTTAATTATATTCAAAGAGCTTACAGCAGCCTCTGCGGGTACAATAAAATAACGTCTTCAGGATGTTGTTGCGGTAACCGCGGTTCTGCAGTGCGTCCGCTATGATTGCCGAAGCGCGTAAGGATGACTTTTATGCAATAAGATGCAAACGTGTGTCGTCACTGTTGGGCAGGGTACGTGGCAGCAGCAACAATATTCTGAAGATAGTTTCCACTAAATATCAGTGACCGATACACTCGCTCCGGTTAAGCATCGTGGTTGGGACGGTAGAATAAAATGTTTAGAATAAATGAATGTTTTGATTATTACTTGTAAGTATTTTGATTGTTGTTAAATGTTTTGATTATTATTTATAGATATTTAAAATCGTTGCCTACTAACATAGTTTATAAGTTCCTATTGTTCCTAAATATATTGGATCATGTTATCTCATATATAAATGAAATAATAAAATAAAAAAATATTAATAACTCTAGCTATGCCGACGGCGCCGGGCGTAGCGATGCATTTCGTTGATATCTGAATAGTATATGTTAATTGCAAAAAGAGGACAAGCGGGCCGGTCTTGTAATGCTGAACAACTTTGGGTTCGTCGCTACTTCTCGCTGCTAGATTGCGCCAGCCGAGCGCTAAATGCTGTCTAATGGTCGCACTATACCTACTATACTATGTCAATGCGTGTAACTGAGTATTATACCATTATTTAATGCAGAAACCTCTCTCAAACTATTTCTCGAAAGAATAAAGTTGGTATCTTAACATTTACCGTCTTGTTTAAACTGGTTTCTTTTCTAATATGTAAATGTCTATTAAATTCCGGCTCAGTGAGATATAAAGAAAAACCAGTGAAACTATTTTTTATTGTTCCTGCTGGGATGGGCCTGTGTAAACGGAACGAAGAGAAGTTCGTCAGGACACCGATTGTTCCCCCACCAGGAGTATATTTTGCCCCCGACGCAAAAAGAGGGGTTTTATTTGCGATTTACGTTTTTCAGGCAGCTAACGTTAAATGTAGTGAGTAGTCGACCGGCCAGTTTCCTTATTTTTTAAACAAACAGTAGTTAAATAGAACATTCATAGATTGAGAAATTGTGCACGTGGTTCTTGAGTCAATAATTGTAAAACCAACTTCACTCTTTATAATTATTATAATCACGCGAATAAATATTATCGAAAAGACACAAATTTCCACCTATTTTCCAACTCTTACGCAATCTCTGTAACGCCGATCTCGTCACAACTCAACTGCCATTGAGCAACGAAGTACAGTTATCAAATTCAAATAAAGGCAAGATGTTTAAAAGCAATTCAACATTATAACAAAGCAGGAAGTTGAAAACGCGTACGTCACACAAAGACCTTCGTTGCAGCGGCGGGCGTCTTGTCCATAATAATTTATCCGAGTTCTCGAGTATAACCCTGTAGTTAATTATACTAGATGGAGTCGCGAGCGGCGAGCACATGTGCGCGGTGACGTAATTGGCTGATGTCATTGGGCCAAGCCCGCGCATTCTATCAGTACTCCAACTAGCACGCTGCGGTTTAGGGTTACGTGGAGGTTTTGTTGAAACGTTTTAATCAATGGTCCATCAAAAATCAAATTCAAATATTTTATTTCACGTTAACCTGTATCCCGAGCACTTAACATCTGACGAAGTTAGGTGCACGGTTCCTGTTCCAATTGGTCGTTGCCTATGGAGAAGAGCCGGGAAGAAATTCCACGGTTAGTGTTTTAAAAATATAATTGGCTTTTTAATAAATATTCGTAAATTACACTGTTAATAGGTATGGAATGACAGTGTAGGTCTATCAACAACTACCAGACACTTAAGAAAAGAGAAAAAGTTAAATAAAGCATTTAAAAAACCCCCGACCCAAGATATTGTAGATAATATGTTGATCAAAGCATTGTCACCTCGGGGGACGGCTAATGAAAATGTTATTCTTTCAACAATAGCATAGTTACATTCATTATTTCTGGGCATCGTCTGTTTGGCGTTCATGGCCGTTTTAACTTTTATTTCCTGCTTTTTAAACTTAATATAGTAATAGTAAACACGCTGCGATCGACACATTATGTCAGGTTTAAATCTGCGCAGCTTTACGTATGTTTCCTTTTCTGATTCCTCGTCCTGATCACCATTTATATCTATTAACCTATTCATTGAGACCTTTTCAACGAGCCCAAACACGATACTTCTGCTGTTTATTGGTGAGTAACTTGGGTATCCTGGAAATTCCAGGTGATGCTCGCTGGAGCATCACCTGGAATTTCCAGGATATAGGCCCACAAACAAAGTAACCTAGACCTGATGCTGATCAGGTCTAGGTTACTTTGTTTGTCTAATATCATCGAAGTAATAGAATACCAAATTTCAACTCGATCAGACTCGTGGAAGATGCTCAAATCCCTTCATCAACCAGAAAAGAGCTGATAATTTTCAAACTGCTGAACAGATTTTGATGAAACGTGTCTAAACGCGTCTACACCACCGCTAGAAAACCTACTATTAAATAAAAAAACCGCTCCCAAATCGGTTCACTCGTTTAAGAGCTACGGTGTCACAGACACATAGTAATCAAACTTATAACACCCCTCTTTTTGCGTCGGGGTTAAAAATAGTTATCATTTCGAATCATCTGTGGCTAATAAGGCGTGCAACGTTAAAAATAGACAAATAACAAAGGCTACCATTTTCAGATTTCCCCAAAGAAAAAACGTTTTCGAATTACCCATAAGCCACTAGCAATTCCGCTGGATGCGAGAAGCACAGAACTGGTCGAAGTGGCGGGCCTATGTCCAGCAGTATTTCAGCTGAAACGATGATGTTGATCAGAAATATATTGAAAAACAGTGTATGTTTCTGTATTTTCGATAAGTTCTTATCGTTTCCAATACGGGATCAGATTTATTTCTCCGTCCTAGTATATTATTCTGAGAAGTCTCGTTGCGCGCGCTTTTGATGATTTCCCACCCAAAAAAAAAAACGTTTCACGGTTCCTCACGCAGCCCAACTTCGCAGTCAAATCCTTTTTAGCTTTTCCTCTCTTTTTCGTTACGGTGAATAAATCCCTTGAGCTAGCTCTGAACCATCGCTAACAATTTAGCATAAAAGATTTCTTTATTTAATGAACCGCCAGTTCTTTTAAATGTGCCATATTTACGAATGAACATTAATTTAATTTTTCAAGAGTACTTATACTGCTTTCGCTTTAACTGCATAATTTGGTAGGTAAATAATTTCCTGCTCTTAATTCTATTTACTCAAGGCTTTGCGGAGTAGTGAGCTCTTTGTGATGGAGTTTTTTCGGGGAAGTACTTACCTACTTAACGGGCTGTCAAGAAAGGATTCTGGTTTGAAAGGTAATGTGGTAATAACAGGCGCAAAAGAACTGTGGCTTTGTGTCTGGGATGGCAACATCCGTGTGATAACTTTCTTTGCTCTCGTACTTGTACATTGATAGTGGCGAAGTGGCGACCACTTCGCATAATTGACGATTGAACGATAGCATCAAAGAATTGTAAGGAACCCTTTATAAGTGTTACTTCGCACTTGACCATGTTTTTAACCGATTTTTTTTGCAACGTAGATTCCACACTCCACATTTGAGAGCCGTCTTAGTAGCATTTCATAGATGATTATAGATTCGTGAGCAAGTTGCTCGGGATTGCAAAATGTGTTGCTAGGTGAAACCGGTTGTTACTTAAAATAGAAGACACAAACCTACACATTGTTGTATCAACGTACTTAGTTAGAAGATATTGAAATGAGTAAGAAAACTTCTGAAATATAGTTAGGTATGCATTTTTTACTCATTCAGCTCTGTTAGTGTTTTTTTACAATGAATTAATTTCAATTCATTAAGTGAGGTACAGGTTTCATCGTAAGATTCACGGACACAGTCCCAAGTGACGTGTTTAGAAATATTCTATGACGATTTTAATTTATCGGTTATTAAAGACGCACGAAGTCAGACCAGCAACAAAGTCGTCCCAGATTATCTACGTAACACTTATTTGCAAAAGATTAGATGACCCTCATTGGGTAGGTCACAAACACGGTTACATTGCCTATAAACAAGAATCTAGCGCCGAACTTACAGGAAGCTGTATAAGTGCTCAAACTCTGTTATTTGCCTTAATCCTGTTAAACAAGAGGCCGATTTTCTGGCAACCTTAGTACCTCCGTTGTTTACGTAGAGCGGCGCTTGGTATTGATTCTAAAATTATCTTGACCTACTTAAACGGTACATACCATCGTATCTGCTTAGATACCGAATGACGATACGATCACGTTCGTTAGCAACATTAGATAAAGCCTAAAGGTGCGATTACATCTAAATTGCTTTTATTTTCCGTTAGCGGTTTATAAACGATTTGTACCTACTTATGAGGTTTTCATTGTGTAGTGCTTGCTAATGACTAGCTGAAGTAATTACGCTATTAGGTCATCTGTCCTTGTGTGCACAGCGGGAAGAGACTACCCAGTGTCTAAGACTAGGTTGTATTAATAATTTTGACGAATAACTTCCTCGTTGGTGTAGTGGTCACAAGCGCTCCTGCTGAGCACGAGGTCCTGGGTTCGATTCCCAGATCGGGCAAAGTGTTATTGGGTGTTTCTATCTTGAATAAGTGGCGAAATGTGGGTGTAGGCACTATAGGCCAACCTCTGCCCCACCCTTCGAGAAAACAAGGAGTGATGTTATGTTATGTTCAGATAAATAATACCTGTTATATAATTGCACTAGTATCTGTTCTTTGTATGGAAATACTTTCACGTTATTGAGTTATCGTGGACGGAAATTTGAAGCGTCTTCATTACATTTCACTTCCCAGTGATATCGTGATGAAATAAAAACGCACTTTTTGGTAGGTACATTTTTCCAGGAAAATTGAGGGCAAGTTAATCTATTGGATCATTACTAACCATATACTTAGGTAGACAGAGTTTTAAGCGAGCATCCAAAAAAACAATTATCGCTAAACATTTTTCGCCAACATTTCATAATGTTTGAGCAATCAAATAATATTTTTTGTACTAATATTTATTTACCCTTTTTCTCACAGGGCACCCAAAACATGAAATATGAGTAAGTATCTCACATTACCGTTCTGAACAGATTGTTTTCTTTGCTCGGGAATAACTTTCATGTACCTATTGTTTTTCCAGGAACCTTTAATCATTATGTCAATCGAATAAATAATATGTAATTAATGGATAACCCACGAAGTGGGTCTTCGTAGAACTAATGGCCATTCAGAAACAAAAACAATTAGTAGTACCAAAGATGTTTAAAAAAGAAAACGATGAGTTACCTACCATAACTTACATTTTTGTACAGAACGACCACAAATTAATTAATTTCATCGGTTTTTTATTATTATAGTAATTTAAGTTAACTAAGCTGGTATATGGCTAAATAGTAACTAAATAGCTTAATCAGCCTATACTGTTCTCATTGCTGGGACACACGCCTCCTCTCCATAAGAGGGAGTGGGCCATTGTCCACTACGCGGGCCCGGTGCCGGTGTTGGTGAATGTCACATCTCTTGAATTTTTTTATTCAAAGACATACCGATGACAAACGATGAAGGAAAACATCGTGAGGAGACTCCTCACGATGTTTTCCTTCATCGTTTGAGAGTAGTGCAGATGAAATTCAATACACTGGGTTATGTCCTTGCGTGAGATCGAACTCACGATTAAACAACTTGTAACTCAGGACTGATTCCACTACGCGCACATTACATATATTTCATTCTAATACCAACGCGAGAGACTTTATTTCAAACCTTGCTGATGTTAAACAAACAGTAAACGATAAGTACATACAGACGGGCAGTGGAGTACCAATCGTTGCTCATTGAAGAGGTGTCCGCCATCCACGTGACTAGGTCCACGCTAATCAACGGGACGCAACACCCGACTTCAGGGATGCATACTTCGGGTATTCGATTCGGCAGTATTTCCTGAATAACAAAGCTGACCCGAAACAACAACAACACCACAACCCCCACAACACAACACATTCTGTTAGTGCCGCTCGGCAAACGCTGTTCAGCATCTGCCTTCGCTGAATCATGTTCGGTTCGGCTGGAGCTAACACTTTACCCAAACTCCAAACCACCTGAAATTAATAGTACTTAACGTTGTAAATTCGAAATTCACTCTATCTGTATGACCTTTTCATGCCTAAACCCACTGACTGGATTTTGTATAAATTTGTCTAGGAGACAGATCGCACCTTGGGGTATCACTTTACCGTTGGAAAATTTCCGACATCCGTGAAGGCGCGGGCAGAAGATAGTACTCATCTACATTGTATTCGATTCTGCTGGCCGGCTGTGCCGTACCATCCCAAGCCGAAAATTGCGTAGCACTCAAAGCCGCTCAAAGAGATAGATCGCTCTAGGAAATTCACGCTACAGCTACTGCCATGTACCTTACTGTTGAAATCTAGACCATTTCAATCAGACCCAATTTACTACCCAATCACCACTAAACGGCCCACATTCCTAGCAAAATCTTAGTGTAGGGATATTAAACCTTCTTGCTTTGAAAGAAGGATTCGTCAAATGCATGACTCGTTTGTTACTCGACGTTACGTTACATACAGCACGACGGGAATGAAGAGGATGGTTATCTAGTTAATTAAGTGCCAAAAGCATCTTGTATTTGCCAGTACTTTTATTGTAATGTCAAATATTTCATCTCATAAAAACAGTAATTCAGCTACAGTTCAGTAGTTCAGTAAATATTATTGCAACGTTTATTTGGACAAAAGATTCCGACGAAATCTATAATGGTTAAGTACAAAAATTTAGAAAAATGTACAATAGAAAAAAAAACCAATAAACTCGTAAATATCTGGATGTACCAAACATTCGAGGTTCATTTGTGTTCTTAAATATGCAGCATAAGAGACGCCATCAATGATTCTTGCATCATTTTTGCGTATTATGCTTAGTTTAAGAATAATATTTTTATCCACCTGCTTATCCTGAAAACTAAACGTGCTGGTAGAATGGGAGACACGAGATCTTGCATCTAAATGATTATTTCTACCCACTTCTACAAATAAAATGCGATGTGCGGGTTCGTAATACACGGTTAGTCAAGAATAGAATAATAATTTAATTAAATTTGATGACCTACTAACCTCAAAAAAATTAAGGTCACATCCTAAACAGATAATATTTCAATAAGTACATATATTTAGGGCGCCATGTTCGTTCGCAGTTTAGTGGCAACACAGTGTACTTGTAATCACTTGTTAAATCAAAAAGGTGCCGATGAAATCCATGGTTTATTATTTATATGGTTCGCTTCGACCTTCATAGAAATTATGAAGTTGCTTAACAAGTTCTTCGGAACCCTTGAGTAGGTAGTAAGAATTATTGATTTATCGAAGGTCGCCTCCAAGGAGACTGTTGTGCTGGCTTTTCCGTCAGTCACGTTGTTGGTGTCGCTAAAATGTAGGTAACTATTACATATGCCTGGATAGACAAGTTTCCTAATGAATAGAAACAATTATTGGATTCAGTAGAAAATATCATGTTTAATTTCATTTATTTATTCTCTCTTCACAATATTGGTTTCCTTAAAAGTTAAAAATGTTTTTGGTTATGTTATATTCCACACTGACGTTTCCACCAGTAGAAAAATTGCCATAAAGGTGTAGGTATTATTAAAGTCAAGAGTAGCGTAGAAATTATTTCAACACGTAATTAATTATTTCATACACAATCTGAAGTATTTTGAAGAAAATTGCTAATCTATTGCTCCCTAAGTCAAAATAATGTTGTGGAAGTGTTGAAATAAAAGACTTGCCATTGTAAGTAACATAACATAACCAAGTCAATTCTTGTAATTAAAAACGTTCAAAATCTAGTCGTAGTCTCATCTTGGCGACAAACAAATGCAAAAAACTTGTCAAAAATGTATGGAAACTCAAGGTATTTTTGACAGATAGAGACAGAGGGGCAATTCTCGTAATTTTAAGAACGTCCACAGTCTAATCTCAGTCTCAATCTGTCAAAGAATACCTCGAGTAGCCCATTTTTTACAATTATTTGACATTTGAATGTCGCCGAAATGAGATAGCAACTAGATTTTGAACGTTTTAAACTTGGTTTTAAAGTACCTACGAGAATTGACCTTCCGACTGTGAACGTTCTTAAAATTACGGGGATTGCCACTAAAATCAAATATTGCTTCCCCGAAGAGTCGGCCAGAGGTTTACTTATAGTCCACCCACATTTTGCCAGTTATGTTTAAGTGTGACAGGAAGTGACCTGCTGGTTTTGATGCTTGCCTGTAATGATGACTGCTCACATTGATTTTAAAACTTCCATAAAGGTATGCAGGTAGGTACCTATAGTCGACCTCGTAACTGCTTTAGGTATCGATCTAATGTTGAATGTCACTTGCACGGCATAAAACGACAAGGTCTATTTGTCTGTGATACATTTCAACCTTAGTGAAGTTTCAATTTACTGGGAATAAAAGCAATTCTATTATATTATTTCTGGAAATAAAAATGTGCCGTTCTAAATAAAAAATGTAAACCTATTTTCCGGACGTTAGAAAAGCAGTTTAATTCTATTTGATGACCTTCTAACCTCAACAAAATTAAGGTCGCATCCTAAACAGATAATTTTTCATTAAACGTATTTAGGGCGTCAAGTTCGTTAGCAGTTTGGTGGCAACACAGTGTACTTGTAATCGCTTGATAAATAAATGTGACTCGACGCTTATCGCGGCTAGCCTTGGCCTGCTTAGCCCACGCACTACGAATTTTATTGACGTTTTAGTAGCTGCCATTGTACAATACTGGCGAGCAGCCGACAATGAAGTCATGTGTAGTTCACGAGCATGTACTTTGCCTAATATGTTGTAAGTACCGCCGATTCTATTCTGTAAAAAAAGTAATTTCAAAAACTAAAAAACCCGACTTCTGGAAAATCACGCTCTAAGAAGTGTGAACATTTTTTTAAGTCTATAAGTCCTCTAGAAGGCGGCATTTTCAATTTAATTTAAAATTGAAAATCACGCCAGAAACTGCAGACGCTGCAGTGCAGCATGTGAATGCTGCACTGCAGCGTCTGCCGTTTCTGGGTCATTATTGGAGAGTGAAGATTGAACAGTTTTGTGTACAGTTTGTTGTAGAATACTTTATGTAGGTCTAACGCGTGTGTGTTAGCCATATTATCAACAATTTCCACGGTCTTAGGAAATTCGGAAGGTTCATTACCACTGAAAACGAACTTTACCTGTATTAAGTAGGTATGGTTTAATATAGGTATAACGTATCGGCCGGGAGCCAACCGGTTAATATAGGTATAACGTATCGGCCGGGAGCCAACCGGTTAATATAGGTATAACGTATCGGCCGGGAGCTAACCGGTTAATATAGGTATAACGTATCGGCCGGGAGCCAACCGGTTAATATAGGTATAACGTATCGGCCGGGAGCCAACCGGTTAATTAACATACATATCCTGACTAGATTTTTACAATAGTCTTAATACATAAGATGGGTTCCTTAGAGGGTTCACAGAAATAAAATAAGCGATGTATACTGATAAAATATTTGACTGACATACATTATTAACATACGTTATTTTTAACCTACCAAATATGGCCTCGCATTATGAAATGTTACAATGCAACAAAGTATGACAGTACTAATTGAGTATAAATAAAAATCTAATAAAAATCCAATATCACACTTCTACTTGACAATATTCCTTTGTAAATCTCTCCGAATTTTCCACGGTTTGGGAAACTCTTGTATTTACAATTTACAAGCTATTAGATACCCCATAGGCTATGCTTTATTCAGTTAAGGGCCTTGTGAGTACTGTTCTACCTGTTTTATGAAGAGCCTCAGCCTTGCTAATTGGTTAAAACAAAATTAATTGTTTGTTAGTCCATTTTGTAATCAGTCTGGTCGACAGCGGCCGAGCTGCCGAGCATGGCGAATGGCCCTTTATTCAAATATGTATTACGTAACCAGTTACGGAGCCCTATGGCCTTGTATGGTAGGTCAGTAGTTTTTTGTGTGCGTGTGTTTCGGTGATAGCCTTGGATGTTTACTATAGACAAACTTCAACAGAGAACAACTGCAGCTTTATTGTATAGAAAAATGATACAGTGTTGTAATATCTTCGGAAATATTTCAGAAAATGAAATCTTCTCCTCGTATATAAATGTAAACGTGTGCGATCTTAAAATACGTATGAGATACCTAGATAATTGCCCTCCCAAAACTGCCGGCCATAACATTTTCCTCTAAATCCTGGAGTGTGTTTGTCATCGTTTTCGATGATGTAAGTAATTCTTCGTTCTCTCCAGAAATCGATTTGCAGCAACAGCCATGAAGACATTTGAATTCATTATAATTGATGAAGCAATAACCCAGGAATGGTGAGTATAACTCGCTCGGCCGTCCGTAGCGTCTCCCTTCGCTCCTGGCTCCGAGCCAACAACACTAAACTGCTGGAGTTGATCCGAAAACTGACTTCGTGACACATTTCTATTGATCCTAACTCTATTTTTATTGTGTGAGCGTCGCAGCTTTATGGTCGTTGCTCGAGATTATTAAAAGTTTTGTCTGTGTCATATTTTTATTTGCATTACAATCTAGCGGTCGAATTTCATCGGCACTACCTGAGACGAAAATTGTACTTTCTAGATATTTTCAATTTCGAAATGCGCGAGTTGAGCGCTGCATATCTTTTTCAATTTTCTCGCCCTGTATGTTCGGATCGTTTTCACACCTGATTTATCCGTAATGTTCGTATCATACGGCTTGCTCTGCCAAGAAAATAATGTATTACCTTGATCTATCTCTCACGCAGTCGCGTCCGCCTTTACGGAAGCGAGGAGTCGCCGTGAATAAATACACAGTAGGCAAAGCAGGTAGGTATGTAGGTACACTAACTACACTGGCCACGACATGTCGTAAACTACTTGCTAACTACGAGTGATAGTTTGGCAACAGATTTGTGTGGCGTGCCACCAATCGGTGGTTAGTGTGTTTATTTTATGTTGATCGACATGACACATGCTAAATCCTCATTTCAGAGGTGTGACATTACATAAATCGATGTCGATCTCGCTACCTATCTGATATAAAAGTGGTAGGTGTTAAACCAATACCTAAGCACAAAATGGATATGAACAAGTGATAAGTGGGGAAGATTGTATACTACACACCATATCATATCTAAGCAGTACGGTAGCGTTCGAGTTCGGAGGAAATCGAGCAATCGAATCGAAGCGATAGAACCCAATAATCTCATTTCCGATGGTACAAGTCTTAGTCGAATTCCGACGATCGGATGTCTCCCAAATATCTCACCTTCCATTTATTGATAGAAAAGTTTACTACAGTATTTTATTTTGTCCTACCGACAACTTTGATTTATTATGATAATAAACTGCACATATTATAATCGCTACACTGTTAATTACTACTTACTAGCTGGGCCGTCACGCAACTTGGAATGTCAATAGGTAGGTAGGTAAAACCAAGAACTTGTCATTATTTCTCGGTAGGTTATAAGGCCTATGATTGAATATCGACCTAGAAACGGTGACTCAGTTACGTAATAAACATGTGACTACAGACCTACAGTTATGTATCTACCATTTTTATTGATTTTCCAAAACGTGAATAATTTTGCAAAGAATAATAAATGAATACCTACTTTTATTTTTATTAAAACAAATGAAAAAATTTGCTTCTCAAACTCAAAAAAAATATTTTACACAAGTTCAAGGTTAGTATTTTTCTATAGAAAATTTGTAGTCACGTTGTAGCTGTAGCTCCGAGCTCGAACTTTTCCAATTCACAAGGAACTAAGTTAGTTGTGACCTAAATCAGTCTAGGGATTTACGAGATAAAACGTTAAAACAAAAATAAATTATTTTGTATGCATTTGTGATTATTAGGTATCTTTTCATACCAAAATTATCTTATGATCTATCCAATTTTCGGTCTCAGGCCCATTGAGAAGAATTATTTCTTACGTAACATTAAATAAACCTTTTTAATACTTTATTGTTATTACACTTACTTTGACTTGATAGTTGGTTGTCATGGAAACTTTCGTTTTCCAAGTCAAATGTTTCACAGTTCTCTTTGTTACGTTCTTGGGGCAGAGCAAAGCTCGCTGAGATCCATTTCTCTTATGTTTACGATCAATATAGGTAACTATTTAGTTCTGTTAATTATACCAAGAGCATTAAGGAGCATACCTACTTGTTCGTGTGTAATTAAAATTTTGTAATGAGCCTTTTAATTCAGATTTAAACAGAACATGAATAAACTACTGTTAGAGCACATCTTTTAACTGAATCACACAACAGCTTAGTGTAAAATCAGCTTAGTTTAAATAAACATAAAACATAATTTCGTATATCATTCCGAAAGCCGAATTCCGAAGCGAAGGACCGAGAAGCGCCACGTAGTGAATACGAACAGAGTTTCAGACCCCCGAAAACATACTCCCACCACCCTCTACCGCCGAATTTCAGAGGGGCGGGGCGGAGCGGGGAAGATTAATAATTCGCTGGTTACGTTAAACAAAGGCACACCATTATACTACCGCCGAAACACGCCATCGTAAAGCTTAAGCCAACGACATTAGATTCGACGAGCTACATTACAATTTACATTAAATTCGCGTTGGAAGCGACACAGTCACACAGCTGTTGCCAAGGCATTTTATATTGAAACAGTTTTTTAGAAAGTCGACTAGACGTGGCACTTTTAAAACAGTAGCGAAAAAATATGGCACGAACAGTTATTTTTATTGGTTAAATTGTTTCGAACGCTAACAACGGGACCGATATACATGGAACCATTTCAATTCTTGCATTCCTGAAGCATTCACCTGAACAACACTGCATTTCGAATTGAATTGAATTTCCGAGTGCATTATAAAATATGAAAAGCTCTATTGCTCGTGGAAGGCAACTATAAAGTGAATTCTAACCGGTGAGCACTGCTATGCATTTATTACGAAGGGTTGCGGAGAGGTGAATTTCTAAGGTAGAGCGTTCCTTCTTGAGCGATTTACGCTCCACTGAGCTCTTGGCTTCATCGACGTGAAAACGTGGTTTATGGCAGCCTTTTGGTTCATCGATTTAATGCCTGATTGCGGGTTGTTGTTGTTTACTAAATTGGAAGCCGTTAGTGGTTTAGGTATGCTATAATTTTCACATTTATTATATGCGCCAATATCGGGGTACAGCTTTTAATACATTATGAATAATTTTCTTTCTTTAGACACTTTTTAAGGAAAATTTATCTGTAACTCTTATTTATGAAAGAACCAGTTGTACTACTTCATAACGCTACATTTGGCACGTTTACATGCGAATCCGAATTTAATTAGAAGTCAGAAATTCATGAAATGATCAGTTAACTGCTCTCAGGTAACTGCACATTCCGTATTTTAACCCTTTGATGTTAAAATTCGATTGTCCTTCAAAAAAGCCAAATGAAATTGGAGAGAGATATTTGCAGATTTGTCAGGGAAAACTGTAATACTGACAGAATCGTTAGTGAGCAGGAATAAATGCTGAATGCAAACGCTCTTGCCTGAGTTTCACTTAATCAATTTTATTGGAAATTGTCTGGTTTCGACAACTTTTTCCGCGCAAATAACAGATTTTTCCACCTTAATAATGTATTAGAGAGCCATTGAACTACAAGGGTTTTTTTTTTTTTTTTTTTTTCTGGGTGGGAAATCATCAAATAACTTCTCCCGCTCTGGGCGGAGCGAGAGGGCGTGTCAGACTTTTACTGACTAAAACCCACCCGTGTTCCCTCAGTTGCCTGTGTGCCAGGGGCGGCGGTATCTCTTTCGAACAACCCGCACCCCTGGCAGGCATCGGCCCTTGCGGGCCCCATCAGTTGCTGATGACATCTCTTTGAGGCGCGCGTGGAACACAACGCGCCGTCGACCCGGGCTTGGTCCTTACCGGACAGCGAGCTACCCATAACTCGCCGTCCGCAAGCCCGCGCCTACGGTGGCCGGGAATCAGCCTGGGATTCCCGACGCCCAGGGCGTCTCCTGCGAAGGCCACGGCTGTGAGGGCGCATGTACTGCATCTCCCTCACGTGCGCCGCCTCCCTCTTTGCGAGCATAACTGCTTCGCTGAAGGAGGCGACTGCCAGCCATGCCCTCTCGCTCCGTACCATGGCCTGGACCAGGGTCGGACGCGAGAGATCGCCGCCGCCGATCACCTCCACGAGGACACGGCGTTGCTCCGCCCAAGCTGGGCAGACCTCCACCGTATGCTCCACCGTGTCCTCTGGGCGATCTTCGCAATGGAAACACCCGGGCGTTTCCTCCCGCCCTATCCGAAACAGGAACCTCCCGAAACAGCCATGTCCGGTGAGGACCTGTGTCAGGCGGAAGGTGAGGACGCCATGCCGCCTCTCAAGCCACTCCTCAAAGAGGGGACTTACCGCCGCAATCGCGGCGTGCCCAGGTTGCCGGGTTGATTTTCATTTGTTTTATTTCACTCTGTTATTTACCGTTTTAATAATAAATGCGTGACGTCATCTACACACTAATAAATACGCAGCAGGGTCTCTATTAAGCCGTGTTGATAAGTTTGGACAGCATTGCAATAAATGAGAAAATAATGGTCCTTGTTACCACGTGCTACACAATTCTAAAAAGGGGTACTATTCGGGTAATACTTTTAAAACACTGAGCTTATTATTCTACCAGTAGAATTTCAATAACTCTCTATCGATTTTTTTGATTACACCCGTATGGTAGTTTCTTGAAACTGATTTATCGAATCAAGGCTAAAGGAACCGGAGTATCTATATGTGTAGTATACCTTATTATTTATAAAATAGTTAAAGCCGTTTCATGTCTGTCTGTGTGACCGCGTTGTACTTCTAAGCTATGCAAATGAATTTCATACAGTTTCACACCATCATTTAGACAATTTATTTCAAAAGGTTTTGGAATATTAAACTGACATTTAAAGAAATAAATTGGGAAATAAAGAAATCTCGATGTTTTGTCTAGTCAGGTTCTTTTCTCTTTACTTAACTCTTTATTAACTCATTTCCTAGCTCTTAATGCTACACATTACCATCACAAACTGATCCTACAGTTTATGGTCCTGGACAGGTGAAATGTCTGCAGTGCAACGGTTTTGTTCATTTAAAATAATTCAATGTATGAAACTTCTACCTCGGAAAATATGGAAAAATATTTAGTTTGGCCAATCTTGTTTTTCTGTGAAACGGTAATTATTTGGAGCGTAATTAAATACTTAAATAATATTTTTTTATATTCCATATAGGTCTCTTTTTTTTAAGGAGACTTATTCGGAATTTAAATAAAACTGTACATGAGGGGTGCAAACACGTAGCACGCCTACCTAAAATCATAATACATGAATAACAAAATAGTCATTAATATTCATTAGCACTCTCTAAACACTTGCAACAAAATAATAGAAACCCCGAAAATATTAATTATCTGCAACCATAATATAAATACGAGTATGTATACCTATTAAATACCTACCTACTTAATGCAGAGGTAAACATGTTTTAGGTATTAATTTAAATATTAGATTAGATAATCTGTACAAGTGTACACTCCTCACATAACCGTTGCATGTAAATGGACACTAGGATACTGACCTACTAAATAAAACGGACTTTTATAAAGAATGCAGTACATTTTTGCTTTCTCTTTTTAATTAGCATTTGTTCTGTAAATTATACATTACCTATGTTGTATATTTTGACGCGAAGCTTGGGAATTGTAACCGTTTCTTTCTCCCGCTGTTTTAATTTTTGGTCCTTCGAGTCGGATTCTTTTTTGTCTTTTTCGTCGCATGCATTTCTGTTTTCTTTATAGATTTATAGACCCCAGCCTAATATTTTCTGTATGATTTTCAGGTTTTATAGAACCTCAAGTACTATCACAAATCCGGATCAATTCCTTTTGTAGTTTTCTAACATTTTTGTTTATTATCGTTTATACCTTGTACGAGTATGTACTTCTAAATGATTTAATAGGAACACTTGTATTAAATGATATTGAATTGGTACAAGTGAGGCTGGTTGACTTGACAGCGTTTAGGTATGCGCGAGTGTATACGAGGTCGCTATCGTAACCACATTTAGTGTGGACTAAAAACAAATTACTACGAGCATGATTATACCTAATATACATCGAGTCCCAGAAAAAAAAGTCGGCTTTAAAACTAGTGTGACAGTCTCTTTGTAAGGCTTGATATGTAATTTTTAAGCGACCAGGCCTACCTCATCACCTGCCTAACCTTTTTTCCAGTCTAACTGGGTGCAGCTGTTGTGCACGAGTATTTTACATGGAGCGACTGCCTATCTGACCTCCACAATCCAATTACTGGGGATACCCCTTGGTAAGCCTTGGTACGACCAGGCCTACCTATCTATAGTGTAAATGTTTTCAAATGCACCTAGTTGAAATTAAAACCCCTGTTCATCAGTTAGCACATTTGGCCTGACTGCATAATTATTTATTGAAATTGAACTGAAAAATCAGCACTTTCGTAAGTTAAGTAGGTACTTAAATAAGCCCCCAAACTCTGCATGTTTTAGCTACGCAGAACTAACGGAACGAACTCCACAGCGACACGTCTTTCTCTGTCCGCTTAGATTTTTCTATTGTGTTCTATCTATTATATTATTTTCTGGTGTGGAGACCACGAATCGGTAAGTGTAGTGTGGGCTAAATGGACTGACGATCTTAAAAACGTGGCTAGAGCAGGAACAGACTGGATTCAGAAGTGGAGGAAAGGGTGTGGTGGCGCAGCATGTTCAACACTAGATTGCGATAGGCTTAGTTGATTCAAAAGTAGAACTACACGAAATTTATCAAGTTTTGTTTTAAAACCAGACGTTTTTTTGAGCTTATAACTCCATATTTTAATTAGTATGTCGGAACACTAGCAATTATTCTGTTAAATAGCTACTCGTAAAATAACACGACAGTAAAGTGTTATTATTTATTATGTATGTGGCAAAATTAACACTAGTCGAGGGGTTGGGGGCTGGTGATTGATGTCATAGACAACGTAATGAGTAGGTACTTGTTATTGGAGTGTGGGAACAATCGATAAATAACCCTTGAGGGTTAAATAATTTTTTTCTGTTGTATTTTTAGTTCGTTCTTTGTAACTTTTGTAGTTTTTGGCTTTGTTAAACAATTAAGTTTTACTGTATTTTTGAGACCCATTAAACCACGATTGCTTTTGGAAGGATAGGTAAAAATCTAGAAAACGGGAAATTGTAAAATGTATTAAACCTGAACAAAATAGTCCTCAATAAAAGCAAATTGAGGACAACACAACATTTAAAATTTAAATTATGGATCTTTAAATCTTTACTTGAAATTGAATGTCAATTCAATTATTGAACATTGAACCGTGTACCTAAAATATGACGTTTGTTTCAATTATCATAACCCAGGCTATAGGCTATATGTTGGGAACAAGGGCCTAGTAATAACAGCCGCACGGGTCTATAGATCAGGTTAAGCTAAGTAAGCTTGCCGCGGTTGATCCGTGGATGGGTGATCAGCTTCAAATACCATAACCCCTCCGTGCGTCGGAAAGCACTATAAGCCGTTGGTCCCGGCTGTCGTTTGTGGAACTTTGTCAGTCGTCAGAAACCCAAAAGCCTGTTAACCAGTTTTACCAAAGGGATCGTATTACCCAGTAACTGGGTTGTGGAGGTCAGATAGGCAGTCACTCCATGTAAAATACTGGTATTGAACGCATTCGGTTGGAATGGAAGCCGACCCCAACTTACTTGGGAAAAGGTTAGACAGATTGGTTTTTGATGTTGGAAAGAAACAGGCTGGCTCACTGTATGCCTATTTCATTATTATATTTATGAGTAGCTTCTGCCCGCAACTTCGTTCGCGTTAAAGTCGTAACGACAACAACAACGACAACTTATTAAAATTACAGCGACATGTTACAAAACTTTCCTATATACTACGTTAGAAGTGTTGGTTATATTACAATTGCCCGTTTGAAAAGCCGCTTGTCCTGAGGTCGATACCCGCAGCCTTCAGTGTCTGCCCCTATGACTGGTTGATAGTAATCGCGAAGCATACGCTCACATGGCACTGCATATTCTTAAACTGGAAGGGGTAATTCTGAGAAATTAGTGGTATACGCGGTATAAGCATTGTCTCGCCAACTCCACAACCCGATAGAATTTCCGCCTCGATTAGGTTTCTCTGCAAAGACACGAGTTTGAGCCTTCAATTTGCGAGAGAATACTGTGAGTGATCGCTGCCGCTTATTCATTTTTTGGGCGTTCAATTGGCCCGTTCACACATCGAAGAACTCTCTTGGTACGGTGTTCTCGTACACTAGACGAATCCGATCTTCTAAAGTGGGAACTACTCTACTAAGAGCCTCTGCTTGGTCCACCTGGCATTCCCACCAAGCAAAATTCGAATGTTGATGGTCAAGCGTAGCAACTTGCGGCAATAGAGGAAATCGCCACTAAATAGAACTGTGGTACCACCCATCGTATCTTGGTTCCTGCGGATGTTTTGCTGTGTTTTGTTTACATCCTATTGCCATAGTAGATTCATAGCATTGAAAGCACCCTAAGCACGCGCATCTTGCGGCTGTTCCGTGACACCCAAAAAACAGGTGTTTAATTTATCTTTGAATCGATGGGAATCTCAAACATGGCGTGCGCTGTTATGCCACCAAGAAGCAGTATGATAGCGATTCCGGAAGTCGCTAGCGTGATTACCATTTAGTCTTGCTCTGAACCTCTGCGCTTTCCGACTTTTGAAAATATTTTTTGGTTTCTTAATTTCCTCCTTGTTAATATAAAAATGCATGAATGATCAGCCTACAATACCTCTCTGTGGGAGAGTGTGGACCGTTATCCACCAAGTGGGCCTATCACTGCGAGTTAGTAGATATGACGTCTTCTGATGAAATAACTTTCACAAAGTAACTGACGAACTGGGGGTTAAGGACGACCATCTCCCACTATTGTCGACGTGCGCTCGATCGGGGTCGAGTGACTGTGAAGAGGAGACAATGTTAAAATAAAATGCAGATTTGTTGGTTGAGTTTTTTTCGCTAATTTCAGTTCTTTGCTAGTTGTTGCCTCGTCGGTGGCTGTAATGCGACTGACTAAGTAGCTTTTTTTGGAGTTAGCATCTCGTAGATTACCTCTGTGGACTTGCCTGTGGCTGAATCAATCAATGGGCAGCAAGGGACGGGCTGGATAGGAATTATTAAGTTGGGACGAATTTAAGGCTACAGACTGAGCGTCACGGGCTGGCTCGAGCAAAGGTCGGAGCGGACATAGATTGGGAGGTCGCAGCAGGCGTCAGGGGTGAGGACGGAAGGACAGCGATCTGTGTTCATGTATTTTGAGCGAGCTGGTGGAATTGCTACTCTCCTGGAAGAAGGTTTTAGGGTCGTTGGAAATGGATCACTACCATTCCTTATGTCTCAATCAGCGGATCCTACAAATGCGGGAGTGAATGCAGCGGGCGGCTACCGCAATCAGGGTATTGGGGTGCTTTACAGCAGAGTCAATGAAGCGTCGACAAATGGCGCGCCTTTTTTACAGGCCTACGTTACCTCACAGAGGTTCACGTTTTTAGAGCCACTTTTTACTTGTAATTTTGGAGCCTTTATTTTAATGTAATATTATGCTTGATCTTTACATTTTTTTTTAAGTAACCGTACTTAATCTATAAAATACTAACCTTTAACATATAAATACGAACAAAAAATATGTACTTAGAACATAAAATCACATTTTCAAGTTACGTAATTATACGACTATCCTTATAATATCCAAAATACCTTACAAACTTACTTTAATCACTCTTATTAGATTTTAAAACGAAAGCAAATTTTAAAACGCATGCGAAGTACCTATCTAGTCTATCTAGATATACTAATTGAATTATCTAGATAGACTAATTTATAAGCGTAAACATCTAATTAAGCAAAATCTCTTTAAATTCTAATTGGTCTCTTTGAAAACTCTATAAAACAAACTCATGACTCGATATTCATAGGGAAGCTCCCGCTACTTCTAAAAAAATACCAATACTTGGGAATGGAACTGAAAACTAGGTACTGGTTCGTAAAGAAATCGTCCAAACGCTACGCAAAAGTTAGCTAAATAGCCGTTCTTTTACTGTAACTCTCCGGCATTTTCTAACCTTTTGGCCCGTCTTTTTACAATTTGCGGCAAACTATAGAAAAATACAAATAAATTGTAATACTGTTAATCCCCATAGCAAAAAGCGTGTTAATTTATATCCTACGGTCTGCGCAGACATATTGGGAATATCTATGCAAAATTTGAACAAAGTCTATTCAGAAATTTTCGGGTGATGCTGGAACATACATTCAGACAAACAGACAAAAAATATATTTTCGGCATTAGAATCGTTCCCAAATCTTGTAAAAACTACAAAAAAAAAACAATGTACAGTTTTGACTTCACTACGTGTTTATTATATGTATGTATATGTTTATAGATAGATTATGTTGGGACTAAGTCATGCTGGTTTTCTCACATTATCTTAATCATTATTAGAGAAATTACTATGTTTACCGGTAAATGCGGATCCGTTGCAAAAATTGCAATCCTTGTCTCTACAATACCATCCTCATTAACACCACAATAATTATCACTAATGATTAGTTAAGTCTACAATAATACGACATGTCATCACTGCTAATAACTGACTGTTGCAGAACGTGCTAATTATAATTTCATACACACAAGTTGACGGATAAAATCAGGAATGAAATTATCCGGAAAAGAACTGAAGTCACCGACATAGCTTGCAGAGTAAGCAAGCTGAAGTGGCAGTGGACTGGCCATGTTTGTCGAAGGAACGATGGCTGGTGGAGCAGACGAGTCCTGGAGTGGATACCGCGTATCGGCAAGCGTAGTGTGGGACGCCCCCCAGCTAGATGGACCGACGACCTTAAAAAGGTGGTTGGGACAGACTGGATGCGGAAGGCGGAGGATAGTGTTGTGGCGCAGTCTGGGAGAGGTCTATGTCCAGCAGTGGACTGCCATAGGCTGAGTTGTTTGACACACAAGTCGCTGGCTAATTATACAGGGTGGTTGGGATCCTGGGATGCTATAACCTTGAATTTAGGGCATGATCCCTTCCACTTCCTCCATGACTCCTATCATAGAACATTTTTGACGGTTATAGAAACAAGTAAGCTGTTTCATAGATTTGTATGAAACAGCTGATTTTATTTTTGCAAAAATTTGGCCTTTTGGTCAAGCGGAATAATTTCAACGCACGGGATCTAGAATCATGTCATAAGTACTTATACTGGATCCAATGTAGCAGATTGTCCTAACCACCTTGTATACTTAAGTACAAAATTGTGTTCCGTCTGTTAGGAATTTATTCCTGTACTAGCTACGGTTTATGAAAAGCCTCATCATTTTGACAGGCTTCCCTTTAAGAAAACCTTGACGAAAATTGGCTAAGTCCATTATGTTGGTAGTCGTTAAGTACTAGCCCAGGCTAGGTCGCCAACCGCCAGCAATTCGTCCTCTAAACATTCATGAGTATAATATTCGTAAGTACTTGTGTCGTAACTAGTACACTGTGCGTGTTGTGCTCAGCTACCGTCACATGTTGTAGCCCAATCATACAATTAATGGAATCGTTTCTGTGCGTGTGAGTCCGAGCAGGCCTCGCCAAGACATATGTACGAAAAGATTCACACATAGATATGTAACGATCCAATCTTTTGTAGTCCCGGGGCGATTTAAAACCGTTTTTGTTTCAAATAAAAGCTTTTCTCTCGAGGGAGGATTTCCGATTTCCACGAGAATGTTGATCGAAGAGAAAGAAAGTTTTGCTTTGTATAAAATATGCAGCTTGTATTCTAGGGTCGAAAACCTTAGATTACGATTAAGTTATATGATAGCGACGCTATTTACAAAAATGTACTTACCCGAAAAATGGGGTCTGATAAGGTTTGATGTTTGGAAGATAAGTAATGTTATATTAGAGTTACTTTAGGTGTGGCGTATCCTGTCGTCCTTGCCATTATCATCAACGTTTTACATCTACATCCTGACTCCAGGTGATTTAACTGGGAACTCAGATTGTCTTGTTTGTTTAGTGATCGTAAGCGCTACTGCCGAGCAGGGCTGCAGCTGTTGAGCAGGGTCGGTATGAACCCTCCGTTCTCGAGAAAAAGGTCAAGCAAAGTGATAGCGGGTCTTTTCCATTTGAAATGTTTATGAATTGTCTATTGTCTCTCTTTTTTTGTTGTTGTTTGATTTGTGCTCGGTCGATGGACATAGGCTCGCCCCCTATTACATGGGACTTAAACATAATTGGCGAAATGTGGATGTACTAACGATACACCTTGCCCGACCCTTCGACGAAACAATATGAATTTAGACAATTAAGTATTTGCGGTTTCGGTAGGTTTTCTAACGGATACTTTCATGCTAGAACATCAAATAGGTGCCTTTATAATGTTTCTTTAAAAGTATAATTCAATAATTTTATCCTTTACCGTCGCAAGTGGTTTGTATAGTATGCAGCCTGCAATACATTTCACTCTAGCAATCATAGAGCAATGTACTTTCGTTCGTGAAATTATTAATTCGATATTTAAGTCAGGGAACAACACAATTAGTATGAAATTAAAAAGCAACTAACTTTTGCCAGCTGCTTCACCCGCGTGTTGGTCGAATATTATCCTACGGGAACGTATTACCGGGATAAAAAGTATCATGTGTTAATCCAGGTTATAATCTACCTGTGTGCCAAAATTTATCCAAATCCGTTCAGCCGTAAAGCGGCGTGATTAATCATATCGGGAACTGGATACTCATCGCTCGCCTCAACACTGATAGTTGAAAATCCAGTGCGCGATAAAATCCCGCTGCGAAATTTTTTGTTCATACAAACGAGGTCTAAGCGATAAAAAAAAAACCTAACTGGTAAGTACTAACAACATCACTGCTTGAATGGAAATACTACATCGGAACGTCACTGGCTTAAATAATTATGTTAAACAAATTAAACCAATAAACCGGTGTTATGGATTTCTGTACAACAATATGTAACGGAAATCTAAAAAATTTAATTATCAACATGTAAGTGTAGATTGTACACGTTCATTCATATGTAGGTACATACCAGCCCAAGTCCGATCACATTTGCTGTTCCACTATTTATCTGCTGGTATCTAACAAAAATGGACATTGATGCTCACGGAATAAGGGCTTTAGTCAGTTAGCTGAATAATGTTGTACATGTATAACCTACAAACAATGTTGGTTGGTTGATAAGTAGTTAGAAGTTGCTCAAGGCTGGCGACTTGTGGAAGAGTAAAAACTTGGTCAAGGCCCGTTCTTAGACAAACGGTTGTAATATGTCTGATTTTGGCTCTCTCTCGCGCATATTTGGAAATGCCTGACGTTTGAAACTTTAAATTAACAATGGAAACGAAAAGAGGGCTTATCGTTGAGGAAGTTGACACAACAGTCGCCAGTACTACGTATACAAATAAAAACTGAATAAAACGTAAACGTAATAAATAGCTACGGGCACGGAAGAGGTTCTCAATTCGTCTGTGCGTACATTTATTTTTAATTCATAGATATGTATGTTATATATTCTACACTTTGCTTAGGTAGCACAAAAAAAAAACAAAAAGCGAAATAATACCTACTCTAATTTCGGAAATCTATGGCAAAAAAAAAAACAGAACAAAAGATACCGACTTCCGAATTTAAAGTAATTTTTCACTTTGTAGTAGGTATTACTTTCAGAACTCGGTAATTTTTTTAAATATATATTTTTTTTTACTAGAAAAGTTTTAGAGTTATGCTTGCACTTGCGTTCACTTCGTTTCACATTTAATAATGCAGTTCATTTATCTATTATGCTAATTCGGGCCTAAAAATTCCGGCCTCATTTTGACTGAACGAATGAAACAATGCGATTGTATACGCAATGGCATAAAAATTCGGCCAAACTGTCGTACGCTATTGTGGCCACTATTCCAGTTGGTATTACGACCACAGTTGTTTGGATCTCGGGAATATAGTTAGGTACTCATTGTGCTAAGGTGTGTATTGATCCGCATATAGTAACGTGGCTTCACGAGAGTTCACGAGACCCGAAAACTTTTAGTATGCCCCGCGCATTATAACCATTATAGCCAAGAACTTTCAAACCCCATTCTCAATCTTATTTAAGAAATCGATAATCGAAAGCCGGATAGTTGTTATTATTTTCGTATGACCTTTTAACATTGCTACATAACCGCCAGGAAAATTAACTACACGACGGGAATCGTTTGGTTTGTTTAGACGTGATGTCTAGTTTGAAGAACTGTCTTATAAATCTATTGTAACTTGCTTTTGTGAGAGAACAGCTGACATTTGTGTTCGGCTTCGAAAAATCTCTTTGAAATATGCTCCAGTAAACTCTTAAACGTTGGATTTATTAATTTTTGTGTTTGATTCCATCGAAGATACGGGCTAGGCCGAAAGTATTTTGAAACTTCGGAGTAACACCTACACCCTATTAATTAAGTTTTTCGGAGGAGTAACTACATATCCGGAGTAGTGACAGCTGTCAAATCGTGCAGTCATTCATTCTTCGGTCGGGCCCCATTCTAAACCTATGTCCGTAGGTGATACAGAATAGGGAACGCCCGTAACTTCGGCTCAAATTATGGATGTTTGGGAATAGACCTCTAGATTCTGAATAAATATTGAGTTGTATGATTTATTGTATGATATGTAAGTAGTACGCCTAATTAGGATTTTTCGTTTAGCGTAACAGTTTGATAAAATAAGTTAAACTCCAAAAAAAACGTATTCAAAAAATTTTGGGTTGCACTTCACCTGCTGCGCCGGTCCAGCCTGTGCTATAATTAGCATGTTCTCTCAAGCATCACTTAACACGATAATTAATCGTATCATAACTAATACATTCAGCGTACACTTAAATAAAAAATAGGTTAAAAATCACGTATCTTGACTGGCTCGCGAAGTTGTCGGCATGTGGGATGTGGACTCAGTGATAATTGTACCAATAGTCATAACAGCCAATGGTTTGAGAGCAAAGAGCCTCGACCAACACCTAAGGAGGCTCTTGTTGGGCAGATGGATCAAGGGCTTGATCCAGAAAGCGGTACTCCTGGACACGGCTTGCATTGTAAGGAGGTTCCACTCTGGAGCCCTGACCGCCGGTAGCTTGGACCTTGTTCCCGATATCAGTGGGCTACAATTTTTTTTTATTTTTATATGTTTTTATATATTGTACATTCTAATATTTCAAAACATAATTTATATGTAGGTATATATTGAAGTAAATAAAATAATAATAGGTTAACAGCTAGGGCTAACCGATTTGTTTGTTACGTGCCAATTTTCTAATGAATAGCTTCTGTTACTGGCTATTTTAATTGAAACGGCATTTATTATGCCATTTCCTAATGGCGATCCATAAAGAATGAATGCTATGCGAATTCTTGCAATCGAAATTCCCACACCTGTGATTGCCTTGCTTCCAATAAAAAGACAAAGATATGAATAAGTAAGTATAATATTATAGTAAAACTAAAAAATAAATTCGCAAGTCGATGACACCGGCCAAAACGAGTTAGGTACTCCTATGTATGTAGTTATTCCGCATGCTTGAAATACCACTCTGCCTGCAAGAAAGATGGACTTGATATGCTAAAACTAACCTCATGTAGCTGCACTATTAAAAGCTATATTTTAATAGTAAAACAATGAATGTCTGTACCTAAAATCTCTATTAGTCACGATGAGTAAATTTTTATTTAAGTATTGGACTTTTATCTCATCATGATTCTCTTCGTCTCGATTCAGTACATCACAGCCATGTCATGATAAACCTTTCTTTATCCTGTTTCGTGAGTAATTAGTATGCAGTGCGCATACGCAATAGGTACCGACCACTGCGAGATACCATGATTACTGATCCCTTTACATTCAGCCTAATTAACTATTCACAAACCGAGACAAGTCAGCAACAACACGGTGAATGGTTATTTGATTACATTAACTGCAAATTAGTTATTGATGTTAAGATTTGAGCATGTAAAAGTGAGACTTAAAAAATGTATGGTTATGCAGTTTCCGTTGTCAAACACGAACATGTAACCATTTGCCATTGTGTTCAATTCACCATTGTTTCGACACCGTATTGGATCGCTGATGGCGTGGCATCACGGGGCTGGCCGTCACATAGTGAGCGTTATCGCACGGCGTCGTGCGCTGGCGCAGCGCTTGCGTCGAAATTCGTCGGTGTCATCGCACTGGAGTAGCCTAGTTACGACGATATTTCGATAGAAGAGGCCACCAACGTTTCCTCCCACTGCCAACGCGAATTTGGACAGTTAGCTATTACGAATACGTAATATACATTTAAAAATAATTTTAGTATCGTCTGGTACCGTTTGCACGTCAACTGGTTCTGTAGCAAGAGCTTCCTTTGTACTCCATTTGTACAGGATGCTGTTTACCTTCGTATTAGCAGTCAGATTATTGGAATAGATACTTTATTGTTGATGCCCAGGGTTATGGTGATATTTTGTAGGGTGATCTACAATAATCAAAATCTTCAGGTGTGCTATGAATAGCGTATTTGAAAAGAACTTGTATTTTGGTCTCGCTTTGTTATCTCAGGTCGAGGCTGGCGACTTTTGTCCCCCGGCCCCGTCAGTCTGACATCATTCGTCAGGTGACCTTACCTTAGATGAGTTACTTCATTGAACGAACATTCAGACATTCTATTCCACAACTGAATTCATCTTCCAAATACAGTGTGCCTTAAATTCAATACGAACTAGGCAGAGTTCGAGGTGTCGGTGTCGGCTCGAATAGCCGAGGCCAGATAAATATTTATATGACTTGACTCTTAACATGACTTTTCCGATTCAACGGCTGAAAAGTTTTATTAAACCTCCAAAGGTTTAATAAAACTTTTCAGCCGTTCTCCAAAGAATATCGTTCAATTTGAAACCGCTCCATTTTCAAGTCAGCGAAAATTGATCAGACTTTTATAGCAACTGAAATAAACTTCAGACATCCAGTCCATGTACTAATAATAAAGCTAAAGAGTCCGTTTGAACGCGCTAATCTTTGGACCTACCGGTCGGACTTGAAAAAAATAATTTTTGCGTTTCGCCATATTCTCGAGGATGGCGAGATATGCTTATTAGTATTACATATTAAATATCTAACGCTAGAGCTCTTGCTCTTGAGATGCGATGCGACGGGGTGTAATATAAAAGCAAAACAAAATTGCGGTTCTAAAGTAATGTTCTTTCTTCAGTTATTCTGGGGGTCTTTTAGCTTCTTCCAATGAACGACAATTCCAAATATTTAATGTACCTTTGGAAAATTATTAATCCGTCTGGTAATTCTGTACCTACAAACTCACACACGCTCAATCCCCATTATTAGGTACCCACCAGTTTAGAAAAAAAATGGATTTGGTTTCTTTTGGAAATCTTTCTAACCCAATACGGAATAGTTTGCATTTTACAATGTGTACTTTGATGGTAACTTAAAATTATAGTGATCATTATGGACCCTGTCAGGCGAAGCAAAATATCTAATAGGAGAGAGGCTGCTTCGAAAAACTTAGCAAATCAGTCTTCAGAACTACATCTAAAAATATTATATTACGGTTTTTTTAAATATATTATAACTGTTCGTTCGTTGTAATCTTCAAAAGAAAATTATCATAAGTTCTCAACGTTTTACTTGTAATTCAGTAGAAGTGAAGAATAGCAGTAGGCAGACTAATTTAGGTCATTATCATAGAGAACGTACCAAGTTGCGTGATGCACTAATTGAACCTGATTGTTGTTATCATAGAGAAGGTACCAAATTGCGTGATGCACTAATTGAACCTGATTGCTCTTATCATAAGGTAGGTACCAAGTTTCGTGATGCACTAATTGAACCTGATTGCTCTAATCATAAGGTAGGTACCAAGTTGCGTGATGCACTAATTGAACCTGATTGCTCTTATAATTTTTTTTTTTTTTTTCTGGGTGGGAAATCATCAAATAACTTCTCCCGCTCTGGGTGGAGCGGGAGGGCGTGTCAGACTTTTACTGACTAAAACCCACCCGTGTTCCCTCAGTTGCCTGTGTGCCAGGGGCGGCGGTATCTCTTTCGAACAACCCGCACCCCCGGCAGGCATCGGCCCTTGCGGGCCCCATCTGTTGCTGCTGACATCTCTTTGAGGCGCGCGTGGAACACAACGCACCGTCGACCCGGGCTTGGTCCTTACCGGACAGCGAGCTACCCATTACTCGCCGTCCGCAAGCCCGTGCCTACGGTGGCCGGGAATCAGCCTGGGATTCCCGACGCCCAGGGCGTCTCCTGCGAAGGCCACGGCTGTGAGGGTGCATGTACTGCATCTCCCTCACGTGCGCCGCCTCCCTCTTTGCGAGCATAACTGCTTCGCTGAAGGAGGCGACTGCCAGCCATGCCCTCTCGCTCCGTACCATGGCCTGGACCAGGGTCGGACGCGAGAGATCGCCGCCGCCGATCACCTCCACGAGGACACGGCGTTGCTCCGCCCAAGCTGGGCAGACCTCCACCGTATGCTCCACCGTGTCCTCTGGGCGATCTTCGCAGTGGAAACACCCGGGCGTTTCCTCCCGCCTTATCCGAAACAGGAACCTCCTGAAACAGCCATGTCCGGTGAGGACCTGTGTCAGGCGGAAGGTGAGGACGCCATGCCGCCTCTCAAGCCACGCCTCAAAAAGGAGACTTACCGCCGCAATCGTGGCGTGCCCAGCACTGGGTTGCGACAATCGCACTTCCCACGTCGCCATGAGATCCTGCCGGAGCTCTGTCCCCCGTGCCGCGATTTCCCGCGGCAGCGGAGTTACGCCCCGGCGTTTGGCCTCCTCACGCCACTCCCAAGTGAGCGCGAGGACGTTTGCCTCCAGATTCCATGGCGGTAATCCGGCAAGGAGGCCCGCCACCTCACCGGAGATCGTGCGGTATCCCCGGATCATCCGGATGGCCATGACCCTATGGGCCGCCTTCAACCGGCGTGCTGGTTGGCGCCTCAATGTAGGCGCCCACACCGGCGCCCCGTATAGGGCCATGGCCCGCACGACCCCCGCGTAGAGTTGCTCTTATCATTAGGTAGGTACCAAGTTGCGTGATGCACTAATTGAACCTGATTGCTCTTATCATAAGGTAGGTACCAAGTTGCGTGATGCACTAATTGAACCTGATTGCTCTTATCATAAGGTAGGTACCAAGTTGCGTGATGCACTAATTGAACCTGATTGCTCTTATCTTAAGGTAGGTACCAAGTTGCGTGATGCACTAATTGAACCTGATTGCTCTTATCATAAGGTAGGTACCAAGTTGCGTAATGCACTAATTGAACCTGATTGCTGTTATCATAGAGAAGGTACCAAGTTGCGTAATGCACTAATTGAACCTGATTGTTGTTATCATAAGGTAGGTACCAAGTTGCGTGATGCACTAATTGAACCTGATTGCTCTTATCATAAGGTAGGTACCAAGTTGCGTGATGCACTAATTAAACCTGATTGCTCTTATCATAAGGTAGGTACCAACTTGCGTGATGCACTAATTGAACCTGATTGCTGTTATGATAGAGAAGGTACCAAGTTGCGTGATGCAGTAATTGAACCTGATTGCTGTTATCATAGAGAAGGTACCAAGTTGAGTGATGCACTAATTGAACCTGATTGCTCTTATCATAAGGTAGGTACCAAGTTGCGTGATGCACTAATTGAACCTGATTGCTGTTATCATAAGGTAGGTACCAAGTTGCGTGATGCACTAATTGAACCTGATTGCTTTTATGCTGCGGGCTCAGGCGACAAATTCACTTACGCTATTTCTGTGCTTCATCATTGCGAACTTTTCATCTATGGCCTTACTCTGCAGCAATTCGGGATTTGATGTCATGATTTTCTGGTACCCGCCAGATTGATATCTGACTAGCTTTTTCCCAACTACATATGTTGAGGTCGGCTTCCAATAAATTAACATCGTCGCCAATAAAAAAAATTAAAACGATTTGCCCGGTTCGGGCGAGTTAATTCGTGTGAGTCGACTAATGAGCCATAACTTCCAAATCAAATCCGTTCATGATCAATATCAGGAAAATTTCGCCTCCATATATGGTCACCCCACGACAGTGTAGGATACGTTCATTTTATGTACTGGTTCCGAGTTTGGACGGGGAGGTATTATTTATTTATCATTGCATTATTAATTTTGCCGGGCCACTGCGTCGGTTGTCGTTGGCAGCCGGATAAACCATTAATTCTCGCATTGTCTATCGAATTTGTTCGAATGAAACCCTTGTTTTTATTGTACTTATTATTAGCGAGGATATAGTGGTTGTATAAACATAGTATAAAACAAAGCCAACTTTCGTATCGTGTCTGTCTGTTTGTCCGCTTCGATCTAGACTAGACAATTTAATTTTAAAGTTCTATGTGTATAATATTATACAAAATCAAAATCAAAATAAAAAAAATATCCACACAGACCTCTTCAAGAAGGAGCGGGCTGTAATCTTCCACGCGGAAACAGTTCGAATTGGTAGATGTCACATGTCTTAGAATTTTCGAGTTCTGGGACATGGCGGTTTCGTCACAATATTTTCCTTCACCGTTTTGAGAAGTGTTGATGAAATTATTTACACAAAGTAATCCACCTGCCTGGGTTCGGACCCATGACCTATAAGGCTAGAACTCGAAAGTCGGGCTGGACACTACTCTAAATAATATTATACATTCATTATTAATGTTTTACTCAAATATAGCTCACAAAACTCGATATTTTTACATGTCGCGAATGCGTATGACCTGTATGAAACATGAGCAGGTAGCTTGTGCAAAATTTGAAATAAATTGATTGTTTGATTTCAGTTTAATTGTTTATTTAGAAATTGAGTTTGTGACAAATCTTTTTCACTCGAAAGCTTATGTACTTGAGCAATAACTCAAACCAAATTGGTTCGTTTACGAAGTTAGCGAAACGAAAAGTGTAACAAATCATTTAACGTTGCAAATTATAAATGGATTTAGGAATTTTGTGTGTAATTGTGTTCTTAAATTATTAAAACTCTAACGTTCTTTGTGAACGGAGCCTCTAGCGTGGGACTGCTAGCACACTTTCACATCGCGTTCTTTTTAGTAGTTCACGATAGAAATCGCCTTGTTGGTCGAATGGAGGCGAGGACAATTGGGAACCTTGAGTTCATGGGTTCGATACGAGGTCAGAGCCGAACTAACACGAACGTGACGCCGACTACAAAGACTTCACTTATTGTACGAAGTACATTACGACTATTAAAGGGCCTCCCTTTTGAACTCGAGTAGATGTACTTGTATATACTGAAATACCGTAATAAGTCCCCACCTATGTAGGTTTACATAAGGAAAATCACGGGCATGCCATTTAGCTCGGTCTTTTATTCATTTTCGATCATTTACTCACACACTTTTACCAAAAACTAGAGGATAAAGAATGCCAATTATAAGTTTGGATTAAAAAACAATCAATGAGTTCATCAAAAGATTATCAAAATTAGTCATCTTCAACATTTTCTTGTCCTTGTTCCATCCAATTTATTTGTGGTCGGCGCAACATGTCTTTACTTCCACACTTCTCTATTGGTCGTAATCTTGGTAGTCAACTAGTCACCCCATTTCTAGCCATATCATCATTGACACAGTCCATCCATCGTTTCTTTGGTCTCTCCCTACTCTTATAGCCATCGACATTCATACTCAAAACTTTTCTTTTTAAACAACTCTAATTTCGGAACTCCGTGTCCTTAGTCATGTATTTTGTTTTTTTTTTTTTTATCACCAACTTCAGAAAGTAATAAAGTATAGTTAATTAAAGTTATTTTGTAGTGTTTTTTGAAAGCCAGTTGCTTTTTTAAAATTTTCTCTTTTTTACTTTTTAGTTGTGGTTACCCCCACAAATTCGGATACGTTCACTTGTTAGGTAAATAACAGCGACAGGACATTATTATATCTAACATCAAAAAAAAAAAACAACAAATGTGGAAAAACTGGGTACCCACGTATTATTGAAGCTAACTCAAAAACTCAACCTGACCAAATTAAAATAAGACTGCTGGGTAAGTACCCTTTCAAACCAAAAAAATATTTTTTCAAATCGGTGTCTAAATAAGGAGTTCTGAGGTAAAAAGCAAAATTACATTCGAATTGAAAACCTACTCCTTTTTTTTAAGTTGGTTAAAAATAATAGGTATAGGTGATGATGATATTAAACTTAATGAATGAGATATGAAACTCGGAATTTCTTAAGCCAACATGAAAATTTATTGATTGAATGCATCGGAAAATCCTTTCAAGCAAACCGCCGCCATTGACTCGGATGATCACCTTTAAGCACTAGTATATTATAACATACCCACTAGTGGGCTGCAGGCTCGATTTGATTGTTCAATAATGAATAGGAGCGTCCACTGCAGACCGATGATATCGATATCATTTGTCTCCCTGCCTGGCGGAGGCAGCTCATTAAGATAGGGGTTGATAACAGGACTATTGATTACTGCACCTCCTCGAGAACACTGATTAGTATTGCCTTTCAGTATATATTTTCATAACTTACCATCACGCCTTAATTCCCCGAAGGGTTGGGCTGAGATGTACATATAGTACACACCCACTTTTCGTCAGATATGTTCAAGTCCCACGTAAAAGGTGCCGAGCCTATCCCATGCCATCCGGGCACAAATCTATACGTTAAATATTGTATGTAATGTAATATTGTATTTTTTCGAAATGAAATAAAATAAAATCCAGACTCCGGGCTGCTACTGAGTAATTCCAGATAGAAAAACCCAATAAAACTTTGCCCGACCCGGGGATCAAACCTAGAACATGATGATGTTCTGTTTGCGACCGCTAGCCCAACGAGGCAGTAGGGGAAAGGTGTACGAGATGATCCGTTGAGGTTAGATGATCCTTTTTTATTCCAATAAAACTATTGGCGCCATCTAGTTGTTTTCATTGGTAAAACGTAGTCCCCGATATTCCCTTGCCACAGTCAATCGCAATGGCGTAGAGAGTGACAACCAACTTTTTTGTGGAAAAAAACAAAAATTATGTTACATTGATCTAAGGTAAGGTTGACTTTAAGTTTATGTCAAATGTGTTCTAGGTAGTCTATTGTAAAAGCTGTTGTATTAGTACCTTTGTTTATTGCTCTATTTTGTTCTTTTAATTGCATGGTAGCAGTTGAAAACATAGAGGATAAGTTAACGAACATTAAATAAAACCGTTTATGTTGGGGCAAGATGATTATGTTACTGGTGTACAAGATGATCCGTGCGGATCATCTTGTACAGAATGCAGGCATTATGGAGAAACAGTACCTAGTAGACTTGTATTCGTTCATAATATCGATTTCAATTAATAACACAAAGTACTTTATCTTGTTTTAGACCATGCCTCGTAATTATAAAAGAAAATCTAATCGCGGTAATTGGTCGGAAGACTCCATGATCAAAGCGCTGGATTCTGTAAAAAATGGTGTACCATATAGAACAGCAAGTAAACATTATGCAATGCCAGTTAAATCAAGAAAAAGACGGGCTAAAGGCATACATAAAGTGGCTGTTGGTGCAAGCAAATACTTAGGTGGAAAAAAATAACTGTTTTTATGACAGAACAGGAGAACGCATAGACACGTTGATACTTATTAGCATGCCCTACAAAATATATTTAAAGGAAGAAAAAATAAAAAGACCGATAAATAAAATAGAAAAACACAAAAAGAATACGATAAAATAAAAAATAAAAACTCATCGTAAAAAGAAACAATAAGGGAAAGGTGTAGGCAAAGGAATGTCAAATAAAAGGAAGAAAACTATTGATATTGTGTCGGAATCATCCGAAGAAGAAGAAGAAGACGCAGAATGTATAATTTGCACGGAAACATTTTCCAAAGATAACAGGGGCAAGGGATGGATAAATTGTTGTGTATACCAAAGGTCATGAGGCTTGTGCAGGGATAGTTAGCGATGATGGTGATGAATCCACATGCGATTTGTGTACACCAGCTCCAGGAAAGCGTTTCTAGCGTTTGCGATTGACTGTGGCAAGGGAATATCGAGGACTACGTTTAGAACTATAAAAGATTTATTTTTTGAGTTTCATTTTGACTGTGTTTAATTGGTAAAGATTATAAGAAATTTTATTTCTTTGCAAGTCAATTACTATTTTTTAAGATTTTCTGAAGCTGTTTAATGTTGATTGTGGATAGTGAGATTTGGTCATTTCAATAAAATTATTTTAGAAGATTATAAAATTTTGTGAAACCTTTACTTAACGCTTGGTCTCATGTATGATGATTGTTACTTATTAATGATTTTGAGACTGACTATTAATTTATAAGACTGGCTCATTCTACCTAAGTCAAGGTTTGCCAATTACGATATAATTACGATATCAAATATCTTAATTTGAAATCGTAATTAAAGACATATTCAACTCTGATAAGTTAGTTCTAATTGAATTCTACCAAAACTTAAGATATTTTGAAAATAGGGGCAACATGATCCCCAGGGTCATCTTGCCCCTACCGTAGGGATCATGTTGGACACCGGGGTGTACAAGATGATTCTTTGTGAAGTGTTTAAAAAATGTGAATTATATTATTAATAGATACAAAAACTAACATTTTGAGTATGACAACAGGTAGACAGATAAATTTACTATAAACAAACCCTTTTACATTTGCGTTAAGTTCAATATCGTTTAAACTACAAGCATTCTCCCTTAAGTGAATCATCTCGTACACCTTTCCCCTATATATTTTCGGAACTTAAAATTACATAAAACAACTGATACTCATATCATAGGTACTCATTTTGTTGGAATCAGAAGTTGGTGCCAATATTATTGAATGTAAATGTTTTATTTTTATTTTTTTATTTAATTGTTGAATGGGCCTGCTCGTCCACGCCTGATGGAAAGTTAACTACTTAAAACAAAAACTAATTTTGTAACTACATATTTCCGTCACGATAATGAGCTCTTTTGAAGGCTGTTTTCTTCCTTTTCATAAATTGTGCCCCTCGTAAGCTTGTTATTGGACATGACTAAAAAAACAATTTGCAGAAAAAGGCGGAGAAAGACGGTTTTATACAATTCTCAGAAAAGTAAAATAAGAATAAGTACCTAGTAGTAATGAATAGTAACAACAACATATAGGCACGCCAAGCAAAATATTGAATACTTACAAGATTTCCAGGTAAGTAGTTATTATACCTACTTGTGTTCTGTAGCGTCCAGAGACTGAATGGCCATTCCAGCATTCTTGTGAAGTATACTTAGGTACTCTAAGCCACTGGGAAAAGTCTAGTCTAGGACGAGGAGAATGCGAATGCCAGTGCTTAAGCCTACAATGTGAAATAGTAGAGAACATTTTTCCTTTAATTCTAGTAAAAAAATGTCCCATTAATGGCGTTCCAAGATAATTTTAGACATAAGTATCACAATTACCTACCTTACTAAATTTGGGGATATCAAATTCTAGCTCCAGATTCCTACCGTACCTACCTAGGTAATTGGTTAGAAATAACACATACAAATTTGTAGGTCGCCATTATATTAGTTTTCTAAGGAAATACCATTCTTTATTAAAAAAACATAGCCTACCTACTGTTATAGGTAATGTTACATTTAGGTAGAGTTTTAACAAATGCCTGTTTGGAAATACTCGTTCTATATCCATTAGGTTAGGTTAGGTTATTGCGAAATTTTGCGAATTCAAAATAAAATTATCCTCCTTCAGAAAATAGAAACAGTCAGGTAAATAACATAACATATCATCACGCCAGTATTTCCCGAATGGTTAGGCATAACTGGCGAAACGTGGATGTATGTACACCATCAACATAAGTACAACTATGCCCAATAAAGTAAATGGTACGAAATATTGAAAACTCCAAATCCGATTTATTTTCGAACAATTCCCAACAACCGCTTCTTTAAGGCTCGTACAGACTAGTGCGACGCGACGGTCGCGTCGCGACACTCGTAGAACAATTTCTATGAAAACTTAATGGAAATTGTTCTACAAGTGTCGCGTCGCGCTGTCGCGTCGCGGCTGTTTGAAGAAGCCTTTACAGTTTTGCTCTCACTTGTCTTTCTACGCAGTATCAACCTCTATAGATACCAAGTGGGTTCTCCACATTTAGGGTTGAGCGAATTCATTGTTTTCACTCATTCACATTCGTGCTATTGTTATGTATTATGCAGTTGAAGCCCACAGAGAATGCACTGGAAAAATAAAATGGAAACTCGATCAGTGGTTTTCGAGAATGAATCACTCATAGAACAAGAGATATTGAGACATGATACGAAATGTACAGACATGAAAATGTCCTTATTGTTTTCTGGAAAAGCATTGATAATTTATTTACGTCTGAAAAATGTAACTGAAAGTATCACTTTTTCGGGAAACGAACAGACGTGGCACAAGCGGTATTTATTCATAAACCTTTAATGAAAATAAAGAGAGCGAAATCATATCAATTAGAAAATCGTCAGTTGTCCATCGATCTTCACCAAACCAAGATAGCTGGAGCTTCGCATCATCAAAACTTTACATCAGTACTATAAGTCTACACAATGCAAAAAAAACAAGATGGTACTTCTCTTTCTTCTCGAGGCGATCAGACTCAAGTATCCGACCAGAATGTTCTGCCACCTGGACAGCTCTATCGTTGGCTCCGTTTAAATCATGTTGATCAACTGCAGGTGGTTGTTTTTTTTTTGGGTGGGAAATCATCAAATAACTTTTCCCGCTCTGGGTGGAGCAGGAGGGCGTGTCAGACTTTTACTGACTAAAACCCACTCGTGTTCCCTCCTCAGTTGCCTGTGTGCCAGGGGCCGCAGTATTTCTTTCGAACAACCCGCACCCCTGGCAGAACTGTAGGTGGTTGGGCAGAAAAGGTCAAGCATATCCTGCGACGGAGCTCCACTGACACTGTTTCTGGGATTAATCGAGGATAGCCCATTTGGCCAGATTACTTCTACAGCGGCCAACATGGGCCCGCAATCGGGTATGAGACGTGCAAATTGGACACAGCAGTTAATGTCCAGGCGGCAGATGTTCTGCCGGAGTTATGAAGTGTGGTGAGGTGGGACGTCTATTCCAACACAGTTCGCGTCTTTTGTCTGACCAGGACGTCTTATAAGGTGCTCGTTTATCTCAAGAAGCATTAACAGCTCTTATAAATAATATTAAAGACAAGAACACTTCGATCCTAGCGTTGAGATGTGCAATTTTGATTTGCATACGCTAATGAGGACAAATAATTGTAATTTATGTAAATGATTCTATTGTGAGGTGCGTTGCAGAATGCAGTTTCTCGTGTGGATCTTTCTAAATATGAGGACACATAAGGAAGTGTTGAGATGCGTCTCTGACGTATTACACAGTTGAGTAAATTCAAAACTAAAATGAATCATGTATATCACTTTAAGAAAACAATGTTAAGTAAATTCATTTGTTTTATGTTGCCGGTCATCGATAATAACATTATTTAGATTTTATTTTTTTGCATTGGATATGAAAGTAAATAAATATATGCTAAAGTCATTTATTACGATTACGTATTCATAACTGCTGAATACTCACTCACTGTAAAGTACATATTCCTTCATTCTCCTCGTTTCTCAAGTAGCCGAAGTAGGTATAAATTCGTAGAACTGGAGCATTATCATTATCATTGAAATAGGATTGAAATATCGGAAAATCTGTAAGGTAGGTACGTGTTTGTTCCTTTCACGAGAACTTGTACTAGTACATTTTGTTTTTATCATATTCTTGAATTGAAACTTAAGTTGATTCCTACTTAGCGTTAGAACTACGAGTATCAGTAACACAAAGATGATCAACTGAGATTGTTTTAAATTATAAAAGGGTGGTTTCGCTCGGAGTACTGGTAGTAAGATAAATATTTATGACAAAAACATGTAAGATTTCAACAGCTAATAACTACAAGAGTTTAGTACTAGAGTAATGGTTGAGCATCTAAAAGATAGGTCATATTTATAACATTTTTAGCATGACATAACATGCTTTTGACGTCACACAAAATACAAAAAAAAACTAAAAAAACTCGTATCCGTTTTTTTTGAGCTTACTTAAAATTGACACTTTAATTACTCGAAAAACGTAAGATTCCATGTTACATTGATAAACAAAAAAATTGCAAATCGAGATATACTATTTTAATTAACAATCAAATAAGTTAATAAAGTTAATATCTAATAAGATATCTACAATATTTTGAGAAAGTTGTAGAATCTTCTTTATATACGTAGATGCCTTGTTATTGCTATTTTCAGATAACTTATATACCTGAGTGACCTACAGAAAATTTTAGCCCATCAAAAAAGCCATAATTTTTTGCATTTTCTGAGAAAATTTACCATGGTATTGTATATTTTTTTACACCATCAAAAAGTAGACATTTCAACGAACAAAAAGCCAGCCAACTTTTTTAAAAAAGCAGATATTTTCACGGGAAAATTTTCGATTGAAAATTTGGGTGCTTTTTCGATATTAAGTCAAAATTAGGTGACTAAATAAATATTCTAAGTAAAAAAAAATATTACAGTGTGTTTGGGACATAAAAAGTAAGTTTTCACCAAATTTCGTGAAAAAAAGAATGTAAAAGATAAAAATAAAAAAAACCAAAAACTTGGTTATTTGAATTTTTCACATAAATTTTAAGGTTATGTGAAAAATAAATAATAGTTTAAAAAAACTAAAAAACACGCTTTAAAAACCAAACTAAAAAGTAGAAAATAATTTAATTCTATTAAAAAGCGTGGGGTGCTTTTAAGGTATTTTTATAATCAATTAATATCAAGCACCCCACGCTTTTTAATAGAATTAAATTATTTTCTACTTTTTAGTTTGGTTTTTAAAGCGTGTTTTTTAGTTTTTTTAAACTATTATTTATTTTCTATTTTTTAGTTTTGCTAACTACAAAAGCGTGTTTTTTCTATTTTTTTTTAAATTATTGAATTGTCATAGGTCCTCGATAAGTCTACAAAGTTTAAATGAAATCTGACCGTTTAAAGTGGGTCAAAATAGCGTCCAAAGGAGTCGGTTACATACAAACAAACAAACATACAAGTGAAGCTAATATAAAGCGTGTAAAAAGGGTAAATACAAAAGTTGTCGATCTTTTTATTACCTACAACTTTGCCATTGAACTTTTTTCCATAAGACTTGTAGTTTTGGCGGAAATCGAGATAAACCGTTTTTTACCTATAAAAACTGACCCCCTTCCACTTCCCGACCTCAGATCACCCGTAAATTATTTTTCCTTTCATTTTTGTCCTATTCTCTTCCTTTTCCAATGGGTTTCATCATACCATTTTTTTTTTCACTTTTTACCATTTTCAAAGGCTGACAACCCTGGTCTAATCGGGAACCATAGGAATATTTGTTACAAAACTATGTATAAACATATTTCACTTCATGTCGACTGTAAACTGTTTCGTAATTGTGAAATAAACGACAATCGAAGAAAGTATACGTCACAAAGAACACAATAAACTTATAAAGTCTAGTTATGACCAAATAATGAAGCCAGGCTAGCACCGGAAAACTAAAAAAAATATATAAAAACCGTCAGATTTATCAATTGGTGGCGCTATTTAGCGTGAGCATTACGAGATCATTAGGTCCCGTCTATGAATATAGGTGAGGGTTTGATTTGAACTGTAACATCCGGGCTCGATCTAAGTAAGAGAAGCGAGCATATCATGGCAGTTACTGGTGAAAGGTTTGCACAACCAGGGATGATTACAGCTCCCTTATTATACCAGTCCTCGGTAAGACAGCTTAGGTTTGAACTGTGAAAATTCCTTACAAACCGTGCAAGTTAAGAGCGCTTACCCAATAGAAGAGTCAGCGAAGCGAGCGCTTACATGAGATAGCCAGTGACACAAACGACAAGAGCGCGCTTACTGACAAGATGAGCAAGCACCTAATACTAGCGAGCGGAGAGAGCCCATCCTCTGCAGAAGTAAGTCGAGCGCACTCACACACAAAAAAAGCGAAGCAATTTCCGAGTAAACGATGCCAGCCCTATGACGCTAAGACTGACCAGAGCGCGCGCTTACTTAAACAATGGGCTAGCGGCGTGAGCCGAGTGCGCTTGTACATAGCAAGAGCGAGCGAAGCGAGCCCTTCTCAAGACAAGCATATAAAGCAGACGTATTACCACGACGAGCGAGCGAAGCGAGCTGAACTACCCTAGGAGTGGGTGGCTACATGGGAAGAGCGAGCGAAGCGAGCGCCTCGCTAGACCAGCACGGGAAGCATGCTTATCAAAACTAACGAGCGGAGCAAACTTAACTTCCACACATCCATCCATCCATTCCATTCTTCACATCCGTATAGCGAGCGAAACGAGCCAATATTAGAAGAAAACAGTGTTTTGCGAGCCTATTTTAACATCGAGCGAACGAAGCGTGCACACCTTAGAACATAGTGAACGCCACCTACAGCGTAGGTAGGCTCACTTCGCACGCTGGTCCCGAGAGAAGTCTTCCTCCTCTCGCTCTTGTGGAGATGACTCGCTCCGCTCGCTCGTTTGGATTGAAAGCTGACGCGTTGAGGTAGATTGGCTCGCTTCGCTCGCTCAATTTTAGAATATGCTTGTGTATTGCACTCGCTTATTTTGTGGGGGGCTCGCTTCGCTCGCTCATTGCTTGAATAAGTGTTCTTCGGACTCGTGTCATCTTTGGGCTCGCTTCGGTCGCTCGTCACGAAACTGTGCTCGCTACACTGGGCTGAGCTAGAGAATCCCATGGTTAAGTCAGATGAGTTTAATGTCAATGTGACCTTTTATTTATAGTCGACGTAGAGCAAGCTTGGCGTTATTGTACCTAGCATAAATGACTTTGGATTATTATGGGAACTTCTCTCACTAAGTTAAGTTAGGTTACCGCTGTGACCGAACGTTTTCACGAAAACAAACGGCGCGGCCTCGAACTGCGCCTGCTTATTATTATTTTTGAGTAACCTCCTCCCGTTGCAGATTCATGTACTGAAGCAATACTAATAGTTTCCACGTCGATGTTGCCAACCTTTACACTAATAGAAAGTTATTACTAAAAACAATCGAGGCAGAATATGTTATATTCAAATAACTCAAACTCTTATTTATTACGTACAATAGGTACTGGAAACTAGACTGTCTAAGGCCGTTTATCTTCTGCTTACCGTACCTTTTTACAGCAGACACACAAGTAATTAAGCCTCTAGACAAACAGCAACGAGGGCTAAATCTTGGACTCGGACAACCCTCCACATTTTGACGGATCATTCTAATTTCGTACTTAGTTAGTAAGCCGTTTATTCGTTTCAATAAGAGTTGCCTAAATAACAAACATTCAATTAAAGTTTTCTCAAAGGCTTTCCTGTGTCAAGAACATAAACTCGACTCGAAGCAGACTCGAACTCACAAAGGTTCCGTCGGGAGCACATACGCAGTTTCGACAACGTCGACGTAGTTGGTTGGAACAGGAGGATTATCAACTATTATTTTTGTTTCTTGAAACAAAATAATGTGTACGATGGGAAGAAGGTTTTGTCTAGTTTTCAGGGTTTTGATATTACTTGCGTCTGGTAGATATAACAGCTTTTTTTTGGTTCTATGTTAATTCGATCACCCGAAGTGTTATAGCTCATGGAATCTTGTCGTCATTTTACATATTGCCTGAATTATAGGCATGAAAGCGACTATTATTACGCTGCATAAAAGCGGACTTAATAATTATATCATAAATATATGTTGAAACCGGACTGAGAGACATTTATCTAATTAAAGTATAACTGCTGATCCTTGTAGTTATCTTTAAAAACTTTTTAAAAATATCATAAGGTCTAAATAGAATAAAAACATAAAATTTCAAAGTAAATTTATTTCCTAGATTATTGAACGATGAAAATAACATTACACATACTTACTTAATATTTATGTGAAATTTCTATTTTAAATAATTTTTGTTTCTAAATAGTAATACATATTAGTATGTATTTTGCTTAGTAGACTAACAGTACCACTTTTTTGTTTTAGTGAAATACTGAGAGTCGGTCGGTGAAAAGATATTATGAGGAAGAGGGTTGACCTTGCCCGTCGAAAGCAAAGTGGAAGACCCCAGCTCATGAAAGAGGCGCTGCGACAGCACATGTTCAGTGAATAAGAAACAAGTGGTTTCAGAACGACAAGACATTTTGCTGAATTATTCAACACATCTTTACGAACTGTGCGCCTTGCACTCCACGCAGAAGGGTTGCATTATCGAAAACCAGCTCAAAAACCATATTTAACAGAAAAACATTAACATTACATTTTATATTACAAATATTTATTGATTTTAGTATTATTCAAATAATATTGTGTCATATCCGTAATATGGATTATTTTGAGGTTTCGTTTCAATCTTCTTTTCGTAATGAAAATTAATACTTAAGCTATAACCTCAATAAGTCCTATTAAATACAATTTATTAACTTTGAGGTTTGAGATAGAATGAACTCACTCGCAGTATTGTGACAACTCGTCTGCATTTGTTATATTTAATCCGGTAGATTTGTGTAAATTATTGTGGTTTCTTTAGAGTACACACAGTAGTAATTACAGCAAAATATTATTATATTACTAAGAAACAGTATTTTAAGCCTGATTGTCATAGTTCAACAATTTGCTACTTTTTTTTTTGGGTGGGAAATCATCAAATAACTTCTCCCGCTCTCCGTGTCAGACTTTTACTGACTAAAACCCACCCGTGTTCCCTCAGTTGCCTGTGTGCCAGGGGCCGCGGTATCTCTTTCGAACAGCCCGCACCCCTGGCAGGCATCGGCCCTTGCGGGCCCCGTCAGTTGCTGCTGATATCTCTTTGAGGCGCGCGTGGAACACAACGCGCCGTCGACCCGGGCTTAGTCCTCACCGGACAGCGAGCTACCCATTACTCGCCGTCCGCAAGCCCGTGCTTACGGTGGCCGGGAATCAGCCTGGGATTCCCGACGCCCAGGGCGTCTCCTGCGAAGGCCACGGCTGTGAGGGCGCATGTACTGCATCTTCCTCACGTGCGCCGCCTCCCTCTTATCAATTAGCTACTTTACTTCAATAAATTGTTCTTTATGAGAAAATAATCTGTTTTAAAAAGAAGTTATGATTAGTTATGTTTATACTTCATAAAATTATAACGAATAAATATTTTGTAATCACTTAATAAACATTTTATTCTTAATCCTTTATTTAAATAACAATATAAGTATTTTTTTAAATGTTACATTATTATTCTCGTTCACTCATTTATAGAATAATAACAGAACAGATGAAGATTATTGCTGAAAGGAAAAATAAAAGTCTCATCGCGAGATTTGTACCCAGACCTATGAGTTTCTTAATCCAAGACGATACGCTACGAGCTATCGGAACTTGATATGAGAATGTGAAATTTAGCAATGGCATGAACCGACCAAGGTCATACGTACATATTCTGTGCGACGGTATATTTTTTGTTTCATCCGACGCCAGTGTGTGAGTTCTGAGGTGTGCGTTCTGTGTTGATACATCACTAATACACACACCTGTTGGTACGGCCTGGACCGCGAGTTTATAGCAATATAACCCTTAGTATGCTAGTGCACTTATGACTCCTTACTGTACATGATTTGACGGTACCTAAATGTCAAGAATGCCAGCCTCTAAAAAAATCATGTTTAGTCTTTCCAAATATAACGTTAGCATGATGACTAGTCTGGCTGTCAAGATACTTATTTTAAGCAATGGTCGCCCAGTTGTCGAAATTCGACCATTAATCATAAAAAATTTAATCAAAAAGCTTTCTACACTCTTTCTTCATATAAACATTAAGTGTCCCAAAAATACTCCTCCGTCCGCGTTATTTTCGTAAAAAGCGGTACAAAGTTTTTGCTTCACTATTAATATATAAAGATAGCAAGTATAGCAACACAGAAACTTATTATAGGTACTCAAGCAGCGACGAAGTGCGGACTTGACCTTGTCTCCATCCCGTTAGTGTAGGTACTGTGTGGCCCTTGCTTAATACTTTTGTTTTTTAGATTCCACTGGAGACTTCTGGTTCCCGTAGTTACCAGCATGTATTCTTTCTGAAAATTCTGTAGCATTTTCCATCCTTTGATCTGATATATCGTATTATATTAAGGGACTCGGCGAGTACCTTATTTATACTGGCTTTCCTCGTTTGCTACCGACTGCGTAATACATTTAGGGAGCATTGATATTGCCTCAAAAAATGGCGATATGTCTGGCACATCCAGGTAGTTGCATGAGCTATTCTTATACGGTTTGTGCCGAATTTAGAGAGAGAAAAAATAAATATACATTCACTGTCCAGGAAATACAGTAAGCAGGTTCACAGGTTAACACCAATTTGAGACGACATGAGTATCTTAAAATATTACCTACAACTAGGTTACAATATAACTATTATTGCCAGTGAGCCCCGAACAGTTTACTTGGGGCTCGTAAAGAGGATGAAGCTACCTAGATAATATAGTTGGTGAAATTCAGTAAAATACTAAAGGTGGATTGGCTGATTGGTTCAGCAGTTTCTGCTCCTATTTGGTCGTCGATAATAGCATGGTTTCCAAAATAAAAAGTTCGCAGAAGTGAAAAATTCGAATATAATCTTTAAAAATATTCAATTCAGAGGGTGGTAGTTAACATATGTGGGCGTTTATACATAATGCATTTCATTATCTAAATGTAGTGGGTGGTGAAATGTACCAGAATATATTTATAGAAATAAGGTGAGCATATGGGTTGAAGATTTAATATTTCAGAGAGGCGTAGGTTTCAAGTACTTTAAAAGTCATGTGGGATGACAGCTTCAAGGGCCGTGGCGCGTAATTTTCCTCTCAGTACTTACGTCATTCATGATAATGAAAACTGGCAGTGGGGCAAAAACATATTTTGATGTGAGTGAAGAAGACACATGGCTCCAACATTCTAGAAACGCATGTTTGAAACTAAGTGTTGACGCGTAGCTTCCGCCATTTTGAATTTTACGTTATTTAGCTTCGTAACAACTTAAGTAATGACACATTTCAAAATGGATCATTGATTCGTCTGTTCGAGGCTTTACGAGGTAACAAAATATCTCACATTGGTAATGTTAATTCAGGGAAATTCATTCAAATTGACACACTATGTCATGTTTCTGTACACCACTCAAAGAATGTCAGTACTGATTTGAATAAAGGGACAATTTAAGGCTCTGGTAGACCGAAAGTAGGTCACTAGCAGGGCATCCCACAGGTGTAACCTACGCAAGAGACGTCTCTCGGCGTTCTGGGCGAACAGAACGTGCGCCAGTTGACTACAAGATGTGGAGTGATACGGATTCCAATGGAGATGAATCCTTGTAATTCCTAGACCATAGAAGACTAAAGAATTAGTGAATTGTTGTATGTAGTGTACAATCCAGACTATTCATTGCATTATATCTATGCAATTTATTAAACGACACAAATCTGTCCCACGTAGCAGGGTGTCAAAATGTAGATGCGTTAAATACACAATGCAAACCCGAAGCGACTTAAGTAAGTTAATAATAATATAAGTACATACACACATGCATACATACACACATACATATATACAGACATATCACATTAGAGAACTGAAACATGTTATCCTAATTTATTCATAATTCATAATTTTTTTTTATTTTTTCATAATTAAAAATAATAGGAATTAGATGTAATCATTAATATTTTAGATAAATAGTTTATGTATTTACTTACTTTTACTTTAGATTCTTTTATAACTGTTTTTAATTTAATTTTATCGCTTTAGAATTATAAATGTTGGAACGCCGACGTCTCCTCTCTCGGAGGTGGGGGCTAATGTCTGCAACATCACAGTTTTTTTAAACTATCGTAGCTGTTAACGAACACTAAAAATTTTTAAACCTGTTTTTAGTTCCATCAAATATTTGATTCGATTTGAAAACAAAAAAACGTTATACTGACGACATGGTGTTGCTGAGCCCATCGATCGGAGCTCTGAGGCGGTTGATCGGTATATGCGAATGTCATGTAGTGAATCATGGGCTCAAATATAATGTCACAAAGAGCGAACTAAGAGTTTCATGTCACAATGTGCGGAGAATCCCTGTGAAGAGTGGACAAGTTTAAGTATCTGGGCCTCTGGGTCACCAAAGACTTTAAAGATAACTGTGACATTGAAAGGGAACGTAGGTCGCTGGCTGTCCGTTGTAACATGCTGGCCCGTAGGTTTGCATGATGTATGAGCGCAATTAAAGTAAAGAGTTTTAAAGCTTACTGTCAGTCCTTCTACACGTGCAGTCTTTGGGTCGACTTCACTCAGCGGGCAAATAGCGACCTACGCGTTCAATATAATAATGCACTGAGAGTACTGCTGCGGCTGTCGTGGTGTTGTAGTGCGTCAAGGATGTTTGCGGATAACAATATTGACGGTTTTGCCGCCATCATTAGAAAGAGATGTGCAGCCCTGATGCTACGTGTTCGCGGCAGCACCAACAGTGTTCTCAATGTATTCGCAGATCGGTGGGATTCCCTGATGTTGCGGAGGTGGATGCAGGTCTACGCTGAATTTTAAGTTTTTAATTGTTTGTAATCTGTATATGTACTAATACTACAGGATAAGCAAAATTGTAACTAACCCTATGGACTTTGAAATAAAATTATTAAATTCTATATTCTAAGTAATTGGCAAGTAGTCCTTAACTGTAAATCGGAACAAAACATTGCAGTAATTAATGCTTCACGCGCCGATTTGCACGCGCGATGGCGTTATAACAACCGGTTATCTTTGTCGACACTATAAAACAGTAACGAATATATTGATTACTTAACAGTTACTGTTTTATACTAGGTACACACGGCTACACATCAAGCTATACATTTCCAGTATAGGATTTCCGTACAGTGCGAGATCAGCTTAAACTGGAAATGTATAGCTTGATGTGTAGCCGTATGTACCAGCATTATCTAAGTACTCGGTAACTTATTTAGGATTCTTGTTGATTTTTTCCATCTGAATTAATTGAATGGTTTCCATTGGTCATTTTATATCTCCTAATTTATTGAAAGGGGCATAAATAAGTACGTACCTACATTACCTATATTGTTATCCAATAACGGTTTAAAATTGTTTAATACATTTTCCTTGATGTCGAACAGGAGGAAACTAACTAGGTTTGTTTCTGGCCTTTAACAAGTGTTAAGTTAATGAAAGATACATGTAACTAACAGGATAAATGTGTTCCTAGTTACACGTGTTATTTATTGTTCTTTAAATGTTTTAACAAAATTATGCCGTTTTTTTTTAAGATTAGATATGTTACCTAAACAATTTCTTTCTCTAGCCTCTTTGGATAACAAGCTGAAAGTGTCCTTGTCCTTCAACTCTGATTTTAAATAAGTGGCCAGTTACCAGTGGTTAGTTAGTTGACCCATTGCTTGACAAAAGAATCATTTTGTGCAGCGCTGGAACGATTGTTCAATTACAGTCCACTGTCTTCGTTTCCTGCTAAGATTTCCTTCGTCGTAAGTCAGTTTTTTGCGAACATAAATACTATTTTGACATATGAAACTGAAAAAATAATGTAATACTCAGTTTCGCACCTCACACTCTTCGAGAACATACTTTTAAACTTATATGAAACCAAAAAACCATTTCGATACTCAGCCGCACGGGCCGATCGATCAGATCGATCATTTATCTTTACATACCAAGACCCCTCTGTGCCTCGGAAAGCACGATAAACCGTTGGCCCCGGCTGTCATTTATGGATCTTTGACAGTCGTTACGGGTCGTCGGAAGTCCGAAAGGCTGACAATCAGTCTTACCAAGGGGTATCGTGTTACCCAGTATCTCTGTTGTGGAGATCAGAGAGGCAGTCGCTCCATGTAAAATAATACTAGTATTCAGCTGCATCCGGTAAGACTGGAAGCCAACTCCGACATAGTTGGGAAAAGGCTAGGCAGATGGTGATGACGACTCAGTTGTCTATTTGAAACTGTGTTCTATGTAAAAGTGGGTTTCTTCAACCCTTATAGAATTTTGGGCAGAAATATAATACTTTTAAAAACATTAATGTTGCAAGTAACGAAAAAATAGCCCAACTGCTGGAAATAAAGAAAATATAAATATTAGAATGTCATTTAAATATTTCATGTCATGTCGCACGTGACATGACAAGTCTCGTTTCCTGTACATTTGAGGGGCATGTAGCCCATTTGCAATGCAGTGATGAGATAATGCCGGAGCTGCGAAATTGCCCGGCGCAACGTCTTTCCGTCATAATTGAGTTTTCTCAAGGTACGTAGCCTACGTGGATGACCATTTGCCTCCAGGCATACGTATGTAGACATAGTCTGGGCTACATTAAAGATGGCGAGGAGCGGTTATTTTATTGACTAGATACCAACAAGTTATTATGACACTAACGCGGGATAAAACACATTTTTCAGACCAAAATTTACGTAAATGTAATCTTGGCAAATAAATTTCAGTGCGCCTTAATGATCATGTTTTTCCTTACTCCAAATAAAAACAAAAGATTCTTCGCCAATGTCTAGGCTGCCATCGAATTGAATGAGCTTTTCACAAGTAAATAGCGTCCATTTCCAGACACGTCACGTCTTTATCTGCCTAGGCTTTTCCCAACTATGTTGGCGTTGGCTTCCAGTCGATCCGGATGCAGCTGAATACCAGTATTTTACGTGGAGCGACAGCTGACATCCACAACCCAGTTCCTGTAATATGATAGCCCTTCGTCAGGCTGGTTGTCCGACTTTCTGGTTTCTGACCCCCCTTAATGACAGTCAGAGATCCACGAATGGCAGCCGAGACCAAAGATTTAACGTGCTTTCCGAGGCACGGAGGGGTCTTGGTATGTAAAGATGGTCACCCATCCACGGGCCAACCGCGGCAAGCATAACCTATGCTCGTATCACGGCACCTACTACCTACTAGTATTTACAATAGCACAAATAGTCGCAACTAGCGTGGGTTATGCGCTCCACGACAGGTTTAAGTCTTGGCTCTAATGACGCAGTTACGGATTCATTCCGCAAGGTCGAGGACGTGAGATCTCTTCCTACTACATTTTATCTAAGTACAGTTTGTTTTTCCTTACATGTCTTATTTGGTAAACAAACAAGGCAAGAAAATGAGGAGTTTTGCATTATTTTGGTTAGGTGTATGAAAGTAAGAGACATATTATACGGAATTACATTGAGATATAGATGTTTAAAATTAATAGCATTATCATCATCATCTGCATAGAGTTTTCCCAACTAAGTATGCTGGAGTCGGCTTCCATTCTAACTGGATGAAGCTGAAAACCAGAGTGATGTACAGATGCCAGTACATCGAGCTACCCCAATCTGTAATTTTTTTAAATAGATTTTCATCGTTATTACAAGCATAAAGTTCATGTTCAATTGGGAAAATTTGACAGTTTTGGGCAGCTTGATGTGCTGGCGTCTATACATGGAACGAGCTTAGTAAAAAATGTAACCATCTTAAAATCAAGATCTCCAACGTACTATTAGTTAACTAAATAGGTAACTCAATACTCAATTCTTTAATGGGGAAGCGGCAGGGTAGCCCGCGAATATTTCATGAAAAAGTCCTTCAATTGGGTTTAACTATATGAACTTAGAGGCTAAGGGTCTGTAAAGCCATATTTACAGCAGTGGTGGCCCAGTGGTAACGGCCGCGGCTTACGAGTTGTAGGTGCAAAGCCATATTTTTACGGTCGCGAAACATATTTTAATCAACATACAACCTGGCAGTAACCTAAAAATTTTAATTTCGGGAATTAGTATAATAATTAAACTAATTCCCGAAATTAAAATTTTCTGATACTGTAATAATGTGTAGTGCGTGAATTTGCATGTATTGTCCTGTCAGTGGCGACAGAAAGTACAAATTTGAAATCAAAAAGGGACTTCTCACTGGAGCGGCTACTGTGAAGCGAGAATGTGCGAAGATGACAATGATGCGTAAGTGGTACCAATCACGGACGATGCACGCGAGGGGCGCATCGCCGCCGTGCCATTATTGTGTCCTCAGTGTCCCTCTCATTAGACGGGAATCGAGTCGGCGGAAACCTTTTATAAACGTACATATTGGAACGGTACTTATAAGACAGTTCTCATACTCGTGGGATTCTACTAGGCTTCTATTTCCGTGTTGGTCGGACAAAGTTTGAACAGAAAGTCCGTTAGAATTCTGAATTTTGTCTGACTGAGTAGAAATGTATTACCTGGTCCAGGTGGTCAGTGTAAAATAAATTTACCTAGATCTTTGTCAGTTACAGATAGGTACGCACTGGCAATACGGACCAGCGCGGTAATTGCGTAAAACATTAGCCGTAGGAATGGGTTTCTTTTCGACAGGTCACTAATATTTATTGCGTTATTTACGTTGTCGAGCACACACATTTTTGGAACATAGGCATTCTTACCTAACATAGATATTCACACCTATGTTCCAAAACATGCTTCAGCAATGGTTTAGTCATTTTCTTGGATAGAAACTACCTATACAGCTTGGCAATCTCCACCTAACATCGCCGCGGAATAATAATAAAGCCTCTTTAGTCTTCAATAAAAAATTAACAAAATTGAAGCGATAGGACCCCTCTTTGGGCAAAAGATCTCCTCCCTTTATACCCACTCTTTTCTGTCGGCTGGTGCAGGCCAATTTCGACCCGCTAGCATAATGATACCATAGCCGAATTGAGTAAGACGGTAAATATAAATTTCCTAATTATAATTTTCACGGGAACAGGGACGTCGCGTTTGCTCCGCTGGTTGGCTGAACTCCAGTTTTATATTTAAACGAACTAGAAGCCACTGACATTTTATGAAGGAGATTTTGAAACTTTTCGAATTGTGCCATAGTCATAATGGCTTAGTTGCATTTAGAGTTTTTACTGTGCAACTGAACATTCATTCGTAGGCTGGTTATGCAACTACCTGCGCTGATGAGTGCGTCGTTGGAAGTATGATGCGGTGGCTTCATAGTAATATCGATGAAGCTATTACGGTAGATAAGAATCACTGTGATATGTGACGTCACTGCTCGTGACATGGACTCTGTTATATGCATTATCGTATAACGAATCGAATTTGATAACTCGTATTGAGCACATCTAACAACTACTCGGTGCAGATTTCTGTCCTGAATAGGTACTTGTATATGCAACTCGTTTTGTACTGCACAAGTAACATGAAGTACAAGTGTAGGTAATCTATACTGTAATCTACAGTACAAGGGGAACGTACAACTAAATTGCAAATGCTCTATAGGCTATCTACTCAAGTAATCTTTTAACAAAATATTTTCTCTTCTAATAATATATGATTTATCGACCGTTTTTATAAACATGAAAGCCATTCCTGATCCCACTCCCCTAAAAAATAAATTCCTTGCCGGAGTAGGTACTCATTAGATGGCAAAATATTAATTTGGTTACTATGGTAATAATTTAAGCTGGTGCCTTATTTGAAGCCAGTTTGTGGAGCTTATTAAATCATTTCCTATGAATTGTGTTGTTAAAACATATATCTTGTTGGTATAAAATAAAAAATAGATTAAGAAATCTAAAAAACACGCTTTAAAAACTAAATTATTATTTTCTATTTTTTAGTTCTGCTAACTACAAAAGCGTGTTTTTTTTAACATTATTGAACAAATTTATAAAATTATATAATTGCGGTACTTAATACAAACTTTATATTAGCTTACTTGCAAAGAACGAATCTTTATATTTATGTGTATAAATGTACCTACCTACTTACCTACCTGAATAAAAGATTATTATGTAACCCTCTGTGCGTGAGTGCGACTCGCACTGAAATTATTGAATTGCCATCGATTCTCGATAAGTCTACAAATTTTAAATGAAATTGACCGTTTGTAGGTCAAAATCAAATCCAAAGGAGTTGGTTACAAACACGATTACAAGCAAATATACAGGTGAAGCTAATAAAAGCGTGTTCATTAGTTAGAATATTAGAAAAATACTTAACTGTGGAAAAATGCGGACGAGAATCAGCGAGGATGCGAGCAACGTAGATGTAGGTATATTTCCATATGAATGCTGTAGGTATGCGTGGCTAAGAAATAACAGCTGCACGGTCTATCGAAGGTTACTGCACGCTCACCGAGCGTGGTCCGTGAATGGGTGATCATCCAGTGATGGATAGTCACCTATCCACCAACCGCCGTAACCAACAGAAATCGACAGTCGTTACGGGTCGTCAGAAGTCCGAAAGTCTGACAACTAGTCTTACCAAGGAGGTATTACCCAGTAATTGAGTTATGGAGCCTGAATATGTAGTTGCTCCATGTAAAATATGTATCTAGCATCATCCGCTTGGACTGGCTTCTGACCCTTCTGGGAAAAGGCTAGGTAGATGGATAATGATGTGAACATGTGGTGAACTGCGTTAGTTTCTTCATTTTTTATAACTGATGATTAGCGACTGTTTAACTACATTTTTGGCGAATTTATTTTAATTTTGCATTGTATGTTGCAGGTTTTACATTATGTGTTCCCATGACTACATAATAGCCCTAGAAATGAAAACATCAGGTAAGTTTATTTTCAGGAGGCCATTTCCATTGTTGTTTAAGTCTCCTACTCTTATAGCCATTCACGTTAACACTCAAAACTTTCCTCATGGAGAAAGTCTTGAACAATAAACTAAGAACAGTGAATTATCATTAAGAGCCTGCAGCAGTCCACTGTTGGACATAGGCCTCCATTACACGCCATTCAATTCGATTGTCGGCAACTTTCATCCAGCTACTACTAATCACCATGCTTACTTGCTTACTTAGCCAGATCGTCGCTCCTTCAAGCCTGAGGGTGTCCCACCTTACATTTGCCGATTCGTAGCCTCCACTCAAGGACACGTCTACCCCAACGGTCAATCGTTCTATGGCTAATATGGCAGGCCCATTGTCAATTCAGCTTGCTTATTCTGTAAGGTATGAAGAGAGTTAGCCATGAGAATAATCATGATCGAGATGAAAAATAAGTCTTTAAAACACGAACGCAAAATAGGAAACGCTGGTTCATTATTTTGATAAATATTTATTAATAAGCAGCTTAGTTTTACAATCAGCAGCAGCTTGTCACCAATCCTCAGGCACGCAGGAAGTGGCTATGATTATTTATTTTGTATACGTACCTACGATAAATTAAATTATTTATACCACATTCATAAGACTAATTAATGCCGCTGGGACCCTCTCTTCCAGCTTCATGTCGTGAATTCGAACATTAAAAAATATTAATTTCACTAATACCTTCTTACTACTATTATGTCTATGTATGATTTTTTTTATTCATCCCCTAGAGCAGGGATGGCGAACCAATGGCACGCGCGCCTTTGGTGGTACGTTACAATAAAATTTGGGCGCGGCAGCTTAAGTCATAGTAACAAACAGATATCTGAGCGTGAATTTCATCCACCTATGCGTTAGTCGTTATTTTCAAAAACACATTATTATTCCAGTTCAGCTTACATTCGTGAGCAGAAGTTGCACTTATTTATTCTTTCATGGTGAAAGCATTTAGTTTTTCCAGTAGTCACTAAGTCAAGATTGTTTGTTTAAATATTTAAAAAATTGGCACGCCATCCCTGCCCTAGAGGCTTTAAATTGGAGATAAAAGATTTCATTTCAGAAGTTGAAAAGATAGTACCTTCTTCGTCTTATGTTTTGATAAAAAAGGAGATTTCCAGCACCTTCTTCGACGAACGGAAGGATCGTTATGTAGTTTTTAAAAAGTCTTCTTTTTCCCTTGAAAATTTTCGAGCCTTGATTATGTTTGTCACTAGTGTGCGGCTTACTACCATCGAGCCTCTACATATGTTACCATCAGTGTCCGGGTAACTGCCACCAAGCCTCCACACATGTTACCACCGGTGAGCGGGTTACTGCCGCCAAGCGTCCGCATATGGATTCTTTATCGCCTGTCAAATACATGCACGTGAAAAAGAAATTGCTTTTTAATTTGATTACGAGACGTGATGTAAGTCGGTGACAACGCTTGCCAGATAGCCGTTCCGGTTTTTTCGATAAGTGGCTGAACCGCAGCACCCGTGTGCTGCCTTGCATGCAGGTTGGCAGATAATATAAACTGTTAACCATTACTTTTGAACAGAAAACAATTTCGAGCACAATGAGCTATAAGTTAATCAGGTATAAGTATATACCAAATTTTTTGTAGTCAGCATGAAATATACTTTGTAGTCTATGGGCAATTCGGGGCATAGACCGAAGGAGATGAAAACTCAGCTACTACATCATAAGATTATTCAACCACTCGAAAAAGTATTCTCCAAAGTAAAGCGAAGTAAGATTGTTCCCCGAAACAAGCCACCAACGATTGCGGTCAAAAACGAAATATAGAAGAACAAATTAAAAGTTTTCTCCCATTTGCCTTGAAGCACATGTCATATGGAAAGTGACAAATTATTAACTATTAAACTTATGATGGATCTTGATTTGTACAACAATAGGTCCATACCTACCATAGATGGCCTGAGAAATATACATACACAGACAACAATTCATTTAATTCATCAATTAATGTGTAGTCACAAAACATAGTACCTACACATTGGGCAATTAATTGTACAAATATTATAAGGTCAAAAATTAGCGAACCGATTTTCATACTGTTTTCAGCAATGAACGGAGAGAATCATGATGAAGGTTGAAGTGTATAATTAACTAACGTTTCGTGTAAAGTGACTGAAATATGACGTTGCTTGTTAAAGATGTCGGAAGAAGTCATGCCGACTGGGAGTTTTACTGGCGTACGTCGCGTAAACCATTAAACCAATAAACTTCCCGTGGGATATGTTTCGACAATCACGCGGGCGAAACCGGGACCAAAAGTTAGTACACTAATATAGAACAGAAATTGTAGACAGTGAAATTAATTCTTGTCGATGCAGCTATACCTATATCTTTTTGACGCTGACTGTACTGTATACGTGTTCCTTACCTACTATCAACCTACGCAGTTTCGGGAGCTAAATGGCTACAACTGTCTTCGATTGACTCAATTTATCATTTTGCTCATAGCGACGTGAGTACTAGTAATAATTGTCCCGACTCCCACACTTTAGCAAAGGCGTTCCCAGCCGTCGCATCCCGATAGTCAGGGAATATCACCTGTTGACGTAATTTGACATATGATTTTGTCAGGTAATCTGTGCCGTTATAATCAAACTGAGTCTACGAAACTTCGTAGAGTAGACAGATAATATGTTTATGGAGTGTGAGTATTTCTGGGCCACTATCAGTGTTGTAACTTTATTTTTGAACTAGCTTCTGCCCTCTACTTAGTTCGCGTCAAGTTTCTTGTTCCCCTGACCCACCCTGTCGCATCCCATCACTTGTTCGAGCTTTTACTTCGTTTTCGCGTACCATACTTTCTGACTTTTTTTCTTTTAACTCAGTTCCTATGGATGTGTTAAGTAGCCTATAGCCTCTCTCAAGAATTGGGCTGTCAATTGCAAAAATTATGTTTCAAATCCAACTGGCAGTTCCAAAGATTAGCGAGTACAACACACAAACAAACTCTTCTGGTTGATTATTACAATTAATGTAAACAAATGTGGTGCCGGACGCAAAAATAGTAAAAATAGCACCATCCCATTTCTTCCCGTGGGTGTCGTAGAAGGCGACTAAGGGACTTACTAGAGAATGGGCAGCAGCGTTCTTTGTGCATTTGACCACCATACTGCGATCGCCAACCTGCCTACCAAGCGTGGCGATTACGGCAAATCCCCTATGCCCAGCTGTGGTGCTTAAGTACCGCAGTGGACGTCTTTCGGCTGAAATGATGACGATGATGAAGATGAAGCAAATGGAGCACACAAAAGACGGGTATATAATAATATGCCTGTTTATTAAAATGTAATCTTTAAATACTTCATGATGTTACATCATGAATACCTATTGTCGTACCGCTATAAACAACTGTTACCAAGTATCTTACACGAACCAAACCGGTCATGATTTGGTTTTTTGTTCCTCTCGTTGTTGACCTTACCATAAATCTTCATAGTTCTAAGTAGGTACATATCTGTTAAGCATTGCCCTTAATGACATAACCTAGCAAGGACTCAACAAGTATGTGGTACAAGAGATGGTTACATTCTTGACGAGCAAATATTTCGTGCATAATTTCGGGGTTAGGCGCCTAATAAAAATTTCCTTCAAAATGTATTTACTCGATTTATATAAGAAAAGGCAAATGTTTACGAAAAAGAACCTATATCTGTATGTAATGTTGCAGTAAATTGAATGTTTGATTAAAGAGAATATCCAATCCAATGTTTACTAAACATTCCAATGTTTTACCCACCATAATAAAAAACTTAGAAAACCAGAGCACAAAGTGCCAATAAATCTTTAATTGCAAATGTTGTTTTGCCATATTCTCAACTGTAACGGTAACAGAGACCAACGGATCAGAAATCTGAAATTAGGGTTAGGTACCTAGCGCCTTAACGACCCGTTATTCGTAAGCGGAACCACCGCGCGTCATTAGAAACCCGCTTGAGCTGCGCTTGCGACACAATAGTCGCACAGCACAGATACGCATAGATTACATTTATTTATACGGCAGATGGGACACTCGTTCGTTTAACATGTTTCTATCATTTTTACTGATTTAATTAATGAATTGCGTGGAATTTAATTAGTGGAAAGTGGGTTGGAAGAGTGCGGCAACTGAAAATTACCGTCAGGCCAGGTCAGGACTTGTGCTGTTATTTTGGCATTGTCAGCATTGTTTTCTTACCGTTTTTCATAGTTTCCAGGTGTTTTTCTAGTAATGCCAATAAATTTCATTTTTCTTTATTTTTATTGTGGCTGTTATCGACCTACAAAGATGGATAGTCCCTTTTCCCCATTAACTTTTGGCCAATAGGCATATAGGTATATTAGGGCCAACAAGAGTGAAGATATTCAGGTAGGATCGTTTTGGCCCTGTTCAGCACTTCAGACGAACTTGCTAAAGCCGCTACCAAAATCTAGACACCAGGAACATAATGAGCTGCACCCGAATTCTGTATCACTCTGTCTATCACAATCTGAATCATTTTGAATGAATGAATGAAATGAATTGAACCTAATGCATTGCTTCGAAAAATTTGTCTACCCTTTCGGGGTAGACAAATTTTTCGTAATGAACGCAATTAATGTTGTTAAACCATCAAAATGAAAGCGATTCTTACTGTTTATGTGTTATGCAATTACCCCACTGGTCTTATAAGGTACGAGCCGATTGGGACGGCTACTAATTGCAATATATTTTTTTTTTCTGAATTTTTGCCAATAACTACGTATCATCTTCATCATTTCAGCCGAAAGACGTCCACTGCTGGACACAGGCAAGCACCGCCTTTTCAACCGGGTCTGTTCTTCTCGCATCCAGCAATTTCTGCGGCCTTCACCAGGTTATCGGTCCTTCTTCTGGGAGGCCTTCCAACGCTACGTCTTCCAGTAAGCGGTCGCCACTCCAGAACCTCTGGCCCCATCGGCCATCTGTTCTGCGAGAAATGTGGCCTGCCCTCTGCCACTTAAGTTTGGCAATTCTTCGGGCTATTTGATAATTACGTATAACTATTAGTTAAATATTCAATTAGAGTTCATTCACCATTTATTTTCAAATAATTTCAGTTAGTATCTATTTTAGTTAGGTAAAGTCTAGCTTTTAATTACAGCACTTCAAATTTAATTGGGGAATTACATTTGCAGTTGTAATATTAGCCTAAAAACGAGTTAGGTAGAATTGTAAATTGCAAGACAGAAAACTACCGGAGCCGGATTTTATATATAAAATAGAATTAGAGATAAAACTAATATATATCTAATTATATTTTAGAAATGATCAGGGTTTTTAAGCTTTTGTCGCGAGTCGCTAACTATAGTTAATAGTAGTTTTAAAGTCAGCTAAAAACTTTGCGATGACGAATCCCGGCCCGTCTGCCCAGAGTACCAAGTGATTATGGCAAATTCCGATTTATCCGTTCATTGTTACGGTTATTGGGGTCTTCCATGTTGAGAAAAGGATTAAAACCAGATGCAACATATTGAAAGGTAGTGTTGTTTCTAACATAAGTCGCACTGGCCAGTCGAAGGTAAAGCATCAGACCATCCATACTATGCCCTGAAAACATCTTAAGAGCATTAATCCCACGCGGGCTGGCAATGGTGCATTTATAGCGTTTTTCGTGATTATTTCATTAAATACATTAAAAGTTAACATTTTTTCAGCCAAGCACAAGATCGTTTGTTTTGGTATTTACTTATAAAAGTCGACATACCGTAAATTATTTTCTATTTGCATTACTTACGATTACATGTTTTTAATTAAAGAGTGAATGTTAATCATTATTATAAATACCAACGATCTAGTGCTTGGTTGAAAAAAAAAAGTACTTTTGTTTGTATATAATGAAATAATCACGAAAAACTACTATAAATGCGTTGTTGCCAGCCCGCGTGGGATGCACGCGCTTAAGCCGTTTGTCCCGGATGCCATTCGTAGATCCGTCCGAAAGTCTGACTCAATATCATTAAGTTATAAACGGAAATGCGTGTCTCAGCTATAAGCTGATCTATAGCCTGCGTCTCTAGAAAGGTCGGCACATTTTTTCACAAGTGACTATGCAGTGAAAGTCAGTGAGCGGGCCTTTTTTGGCATTGCCAAATAACATGGTTTAGAATGGCGGCCTCTCGGTAACAGTCGCCGGAGTTATGTTGGGTTTCTTTTTCCAGTATCTGATTACTATTATGATTTGAATGACTTGGACTTAATTAATTCAGACTTAAATGTGCTAATTTTGTAGTGTTTGATGATGTTAAAGAAACCGCTGACGTGGAAACAATTAAGTTGATGATGGTCTATTTAATGAAACTGACAGGCAATAGGTAACAAGCGATGCTAAATCTGCTTTAATAAACAGTACCTTTCGTCAAATGTGACAGCTACGATGACAAATATGACACACTAGCTTTTGCCAGCGGCTTCGCCCGGGTGGAGGTCGAAAGTTATCCCACGTGAACATACTATCGGGATAAAAAGTAGCCTATGTGTTAATCCAGGTTATAAAGTATCTGTATGCCAAATTTCATCCAAATCCATTCAGTGGTTTTTGCGTGGTTGCACAAACATTCAAACATCTTCACAAAACTTTCACATTTGTAATGTTAGTAGGATTGTCAGTTAAATTCAAATTCAAAATATCCGTCAGTTTAATTCAGTTGAGATGATCTTTAATGGTTTGTAAGCTACGCTTATTCATTAACGCGTTACACTGTGTTAACAATTACACGTTACAGAGAAGTTTGGTACCAAAGAGTTAATAATTTAGGTATTGCGTGCTCAACGGTCGTGGACTCGTGGATCGTGCCAACCTTCCCATGCACATTTACAATTCACATAACGCCGCCGATGACGTAGATCATTAATAGTTCGTTATGTATGTTACTGTACTGTTGGGAGTCGGACCGCTCGGCTGCCACCGGCGGCCTTTGGAATTTCGCGGATCTCCCGTCCTATTTCGACTTATTAAAAACCTGAGGTCATCTCGTTCTGACACGTTTCACCTCCAAAATGCTATTCGGCTCCAGACAGGGCCGAACTTGTTGGGCAGGTTTCTAAAAATAGCGGAAATGGCCGATTTTTTGAGAATGGCCTATGGTCCACAGCGGCGGCACGGCTAAGTTAACCGCTTGTTCATTTTTGTTCGCGATATTCTTTCTAATATCGTTTGAATTTTACAACACAAGGGTATTGAGTCTTAGCGTTTCAAAAAATACTTTTTTCAATGTAGCCGTTTTTAATATGGCGTTGTTATACAATGTTTGATAAATAATTATTTATTTTTTAATTTCCTGCTAGCAACAACTAATTAGATAAGAGAAGGTAACGGTTTTGCTCGGTCAACCAATGTATTTTAGGTATAGGTATGGTTGATTATAAGTAGTGTTATTCATAAACATTTTCGCATTTTCGGTTGCATGAGAACTTAGAAATTACTGTAATGACTGAAGATGTAATTATTATGATATTACATGTGACGTTTGTATAAAAATTGATCTCATTAGTGTGGACAAAGAAGAACTTGCTGTCAAAATGTAAAAACTCACAGTTGATTGAGTAATATATATATTTTTGGGAAACTTTAATTCTAGGCACTTTAATTTCATGTCAGTACCTATGTTCATAATCTGGTTTATTGAAATACCACTGTGAAACTACACAGGAAAACGAATTCAGCAAAAAATAGCTGTAGGGTACCATCGCGTAGGTATTGCATTTTTCTATGAAACAGCAGTTTTTTTTGGTCAACCGATAAAACATTTTACGCTATACTCCATAGGTTTAGGTAGTTAAATAAAGGTAAACAAAAAAATCCACGTGACTCATAGATGCGAAACCTTTTATTTCAAATGTTAAGATCATATTATTTATAGTCATATAATCATAGGATCTTTTCGGAATCTGAATCAAAATCTGATGAACTATCTATCACATTAATAATAAATCGTTCCGTTGTATCATCAATTATTTTCCTAGCTATAATAACTCAATTTAACAAAATCGAAACGCACTCGCAAAATCGTAAATGTCGATTGTTGTGAGCACTGTCAATGTCTGGTTAACCGACTAAACATAATACCTGCCACTTCAGTTGCCATACTACATCACATGCAGTTTTACTTTTCAATTTAGCAAATTCGTTGTATTTTCTAAAAGGTTTAACCTGTAATTTTGGGCTCTTTACAATAGGCAGATTACAAAATATTATATTATTGTAAATAAACTAACAAAAAAATTGTGCTCAAGTAGTTACATCTAGGAAAAGTAGTTCACGAATAAATGATAAGTTTATTATTTATTAGTAAAAGATGAAACTATCGTATAAATCTAAAATAAATATGATTTTGTTACACCGTATTTTTAAACAAGAAAGTGTCAAATAGAAAGAACCCTTTTTACGATTTGTTTACCTTTATTTAACTACCTAAACCTATGCAGTATAGGTCTATTCATATTCTGAATTTATGATTAGGTATGTGGCTACAGTTTGCGCACTGGTTATTTTTTTCCTGTGTATGTATAACACACACCTCTTGACCCTTGGCTAATACAGTATTGGCTATTATAGTTTTGGGTTCGGTAAGTTTAACTTTAATTCAATCAAGTTGATTGATATACATTTACATACATTATGTTTACTTTATTATATTTTTATAAAAACATTAGAAAAAAAAAACATAAAAAGTAATGGCTCATCAGTATCAGGGTGCTACCGGCAGCTTGGACCCCTGACGCCCTGGCTCCAGAGTGAGGAACCTCGTCACTATGCATGCCGTGTCCAGAGGGCTAAATGCGTAACACACTAACAGTAAAAATGGCTTTCATTTCGACAGTTCAACAACATCATTGCGTTACTTATTTACTTTGTTGAAAAAACAAATTTTTCGAACACATGAAGAAATGGGTTACCAATACCCTCCCAAATTATTAAGTTTCCGATTGATAGTGTACGTGTTACGTAATTAGGTTGCAGGAGTACTGCTTCCTGAATCAAACCCTTGATCCGGCCGCGCAGTTAGAGCCTCCTGAGGTGTTTACGCATTTATTATTGAAACTAGCTGTGTCCGCGGCTTCGCCCACGAGGATGTTGGAAGTTATCCCACTGGAACGTGGTACCACGTGACACAAAAAGTAGCATATTCTACTCCTTACGACATCTGCTTTATTATGCCAGCGAAAGTCTCCTCAAAATCAGTTCGAGCGTTTCGGAGATTAGCCGGAACAAACAGACAAACAGAGAGAGATTTTGAAAATAGTTTCTTTGTTATAAGTAGTTACTGTATATAGTTTCATTTACATAAAGTTAAAAGCTGTTATTTTGACGTTACAAACACAAATCAATTTTATTGATTTATTATGTAGTGAAGTTTGAAGACATTTGTAACCTAATACTTAAAAAGTAACAAATAATCGGTTAGACTAATTTAGACGGGTACACGTAAAGAAAAGCTTTGAACTAAATTTTAGGATACATTTCAGAAGAAATTTCATTCAAGCAAAAGCGTTTTACTACGTTTAACATAATCTAAGTTTAAGTGACATTAACAGAAGAGCTGTGCAAGTAACATGGTAAGTTGTTGACTAAACTACATACAGTTTAGTCAATAACTTACCATGTTACTTGCACAGCTAAGTTTTAATTTTTTAATGGGTATATTCCTACTACTTAAGTAGGTACATCCTATTCAATTTCAATACCCATTTTTGAAGTGTATAATTGTCGTAATTAACGTATGGTTCAAGAGTCACTGGTTGCTCAAATTTCCTTTTAATGTTTTTATATTCTAATATTTACATAATGTATACGCACTATTTATTGAAATACAGGAGAAAATAATGATTATTATTTATTTATTTTCACTCCAAGTCACAAACATCAGTGTAGCCCTGGATTTTATACTAGGAGTTCCTCTATCACAAGTGATAGTTGTCAGGAAGGGGTGCGAACTCGTTGGCACACTAGAACCATAGACAAGCGTTTTGTCGCCGGAAGAGTAGACAAAAATGACGTTTCCATATAGATAGTTTTTCACTGAGAAATGTAGACAAAAGATTTCTATTTTACAGTAGAGTAGAAATAGAAAGCGTCATGCTAAGCCTGCTGAGGGCCATAATCTGCCTGTAATGTTCCCACTGCTGGAACACAGGCCTCCTCTCTGTGAGAGTGTGGATTTGTGCCCGGTTGGTGGCAATAGGCTCGCCCCCTATTACATGGGACATCAACATAATTAGCGAATTGTGGGTATAATGGTACACCCACATTTCGCTAGTCCATATTTCGCTTCGGTCACCAAGGTGTGAATAATATAACATATTTATTAAATAAAAATCGTCAACTTCAACAATTAAAAGAAAAAGGCAGTAGCGGATTTAGGTTTGGTGGCGCTGTAGGCCCAAGACGATATGGCGCATTTTTACTTTCGTAACTTTAAGGCTAAAAATAAAAATACTTTTTAAAATCTTTTTGTCAGATATTTCGGATTTTAGTAGGTACTAGTTCCTGATTAATTATTTTAACAAAGACATTCTACCCTTGAAATGGAACTATGTTTAGATTGTAAGAGCGCAAGAAAAGAAACTTTAAAATTTGGTCTTACCGTTTACAGAAAACCGAATCGATTTTTAATTTTAGTCGTCTTAAAAATTTTGGCACCCCTCAAAATTTGCCGTCCTAGGCCCGGGCCTCACAGGCCTAAGCCTAAATCCGCTACTGGAAAAAGGCGAGGGAAGACCCTGCCTGGCTGCCGGGCCTGTCTTCCCTCTGATATAGTCTGTCTGTGTTAAGGCTATGACCACACTGGAGCGACGAGACATTATGACACGACTAGCTTATCTCTAGTACATTTTCTGTGAAGACGAACTCTAGAGCGGCAGATTTATCAACAGCGTACAGCAGTCAACTGCTGGACTCTGTAATCGCACGCCATTCAACTCGATTCCAGCTGCTACCAGCCACCCTGCGATGAACGTCGCTCCAACTAGCCTTAGGGCGTCTTACCTTGCGTTTGCGGTATCTACTCGAGAAGACTTCTACCCCTACGTTCATCGGTGCTACAGCTACTATGGCCGGCCCATTGCCATTTACGCTTGCTTAGGTCTTCTGTGAGATATGTCGAAGGGGAATCGCAATGTCTCAAAGTCGCTGTGCCACGTCTCATGTCAGATGTCACCCCATTACGTCTGAGACAGCGGGATTCCTTTTAAAAGCGTGTCTTGCCTGACTGTAGAGTCGCGCGTCACTTTATAAACATTGTTGTTTCGCAAAGACGTGCTTGTGTAGTCCAGTCTTTATTTTATTTTATCAAGCTCGTGTGTCGGTGTTCCAGACCAATGGTCTGATATCCCTTGCTGTTCATTGGCTGTGAACAGATAGTTCTCTGGTTTGCCACTACATTAATGATTAATTTAGCGAACTACAAATGAGTAAATGTGGTTTTGGAAACAACCGCTTAATAAGGCTGTTCCCAATAAACATACGAATACAGATACCTATTGTAGATATTTTTTTACCTTTTTATATTTAATACGATTGGTTTGGGCTCTTTTAATTTACAACATAAAAAATACTTTTAGAAGTAAGTAAATCCATTTAAATCGTATTTCATACGTAGATTCTCTGTAAAAAAAACGTTGTACCCCTTTTTACAAAAATTACGCGAACGGAGGAGTATGAAATTTGGCACAGTTAACGTTTATATGGAGCCGGATTGCAGCAAGCAATTTTTTTTATAGTCGAATTTCGACCACTGGGCTACTCACACTAGTAGGAATACTACTACTAGTAGGTACTAACACTAGTGGGAAGGCAACCTTATTTATATGTCAGATTCGCTTATTTATATACACATATAAATAAGTGAATCTGACATATAAATAATCTTGCCTTCAAATTCAAAGTAAATAAAACGCGTTTTGTTTTCAACTGGCAGCACCCAGCTCAATAAAGGCTTTGACGTTAAAGTTATTGCCATGTTACCTAATATGTTAATCAGAATGGCGTCGGAGGCGTTGGAGACATCCGTTTCCGTTCCAATAGTTTCACATAAAAACAATAAAACCACTCTTTGATTTCACACTCGCTTTATAAAGACATAAAGTGAGGAGTCCTGGGTTTGCACAAGTTTTCTATAGCAGCCAATAGTATGGTCCGAGTTTTGATTGTATCAGGATTATAGTTCACAAACAGTCCACGGTTTCCTAGATAAGCGGTAACCGCCACGTAACGGCCGAGAAAATGATGGCAGCGGGGTTTGACGGTGTCAATTAACGTTCTCTAGGAAAACACACCAACTTACTCTTTTGAATAACGTTTCAGTGACGTCAATCGTCGGTAAATTGTACACGCTTTGTGGCAGCCGCCGCTTTTCTTTACCTATAGATGTCCTTTATGTTTTAAGGAAACTCCTGAGAATTTTTATGTTTGTAGACTTTGATACTGAGGTTTTGTAATATGAGGCCGTTTCCTATTTTTATTCCGATTTCAGTGATTTACTTACCTGATTTTACAGTTAAAATAGTGCATTTCCATAAGTTTTAATGCTGAGTGAGTTTCATTTTAATTATGATCTATCGAATGAGTTACTTTTTTATTTGAATTTTAATGCAACATTTATGTTATTTTGAAATATTATTTACTGCCAATTCTTTTTTTGTCGGGTAATCGATTGATCTTGAACTGAAATTTATTTCTGTTGTTTTAATTATATGAACGAGAGTTCTGAGTGGCTGAAATCTACTGAAATCTACAGTCTACAAGTGATTTTCCCATGGTACATCATCCTACCATGAAATGTTGTCGCATGCCAGGGAAGTAGCAAAGGCGTAGGCACAGTGGGTGGAAAAATACTGTCAATTATGATGAGGATGAGGAGAAGCTGTTAAAGTAATCGAATCGTGATCTGTTTGATACTCAACCTATCCTGACATTGAATGAAAAAGGCTGAAAACTAAACAAAAGTAAGCTAGAATTGATATATTTGAATAACGACTGCCTCGTTTTTTTTTTGGGTGGGAATCATCAAATGATTTCTCCCGCTCAGGGTGGAGCAGGAGGGCGTGTCAGACTTTTACTGACTAAAACCCACCCTTGTTCCCAGTTGCTTGTGTGCTAGGGGCCGCGATATCTCTTTCGAATAACCCGCAGCACGACTGCCTCGTTGATGTAGTGTTCGCAAGCGGTACAGCTGAGCGTGAGATACTGTGTTGTATTCCCAGGTCGGGCAGTGTTATTGGGTTTTTCTGTCTGTAATTTTTCAGTACCAGCCCGGAGTCTGAAGTTGTATCCGGTTGATGGCAATAGGCTTGCCCCTATTACATTGGACTGAAATAAAACTGACGAAATGTGGTGTTTCCCTTCGTGGGAAACAAGCAGTGATGTTATGTTGATCTAATAAATAACTACTGTTGCTTTTTAAAGCATATTAAAATGCGCCCTTGTCTACGTGAACAGCATCGGGCTAGTATTTCATTTAGCTAAGGGCAATCACTTCCGAAGCACGAGTTCAATTTATCGGCATCACGCTAGGTCGCGTCGAATGTATGGCTTGATTGGTCCATGATTGATACACGACGCCTTGTGACAAACATTTGACGAATTCATGTTCAATCATGTCATTTGTTATCTATTTATGGGTGATTCCTATAATTTACGGGCAGTTGTAAGTTAAAATTAAGACTCTTGGAACCGACATAAACTCTATCTTAATAGAGACATACATTACAACCCACTAGAGCAGTGGTTAAACGGTCTCGAGTTGCGAGTTGCGAGTAGGTCGTGGGTTCGGACCCAGATAGGTGCTTTACTTTTTGCAAATTATTTTATCACCACTGCTCTCAAAACGGTGAAAGAAAATATCGTGAGGAAACCGGTCCTAGAAAAATGTCCTAGAACCAAAAATTTTTAGTCATGTGAAATCTAATAAACCGGCCTTGAGCCCGCGTGGTGGACACTACATACATTTTGACCGCGTAGGTATTGCACTTTTCTATGAAACAGCTGATTTTTTTTTTTGTAAAACCGACGTAATTTTTTTGCATTGCGGGGCTCTTGAATGATATGCAGCGGAAATTTAGTACGCAGAGGGTTTCGGGGGCGATAAATCGATCTAGCTAGGTTTCATTTTTAGAAAACGAAAAAAAAAAATACCGAGTCAAGCTCGGTCATCCAGATATTTTTATTTAACTGTTATTTACCTCTGTGGATATTTTATAATTTTGGGAATGTGCCAACGGTGTAGACGTTGTAGACTGTAGATTTGTAGATTTGTATACACTGTAGATTTGTAGACCATTTTAACTTGACTAGCTTTGGTCGAGGCTTCGCCCGCGTGAAGGTCGGAAATTATCCCACGAGAACGTACTACCGGTATAAAAAGTATCCTATGAATCCTACCCAGGTTATAAACTATCTTTGTGGCAAATTTCACCTAACACGGTTCGGGCGTTTTTGTGTGATTCACACGCATCCAAACGTCTAAACATAAAAACTTTCACATTTATAATATTAGCAGGATCAAGTACCTGGTACTTGTTGACATACCTACACTGTGCTCCCACGCCTATTAACACTATTATTAGAAAATATAGTAAGATCCAATTAATTATTTTAAGAGAGTAACTGTGGAGTTCCTTGCCAGATTGTCTCCATTGGAAACGACCAATTGGAATCGTTCACGTGCATGTAGGTTTATGTGAAATAAAAAACTATTAGAAAACCCTATCTATAGGTAGGTACCTACTACCTGTCTGGCAGAAAGTTGATTATCATGATAATGTTATAAGGATAAATCTTTGTTTATCATAGAAAAGGTAGAAACATAGGTACGTATAAAACAGATTTAGATTCATTACTTTTATCATACGACATGTGCACAATACAGATAAGACACATCTCCGGTTATCTGCAAAGTAAACCAAGAGACGGTAAACTTTGCATTATACATTCTGTGACGTTAGCGTAAATTACTCCGTACGTGTGCAAAGGTCAATTTGCAGTGTCAGTAGTAAACCCGTTCGCTGCCAGGGAACGGGTCCACGGCTGCCGCGGGCCCTCGGCAACACGTCACACGCTGCGGTTGAAGGGTTAACGCGAAGTCTACAAAATGCGACACTTTTCTACACTTCGAGAATTGGCGATCTTTAGGTTAGATGATATGCATTTACTGCATGACTTCAACATTTTATCAGACATATGCGACGGCCTTTGTCTGTTATAATGTGCTTCATCAGACGTGATGAAGCGCAGAAGTCATGCTGTATCTTTGTTTGTCCATATACACATCATTTTGGTCACACTTACTGACAAAATTTATAAATAACCTTGATCCCCTTTGGCCTTGAGGCCCTTTATCTATCTATTATATTAATACGTGAAGCTAAAACTTTGTGGGGTACAAAGTTTTAGCTTCACGTATTTTACGAAAATTACGCGGACGGAGGAGTATGAAATTAGTAAAGTTAAAGTTTGTATGGAGAACGAGTGCAGCAAATTAAGCAAAAAAATAAAAAAAATATTATGAAAATTTAAATTAATAATTGAATATTATTTATTAAATTAATTATGGTCGAATTTCGACCACTGGGCTACCAATATTAAATAGAAGTACTAGTAATGCGTAATTTGTTCTACAAGAATAATTATAATTAATCTGACTAACATAGTTTTAAGTACTATTTATTAACAAATTGTATGGAATGTAAATATATTCGGAATTCAAATGATTAACATAACCAGCCGCGGCTTTGCCCACGTGGATCGACGGAAATGGTTTCAGCCGTTTTTGAGTGATAAAGTAACAATCATCCAACAACAAACTGTACAAACTTTCACATTTATAATATTAGTAGGAGAAATGTATAAAACTATACTTTGCATTTCCTGTTTACAATGCAATAAACACAGCTCAGCGATGCTACACCGAGTGTCTAAACTTGGTGCTGGCGGTGACGTGCAGGGCAGATACGGTTATCGTTACCAATAAAATACCGGTAATATTACCAAAACATTTCGTTCAGTTCCGTTAACTATTTAACGTTAAAATTACCGTTAAATCATAGGATTTACCGGTTTTTAAATAGCGTTACTAATATCGTTACTTCGCTAAAATCTAAGAAGAAGCGACATTTTGTGCGATGTTGCCAATCCGAACCAAGCGCCTTGCGTTCTGCTCTTCTAAGCGGAGCGGCAACAACGCATGTTACGACGATCGGAAAGATACGAATTCGATAAGACTCGCGCTCGCGCATGTTTCATTTCATAATCATACGACACACATACATAGCGTCGCGTACGCCGAACGTACCTACGTCTACTGCCTTTGATTTATCAACTTGTTGTTTGTGTAAAAATACTTTTATGGGCCGAAAAAAGTTTCAACCTTTCAACTTAAACAGTATTATTATAACTATATTGTTACTTTTTAATTAGTCTCATGTCTTTATGTAGGCTGACCTCGCACCGTACGAAAATCCTATACAATGCTAGATCAGCTTATATTGGAAATGTATAACTTGATGTGTAGCCATGTGTACAGCTGACCATACATCTTGGTTATAATATTAAAACCTTTCTCATATCTAAAATAAAGGCGCTGTCAAGGTTAATATTATTGTATAAATAATCCAGAAACATGTGGGCGACTATACCTTTTTGGAGACAGGAATATCTGATTTTATAGAAACATTCGGTCGCAACTAGCTAGTTTGAGTAATTTTTTTCACTTTGAGTAACCCTGTTTATTATAAATTTCTGCAGCACAGAAACAATGGTGTCGATTCTCCTGTCACAAATGCCTAAAAATCAATCCAAATCAATAGACTAAAAATCACTAAAATTTTGTTAATTCCTGTCAAACGACGATTTTTCATTCTGAAATTGACTAAAGTGACACATTTTAACTCTATTTTAGTTTGACAGCATGGCACTGAGTTTTGTGAATTTGTTGAATTCAGTGAAAATGAACAATTTTGCTATTCTGAATTTGACGTTTTCAACCTTAAATTTTGATTGTCTAACTTAATCTAACTATTTTTAATTGCGATTAAAAAGGTGTGGAATAAAATTAGTTGTCATGAACAAAAAATCATACCAACACCTCGACATCAGGTGCAAAAACAGTACTGTATCTTTTTTTGTTTTCTTTTGCTTATATCTCGAAAATGGTGTATCCTTCCTATCGCAAAAATAATGGAAATTTCGACCCCCTGTATTAAACTCATACACCTTTAAAACTTAACATGTCGGTAATAATTTTACATATTTTCTATACACAAAGAGAAAAATTCCATATCAAACACGTCGATGCTGCCCCACCTGCGCACCTCCGGCTCTCAAAAATCACGGGGTAGGGCAAAATTACCACGTGGAATCGCGATTTTCAAATACGATTTTTGTTGTATCAAAATTATTTTTAAATTTACAGATTAATTTGCAGAATTGCTTTAGGATTATCATAGCCTACATTAAACAAACCTTAGTTAAGTTCGGTGTACAAGAAAATCGGCACCAATATTTACACGCCATTAGCGTTAGGTATATTATACATGGTTTCAGTTTTCACGTTGATGTCCCTGCCACCCAGTTTATTATAATTTTCTGCAGTACATAAACAATATTGTATCACGCTGAAGATAGCCGCACGTTCGGCGTGTATATAATATTCTTCCTGTGCACACACCGCAAGATGCTAGTCTCCCCACCGTCATAGTTAGAAATAGATAGACGTATAAATTAATGGTTTAAGAATTGTTACTTTTACCGATACTAATACTAGTAATTAGATAACGTTAACTGACTTTGGGTACCGGTATTATTATCTTTACTTTTTATCGTTAACATAACGGCGATTGGTAACGTTATAGAAAAATACCGGTAATTCTTACTTATGACTTACTTACATACTTGCGAGTAGGATCCCTGTGTACCAGCTCCATGTCATTGTCGACAATTGATTAGATTGTTAAAGCATAGCTCAGTTCGCTGTGCAAGCAATTTGTCCGGGGGCCATCCCAGGAGACATCAACATACTGGTTGTAGTGGTTGTACTGTAGCGGCGGGAACTAAATGAATTGGCAATTTGGAAAAAATATTACAGCTAGAAACAAACAAACAAATAATGAGAGAAAGAAAGAAAAATCGTTTATTTGCGGTAAACATGACGCAAAAAAAAAACAGGAACACACAAAAAAAAAAGGTTGAGGGAAACATGCGTCACATCCACGCAAAACGGCTATCGCTCAGCATTTTGCTGCGACCTATGCAAGACAGAGCCCCAGCGCTGGTTTTCAGCGACAGCCGGCTTTGACGTAATGACGTCGCCTGATGCATCAAACAATTAACATCGAACTTAAAGGGAATTAATTTATTTTAAGCCGTTGGTCCTGTGCACATTTGTGTACTATACCTATACATATGTATATCCCGCGCCGAAGGCAAGTCTCTGATAAGATTGGCCGCCATGGCCGAAAAATGGTCTGGAGGACTGTTATTATTAATACTAACCCATTGAAGGACACTAAACGAGACACAATAGAAGTTTTATTGTAATTAGGTACGACTCCCCCAGACTTTACAATAAAACTTTAATTAACGTCCCGCAAAGAATTGATTGAAAAGTTCTTTAAATATTTTCCGGATACGCGCCTCATTCCCCGAGTTCAGTTTTCCGTCTTCAACCAATCTAAACTATTTTAATAAAATACCTATGGAATATGGGATATCTAAAAAATGATCCTAATAATATTAGAGACGTAAAAAATTGTATATTTGGATATTTAGATGTTTGTTACTTAATCACGCAAAAACGGCTGAACGGATTTGGATGAAATTTGGCACACAGATTGTTTATAACCTAAATACACCGAACACATATAATACTACGATAATTTTCGATCTCCACGCGGGATCAGCCAAAAGTCAAAATGTAATAAGTCCTTATTACAATGTATAAAGTCTTTTTTTTTTTCTATAATGATTTTCTGTAGCGAGTTATTTCGTTTACATTATGAACTCCATGAGATCATTTCGGAGATCCGTGTATCGATTGTTAGCCGGGACACACTGTACAATCTAATTATCAAAGTACACAGAGAGGAGCTGGGAACCTATCAGTGCGGATTGAGGTTCCCTCAGGTCACCACTCAGTCAATACGCCATGAAATACATAAGGGGCAGATGACAGAAAAGATCTAATACGTTTTAATATTAAACATAATAGGAAATAAAGAAAAGACGCGATATAAATGAAACTTACTTAAGTATAATCTAACTTAACTAATTCCATGATCAGCTTAGATACTATGCCCATGCTGGGACACAGACCTCCTGCCTGTGATAGGGAATGAGCCATAATCCACCACGCGGGTCCATTCGGGTTGGTTAATGTGACATGTCTTCGAAATTTTCGGTTCTACGACAGGCCGGTTTCCTCACGATGTTTTCCTTCACCGTTTTGAGAATAAGTAGTGGTGATAAATTAAATACACAAAGTGCCTGCCCGAGTTTAGACTCAAACGAATATAGGTATGTATAATTATCTGTCTAAACTAATCTATCTAAACTTATTTATATTAATTAATAAGAGGTAAATCTAAGGTAATCTCTGGAAGTGCTGATCCGATTGAAAAAAAACTTCCATTGAAATAAAGTTTTACCCACTATTTTTATTGCTCTTGGATATTATTATGTTGACTTCCAAGCGGAAGAAGTCACGGGCAGAAGCTATTATTTCCTTCATTTCTTCTCAATTTATAACTTTAACTTTAGAATTTCAATAAGAAGAAACTGCTAAACATGACACACTTAACGTTGAAAATGACGTTATTATGTAATAAAGATGCGGCACAGGGGCACATACCTAATGTTATTTAGAATACATGATGTATACATTCTATCTCCCGTATATTCGCTGATGTCTTAATACAATTTCAGACATGTTTATGTATGTACAGTATGCAAACCACATCGTCTTGCTGTTGATATTGTTAGAGCGAGCGTGGAGAGTCTTCGTTATATTACCTAATGTTCTGATGAAGTTTAATAAAGACTCGCATCTCACCTCCCGGCCATACATAAAAGAGCGTTACTGAAAAAAAATCTTGGCAAATTACTCCGGAAATTATCTGATAGTATTAGGTTAGGTAAAACTGTGAAGCAGAGGCGGCTCGCTAGGTACTAGTTTTACGGCTTTCAAAACATCGAGGTCTTTTTATTAAATTAATATAAGATCAAAATTACTGTATTAAACACATAAGGATTCCAAAATAAAGTTTCTAAATATTCCTAAGCATCATGCATCGTTTAGAGTAGACGAACAACGCGGCTACACGGGAATACAAGGAAAGCTACTTCAATCTATACATATACTACTAAAAACTTATATTGAAGCTGAATTGTTCGTTTATTTGTTTGTTCAAACGCGCTAATCTCTAGAACTACTGGTTGGATTTGAAAAAATATATTTTCATTTGATAGCCCAGTTCTCGAGAAAGACTTGAGACGACAAGTTATTTAACATCACACTGGGATCTTTAGAGGCCAAACAAAAAGAAAAAACGTCAGAAAGAACGCTAAGCGAAAACGAAGTAAAAAGGCGGCCAGCGGAGCGCCGCGACGGACTGACTTGGCAGGCGATGCGATGCGACGGGCTGACTTGGCAAGCGATGCGATGCGACGGGCTGACTTGTCGGGCGCGCAAGAAATTTGACGCTGAAAAATACCTTTTCTGTTTTACGTCATGTCGAAACTTATACTAAATAAAAACAAAAATCTGCTGTTTTAAAGAAAAAGGCCATATCTACGCAGTCAAATCGCAATTTCTTTGAAGTTCGGAAATTGATGAAAGATGACTTCATTTTGACAGTTTTTGCTTTAAGAGAGATAACCTTGACCAAAATTGGCTTACCTAGACCCCAATGTATGTAGTCGGTAGGTTCCGAATCATGTACTGTGACAGTGCCCAAAGTGGAAAAGTGGCTATCGCACAAAAGACAAAAATAAAAATCGTCAAAGGACATTTTCACATAGGTACATCATTAATTATCGTTCGTTAGTAATCTTTTGTCAAAGATTTGGTTACTTCTCAGCTTTGTTTTGATCAGGCATCAAAGAGAGTTATTAAATCACACTGACATCTACGTTAGCTTTGAGTCAGCAATAAAACGTAAATGTAGCCTTTTTACACAAAACTTGTAATCTATCTACTATACTATCTACGCTAATAATAAAGCTAAGCACGTTATGCCCTTGGTTCCGGCTGTCGATCGTGGATTTTTGACAGTCTTTACGGGTCCTCAGAAGTCCGAAAGTCTGATAACCAGTCTTGCCAAAGGGTATCGTGTTACCCAGTAACTGGGTTGTGGAGGTCAGATAGGCAGTCGCTCCATGTAAAATACTGACATTCAGCTGCATCCGGTTAGACCGGAAGGCGACCCCAACACATTTGGGAAAAGGCTAGGCAGATGATAAGGATGATGACTAATAATAAAGCTCAGGACTTTCTTCGTTTGTTTGTTTGAACGCACTAATCTCTAGAACTCCAGTAAATTATGACATGCGATAATTTCTGACATACCTATATGCGGGCAAACCTAAGAACAGCTGGATAGAAATAAAAGTTTTGACTTTGACTTTATTTACTTATCACAGACGAATTCAGTGGAAGCCTAAAGTCTGAAATCAGGACCAGATATTACTTTACTACTACTATATACATTTGTCCCAATAGCTCGTTCCCATTTTCGACATCAACGCGGGCGAAACCGCGTGCACGGTTGATCTACAATACGATTATCGATTTTCTATCCATACCTACTAATATTTTAAATGCGAAAGTAGCTCTGTCTTAATTTTTACGCTTTTACTTCTAAATCGATTTATATGAGAGTTAGGACTTACTTTTATCCTGGTTTGGCAGTCCCATGGGATAATTTACGGACGTCCACTAACCCGCGGGTAAAGGTTAGTTATTAGGTATATAAGAGTTAATAGAAAATTCACAGTCGGTAGTGTACCTAGAAAATCGCCCACTTAAGCCTTTTTATGCAATTATCGATTTGTAGTGGTCGACGCGTTGTCGCGACTGCCTGGCGTCACGGTGCTGACGTCATGGCTTGCATAAAAGTTTGGCACTGTTGCCTACAAAGACAAACATACGATCAGATCCATTGCTATGGATTAGAGGGGATTAAACCTCGTTGAGAACATTTTGTGTTTGTATGGAGAAAAATAATGTTATTGTTGTAATTATGTCTCAAGGGTTTTTTTACAAAATGCAATACCTACACAATCAAAATGTATGGAGCAGCTGTTTGTTTTCTCTAAACTAACAAATAAAAAAATGTTTAATGATTTAACAACTGACTTACAGTTGCAACAAATTTACAGGGATTTACGCAAAAAAAAAAATACGAGTTTTCATGCAAAAAACATGTTTCCGTGGATTCTTAAAGTACTATTAGCAAAATATGTAGTTATATAATTTTCTCCGATCTCTTACGAGGGTGAATCAAAAAGTTCTTGGAATCAACATAAAATTGAAAAAGAAAATACTAAAATGTTTTATTTTTCTACATAATCTCCTTCAATGCATTTAGAATAACGCGTTTCTAACTTTCTAAATCGTTGCGATAAAAATATTTAGCTTGACTCTCGAAAAACTCCTCTACGGCAGGCATAACCGCATGCATCGTTGTCATGAAATTTAGTTCCACGAATATGCTCTTTTAAATTTGGGATTAATTGAAAATCACTACGGGCTAAGTTCCGGAGAATACGGTGGATGGTCAAGGAGATTCAAGCCAGCACATTGGCACAGTTGCGTTGAGCGCAACGTGCGATCAATGGGCATTATCGTGAAGACCGGCACGCCTATCTACAGTTTTCCTAGACGTTTTCGCTACCAAATGATATAATTAGGATTTCAGATATATTTCATGGTTGTTCTTTTGTCTTCCAAAATTAGATCTAATCCAGATTTTCAAACTTTTGATTGTTTTTCTTCCGTAACGGAAGTTGAAGGGGTGCCAGAACACGGGTCATCTTTACAGCTAAATCTACCTCTTTTAAATTCAGCCACCCAGTACGCCACCGCAGCATAGGGTATCTACATCCCCTAATGTCTTCTGAATGTGCAGAAAAATTTCTTAAGTGGACATTTTTTTCAGACAGAGATACTGGCTCCACTTCGTATTAACACCCGCTGGTGAGGAACTTCACAATTTTATAGCGTATAAATGTCTGTAAGTAAAACACTTTCGCAACATTTCATACTGTGCAAAAGCCTAGTTTTTGAGAAATAAAATCTGAAAGTTTCAGAAATTCAGCTTATTTACATATTAAAATCGATATTTTACGGCAGATTTTTTTTTTTTTTGGGTTTTGGCTTCACACGGTTTGTGCATTTAGCCAGTGTCAAGTAATTTTTCTTTTCAATAAAGTAAATGGCCCGATATCGGGCACGAAGTTACAAAACAGTCATAGTCGTCTTTAGTCAGTCAAGTCAAAGTTAAAGTTATTGTAAAGCGGTAGTAACTTTACAACAACCTAATAGGAGTTTTTGGGGGGAACACGAAAAGTCCACGTTAGTCACTTAGTTTCACCTTCACGACACTTGTGCACTCACACGTAACTAAATTGAATAATTCACTACCAAAATTATACAATTAAATTCGCTATTTCACTAAATTTCATGAAAATGAAAATTCGTGCGACATGTTCCAACGCGATCCCGCCAAAAACTCCTTTACCGCAGATAGTGTACGAATTTCTTCTCCTAGGTTGTTCCGTTTAACGTTCAGACAAAGTGACAGCGGATTTTAAAGGTTTTCAGTATAAATATTGTAAGTATTAAACTTTTGTTCTCTTTCAAAAAGCTGCTGCCGCCATGTACTGCATTATGAAGCAAAAATATAATTTATTATATGAAGAATAATAAAGCTTTATTTGTATTATTTGTACTCTTACAAGATCGTGGATAACGAAACGTAATCCAATGTAAGTTACAGTAACAGTTGTCATTCATCGTATGTATGTACACTCAGTCGAGAGCGTCTATCGTACTCTCGTTTGCAACTATGGACTTGGGGCACACCGACTCGGACAGGTTAGGTTAGAAGGGAATGGCAGGGTCTAGTGAGCGAGCGAAGCGAGCGAATAAAGACCCCGCTATCCTCTTCGTGGTTATTTTTTTTTTAAACCACGCAGAAGTTGGAACCCCACGAAGCTGGGCTCCGGCTACTTTACCTAACTCCATAGGTTTTGCACACTTTGGGGTTTTCAAATTTACCCTTAAAAGGTTCTACTCTCCCCAAAAAAATTGGTGCTATAAAAAGCGCCGGGTACTAATACGAAGTGCTTCCATAGCCATTGAGATAGACATAGACATAGCATATAAATCTCGATTTTTTTAAATGTTGCCACATTAGTAGAACGCATCAGGAGGAAGCGGTGGCGTGGAATATTTCCAATTTCAAATGATGCAGAATTGAAAGAAACCTGCCAGTCACATCACAAACTTTAATAAGGCAAAAAGGTTTTCTATCCACCCTGCATTTTTCATTACAATGCCGACGCTGCAGTCGGATCCGGACCGGACGTTGGCGGAATAACATTATTTATTTATAAAAATGGTACGTAGTTAAGTCTTATATATATTTATACCATGAAACTTATAAACGATTTTTTTTTCGCAGTTATGATAGCATCGTCGCTCATAGTAGTAAGTACACTAAAATGTATTAACTAAGGACTTTTTAAATTTGAATTATACTTTTAATATTTGAATAGGTACCTTCTGTTATGTGAGGCCATGTTCATTCCTTTGACTGTAAGCTAAACCGCACGTCAGTGGTTAGGCGACATCCTACGTAAGCATTCTGAATCAAGAAAACGGTAGCGCGTCGAAAAGTCATTGGTTTAATTATTAACTCTCAGCGCTTACCAGTGCGTTGAAATTCCAGGGCGCGAAAAAATCCCGGTGCAATTTTATTTCGTGGGAACGTTGGCTTGCTGCTACGATACAAAATGGCGCTGTCACTGTCAAATTTAAATTGGTGGTTTGTGCGCTGTATGGCCGAATTTTGTCGACACAGCGCTATTCAACGCCTAAAATCATTAGTCTCGATGTCGGCGTACCTGTGACCATCACAGGCTTAATAAACTTGGTAATTACAATATTATTAAGTAATATGCAATCGAATGTCTCATTAAATTGCTATTGATTAATGTGTTGAATCGATAATGGCGTCACCACGCTATAAAACGCTCTCACGGGTCATGCAGCGTTTTGAAACGTGATCATTTAAATTTTTCATTTTAACCATTTAATATTTTCTGGTCGTTAAGTAACGTAAGTCATCCCTGACTTTTTGAGTCATCATCATTTCAGCCGCAAGATGGCTCCCCTAGACAATGGCGTCCCCTAGCACCGCCTCTTTGACTGGTTCTGTGCTCCTCGCATCCAGCGGATTCCTGCGGCCTTCACCAGGTCATCGGTCCATCTTGTGGGAGGCCTTCCAACGGTACGTCTTCCAGTACGCTGTCGTGACTCCAGAACCTTTCAGTTCCATCGGCCATCCGTTCTGCCAGCAACTGCCACTTAAGTTTGGCAATTTTGCCGGCTATGTTGGTTACTTTGTTTCTCCTACAGATCTCTTCACATCTGATTCGATCACGTAGGGAAACTTCTAGCAATCAATTTAAGTAATTGTCTACAATCCTTGTTCTATAATGTTGTATGAAAGTGTCACCGCAAAACATATTACGGATTAGGTTCAAAATTGTAGCTGCACATTGATTTAGTATTAATCAAACACAAAATAAAATTGTAGACAATCAAATGAATTCATGTCGATGTACCTATAGGTACATCTTTTTGAAGGTAGCTGTACTTCCTTTTTAGATCTCTTCATAATAAAGTGAACAGTCGGCCAGCGCTCGCCATTTGACATTTGACATACATCAAATAAACGACTACTACACTGCCTCCCCTACACTGTACCATTTCACTTCTCACAGGAGGGGTTCGTATTATTAACGTTCCCAATTTCCGTCAACTAGTATAAAGTTTTGACACTTTCTGCTTATTGACGAGCCCAATTGATATGATCAATTAATCTAAAGTGGATCCGAAACAGTTAAATAGCGCTGTCTGCAAGAATACTCTACATTAGCAACCTTAACTCTGGCAGTTCTACATACAGTCCTGTCTGCCGACCAGTTCAGTTCATACACGATAGTTCATTTAAAGTCTGGCCCAAATGACTATTATGATCATATCAGGATGAAACGTTTCATCCAATTTGAAATGTCATAAATCGTGGACCGTAGAATGCATATGATTTAAAATATTAGCATATCTGTCGTCTAAGTCTGATCTGTTGACATGGACTAATTAGGGTCCACTGGCAATTAGTGCAACAGAATTATTTTTATTGTTCAATTTGTTTATTTAAATTACGCGAGACATATTGTAAAATAAAAAGTAGGTAGAGTTGATATACCTAAAACTGGACAAATTACGTATTAAATCATTCGATGGAATTAATTCAAAACGTTAGATACGGCACAAGTTGAGCATGATAAGGTAAACTTCTTTTCACTTTCAACTATAGAGTGAATTATTAACTTTGTAATTTCCTTTTCATAACAAAACATTCAAAATAACAGATTGACAGCATTAGTACGAACGTGCTCATATCTACCCGTCGGACATCAACGGGCGACCGCAATCCTATTTCTTATATTTAATTTTGAATATGTTACCATCTATTTTGAATATCTACATCTCATGAATGCATATCTGTCTTTCCCTACGTACCGGCCAGACTTTAAATGAACTATCGTGTATGAACTGAACTGGTCGGCAGACAGGACTGTATGTAGAACTGCCAGAGTTAAGGTTGCTAATGTAGAGTATTCTCTACACCGGCTTAACTTGCTTAAACAAAAATAAAAACATTCAGTCACATCACTATCCTGTGCATTTAGCCCTTTTCCTTCCCTATCATATTTCGAAACACATAAAGACACATACACACGGACACATTAAGTTACATACTAACCCTACAATAAGTAATTGTCTATAGTGTTATTTGTCCTCTTTTAGTTTAATTTAGCTCCATATTACTTGCCGCATTTGTGTGCGAGTGCATAATACAACTAAAATGTAACAGCTTCTGACGGGGTGGAGACCTGGTGTCCTGAAATACAGGCCTGACGCCTAGCTTAGGCACCAGTCTCCCACAATATAACAATGAGTATGTATAGTTTTAATTATGTATTTGTACTTATTTATTGTGGCGAGAAATAAATTAATAAATAAATACATTCTTGCAGACAGCGCTATTTAACTGTTTCGGATCCACTCTAGATTAATTGATCATATCAATTGGGCTCGTCAATAAGCAGAAAGTGTCAAAACTTTATACTAGTTGGCGGAAATTGGGAACTCCTGTGAGAAGTGAAATGGTACAATGTAGGGGAGGCAGTGTAGTAGTCGTTTATTAGATGTATGTCAAATGTCAAATGGCGAGCGCTGGCCGACTGTTCACTTTATTGTGAAGAGATCTATAAAGGAAGTAAAGCTACCTTCAAAAAGATGTACCTATAGGTACATCGACATGAATTCATTTGATTGTCTACAATTTTGAACCTAATCCGTAATATGTTTTGCGGTGACACTTTCATACAACATTATAGAACAAGGATTGTAGACAATTACTTAAATTGATTGCTAGAAGTTTCCCTACGTGATCGAATCAGATGTGAAGAGATCTGTAGAAGAAACAAAGTAACCAAAATAGCCGGCAAAATTGCCAAACTTAAGTGGCAGTTGCTGGCAGAACGGATGGCCGATGGAACTGAAAGGTTCTGGAGTCGCGACTGCGTACTGGAAGACGTACCGTTGGAAGGCCTCCCACAAGATGGACCGACGTCCTGGTGAAGGCTGTAGGAATCTGCTGGATGCGAGAAGCACAGAACCGATCGAGGTGGCGGTGCTTGGGGAAGGCCCATGTCTGGCAGTGAATGTCTTTCGGCTGAAATGATGATGAGATTAATTGCTGTCGTTGTACCTATTGTACCATGACGTTATAATACTTAATATCGTTTTGTCTTCGAAAAGGTCGGTATATAAATTCACAACGGTTTTTGCAATAGAGTTTCGAAAATCAACTGTTAATTTTGTTTTCAAGAATGCCTATTGATGAAACTTTTCGTTCAGCGCTAATCTGAGTTTTATGAAGAGGACGTTAGGTAACAAAAATCAAAATAATGCTGAATAATAAAATAATCTGAACTTAAATACCTTATAGAAGTCGAATAATCGACAGTTACCATGTAAGCAGTCGCCTAACATTTAGGTTCTCCCTTGCAAAGAATGCCTAATTAAGAATACATCAGAGATGCAGCTGTACTACCCACGCTGCATGTACCCAAAACTCGGCCGGGAGGACCGGGACGAATAGCGTCATCCAATATGTAATAGCATCTCAACTTCGGGTAGAACCTCTCAATTTTTATTTCTGCCGATTTCATTTAAATCCACTAGTAAACATTTAGGACTTTAGCGGTTGTTACATTTTCATTTAATGGGCTAAGTGATAACAGTCATACGGGACTATCGAAGGTTAAGCTACGGTGGCAGCGGCTGGTTCATGGATGGGTCCATTACTTACAGAGACTCCTCCGTTTCTTCCGTTGTTCACGGCAATCATTCGTTACGGGTAGTCAGTCTCAAGTTTGACAACCAGTCTTACGAATAGGCAGTCGCTACATCTAAAATACTGGAATTCAGCTGAATCTGGTTAGACTCTCGAAGTGTGGAAGCCGACTCCAACATAATTGGGAAAAAGCTAGGCAGATTGAAACATAAACCTGTCTATCTATCAACGTCATTCTGACTAGCAGTCTTGATCTGGATGGTATTTTTGCAGTTATCTTCAAAATCATTCCCAACCACGCTTAAAATAAACTATCACAAAACTGAAATTGAAAACACATAATACCCATTTGTAAACATCAAAAAGCTGTTGTAAGTTTTTTTTGATTCTTTTCTTTTTGTTGGCAAATTGCGTTATGATAGCTGTCTACAATTAGATCACATCATCTTTCTTTCTGGCAATAGTGTCTCTTATCGGGAATTTTAATTATATTGATTCCTTTGCAGACTCCGACTAAGCTAGCTAAATAATTTCAATCTTGTAACGAACATCACACAACACAATAATCAGGCTACAGGAACAAAATATTTGTTTAAAAAGCGGTCAAGTGCGAGTCGGACTCGCATGCAAATGGTTCCACCAACAATATTTAACACTAAGTGATCAACTCAGCCTATCGCAGTCCACTGCTGGACATAAGCCTTCTCCATGCTGCGCCACAACACTCTATCCTCCGCCTTCCGCATCCAGTCTGTCTCAACCACCTTTTTAAGGTCGTCGGTCCATCTAGCTGCAGACGACCCACACTACACTTGCTGATACCCAGTCTCCTCTACAGGACTCATCTGCTCCACCGGCTATCGGTCCTTCAACCTTTCGAAGTAGGTACATATTTTTAAAATATTAAAATAACTCCCTTTTTAAATCATCGTTATAGCGGCCATAGTATTATCTACACATTGTGAAAATTTCAAGAGTGTGTCTATTACGGTTCTATATACCTATACAGCCCTCGGACAAACAGACAGAGGGACAACAAAGCCTTAGTAATAGGATCTTTTTGGGTACGGACCCCTAAAAATGAATGCAGCTACTCTATAATATTTCGTTTATGCAAAGGTAAAGCCTCAAACATGTATATGTTGTTTGAACAGGTGCTGGCTCAGTAATTACTTAACGTTTTGTTTTTTACAAACAGCTTTTCATTTTGTTTATATTTCATGTTTGTTGCTGTGCGGTGTCATCACCATAATCTTCATTTCAGCCAAAAGACGTCCACTGCTGGACATAGGCCTCCCCCAGGCTCCTCCAGTTTGACCGGTCTTGTGCTTCCCACATCCAGCGGATTCCCGCGGCCTTCACAAGGCCATCGTCCACCTTGTAGGAGGCTTTCTCACTCTACGTCTTCCGGCACGCGGTGCGCGGTGCTGTGCGGTGTAATTATTATCCCCTACACCCTTGAGGATTTGAACAACGCCTGACTGAAAAAATCGAGACAATGAAGGTCGACAAGTCCAGGGGGCTATGAGATTAGTCATTATGTCAACTAGAGGGGCTTGTGGCTACGTAATAAAAGTAGGACGGATTGATCGATTAGGTTAAGCTACGACTGCCGCGTTTGGTCCGTGGATGAGTGACCATCTTTACATACCAAGACCTCTCCGTGCCTCGGATAGCACGTTAAGCTGTTGATCCTGGCTGTAATTTGTAGATCTTCGACTGTCGTTATGGGTCATCAGAAGCCCGAAACTCTGACAATCAGTCTTACCAAGGGGTATCGTATTTTCCCAGTAACTGGGTTGTGGAGGTCAGATAGGATAGTCGCTCCATGTAACATACTGGTACGCAGCTGCAGCTGGTTAAACCGGATGCCGACCCTAACATAATTGGGAAAAGGTTTGTTAGGATCACCTGCCAAACCTATTCTGGTATGGCTGACAGTATGTCACCACCAGGCCATTACCACCAGGTCATTATATCAGCCATACCAAGGCCGTGCCATTACCGCTGTGCTAAAAGTGCGAAATCTCCTCAATCCATAATGGTCAGTGGTGAAAAGAAATGTCAAAATAATAGGTAATTAGGTATTACTTAAAATTATGTACGGGATCATCAAATACAAAAAAAAAATCTCTCTTGGAACACGCAACGCAATAAATCGGAAAATAAAAGTAGAGGATTCAGGAGGCTGACATCGCGCAGCACCAGTCATCAGTCACCTATCAGTAAAATAATATCTGATTCCAAACCTATCATGTACGTCGGTTCACTGACGTGCCTCTAATCGCGTCTGCCCATTTGCCTGCCCAACCACCCTAGGCTGCCTCAAAGAGATGTCAGCAACAACTGATGGGGCCCGCAATGGCCGATGCCTGCCAGGGATGCGGATTGTTCGAAAGAGATACCGCGGCCCCTGGCACACAGGCAACTGAGGAAACACGGGTGGGTTTTAGTCGGTAAAAGTCTGACACGCCCTCCTGCTCCACCCAGAGCGGGAGAATGCATTTGATGATTTCCCACCCAGAAAAAAAAACCACCCTGAGGCTGCATTACATTCAACTCAAGCATGCACTCCCAATGTCCTGCATACCGCCCGTCCTACTAGCTGGCGATCTCAGCCGCATTCCGGCTGCTTGTCAGAAATGTCGCGCATTCTGTACGAGGGTTCCTACTCGATGTTATTGGGTAAAACCACCCAACCCTAATCGCTTTGGAGAATATTGGAGAGATATGAATTCAAAAGTAGGAAACTGTTTAAATTGTGGTAAAATTTGGAAGCAAGCGGGTTTTTAGCTCTCGCCTTGCCCTCACTTGTAAACTCACGGCATAATGTTATCAACTGATTTGATTTTGGCTTCAACCTACTTTTTAATTCACGACCGCTATCAATTTACACAAATCAAATAAACGTGTAGGTACGTACGGGCGAATTTCAATATGGTATAATTTAAGTATTTCATGACGAAAATGATCTGTAATGCATTGAATTCGTTATCTTCAAACTGGAGCAAGTTTGATTATAGGTACTTACGATAAAGATGAAAATAAACCATGAGGAGAAGTCTCGATTCCTGAAAGCAAACATCTCTCCACCTCGACGCTACCACAAGAATACGAAAGCACAAACTGCAAACTGAAGAAAGGTAATGAATATGCAGTACGTAGATACATGTTGCAAACTGAAGAAAGATAACGATAATTCAGGAGAACCAGGTCCTGTAAGAATACATGAAGGCACTCCTTACAACGTGCACGACTCCTTATATATAATGCATTACACAGCTACAGGTACCGTAAGTGATAAAAGTCTAATCAGAGGGTTCCGACGCTGCGATGGAGAAAACTATGATAATTCGAATTTTCAAATGCACTTTATATGTAATTTATGTAGTGACTAGAAGCAATCCTCATAACAGTTAGTTACATTATACAAGGAGAACAGGATAAGTGAAAGACTTACCAGATGTTCCAATTAGAACATGTACAATCTAGGCTTAGCAGGGATTCTAATGAGAACACCGAGTCAAGGTGATTATAGCATCTGTAAAATTTACAGAAGAAGCTGTAGATATATCGATTTATGAAAAAAAAAACATTACCAGACTTTCGAAACAAAGGAAAATGTAAGCATAATAATGTTCCCACTGCTGGGACACTAGTCTCCTTTCTGTCAAAGGGAGCGGGCCGTAATCCACCACGCGGTCACAGTGCGCGTTGGTAGACGTCACATATCTTCGAATTTTTAGTTCTAGGACATGCCTCCTCACGATTAAAGAAATTGTGTTCGTTTGTAAATGGGTAGGTGGTATTTTTGGTTTTTCATACATTGTCCGCTGCGTTCCTTTAAAAAATTCTGTCATAATGTAAAATTTGATTTTCCAATTTCTTAAATTTTATCTTTCTTTAAACGAATACTACCTTGCCTATACAAAAACAAAACAGGCACGCACTTATCACAACGTCGTTGTTATTCGTTCAAGATAAAGGTACAGTGTTAGTAACAGTGATAAGGAACGTAAAACGGTATCAGTTTTTACGATTACTGCTAGCAATTTCATCATACAACTATTGTTTTTTTTTTTTCTGGGTGGGAAATCATCAAATAACTTCTCCCGCTCTGGGTGGAGCGGGAGGGCGTGTCAGACTTTTACTGACTAAAACCCACCCGTGTTCCCTCAGTTGCCTGTGTTCCAGGGGCGGCGGTATCTCTTTCGAACAATCCGCACCCCCGGCAGGCATCGGCCCTTGCGGGCCCCTCTGTTGCTGCTGACATCTCTTTGAGGCGCGCGTGGAACACAACGCGCCGTCGACCCGGGCTTGGTCCTTACCGGACAGCGAGGTACCCATTACTCGCCGTCCGCAAGCCCGTGCCTACGGTGGCCGGGAATCAGCCTGGGATTCCCGACGCCCAGGGCGTCTCCTGCGAAGGCCACGGCTGTGAGGGCGCATGTACTGCATCTCCCTCACGTGCGCCGCCTCCCTCTTTGCGAGCATAACTGCTTCGCTGAAGGAGGCGACTGCCAGCCATGCCCTCTCACTCCGTACCATGGCCTGGACCAGGGTCGGACGCGAGAGATCGCCTCCGCCGATCACCTCCACGAGGACACGGCGGTGCTCCGCCCAAGCCGGGCAGACCTCCACCGTATGCTCCACCGTGTCCTCTGGGCGATCTTTGCAATGGAAACACCCGGGCGTTTCCTCCCGCCCTATCCGAAACAGGAACCTCCCGAAACAGCCATGTCCGGTGAGGACCTGTGTCAGGCGGAAGGTGAGGACGCCATGCCGCCTCTCAAGCCACTCCTCAAAGAGGGGACTTACCGCCGCAATCGCGGCGTGCCCAATACAACTATTGTTAGGAGAACAATCTTGCTTGGTGTTTCATACAGTCGCTATATAGCTGGCTCGACAGACTTTGTCTAGTCCTTACAATCATTTATATTATAATGGTTTTCACGGATTTGAAAATTTTCCTGAAAACTTTTGATAAATGTTAGATGATTTTATTTCTGTAAGTAGCATTGTACAAACATCTTTACACGTCAAACTAATTTTTAAGACTACATGAAGTCGGCGTTTCCTGTCATGTTTTCCTGTATCTCTATCCATAAAACCCTAATTCGGAGTATTACGAACAGTTTAAAACGATAAAATAGCCTAATCCGTCCAGCCGTCCACAACTGATGTTACCATCCGCATTTAATTTTATTAATACAGAAAATGTCTGACCACAGTGCATACTGCAGTTTAATCCTTAATGTTCCTCGGTTATTTCCCCTGAGGATAAAGAAGGAGTGGCCACAATAACGATTACAAAATAATGTTATCACATGCGTCTTGGTTCAGACACTGTAGTAACACATAAGCCTTGCACAGAACCAATTTTCTTTGGAACGGCATTATGTGTCGCTTCGCATCCTAAGCTGGAAAGCACTAACTGGAAAAATCAGTTTTCTTCCCACGAAAGCGACGTTTTCATTAAAACACAATAAAATTCCATTATGGATCATGTACGTATGAAAATTGCAATTCCGTTCACCTATGTACATGCGTTTGCAAACTGCATGCAGATAGGTTCTTGAACTGGAAATGTACTTTGTTATCACATTCATAGATTACGCAGATACCAACTTAGCATCTCCCTACTTTATATGATTGTTTTCTAAACGATTGTATAGGTACATATAGGTATATATATATACACCGTGACATTTTAGTCGTCTTACAAAGGTGGTCCACTCAATGTATCCGACATAAAATACCTCTAGGTGCGATTAAAGAATTGTTACCTTTAATTAAGATAATATGTATAAAGAAAAATAAATAATAACCTAACCTAACCTACCTACCATTACATTCCATCATTAATTCCATCTCCATAACAGGGTGTTTCAAACTACGTCATGCGTCTTAGTGAATGATGTTTTAATTTTTTTAATTATGCAAATGTTCGAAAATATCATTTTTTTTAGATAAATGATTAGTAGTCATTGGATACATGAAGTGGGCTGCCGTTGTAAGACGACTAAAATGTCACGGTGTATATATACATATATTTAGAAAGGAATTTCAATTTCAAGTACCTAATTATACATAGTCAACACAGTCATAAATGTTATAATGCTCGTTTTATTTTTCCCATTTTAAAGAACTGCTTAATAGGTACCTATTTAATCATTGATCGATTCGTAAGAAAAGTCAACGAAATTCAAAACGACGTACGGTCATTAAAAGGGATAAGTAACCAGGTTCGTGGGATAAAGTAGAAGTTTAGTAAATAACCGCCGAATGTGTTCGAATAAAATAAAATAAAATTAATAGAATATAACTAGTTTATCAAATTATAAATCATTCAAACTCAACTCAAACTCAAAGCATTTATTTCAAATAATCCAATTACAGGCACTTTTGAATTGTCAAGGTCGGTAAGTTAGAGAGATGAAGCTAGTAGCCCATTCCAAAGCGTAGTAGGTATACTACGCTTTGGAATGGGCTACTAGCTTCATCTTTCTAACTTGGAATATATAATTATAGGTACCCCTATAGAGAAGAACGAGCAAGAAACTCCATGGACACTCTTTTAAAATCATGATTTTGTTACAAAAAGTTGGTTCCATAATTTTGTTGAAATTATCAATGTGAGAACGATGTAAAAATACGTGAACATTAAAAGCGTCCGTAATTAAAACAAAAATAAAATAACAATTCAGAAATTTCGTTTCGTTGGAGTATGTAACATTTTAAACAGTACCCCATGAAGGATGAGTCAACTTTAACCAGTCTGAAACCTGTTTGAACTAATTGGTCCCTATTTCTAGTCCCAAAGGTATGTCTTTCAACACTTTTACTGAAAAGATTTAAATTTTTCCTGACGTACATGATGTTCTCATAAATATATTGACAAGATACCGTCATTATATTAATATCTTTGAACAGTTCCCTTACAGAATCTGGCATTCGGAGACCATATATTGCTCTGATGGCTCTTTTCTGCAGAATAAAAATAGACTCGATATTTGCAGCCCGTCCCATAGTAAAATACCGTAAGACATTATACTATGAGAGTAACTGAAATAGACTAGCCACGCGGTTTGTACATTTGTGAATTGACGGATTTTTCTTACAGCAAATGCTGCTGAACTTAGACGTGCTGCAAGAGCTGTTAAATGAGGACTCTACTGTAGCCTTAAATAGAGCGTGATCCCAAGGAAAACAGTTTTATCTACGAATTTCTAGTTTTTCTTTATTATATCACAATCAGTACTTTTAACATTTGGTAAAGCAAATCTTATGCATTTAGTTTTTTTTCCCATTTAATACTAAATTATTGTAGTGAACCAATTTTGTACCAGCAGTAAGGCATTATTTACGTCGTCAAGTTTTGATACACGCCTATTTATTTTAAAAATTCAGAATGTATTGTCATCAAATAACACTATTTGTGATTGTTTTTTTTTTTAATAAATTGGGTCATTAATATATCCTATAAAGAGGAAATTACCTAATATTGAGCCTTATGGAACACCCATTTTTTTTAACCAAGTGAATTGACACCATTAATTTGGACCTTTTGCTGTCTTTCAATTAAATACGATTTTACTAGACTGAGCGCAAGTTTACCTAGTCCATAATGCTCAAGTTATATGAGCAAGGCTCTGTGATTAACGCAATCAAATGCCTTGGAGATGTCACAAAAGATTTCTATGGCATCCTGGGCTTCCTCCCAAGCTGTAAATATGTGTTTTAATAAGTTAACACCGTCAGTCGTACAACGTTCTTTGGTGAAACCATATTGCTGATAGTGTAAGATTTTATTGGTATTAAAATGATTAAGCATTTGATTGAACATTATCTTTTCGAAAACCGTGCTGAATACTGGCAGCACGGATACTGGTCTATAATTGTTGGCGTCTTTGCTGCCCCAAGAGTTGAACAGTGGTATAAATCATACTATATTTCATTAAATCCGGGACGACACCGTAATCTACACACACACTAAATATTAAAGCTAAGTATGGTGCTATGGTATCGATTATGGATGTACAGACATTTCCCATAGATCTTCGATCAATTTAATTTCGATTTGCCGAAAGGGTTTTAAAATTATCATAGGGTTTATGTGCTTAAATTAAAATTCAACCGGGCAGCCTGGAACGTTCGCTTTTAATAAATCAATTGAGACATCAGGGGATGAATTTAAAGCTTCCGTCGTTTTAGATGGTATATTAGTAAAGCAGTTTACAAATTCTTGAGCTACTTCTGTGTTAAAGCTTATGGTACCACGTGAAGTCTCCAATGGATAATCCGAATTTCGTATTTTTTCCTGTACTAGTTTCGTTATTTATAACTTTCCACACTGTTTTATTTTATTCTCTGCTGATTTGATCTTGTTGCTAATGTACAAGGCTTTAGCTAACTTGCAGGTGACTTTAGCTAATTTGTATTCGAAAACATCCATCGGGTTTTTACTAAACATCAACTATAGCCGACGACCCAGGCTGCTTATCTCTTAGTTTTTTTTATCCTTTATTAAAAAGAACTCGATTCTTAATAATTTATTACAATCTAGTCTATAAGACTAATAAGCAATTTTTATCTAACTTAATTTCATATATTATGATGATAATACATATAAAAACTTAGAATAGTATTGATTGTACTTTACACAAGTCCGTTCCACTTTCTCAGAGTCTGATGTGATGAAATTATAAACATTTTGTTCATGTGTTATTATGTGTGTCATTGTCACTGTTATTTCTAAAGTTTTTACACTACACTAACTCAAAAAGTTTTGTTCGTTTTAGTCTTCGCACTATATTTTTTTGGTCTAACAGCTGAATCGTCTCGGCGTTCACATGTTGATGGAGTCGTTGTTCATGGGTCTCAGCAAATTTATAGATTATGTTGGTGAAGGGTTTCATTTTTAGGTCACGATTGAGGTCGTCATTTTTTATATACTAGGGAGCATTAACAATACTCCTGAGTACCTTATTCTGAAATGTTTGTATAATTTTGTTATTGGTCGGTTTAGTACAGCCCTATAGTTTGATGCCATATAACCATATTGGCATTAGAATATGTTTATATAATATTGTTATGTGTCGATAGACACGAATCCCGCCCAATCAACCAATACATGTTTTTAAAACGCATGTCTAGTTCCTGTCTTTTCTTTTTGACGTGCGCTTTCCAGCGCAGTTTCGCGTCCAGCGTTCTGCCAAGGAATTTGGCTATATTTGCGTATGGCACTTGTTGGCCATTTATGAAGACGGGGTGGTAATCACAATTCCTGTTGGTTTAATTTGATTCTCCATTTTTGTGCCCAGTCATGAACTTTATTTAATGCGATTTATTTACGGTACCTTTTCGATTGCTTCCGTATGGCATGACCCTGTAGCTATAATAGCAGTGTCGCCGCAAAGGTTGCAAAAGTATTATTTTCCAGCCCTGATATATCATACGTGTACAATAGATAGAGCACTGGACCCAGCACACTACCTTGAGGCAAGTTAGCTTTAATATTTTTTAGCTTAGAAAAAGCATCCTCGTGCGGCAGTCGTGCCTTATTCTAAACTTCTATTTGTAATGTATGATTGCAAGATATCGGCAAAATCATTAGGCAGCATACGTCTTAGCTTGCATATCAAACCCTCATGCCAAACTCTATCAAAAGCTCGTGCCACATCTATAAATACGGTGGAGCAGATTTTTTTATCTTCAAGCGTTCACTCATTGATTTTGGTAATTCTATATACTTGGTCTATTGTTGAATGTCATTCTTTGTCATTATCATTATCGCTGATATAATATCACTTTATCTAGGCCAGTCTGGCCTTGATTCATAAGTACCTATCTACTACCAAAAACTAAGTTTTTCTGTATCACTTCCTTTAAGTAAACAGCAATAGTCACCGTCATCATTTCACCCTAAAGGGGCTACTACTGCTAGTCGCAGGCGTCCCCTCAAACACCGCCACTTCGACCGGTTCTGTGCTTCTCGCATCCAGCGGATTCCTGCGGCTTTCTCCAAGTTATCGGTCCACCTTGTGGCAACGCTACGTTTTCCGGTAAGCGGCCGCCACACCAGAACCTTTCTGTCCCATCGGGCAGATGCTCGATGGGGCACATTGCCTGCAGAACAGATCTTCTGCAGGCAATGTGCCCTGCCCACTGCCACTTAAATATGACAATTCTTCGGGCTATGTTGGTTATCTTGGTTCTGCTACGGATGTCTTCATTTCTGATTTAATCGCGTAGGGAAACTCCAAGCATAAGCCACTCCACTACCCTTTGGGCAACTTTCAGCCTTCTTATGAGGCCCATTGATTACTCATAACTGGTTGCATAAATAAACAATGTAAAAGTATAAATATAAATATAACGACTAAGAGCATGACGTACCGAAATTCGTTTTATCAGGCCGGAGTAAACTGAAACAATGAAGGATTTTATACACAGTAAGGTAGGTACTTACTTTTCTGGATACACAATATGTTTAAGATGCTGCTTACAGTGGCGTATCTTAACGAAAGTGAAACAAGGTATTACAACTTATCAGTTCCATTTAACAAAGACGTATGGTATTGACCAATTGATTCGTAGTCATTAGATAGATAGACAACGTCTAATTCTTCGAACGTGGTCATTAAATATTAATAAACGTGATACCGATGCTTGAAACTACAGCCGTTTAGTATCAAGGAAAACAATTGTAATTTTTTAATCAATAAGTTATAGACAATGACTAACTTACTGTTTTTCTTGTAGAAGTCCGTGAAGTCTCTTTATAACTGATTTGACAAGGGGTTCTCAATTCGTCTCTATGTTTAAAAAAATGTATTTTTCGCGTTGTCCCCGGCAATTGTGAATCTATTTAAAAAAATCCATTTTAACTGGCAGGGTATGCCTCAGAGGTGGTCCCATATAAATTGTAATATTTTTGCTAGGGTAGTTTTGGCGTTCGCTTCGATAATACGTATTTAATACAATTTGTGTATCATAGTGCTGGTCACTCAATGCGCACGAATACGCAAACCCACTAGTGTGGGACGACATTTGCAAATAATTATGCTAAGTTTTCGCTGCATTCGTGGTTTTCCAAGCTGTGTCGGTTTTTTGACGCACATAAAGTTCACGAAGCTCGAACATTCACGTAGACTCCCAGAACTTCGTGAGTCCAGCTGTGTACAAGATTGCGCCGTTAACGGACGTTTCGCTATTTTCAGAGTTCGTGGCGTCTACTGTGTAGCGTATTTTTACTATTACTTAATTTGGTCATGGATTGCAACTAAACCAACGAGTTTGAGTTCATTTAACTCTTGCAGAATGAACCTACTGTATTGGGATCCTAAAAAGAAATACCATAGAAACAGATTGACCGTAATGACACCTAGTACTTTTTCATCAAAGTTCTTTTGACGAATTAAAAAAAGAGAGAAATTCTCTTAAGGCTGCGTACATGGATTCGTAAACAAGTGTAGGAGGAGGCCCAAATGTGTTCGCATATTCAGTACGCGAAACCATTTGCATATCCGCTGAGTTTGCGAACGAATGTCTGCCGGCCCTTCACATGCGCGCATGTGAGTGCTGGGGTAATAATGTTCCAATATTTCCCGTCCCTGTTGTTCTCATAGCAAGTAGTGGTATACGAATTGGTGTAGGGTAGGGGGTTGGTAGGTACCATAGCTAAAAAGTGAAAAATGTTAAATTGGGCAATTTGGCCGTTCTACTTACGAAATAATCATGGCAAAACCTGGGGAAATATAGATATAATCATCTTTATCTTTATCAGAACGTAGTATAAAATGTTGATTTTGAACGCATTTGTAATTATTGACGTTACTAGAGAAGTCCATAATTTTACTCAGATCTAAATCAATTATATGTTTTAATCGAAATGATTTCCTAGGAAATGTTAACTGTTTAAAAGTAATTATTTTACATATTTAAAGTCACTACTTTAAAATGTAATAATTTATTTATTGGTCTTTACAACAAATATATGGCACAATTTTACAATAGAGAAAAAGGCATCGCGACTGAGAGTCGCTGAGGATCGCTGTATCACATCCGCGGTCGGTTATCGCTGGCGATTGGGGGTCTCTATGCAGTCTCTCCCGCCACTCCACCTGCGCTCGCCGCCCGCGCACCCTGCGCGGACGGCGAAGGAGGCCGGGGGTCGCGGTATTGTACTGCGTAGCAACAACATCGTACGTACCATGACCATAGAAAATCAGTGCTATACATCTAAAAATGGATACTGCATAAATTAATTATCTGATTACGTGGCCTCTCTCTATTTTTGACAGGGATATACAACAAAATTATACAAAAGATTGACACTCAGTCAATGACAGTTTTGAGTTTTCAGCTCAGACCATAGATATATATTATTGTACTCTGTGGAGGAGAGTAAATATATCGGGTATAGAGAGTCACCTTCCAGACTTTTGACGACCACTAATGTCAATTGATCTGATCAAGATGTCGCTGTTGTCTGCAACAGCGACATCTGGAGTTTGGTGGGTAAACAAAATTTGGCAACCATCTTATCTTGTTTGTCAAATTGTCAAACAAATAAATCGAAGAAATAAAAAGAAAACCCATTAATAAATAAAATGTATTAAGAAAAAAAAACAAAGCAAATAACAGTAACAAGTAGCAATTTTCACAGAATTATCTGAATTACACTCTGAAAGCGCATCAACGTCGGGAAATTTGACAATGACCGAATGTCGACAGTGACACTTGTTTGACAATTTGATAAACAAGATAGGATGGCTGCCAAGTTTTGTTTACCCACCGAAATCCAGAAATCGCTATTGTTTATGGAAATTGATGACTGGTTCTAACTGTCTCCCCCTGGCGCAAACCGTGTTGTAGTTTCGGCGATGACTCTGTTTTCTGTGCGATTTTGCGTTAGCATAATCAGCCTATAATGTTCCCACTCCTGGACACAGGCCACCTCTCGGTGAGAGGCCGTAATCCACTACGCAGGCCCAGTGCGGGTTGGTAATGTCACATGTCCTAGAATATTTGATTCTAAGCCATGCTGGTTTCCTCGCGATGTTTTCCTTCACCGTTTGAGAACAGTGGTGATGACATAATTTACACGGTGTGAATCTACCTACCTATAACTCGTAAGTCGCGGCCGTTACTACTTGGCCACCACTGCTCCCTTGCGCTGCTGATTTTGTGTTATTTTCGTGAATTAGTTGTTAATTTGCATTGTTTTCGGACACCGATTGGATCTTCTACTCTGGATGACATGGCTTTCGTATATTGGACTTGGAAATGCATCACGTTTTGGATGTTCAATCGGAAGTGGTAAAATGTCTTCCATTTTGTTTGTTATAATAGACATATTGGGAGGAAACTGTATTATGTGAAGATCTAAATTAAACATGACACATCTGGGTTAGCCGGCATTAGAGAATATTGCTGTATTTGTCTTGTTGAACGACGAACACTAGGATGTTGTGCTGATGTCATGACCATAGTTTGGTATCTTGGATGGGCCAGACATGAACAAAATGTAGCTGCTCCTGCCGCATTCCTTGATGTATTTATAAGAGAATTATAACAAAATTATGAAAGTCAATTAGATAATAAGTTTTTTCTGTAGGTCTTTTGAATTGGTCATTTTGAAGTAAAGACGTTGAGCCTAGGTAAGCTCAACGTCTTTACTTCAAGATGACTCTACATAGGTATGTAGAGCAGTTTTCTACAGAACTATTATCATGGACAAATTCAATAAAAATATTTTTGTGTCCGTGCATATTTTGATACCTAGGTACTTGGGCTCGTGGTCGTAAGCGTGACTGCTGAGCGTGGGTGCTGAGACTGGCGTCTTGGGTTCGATTCCCAGGTCGGGCAAAGTGATATTGGGATTTTCCATCGGTCATTTTAGCCTGGAGTTTGGAAATTGGCGATAACCCCCGGTGCTTCGGAAAGCAGTGAATGCACCTGTGTCTGCGCACACACTTGTGGACTATAATATCTCCCGCGCCGAAGGCTGGTCTCCGTAGAGATTGGCCGCCATGGCCAAAATACAGTCTGGAGGACTATACTTATGAATGAAGATAACTCAACCTTAACAGATATGTAGAGTGCGAGTCTCCAATTGCACACGACTGAGGGTGCTGCTTGGCAATATGTACTAATATGCGCCGGAAGTGCCTATCTTGGACACGCGCATACTTATCTAGCTTGCACTCGACATAATTTTGTAACATATATAAAAAAAAAACTGGCGAAAAACTTCTCAATCAAGTCACAGATTAGTAATATACCACATAACCTCAAAATACATATTTCTTAATTACTTGACTGTCCCATCTTTTATAAATATATTGATGGCCGTACTTAGTTACACATAAATAGCCAAATGAAACAACGTATGTTTCATCAAGGAACGTTTTGTTAAATTTTAGTAGTCCGAGCATGTTAGGAGAGTTGCCATTGTTCTTTATTTTTCATTAAGTTATTTGTCAAACTTCGCCCGTGATAGTTTGGTACAAATTTCATCCTCATTTTACACACAGTCAGCCAATAATGTTCTCACTACCAACTGAAAAGTCACGGTTGTATTGTATTCTATAAATTGAAGCCACATAATCTCCAACTTCTAAGATGCAGCTCGGCGTACCTAGTTTAGGAGCCTGGAAATTTGACTATAATTTCAAACTTGGTGGTACAACCCACTGTTTCCATATGCTTTATACTGTGTTGTTGTTTGTACGTACTAATAAACTTGTATATTTACACTACTGGGACACAGGCCACGTCTCTGCGAGAGAGAGTGAGTGAGAATCCACCACGCTGCGCTGGCCGCTAGTTGGTGGATATCACATGTCTTAGAATTTTTGTTTCGAGGACATGCCGGTTTCCGCATGATATTTTTCTTTACCGTTTCAAGAGCAGTGGTGATGAAAATGAACACACAAAGTACTTGTCTGGGTTCGAACTCACGCTTAAAGATAATGCGCTACGAAAACGTAAATTAAAGAAATAATTAAAAAAAACGTAAAAACTTAGTAACTAAGTGAACTTTAAAAAAGATGGAAACAAGAAACTTAAGTTTTAAGAGGTTGACTATTAAACTAAATACCTGCTTAATGCAAGCTCATGCTAGGTATCGGAGGCATCTTCATCAACTAATATTAAAGACTTTCATTACCTCCAAGTGTATAAGATCGGATGGGCTATTTTCAGTTACAGTGGTTTTGGGTTTACCAGCCAAAGAAAAACCTTTGTTTTACACGTTTTCTTTGAGAAATACTATGACACACAAACTTAATTCTGCTGCCGAAAAAGAATAAAAACGTGCACAACACGCACTTGACCGGCTTTTTACACGCTTTATATTAGCTTCACTTGTATGTTTGTTTGTTTGTATGTTTGTATGTAACCGACTCCTTTGGACGCTATTATGACCCACTTTAAACGGTCAGATTTCATTTAAACTTTGTAGACTTATCGAGGACCTATGATAATTCAATAATTTAAAAAAAATGGAAAAATCACGCTTTTGTAGTTGGCAAAACTAAAAAATAGAAAATAAATAATAGTTTAAAAAAAACTAAAAAAACACTCTTTAAAAACCAAACTAAAAAGTAGAAAATAATTTAATTCTATTAAAAAGCGTGGGGTGCTTGATATTAATTGATTATAAAAATACCTCAAAAAGCACCCCACGCTTTTTAATAGAATTAAATTATTTTCTACTTTTTAGTTTGGTTTTTAAAGCGTGTTTTTTTAAAACTATTATTTGTGATCATTGTTTATCACTTTTGAAGAGATATGACATGTAGGCAACATGTGATGTCTCTTCCACCACCACCATCACCACATGTCTCTTCAAAAGTTCAAAAAACAAAGCTTTTAATGAGTACTTAGAGAACAATTTCCATGAAGTTTTCATAGAAATTGTTCTACGAGAGTACGTCACGCGCTGTTCGAAGAAGCCTACAATCGAATCTGTATGCCATTTTCATCATAAAGCTTTGGGCCGTTTTTGCGTGATTGCTTAACAAACATCAACCACATCCAAACTCTCACATTTGAAAATATTAGTAGGAGGATGTTCTAGTGAGTAAGTAGGTAAGTCTCTGAAGCGCCATGTCAATAAATAAATAAATAAAATCCCTGTACAGCTATAGAGAAAAACACAACCGTCATATGCAGCATAGGTAATCAGTGTAATCACACATAAAAAGCAGATTCTGCAATGAGTGTGACTAGACAGTGATGTAAGCATTCCACGACCAACACGCCTCTGATAATGAATGTCGCCCGCGAGCCACGGACAAATTGTCGTTCACAGGTCAATCACTAATTGAAAACATCCTCTTTCTTCCAGGAAATGATCTTATCAGCAATATTTAGCTGTTATTTTTGTAAAAATATTGTCCACTACATGACGCCCGCAATTTTGCTCGTTGCCTTGGGGAACTACTTCATAAACCCGGATGAAACATATACTAAGTAGGTATTGTGTAAACACACGTATGCTCCTCCTCCGCACCAAATTGTATCCAAATCCGTTCAGCCGTTGATGAAGTTCCACACATTTTGCATAAGAGGTGTTACCATTTCCAAAATGTTGGCTCTAACCTGTAAGTGATTAATCTCTGTAGTCATTAATATAATTCTTTGATTAGGTACATCACCTCTGCATCTGCATGAGTTTATTTTCGTAATTACTGATTACTTGCTGTTCGTGGTTCAATTAGTGTTTTTATTCGTTTGTTTTCTTTAATTATGTTAATTGATGACCGTCTTGAGTAGGTATTATATTGAATCACTATCTATGTTTTCGACTAATTAATATAGGCCAATTATAATGAAATTATAGTAATCTGCATCATGTTTTCTTTGCAAAACAAGTCGTTGTTTTTAACCCACAGCATAACTTGACATCACGCTTTATTTCCCCCGAAGGATTGGTCTTCTTTTGTTTTAAAAGTGAGGAAGTAAGTAAACTCGCGGATTTATCTAACAGTAATACCCTTACTTTCTGACTGTCGGAATAGAATACAAAACTGTACGCAATCTGAGTGCGCTAGCCACTCGAGAATGAAGTGACATTTTGAGATGAAATTGTGCATGCGCTAAAATAGTCCGCAAAATTATGCTTGCGCTAAAACAGTCCGCATATTTGTGTAGGTATGCGCTAAAATAGCCCTCAAAATTCTTTACTTACTTTTTTTGCAATTTTCAGGTCAGTGTCAGGTTGCATGTTAATTAAAATATATAATCATTAGAATCAGCAATATATCTCCTTAGTAATATGAACTGAGAGAGTATAGACGATATTTATGTTTATAATCCTAAAAAATAAATCATTGTTACAATCGAAAACCTTATAAGATGGACGTACAACCTGTTACTGACCTGTAAACTGCAACAAAATCTAAAATTTATTTATGTCGTAGGCTTCCTTGACGCTATCGTCTTAAAGATCACGCTTTGTAATGTTTCAGATATCACTGATTCTCAATTCCTTAGTATGAATTAACTTTTGATCAGCGCTGGGCTTAAGTCCCCTCATTGTGTGTCAATCATGTAAGAGTAACTTGAAAACAATAATGTGGAAAATTTTACCAATACAAATGTACCAAACAAGTTATTTTATTAAATACTGGCTTTTGCTCTCAGCTTCGCCCGCGTGGAGCTCGGATTTTTTTCCCACGGGAACGTACTATCGGGATATAAGGTAACCCTATGTGTTAATCAATTATTCCGTAATACATTGTTTTCACATAACACTATTGGTTTACGCGGCGCACGCCAGTAAAGATCTAAGCCGGCATGATTTTAACCGACATACTCAACAATTAACGTCGTATTTCAACCAATTTACACAAAACATTAACAAATTATATACTTTGACCTTCCTCGAGAACCACTCTATCCATTGGTGAAAACAAATGAAAATCGGTGCAGTCGTTTTTGAGTTTATCGCGAACAGACAGACAGACGCGGTGGATGACTTTGTTTTATAATATGTAGTAGTGACTAGCTTTTGCCAGCGGCTTCGCCCGCGTGGAGGGTCAGAATTATCCCACGGGAACGTAATACCGGAATGAAAAGTACCTTGTTTTAATCGAGGTTATAAACTGTATATGTGCTACATTTCATCCAAATCCGTTCAGCCGTTTTACCGTAATTGAGCAACAAATATCGAAAACGTGAACATTTAAAATGTGAACATTTATAATATTTAGTAGGATTAGTAGGATTTTATAAGTAACTGCCTCGTTGGTGTAGTGGTCGCAGGAGCCACTGTTGAGATTGAGGTCCTGGGCTCGGTCGCAGGGCCGGGCAATGTGTTATTGGGTTTTCCATCTGGAATTTCTTAGTAGCTGCCCCGGAGCCTGGATATGTGCCCGGTTGATGGCAATAGGGTCGCCCTTTATTACATAGGACTTGAACATAACTGGCGAAATGCGTGCAATACTGGCGTGAAGTTTTGTATTTTTTTTATTTTGTAACGTAGGTACCTATACGTCCCGGTTCTGTTTCTGGAGCGACACAAAATACTTCCTTAGTTACCAGAAAAATAAAAAAACTGGTCAAGTGCGAGTCGGACTCGCACATGAAGAGTTCCGTACCACCGTACAATTTATCAATACATAAAAAACCGCGGACAGCGGTTACGGCTTACGGCCAGTTTCTTCATCAACAACTGAAGTAGGTACTTAATCAGTAAATGCATTGACTTTTACTTGACCTTTACTGATACTACGGCGAATATGTTTCTTCATTCAAGTAACAGCTAAAGTAAAAGGCAAAAGAGTTGCCATTACACAAACGTCGTAATTGCCCCAAAATCTAGTGAGCAGCTTTTTTTACAAATGGCAGTACCAGCCACAATTTCACTGTCAAGTGGTGCCAGGTGACAAAGTGAAAGTTCTGCTGTGAGTTTCTTTGTACTGTACTGTTTTTATTGAAATTGGATTGAAATAGAGTATTACAATGAATATGTAATAATATTTTATTTTATTTTATTTACTGCACATATTATTATTTTAACACTTTAAGCTACTTTCGAGCTTTTAAATAATGGAAATATTTGAAAAAAAAAAGGAATTCTATTTAATCTTAAATATATCTTGATGAATATGCAGTTTATTGGTTCATGCAGAAAAACGACGTAATGACGACGTAATGGACGTAAACTTGACGCGGTCACCTAAACTTAATATTATAATAGTGACAACCTACCGGTTACGTGGCTGAGTTTCTAAATACTACATGTTAGATGTTTGGTAATAGTTTATGTGTTACTTTTTTATCTTATAAGATAAGATAAGAAAATTTAAGTTACATAAATTAAATCTATTAAACGTTACTTATATTTAGACAAAGAGTCGTAGATGTCTTAATTCGTACCAAGTTTTAGGTAACATTTTTTACAAGTGTCGTAATGACCTAAGTTAGTTTTTGAGTCAGGTATATAAAATATATTGTATGCGATTCCGATTCTCAGGTATAACCAGGGAATCGGAATCTTCATGAAGGTTATGTTCTAGAACATTCATGAACCGCCAGTTTGACGTTCATCTTTGTCAGCCGCTTTTATAAAACATTTCTTCGAGAAAATCTAATAATGCTTACATACCGTGTGGTGGACCTTGGTGATCTGCTATATAGGTATTCTTAGTGCAGACACGACAAAGTACTTACTGTCACTTAGTTTTTAAGCTTTTTTAACACATTTGCTCGTAAAGGGTCTCTTATTACACCAATTTCAATATCGTAATGTATGTCATTACGCACTTGTGCGTTATTGTAATGTAAAACGCACGGTTTATCAAGATGCTCCGTCTAAAACGAACGGTACTTTTTTAAATCTTAGCAAAGAGTTTTTATGTCAGATAAGTGGTTAACATTTTATGAATAAAATTAACTTTGAGAGATAAAATATAAAAAAATAAACATTTAATTCTTTAATTTAATTAGTTTTGACAATAAATTACAACCATTTATCTGTAACAACAACCAAAAAAAATATTAATTTACTTTATTAGTTATACTGGCTGTTTTTGTGCCTTTGCCTTAAAAAAAAGCGCTGATGCGCGCGCATCGCTAACTTGTGAACAAGTAATAATAAATTTTACAAATTGTTCAAATTTTTCTAACTGCTTTATCAAGTGATTAAAGATTTACTCGTTTAAGAAAGTCCGACTTTTATTTATTTCCTCGCAAATATCTTATAAAACGTCGTATGACATACGTGCGCTTTGAAAATTACCGCACTTATATCATAATGTACTATTATAACACATTTGCTCGTAAAGGGTCTCTTATTACACCAATTTCAATATCGTAATGTATGTCATTACGCACTTGTGCGTTATTGTAATGTAAAACGCACGGTTTATCAAAATGCTCCGTCTAAAACGAATGGTACTTTTTAAATCTTAGCAAAGAGTTTTTATGTCAGAAAAGTGGTCAGCATTTTACGAATAAAATTAACTTTGAGAGATAAAAAAAAAACATTTAATTATTTAATTTAATTAGTTTTGACATTATATTACAACCATTTATCTGTAACAAAAACAAAAAAAAAATAATTTACTTTATTAGTTATACTGGCTGTTTTTGTGCCTTTGCCTTAAAAAAAAGCGCATCAGCGCTATTTTTTTAGCGATGCCCGCGCATCAGCGCGTGCATCGCTAATTTGTGAACAAGTAATAATCAATTTTACAAATTGTTCAAATTTTTCTAACTGCTTTAACAAGTGATTAAAGATTTACTCGTTTAAGAAAGTCCGACTTTTATTTATTTCCTCGCAAATATGTTATAAAACGTCGTATGACATACGTGCGCTTTGATAATTACAGCCTCTGCTTTCTTGTAGCCCTCGCCTACGGCTCGGGCTAGCAATATCGCCTCGGCTGTAATTTTCCACTTACCGCACTTATATCATAATGTACTATTATACCCTTGTTTGTGAAGAGAAATAAAATTATTTTCATTGAATTTGAAATGCATTGAAAGATTTTTCTGCCAAATCTATACAATTAAAAAATGAAATATTTTTTTTCATCATAATCCTTCATATATATTTAGTAAAAATAGAATGTAGTAATACAAATAAGTTAACTTTACGAATAGTGAACGTTTTTAGGAAAATTATACGAACTGAGTGGTATGAAAGGCACAGTTAAAGTTTAAATGGAGAAGGAGTGCAGAAACCTAATATTTTTTTAATTATGGCCGACCACTAGTTTGTATAGTTCATGATGGAACATTCATTGCGTTAGTAACGCTGTCAATCAGATGAATTTTGGGATGACGATTGTGAAAGAAAATGTGTTATGCAATTGGGGTTGATTTTCGTCCCGATCTAAGTGCGGTACAAACAACAAACAGTGTTGCTTACCTAATACTTCCGAGAAGACTTACTTTAAGCACAAGTTAAACTTATTTTTCTATAAATTGACCAGCGGGTAGTTGCGTTGCGTAACACACTAACAGTAGGAATTAATGGCTTCAATTATGGCAGTTGATCAACTTTATTTGCGTTTTATTACGTTTTTGAGCATAGTTTTTTCGAACTTATGAAACAATATCCTTCAAAATTATTCATAATCTGATTGATAGTGTGTAACGAAATTAGGGAGCAGTTTGACAACGTCAAAAATCTTTTCAAAACTTCCCTTTTAATTCCTTGCGTTCTGTTTGCTGCTTAATTTTCTCTTCCACGAAATTACCGTTTTATTTTTCTTCACAAACATAAAACTGCATATTTTGTTGATTGCGTTTATCTTAAAACTTATGTACCTAGGATTTTTCGCCTGGGCACTCCTTGGCGAACAAACTTTACCCGAGCCCTCACCTCGCCTTCGTCCGGGTGTCACTATTGTGTGAATCGCTTGGAGGACACGGTGTAGCATACGGTGGAGGTCTGCCCTGCCTGGGCAGAGCACCGCCGTGTCATCGCGGAGGAAGAGGCGGAAAGCATGAGGGAGAGGCAAGGATTGCGCCCTCGCGCTCCTAGCCGCCGCAAGAGACGCCTGGGCGTCGATCCATAGCATGGGTAGGTCGTCGTCCGGCAAGGACCAAACCCGGGTCGACGGCGCGTTGTGTTCCTCGCGCGCCTTAAAGAGATGTCAGCAATAACTGAAGGGTTCTGTTCAAAAGAGTTACCGTGGCTCTGGCACAGACAACTGAAGGAACACGGGTGGGTTTTAGTCAGTAAAAGTCTGACACGCCCTTCCGCTCCGCCCAGAGTGGGAGAAGTAATTTGATGATAGCCTATCGAAAAAAAGGCGAAAAAACTTAGGTACCTACATTCTTTTTACACCGGCACTAAAAATTAAAAGATCACCATTTCACTTCACTTCACCTATGTTCCATCCATAGGAAGGGACAAGGCACAGTATAATTAATGGTAGTTTTTTATTAATTACTAGTGTTATTATTTAGTAGAATTGTGTGTGTATTATTTGAATGGTGTGCGAATGGTGGAAGAGCTTATTACACGCTTGATATTAGCTTCACTTGTATGTTTGTATGTTTGTTAGTATGTAACCGAATCCTTTGGACGCTATTTTGACCCATTTAAACCGTCAGATTTCATTTAAACTTTGTAAACTTATCGAGGACCTATGACAATTCAATAATTTAAAAAAATAGAAAAAAACACGCTTTAAAAATAGAAAATAAATAATAGTTAAAAAAAAACTAAAAAACACGCTTTAAAAACCAAAGTAAAAAGTAGAAAATAAATAATAGTTTAAAAAAAACTAAAAAACACGCTTTAAAAACCAAACTAAAAAGTAGAACATAATTTAATTGTATTAAAAAGCGTGGGGTGCTTGATATTAATTGATTATAAAAATACCTCAAAAAGCACCCCACGCTTTTTAATAGAATTAAATTATTTTCTACTTTTTAGTTTGGTTTTTAAAGCGTGTTTTTTTTTGTTTTTTTAAACTATTTTTTTTTTCCTGTATTTGGTAGTAAGTGGTAACACGATTGCCGATCAGCCTGAAATACAATACGTACCTACGTACGTTAATTAAGGTAATATAATCTAATATTACATGGTAAGTTGCTGAATTTCCGATGTAAAATGGTAAAAGCTGAAGTCCCGATGTTGAATGGTAAGTGGTTTAATCCTAACAAGGCTCCGCGGGTTCTAATGTCTTAAACGATTTTTTTTATTTATCTTGTAGATAGTTCTGCAGTGTAGGTTTTTATTATTTATTTAAACACTGATTTAAATAGAATTAAAAATTATTCGTAGGTATTATGAAAACCTAAAGTACCGAAATCCATTGTTTGAAATATTTATCCATTTTAAATTCTGAGATACCGAAACAGAGATATTTACCATAATTTCGTGATACTGACCATAATTTGTTTGAGTTTATGATTCCTTTGCCTAGGTGGGTAATTAATTAATTAGCATCCTAAGGGTACTTAGGACGCTAATTAGTTTCAAAATCTGTCACATTAATAAAAGCAGCTGTAGTAAGCCAATTATTTCAATTATTTTCTTGAAGATTTCTTCTGTGGGGCCATCCGTAAATTACGCACACAAATTTTATGGTTTTTTGATCGTCCCCCGTCCTTGTCACAGGTGGTCACACTTGTGAATCCCCCTCCTCCCTTGTGTGAGGTCACATATTTTTCAAATTCAAGGTCAATTTTGTATTTAGAAGTAATTAAATCAAAACAGCAGTTTTTTTTTAATTAAAAATAATCTTTAATAAAATGAACATAAAGTCGAATATTTTAGAGAATGGACAAAACAAAAGACCGATTACATAACGATAAACAATTAATAATTTTAATAAAGATTTTAACATGTGACGTCACAAGCTAGTAGACCCACTGTGCCTTGTCACACATTGTCACAAATCGTTGACCCCCTTAACGTGTGACGTAATTTATGGATAGCCCCTAAAAAAAATCCAACAATATAAATGCAATGAATAATTCATTGCATTGATATTGTTGGAATTTTTTTCATTTCCGATTAAAATTCAGGTTATGAAACTCATTTTCTCATTACAAACTCATTTAAAAAAATCTCCAGGTTTTTGTCCAGGCTTGAGACTGCCTCAGTAATAATTAAATTAGCCTACCATATTATATGTTTTGCTAAGATTTATTTTTAAATTATTTTTAATTCCTTGATCTGTATCTGTCCATGCCGCTTCGGGTTTCTCGAACAGTTTTGTTTTTGTTGTTACCTCTGCTATTTATTTTCCGATGTCTTATGTTTATTTTGTAAGTAGTTTGGACCAATTTGGTCCGTAGAAGTAATAAATCCTAATAGTAAAACAACACCAATAAGGGCTGTATTTGATGAAAGTGCAAAAAACTAAAAATGGTTTAACGTTAAATGATATTTTGTTAACTGGACCCGTTGTCCAAAATGATCTATTTGATATATTGACTTTGTTCAGAACATACGAGTAGATATGTATTGCTCTATGATTTTAAGGCTATGTGTAGATAAGTATTTCTAGATGAAAATCATTGTAATTTGAAAAATATTCTTTGGCGAGAATCTAATGACTTCTTTCTGCATGTAGTTCAATAGTTTTCATATATAAGATTTATTTAATAAATTGTAGGGCAATCTTATAATTATAATTATATCCTATCAATTTTATATTTAAGTTCCTCTTTGGGACTTTGTAACATACTTTTTATTGTTTTTTAATACTTCCGGTGTCTAACTAACTGCTTTTAATTTAGAAATGTATATGGATTCTATGCATCGTGTTTTATATGGTACCGAGTACAGTCGGAGAAATTAATTGTTGAGCAAATTGACTACCAAACTACAGCTCTTTAGTCAATTTACTTAAAAAATATTTTTTCAGACTTTATTGTCAGGGTTCATTCTATTAATGTGTAATTAAAAATATTTTTCCTGTTTCCTTCATTCTTTGCACTACAGTAAGAGGTTTAGGTACTAATATATTTTATCCGCCTACTCTCCGCAGTAAAGTATTTTCATTTATTTTGAATACATACGTTATCATTAGTACCTAGATATTAAAATACGGCACTGTTGTTATCTATAAACGTGCCTTGGTTCAATGATCGAATCGTTTTTATCTAAATAAAGTCGTGACTTGTTACACTTAAGCCATTTTTAAATGATTAATAAATCATTACTCAAAACTTGTGACCAACTTATGTATTTCCTACTAACTTCAGATTTATTCATTGCTAAACCCTTTTTTTCATCTTTATGTTTTGGTTTAGTCCGCCTAGAGATGTTATATAACTCAAACATTTTACTTGCTTCCATACAATTCTTTAAAGTTTTGATACAAATGGCAAATTAAATTCGCTAGCATTTTATCATGATTGTTATTTTTATATTTCGTTTGTAAATAGTGTATTGTTCTCTACCGATAACAGAAGCATTATTTATGAAACTATTCATTCGCTAAGCCATTGTGTTTTTTCGATGTGTCCGCGTGAGGTTTCACGGAAGCCTCGAAGTTTATCAAGGACAAGGACGTGGCTTGCTATTGGGCCATTTCGCTGAGGGCGGGCCGAGGTTCCACCCACAAACTTTGAAACTGTTTAGTGTAGGTACTTTATGTGTCCTGTGTTTTAGAGAAATTCTGTTGCCAATACAACTTTAATCGTGTTCAGTGTGTAAGGGTTTAAAAAATATTAAGTAAAAAAAAACATGCGAAATAAAAATAAGTTACAGTAAAAACAAGTAGACGTCCAATTAAAATCAGTTTTATTTTTAAATCGCTTTGCATAGTACATAGTAGGCGCAGTAATAATTATGATAAACATCAGTCGCAATAGGCGTGCACGTTATACAAATAGAGGCCCGTGTGACGTTGCGCAGTGATGCTGGCTGGAAAAAAAAGAAAATTGAAGAAGCTTGAAATCGTTGACTGTCCGTTGAGTTCGCGTTCTTCGGCCAAGTTTAAAATTTAGGCAGCGGGGGAGTGTGCGGCGCGCGGGGCGGCGGGCAAGACATCCGCTCGCTCGCAGATTGCCCAATTCCCGCCACGAGCGTGCCGCGCCGACGATTATTTCCATTTCGTCATTCGGCGCAATGACTCAAACCCAACTGTTACGACACAGATATTTAAAGCTAAAGATATCAACATCACACAGAAATAGAGACACATAAATAATTATAAGAGCAGTTACAAAAAATATATAGCAACTCCTTGGTGAAAATCCTAAAAAAGGCCATGTCTCAAGCAGAAAATTCAGTGATTTCGCAGCCGAATCAAAAAACAGCTTGCGTAATCTCTGACGTCACTGCGGACTTAGCCATGCTGGGAGTAGATGAGCGGACGACTGCGGCATAGCATGTGGATGATAACGTCGGTTACATGCCAACCATATAGGAGAGAGAAAAAGACTGACTAGTATATATTAAAGTCGAGTCGATTCCTCCCCCCGACACGACTGACATTTTAATTTTCTTCTAGTCTTCATACTTCAGCAATGTTCAGCTCCAACTGTAATTGAAATATTAAACGTAAACGCGACACGTGCGCGAACTGCTACAGCAAGACGTAAGTCACATGACAAAGAAAAACATTACTAATTTTTCTGTACCAGCGCACAACCGAACGCGAACCGAATTTGCTAATGTTATAACTTTTTGAACGAATAATAAAAAAAAAACGTGAAGTGGAAATTCAACTACTTATACGGAAGTTGCAAAAGTAGGTCGCGAACATCTCACAAATTTTAAATCCAAAGTAGTCATTATTGTTCACTTTTAAGTTGATTTATGGTCACTACTAGTCTCTATTTCCAGTTAACTTTAACGTGCCTCACATCGTATGAAAAAAGTCTAAGTTTGAAAATATTCAACTAAAGTTAAACTTGCACTAGGGTACCAGAGTTCTGAGAGAACGACCGAAGCAGACGACGACCAAAGTGCGAATGGCGGCACGTAGCGGCGAGCCATGGCGTTTGCTGTGAGAGGGGCGCGGTGGGTGGCCCGGGGAGGGGGCCACGGGGCGGGCTGCGCGGAGAAAGGACGCAAGTTGTGGTGGTGATGTAATCGCGATCGATGCACTCCGTCAACGAATGCTGCGCCACCTTTGATGAGTTATGAGGAACTTCACACCTGCTGCAGGCGAACGCACATTCACCACACGGTTGTAGAAAATTTATTCAGTGCCATCGCTAAAAACATCTTGTGACGTGTTAAATAGTGATAAAGTGGAAGATTCCTGGTCTGCAGCTGTGGGAGTAGCGGATCGCGGCTTTTATGCAAATAAATTACGAGGTCAGTGACCGTAGTATATACACGTGCTCTATTTCACATGTAACAAAGAAAATTCGTATACTGCATGATTTTGGAGTGATATGATGTGGTAGCAGTTGGATATCGATCAGTTGGCTTAGTACCTAGTTGGTGACGCCTGATGGGGCGCCCGCTCGTCGTGCTCCGCCGCGCCATTTCGTGGCCCCTCCGCTCTATGTAGGTCACACGTGTAAGCGTTATCCCCGCCAGACCGGCCTTGGCTTACTTGGACTAAAAGGTATCACCTCTCCTACTTCTCGAGTAGGTACTGCTAGAAACAAAGCCCGAGTCATGCACAGCCACCAACTGTACTCACTCATATATCCTTCGCACCTACCCCTTGTAATTAATATAAACTGCGTTTAGGTATTGATGATAACACAAATTTTAGGATTATTAGTCGATTCGCAAGAATTTTCTCGACATGCAATAAAGTGGCATTAATTCCTTTCAATTTCATATTGTTATCATTATTGCCCTATGAAGAATTTTGTGCTTAGTTGTAACGATATTACTGAAGATATTAGGCGAAGAAAATAAATAATTAATCATTTAAATGGATTTAACATTGTCTAACAAAATTCCATAACAAAGGATTAATAAAGGGCATGCGTACTAGGTAGGTAATATGCTGCTCCTTCTAACGGTTACTAGTTTTGGACTTTCATGTATTCGTTAAGAACTAGCGATGGGTTTCAAGTGTTTTGAACACTTTTATGCTTCTTTCTTATTCATGAAATAGTATCGCCATTTCGGGATGCATAATTTGTCAGGTACCATGATTGCCCAAAGCAGTAGTGCGCATGACAGAAGCTGCGCAGCGAAAATGACGCGGATTTAACGATCCAAGTCAGTCTCTACGAGTTCCGGACACCCGACGTGGCCTCTTCGAATAAAAGTGGTTGCTGATGATTACTACAGCATTTTGGCCTCGTTGTATCTAGGACGGCACCCGAAATAACTAGGGCACGGTAATTGCGCAGCTGCTAACGCAACTCATAGCTGGCGTTACGACGCGTCCCAAACTTTAAGAACAGCGAGAAATCGCCTTGCGAGCGACGCGAGGCGTGGCCCAAAGCGTCGCGCGCACGCGCTTTGGGGCTCTTCGAGAGGTAAGTCCGTTCCCGAAGCGTCCTTGGGAGTTTCATCCGTTATAAAAACGCCAAAATTTATGTTAATTGGTAAGGCGGCGTAGTAATTGGGAATTCTAAAAGGTACGGGTGTGATTGACGGTTTTCGTTTTGTGTTCGCGATCATTAGGTACTTAGATTTGATGCGGAATAAAGTCGCCATAACGACGTTCGATATTTGAACATCGCTTTGGTCGCAGGTCGCGTTCACGGACGTAGCTGCGTGCTTCAAAACCCCGATTCTGTTCAAGATTGTGCTGGGATTGGTGTAAACTTTCAAGAATTATTAGAAGCGGACGCTGCTGTGTTCCTTCGCGAAGAAAGTAACTAATTTCTGCTGCAATTTGCAAGAAATGGGTGATCGCCAAGGTTGTCGGCACCATTGTTGCGATCCTCTGGGCAGTCGGCGCCCGCAGGATGACAATGACACATTTTACAATGTAAGCACCATAAATAACTACTTATTCATTCATTTCTGATTCAGATTTATAATATGACTCAAGGTTTTCTTAGGATGCAGTAATTGTCCAGCATTAGCCTAAACCAACACCATTTCATAATACAGGATAAGTTTTTATCCAGTGCGCAAACTGTGACCATGAATTCAGCAGAAAAATTTCTACGCTGGGGTGTCTAGAATGACATACTGAATTCATGGTTACAGTTTGCGCACTGGATAAAACTTATCCTGTATAAGTTCCCTAAACTTGGTTTAAAGTGTGTCAATTATGTTTAGCAACTATTGAGTCTATCTCCGATCAGGATGTAAGCTTATATCTTCAGCCTACAGGTACCTTTATATTTATTACAAATATTTTTTTTTTAAACAATGTCATGCTGTCGAACTAGGTACCCAAATAGGTTATAAATTTAGCAAAATCACTCACTACGTACTTATATAAATTACTACTATCTTTTAAATGTGATATCCACAAAATATGTGATATTTCAATATTGGTCTCATGTAGAAAGTATCACCACCCTTAAATTTGCCAGGTCTAAAAACTAACCCTGTATAGATGTCGCAGCCATCTGGTTAAATTAGCCAGCTAATTAGACGCCTAGGCCGTTCATTAAACGCCGGCATCCAATTACCTAAATAGCTGAAGGACTACTAGCCAAATCATTGAGCGCAACGTTTAACCAGATGGCTGATTGTCGTGTAGTCATTTAGTTAAATTACATAGGTATTGATTCAATTTGTGAATTTTGGTCAGAGTGTGTACGACTACTTTTTACTAATACCTACCACTAAGTTACTCGTAATAGTAAATCGTTTTTAAATAAATAAATAATTTAACTTAAAATTGCACACAAGAACGGACAATAAACATTCACGGTTTCCGCTGTTGACGCCATATTTGTTTTGGTGACTACTAGCGCCGCAGTGGAAAACAAAACTGAACTAAATTTGAATCACTTGGTTGAGTCTTGGTCAGTCATCTCACTCATCTTCAAAGGGCTGACTTTCAATACGCCAAGATGTTAAACGTTGAATGATTCTAGTTCAATTAACTGTCGGCCGGGGCATCCAACTGGATGCCGGCGTTTAATGAACGGCCTAGGCGTCCAATTAGCTGGCTAATTTAACCAGATGGCTGCGACATAGATATTATCTGGACACATATTTTATAGACCCAATTTTCTTACAAAATAGAAATTAAGTTTTGCAGGACAAAAGGCAACTATCATGAAATACAAACTGGGACATAGGTACTAGTTTGTATTTCGTGATTGTGCCATTTGAAACTAGAGAATTGAGAAAGCAAATACCTCCTAAATAAAACTTGAATCCTCTTTAGCTTATTTTAATTACTTCTGTTATTGAATAATTATTTTTATTTGGGCAATATAAGTAGGTGCACACCTAACTAATTCAGTAAATAATTATACCCGCAGTCCAATAAATATATATAGACTAATGTCTAGAAAACAAGACATATATTTCATTATTTTGTAAACCCAAATTTCTTTAAAAATATAAATTAAGTTTTTCATCGGATGTCTCAGTTTGTATTTATGTTATGTCATGCATGATAGTCTTTTGAAACTATGAATTATAGAAAGAAAATACCTACTTCTTAAATAAATACTTTGAATGCTCTTTAGCTTATTTTAATTACCTACTTCTGATAGGTTTTGAATAATTATTTTCATTTGAGCAATTTACCAGAGAATACATTCCTGCCTAATTCAATAATTAAATATGCCTACAGTCCGATAAATAGGTATAAAAAACATATTAACGGGACAAATATTTAAATATTTTATAAACCGAATTTTCTCCTTAAAAATAGAAAATAAGTTGTTCTTGGGATGTCACAGTTTGTAGTAGGTATGTCATTATTATGTCTTTTGAAAATAAAGATTTCAAAAGCAAATACCTCCTATATAAATACTCTAAATAATATTAACCTCATTTGAATGATTGAGATGTAATATTTTCATGTGAGTACTCAGGTACTTAGGTTAGTAGTTTCAAATAGGTTAAAAGAAGAATAGTTACCGACTTTAGTTCCAATTTTGTACCTATCTGCAGATAATTTAGATTCAATCAGCAATTACATACAAACAGAATATCAATTTGTATTCAAAAACTTTGTTGAACTAAAACTGGGTATTATTTACAATTGAGAACCAATGAGATTCATACTAGAACGCGTTCCATTTACGATATTATCAAACAATACATTCCACACTCTAGCTCCACCATTATCATTCATTAGTTACACAATTTTCTTTTGTTTTCTTTGTTTTGTCGGAATGACTGCCGTCGCGTTCAAGTCGCGCTAGATAGTTTGAGTTCATACTTCGATTAAGTTTGTTGGTCCCATGTATGAACTCAATATAGAAAATATATATATTATATTTCACATGAAGTAAGCACACATGAGTATTAATACCTAAATCGTGTTAACTAAATATTAGATAGGCAACAAAGTAGGTACTGAAAATGCCTCGAACACGCCACCACGAGCCGCCAGTGATAACGGTGTAACGATACGCGGAACTCACTGATAAGAGCGTAGTAGAAAAGAGCCGCACAAACATGTCGCGCCATGATCCAGCGCCGCAATGTTCCACTTAGTACTTGGCCGCGCGGCCACTACTAGTAACATGATAGTAAACAGAAGGATAATAGAGAACGTCATTTATAACTTGTCATGTATCAAATTGGATTGGATTCGGGATGTTATCGTGTCTTATTGAGTGCAATAAGACACGATAACATCCCGAATCCTCTAGTCTTGAGTCACCCAAATCTTAAAATGTAGGTCGTTAATAAAACAGCCTAGTTCAGTAAAAAAATAGCGAACTAAAAAAACGCGGTCTTACACGCGGCGTTTGATAAGAGCCCGATAACACGTAGTTTAGTAAATTAAATTTCGCAAGCAAAAAGAAAACCTACGCCAAAATAAAAAAAATCGCCGATAAAAAGAAAACTTGAAGTGCGAGCGCGCAGCGGGACTTACCTGGGAATGGCGAGCGGCTTCTCGTGCTTCGGTCGGTAGTGTTGTGCCAGTAACCGCTGGCATGTCAAGTATATTTATGACAGTCGCGCGGCGGCCGGTACGCTGGCGCGCAGACCACGTTTACGCAGACCGATGCCGCATTGTGTTCTATACTGTATACGTATGCGCGCCCAGGAATCCCCCCACCCCCCGTACCGAGAACTTCTCCGCCCCTCATGCTTGATAGTAAAGCGACGTAACCGCACCAGAACACATCGCATGTAAAATGGACTCTACTAGCCCCAATAGGCTTGAAAGAAAAAGGAAGTTTGTGTCTCTATGGCAACTCTGCAAAGGTTTATGCGGCATTTGTCCGCTACGTTAGCAGAAGTCGTCGATAACTCGGCTCGTACCGAAAACTGAACGCGCCGAATTCGCTCGCGCTTGGACTAGCGAGTGTTAGTAGGTTCATGTTATCATGCGACACACTTTATAGCAAACAAAGCAGACCTAATTAATAGGATAATCTAGTTTTATTGAATTAAACTGTCTCTATCAAATGACTCATAAACTCACTATAATGTTAGTTACATTATGGTGACGTACTGATTTGTTTTCATGATTTAGAATTGTACTTCGTTAAGTATAATACGTTGATGCCTTTTAGACAATAGATAATAAATATAAGTACCCACATTAAATTGTAAAAGATATTTTAAATTTTCTTAGATCTGAAAACATTATTTTGAAAAGGATTTTAAAGTTTTCAGTGACATAACTTTAAACCAAGTTTTTCAGGCATTGGTTGGGAACGAACACTGAACGCATTGGATTTGAGCTCTAACAAAAGTATACAAAAGCACTATAACTAAAATAATTACAGTTTATACAAACAAAAAAGATGTCAGCCAAGCTCAACTAAAGCGTACTGTAGAAGTTTTCCAATTTTTTGACATTACTCTTACTATTTGAATATTTTTATAGAATACTGCATAAACTTACAAGAGTAACATAGACTATCTTTTGCTTTTTTTTGTTGTTTTTATTGTTGTTTATTTATTTTTTTAGTTTTGTAATCCACGTGACAAAATTCACCTGGAGTTTCTCCAACTACCCCCGGGTCTCCGATGGGACCGCTCCTGCAGTCAAGGCTGCCTCAATTATAGGCAATGTTTTATTAATTTTCATTATTATTAATTAATGTATATTTAATTCCTTTTTCTTTTATTTTTTTTTTATTTTATTTACTTTTTATTGTTACATTTATTTAATTAAGTAAATAAGAATGTACTAATATTATAAAAGGTAGGTACTAATAGAATACCAATTTATTAATTATTTAAGTACTTTAAGTATTTAAAAAATACTTAAAGTACTTAAATAATACATATTATTATATTTTAGTAAGACTAAACATTTACTAATGTGTTAATTAGTTAATATTGGGAAGGTGAACGTGACTTCTCGTGTTACAGCAACCTCTCTGCCCTTGCGAGGTGATGGACCCGCCTCCGAAATCCGAATACGAGACGGGTGGACAATGGGTAAATATCTTCTACCCCATACGAATAATTTTCAGCAATTTCTAGAAGCTATAATAGACTGGTTTCATCCATCCTTTTAATGATGTTAGCACCTGCTGGGTCAAACAACCTTTATATTTGGTAATATAGGTATCTGAGAAACTCTTTTAATCAGGTAGGACTAGGTACTTAATTGGGGGCTTGTGGCTAGGTAATATTAGCCGCATGGGTCGATCGATCAGGTTAAGCTACGCCTGCCGCGCTAGTCCGTGGATGGGTGACCATCTTTACATACCAAGACCCCTCCTTGCCTCGGAAAGCACGCTAAGCTGTTGGCCCCGGCTGTCATTTATGGAACTTTGGCAGTCGTTACGGGTGGTCAGAAGCCCGAAAGTCTGACAATAAGTCTTACCAGGAGGTATCGTATTACCCAGTAACTGGGTTTTCAAAATCAGATAGGCAGTCGCTCCTTGTAAAATACTGGTATTCAGCTGCATCCAGGTAGACTGGAAGCCAACCCCAACATAGTTAGGAAAAGGCTAGGCAGATGGTACTAGGTACTTTATTTAATGATGTTTAGTTAGGGTTTGATCTTCAGTTTTGGTCTCAACTCTTGAGACTTGATGCTAGATTTACTTTGGTATTCTTCAGATCATTGTCATGTATGTATAACACATTGTCAGGTAAGTGTAGGTACGTGTATCATTATATTCATTATTGTTGTTGTATTAATGTTGGGGAACATTAAAGTCACTAAGTAAAAGGCCCAATTACCGTGAAATTTTGAACTTCACAGACTTTGCAGGTGTGCTGTGCTAAAACTAACAGACGTACATAAACGAAATTACATTACTAGATAGTTTAGTTATTCTAGTTTTTAAATTATGTATATTTTTTGAGTTAATATGAACTTTATGTTCAATTAAAAAAAAATATATATACAACAAAAATAACAGACACAAATACAGTAATATAAAAAAATGTAAAAGTGTGAATTGTACCCATCCCCGTTAGATTTGTACTAGTAGCAGTTATTTTGTCCCATAAGCCGGTATTTTTTACTGCGAATTTTAACTTTATTACCGGACATTAAGGTTTACGGTAGTAACATCATTTTCTTCTAGAACTTATACTGTTATTGAATAATCTTAATTTTTGCACAAATATTTATTTACTAGTGGTCGCCAAGTAGTCTAAATTCGACCATAATTAATTTTAAAAAAATAATGTATTCCTAATCTATGATTAAATAAACAAAAATAGCGTTTTGCACTCCAACATTTTTTTTTAATTATTAATATTGCCTTTTATTTCCTGAAAATAATTAAATACATTTCGTTTGTTACATATAAACTAATAATTCGTATACCATTATAAATTATTATTCAACGCAATTAATCACAATAAAAGACAACAAACAAATATATAAACGTTAACTCTGCCAAATTTCGTACTCCACCTTCCGCGTCATTTTCGCAAAAATGGGTACAAAGATTTCGCTTCACATGTGAATAGAAATGTAGATTATATTATTTATGTAATTTATAATACATATTGTTGATATTTTGAAATAATTCACTAAAAATATTCCTAAATGATTATTTTATAATATAATAAATATTGTTAGTAATACATATTAAGTATTTAAATAATGGGGCTTTTGGTTGAGTAATAACGGCCGCACGACTTGATCGATCAGGTTAAGCTACGCTTGCCGCGGTTGCCCCGTGGACGGGTGACCATTTTTACATACAGAGACCCCTCCTTGCATATGATAGCACGGTCTCAGCTGTCATTCATGGATCTTTGACTGTCGTTACGCGTCGTCAGTAGCCCGAAAGTCTGACAACCAGTCTTACCAAGGGGTATCGTATTAGCCAGTACCTGAGTTATAGAGGTCAGATAAGCAGTCCCTCCATGTAAAATACCGGTATTCAGCTGCATTCGGTTAGACAGGAAGCCGACCCTAACATGGTTGGGAAAAGGCTAGGCAGATGGTGATATTAAGTATTATAATGCATTATCATCATCATTTCCGCCAAAAGACGTCCACTGCTGGACATAGGCCTTCCCCAAGTTCCACCACGTCGATCGGTTCTGTGCTTCCCGCCTCCAGGGGATTTCTGCTGCCTTCACTAGGTCATCGGTCCACCTTGTGGGAGGCCTTCCAACTCTACGCCTTCCGGTACGCGGTCGCGGCCCCATCGGCCATCTGTTATGCGAGCAATGTGCCCTGCCCACTGCCACTTAAGTTTGGCAATTCTTCGGGCTATGTCGGTTACCTTGGTTGTCCTGTGGATCTCTTCATTCCGGATTCGATCACGTAGGGCAACTCCAAGCATAGCCCTCTTCAATGCCCTTTGGGTGACTTTAAGCCTTCTTAGCAGGCCCATTGTGCATTTATAATACATTTCTATTTATTTATGTTTTAAAACAATTAAGGGAGTAAAATTAGTTTATAAGTAGGTACTTACTTATTCAAGGAAAGGACTATTAAAAGTGTTTGTGAGTATTTAAAATGGTAATGGTTCATGGTCTTCTGACCACGAACGTTTACAATTCTTCCTTTGATAATAATGCTAGTCCCTTGGTGCAATCAACAGAATAGCGGACCACGAATGTTATCGTCCTACGTAAACAGTGGGATTCCAAATTGTCTAGTAGTAGGTAAAATTAAGGTCCCTTTTAACTGCCTCCATAATCATTTTAATACGGTCTCTAACTTTTCAGTCATAATAAGCTAAAATAAAACATTACACGTCTTTTAAAAATCCCTGAATCCATACCAATAGGGAAATCTAAACTTACATTATTAAGATGTAAATTGTTTGTTTATTGTTATGCTTGTCAAAGGTATTCTAAAGATTGTCCAAAATAGACTAATACGAGGCGATGCGCTGATCCATAAAATAGCCACAGAAGATAGATATTTTATGACCGCCAGGAAGAAAAACAACGTGAAAATTTTGACTGCCGTTTATACAGCTCTCGATAATTTGAACTGAAACAAGCTACTAGAGATGTAAGAGGAACTTTGCCTCATCACAGAACAGAAGATCCGGCCTAAATCAACATAAGAAATAGAAAGCCTTGAAGCAAAAGGAAAACCTCCTGGAAACGACAAAGTGTCCTACATACAACTTAACTTTGGTGGAAAGTTAGCAAAGCCTTAAGCATCTGCAATTGATTTTTAACACGAGTCAAGGTTTACCGAGGAATGCACCTGAAAGATGGAAAACTGCGCTTGTACATAAGAAGAGCGATAACAAACACAAGAACTATTGACCCATTTCACAAATATAATTCCATGTTTACAAATTATTTTGCTAAAGTGATCACCCTACGCCTGACCAACATGGTCATTAGTCTTGACGCAGCTTAGTCTCTAGATCAGGAAGGATTTCGTGGTGGATTTTCGATCATTGATCATAATTAGAAGTTTTTCGAGTACCACAACTCTCTGACTAAGTTTATCGATGACGCTCCTCTTTATGCTCTTCAAAGATGCAATGTAGACAACAGGTGCCACGCTCCAAGTTAAATTGCATGAACTAAGGGATGCCAGGATCCGCAGGGTGATACTATATTTCCAAAGCTCTTCACATTGTGCATAGAGGGCGAGTTCAAGCTGGTTGGTCCCAGTAGGTAAAGCAGAGGCATAAAACTGCAAGAGAAAATGTATTTCTCTCCTTCGCTTTGCTGATGACTTCACCGTGCTTGCTGATATCGTTTCTGATGATCTCTCAAAGAGATGATCGAAGAATTGAACTATAAGTTGCTAATGGTGGGCTTGAAGATGAACACTGACTGGTGTCAGTGCACATAAACATTGTTTTCGAAGTGTCGCTGACTCTCAACTTCAATGCCATCTGTGCACCAGCGCATCAATAAAGTAGAAGAGTAAGTCTTCGTTGGATAAACCATCAACCTGGACCAAAACTGCAAAAACTCGATCTGAAGCACCGAATACAACTCGGCTTTTGGCTAGTTGTCAAATGTGTGCAACAGCAGTATACCATTTAATGTAAAACGACACACTTTTGAACAATGTGTCCTCCCCGTCATAGTGTATGGGGGCTGATACATGGTCGCTCACTGAGCAGGCGATGATCAAACTCAACGAGAGGAGAATGGTGGGGTTTTCTCAACGGGATCATATCAGAAATACCGAGAAGCTCACCCATAAAACCCTGGCAATAGCGCATAAGAAATGGAAGTGGAAGTTAATCTGCTGTTCAAAGGATAATAAGACTTATATCAAGGCAATAAGAGCCTTGACTAATTTATATTCAACTGTTTCTGTACGGCATAGTAGCCGGTAGAAATATATACTACACATTCAAAGGAAAGTGAGTCTTATCTCAAGGCAATAAGGATACAATTACGGGTTCTGGTGCAACCAGTATTGCATGTACTAATATCCGGTAAAAATGTTTATATTTTGCCGGCTATTACGACAAGTAGGAATTTGTGGGTACCAATATATGTGAAATGCAAAAATAATTACTTTTCCTTAAGATTGACCTCAACTTAATGATTAGATCACTAGATAATTCACTTAAATATTTTGTAAAATTATCCTCTGGCCGTATCGTTATCTACAGCCGTACGGCAAATCAATACAACGTGGTGGTCTCGTAGATCACCGACAGAACTTCGAACTTTCTTGAAAATTACGGTACGCATACTTTTGTTGTTGCATAGTTTCGACCCTTTTTAACTTTTTAGCCAGTTTTATCATTTAAATTAAACGTAATAGTACTAAAAATGTTTTAAAATTTTAATTTACATAAACTTTAATTTGTAATTAGTAGAAAGGTGCAAAAGTTTAAAAGCTGACTAGTTACTGGGTCCTTAACGGGAATACTTACTTTTTATTATTTTATTTTAAGAATCCCTTGATGATGATGATGATGATGGGACTCCCTTTTCCGCACTTAGACTCCCATTCGGTCCGTTGTGCGTGGGGATTCTGGCTAACAGAGCCAGCCTAGCTCCGCCCAGAAGCACAGAAGCTTCCTGGGAGATTCGCACTTTCATATCAAAGCCTCTCTTCGCAAGTATTATTAAGAATCCCTTTTACAAAATTACTTTGTATACAGGAAATGGGTATAAGGTAAATTAACCTTAATGTAGTATCTTGATGTAAAAATCTTAGGCTGTAATCTACCACACGGGCCCAGTGCGGATTCGTAGATTAGATGCCTTCGAATTTTTGGTTCTAGTACATACCGGTTTCCTCACGATATTTTCCTTCACCGCTTTGAGAGCATTGGTGATGAAATTATTCGCACATAGTAAGGCGCCTCTGGGTTCAAACCTACGGCCGGCATGACCTATAAGTTCGTAGGTCATAGAAATATATGTTCCGTGCGGGAATCGAACAATCGCTTAACTAGACTTGCGGGATCCTATAGTAATAGGTACCTACTGGTTCAAGAACTCATTGCCTAAACATCCTACCAGCCAAAAATCATGTCAAAAAACTTGGTAGAATCATAAACAAAGTAACCCGATACCGAATTTTCCAGGAATGGAGCGATATAAACGTATCATTATCATCATCATTATCATTTCAGCCGATAGACGTCCACTGCTGGACATAGGCCTCCCCGCAAAACGAAAAAGGGGGGTTTGCCATAATCGCCGCCAATCGCGGGTTGGTGATCGCAGTATGGTGGTAAAATGCATAGAGAAAACTGCTGCTCATTCTCTAGTAAGTCCCTGAGTCGCCTTCTATGACGACACCCACGGGATGAAATGTGCTGGTGCTATTCTTTACGTCCGACACCACACGGAACCCAAAATATAAATGGAATACGGAATATAAACGTATACTCAGTTTTTAACAAACGCTAAGTAAAGTAACATCCAATATAACCTTCAGATGAACTAAACATTTCCCTGGGATATGTGTTTCCATGAGTTTACTATGCGTTTAACAAGATACATAGAGTCCAAATTGTAGTATATTTTCTTTCTAATGATGTATCTTACACAGATAACGTACACCGGTGAAGTTAATGTAAGAATTTTCGAGGAAGCTGCACGTAACGCAGAGGTGGAAGTGGCTCGTCGCCTCGTCGAAGCTCTGGAAGCGTCTCGTCGGGCTGAAACCGACGTAACACCAAATCCGGCTGATGCTGAAGCACAGAATGTAGAGACTGGCTCATCTTCGGATGTCCCAACCGCGCCAGTTCAGAATGTAAATGAACTGCCAATTGACCCCGTAAGTATATAGGAATGTACATAGCATATCAAGTAGACAAATAATAACCAAGTAGCGGTGTACTAAACTTGGTTATTGTTTGTCTACTCGATATGCTGAAGTAAAATAGTCTGTTTTCGACAATATTTCATTTATTTTCATATTTTATTTAGATACATGATGAATTGCCGGTTGAAGATATGAGCGCGCTGGCCATCGGTGAGTCCGAATACGAAAGCTCGGAGGAAAGCGAGGATGAGGAGACCAACATAATTCAACCTGAAAGCGAAGCCTGTGAGGGCGAGGAGTTCGAAGAGTTGCCCATTGATGTGGTTAGTATTTCAGATATTTCTCTTACACCAATAACCAAGTATATTGCCTAGCAAGATGATGGAAACAGTAAATTATCGAGATGTTTCAATAATAAGCATGTATTTTATTCAGGTAAAAGATGAATGGTGGGTTTTTGTGTCAAAACTCCGAGCGGACATAGCGGACCAGTTCGCCGCTAAGACGACTGAGAATGCTGCCAATGCCGAAGCAATGGCACGGTCGGCTCGTGAGGCAAATGAGCCCAACGCCTCCGAGCTTGCCGAAAAGGCACAACGGCTGGCCCGGCGCGCCGCTGCTGCGGCGGATTTTGCCCGGCGATGCCGAGCGACCGCTAATCAGGCTGTCATAGACGCCAATGAGGCTGAAATGGCCATTGCTCTGGCAAAGAGCTTTGCTGAAGCCGAAGCTAAGGCCTATTTCACCGGTGGTGCCAGTACTAGAGCCCAGTCTGTTGCTGGTGCCCATGCCGAGGCTCAGGTTACCCAAAGCCAGACCGAGGTTAGTATTTCAGACATTTCATACACATGTACCTACATATCGACTTCAAACTACAAATACTTAATTATTAGTATAAGTTGTTCGTAATGTAGGCTAACTTGCAAACAATTATACTAATGCCAACCAAAGTCGGTCTGAAGTAACAAAATAGTGAATTAAATCCCTTTCTAGAAATTCTGATTATCACCAGTCACTTATAAATTTCGTCTAAAAACTTCTATTATATCAAATCCATATATTTTTTTTTTAAATGTCTAATAACAGGGAACTAGGTAGGTCTGAAACTTTAAAATCTCAATATTTACTTACCTCATGGACGAGCCGTGTGTATCATGCAGCGTACCAAATGTGATATTCTCAGAAATTGCTCAGTGCGCGTGCGTCGAAATCGCTTCGCACATAATACTTTTGATACAGTTCCTGACCTGTTTCTGACCAAACAGGTTCATAGGCTCATTGTTCATATAGGAGGCAATACTAAAACCTACTTGTAATCTCAGGTGAACGTATGAAAGAGAAAGTTCCTATGTTGTTGCGGACGGAATTCCAACGTTTATCTATCCTACTTTCCCCTGATCTTAATTCTTTTTACCGCTACCATAAATATAGTCCAAGGCTCATTTCAGCATCAAAACGTAGGTAGGTAGTTACACATGTAGTTTTTGTAAACTATAAAGTACGTAGTCAGTTATGTGAGCAAAATGTTCGTCCAAAGAGAGCTGCGGGTATCTAAAGATATAGCACAAATGTGGACCTACGAAGGACGGCGATCCTAAGCACGTGAAGCAGGAAATACTTAAATAGGTCGCGGGGGCACGGGTTCCCCTGGGGTGGGCGACGTGAAGCTCTGAATGGGGGCAGGGGCAGGGAGGCGAGGGAGAGAGAACTAGGTGGCCTACATGTTCACAGAGACCGCAACGCTGCATAGCGCTTTTTCATACAAAATAATTATTTGAGGACCCACCGCGGCACACGTAGGTATTGTGGCTATTATTTTGTTGCTCTATATAAAACTTCACTTCATATACCTATATCGACGCAGTTAGTCCTCTTTCTATATGCATGGGTAAAATAAAACCTATCCCATTCGAGTCGAGGTGCAAAAATTATCCAGCTTGCTTTGTTGTTTTAGCAAAAGCCTTTCCTGCATAAGTCGACAAAGTTAGTCCTTGTATGAATGGACAAACGATAATCTAGCATACACGAAGTAAAGTGCAAAAAGAATCCAGCCGCTTCATGGAACTGGGGGTGCATATCAATGAACCCCTCTGAAAATAAACTTGCCATGCGTAGACTTAAATGCCCGGGTTCTGAGGTACTCGTATCGGTAGTTTAATGTAGTATTTAGTCATCATCATCATCATATCAGCCGTAAGACGTCCACTGCTGGACATAAGCCTCCCCCAAAATTGGGGGGGATTTGCCACAATCGCCACGCTTGGCAGGCGGGTTTGCGATCGCAGTATGGTGGTCAAATGCATAGAGAACGCTGCTGCCCATTCTCTAGTAAGTCCCTTAGTCACCTTCTACGACACTCATGGGAAGAAATGGGATGGTGCTATTCTTTTACGTCCGGCACCACACGGGACGTAGTATTTAGTGGAGTAAAATAATACCGCAATAATTCTCAAGATTTGTTTTGTGTAAGTAAAGGTACCATGTCCACCAGCGCGCAATTTATACTACGCGGATACTTATTGGTATAGCTACCTAATAAAAATAGTACACTGTGAAGACACATTACATACATCGACAGCATTCATAAATCAGCCTATACAGTTCCCACTGCTGGGACATAGGCCTGTGAGAAGACAGTTTTATTTAATACTGTCCCTGTGAAATATATTCATGCCTATTATGCCCACATACAAATCTGCTTCAATCGTAACAGTAACACCTCTTTGGATTAAAAATAGGTGAGTCGCACACGTGTTTCTTTAAATAAGTGTCTGGTCCGGACACACTGGGCCCCCTGACACGATTGCGAATCTAGTGCGCTATGAATGGGCCCCATTTCGCGTTCTGTGCAAATAATATGTGCCTTTCAGTCAATACAGGAATTACTGGACACATTCGTGATCTGCGAATAAAAAGAAATGAGATACCAGTATAACTGGTAGTTTGGGATTGTTCCCTGAAATTATCGAATTACTAACAAAGGCGCACGAAACCAATGGTCAAGGGGTCAGGAAACTTCAGGTCTGGGTAGGGAGTGAGATGTATTTAGTGTAATTATTATCATTCTATCACTAGCATTCCGTTATATGCATTTCTTCAAATATACCCTGAATTAGTAAAAAGAAGGCATTTCAAAGTCGAGCATGAAAAGTATTTAAAAGAGTGACACTTTTTGCTTAACTAACAGAAGGCTGAAAAATGAAAAACCTTATCTTGTAACTTACAATAATGTATTAGTTTGTTGCCAAGATAATCATGTTTTCTTTTTGAGTAGGATTATTCATGTATTTAACCATGTTTGTTTTGGTACCTATATTCGTATAATGATACCCAGTAGGTACCCACAGGTAGGTACACGGAAAAAACTGTCAACAGGGTATGTATGTAGGTTATATACTATTTTTTGTAAAATACTGTGTACAATTTTATATACATCCGTATTTATGTAAAAGCACATTTTCCATTTGGTAGGAGATATATGAACAAAATCAACATCAATCATATGTGTTTGTTAATATCAGATAGTCTTGTTTACGGAACACACTGTAAATTATTATAATTTGTTTATAACCTGATCAACTTGTTTATAAACAGATAAAAATATTCGGATGACATTAATATGCCATTCGAATTGTTACTTAATAATTTAGTTAACAATAAAACGGTGTCACATTAAAAAAATATTTTTAATAAATTACTGAAATATAGCGCATGCAAATATTTATAGCGTACCTAGCTATATATATATATTATTAGTTCAAGGCAATTGGTAAGTATGACAAGGTAATTTGATTATACGAGTATAACGGTTAAGAAACTAGTTACGGTCATAACTACTGCTTACTTTATTAAACAGTTAAAATGTTAACGTCATCAGAGTATCACACATTCCACAAAAAATATACGTAGAAATACTTTTTTGTTTATTATTTTAATACAGAATTATGTGAAAGCTCTCCGCTAAGCGTGAATAATCCAGGCTAGACTTGATGAGCGTCTGGATCATCTTTTGGCACTCCCATAAGACAATTACAATATTTTTCGCTACGATAAAGCATCGAGTCATTGATGGGCAGTTCATTTTGTCGAAGGGTTTCCCTTATAATCATCAAGATCACCATCACGTGCAATAATCACCACGCCTTGACCAACATGTTATTGACAGCAGTGTGAAGTTATCAGCTTTCAGGTAGACGATGCTCCTCATCCCTGACGAGTCATTAATTGTGATGAATTTGCCTGCTAAGGGAATAGTGGCTTGTATCCATGATCACTTTGACAATTATTAAACAACATTCTTAGTCGTGAAGATATTTATTTGGAGCACACTAATTCTGTTATCCCGCCCCAACAAGAAGCAGCAATTGAAGAATAAATTAAAAAATAATACCCATACACAAGGGCAAGCCTTTGAACAGGTTACTTGCTGTGTGGAGTACATTGTTGGATATAGACCCCTCTGCAGTGCCTAAACCCAGAAGAATCAGAAAGATAATGGCGTTGGAGGCAAGGCACGTCATCGCCATGGTTCGCGGAATTGACAACCATATTCTCTGTAGAGAGTTTATCACGAGGGGAGCAAAAGTGGTTTCCAAATCGTGAAATGTACTCTCTTAACAGTCATAATCGGAGGTAACAGGGAAGCCTTCACCACGTTAAACAGCTGGTCCTTTAACGTTCGTAACCATCAGGTACAATATTAAGCAAAAATCAAGCTGGCGACTATTTAGAACTTGGGCGAATGTTATATTAATATTTTGTTGTGCCTTTGGTTAATACTTAGCGGTGACTTCGACATCGCTAAGACAAGATAAATGCAAGGTAATTGCCTGTCGTGTACATACGTACCATCTATTGACGCGGCGACACGCTAATGACGTATTTAAATACATATGTTTATCTCTTTCTAACAACAGGAATCGTTATGGGTCTTTCCTGTTGTTCGCGCACTGTATGATTGTATCAATCATATCAAAACTCATTTATTCAAATTAGGCTGAGAATCAGCACTTTTCGAATGTTAAAATTACATAAGACAGTCCCCCAAAACGCCCGCCCTTCACCACTTCCTAGTGCTTTCGCTGGGAAGAAGAAGTGGTGCAACAGACTCCCCAGCAGCACAGCTGTCTGTTTAGTTAGATAGACTTGATTCTATACATAAGTAGGCAAAGTAATCAACATTACGAGACACAGAACTAAATAATTTGTCATATGTCAGCTAGTCATGCCAATATACCTACCATCAAATAAAATGAAAACTTAACTCAAGCACAAAAAATAAAAAGTAAACAAAGCATATACCAAAATAAAAGCCTCCTGGCATAAATGGCGTGATAGCTTACGTATGCAATGCTGGATTATGTTTACAAATGATAACCTAGGACCATCGACGTAAAATAAATAAACAGGTAGGTTAACAATACAAAAATCATGGTCAGCAAGACGACCAGTCAGTATGTACAAGTAGGTAGCTACATTCATGGTTTACGCTGTTTTTGCGTGCTCTAATGTTCGAGTATGACGCGTCTATTTATAATACGTCATTGGCTAAGACACAATATAAATATGGACATAGATACAGAAACTACGGACAAACGTTCGAAACGGCACACTTACAAATACGCGCGCGTCTACGAGACCCCTAAGCGATTAGTGAAATAATTTGATTTAATGTTTTATGTTTCGTAATGTTGATTACTTACATAGTAGGTACAGAATCAAGTTCTTCTAACTTAACAGACAGCTGTGCTGCTGGGGAATTTGTTGCGCCACTTCTTCATCCCAGCTAAAGCACTAGGAAGTGGTGAACGGCGGACGTCTTGCGGGACTGTCTTATGTAATTTTGACGTTCAAAAAGCGCTGAGCCTGCTGAATATATGACTTTTGATTTTGATTTGATAGTCGAGGTGCACTAAGTCACGGGTGACATGACGAGAAAAGTGGGCGCGTTATATACGTTTATCACTTGCGCCACGGACAGCCCGCGTTTTTTTTTAATGCCACGATCGGACTGCTAATTTAGTAATAAAATGCTGTCATACTGTAAATACAGTAGGTAGATTTCGGATATAACGGTTAGTACCTACAAATCGGACGTCTTAATAAACTACCGGATAATTTAAGCTTGTTTTTATTACGTACCTATACTACTGTAATTCTTATTATGAAATAATTATAAAGTTAGATTCATTTATATTTAAGGAACGTGTACCGAAGGACCCCCATCAGGAACGAAGTTCCTTCTCACGTATGATTAAAAACAAAAAGAAATCGATCGCTCGGTAAACTCTGCTTGCGCGATGTAGTTGATGTAGTTGCAGTGTGACGTCAAGTCTTGAGTAGTTCGCATATGGCATTGTAGATGGCGCCACTTTACTTTTTGTGTTTTTCGGGCATTGTAGATGTCCGGTCCGCCACAGGGCATAACATGTACGAACGCTTTTTCACGTGATGGTTTCTACCAGTCAATTCCTACCGCAAGCTGCGTTAAAGAACTTCGTTCCTTAAAACTTTTCAATTTTACAAATACTAAGAGTAGCGTAAGTAATTATTTCAACAATTAGGCCTAGTTTCCATACTGTCCATAATTATAATGTGGCTAAGATTTGTTGCGTTCTCTCTCCACTCCTTTTAAAATAGGAAACTAACTGTACCAAGGGACCTACTCGTAACTGCATCAAGGGATAAGGAAAACAATAATAATAGGGAAGTAGCTTTGAGCATCTGTCGCTAATCCGAGTAATACCCAGTTTCTGAGGTTTCAGTTTAGAGTTAACAGGACATAATCCGCGACAATGCTATAAGTTCGATATGTTAACACATTGCGATTACGAACGCCATAAATGTGATTAAGAATTTTGCACATTAGCCATAACTTTATCAAATCTAACCAATCAATCTGACGACCACATAAACTGGGCATAAAAGTCAGTCAGAGAGTCAGAGTAGGTTTGAAGGTTGAAATTCTAATCCAAGGGGCAGCGGCGTATCTGTGGTTGTGGCATATTTAGGTTCTTACAACGCGTTTTATGTCATGCTGCCTCCACGTCCTTGATTTAAGTACGATTTTCACCGACTGACTGCACCGTTTCGCAGCGCAGCGCATCGTAGCGGACGCGTGCACACATGGCGGGATTTCACTGCTTCCCGATTGTACGTTCAGGGGGCACCTGACCCTGGAAGCATACGCGCTTATCCGCCAACACACTATCTTGACTTGCAAGACCACTAACACCTAGGGACCAAACGCGATGGCTGCATCCGCCAGCCGTCGCGTTTGGCAGGCTTCGTTCGGTTACATCCGTGTAAGCGAGGTTCTGACGGACTACCTGCGCATGTGCGCGGATCCAGACAGGTTCCAAAATGTGTAAATTCGATGCGATATGGCACTTAGGGTTGATTTTTCAATGGTCAGATAACTTATATCTAAGGAATAAGTACTGCGGTTTGACAGCTTTTGTGAAGAAAATATGTCAAATTGACATAATTATTCTTCAGATAAAAGTTACCTGATTACTAAAAGATTAGCTCTAAGACTACTTCATAATCGATTAAATTTCCTATAACACAGTGTAAAATGCGCCTCGATGCGGCCCGATGCCTGCCGGTCAGTGTAAATCGTAGGTACATTAATGGTACTATACAACGTGTAACATAACTAACGCAAGAACTCTTGAGGTCTTCTGTAAGAGGTATCTCCATACTTAAAAGAAGGCCTCTACAACTTATTTGTTAAAACCGGTTGATTATGAAATAAAAAACTTATAAACCTCACAGACCTAGAGTTCTGAGTAAAACGCATAATGCAATGACCAAAACTTATTTTTAACACAGTTTTATTAGCTTCGCCTGTATCTATCTATCTCTGTAACGAAACCTTGGAACTCGAATTTCACCCACTTCAAGACATCAGCTTAATTTGAAATTTTGCACATTTATCAACGACCGATGATAACACAATAATTTCATAAATTTGTGGTGTTATCCTGGCCAGGATCACCAGGATCGGTAGTGTTTGTTATCAATAAAATTTATGTGAATATTTTATCGACAGATACTAATAAAAGTAGTATCATTAAAACAATACCTCTAAAAGCTCCCCACGCTCTTTTACATAGAAAAAGCATTTTTAGTTTTTAAATAGTATTTATATAATATCGTAGTTAGTGTTTATTTTAAAAGCTAACTGTTATTATTAAGAAAAACGTGTCGAATTTAGCTTTACTTTATTTCTTCAAATTGTCTTAGTTCCTTGAAATACGATTGAATTTTCTTCGTCTTATTCTTCTCGTGTCGATAGCAAAAATAAAAATAGTAAAAATTAATTGAAATCGATTCAGTAGTAAATTAGGAACGAACTACTTTCAGGTCTTGCGTTTATTCTGTTACACCTTGTATATAATACACGACAGTGATTTATTTTTGGTTGCATTAATTTGCCGCTTGCGTTAGGGATGATATATACTTGCAAAATTCAATACCAGGCGTAAAAATACCAAGGTCGAAAACCAGGTTTTTAAAATACTTGAAAGTATTTGTTAGTATGAAAAACTTCTATGTAATATACCTGTAGTATACATGAGTCTTTGATGAGTGTGGCTTAGAGTCGTGCCACAATTTTGAACGTTTTTTTTATGGTGAAGAAATGGAATGTATCCTCCTTCCTTCTTTTTAAATCACAGGCTTAGACTGTCTGCTAATATTTTTTTGTTTTTTTACGGTATTTTGTCATCAGACGTATAGAAACTTGTAGTAGCAGGCGTAGTTGGGTGAATTGTGCGAAATAGTAAAAAAAAAATTTAAGCGATGTTATGAATAACAAGTTTCCGCAATTATGTTCCTTAATTTGTTATAAATGCATATGTCTGCTAAGTCAGATTATTTTAATGACAAGTACCTGAAGTACCCGACAGGATCGGATGGCACGTGCACAGATTTCGGTTCTAGCACATTCTAGTTTCGTCGGTAACACTCGGACACGGCAAACCAAACGCCTCGCGCGTCCCACCCGCCAACGAGACGCGTCCAGTAGAGCACAAAGTTTCATACTTTCAAGTATTTTCTGGTCATAAAACCTGGTAGCGTAAATACGTGTCATCCCTAGCTTGCGTAGTCTATTTTAATTATTCTGTGTCTTTATCTCTTAAGTACGGAACAGAAGTGTACAATGTGGACAGTGGCTGTGACCTCACTGAAGACCAAGACTGTGGATAGCCCTTTCACTAAGGGAACATGCACGCTGCACTTTCAGGTTTTCAACCGGAACTGATGACTAAGAGCCGAACTGAACTGACCGTTAAACAGTGTAACCACAACGCTGGATATTATCCTTTACTGAGATAGGAAACCCGCGGCATATGCTTGTTTCCAAAACTTCACGGTTTTCGGTTTCAGCAATCAGCCGCATGCTTGCCTATATGTGCCTATTCTGAAGGAAGGTTAGAAAGACAAGTGTTACGAGATGTGGCACACTTGGCTGATGTGAATCGACTGCTGGGTGAATACTGCATGGTAGACTCACGTCCTCAGTCCTGTTAAATCTGCTTGAGACTGTGTTGAACAAGAAATAGAACAGCACTCGTCCCCGGATTCTAATATCATAATTCTGCCGGCTCGTTTGATCAATCTGCCTGATACCTTGTTCATAACTGTGAACATTTTCAAATACAGATTAAATTGCGGTAGCCCCGTTTAGATAAATCTTAACGAGGAAACTTTGACCAAAGACTGGATGGAGCCTCTGTGGCGGGCGCCAAGGTCATAGAAAAAATTAAGCAATAAGATCACGTACTTAGTTCCTGAGGATTAAAAGGCTACACACAATGACCGTAATATATATTTACCCCTCAACGTGTTACGATGGCCGCACAGCAATTGATTAATGATTCTGACACATTGTAAACGTGTGACGGTTTTAAACTGATCTAATAATTCAAGTCAGCGTAGTAACTAGTGACGGTGACCCGCTCGCGGTACGCTGCAGTTGTATCAGTAGCTCTCCTAGAAACGATCGTAGTTCTTCACAACTCGGCGTCTATCCAATTGCTGGCTAAATTAAGAGGCCGTAAACTTTTTTTTTTGGATTTCGCTGATCTATGTGATTTTATAGACCTGTTTTTTCAGTTAAAATAATTGTATTTCTATATTTTTTATGCACCATTATGAATGATCACTTCAATTATGATCTAAAGAATGATTTAATTTTTTTTTATTTATTATTTGATTTTGATTAATCGACCTTAAACTGGCGACTGTTTTGTGAAATTTGCTGTAAGAGGTTTAGAATGTCACTTTTTTACGAATCGTTTTAATGTATAAACGGTGTGGAAATACAATGTATTGTTATGAATGTCATCTATACAATGTGTCAAACAGTTTTTACCACGTCCATGTTAAAAAACATAGTAAAAAAATATTTAACTTAGTCAAATTTTAGAGAAAAAGGGCAATGAATTGATTTCGATTTCGGCTACTTAGAACCATCTTTCATAAAATTACAACAACAGAAATAAACTACAGTTCATGATCAATCCATTTCCCGAAATTGAAAACAAATGGCAGTAAATAATCTTTAAAAATAACCTAACTCTCGTTTTATAATTCTACACAAAAATATATTTCATATTGTGCATTAAAACATGAAAGTGCAGTATTTTAACTGTAGATGCACGTCTGTAAAATGAAGTAAATCACCGAAATCCACAAAATTTCGTATGCGGACTCTTAAATAATACATAGTAACTATTTTTTTGAATTTAATAATGAAACCTTTTGTGTACCTCGTTAGTGCTCGGTACCTAATTCGTGCACAATCCGACTTCAGCCAAGTAGCTCAGGTTATAGAAGGTTCAGTTCGTAAGAAAGTATGATATTGAAATTAAATCTGCTACAGGTAAACCAGTAACGGTTTGCGCTTCAGTGATCTTCCTGTTTTCAATTTAGTACGAACGACGCAAAGCTTCTGTACCTACTGCGCTTTTTCGTAGTGCACCTATCATTCCGCGTTTGTGAGGAACTGTGTCTCTGTTGGGTCACCAACAGTGCTACAAGAATCTTTTGGCACCCTAGTAAACGTTTTGTGAATTGCCGCGGTTGGTCCCGTGCATGAGTCACCATTTTTTGGTATACCAAGATTACTCTGTGCCTCGGACAGCACGTTAAGCCGTTGGTCCCGGCTGTCGTTCGTGGCTATTTGACAGTCGATAATGATGGTGATGATGATGTTTGTAAAAACGTCCCTATACATATAGGTACAAGATGATAAGAAAATTAGTTCAGATTTTGGTTGCGCGCTAAAAGGTTCTTGTACATATATTATTATTATTACATAAACTAAGTCACTCTGTTTCTTATTGCATAAAGTCAATCTCATATTTTGTAGTTCCATGGTAATACAAAATAGGTGAAAATACATAAATGGTTGTGACACTTCTATATTATCCGTTCGTATTTCCGAAGATACTTAGACGATGATTACCGAATGGCATACTTTTGCTGGGAAATCTGTAGGTATGTAGGTACCTACTACCTGTCAATATTACAATTTTATTTCTAGAAATATTGATAATTATGAGTAGGTTACCTTCATAAATCTTCAACATGTTTATATGTATTATGTACTTACATACGTAGGTATCGCTTGCGTATGACACTTTGTTTCTAGAAGGCTACATATTTATTATACGTTTTTAGGATTTTTAAAAAAGTTAGTTGAATAAAATGGCCAGTAAAACTCGTTTTTCATAGGTATATTTTATTTTATCCATTAGGGACTTTTCTTATTTATAGGCAAATCCCGCCCGGGCTCCGGGGCGCGGCTGCACGGGTCGATTGTGTTAATAACTAGAATGTCCCGCGACTATTTCGCGCCTTAAAACAAAATTTAATAGAATTTCGTCCCGCAACCCGTGCGGGATTCGCTTCAGTTTGGCCAGTTTTATTCTAGAAAATCAAATATAAAAAGAAAGCTGTTGGTTCGTACTTGATGTTTATTCAGTGTTTTCTTTTTGAGTGTGCTATGATTAGGAGATATTTCAATCGGTAACATCAATTTTTATGTTAAGAACAAAGGCTAGTCCCTAGTGGCAATTAAATACAGATAAGTTGCTTGAGTTAAACACTTGATGTGTGCACTGCCTACAAAATTACCTACTTAATTTACTTATTTCAAAATATTACTTACCTACATTTGTTGGATCTTCAGTGACTGCGTTAAAATAGGTCGCCATACTTATTTAGTTTCAACACGCTTGCTCCAAATACTACCGTGTGTTTAGCACGAGTGCTTTTTACTTTGCATTCCCGCAATATAGTGAGTGCATTAATGTGGGCGACAGGAATCGAACACCTACCTAGTCCAAAACAGCGCTTTTTTTACATCTCAGCGACGAGCCTTTCTTTTTTGTGCCCGAAAATTTGTGAATTTACATCTTTATTATAAACTTAATATGTATTATACTTAATACACGCATTGACGCTGAGTTGCGGATACCAGCCCGTTATATCTATTTACCTAAACTAAGTATGATTTTAAACATAATATTTCATCGAATTATTTACTGTCAACAAATTAACGTATGTTTTATACATATAAGTATTTAAAAATCTTCAGGTTTTTTATTTCAATATAAAGCTATTTCTGGCTTAGAGTCAGCGCCCTTTCTAAATGCCAAGACAAGGCGCACGAAAAAAAATCCACTAACCTATTTCACAAACATTTGAAATTACAATTTATTTCTAAGAATACATTTCTACTTATTTTATTCCCGTAAGTGTGTTGAAAATAGTCGTTAGATACCCGAGAGCATTTGTCATTACACGCTCGGTTCCATTACGACCTCATCTACGGTGGGGCTACAATAACAATAAAATGTGCTCTACTATTTTTGGTTATTACTTTTCTTATACCTATGGTTTAAAACAAATATTTCTCAAAAATAATCCAATTAACCTTACATGAAAAATACAAGTTAATCTTCATATTAAATACACAAACTAATGAAGAACGGTAGGTACCTACTCGTAAATAAACTAGTCAGTAGTCGATGCAAAAATATTTTTGTAGGGTAGTATGTATTACTAGTAAATAATAATTTTAAGAAGTAGAAGCAAATTAATAAATCATAGAAATAATACTTAGTGATTTTGTAAAAAGAAGGTGATAGATTAAAGTCGAGAGAAATCTTTCAAGATGTGGTTGTTAAGGTTTTTTTGTATAGAGGAAAGGACTGGATCTCTTTAATGTCATTAGGCAATTTATTATATACCTAACTCTGCTTGTTCATATAATATTTTTTCTTCACTTTACTTTCTTTATCTTTTTATTACTTTCCTTAACTTTGGCCTGTGCAAAGCAAAAAAGGCGAATGATAAACGAAAAAAGAACCTTGAGTTTAAAGGTTTAAACTAATATCTTTGTTACTAGGGGGCGGGTACTGAATGACTGGACGGGGAGGGACAGGCTGCTGCCACCTCAGCGGCCATCACCGGGCCAAATGTTGTCGGGTTGGGGGCAAATCAAACTGACCCGGCCGAGTGGCTCGGTGGAGACGCGAGCGGGGCACGTGTCCCCACCTGGGCGCCGCTGCCCCGGGGCCACTGGGGCTCGCCCTTTTGTCCACTACAACTGGACCTCGACGCCTACCAAATCCTGGTTGGCTGCACTGAAAATATTTTGAGGCGTCTGCTCTGTACTGAAAACTATGATTCAGTAAGTAATTTCTTTGCTTTGCATGATGCTTACATGAATGGGCTCGACGGAACCTCGCTGGGTGAAGTGTACCGGAGTTTCGTGCCGGTGGTGCGTCCGCATGCCTACACGTGCGTTGGCTTAGCACTTGAGCTAAAGCGACGCTGGCAATGCCTAGCGTATAGATTCCCGGGGCTGATGTCTGCCATGGGTCTGCTGTCCTGCGACGAGTCCGCCGAGGGCGTGCTGAGAGATACCATCATGACCAGAGCGCCTAACGAGATGATGGCGCCCGACAAGGAGCATGTCATGGTGGGCGTGCACTTCTCACTCTACGGGAGACGTGGGATATTGATTGCTGATCCCGGTTATCACGTGTCCAGAATTGTTACTATAATGACAGACGCGCGACCACCCCATACTGGGTGGTTTAGTCAGAATATAGAGCACTTACATCGCAAGGACGCTAACTATCTCATCTGCAGATACAATCCAGATTATGTTATATGGCGAGAGGAAGACAACAAAGAAAAAGGTAAAACGGTTTCGACATCACTCATATATGCTGCTAGGCCCTTTTGTGATGGAATCTGCATTACGGAAAAAAGGAATGCGGTATATAAATTAAAAAGCATAATACGGCGTTCTCATACGGGAAAAGTGATAGCGGGGATAGTATTTTCTTTAACTCCCTTATTTGACCAGGCCAAATTCACTATATTTTATTTCCATCAAGGACAAAAACAAAAAAATAAATATGATTTCAAAATTTTTAATGGTCCTATCGATGAGAACATTGCAGAAACAATAGCTATCTGTAATGCACAATTAAACTTTCCCGCAGAAAAACTACTTTATATTATCTACCGATTAGCGGAAATACTGTCTGATGAAACATTCGTCAAAGAATGCCTGGGGCTAAACGCGTATATCGTGCAGTGCAGTAGAATTCATAGGAACCAGCTCTGGGCGGATTTGGAGACCAACCTGTGGGAACGTAATCTACGGGATCATACCTTAGCAGCTAGCAATTGGAACAGTTGACTTGTTTCTCATCATTTCAGAATTGCCTATAGGTATTAAAAGTTGTGAGCGCCGGCCATGTGCGAGATAGTGTCGCCTGTTTCGTACCATCAAATCAATCATCATGATATTTGTTTATCATTTTTATGACAGCCATAAACAATGAAAAAAAAAATGAAAACTTCAATTGGTAGGTAGTTAAAAAGATACAGCTCTGTGATAGACAGACGAAAAGACAGACAGACGGGCATAGGCCTAGAAGTAGGATCCTGTGAGAACCCTTTAGGTACGGATCCCTTAACATTAAGTTCCTATTGAAAGTAGCAAAGGTTCCTAAAACAGGGGTACAGTCGGAAATTGGGACAATAATTTAAGTACCCACACTTATGTACCTATAATGCTGTTGCACTTAATTAAAAGAAGAATTAGTTACGCATATTTATATTTGTATTTAAAATTAAAGACTGATTTTCCTAAAGCGTCTACTACTACTTTCTGTTATACCGAAGGATTTGGTTATCAAAATAGAGTTGAGGCCAACCTTAAATTTAGATTATTAAATTAACATTAATTATTTTAAGTAATAATTTAGGCACTTACGTAGTAGGTAGACCTATTGGCCTAATAACCATCCTAATTACCTACTATATATAACTCCGTAAGTCGTCTGTCTTTCTGTATGTTAGCTTTTTTAACCGACTTCAAAAGGAAGAGGTTCTATGTTAGACTGTATGTATTTTTTTTTATGTATGCTCACCGATTTCTCCCCCATTTGTAGACCGATTCTCAAAATTCTTTTTTTATTTGAAATAGCATACTCCTGAGGTGGTTGCATTAGCACCAAGTCAGGATCTGATGATGGAATCCCAGGGAAATCGAGGGTAACCCTCAAATGTTATAGGTATTAACAATGTTTGACAGATTTGAGACATTTGCGTATGGTCATCATCATCTCATGACGCTGAGCTGACAAAGGAAGGTACAACCTTCTTTTTATGTATGTTCGGGCATAACTCCGTCATATTTAGACGAATTTGCAAAATTATTTTTTTGTTCGAAAGGGGTTTATTCCGAAATGGCTTCTTTTGAATTTCATATAGATCTAATGATGCGTTTCGGAGACAGACAACGGGACTCTTCAAAAAATGGCAAATCCACCGCGATTGCTGCTATCGCCTAAATATGCATTGTTTTGACCCCAAGGATGATGAAATTTAGAATTGGTGTGTGGTAGGTACTAGAACTAAAAAGTGAAAAACAAAAACTATTTTAAAAAAAAACAACCGACTTCCGGAAAAACAATACAAAGTGAAAAATAACTTTAATTTCGGAAGGCGGTGACTAAACATTTAAATACATATCCAAAGTCACCGACTTCCGAAATTAAAGTTATTTTTTCAGAAGTCAGTTGTTTTACCCCTAACCAGTGAACCGATTGTAACGAAAGGTTCACCTATGAACTTATTTATCTTTCGCTACAATCGGTGCTTGGGAATCCTGGGACCTGGAAAAGAACATAGGAATAGGCAAAAAAAAATATGATTATACAAAATACCTGCAGACCAAGTCACGACCTAGTAGGTTATTTTATAAAGCTCAACAATTTGAAATTAAGAACCGCTACATTTTAATTAAATTCAGATTCCTCAGATTCCGCCAAATACTTGGGTAACAAAGTGTATTCTATCCTAAATGGTCTGCAAAATAGGACACACGTTTTTACTTTATCACCGGGAAACCGTGTCTTATGTACACAGTAAGAGAGTGGTCAGGGCCAGGGCAGTTCTATACCGCCCCTACATGAATGTAGGGCAGGCCGGGGATAAGTCGTTCTGACACGAAAAATTTTGTTAAGAAAAGAGTTAGCAGTAAATGTGAAAGCCATCAGTGATCTTTGTTCCATCGTGTTGCTACGGCAGCTGTTTGAGGCTGTAAAGACGTGTTAGTTTGATTTACGCTTGGTGGTACATATTTGTTACGTTAGTACTATTCCTTTCTTATTTTTAATTATGTGTGAGTTACACTTATCAGTTGGAAAAACTAAAGGGTATGTTTTTAATCGTGTTATTGGTCATTTGTTACTTTTTATCGTTTGAGAAAGTAAATTTAAAAAAAATGGAAAATGAGGCTAAAAATTCCGCTAGTTTGGGGTCAGTTGTGGCAAGAAGAACGTACACAAAAAAGTAACTTTTATTAAAAATGAATAAATATTTGACAATGGGAACAGCAACAAAAGGAAATCTTAATGGGGCAAGCACTCAGTTGACCTGCGGCAACGGCTGCCATAAAAAATGGTGAAAAGCTTAAAACGGTAGCTTTGGATTAAGAAATATGTCACTAGATTGAAACAGTGATACTTTTTTAATGAATGAGACATTAATATTTGGCATTAGATAGTTTTGCTTTAATTTGTGTAAATCCATTTTCAGTTTCACTAATTATCAGAATTGTTACCGGAACATTACCTCCACGACCAACCCCATGGTGGGGTGGGTTGTTCCTTGTCGACTTTTCGCAAAAGAAAGTTATCACTAACGTAATAAATATGACCATTTCATTTAAAACTAGAATACATTCTGCCTCTACATATCCGAAAGTCGAAGTCGAAGAAAGTCTTGTAGATCAGACCATATTTAATTTGCGATTTGAACCCTGGCCTCCCCTATATTAAGGTGTAAGCTCCACGGTAGCCCGAGAATAAAAAAAATCTTACGTTTTTTGCAATTTGCAGGTTTGTGCCAGGTTGTATGTTGATTCAAATATGATTCGCGACCGTAACAGCCGCGGTTTTACAGAATAATAATCATATATATCACTGCAACCCAATTAGTTAATTTAATCCCATTTAATCTTGCAATGGGACCTCCTTTAAGTAAAAGATATACCTGTGCTAAATTCGAATGACTATTTCATGTATTTCATGAAAAATTAAATGGAATTAAATGTACTTAGAGGGTTGTAGTTATAATTTTAATTATAATCATTCTGTAAAGACATATTTTTTTCAGTTACGAATCATATTAGAATGAACATACAACCTGGCACAAACCAGCAAATTGCAACAAACGTAAGAAAATTTCAATTTAGCGGACTACCCTGGTGCTTCCACCTTAATGGGTAGGTATAAAGCATAATGTATCAAAAAACCGTGTAGCAAGGTTTACGGTAGCAACGCTACGGAAATTTCCGTAACGACTGCACAGATGGAGATAATCTTCCAATCAGTAATGGTTGGTCATTCGGGATGCCGGTATGTCCGGGCGCTAGAAGCGTGATCTGGGTCGCGCAGCGCGTCTCACTGCCAAACGCACACAGGCGCTATCGTACCACGCACAACGCACACGGCCACGCCACGCCCGTCCGCGTCGCCTCGGCCTCGCTCGTCACTAACTAGGCCGAAAAACTCGCGCATGCGCTCACAACTATAATACTATAGGCACGTACCTACTCAAGTAGGTATATCGCCGAACGCCGATTTTCAAACTCTCTTTTGATTTCCATAAAACTGCCCACGAAGTACACAAAGGCATCAAAAATATCGCAAGATATCCATAATTTCGTGACAGCGGTAAAGTTGCCAGGCTGGCGCTATAAAACCACCATGCATCTATAGGTCTATAGGACTCCGCGTGTATGATTGTGATTAGTTCTTCAGTATTTATGCAATCTCCTTGGTGACTTATTAGAGTTAAGATAGACTGGGTACATAAGTACCTATTACTTTTAAGATGAATTTGTTAATACATTTTTTTTCTTATTTTAAGATAAATTATATTAATTAATATCTTTATAAATAATTACAATCCTGATTTAATTACTTTAAAATAATGTATTTAGATTTCATTCATGATTTAACCGATTTTTTTTTGTTAAATGTAATTTTTGTTCAAAATTAAATTCACTAGTATCTAAGGTAGAAAGTTACCAAGGAGGCGCTATAAAACCACCATTCATGTATAGGTCGATAGGATTCATTTACCTACTTAATTCATGATTTAATTGATTTTTTACATACATTTTTTATATAAAGGAGAATGCCCACGGCACTATGGACTGGTTACTGTGGTATGGTACTGATTTCAAAATTTGTGTGTCTTCATCAAATCATCTTCAAAATACTCTATGACATGTCTAAATAGTTCCTCAAAAAATTAAATTTCCGAGATATTTACAAAAATAATTACTACTTTGTGGTAATATTCGAACACAAAATGAACTGAAAAAAGCTATTTGAAAGGATCTAAATGGGTTTACGAGTGAGCCTTGTGCCTTTTAAATACGTTTGTGTAAAATCTGTAGCAGTTTAGCTATGTTAGGTGGCCAGTTACTGGTGACCACCTCCACGTGGGTCGAATAGTATTATTTCTCCAGACGTTTGAAACCATTCCGATTTCAAAACCAACAATAAATTAAAATATTACTATATCATTGAAATCATTGAATGCAAGTGTGCGGTACCCACCACACACTTTGGTTTCGTCCGACACATAATTGATTGAAAATAAAATAAACAGATGTACCTACTACCTAATATTTAGTTCTGTAGGATATTAGAAACTGATTCATTTATTTTATCTTGCTAATCAATACAGAATCGATACCATTTCTGGGCGAAATCAAATAGGTAGGCACATTAAACGCAATAGAAAAATGGACATCCGTAATTCCTTAGATAATATTGACGAATGACAGAGGATTGTAAAAAATGGCGTACTTTACAGTCAGAAACGTAAAAGTACTAATTATTGTTCAAAAAACTATCCCAATATAAATATCATTTAAGTCCTATTCAAAAATATATATATTTTAAATATTTCATACTGTTCAACTTTTTGAGGCACGAGATATTTTTGAAGAGTCCATGGACATTCTCCTTTGTAAAAAAAAATACTACTAGTAAGGTTGAAAGTCACCAGGCTGGCGTTAAAGAACCACCATGCATCTATAATAAATCACACATCTAAATAGATAAACCAAAAAACAGATAAAAATTTCAAAAATGATAGAAATGGCATCTGTTGGTTATCCTTTACTACACCCCAACTCTCTTTTTTTTATATTTTAAATGTACAGGTTTCTGTGAGTTTAAAATATAAAAAATATTTATATTTCACAAAAAAAGTTCTTTGTTATTTATGCCATCGATTTAGATTAGAGTTAACAAGACCCATTTCGGCGTATTACTATAAATGTAGGTATAACTTTTAAGATGAATGTGATTGTAGTGTCTAATATTTTCTAATATATTATGTTTTAAGACGGCTATTTACAATTTTTCTTGAATTTGAGCGTTTGACTCGAGGTTTGATGTGTAATGGTTTAGATATACTTAGCCACAAAATAAAAAAAAAACGTTATATTTAAAAGTAAGATAACATTTTTATACAAATATTGTTGTATTCGGCGCCGGTTTGTTCCTGGCGTCCTATGCATAGCGGTTTGTATGTAGCGCATTGCACACATGCGCGCATTGGCTACCACGCGCCGTCAAATTTAAAAAACTGAGTATTTCGATTTTGTAATGACCATCTTAATATTCTATACATTTTTTTATCTGTTATAGCATATACTTGTGTTAGATTGGTGCCGATATATCTAAAGATGTATCGGCTTTCGTATCTAAGTCAACGTATAGACCAGCATATCAGCTACCCCAACCTGTCAAATTTCTTTGATAGATTTTCAACGTTATAACTTAAGCATAAGGTTTATGTTCAATTGGAAACATTTGATAGTTTGGGGTAGCTTGATGTGCTGGCGTCTGTACAAGCTATAGGTACTTAGATAATTAAAAACTTTATAACCATTGTTTTACATAATTGTACTATTGATACTTATAGAATGTGCCATAGCAGTGTACCTGAATCGAAATGTTTTAATTTAAAAATTATGTTTAAAATACTTTTGTCAATTGATTTTGCAAGATAAGCTTATTTGTGGCCAAAGGCTTTGTTTACTCAATGTTGCTTTAAAAAAGATATCTGCCTAACATTACTTACTTAATAATAAAACTTCATCTTATAAAAGTTAAGACTGTTGATAACTATAATAGACTGGAAGGTTCAAGTTTGTCCAAATTAATCACGTCCACAATTTGATTAGACTGTGTTTTACAGAATCTCTTTAAGATTTAATTAGCATTTTTTAAGTAATTTATGGTACATTTTTAATTTTACGCACAAACCACCTATTTTATGTAAGTACCTATTATGAAATAAAAACTCATTGCGTGATATATGTATACGATACATAAGTACCAACCCTACTGTTAAAGTATGTTTTTCCATGATACTTTTCACATTCAAATGAAAAAAAAACATAATACTGCACAGTGTTTTAAATATCTTATCCCTACACGGCGGATTTTTCGAGAAAATTAAGAAAACCTAGAACCCCCAACCTATATCTGGATCTAACAAAGATACGAGGTTCATTTATTTTGTACTCTGAAATATTTACGCAGCATAGGAGACGCCATCGATGGTTCTTAGGTACATAATTTTTGCGTGTTATGCTTTTTAAGAATAATATTTTTTTTCTCACTATCCAAATGCAATTTGGACGATTATCAAAACAAAAAACTACAAAAATTAAACATTCTAGTTAAATGGGGATACGAAATCTTGCATTTAAATGATTATTTCCATCAGATTTTTTTTTATAAATCCGATGTCCGAAAAATGTGATTCTTAAAACACTGTGCATGAGTCGTAAAAACTTGTCCTCCTATAGTGTCAAGTGAAGCTCTGGGCCGCCCACAAATATGTGACTACACCTGTTAACAGTAGGGTTATAAGGGAGGACTAGTCAGGGAATTTGGCATTTGTAATTCGGTCAGAATAGTAATTACTCATTAGGCCAAACTCGTCATGACATGACTTCTGCAGCTTACCAGCTTAAAGGTATAAAACTTCTTAACAATTTCCTACGACTGAAAACATTACTTAATGTTTTACGGGAAACAATAACAATCAAGTTGCAGATTAAGGCGAAAAAAATTTTAAAAGGTACCTAGTGCCAAAGGCTCTAAAAGAGAATAATGAATATAAATAAATATAAAATTGAAAAGTCACGGTAAATAAACCGAATTTCAACGCCCCTTATAATTTTAAACTAAGTGGGTATCTCTTATATGTCGAATAATATGTAGTAGGTATGTGTAATAGCAAGGCCGGATCCAGGATTTGTTTCTGGGACGGGCACATGGGCTACACATTAAACAGTCAGTATTGTATGTGAGGCCGGGGTTCAAAATGATGAAATTTAAACAACAAGAAAAAGTACCGTTAATATAAGGTCTGATCTCCAAGACGTTCGGATATGTAGAGGCAGAATGTATTTTAGTTTTAAATGAAATTGGTCATTTTATGTTAATAATAACTTCATGGCCATTAAGACTTTTTTTGCGAAAAGTCGACTAGGAACAACCCACCCCGCCATGGGGTTGGTCGTTGAGGTAAGATGTTTCGGTAACAATTGTGTTAATTAGTGATGCAGTAACTGAAAATGGATTTACACAAATCAAAGAAAAACTATCTAACGCCAAATATTCATGTTTCATTCATTAAAAAAGGATATAGTATCACTGTTTCAATCTAGTGACATATTTCTTAATCCAAAGCTACCGTTTTAAGCTTTTCACCATTTTTTATGGCAGCCGTTGCCGCAGGTCAACTGAGTTCTTGCCCATTAGGATTTCCTTTTGTTGCTGTTACCATTGTAAAATATTTGTTAATTTTATTCTAATTTACTTTTATCTTGTGAGTGTTTCTCGACACAACTGACCCCAAACCAGCGGAACTCTTAGACTCATTTTCCATTTTATGTGTTTAAGAAAAAAAGTAACAAATTACCAGTAACATAATTTCAAAACATAGGCACCCTTTAGTTTTCCAACTAATACGTGTAACTCGCACATAAATAGCTGTAAAATTGATTGAAAAAGACCAAAAATTATAAGACCGGAAAAAAATACTTTCATAGCAAATATGTACCACCAAGCAAAGCTCAAAGGAACGCGATGGTACAAGGATTAGTGATGCATTTCACATTTACCTACTGCTAACTCTTAACAAAATGATTCGTGCCGGAACGACTTACATCCAGCACATTTAACCCCGGCCTCCCCTAGGTGCTTCTATAGCGTTCTTCATTGAACTAACGTCTTGATAAAGTTAAGCCAGTCCATTCGCACGATTCGCCCCCTGGATCCGCCCTCGTGTAATAAGTACTAAGATCTATGTATTCATTTATGTAATAGTTATATGTCGTAGGTACCTCAGCTTATTAAATAAAAATATACTCTATACCTTATTAAATAAAGCTTAGGTACAAGTTACGGTGTTTTATTTTACCACTTCAACCCTTAAAACATGAGAAACAAAGGTAACAGCAGACAGGCGCGACGCAACAGTACGTCGTGACTCTGGTAGAACCATTTCCTTGAAGTTTTCATAGAAATTGTTATACTAAAGTCTGCGTCGCGCCCGCTACCTAATTGCGTAACACATTATTGGCAAACGATTCAGACTAATTTGCTTCGTTTCTGTAGCAGTTTCCTTAATTTTACGAATTTCGTATTGCGTAACTCCAATAACTGTGAAAGCGATTAGGTTAAGGTAGCGTATTGCCGGTCACTTAAGCAAAAATTACTTCAACTCGGTGAAAAATCAACATTTATTTAAGAAAATCTTATGAAACATAAGTTAATGTATTAAGTATTCTAACATAATCATAAGCATTGAGATCAATATTAATAACAAATATGGTGCAATCAACTCTTTAAAAAAATGGCTTTGACCGTCTTTGTCCGACATGGCAGATAATACCGGTCGGCAGGTTGAAAATACCGGTCAAGCTTTTAGCGGCACAAGTCCTACACGTAGCCTCCAGTAGACTCATAACCCGAGCACTCAGCATGAGCCCAAACGCCACCCTTTACGCACCTGTACCAAAGGTCGTTGTTACGGCCATAATCGTCAAATAACATGCATCTATTCTCCAGATCATCGACCTCGGTGTTATCATCATCATCGCGTACGTCAGTCCTTTCGATCTCGGAGTCTGATGAACTCTGGTCCTTATTCTCATTCTGGAGAATTCTCTTTTTACCTTTATGACATTATTACATTTAGCTGGTTTTTGGTGAAAGCTGGTTGTTTGGTTAGAGAGTTGCAACAGCCCTATTTCTTGGTGTTGTTTGGGTGCAGTCGATTAACGTGATGGTGAACTAGGCGCTCCGTTGCTCGTACTTCGAGTCCCTAACATCTTAAAAAGGAAACTTGGTATATCTAGTAGGCCGTCATCAGCCAATGGCTATTGCTTTAACACTAAATTAGAATGGTAAAAATAGGTAGGTATACAATACAATTTATGATGTGATTACATTTAACTATGTAGGTATAAAGTTCGCCCAAAGAATAATATGTTCATAATTATATGAGTTGCTGCTTGATGCTTAACTTTGCTAAAAAGCTTACCTCCAATGATTAATATAGAAGCTTGGTTTTCCATGTCCAGCCTTGCCACCAAATTCATTTTAGGAAAATCCCCCATAGGACAATATTAAATTTAAAAAATATTTTTTAGGATAGTCGTGACAAGTTCACATACTGACGCTGTCTGTTCCTGGAAGAAATTCAGTACTTCAGCAATGGGATAGCGTAGGATTATAAAAACCATGCATTTAGCATAAACTTAGAAGTTAGATAATTTTTTTAATAACCGTATGGTGTCCGGACTGAAATAAAAGTTTTCTCTTTTATTAAAGTTTATTTTATTATGTACTCGGTACTTTTAGCTAGCTAATGATGATTACAAACCTTCGCCTGAAGAAAAGAGGGTTTTCCACAAGTTAACGCCTCTTGATTGATGTTCATAATGCGTGTGTTTTACTACGCAAACAACATATTTACTTGTCACCAACTATTAGTACCTAACACTATTTATGATGACACGTAATGAAGTCGAAGATTTATTATCCCTACAGTAGCTTGCAATGTGTTAATCAGTCTGCTTAAATAAATGTCAGCTTAGGACAGCCTGTACAATCCTTATATCAAGGAACTTTCCTTCACCGTGCTCTTTGTAAAATAGATCTTACGTAGGTGCCTGCCTCTGTGCGGCAGCTTTATTATTACGCTAGCTCTTGCCAGCGGCTTCGCCCGCGTGGAAGTCGAAAACGATCCCACGGGAACATAGTACCGGTATAAAAAGTATCGTATGTGTTATTCCAGGTTACAAACTACCTGTGTGCCAAATTACATTCAAATTCGTTCAGCGGCTTTTGCGTGAAAAAGTAACAAACACATCCATACATACATCTATACTCACAAACTTTCACATTTATAATATTAGTAGAATAACTAGCTGGTGCCAGCGGCTTCGCCCGCGTGCCGTTCAGAAATGATCCCACGGAGACGTACTATTGAAGTACGTAGTTGTGAACTCATAGTCACCCAAACTAAACATCACAAACAGATGGGGCCCGCAAGGGCCGATGCCTGCCGGGGGTGCGGGTTGTTCGAAAGAGATACCGCCACCCCTGGCACACAGGCAACTGAGGGAACACGGGTGGGTTTTAGTCAGTAAAAGTTTGACACGCCCTCCCGCTCCACCCAGAGCGGGAGAAGTTATTAGATGATTTCCCACCCAGAAAAAAAAAACTAAACATCATAAACTCATCATTATCCATTATAACTACACGACATTCAGCCATCTGGTTAAACGTTGCGCTCAATGACTTGGCTAGTTGCCCTTCAGCCATTTAATTAGATAGAGCGTTTAATGAACGGCCTAGGCGTCCAATTAGCTGGCCAATTTAACCAGATGGCTGCGACCGATACATTAAAATGACATTGAAAGTGTATATCTACCAATTTTTTCCTGTTTTGTTAATTTTACTCATATACCATTGTACAGACGCCAGCACATCAAGCTACCCCAAACTGTCAAATTTTCCCAACTGAACATGAATCTTATGCTTATTAAGTAATAACGATGAAAATCTATCAAAGAAATTTGACAGATTGTGGTAGCTTTATGTGCTGGCGTCTGTACGATACAGTGTTTTCTGAAACGGACGAATTCAGTAATGATGATTAATACAATCATCATCAGCCTGTATCAGTCCACTGCCAATAGTCCAAGCTATGTCTGATACTTTTGTTCTTTGCTGCATGATTATGATCTAGCTGCCGTTCACGATAGCAATATTTTAAAAACCCCCGACCCAAATAAAAAACTCTAAAAAGTAAAACAAATAAAATATGTATTGGCGTTTTATGATTAATAAAAAGTTGTATGTAATAATTTTATGAAAGCGTTGTTACGTCGGGGGACGGTCAATTGGGTCGACGGCTTTTTAAATTTTCCATTTATTTCCTGCTTTTTAAAGTTAATATAGTAATAGTAAACAAGACACACGCCACTATCTAAACATGTATCGCTTAAATCTGCGCAGCTTTACGTATGTTTCCCACAGTGAAGGTTGTTACAAATTTATCCTTATTACTCATTGCCACTCCATCATCAGACCCTGATCACCACTTATCTATAACCTATTCATTGAGCCCATGATACTTCTGCTGTTGGTTGGTTATGTAATTGGGTAGGTAACCTGGAAATCCCAGGTGAAGCAGCACCACGGTTCAAGGTTACTTTGTTCGTCTAATATCATTGAAGTAATAGATTACCAAAATTTCGACTCGATCATGTTAGGATAAGGTGACAACACTTTATATGGGCAGACCAAAGATGGCAGAAATAAAGGAGGCACGTTCTTGTGACTTGAAATTGATTTATATTTAAATCAGCAGGTAAAATAATAGATCAGACCCGTGGAAGATGCTCAAATCTCTTCATCAACGAGAAAAGAGCTGATAATCTTCAAACAGCTGAACCGATTTTGATAAAACATGTCTAAGTAAAAATATACAAACTTTTTGTTACTTTATTATGTACGCGTTTGTGTGTAGGTTACACACAAACGCGTACATAATAAAGTAACAAAAAGTTTGTATATTTTTTGGTAATCTATTGCTAACGAAATTTCGATAAAGTGTGTAGTTCTTTTTGCCACAATTTAACTTTTACGGAATTATTGGACATAATTTTTGCGATTTAATGTTGTTACATGAATTTGAATTTTAAGGGCGTTTCTATGTTATTACTTGTGACTGTACCTCTGTACCTACATGGTACAGATTGTTTCGAAATTTAGGTAGGTACCTGGCTGTAGTAGGGAGAGGATTATTTCCTAAGAAATAGTTAAGTACCTCTAGGCAGTGCCCAATAACGAGTTTGGTATACATTTTGGTGTACTTATTATTAGTAAGCAGACATGTTTGCTGGCTGATTAGTCTTATTAGTCTTATTGGAAGCATTGCACTTGGGTAAACTATCCATAGGTTATGGATAGGTTAGGTAAGGATCTACCTACGCTACCTTGCTATAAAGAGAAGTTACCTCAGACGCCATAAATGACTTCAGACATTAACGGGGAGATAGAGGATCGACAACAAGAGATGAAGGGGGTACGAGTCACATGAAGAAAACTTATGAAAATCTTTAAAATATCCTACCTACTCTGTTCAGTACGATAGGTAGGTTACTAGTTCTTACCAATATCAAAAAGTTCTCTTCTTAGCGCTTCGATGGCAATCGAAATGGAGTCGGCCCTGAACCCGGCTACGAGTTTGGTGCCATCAGTTCCGTCCATCTGTTCCTGTAACGTGCAGACAACAGGACACAATGGTACAGCACCACATTTACCTACACTCCAAAACCAGTGGCGTGCAGTCCATAAAGACAAAAAGACATTGCCTACTCTACCTAAATCAGATAAATATTTATAACTCATATTATTTTATCAATAAACAAAAAAATCTTTATTCATAAATCAGCTCTACCTGTCGAGCGTCGGTCGTATAATCATGTAATTAGTATCATCGATGCAATACCCGTTCATTCGTACAATTTGACGCAACTTCACATTGCGATGCACTAGCGCCGCTGAGTGCCTCGGCAGAGACACGAACTATTCGCGTCTTAATGTTTATATGTGTGCTCTCGTGGTCACACAGATTTATTAGGTGTGCGTTCCTATACATACGTGGCACACAATGTAACAAATAACGTACACAACCGTACAGGGTAGTCACTGGCTTTCTAACAACACAACGAATTACGAAACTTACCGTAGTTTTCCAAACAAACAATGCGACTGTTTTAAAAAGTAGCATTGTTTCATTGATTTGTCGCTACATAAACAACCATTCCTTTTGGTTGTATTATTTTTATATTCCGTCGCCATTGTTTGTTGCGATTTGTTTGTTTTTGTTGTGAGCTATGATAGCAGGCATTTAAAATTTTAACGATTATAATAGTGTGGAAAATAGGTAATATTCACTCTGAAAGTTGTTAAGGTGTTGTGTGTTCAGAGAAAATAAAATATACTTACTTAAGGTTTTTTCAAAAATATCCTTCAGTGAAAAAAACAGGTGATCGTGAAAAGTAGTTGTACCTACACCGGATTTGCAATCAATACAAACTAAAGGTAAAGTCAATCGTAAATTCAATACAAATTAATATGATTCATTTAATTGCCTCACAGGTTGCATGCTGTGTAGGTATTCTGATTCTTTTATATTTTTTATTTTTCTCCCTACCCTGTCTAAAAACTGTGTGCACGCCACTGCCAGCACCCTAATGGAGTATGGGCATCTGAATCAATCGGAAGGTTATTGCTAATTCGTTGCTTCATATACATAATAGTAAGTTTGATTTTTTTTTTGTCTGCTCAACGCAATTAATCTTGTTGAACTGTCAAATTGAAAGTCATTCCTACTGTTAGTGTGTTAGACAATTACCCAGCAGGGTGGCCTCAACTATGAGTCACCTCTCTCTTCTGAACAGGTATTCCTTGCAACGAAAATGATCACTAGATACCTATTTAAATTATGCAGTCCAAAAATGTACCTCACATAAAGCTTACAAGCATTTCTGTACAGTACTTTCTACTACGTTTCTATTCCATTGCTATAGGTTAGTTTTGTTTGTTTTTGATTAGCAACAGCACTTTCCACATTACGACACGACTCGCCAGTTACGTCACCTTTGAAAAGGTTAGCATGTATGTAGGTGCTGTCTTCGGATTGAAAGTGAAACACCACTGGTGGGTTAGGAAACGACCATTAGGTAGATACAACCATGATATAAAAACCCGTTTACACTTTGGATAAATTTACGAACCTGCATAGCTATTCACAACCATTGGATACGCTTTCACACCGAATCGAACATCAGTCAATGTTCTATTAGGAGTCCTCTAAACACTGTTCACAAAACCAAAACCCAAAAAAGTTAGTCAAAAAGACGACCGCTATTCTGATGTTTACTGTCAGCGGCATGCCAAACCAGGTTATCGACATGTCATTTTCGATACAATAGCCTATCGGATGGTTGTACAGAACTATACTGGTAAAAATACAATTAAAGTATGTACCTAATAGAAATATGTAAGCTCAAAAACATAAATACCGTCTATTATATACCCAATGCTATAAGTAAAAGGCCCCGCTATGGACTTTGAGAGGTCTTGCGAGGTCTACCGGGACCGGGAGGAATCAATTAGAAGAACATTTCTAGAAACATTGCCAGAAATCACTCAACGTGCATTTTTTTCATCTTGTAGGTACTCGTGGCTTAGCTCATTTGACGCCTACTATTTTTTTTCTATTACTTATTTCATTTCAGCGGGGCAATTGTGCAACACACTAGCATTAGAAATTATTTCCATTTTAACAGTTCAACAAATTTCATTTTGTAATTTTGTGGTTGAGCTGACGAATTTTTCAAACTTATGTAGCAATGGATAAGCAATATCCTGCAAAATAATTCAGACTGTGATTGATAGTGTGTAATAATCACGTAATTAGAGCGCTGTTTGAATCTTGACTGTTCGAATGCAACTAGAGTTATTTTATTGCCAGCCTGCAGAACATAAGTTATTTTATTGCCATCTTGCAGTACATAAGTTATTTTATTGCCATCTTGCAGTACATAAGTTATTTTATTGCCAGCCTGCAGAACATAAGTTATTTTAATGCCATCTTGCAGTACATAAGTTATTTTATTGCCAGTCTGCAGAACATAAGTTATTTTATTGCCATCTTGCAGTACATAAGGACGACTTTCGCAGACAACCTTTACGGTAGGTACTATAAGGACTGCGAAAGGTCCTTGGTACCTGGGTCGATTCTAACTATAAAAATAAACGCATACAAGCGTCAGAATGTGAAACTTCACGTTTATTTCAAGAGTTAGAAGATTACAAGTCCGCGCCTGTCATTAGAATGAATCTCCCGGAACAAAACCTATATAAAATTATTTGACGTTCTTATTTTAGAACTTCCTGATTGTTCGAACATAGACAAAGCCCAATCATTGGCTGCCAGTATGTGCGTGAGGTTCTTCGGTAAGCGAACAACCTTTACCTACATGAGCTATGGCCACCCTTGAATAAAAGGATTAACGTAGTCGTACATCTGCACAAGCCGTTTATTCACAGCGTTCAAATAATCAAGGGGCACCTGCCTATACCTATAAGAATTATTTACCTAACCTAGCCTAACAATATTCCAACATTTCAATCTTCCTCTTCTTACGTCAAACAAGAACTACCTATGTGTGTAAGTAAAGTAGGGTACTGATGTAATGCAATACCTAAAGCATTTTATGTTTCTAAATATACATAGATACTTAGGCAGATTGTGATGCGACTTGAAAATGCATACATTTAAATAACCTAGAAGATAAGTCAAATTGTTAATAAGCCTATGGTCTCCGGTCTGAAATAAAAGTTTTCACTTCTATTCTATTATGTACTCGGTACTTTTAGCGACGTCATTTATTTATTATCCTTAAGGTAGCTTGCAATGTGTTTATCAGTTTGATTAAATAAATGTCAGCTTAGGACAGCCTGTACAATATTCTTATACCAAGGACCTTTCCTCCATCGCGCTCTTTGTAAAATGGATCTTATGTGGGTACCTGCCTCTGTGTGGCAGCTTTATTATTACATTTTCATAATTTCATTTAAGTACTGATCGTTTCGAAATTTTAGTACCTGGCTGTAGTAGGAAGAGGATTATTTCTTAAGAAATAGGTAAGTATAGGCTCTGACCTAGATATATATAGGTCAGAATTAAAATCTGCTTTTTTTCTTTTCATACTTTAGAGTAAAGCTAGCAGTACCTAGGTATACCTACCGATGAGAAGTGCTGTGTACTTTGTACCTATGTTAAACCGGAAAACGACAGTATTTAAAACAAGGCTGTATGACCACTGTTATAGCGACCAACCCACTTAAACGGATTGTGTTGAGGATTTTCAGGCTGTATAACCACCGTTATAGCGACAAACCCACTTAATCGGATTGTGTTGAGGATTTTCAAGTTAAGCCGTGGTTTCAGTAGACGAGCCACAAACTTTCAGTACCTACTGCTGAAAACATTACTTATGATTTTGTTGTATGGTACATTTATTAGTTAATGTACATACCTACAAGGAAAATCTCGTATACCCATCTAACTGTTTTTATTAAAAGCATAACCACAGTCAGAAATCCCAAAACATAGGCAAGTATACAATCCCAAGCAGCACGCAAGCGTTTTCAACATACATATAACAGCCTATTTAGAACTTAGAGTTCCTTTAGAGACTTACAAGAGTGTCAAAAAATTATTCAATCTGTATTAAGGGATCCGCGAAAGCTTAGGGTATTTAAACAGAATATGAAAACTCCACTATACAGCTTAAGTATTTTGTGACACTTTAATCTGGTTTTATCGTTAAAGCTGTATACAAGCTGTATTTTGCATGTGAACACTTACTTATTACAGCTCTTAGTGTTATTATAGTATCACTTGAGACTTGTTTCTGTACAATGGTGTATCCAAAAACTAATTTTTATGGCGTAATTGTACACTCTTGTAAATACAGTGGTTTTATGACTTCTGTTTTTGAGGGTGTTTTAAAACTAAAAAAATAAATGACAGCTACAGTACAGCTTTATTTTGTATTAATGACAGTCACTCGGAAAGACTTTACGGTCAACGAAGAGGGTTCCGTAGCAAAAACATTAAACAGGGTTATTAATGATCATAACAGTTATGTTAAATGTGTAAATTTAATTCAACCTTTGGAACATGATTATGACGTTTCTTCATAGAGCAGCGCAAGTAGTTCAAATGATGATTGATTTGAACCATGAGATCTAGTTCTCTTACTGCTTCGTCATATGACGATAATGATAGTCTTTTCACACAGCATTTTGAGGTGGACCAATTATATAAAGGCCGAGATGTTTCATCCTTTACTAATTTGTTGACATCTAATCGCTTTTTTGGCCATCTTAACTTGCCTTTTGATTCCCACAAACTTGGCACAATGCATAGCTTGTTTTGCCCTTTCTCAATGGTTGCTTAAATTTTAGTCGGCATATTTTCCTGAAAATAAAGTAAAACTGATATAATACATACAACAAACTAATAATGCTTAACAATAAGTTTACTTAGGTATAAAATACAAGGTTAAATTGAGAATCTCTTCCTTTTTTTTGTTTTACTATATGTAGGTACGTATCATATTGAGTCTGCGTTTCTTATTTCTTTTAGGTAACCCTTATGAGCATTAGAAGTTATGTATAGAGCACTGATATACAGCCTAAGTAATAAAAATATTCTATTATAAAGCTGATTAGCAGCCAAAAGCTGTACAATATAATCCATAACTTACTTAGTACAGCTACTCAGACTATAATACACTCCGATTATCGTTTAGGCTGTTTATCAAATAGTCGCCATTTTCGTAATTTCGAATGTAGGTATAAAACAAAATATGAAACATAATTTAAGGAATATATAATGATTTTCGGCTTGATATGAGGGCACAATGCTCACACTACCCTCACTTCTGTTATTATAACATTGTTTTTTATTCTAACCTTAAAACCAACATTGACTTACCATATAAATAGTATTTTTCTTTTATATCAGATCGATTATTTTGCTGGCGCTTGAATATTTTGACGGAAAACATAGACAGGTTCACAATAAATTTGAATCCGCAATTTCAATTCACCAATTAACACCTTCAGATATCTAAGTCCAAGATTACGTTTACTTACTAATAAATATTATAAATAACAATGTCGCCATTCATTGGAAAGAATTACATTCATTTTGTGATTCTCTTCAAAAACCTATTTAAAACTATTTTCTCTATGAAGTATTTATAAGATAATATCTGTAGTATAATGGTTTCTTTGTACACCGAATAACAGCTCTAATACAGCTATTATACAGCGCCTCTATTGCTTCTACAGCTATTATACAGCTATACTAGAGCAAAACGCTGTATAAAATGTGCCCATTTTTTACTTATAAGGGCTGTATAAGCGCTTATACAGCCTCTATACAGCCTGAATATACAGCTTCTAGTATAAAATCGAACTTAAATACAGCTTGTATACAGCTTGCAATGCTACTTGGGATGTGTATCATAATGAACGCAAGATCTCATACCTAGGTACATCCCAATTAGAGTATTGTGTTAAAAGCATAACACAATGACCAAAACTGATTTTTTATAAAGCTAGCTATTATTATTTAGAAAATTGAGTTGACCCCAGCATTACTACATGCATTTAAAATTGAGTCTTACTGCCGTGACCAAAGGGCTGGCCATCCAACGTGGCAACGCTGCCAACCTTTTGGGCACTTTTCCCACTGACAGCGATGCCGACGAATTCTTTGATGCCCAGTGAGCTCTTTCGTTTTTTACTTTATATACCTGTCCATAATGTCTAATTATTTAATTTAACACTAATAATGTAATAAAATACCTAAATCATAAGTTACAATGTCATATGCCATCTAGGAAATCATTGATACTGTAATAGCCTTTCCCCAATAAATAGGTCCTCGAAATAATTTTTAATTTAATTTGGCTCAACCGGGCAGCGGCGGTAGGTGTGGCAAAATACATAATTTTGGAAAAAATACCCATATTCAAAGTTAGGTAGGTACTGAAATCGATTCAGTAGTCGATTAGGAACAGACTACTTTTAGGTCTTGCGTTTATTCTGTTGCAACTTGTATACCTAAAGGTTCTTCAGGAAAACCTTTTTTTTTATTTATTTATTTAATTTCTCATCACAAATGTTGTTGTGGACAGAAAGAGCTTAATCTAAAAATAGGCTTAATATTTGTGAGAGGCTGGTGCCCGAAAAAGGCATAAAATACCTGTATTACAGGTCAAAAACCCTTTGCCCAGCAATGGGGGAAAAATAAAGGTAGAGCCGACATTTAACCGTTCGATATAGTAATTTACAACTGTAAATTCGTATGGTACCTAAATATTAACCTATCGTCGAGACTGTCTTGATTGAGAAAAAGTTTGAGTCTCACCCAAAGCCTTAAAATATATGAAAAAGAAAAAATAATAATTCCCAAATCCCCATTCAAAGGTTTTAAGTCGAGCTTGAAGCAGCGGCACCAAGCAATTTCTATAGTTAAAAAACCCCCTATCAGAAGTTTAAAAAAAGACGCTGTTTTCGAGCGTTGTTCTGTCTGTGAACATATTTGCGCTGTCAATACGAATGATCATGTTCAGTTCACCAGCTTCATATGAAAGATTTCACTGGAAATACTCCATTTCCAGTGAAATCCATTCCATTTGGAATATTTCCAGAGTTAATATTAATCTGGATGCAATTTTCGTAAGCCGTATAAATTTCAGGCGTCTTGACTATTCTTCTTCTTAGGGTGTCGATGGTAAAAGTAAACCGAAAAAATGTAGAGCTATTAAAATTTGTTTTTCTCAAAATTCAGCAACGCGAATACCGTTCGCTGATGCAGCCATTAGGTCCTCACATGTGCAGGTTAATAGGGCATGCGGTGCAAGATTTGACTACCTACTTGGAAGTTTGGAACCAGTTAGAATTTGTACCTACGAAATACCTAATAATAAATATGTAGGTAGATAATGTAGACGAAGACTTTAACAGATTTACTTAGGCAGGGAATAAAAAAATACAGCGGAATTCAAACAGCGTATTGCAAATTGGAAAAAAAAACTCCTTTTAGCATTTTGCAGAAGTGCATCAGTGGTTGTGTGTGCATCACGCCAAGTTTTTATTTATTAATATAAATGCCCTAAAACTATAATTACAGGTCTTAACCTAATGCGATAGCTAAGTCACACAAGAATAATGAGAAGCAACTGCATTCATATTAACCTTACCCTTTATGTCTACGCTTTTTCCAACGTTTATTGAAATTCGTCCCATAGGGGTGTGTGACGTTCTAATACTCGGAACGAGACCTTAACGAGGATGGCGTGAGGGGCGGGTGCGCCCGCCGAGTTCTCCGGCCTACGATCCACTTCCACTGACCCAATTCCTTGCGTCTCATATGCTCCAAATTAGTGACCCCGACGTGCCGCGGAGCTCTGATATACCTTCTTATATGTAACGTTTTATGTATTACCTATAAAAGCCTACTCCAGCTCCTGCAGTTGCAGCCTTTTGGTCTAAGTTGTCCGTTTAAACTGAATCACATAAGAAGTATTCCCATTCTCAAGAGCGGTACCTAATGTACTAGGTACCTACCTAATATTACTAAGGTCCTATATTTAACTTGTAGAAGTGAATTCGTATGAGTGGTTGGATGGAATTCGAGTAATATACCAAAGTAGATATATCTACGTAGCTACACCACAGTCATGTTCGCTAACAAATTAGATTTTCGGCGGAAGACAGCACAATGTAGGCAGTATTGATTTTCGTGTACGAGAAACAGATAAATATTTTTTTATATTTTGTTATTAAGTATGCGTTGGTCGATATCCGAGGTTTTCAATGGCCCTATAAGATCATAAAGCTTTCTATTACTTAAAAGACCTTAGTTACAATAATTAATATTATAAGTGCTAAACCTGCATAATTTGTAGATTATGATGATTCTATGATATTATGGTGCCTTCCTGTTCGACTGGATATATCTAAAAACGATTAACATTTCATCTTTATTTATTACCGAATATTAATATTATAATAACTTTATGAATATTGATTTGATATTAATATGAACGCTGATACCCATGATACATTAAATTAGAACTACTTTTAACAGTCAAAACAAAACTGTATTGAACTTGCTTAGCTATCAAACAGAAAACCAGAGATCTTTGTGCAACAACTACCAAAAAATCTCCCATTTTCCCAAGTAAGTAGCAAGGTAATGAATTTCTATTGTAAGCTTATTACGTTTTGGATGAACTTGAGTACTTACCTAATTATAATCCATTATTTTTGCTGGATAGTGATTAACCTACTTAGGTATTGTTACCACACTTCGATTATTGAATAACAAATTATTGCGATTTTGTGGGCCTGTACGTTTCGATTTTAATCGGACTTAGCTTCCATTAATATAGTCAAAGTAATAAACTAAGTTGGTACAGGTAGCTACTATAGACGCTGAAACAGTACCTACCTAATATAAAACCTTGAACTACTCGAATAAATCTTACAAGTGTGGACTAGAAACGACGATCTAGCAAGTAGGTCAATGGTTATCAAACGACGGATGAGCTACACGTCTCGCAAATGGGGTAGGGTTACCATTCGTCCGGCTTTGTAGAAGTTGTTCGCATGAGACAACCTTACAATTGTATTGGCTGGCTATCCATAAGAGATCGGAGGAAGTTAAAAATATAATCTGTAGAGCAATACTTATTGATAAAATAGTTTTATTGATTGAGCCCGGTACCAAAGGGACCTCAGGTTTCCCATAAGTGGTGGAGGCGCCGCCGTTTCCCAAGTTTTAGCTTTTCATGGTAAAACGCAGCGTGCATAAACCGCATATTGTGCGAAGAAAATATATGTTTAAAAATATGATAGGGCGAGGCCGGAGTTACGGGGGAACCAACGGCGAATGTGTAGAGAAGAATTCATAAAAGATTATAACAGGGTTGCCAACCATGTTATGTGGTATGCGTGCGATTGAACGCTAATAATAAGCGCATATCTCCAAGGCGCTGCCCTAATTTTTCAGGGCTATACATACCATGAAGGTATGAGTTTTGGGACAACTTGGGAAAAATTGAGAACCGAGTTTGAGTGCAGATGGCATCCAGAGCACCAGTATAGGGTGCAAGAAGAATGTAATATAATAATGATGCCGATTTAATTTCTAACGGAAGCCATGATGATCCGCAAAATTATGACCTAAGCTGCTAAGATGACAGTGGTGATGATGACGAGCGCAGCTGCCAGGAGTGCAGATCTGCGAATGCTGAAGTAGAATCAAGTGAAGTGGACGACGAAGAGATTGACGAATTGGGTCAGTCCAAGTCTGTTTGATAATCCTGTTAGCTATGTTTCAGAACTTCAGAATGTGTCCATGTCACAGGAAAATGGTGATCACGATGACGAAACATTCAAAAATGACATCGTCTTTGTTCAAAATATTTAGAATGAGTTAATTGTACAAAGGAGATAGAAAAAAAGTACCCCACGGACGGAGTACAAACATAAATTGATTGTACTTAATTTGAAAAAAAAAAATAAGAACATTGAATTACTTTTTATGCCTAAAAGCAAGCGAAGTAGAGAAATAATCATAATTAAAAGTTTTCTGGATGTTTTTCCCATATAATACCTTTTATTGGTGCTATATAAAATTTACAAAAATCAGAACAGGGAAAAATAATAATATAACGCATAAGATGAAAAAACAACACGCATAGCAGGACTAAAATATACCTTGTAAATTATTCTTAACCTAAATATATAAAACTTAATTTTTGTACGTTTTCTTATAATTATACTAGCTTCTGCCCGCGACTTCGATCGCGTTAAAGTCATAACGACAACAACAACTTACTAAAATGACAGCGACATGTTACAAAACTTTCCTATAAACTACGTTTGAAGTGTTGGTTTTAGTACAGTTGCCCGTTTGAAAAGCCGCTTGTCCTGAGGTCGATACCCGCAGCCTTCAGTATCTGACTATGACTGGTTGATAGTCATCGTGAAGCATACGGTCACATGGAACTGCATATTCTTAAACTGGAAGGGGTAATTCTGAGAAATTAGTGGTATACGCGGTATAAGCATTGTCTCACCAACTCCACAATCCGTTAGAATTTCCGCCGCGATAAGGTTTCTCTGCAAAGACACGAGTTTGCGCTTTCAATTTGCGAGAGAATACTGTGATTGATCGCTGCAGTTTGTTTCGCTGCATTTTTTGGGCGTTTAAATGGCCCGTTCACATTCCCAAGAATTCCCTTGGTACGGTATTGGATTGATGTCCTAATACACCAGACGAATCAGATCTTCTAAATTGGGAACTACACCACTAAGAGCCTCTACTCGGTCCAGCTGGCAATCCCGCCAAGCAAAACTCGAATGTTGATAGTCAAGCGTAGTCTATACACTTGCAGCAATAGCGGAAATCGCCACTAAACAGAACTGTGATACCACCCATCATGTCTTAGTTCCTGCGATGTTCTGCTGTGTTTTGTTTACAGCTTTTACTGCTTTCCTATTTGCCATAGTAGATTCATCGCATTGAAAGCACCATAAGCACGCGCATCTTGCCGCTGTTCCGTGACACCCAAAAAACAGGTGTTTCGTTGCTCTTTAAATCGATGGGAATCTCAAACATGGCGTGCGCTGTTATGCCACCAAGAAGCAGTATGATAGCGATTCTGGAAGACGCTAGCGTGATTACCATTTACCCTTGCTCCAAACTTGCTCGACTTATTAAACTATTTTTTTGGTTTAATTTCATCCTTGTTAATATAAAAATGCATGAATGATCAGCCTACAATGCTCCTCTCTATGGGAGAGAGTGGGCCGTTATCCACCAAGTGGGCCTATCAGTGTGAGTTAGTAGATGTGACATGTCTTCAAATATTTGGTTGTTTGTTGGACATGCAAGTTTCCTCACGATGTATTTCTTCGCCGTTTTGAGAGCAATACCTACTGATGAAATGACTTTCACAAAGTAACTGACGAACTGGGGGTTAAGGACAACCATCTCCCACTATTGTCGACTTGCACTCTCTACTATCTGGGTCGAGTGATTGTGAAGAGGAGTCAATGGTAAATAAAATGCAGATTTGCTGCTTAAGTTTTGTTCACTAATTTCAGTTTTTTGCTGGTTGTTGCCTCTTCGGTGGCTGTAATGCGACTGACCAAGTACCTTTTTTTTGGAGTTGGCATCTCGTAGATTACCTCTGTGGACTTGCCTATGGCTGAATCAATAAATGGGCAGCAAGGGACGGGCTGGATAGGAATTATTAAATTGTGACGAATTTATGGCTACTGACTTAGCGGCACGGGCTGACTCGAGCAAAGGTCGAAACGGACATGAATTGGGAGGTTACAGCAGGCGTCGGGGGCGAGGACGGAAGGACAGCGGTCCGTGTTCATGTATGTTGACCGTGCTGGTGGAATTGCTACTCTCCTGGAAGAGGATTTTAGGGTCGTTGGAAATGGATCCCTACCATTCCTTATGCCTCAATCAGTGAATCCAACAACTGCGGGAGTGAATGCAGCGGGTGGCTACCGCATTTCAGGGTATTGGGGTGCTTTACAGCAGAGTCAACGAAGCGTCGACAAATGGCGCGCCTTTTTTACAGGCCTACGTTACCTCACAGAGGTTCCCGTTTTTGAGCCCATTTTTATTTGTAATTTTGGAGCCTTTCTTTTAATCTAATATTATGGTAGGTTAGGGTAACCTTACTTAATGTATCGCTTTACATATACAATACAAACCTTTAACATTCATACACGAACAAAAAATGTATAGAACATAAATTCTAAAAACTGTAGTTTGGTACATTTGCCCCTACACTCAAACCAGTGGTCTGATTTACATGATTACAACTGGAATATCCGTTTTAAACATAACTCTACTATTTGAAACTGAAATTATAAAAATATGTATATAAACAAAAAATCACATTTTCAAGTTACGTAATTATACGACTATCCTTATAATATCCAAAATACCTTATAAACTTACTTTAATCACTCTTATTAGATTGTAAAACGAAAGCAAATTGCCATAAATATCTAATGAAGCAAAATCTCTTTAAATTCTAGTTGGTCTCTTAGAAAACTATTCTGACTCACGACACGATATTCTAAAAAATATATACTTCTAAAAAAATACCAATACTTGGGAATGGAACTGACAATTACTGGTTCGTAAAGGAGTCGTCCAAACGCTTAGTTATTTTGCTAAGTTAGCTAAATAGCAGTTCTTTTACTGTGTCATGTTTGAATGCTTAGCTCTTGAAAGGTATAGTGGGATGTTAATTATACCTATAACTGTCATCTTTATTCTCTAGAAGCCCAGTAAAGTAATGGAAAGATTCGATTGTTATCACTTATCATACACTGCTATTTGTTTTCGTTCTCATCTATGTAGTTTCATTTCTTACGTATATGTATGGCAAGATTCTTTGCTACAATTTTTGGCCATGTCCTTTCCAAGTCAGAAGAGAATGACCATCTCTCATTGAAGGAGGTTGAGAGGATATCTGTGACTTCAAATAGCGAAGAATTTAGGCTCGATTTAGAGTCAGCTGAAGGTGAAGATGACGAGGAGTTAGTTGAGGTCATCACAGATATCCAGACAGAGGCGAAGAAAATCGTATGAAAGTAGTGGTTGATCAGGTCAGAAACAAGGAATCGTAAAACGCTATTTGAGCGTTTTTTTTATTGAAAGATTAATTGTAGGAAAAAAGATTTAATAATGTTACGACAAAAGCGCACCATTATCAATTTAAAATGGCCAAGCCACATATTTGACTAAGGTGTACAGTTTGTGAAATTAGGCCTTGTAGAGTTAGGGCATATAGAGTTAGAAGCTTGGCTCTACATGAGATTTGATAAATTTTTGACAGTGCAAGTCATAAGGTCGCGTCTTGGCAACATTTTACATGAAAATGTTTTTGGTGGGATTTCACTTCTTTTTGAACATTCCTTGTGACAATTTTGTTTTGGGGGTAACCTTAAGTTTTTATTATTTATAATAACAAGGAGTTATATCAATTTTCAGACCTCTAGCGCCAAAATGGCGGAAGTGTCGTACAAACTTCCATCCCCTAGAGTAAAGGGTTGGGGGATAAAAAATCCAAGTTTTAGAATTGTTTTGTTGTTTGTGTACTAATACCAGCTTACATACCATATTTCAGCTTTCTAGGATATTAGGAAGTACCCTAAGAATTTTGATGATCATCAGTGAGTCAGTGACAAAATTAGGGTTTTTTAGGTATCAATCAAATCTAAAGTTTAAGAGCTATGCAATTAAAACTTATATGTTTAATAAGTCCGCTATTGAAAACATATCCCGAGAATTTTGTTTAACTGGTGTAATCCAAACCCCAGTTATGAAGGCTCAAAAAAACGATGAAGCGCTTCGCGTACAGGGAGGTAGTGCCCTTGCGCTCCGCTTGGCTCTTCTTGGCGTAGCATTATCGTGCCCCCAGATATGATCGTTAAGTTTTCTTAAATTTTCTAATGTTACGAGCAACTTTCTTCATTTATTCTTTTATTAGAACCTTTTCCTAACAGTAATAAAAACAACAAAAAACGAATTAGCAAAATTGGTCCAGCCGTTCACGTGTGATGCCGTGACCAACGAAAATAGGGATTCATTTTTATACATATAGATTCTTTTTTTTACTGTCATTTATTGTCCTGCCAGTGTCAACTAGATGTAAACAATATTATTTATCAGTGCATTATTTTAGTTTGAAAACTATAACATTTTAATAATCCGTTTTCGTTTTTGTTTATTACATATATATTATATTATATTATATGGTGAGCAAACATCGGGCGCAGCCGGGAGCGTGTGAGGTGACAGTCCTGTCAGCCTCAAATAGTCTGAGGGAGGGATCCCACGACTACGTCTTCAATAGTCAAGGTGAAATAGCAAGAACGTGCTTCAGAAAATTGTATGAGACTGTGAAGAGGAAATGGTTTTGAAAACAGTGGTCCCTCCTAAAAAGGAGTGACACTCAGTCTAAGCCACAATCAGCTTTGCTAAAGGAGTAAGTCTTCGCAAAATGTGAGTTAACGGAATTGGTTCAGCTTACGAATGAGGACCCACAACTTTTGATCAGCATTGGCTGATATTTAATGGAAATTATTGAGAACGGAGTAAAGAGTTTTCAGAATATTCCTCTGGAGTTTGGACATGAGTTAGGTTGTCAGCAACGGCAATGACTGGTTAATTCAGCTGAACGCAGCTGAATTAACCAGTCATTTAACGAAATATCATAAATGAGGTGTAGTAATAAATAATCCCACCAATAACATTTCATGTAAAGTAGGGTGCCAAGACTAATATACTGTTAAAAATTTATCAGATCGAATGAAGAGCCAGCAGTTCTTTTAGAGTTAAGGGCTTCTTTAACTCTACAAGAACTGGCGGGATTCAATTTATTTTTGTAGAAAGCTCAATTTTTTTTTTTTTCATTTTAGCAGTGATGGCGATAGTTGGATACAATCCTCGCCTATTATGCGTAAGAAGTGCTCTAGAGGTTTTGCTGAGTGAGTCAGTCGCTGACAAAAGCGACGTTTTTAGGTAAGTAGTAAAAATCCAAAGACTAAAGCTAGCTAGACAAATAAAACTTAGTTACCCTATTAAAAAGATCATATTATTAAGATCAGGTTTAAATCAACAAACCAGTTTTTGAATTAAGAACCCAATATCTACAGAAATGTAGTTATTTTTACAAAACTAACATTAGTCTGGTACCAAGTTGTAATTTTAGTGTTATGAACTTACCCTAATCGACTTAAAGTTGGAAATGCAAAGACTAGCTCAGAACTTTAGGCTAGAAATAAAGTTAGATCGCGTTTTGTTTAAGACGGAGTGTTTTATAAGTCAGCTAACTTCTTATCCTGAGATATTGAGCTCTAGCATTATCCAGGCGGAAACTTGGAAAAAACGACAAAACGCTTCGAGAAGAAGGTAGGTAGTGCCCCTGCTTTTTGTTTTTGGTGGTCGTGATCCACCGTGGGGCACCATCACTCTCTTAAAATAATACCTAAAGAAAATAGGTCTTCTAGGGTATGAAAAGTAGTTTTAGGACATTGCACCCCCTAGCAAGATCTACCCCACCCCTCCATAGACCACCCCCTAGATAAGCCCATGGTTCTGTCGTAACACACACATAATAAAAAGCTGCAGTCGAATTGAGAACCTCCATCTTTTTTCAATTCGTTTAAAAATAAATAATAAAAGTCTGGAGTTTTTTGCAATAGTCCGGATTACAGTCAGTAGATTTCAAATTTAGAAATGGTGACCCTACTCGCAAGTGGCGGAGGCGCAGACTCGTCGCGGGATTCAGGTCATTAAGCCACATCTTCGCCGAGCCAACCTCGATAGCGCTGACCCATATCTTTTAATCCGCAATGTAGCTTGCCGCTTTTATCCATTTTAAATCATGAAGGGGCGACCCTGTTTTACTATGTTGGTAGGTAGCATATGTAGGTACTCACTGTAAATTTATGTAGGTACCTTTAGTAAGTAGGTAGTAGTAGACTGCACATGCACTGCGATGGACAGGGAGTTAAAAATCCAGTGCATCAGCAAAATCCCGCCACAAAACTATTACAATACGATATTTTTGTATCAGTGTGAACGCTAGCAGCACAACTTTAACTGAGAAAAAAAAATGCTGTTTCTCGCATATAATATTATAGCAGGTGGCGTTTTGTAGTTTCTGTCTACCCTGATGGGAAGAACGCGGGGGTTTATGTTTGTTGGTAATACCTATGTATAATAGGTATCAGATATTAGAAAAATATAAAGTTTCGTGTGATTTAAGTTTAAATGGTTAAAGTTACCTACCTACTGATAGACCAGTGCGTTCTGCCTGTTATGTCGTACAGTGCCGAACCGTGGCCACTGACTGTCGGGCTGGTCTACAAATTTAAGGTCTTTCAGCGCGCTATACAGCGGGCTATGCTCGGACTTCCTTTGAAGGATAAAATCAGAAAATAAATAATCTGGAATAGAACCGGAGTTACCGACATAGCTTGCAGAATAACCAAACTGAAGTGGCAGTGGGCTATATCAGTGGAATGATACTGACAGCTCACTCCACGCAAGTATTCACAGTGAGATTTCTACAGAATCGCCCCCTCAGTTAGACATACTCGTAGACTTGCGGTCTTAAGAAACTGGCTGAGGCATACTGAATGCGGAAGGCGGAGGACTGGGTGTTTTGACGCAGCCTGGAAGGCCTATGTCCAACAGTGGGCAGAAATAGGCGGAGGTGATCTGTAAAGTTAATGGTTCAAAGACTGACATCGCATTCGTTTTACTTTTTACCAAAGAAAAACATTGTTCTCAGTTTTCGGCCAAAATGTAAATCAGCCGAATTTAGACCTCGTTTTCGGGTAACAGAGAAACTATTTTCGGTCGGACTTTATCCACACATGCACCTCAAGCTCAATTTAGCACGCAAGTAGTGGGTAGATAAATAGGCACAGTACCCCAGCAATGTTTACACAGTTGGACGAAACCAAAATTAAAATACAACTAGAAAAAAAACACCACTACCTAATTATTTAATTTTAGACAAGGTCAATTGCTAATAACAAAAACACCAAAATTTAGGCAGGTTTCCTGACAGAGCCTTGCTACAATATTTTGGCATATTTCAGGAACAGCTAGTTTAAGATTTATTTCAATCTTATCACAAAATTGGCAAAACATTTTTAAGTAGTGCTAAACATATTTTAACTTTAGTCTGTATCTGTCATCTTCAACCGATTGACAGACACGGTAAGATTTTAGTGCAAAGTTTGTTTAGAGAACACATAATATGTAGATACAAGCTTTTGCACGCAGCTCCGCCCGCGTGGATGTCGGTTATCGCGTAAAGCCTATGCCCTTCTCCATATATATCTTTCGTGACATTCGGTTCAGCAGTTTAGTCGTAAAAGCGTAACAGACAGACAGAAATACTTTCGCATTTATAATATTAAGTAGTAATTTGTCGTGCATGCGGGGCTTAGACTTGGTTCGAAAGTCAAGTTTTATTGAATGTATGACTTAAGTTAGAACTCGCTTTGTAATGAGGCGGATAATGTTGCGGTTTCTTTCACCTACATAAATCTGAAGAGGTTATCGAATTATTTTATCCATACTCTTTACTTACCCGTTCTTCTATTCAAAATTATGAGCGGCATGAAATATGTAAATACTTTTGTCTCGAAAAAATAACACAGAAATTTTATTAACCTATTTATTTACAATACACATACTTAGATATATACTACAATACATTATAGCCTCTTTTTTTGGATGGGAAATCATCAAATAACTTCTCCCGCTTTGAATGGAGCAGGAGGTCGTGTCAGACTTTTACTGACTAAAACCCACCCGAGTTCCTTCAGTTGCCTGTGTGCCAGGGGTCATGGTATCTCTTTCGAATAACCCGCACGGCCGCACCCCTGGCAGGCATCGGCCCGTGCGGACCCCGGCTATTGGTGCTGAAATCTCTTTGAGGCGCTCGTGGAACACAACGCGCCGTTGACCCGGGCTTGGTCCTTACCGGACAACGAGCTACCCATTACTTGCCGTCCGCAAGCCCGCGCCTACGGTGGCCGGGAATCAGCCTGGGATTCCCGACACCCAGGGCGTCTCCTGCGGCGACTAGGGCCGTGAGGGCTCATATACTGCCACTCTCTGACGTGCGCCGCCTCCCTCTTCGCGAGCACTACTGCTTCGCAGGAGGTGACGGCTACCCATGCAGTCTCGCTCTGTACCATGGCCTGGACCAGGGCAGGACGCGAGTGATCGCCGCCGCCGATCGCCTCCACGAGGACACGGCTTTGCTTCGCCCAAATCATCATAGGCTTAAGACTACAATAAATACTCTTATGTATGAAGTGATTTATTTGAAAATCTTTCAAGGGAACGTTTAACCATTAATAATAAAGGGTAAATTGACAGAACAATCTACAATCCTGTATAGTAAAATCACTTAGGTAATACAAATTTCCACCCAGTAAGACATTCAGATAAAAAAATTGGTACAATTTTTTACTTCTTAGTTAAAGTTGATTAGAACAACATACAACCAGTATTACCCCCCCCCCCTAGTGGGAGTAATAGATATTCGTAAGTGTCCGTGGCGTCACGTCGGGCCCTAACAGAAGTCCAACGCTGCGGTAAATATTTTTTCACACCACCTGCTCGACAATGTCAAATTATATGTCATGCAAACTTAACCTAAAGTAAGTCTTTTGAGCCCTGAGGTCTAGCCTACCATTAATATTATTATACTCCTGGGTCTAGCAGGGCATTAAATATTGTACTGAATTTCATTATGATCATTAATGTGATTTGAATTTCGAACATAAAGTAGAAATCGCATACGAACATTTACGATAGTTAGTAGGTACATACTAATTCCATGCATTCACCATTAACATCTGCACTAAAAAATAAATTGTTTGAAAATCGAACTGGCCACCACGAGTACCTAGAATGAAGAAAACAAAAAAGAATATAAAAGAATAGAAGAATAAGAAAATAAAAGAAAAATAGAACACAAAATAAAAAGAGGCGCGAATACTGAAAATTGCTTTGCTTTGATAAACAACAAATTATTTAACTACAAATCCTCACAAAAATTACGAATGACGATAGTCATTTGACTCCGGAGTACATTAAATCCGAAGCCATTGGCATTGGCAACAATCTACTCCCAGAAAAGTCCAAGGAATCGTACATGAAAGCTTACGACGATTTTTACAAATGGAAAATTACAAAGTCTGTATCTGAATCAGTGTTTTTAGTCTACTTCCAGCATTTATCATGTAGAAAGAAGCCAAGTAGCCTATGGTGCATCTATTCGATGCTTAGGTCACCAATATGCATCAAAAATAATATTTTAAAAAGGAAATCAGAAGGACATCGTCCTAAATCAAAAGTTTTCACTGCTCAAAAAGTGGAAACGTTTCTAAATGAATGCCCCTGACCACAACAAAAAATAATATATTATGTAAGTTACCTTCCTACTTAAATACTAACCCACCTAACTATTTTTGTTACAGGTGGCAAAGATTTTTGGAGTAAATGGCGCTTGTCGTGGAAATGAACTCGTAAACATTAAAATCGAAGATATCGAAAAACATTTGTCAGATATAAAATCAAAGAAAGAACGGTCGTTCGTAGTCCGTGGAGAATACGTAAGAATATCGAAAAGTACCAAGCTATACACCCCTCTAATATAAACACTAACAGATTTTTCGTAGCTTATAATAATGGCAAGTGCACCAAGCAAATCATTGAAAAAATAAGATCAGCAGCATGCCGAAAGAAATTGGGAAATACCTAAAATTGACAAAGGCCGAGCTCTACACGGGCCATTGTTTCAGGAGAACATCGGCTACTCTTTTGCGGATTCAGAAGCAGACATGACCTAGATTAAAAGACACGGTGGCTTGAAATCTGATGTAGTAGCAGAGGGCTACATTGAAAATTCTATACAAAATAAGGATAAAATAAGCTGCCGCATTGGTGACAACATCAAACTAAAATCACCATTGATTCCGTTGAGTCCTTGGACACCTTTGTCACCACAACCTTTCACATCACAACACTATTCATCTAGCCCACTGCCTCAAGCACCACCTTCACCAACTATCACGATCCAAAATGGTCCTCAGCAGACCCAAGTTTCTGAAATTTAACAGTAATACTAAAATAAACTCTACCTCAACTTTAATGTACCGAATAAAAACATAACTTTGTCATTCCACAACTGGTCTAATGTATCAAACATTACCTATAACATTTAATTATTTTAAATAGGTCTACTAACTGTAATTGTAAATTTTAATAAATACTTTGATTTTTGTACTATTGCTTTTTATTGTCTCGTAGATGGTGTGAAAAGTAGAGTATTCTCCTCGGGGATAAATGTGCCTTTGTCTTGGGCGACCTTGAATCCCACGCTGCACTCAGGATTCTTATCTTAACTCCCTCGCTCCACTCGGGAGTTAACGCTAGAATCCTTCGTTTTGCTCGGGATTCAATACAGCGCTCGCTACATATGACACTACTTTATCCCCATATTGCATTATGTAGGTACTATTTGTGACTTAAATATAAAAGTTAGACATTATGCTGTCGTTGGCTTTTCTAGGCATTGTCAAGCTCTACAACTTTTCTCTAGAACTCAATCATATATCTGTCATCGTTAAGGTAGCGTTCGTAAGAAACGTTTTCGTTCGACCGTTTTTTCTCCGACTTACTTTGCAAATCCGACTACCACGATAAAGTTTTATCATTTTTCGGATTAATCTTTAGCCTATGGCACTCACAAATAACGTTGCTTTCTATTGGTAAAATAATTTACAAAATCGGTTCAATAGATCCAGAGATTACCCCCTACAACCTTACAATATATACCTCTTTATAATATTAGTATAGACATACACCGTGACATTTTAGTCGTCTTACAACGGCAGCCCACTTCATGCAGAATATATGTTATTTTACGATTACGACATATTAAAGAAAAAAATAAACATTATATTACCCTAAAACGAACAATTCGAAGACATGCGACATCCGCCAATCCACACCGGACCCGCGTAGTGTATTATGGCCCACACCCTCTCAAAGAGAGGCCTGTGACTCAGCAGTGGGAACATTATAAGCTGTTAAATCTGATGCATATACACCGTGACATTTTAGTCGTCTTACAAAGGTGGTCCTCTCAACGTATCCATCATAAAATACCTCTAGGCGCGATTAAAACATTGTTACCATTAAATAAGATAATAGGTACAAAGAAAAATAAATAATGCTTCAGAATTATGAAACACCCTCCCTGTTAATAATGTTTACGTATCAAACGGTAGAAGATATCTACCTACCTACCATTACATTCCATCATTAATTCCATCTCCTTATCAGGATGTTTCAAACTAAGTCATGCGTTTTAGTGAATGTTTTTTTTTTAACTATGCCAATGTTCAAAAATATCATATTTTTTTAAATAAATGATTAGTAGTCATTGGATACATGACGTGGGCTGCAGTTGTAAGACGACTAAAATGTCACGGTGTACATATGATATTTACCCTATTTTGGTCAACTGGTTTCCTGGGTCGGGCATTTTTTTTTAAGTTATCAGTAGCATCCCCGTTAGTAGTAAAAGGGTCAACCCCTGTGGTAAACGTAACTCACTAAATGTAGAGGTATCTACTACACCTATAGCCACTGCTATCGAGGAATAGGGGCTTGATATTATGTCGTAGTAACCTAGGATACTGAAACCAAACAAATCCAGGGACCTCATTTTTTGAAATATTCGTTTAGGCCGTAATGTAAACCGCCTATGGTAATCATTTAATTATAGTCTTCCAAAATATCTGATGAAGCGGTAAACAAATTAATCTGAAAATGTACGGTATATGGATGCCAATTTGTACTGTCACTTAAAAATTGGAAGCTTTGATTTGGTTATTTTACCCGTAATTCTAATTTTAAATCACCATATAGATGCTTGACAATAACCTCAATTTTCGTCGATATTTTTTCAATTACAATTTATTCAAACATTAAATGAAAGAAGGAAGGGAAGGGTTGGAAGAAGCTGGTGAGATATAGTTGAAAACATCTAAACACAGTAGAATTTGTTACTAATTCCCTTTAGTGAGTTTGTTCACATTTTCATCAGATATACTTTTGAAACTGACAGTCGACAATGACCACGCTTATATCGTAACAGTAAGCGTGGCTTTCGTAGTTTCTTCTATGGGTTGACCATACAAACCCAGTGATTTTTAATCAACTGGTCTGGTAACATTTTGACGACGCCGTAATGAAAAATGGCCACCAGTCTCTAAATCTTTGATTTAATTTCTTGGGTCCACCCTTCGTAGGTGTGGGCATTGTCTAGTCACAAAACATTACCTACAACTTAAAAGGCCAATAAATATATATTTTTTACTTTGTAGAGTTTTTGTTTGGGTAGGGGGTTTTTAAATTTTATATTGTTGTATCTCTACGTACTTGTATGACAATTAATACCAGTTGTATGTATGTTGTAATATACTCATTATACCTGGAGGAACATTGACTCCTAAAAACTGGCTTTTGGCCTAGTAAACTAGGCCAAAAGCCTCACCAGTTCACCCTTTAATGTGACTCTACTGTATATTGTTTCCTTAATCCTTGTGTTATAAATGTGTATGTGTGTACAAATAAACATTTATTGAAGAAAGTGATTACGAGGAATTATTAATGGTTTAAAATTCTGACAGTTTCCATTTCAATTGGTTGATGTAAAATATTGAAATCGCCGAATACCTAATAATACGAATAACAGTCATCAAACGAAATTGTGAACAAAAAAACCCAAACTCATGAATGAACACGATATGCAATTAATGAACGTCTTTGTCTTGTAACGAAACCATTAGGTAAATAGGGTACGAAATTAATTTTAAACACATACAACGCTACAAGGTTCTTTTAGAGCATGGCCAAAATCTTGTTCTGTCAATACAATTTCTGTGACAATTTCACAAATATTTACCACAACAATCACCTGTCACTGTCATTCAGGCATAAAAAAAAGCTTTGTAGCACTACATTCATGAATTTAATTATCAAATTTGAGAGAAAATTAATTAAACACAATTTGTCCTTAACACACATGTAATGTTTTTCATGATAAGTTTGGATTTAAATTGACCGTCATTGTCAATGTTTTATGAAATATAAATTAAAACTAAACCTGAAATATTCCGAGACAGTAATGCTGCGTGAATCTTTTGTGAGAAGTTATTTAGAAATAAACAAAATACACCTCTATTTAGCTAGATTAATTTATTTCATAAAAATTTGCATGATTTGATTTGTTAATTTCCATTTTAGTCTATAGAGACCAGCATAGAAACGGCTTTGATAATGTCGCCGTTTGTTTTCTGTAGTTGCTCGTGGCACTTGTCGAAGGTAACGTCAGAGCCCACTGACACCTTCACCCGTACTAATTTGATGGCGTTGTGAACGTTCCAGTCGCTCAGCTCCAAGGCCTCCAAACACTGCGATTGATTCGCCTGAGGAATACAAACAATTTATATTTAAATCAAATAGCTAATAAGCAGGTGGTATTTAGATCAAACGACGAAAGCTTGACACAGTAAGCACTTGGGACTGGTGTACAATGAACCAAATAGTAATATTAAGAGACCATTTTTTTTTTTTTTGATGCGGTTCATGCGGGATCATAAGACAAATTACAAAAAAAAAATGTTCATAATACTGATGAATATGAGTAACTGAACAAAAAAAAACAACCGACTTTAAAAACACTACTAAGAGAACAAATAACTTTAATTTCGAAAGATTTTCGACGACAGCCATAAAGTTAAAAATAGGTATTATTTCTTTTTTGTATTAAACTTTTTTATGTTTTACTTTTTGGTTGTCGTACCTACCCCACGAATTCGTATACCACTATTTGCCATGTAAACAACAAAGACAGATAGTTTTATATTATCAACAACATACACAAAGTGGAATGCGTATTATTGAAGTTATCTCAAAAACTACCACAGCAAACTTAATTAAATTCATATGGAACCACTTCGGGAGCTTCCCCTCCCAAATGGAAAAACAGTTTTCAATATCGGTCCACAATTGATGAAAATATAAATGAACATTTACATAAAATACAGAGACGAACGTAGAACCTTTTTCTTTTACTACGAACCTTACCTTTTTCTTTTAATACGAACTGCATTTGATACAACACTGAATTCAAGATGACCCAAAACAAAGTATGTGTTTGTAAAGTTCACTGCGTGAGACAAATCTGAATGACGCGTGCGGAGTGCATGTTATTCTGTAGGTCGGCTTTAGCAGCTTAAATGGAATTAAAGAACCATAATTGTGTGACTGATTCATATTCGACTCGGTAGTATTTTTTGAAAAATCAAGCCGACCCGGATCAACAACTGCACATATTCGGCTTTCATTCGGCTCCTGACGATCGGCAAATTCCGTTCGGCATCTATGTTCACTTAATCATATTTAGGGGCCATTCAATTATTACGTAAGCACTACAGGGGGCAGAGGGGTCTTTGCTTTGCTTATTTTTGATGACAAGGGGGATGATTACGTCAGAAGTATTTTTTTTTTACTTTTTTGGATTTTCTACAAAATTTAGTCGATTTTGGTTTGAACACATATGGCAACGTTACTTGTCTATCTATGAATGGCTCGAAGAAAACGATGACGATATTCCAAATTCACACGAAAGTGAGCAGAGACACAACTTTGAGCAGTAAACATCCAATGTCATCGAAGACTTAGTCATGGACTCGTGAGTCATGGACTGCATTTTAAAAGAAGTTTGTTTTTCCCTAATTTATAAAGACTAGCTGTTGCCAGCGGTTTCGCCCGCGTGCAGTTCGGAAATTATCCCAGGGGAATGTACTACCAGGATAAAAAGTCCTATGTGTTAATCCAGGTTATAAACTATCTGTGTGCCAAATTTCATCCAAATCCGTTTAGCGTATTTGCGTGATTGAGTAACAAGCATCCAAACATATTCACAAGCTTTCACATTTATAATATTAGTAGGATTACTATTAAATATTTTTCCAAATGATGTAGTGTGAAAGACAAAGTTTATCTACTTTATACCAGAAGCGATAAAATTACTTATTTTGATATAAGGATCAATTGGTTACTATCAAATGTGCATTTGAAATCAATTAATTATCAATTTTTATTGTATTTATGGTTCAATATTTTTGCGATAATGGCTTGCACATAAAAGATAGATTTATGCTGTCGCGGGCTTTTTTGTAGGATTATTTAAGATAAACATTTCCATAATAGATTGTATACGAGTAACTCAGCGCACGCCAGAATTGCTCGCAAATGGCAGAATTTTTTCCTACAAGTTTCATTAAAATCCATTCAGTTGTTTTTCCGTGAAAAAGTAACAAACATCCATACATCCATGCATACAAACTTTCGCGTTTATAATATTCGTTAACATATAAAGATTATAATAACTGAATACCATCTCAATAAAATTTGCTCATTTAAATATTATATGCGTTGAAGTCCTCTATTCCAAGCCTATTCCTTATTTCTAGACTTGATAACTGCTACTCATGAATCAATAAATATACCAGAACACGTTGAAAAATGCATGTACCAATGTTAAGTGTTAAGACCTTTGGTTGCTTTTGCTGACGAGCAGGAGGGCCTAATATTTTTTTTTTTTGTTTTGTATTTATTACAACAAATCTGCTTACGTAATTATTGCTTGACTGGCCCCTTAGGTCAGGTCGGTACAGTTCAAGCTAACAGGGACATCGACGCACAACCTGTGATTGAACCATGATTCTGAACACCCAGCGTTAAAAATGTTAGTCAATTATTAAAAAAAACCGACGAAAATGTTCGTATCAAAAGTCTAGAATCTTGTGCTGAATTCATGATCAAAATATGATGCGTAATGCGTTGATATTCATATGCGGGCAGCATAACTATAATAGTTTCAGCACAGTTGCATTGCATAACATAGGTGCCCAATACGGGAGCTGCATCAGTTATGTATCTCCTATCTGCTCATCTCCGATTCGTAAGTTATAGGAGCCGGTATCTCTGGCGCAGTAAAAAAGAAAATGTTCGACAATACTTAATGCTTAATGCTTAATGTTTTACTGAGAATGTCACACGTATCAAATCATTCTTAGAAATTGTTTTTTTTTGTATTTCGAAGAGTACATTTATTCCATTAACATTCATGTTCAAAGCGGCATTCATATATTATGAATGAGTAAGTATGCCCTGTACATATTAAAATATAAATAAGGTTTTTGAGGGAGTTTTATTTAGTTATTTCACTACATGATAATAACCTTTTTTGGGTCACCTTGTATGAGCAATATGAGCATTCACTATGTTAGATATAATGCACCACTTACGGTTTCTATGCAATACCAAAATGAAGGTTAGTAGTAATCATTCTCATCATCATCCTAATGTAGTCCATCACTGAATTCACAATGAAGCTGCTTTATTAGGACAAACAAACATCGAGATGGACCTCGTAAGCCATTTATCCATTTTCTACCAGCCACCCTGCGACGATTTTCACCCCACCTGGTCTAAAGGCGTACCACGTTTGCAAATTTTGTTTCCAATCAAGAACATGTATTCCGAGGATCGATCGATCGTTTCTACGGCTAATATGACTGGCCACGGCCCACTATGTCATCGGATAGGCAAGTACTTGTATGGTTATATCGACTTTATATAGAACAGTGGTAGCCCAGTGGTAACGTCCGGGGCTTTACTTTGTGTGAATTATTTCATCACCACTGCTATCAAAACGGTGAAGGAAAATCATCATGAGAAAACCGGCATGTCCTAGGACCAAAAATTTGAAGACGTGATATCATGGTACCTCTTCTAAACTACACTGGGCCCGCGCGGTAGATTACGGCACACTCCCTCTCATCCTGAGGATGCCGGTATCCCAGCAATGAGAACAGACAGAGTAGGCTGATTGTGTGTGTATCAATAGAGAAAAATGTTATTTATGATTTTGTAATAAAGCCGTCGGGCAAGGAGAATACTCTCGTTTACAACAAACGTCTGTTTTATCGACTTTATACCTTTGTAAAGTATGTACCTAGTTACAAACTTTTAGAACATTTTTCGGTTGTTTCAAACAACTGGAACTCCTTGTTTATTGCTCTTGATTTTTTTGCATGAATTTCGGATTTTGAAAAATTCTTATGGATTTTTTGATTGCCTGGCGGTTGGATATGAGGGACATTTCCAAAAAGTCTGCAATACAGTCCTACCGCAAAAGCAATAACTGCAGTTTTACTCAAATACGAAGTAAAACCATTGGTATATTGGGTGTTGCTGTGGTGGCCAGTGTCACGAGTCTCGACGCGAAAGTGTTGGTGTCAACACTTCCGAGTCGAGTTCGAGACAACGAAATTTACAAAAAGTCCCGAGACACAAGACGTACCGGGAACTAAACCAATATCTAGGAAATGATGCCATACATGCCCTGGCCCAAGTTTCGAGGGTGAACTAAAGCTCAGTTAAGCAAGGTATGACTTATCGGAAGATAAATCGTTTTTGTATTAATTTTTATTTGTAGCTTCTCATGTTCTCATTGGCTTTATTATCGATGGTAAATACGAAACAAAATTTACAGGAAAAAACATAAGTACTTAAACGAAAATAAATGACAAAGTAACTTTGACTTAGTAAAACACAACTAACAAAAACAAACAGGTTAAGTACAACGAAGCTTACAAACAAAAACAAATGAATAAAAACAAATGTCGAAATCACAAAAAAAATGGTTACAATCAAAACGTAGCTCAACGCAACAGAAAAAGTTTAATAAAGTTACAAAAACTAAGAGTCGGACTGAAAATGAAATAAGTAACAAAAACTAATAACGAAGTAAGTAAAAACCAAAACAAACAAAAGTGGTGAAATACCACCATAATTGTATCAACTTCCGAAAACTCGAACTAAATAGAATGAATGCCAAACTGAATGTCATTCATTCGATCAAATATGGCTGCATGTTACAGCTCGTCAATACCAACCACCCAACTAAAACTACTACTACTACTTTCTGGTACGTTCATCATTAATAACAAACAAAATGGCTATCAGGTTAGTTTAGAAACAAAAAAACTAGATAGCGCTGTTGATGAACAACCATTATTTGTGATACGATACCCAGGCAACGCGACTGGCTCGTTTAATTATGATAGTTCCTATAAATTAGTGATGATAAGTAGAATATACTTTGTATGAATCTACCTTCTCTTTAAGTACTTTGCACATGATGCGGACTTCATCAGATTCTTCTCCACGCTGACGACCGCATGGCTTCTGGTCAGCAAACTCCAGCAGATCTTCAACGGAAACGTGATCTTTGCGCTCTGAAAATAGTTGAATACCACAGATGAAAAAGTGATGTACTTATATGAGAAAAAATATGGAGACGTCTGCTCGGGTCCTTTCGAGGACGCTTCCGAACTATACGGTTAATGTTCGTGTAAATCCGAATACGGCTTTTGTTATAAAGAAAAAGAAAAATAGTCAATAAATAGAAAATAAATTACCTTTTTCAAGTTGTTTGTTAGTCTCACAGTCACTGCTGTCCGAGCTTTCGATGTTGACCTGAACACCAACATCCTCTTTCTTGAAAAAGTCGCCAAATGGATTGGCTGAGTTTGATTCTGCCCCGTAGGAGAAGGGATTAGTATCAACCTTCGGGGCTGAATCGACGACATCTTCAATGGCTTCATTGGCATCGGTGGTGACTGCAGCCTGTTCCTTTGAGGAAGTATTTTGATATATGAGAGTTTCATCAACTTGCTCGATCTCTTTTTTGGGCTCGGCGAGCAGCTTCAACGGGTATTTGCGGATGTGCCGGGGTTTATCAACCAGCTTAGGCTTCGACGATCGAGGAGGTAAAGGCAATACGTTCTGAGGAAGAAGTTTAATACAGTATGTTAATATGAATTCTTTTTTAAACTTAACATGCTGTTATTTGATATGTCTATCATTTATTTACAAAAATTACGCAGACGGAGTATAAAATTTGAAACAGTTAAAGTTTTTATGGAGAAGGAGTGCGGAAAGCTAATATCTCTATTAAATAATGTATTCGTTGAAACTTAAAATCTTAATGAATTATGGTCGAAAATCGCCCACTGGGCGACCACTAGGTATATTGTTACTAGCTTTTGCCAGTGGCATCGCCCGCGTGTGTGTCAAAAACTATGTCACGGAAACGTACTACCGCTGTAAAAAGTATCATATGTGTTAATCCAGGTTATAATATATCTGTGTGCCAAATGTTATCCAAATCCATTCAGCCGTTTTTGCGTGATTGTCTAACAAACGTCCAAACATCCTCACAAACTTTCACATGTATAATAGTAGTAGGATTGATACTTACGATGAACACTTCCTCATGTGTTGGCTCAACCATATATGCCCTGAAACACATTGTAAAAATAAATGAAATTTTACATAGATGCATTATTTTTAAATATTAATCATTTACCGCTTTTTTTTTCGATACAAAAGCTCGACGCAAACCGTTTTTATTCCTAGTTTAAAAAGTATTTGCAAGGCAGACGTGAACGGAAATGCCGCGAGGGCGTCACCTCGCAGCGTTTCGGCCATTGACGGTTATGTAGTGACTTTATTGGTGATGTTCTTTAGAAAGGTTAAGTCGCAACCGAAGTACGTACGGCGAAAAGAGCCAAAAGGACTATGTTAGGATCATAGCAGGGGAAAAAGACAAGACTTTATGTAAGATTGTATGTTACCTGTAACATAAAAAACGTACATAAACTGTCGCCTTTTTCAGGAGTTACAAGGATTTGAATAATGGTTAACATACCGGGACTTGGGTGGCGGGCTTTGCAGCGAATGAAACTGCGCATTCGTTGTCATACGAGCCGGCTTCGGGATAGTAGACGGCTTCATCATAGCTCCCGACTCGTTGGGCATGTGAGCCATCAGCGAAGTAGAAGGAGTCGGCTCTTCAATGAGGCTCGTGTAGGCCATCTTCGACTCTTCAGTTAAGGTGGACTGGAAAACATTGTGCGTCTACGTTAGAGATAAAATACAGGTATTCCCCAAATGGCAAATGAGTTCTTATAGTACACCCAAATTTCGCCAGTATTGTTTAAGTCTCATGTTATAGGGGACGAGCCTATTGCATAGTCCTATAGACGACTGTGATTCCCTCTTTTAAATTCTTAGTTTTACTCAAGTCTCTCCGCGTCAAAATCTCCCAACTCTGAAATTTTATTCTACAATTTTCACCTTTTTTTATATTTTTGTGTTGTTTTTGTACATTTTGTATTTTTTATTTTATGACAAAATTAAACGTGTAGTAGCAGTGTGCGTTTTCACTTCAATTTTTTATGCTACAAAATGGTGCCCGAACAATAATACCTCTTTATTCTGAATTGATTTAGGTTTTTACAGTTATTCAAGTACAGTATATCTCTTAATTCAGCATGTGCAGCCTGTTGCAATTAACCGGGCACAAATCCAGATTCCGGGCTGATACAGAGTAGTTCCAAAAAGTCCAGATAGAAAAACCAAATAACATCCCAGCTAGCAAAAAATAATGTTACAAATATCGCAAGATCACATTTTTTTCAGTCTTATATCACACTTATAGACACTTATAAGTGTGGAATTGGTCGCACTTTATAAGTATATTTACCCTTGCAATTGCCTTGTAATGGTCTCGCGAAGTGTTTTTTTCAAACTTACAAGTGACTTACAATGGCCTGCTTTAAGGGCAGAGTGTTGGGCACGCCGCGATTGCGGCGGTAAGTCCCCTCTTTGAGGAGTGGCTTGAGAGGCGGCATGGCGTCCTCACCTTCCGCCTGACACAGGTCCTCACCGGACATGGCTGTTTCGGGAGGTTCCTGTTTCGGATAGGGCGGGAGGAAACGCCCGGGTGTTTCCATTGCGAAGATCGCCCAGAGGACACGGTGGAGCATACGGTGGAGGTCTGCCCAGCTTGGGCGGAGCAACGCCGTGTCCTCGTGGAGGTGCTCGGCGGTGGCGATCTCTCGCGTCCGACCCTGGTCCAGGCCATGGTACGGAGCGAGAGGGCATGGCTGGCAGTCGCCTCCTTCAGCGAAGCAGTTATGCTCGCAAAGAGGGAGGCGGCGCACGTGAGGGAGATGCAATACATGCGCCCTCACAGCCGTGGCCTTCGCAGGAGACGCCCTGGGCGTCGGGAATCCCAGGCTGATTCCCGGCCACCGTAGGCACGGGCTTGCGGACGGCGAGTAATGGGTAGCTCGCTGTCCGGTAAGGACCAAGCCCGGGTCAACGGCGCGTTGTGTTCCACGCGCGCCTCAAAGAGATGTCAGCAGCAACAGAGGGGCCCGCAAGGGCCGATGCCTGCCGGGGGTGCGGGTTGTTCGAAAGAGATACCGCCGCCCCTGGCACACAGGCAACTGAGGGAACACGGGTGGGTTTTAGTCAGTAAAAGTCTGACACGCCCTCCCGCTCCACCCAGAGCGGGAGAAGTTATTCGATGATTTCCCACCCAGAAAAAAGAAAAAAAAAGGGCAGAGTGTTATCACAATCCGCCGTGAAGTTGCGAAGTGCTTTGAAACTAGCGAAAATAATCAAAAGTCGCATAAACGCGTAAGTATTATATTTATTTCATTTTCCTACAAAATGCTAGTGTGTAGTGTGTTGTGACGCACTATATGCGATTATTAAGTTGCGGGGTAGATTTTCTCGATTATTTTGAAAATTGAATAACAATATTCTCACGGGCCTTTTCAAAAATGTGTCTTTTACTATAAATTATTTTCATTATTTGTTAAATAATATAAACAGGTAGCCATTACGACCAACCACAACTCATATGTGCTCTATCGGAACAATAACATAAGTTCAGTACTCTTGTGTAAGGTTTATCGGACTCGTATAGTTAAATTAAACCTAAAACCATTGTCTACACGGCCATGTAGTGCACATCATTTTAGAGTTCCTGAGTGAGTAAAAGCAAGCCAAACGATAATTAATTAATCCACAACGTTAATTCAATGTAAACACGCTCTTATTATGTTTTAGGACAAATATACATACAGTATGGTTGCAGTTGTAGATGTCGACTGTTTCATAAGTTTAAAAAAATCCGAATGCTTATGAATGAAAAATGGCAATGGAAACATAACGCAATTTGTATTGTGTGAAAAATGTATCGCCTGTGGATATCCTACTTCAACGTTCCTGCCCCAACATTTTACAATGGCCCAAAATTACATAATTACTTTATTGTATTATATGAATTTCTTCTGGTGCGCAGGCTGCCATAAATTTGCAATTTACGACCACAACTTAAGTGATAAATGTGAAGTGTGTAACTGATTAACCAATCAACATCTATTGATTACATAATAATTAATAATATATAAATAAAATTAAGGAATTAAAGCACACTTTCAAGCTACATAGTGAACAATTTTCGGTAGGTCGACTTTTTAATGACTTTTTCATATTTCACTACTTCAGTCACTGCAATCACTATTTCTACTTCATTCAAGGTCACCAAAAAGTCGTCGTTATTTCTACTTCATTCAACGTCACCAAAAAGTCGTCGTTATTTTGTACGGAACCATCAAACATATTGTTTGTGTCAGTAGCTCGAGATGCTCGGAGAGACGCTGGTTTATGTATTAATTCTAAATAAATTTCTTCGGTATGCTCCACTTCTCTTAAACCGCTACCATTTTTGTAAATCAATTGAAGAAAACCCATATATAAACAGATATTTTAGCAGGGTAATATTATCAGCAATTTGACCTGGGGTAAGTTTTTGGATTATTAATTTATCTGAAGGATATAATTGAAGGTTAATGACAATATGTATTAAATATTAAATAGGTGTATTACCTGATTTAATAACATTTTTTGGAGTTAGACACAACAAAGTAAATAAATAACCCGTAATAGACAATTGTTTAAGAAACTTGTAGGACTTTTAAAGTGCTAATACTCTTTAATATGTTTTAGGAGAGAGAATACTCACTTTTAAAATTCTAGTTTTACAGAAGTCTAATAAAACACTTACTTTAGTCGCTTCTAAGATTGAATGTACTTATAAAATGTATTTATAAGTATTCATTATAAATCAAAGGCAATTAGACTCGTAAAAAGCGCTTATAATGCCACTACTATTGTATAACGATTTCTTATATACATCTATAAGAATATATTACAAAATGCTCTTAAAACTGTATAGACTTATAAATTACCACTATTAGAGTTTCAGGTTTATCACAATACATATATAAACTTTATATGAAACCATAGCTCTTACAAGCTTTTGTTTGTAGGTGTATTCAGGGTTTCTGGCTTAACCAGAACAAGTATAAACCTTGTATGAAACCATAGTTCTTACAAGCTTTTGTTTGTAAGGGTATTTTGCTAGCTGGGATTCTGCCCTACCCGGGAATTGAACCTACATCCGGCTACCACTAGATACTAGACCTACTAGTAGAAGTAATATACAGAAGTGTCGTTGTTAGGTATGTTTGATTAGTGGTGGATTTTTTTACGTTATATAAAACCGGATTACGTTTTTCCTAAACTTATTATTTTGAATTTTATAAAGTGTGCATTTATTATTTTAGTCTTGTTAACTGTTAACAAGAGTAAGTTTTTGTTTTAGCGTATCAGAATTGTGTGTTCGGTTCTTCATGAATTTAGTATAGTTTTCTAGAAATGTGTCGACCTGTCTCACAAGCCTCCAGCCTTTGTTTCCTAGCGTGTATGCTACAAATCTTTCGATTTTTGTTCGTAAGTCGTTAACACAACTTCTAATAGTTTCTACCATTAGGGTTTCTTTTTTAACCGACTTCCAAAAGGAGGAGGTTCTCAATTCGTCCGAACCTTTTTTTTTTTTTTTTATGTATGTTCCCCGATTACTCGAAGATGGCTGGACCGATTTGGATATTTTTTTTTTTGTTTGAAAGGGTATACTTCCCAGGTAGTCCCATGATCATGAAGTCAGGATCTGATGATGGGATCCTGGAGAAATAGAGAGAACTCTTCAAATTTCATAGGCACACTTGAAGCAATTTGTGTAGTTTTTGGAAGAGTACTTTCTCGGAGTGGCTCCATTTCAATTTGGTGAAGATCTGATGAAGAACTTCGGAGATAAGCAACGGAACTCCTCAATAAATGATAGCAAATGGACTGGGATTGCTGAAATCTCATGTCTGTCTATTGTTTACACCAGTTCATAACATAACATCACGCCGGTACGCTGTGAAGGGGTGAGCACATGTGAACCACTAAAAAGTGAAAAATATATTTTTTTTTTTCAAAAAAATAAACAACCGACTTCCAAAAAAACACTACAAAGTGTAAAATAACTTTAATTTTGGAAGGCGGTGACAAAAAAAAAATACATAGCCAAAGTCACCGACTTCCGAAATTAAAGTTATTTTACACTTTGTAGTGTTTTTTTGGAAGTCGGTTGTTTATTTTTTCTGATTGATGTTAACCGTATTCTCAGAAGTAAAATTATGTGAAAGCTTACTTCCATTTGTAATTTGCAGCTATCCAAGCAGCACTGTACGAGTATATTGCTGTCTGTAGGGTTTCGAAATCTGCATCTGCACTAACAATTTTGGTAGGATGACATATCTTCCTATTTGTGCTAATTCGGGTTTATAATATGGTTCTCGTATAAATTAATGGTTACACATCTACTGACGGACTGCAGCAAACGTAACGTTATTATTTAACCACTAGCCCTTTCGTCATACAACAAAAATCTAAATAAATACATGTCATAAACTGTCATGTCTATGTATGTTACTCGTAATCTTCCACTTTACAAAAATCTTTCAATAAAAATTCATTCATTCACTGGCAGACAACGCACCGTTGGGTTCAGACGCATGATATTTTGCACAAGACTTCTCTGTATGAGGAAGATGGCCACATTTTTTCAAAATTCATCCCGTAAGTGTGATAAACACGGGATGAAAGATTGTATGGAAGTTTGTTACTATGACCAATGTGAAATCCAGTCGGGTACTTACACGGCTTATTAAGTAAATAAAGTTTGTGTCATACCTGTATGTCGGGCACGCTCTTCGCCTCCTCACTGAAATTGCGACGCGGCTCGCGCCCGGCACCTGTAAAACAGTTTATTGTGACAAAAAAAATACGATTTTACAATTTGTTCCAACTTTTTGACAATTACATTTTGGGCATAATTTTGTTATGTATATTATGTCACTGTATGATTGTGAATACCGTTAGTTTATAATCCATATCTCACGAGATTGTAAACTGTCGATAACTTGTGAACGAACCTGCACTTACCGGGTTGTACGAGATTTCGAAAGTTGATGATTCGATTTTTATTATATCTATCGAACACGGTGTGTCGACAATTCCGTTGTACGATGTTTTATTCCATTGATGCTTATTGGTGCGATGTAACGTTTGTGCGAAAAACCCTACAGCGACTGCTCATTAGTTCGGTAATTTATTAGTTCGATAGTATGTCGGTTCGCAACGCCTACTGTTGTCCGTGACACTTAATTTATAATTTTATTTTGCATTATAGACGTTAAGGAAATACATTCCTTTTTTAATGCATCATTCCTAGTTTATTATTTACATCAAGATGCATTATAAATTATATTTAAGTAATCCTTATCTACCAATACCTAAATAATTTAAATTAAATATAATTATATATACAACAAAAATGTTTTATCTATGTTATCTACTGTAAGTTTTATTTCTCATAACTTCCGAACATGTAGAGATAGGATTAAAAAACCCTTTCAATATCGTTTGATATCATCCAAAGAAACCGTGCTCTTGGTATGGATATGTCACCGCAAAATTGTAAATACCGTTAGATTATAATCTATCTCGCGAGATTGTAAACTGTCGACAGATTTTGAACCGTAACGTACTGCTTACAATGTAACGCATTATTTTTCGGTAGATTATATTCTATCGGAGTGAAATCGTCAAATTGTGAACTGGTATCAAGACAGATAGTACCTTGCGCTATTACTAAATAGTCAAGTAACTGCCACTAACTGCCGCTCGGCTCGCTCGCGGTTGGTCGCAATTCTAACCTAACCTATTGCGTCGGTAAACAGTATGGTGCAGTTCACAATGTTTCGACAGTTTACAATCTCGCTAGATACAATATTTACAATTTTACGGTGACATATACATATACCCTTTTCGTTACAAGTTGTATAATGCAAAATAAGATTATTAATAAAATATCACGGACAACTGTAGGCGTTTCGAACCAACATACTATCGAACTAATAAATTACCGAAGTAAGGGTTTTTCGCAACAGGATTTTTCGCACAAACGTTACATCGCACCAATAAAGCATCGATGGAATAAAACATCGTACAACTGAATTATCGACAGACCGTGTTCGATATAATAAAAATGGAAACATCAACTTTCGAAATCAAGTAGGGAACCCTTTACCGACAGGGTTCACAATCTGTCCAATTTTATCACCCGTAAAATTATGAACCGACCTTGATTTATCGGTGTTGGCGGTAGCCGAATTGGTCGCACTAACTAGGCCAGGGCACCCTAACCAAATGGGTTAAGTTAGGTTAGAAATGTGACTAAAAGCGCGCGAGACGAGCGAGCGCAGCGATTGGCTATTTAGTATCGATTAGTACAAGGTGCGATAGGTCGCATACAAGTTTAATACCCGTTCACAATTTGTCGGTTTGCGCATGGACCGATTATAAGCTATCGAAAAGTAATGCGTTACCTTGTAAATGGTGTGTTGCAGTTCACAATTTCTCGATAGTTTATAATCTCGCGAGATAGATTATAAACTAACGATGTGAATAATTATACGGTGACATATATAGTACTTTTATAGGTAAGATTTTATTTTATTACTGCCGTTACAAATAGGGTAGGTAGCTATTGGGTTGCTGCTGTCCGAAGTAAAATAACTGTGATAACTGTAGATACTTACCGTTCCAATTGATGACTAATGTGCGCTTTTAAAATATCGAAAGTGACGATGTAGGTAACCCGTACGTGTTTCCATATCTATATACAGCGGTGGTCATATAATTAAGAACGTTTATACAACGGGAAGATTTTTTCAAACTAACAAGCATAACGAGAGAAATACAAAAAAAAATACATGCAGTTAGCATGAATTTTTTTGTATTTCTCTCGCAAAACTTTTTCATACTAGCGGTACATTCGTTGACACACATGATTGGCTAAAAAATAAATAGATACACTTTATACATTAGACCTGAACCTAGTATTACTACTTACTGGCTGGCCACATAGTTAAAGATCGCTGAATAGTTAATTTTTTTATTCAAATTTAAATAGAGAACACTCTGTGGTTGTGGTTGTAGGTCACTATTCCTATAATTTCGGCGGCATTTAGTGCCGTAAAAGTATTAAGGTGATTGCTTCATTAGAAAACAATAGGGAAAATAAAAATTGTGATAAATCTACACGGGATGATGATGATGGGACTCCCTTTTCCGCACGTAGACTCCCATTCGGTCCGTTGAGCGTGGGAATCTACACGGGAAGTAATAATAAAATTTCGTGAGAAAAACTGATCAAATAAAAAGATAGCCGACCATCTGCAATACTCAAAAACGATGGTTTTCCACGCTGTGAAACATTTTGCCACGTATCAAACTTCAAATGTTCCGCTTGTACCTAAACAGAGAAAGTCATCTCGTCGAGATGATCGAAATACCGTTCTTTTTGGCGAAATTTTATAGGGTCTAATGGGCTGAATAAAAATATTTTGGTGAAAACAACCCTTTAAATCTCGGCACGCACTATTCGAGGGCGTTTGGTAGATGGAAAGTTGCACAGAAGGATAGCAAGGAAGGTACCCATGTTGAAACGGTGCCAGAGGCAAGTCCGGCTAGCATTTGCAAGAAGATCTGAAAACTGGACAGTTAGTCAGTGGAAAAATGTTCTTTGTTCAGACGAGACAAAAATAAACAGGTTATGTTCTGATGGAAAACGATATGTACGATGCCCTCCGAATAAAGCATCCGACCCTAAGTACACAAAAAAGACATTAAAGCATGATAGGGTAATGTGGAAATTTGAGGGTGCTTTTCTGGACATGGTGTTTGTTGAACCTGTTTAGCTGATAGAAGTAAACATGGATCAATTCTAATACAAGAATATACTGGCAGAAACGATGTTACCTTGTGCTGAAGACATGTTTCCGGGTATTTGGACATTCCAGCACGACAATGATCCAAAGCATACTGCACGCACGGTTAAGAAATTTCTCACATCGCAATCTGTTTCTGTCTTAAATTGGCCAGTCAACAGCCCAGACATAAACCCAAATCCGGCGGGATCTCATGGCGACATGGAGAGTGCGATTTTCGCAACCTAGTGCTGGGCATGCCACGATTGCGGCGGTAAGTGCCCTCTTTGACGAGTGGATTGAGAGAAATCACGGCGTCCTCACCTTCCGCCTAACGCAGGTCCTCACCGGACACGGCTGTTTCGGGAGGTTCCTGTTTCAGATAAGGCAGGAGAAAACGCCCAGGTGTTTCCACTGCGAAGATCGCCCTGAGGACACGGTGGAGCATACGGTGAAGGTCTGCCCAGCTTGGGCACCGCCGTGTCCTCGTGGAGGCCATCAGCGGCGGCGATCTTTCGCGTCCGGCCCTGGTCCAGGCCATGGTACGGAGCGACAGTGCATTGGTAGCCGTCACATGCTTCTGCGAAGTAGTTATGCTCGCGAAGAGGGAGGCGGCGCACGTGAGGGAGAGGCAGTATATGCACCCTCACGGCCCTAGTCGCCGCAGGAGACGCCCTGGGCGTCGGGAATTCCAGGCTAATTCCCGGCCACCGTAGGCACGGGCTTGCGGACGGCGAGTAATGGGTAGCTCGCTATCCGGTAAGGACCAAGCCCGGGTCGACGACGCGTTGTGTTCCACGCGCGCCTCAAAGAGATGGCAGCACCAACTGGTGCGGTCCGCAAGGGCCGATGCCTGCCAGGAGTGCGGGTTGTTTGAAAGAGATACCCTCGCCCCTGGCACACAGGCAACTGAGGGAACACGGGTGGGTTTTAGTCAGTCTGCAACGACCTCCTCCTCCTGCTCCACCCAGAGCGAGAGAAGTTATTTGATGTTTTTCTAACCTCAAAAACAGAGACCTAAACCCAAAAGAACATCTTTGGTGCGAAGTCAAGAAAAAGGTTTCAAATCGACAGTGTGTCAATTTAAGAGAGCTGTATGAGGTTTTCTTTGAAGAATGGAACTCTATCTTTTTTGCGAAATGTCAAAAAATCATAGAATCAATGCCTCGCCGGCGTAAAGCAGTAAAGACCGTGGACATGCTACTAACTATTAATTTTAGTTTAAAATATATTAAATTGCTATTTTTCTTTACGCACTTCACATTAATGTGATTTATTTAGTCTAAGTTTCAAATAAAACAACTTCCGAGCTTTTTCAATAAACTTTCTTAGTTATTTGTCCAGCTTCATTACTATTTTAATTTGTTTAGAATAAAGAAAATATTTAAAAAAATGTTGGCGATTTTATTCCATATTCCTAATCCTGTTTGTTCTATTCATGTGGCTATTTCATAACATAACTAGTTAATTCTAAGAAGGAACACATAACTAACTACACATGACGTGAATAAGATTTAAAAAATCTGGCACTTCAAATCGTTCTTAATTATATGACCACAACTGTATGTATATCAAAATGACATCATTCATTACATTTAAGGCAAACGATTTTTGACGAACATTCATCAAGATAGCGAAGTAAACTACACTGAGGCAGGAAATATACTCCATCGATCGAGCGCGAATATGAAGCCAATTTGTTAAAATGTTTAACAAAAACACTAATTGATAGCTGATATAAATAAAGCAGTCACAATACATATATGATACCTATACTTAACCGATAAACAATGAAAGACGAAATAAGGCAAATCAAATAAAATTTTGCTTAAAAGAAACCGAAACTGTTAACAAAATCTCGAATAAAGCGTTTCAAAATAGAAGCACAGAATAAGACGTTACATTGATGCGAGTGCTTTCAGACGTTTTCTACAAATGAACCATGAACATTTCTATTGGGAATGAAAATACCCAATCAAAATCCACGAAACCAAGTTCGATAAAGCATTCAGGAGGTTCACAAAGAAAAATATCATATCACTAGTAGAATCATTTCTTATGTGCCTGCTGTCGACTGATTTATGGTCATATCGTGTTATCACATTAAATGGCCGAATCGCCACCAGCTTTAATTAACAGAAAGTCGTGGGCTCGAACTCATTGGCTTTTTATTCAGGCCCCTGAATAAAAAGCACGCTGTCTCACCAGGTATCGTATCCGACAGAGATAGTATCAGCGATGAGCAGTTAGACGCTAGTCTACACGCACAACGTTATTGAGTGAGATGCAGGAACATTTATAGTAAAAAAGGCGCGTAAAAAAATTAAGAAAAGTCCTTCGGAAGACGAGTTTTATGAAAAAAACCATTGCATAAATAAAAAATCACCAATAAAGTTTATTGAACTTTCGATAGTTGAGCTTTTTCGGTAGCGACTTAGTTTTGGAGATTTTACACTTCTTTTACTACTTAAACATGCCCAAAGTTAGGTTAAAGTAGCAAGAAAAACGAATCTTTGTTGGTTCATAAGTTTTTAATGGCTTTTTATTTTAATATTCTGTGTCCGCGCAGACAATATTAATAATGAGACAAAAAAATACCATGTTTAATTTTAGATGTACATTGTCGAATAGTGGAGTAATACACTCCCAAAGTTGGTCTGGAAAAATGTCTACTAGATTCACCTTAAGAGCTATTACGGACTGTCGACTGGTCGCCGGCGACCGGCAGTCGCTTGTGCGTCGCCACTACGCAGCGAGTGCGATCAAGTGCGTAAACACCTATTTAAACTACAGTAACTCACAGTCGCCATCGACCGAGTCGCTGGCGACCAGTCGACAGTGCGTAATGCCACATTCCGACAACATTGAACCAAACACTTACCGCAGATAATGGCATTAATTCGATCGACTGTTTTGGCTAGAAATACAGATATATTTAATAAAATGATCTAAAGTTCACTGGCAGGCAACGCACAACGGGTTAAACAGGAGATGGCTGTTTGAATGGAAGTTCGTCCTTCTTTAGTTCATATACGTAGAGTTGGAGAACACAATTCAACCGAATTCTAGGTACTGACTTCTGCTTAAAAAAAACTGGGTAAATGATGATGATGATGTTCTGGGTAAATGATGGTTGAAATTTAACATATGCATTTTTTTTTATTTATCCTCTAAACACCTTGAGAAATTGCCGATCCGTAATGGGCACAAGGCTTGTAACCAATATAACCAGTAGTCGGGAAAGCTCGCGAATCTTATAATACCTAAATAAACGCTACTTTGAGGATAATCAAGTGTGGTGTATGAGATGATGTAGTGTGATCTATTTGAAAGCAAACTGGTGGGATATATTACTAAGGATAATTGAGTCGTTAAAAGGCACTACGCACAGCGTTGAGCTTGAAAACGCCTATCTTCACGCCATCGTACTGGGTGTTGTAATGCCGATATCAGACGCTTTGCTCGAGTGACGGTTCATTTTTGTTGCAATCCACGTCCCCACGACACAAAAAGAAAATATGGGAATGATTTCATCCGCGCCTTTTATTTCATTTTTCTGTTATTCTGTAAGCGAGTGAAAGATGTCGAGTTCTCAAATCCAACATTATTGGATCGTCTCACAGTTGAATTTATTTTTCACTTTTTAATTTATTTGTGGAGTGAAAAATGTCGAATGAAAGCGAAAAATTATGGGAAAGTGAAGCATCTGGTATCTGCCAGGGGTGCGGGTTGTTCGAAAGAGATACCATGGGCCCTGGCACACAGGCAAGTGAAGGAACACGGGTGGGTTTTAGTCAGACACGCCCACCTGCTCCACCCAGAGCGGGAAAAGTTATTTCATGATTTCCCAACCAAAAAAAGAAGCGTCTGGTATCGGCTTTAGAGTCAGAAATGACTATTTTATTTACCCGTAGCCTGGTCTCGTTCACCAGTTTCATGGCTATGATGTATCAGCGGAAACTTGAAGTGGAACTTGGAGCGTTCGTTGGGCGACTGGGGGAATTTCTTATCCCCGTCGAGGTCATACATGGACCTGGTAAAAGAAGGTAACAAAACTATTAGTAAAACTGAATTCTATCTTTAAATGGTCAGTGAACTCTTAATTTGTAATATTTATTCAAGTAAAGAGGGTGGCAGGGAAACCAACGGACAAACTGCAACCACGAATTCAGCACAAAATCTTTTTTTTTTTATAACCGGCGGAATATGTCTACACTAGGTCTATAATGAAGTGCTGAATTCATGGTCACAGTTTGCACGTCGTTGTCCCTGCCACACTGTATAAATTACATATCACTTGGCAGTACGATTAATTCACATTAATTTGTTGCTTACTTTCGTCTCATTATTTGTCAAAACGTGTTATTTCAAGTAAAAGAAGAAATAATGAGAGACCATAACGAACAAATTTACCATCTTAACGGCTAACTACCGTTAAGATGATAAATTTGTTCGTTATGGTCTCTCATTTTTTCTAAATGAGACGTGTTTTATAATATGTATGGATTATAACAACCACCACAGAACTTACTTGGACGTTATTTCATTAGCCATAGCGACAGCCGTGTTTAGGGTCTTCTCGTCGGCCGCGGACATGGGCTTCATCGTACTGGTGGAGAAGCCTTTCTTACGTTCCGCCTTCGAGAGCGTCTGCGACCTGTAACAAAACATTATACATTAAGAACCGATGAACAAATACATGACATACTTACATGTCTTTCGTAGCCACTATTTATATATCGAAATAAGGGTCAGTTCAGACAGAACAGAAAAATGCCCGAGTAATTTACTGGCTCCATTGAAAATAGGACTGTATTACCATAACCTAATATAGAAAATTTTATAAATATCAACTGGCTCGCGCATGCTCGGGACTTAGAGAAGCCTCGAAGGCAGAGAAGACTATTGCTACTATGATTTTTGCCGTTCTCTGTGTCTGACACTAATACGGGCCAAAGATGTTCCTGAATACACTTTCAAGTGCTTTGATAGACTGTTGTTATTTTAGTCAGCCAAAAACCAGTTAACTTAGGTTTGAAAGTATGTTAAATACATTTTAGGTTGCTTATGTTAAACCCACTTGTCTCTCTACTTGAACTACTTTGTTTATACAAACTGTGTCAAGAAACAATGAATTATTATTGACCTTTTCCCTATATAGAGTGGCTATCAAGTCATAAGCCATTAGCGTTAAAACCCAAAGCACTTTAAAAGTAAAAGAAAATTATACAAATATAACACAAGTAAATAATGGAAAGGTTCTTCCTACTAAGGCCCTGACCACCTGCCCATTGGCAACTAGAATCCTGTTCCTGTTGCCGGTGGGTTTTTATTTTTAACACATTTTAATTTTTTTATTCATTATTTTGGTATACTTTCACTAATAAATAAGTAAACAGAAAGTAATACTTGTTCATTTGTAAGCATATTATAAGTAACATTGAAATTATATTTTTATCATATTATACTAACAATTAAAATTAAGTACAGAACTTAAAAAAGCAAGTTTTTTTAGTTTTTTAAGATGGTTGATATTTTTATTTTTTTTCACCTTTTAGTTAAGGTTACCTTAGTACCTTACATCAAGTTAACAAAAATTGTATGGAGCCACCCCTGACGGATATTCGTGGAACATACATACAAAAAAAAAAGAAAATATAAAACATACACACAAATTGAGATCCTCCTCCTTTTTGAAGTCGGTTAAAGAATTTATGTTTTAATAGGTATGACATTATTACAAAAAAAATAAACATTATTACAACAACATTGATAAATTCCATTGATCAAAAAATGTTTTGCACTAGAACTATATTTCTGCAAGAAAACGTTTATTTTCTTAGGCAAACCCGAACGTATAGTGGCGCTGACAGAGGGCAAAATGATAATTAAGAACGCGGCGATCGCGTAATCAACGGAATATTGAGTAAATTCTAAACTAACGAAAGCTTCTTTTTACTAATCTAACTTGATTATAAGTTACATGACAGTAGCCAGTGCAATTCTTTTGTTGACCAGTGCCATGATTCCTTAACTACTTACGGATTTTCGTCCTCTTCCTCCTTAACCGGTAAATAGGAGCTTTCTTCCAGCATCCTTGGTTGCGTAGAAAAGAGGATGTATTGTAAAAAAATAATTTATCCAGTACATAAAAAAACACCAACTGTTTTTTTTTTCAGCAAATATAAAAGTAATGTTTATTTATTTATTTATTAAAACTTAATGCACAAGTAAAAAAAATACTGTACAAAGGTGGACTTAATACCTGAGGCATTTTCTACCAGTCAACCTTAGGGTGATGTAGAGAAAACATGGCAGGTGCAACATAAGGGATAGGTTACTCGAAAAATAATACATACTAATACATAGTTACATACATATATATAACGAAAATAAAACTTTGTCTTGAGAAATAACGATAGGTAGAGGAGAAAACGAATCCAGTAAGTCAGCGCTGGGATGATTCTGCCAATTTCTTACGAATATGCTCACGTGCCTTTACTTTAAACGAAAGCCGACTGGTTGCCATCCTGATATTCAGACGGAGTGCATTCCAAAGAAACACTGCCTGGACATAGAAAGAAGATTTGATGAAACCAGAGCGGTGAGGGGGACATCGTAGAAGACGATCATTGGTGGAACGAAGATTTTTACTATGCGCAGAGCACAAGTATTGAACCTGGGAAGTCAGATAAGAAGGAGAAGTGGGTTTGTCGAGTATAGAAAACAACATTGACAGAGCTCGCAACTTTCTGCGCTGACGGATGGGTAGCCATTTTAAAAGCAACCGGTGCGCGGACACATGATCATACTTACGAAGATTAAAAACGAATCGAATGCAGTTATTTAGAAGCCGGTCAAGTTTATTGAGGAGATCTGCATTCAGGTCATAGTAACACACATCGCCATAGTCAATTATGGGAAAGATTAGGGACTGTACAAGCATTGCCTTTATGTATGATGGGAGAAGGTTTTTCAACCGATAGAGCGACCGCAACGTTCCGGTGACTTTTTGACTAACAGTCGTGACTTGCTTTCGCCAGTCAAGACAAGTGTCGATATGTAGGCCAAGATCCTTAACATCGAAGCTAAACGGGATGACTGAGCTGTCGAATGTTACAGGTGGTACAGTCAAGCTATTCAACTTCCTTATGCTGTGGGGGCTCCCTAGAATGATAGCCTGACACTTGGCAGGGTTAACCGCCACCACAAACCGATCAGACCAGCTCTTAACCACTCCTAAATCCCGGTTTAGCTCCTCAATCGCATCTGCTATGTTGTCAACATCTGCCTGACAGTAAAGCTGCAAATCGTCCGCATAAAGAGGATACGCACTCCGAAGCTCGGTGGTAATGAGATTAATAAAAATAGAGAACAAAAGAGCAGATAATATACCGCCTTGAGGGACGCCAGCTGCAAGATCACACAAACTCGATGAAGAGTCTCCAGCACGAACAGACTGCTGACGTCCCTGAAGATAAGAGGCAAACCATTCCAATACCTCCGGAGAGACCATAAGATAGGAAAGAATGGACAAAAGGAGTTCGTGACTGACGGTATTAAAAGCATTGGAGAAGTCTATTAACACTAACACTGTAACTTTAGTGTTTTCCCTTCCACGCCTTATATCATCAGTCACTTTTAGGAGAGCAGATGTGGTACTGTGCCCGGGCCTGAAACCGGATTGAAATGTACTGATGAGGGAGTTGCGGTGAATAAAGTGAGAGAGTTGTTTATGCACACTGGCCTCGAGCACTTTAGATAGGAAAGGAAGGATAGAAATTGGGCGAAAGTGACTTGGAAGAGAGGGACTGGGTATTTTAGGCAGGGGTCGAACAAGGGCTTAATCAATAATATCTAACATTAAATAAACAAAATTAATACAAAAATTACACATTCTTAGTATTGTATTTTAGCATAACAGAAAAGGCTCCTGCATACAGGCGCAAGGCAACACATATACCAAAAAAACATACAACGCAATACTTCATTAAATCGTTTTACGAAAATCGTGTCATTTCGCGCCTATCTGCGGAACCATTTAAAAATTAACAAAACATCAATAGGTATAAAACATTAACATCAACTTATACAGGTTTGATAGTCCTTTTCTAGAGTATGTCCGAAATTATTCAAAATTATTTAAAAAAACCTGTGTTTTTGCTAAACCAAAATTTTTAAGCGATACAACCAAAAATTCCAATACTAAAGTATAAACCACATAGAAAATTATTAATAATGAAACGGGTAAGTCGTTTAAACAGGAAAAACAACTAGAGATAATGGTCAACAACAAATTAGTTAATGAAGCTGTTGACGTAGCCGAGGCATTTAATGAGTTTTTTGCCAACATACCTTTAACTACGACTCGCAACTTAAATTCGTCCCCGTCTAAAGCGGAAAACCTTTTGCATAGTAGTGTGCTCAAATGTAGTCGCTTATTTAGTTTCGAACATGTAACGCCTCGTGATGTAGTTAATATTTTTAACACGCTAAGTCACTAACACTGGTGATTACTGGAGCAACTCTATTAAACTTTTAATGAATATAAGCGACATCGTAGGCCCTGATCTAGCTATTACTTTTAATAAGTGTGTTGACTTAGGAACTTTTCCTGACCTCATGAAGTGTAGTAAAGTCATACCATTATTTAAATCAGGTAATAAAAATGACATTCGTAATTTCAGGCCTATTTCTATCTTACCTGCATTTAGTAAAATATTTGAAAAGTTAATACTCAAGCGGATGCTAATACATTTTAATTTAAATAGCCTCCTTCATGATGAACAATATGGCTTTACAAAAGATCGTTCGACTACAGACGCGGGTGTTGTTCTGCTGAAACACATATTTAACGCATGGGAGAACTCACAAAATGCTATTGGAGTTTTCTGTGATCTTTCCAAAGCATTTGATTGCGTGAACCATGACACGCTTTGGCGTAAACTACGTCTTTATGGTGTTCAAAATAAAGCTCGGAACGTAATAAATTCTTATTTAAATAATAGTCACCAATGTGTAGATATTAACGGTGTGAAATCTTCCGGGCTGCCAGTTCAGTTAGGTGTACCTCAAGGTTCAATACGGGGTCCATTCTTATTCTAAGTGTACATTAATGTTTTACCATTCTATTTAAAGGGTATCTGTGACGTTGTACTGTTTGGTGATGATACCTCTCTTATCTTTAAAGTAGACAGAAATAGACAAGATTTCGACGACATAAACAGTGCACTCCCAAAGGTTATGCATTGGTTTACCACGAAAATCTAGTACTCAGTGCCAAGAAAACTAAATTTATAAAGCTTTACCGACTCTATCAATTCTGGGACCCAACATCGTCTTCGATAATGAGGTGCTCGCAACTGTAGACTCGGCAGTTTTTCTGGGCATAATAGTAGATGCGAAACTTCAGTGGGGGATCACATATATGAAGCCTAGCGGGTAGGTTCCGTTCGGCGCCTACGCCGTCAGGAAAGTAAGACAATACACTGCGTTGATACAGCTCGGTTAGTCCGTTTTAGTTATTTTCATAGCGTTATGTCCTACGGCATTCTGCTGTGGGGCGAAGCCAAGACAGTCAAAATATTTTTGTTCTTCAAAAGCGAGCTGTTCGTGCAATTTACCAACTAGGTGCTAGAGTTTCTCTGAGAGATTTTTTTTAAGATATTGGTATTCTCACGGTGGCATTGCAATTAATCTTCGCTACCATCTTACATATATTAGGCAAAATATACTCTTGTACACTAAAAACAGTGATATTCATAATATTGATACTAGAAATAAGGACAAACGACGTCTCCATTTCACCGGCTTTATAAAGTTCATAACTCATTTGTTGGGCTTATTTTAACCTTTTATAACTAGCTTCTCTCTTCATTGCTAGATTTACATTTTAATGCGTTTAAAGCTAAAGTAAAATCAAATCTTTGTGCTAAGGCATACTATTCTATCAACAGCTACTTAAACGATAAGAATTGTTGGTTGCTGTGATTAACTTAAGACAAAGTTTGTGTTCTTTCACCAGGATTAGCTTAACTACTGACAGGTTAAATGAGGTACTTCATATCATTGTTTATATTATTTGACTGTATAAACCATTTTTTTTACTAATGAAATTTTCGCTTATTGTTGAATGTTAATTACTTACCTATTATGGTATAGAATCAAGTTCTTCCAACTTAACAGACAGCTGTGCTGCTGGGGAGTTTGTTGCGCCACTTCTTCCCAACTAAAGCACTAGGAAGGTGGTGAAGGGCGGGCGTTTTGGGGGACTGGCTTATGTACTCTTGACGTTCAAAAAGTACTGGCTCTCAGCCTAGTTTGAATAAATGACTTTTAATTTTATGAAATGAATGTTATCGACATAAAAATATAGTATCACCAAATGACAAAACAACATCAAATCAGTACACTGATCAGAAAAATTGATTTGCACCTGAAATGCATATTTTGTGTACGGCTCGAAACTATACGTTTAATATTCCACAAAATTATTGCTTAAAGAGGTATTTTTTAATATCTTGCTTTTGAATTAATTAAAAAATATACAGTAAAACATCAAAAAAGCCCGACTGCGTCAAAAGTGAACTTTAAAAAACATGGAAAAAAATTAAGCAGGCGTAGTTCGACGCCGCGCCGTTTGTTTTCGTGAAAACGTTTGGACACAACGGTAACCCGATCTAACCTAGTGAGAGAAGTTCCCATAATAATTCATAGTTAGTTTTGCCAGGCAAAATCACGCCACGCTTGCTTTATGACAACTATAAATGCAGGGTCACATTGACATCAAACGAATCTACTCAACTATGGGATTCTCTAACCCAGCCCAGTGTAGCAAGCACAGTTTCGTGACGTGCAAGCGAAGCGAGCCCACAGATGACACGACTAAGCAAAGCACTTATTCAAGCAATGACCGAGCGGATCGAGCCCCCCACAAGACAAGCGAGTGCAACACACAAACATATTCTAAAATGCAAACAAGCGGAGCGAGCCTACCTTCTCCACGAGTCAGCTTTCAAACCAGACAAGCGAGCGGAGCGAGTCTTTTCCACAAAAGCGAGATCAGAAAAAACTTGTCTCGACACCACCGTGCAGAGTAGGCCGACGTTCGCCACGAGTGAGCGAATTGCAGTAGGTGGCGTTCACTATTTTCTAAAGTGTGGAGGCTTCGTTTGCTCATAGTTAAAGTAGGCTCGCTAAACTCGGTTTTCTTCAAAAAGAGGCTCGCTTCGCTCGCTCTACGGATGTGAATGCGTGCTCCAACGCTCCAACCACTCGTGGAGAGATTAAGCTCGCTCTGCTCGCTAGTTTTGGTAATGAGGTACCTTCACGTGCTGGCCTTACGAGGGGCTCGCTTCGCTCGCTCTTAGAATGTAAAAGCTTGCACTACGCTTCTTGTAGGTTAGTTCAGCTCGCTCTGCTCGCTTGTTTTGGTAATCGGTCTACTTCAAGCGCTGATCTTGTGAGGAGGTTCGCTACACTCGCACTTGTCATATGCAAGCGCGCTTGGCTCACTCCACTCGCTCATTGCTTAAGTAACCGCAATCGAGTCACTTCAGTAGAGGATGGGCCCGCTACGGTCGCTAGTACTTGCTTGTAGTGCTTGCTCATCTTGTCAGTAAGCGCGCCCTCCTCGTTCGTGTCACTCACTATCTCGTGTGCGCGCACTCTTCGCTCGCTCTTCTATTGGGTAAGCGAGCTCAACTTGCTCAGCTCGTAAGAAGTTTTCACAGGTCAAACCTCATCTGCCTTACCGAGGGCTGGTATTAGTGAGCTTTATAGCTTGGCTGATCCCTGGCTGTGCAAGCTTTTCACCAGTAACTACCGTGATATGCTCGCTTTGCTTTTTTTAGGACGAGCCCGGATGTTACGGTTCCAATCAAACCTAACCTATATGCATAGAGAGGTCCCTTTATTCCATCAACTGCCATTGAAACATCCTAATGTTCTCGTTAGGTTATTGAGCATATATTGAACATTAGGTTGAGAGCATTACTTGCACGGCGCTACCAATTTTGACGACACGGTTGGCATAATGGCTGAGCGATCGACTGCTGCGCAGCGTGTCGCGGGTTCGATCCCCGCACGGAACAAATATTTCTATGATCTGCAAGTAATTGTTCCGGGTCTGGGTGTTTGTGTTTATGAGTTTCTATGTTTGTAAACGCACCCACGATACAGGAAGAAATTGCTAGTGTGGCGCAACGTTTAAAAAAAACTAAATTTGACGGTTTTTTAGTTTTCCGGTGCCAGCCTGGTTTTTATATTCGTTCATGACCAGACTCTTTAGGGTTATCGTGTTCTTTGTAACGTAAATTACGGAAAGATTTAGTCCGATATGATGCGAAATATGATTTATATAGGGTTTTGTAACTAATGTTCCTATGGTTACCGATTCTGCCGTAGCTATTGTATTTGCTCGGCACTTGATTTGTTAGGCTCATTGCATTCCTTTTGATGCAAGCTTTCTTGGATTGGGGTTTTTTTTTTTAATTTCTGAGCATATTTACGGGCGATATGACACAAATTGATTTATTGATTTATTTATCACAAACACTGCAATCATTACAGGAAATGCGGTTTTAATTTTTAATTATAAATTTTATTTCATTCCTAATGCGGTAGCGTGATCCTTAATTAAACTATATACCTACGTGTTATTTTGCTATAGTCATCTTCGTATTAATTTTTAACAGGATTTCAGCCAATATTTTTGCCCTACTAGTGCTTTGTCAACGTTTTTGCGCTCTACTAATTGGAATTTCGACTCATAGTGAAAAATAGAGGGTCGCGCGCATGCGCATGAAGACGCAGTGTGACGTCATCAGCAAAATATGACCTGTTCAAAAATTGTTATAAATATGACCTATCTTTTGAATGCTCAACCATTAGTTACTTTAGTACTAAAACTCACGTAGTTATTAGCGTTTGAAATATTACATGTTTTTGTCGGTCAGAAATATTGAACTTACTACCAGTACTCCGGGAGAAACAGTAGATTGTATGACAAGCGAGCAAAATAATATTTTTACGGCGAGGGCGCTATTTTGAATTCAGAGCGAAGCGAAGGATTCTAGAATAGAATCCTGAGCATAGCGAGGTATTCTAAATTAGAATCCTGAGCGTAGTAGCGAGGGTAGATTTATGCTCTCGAGTCATATACTCTACTTTTCATCTCCTTCTATGAGAAAATAAATAAGAGACACTTTTTTATTTCTCCCGGGATTTCTTAGGTATTAAGTTTTGTATGACGATACTAGCTTCTATTTTTATTGTTTCAGGAGTTGATGCACTATCACTTTCAGAACTCGACGTAGAATTTTTTTTTTTGCAAAATACAATAAAGTCCGTACCGATTACAAGAACAGGGAAGTAAATCGCGCGCTTTTGTTTTTTTTTTTAGTTACCGCGCCTTCCCGCACCGAACAGCCAACACTTACAGCCAGTAATTTACACAATTTGCGTTCGATTTCAATGAACGATTCATGTTCCAACTTCAGATCTCATTACTGCCCGGTAAAAAGTCTAATGGAGAAAAGATTTACTTTACAGCTTATAGAGGAACAAAACGATACTTTTCGAATAGCAGGGATTAACTACTAAACTGTATAGGTACTATATCTAAGCAATCTCGTGCAGTCGGAGGAAATAAAGGTCTTTACTGTTAAATTTAAGAAGATGCCTCCGACTGCATGAGATTACTTATAATATGGCAACAAAAATCGGTCATTTTAATTTTAATATACCCAGTCTCAGCCTCACAATTGAGGCGAATCTTACGACACTTCTCAAGCGAAAATCCATCAAGCCCTTCAGAGCGTGCCAAAGTAATACACAAAAACAAACAAAAATATTTATATTATAACGACTCCGCTGACGCAGTCAGTCAGTAGCTGAATCAGATTTCTTTTACAAACATTTATTTAAGACGCTCATGGTCGGCAGTCAGCTTAAGGTACGTTTTGGAGGGAACGCAGCCTTATAAAGTTAAGTACCTACTTCTAATATTTATTGTAACTTAAAATAATAACAGAATTAAATTACGCAATTACGTCCTAGGCATTGGGTGCGAGCAACAGGTTCTGGACTTAAAGCTTCGGTCAAACTACTTCATTAAAAATCACAAATTCATTATGAATTTTATTAAATCAGAATTTGATCAAAATGAAAACACACTTAACAAGAATTGGTTTAAAATTAACATACAGGAATACAACGAGAACACACTTTATACTTAGTCTAATACTTAAAGCATACAAGCATAAAAATGTTGGTTAACTTAAATTTGTACGGGATTGAAGTAAAAGATGTCTGTTACTTCGATATCTATATGTCACCGTAAAATTGTAAATACCGTTAGATTATAATCTATCTCGCAAGATTATAAACTGTCGAAAGATTGTGAACCGTAACATACTGCTTACAATTTAACGCATTATTTTTCGCTAGATTATAATCTACCGAAGTGAAATCGTCAAATTGTGCACAGGTATCATGACGGATAAGTATCTTGCGCTATTACTAAATAATCAAGTTACTGCCACTAACTTGGAATTAGCGCTCGCCGGCCGCTGCCGAGGCACCGTTTGTTTCGTTCGCTCGGGTCGCGCGCGGTTGGTCGCAGTTGTAACCTAACCTAACCTATTCGGTCGGTAAGCAGTATGGTGCAGTTCATAATTTATCGACAGTTTACAATCTCGAGAGAGAGATTGTAATCTAACGGTATTTACACTTTTACGGTTTTTTTTTTGGGGTGGGAAATCATAAAATTACTTCTCCCGCTCTGTGTGGAGCAGGAGGGCGTTTAAGTCTTTTACTGACTAAAACCCACCCGTGCTCCTTCAGTTGCCGGTTGCCAGGGGCCACGGTATCTATTTCGAACAACCCGTACCCCTGGCAGGCATCGGCCCTTGCGGACTCCATCAATTGATGCTGACATCTCTTTGAGGCTCTCGTGGAACACAACGTGCCGTCGACCCGGGCTTGTTCCTTACCGGACCGCGAGCTACTCATTAATCGCCGTCAGCAAGCCCGCGCCTACGGTGGCCGGGAATCAGCCTGGGATTCCCGACGCCCAGGGGGTCTCCTGCGGCGACTAGGGCCGTGAGGGCGCATATACTGCCACTCCCTGACGTGCGCCGCCTCCCTCTTCGCGAGCATTACTGCTTCGTAGAGGTGACGGTTATCCATGCACTCTCGCTCCGTACCATGGCCTGGATCAGGGCCGGACGCGAGCGATCACCGCCCCCGAGAATAGAATGGGTTATGTGATTTCACCCGTGAGAAGAAGTTCCAAGCTTTTATTATGATCACGATAACTGTAGAGTGCATACGGCCAGAGTTGTGTAGAACTGGTTTAGCCAGCATCCAGAAGTTAAGCGAATTCCCTGACCGTCTAACTAAATCCCTGGACTTAAATCCAATTGAAAATGTATGTGGTCTGATGGTCCAAATGTGGGATAACAGAAACGAGAGGACAAAGCAAGCAATTGAGCAACATTGTAACGAAATTTGGGATTATATGAGGGGAAGTGATATTTGCAGTCGCCTAATTGGATCAATGCGTTCGAGACTATTGGCTGTTATTGCAAGCAATGGTGGTGACACTCGATATTAACTATTGTTAAATAATAATGAGTTCAAAATTATAATTTTTTAAGCGTTTTACTTCCTTGTTGCCTTAACGCATTTTGCAAACAAAATTCAGTGAAGATATATGCAAAGATGGCGGAATCTCGTTTGTAGCATATTCAAGCTGAACGCATATTAAAATAAAAAATAAATCAGGTATATTCGATTAAAAACACGTGGATTTTAGTACGACAATACGTACGCGTCGTATTTATTTTGGGTGTGCATTCAGCTTTATACCGCACTCGTGAGTATTCTCTTAACAAAGATGGAAACTGCAACAGATAATTTTCTGTGTAATTAAATGGCAGATACAAGGTTGTTACCATGGAAATGTATGTTTACGCGAATGTCGACCTAATTGTATTTGAATGTCTGTAAGAAAATAAACATGTCATCATATATGGTCATCATTCAAATTTGTCGATTGTACCATCGTTGTTACCAAATAAGGCTTAAGGGAAAAAAGTACACTTTGTACTTTAAGAACGACGTCGATTTATGTAAGCCAACTTTACGAATGATTCTACGCTTTTTAAAACTTGATAATGCTGTAATGAAGAGAGAGTGCCATGAGGGGACTTGCGGGACGCCTTTGCGCAGCAGTGGGGCGGTATAGTATAAGTAAAATAAAAGGTTGAAATGAAAACAGTTATTTCATCCAAACGAATCATACAAATTGTACGTACCCCTTCTTCTTCTATTTAGTTTGAGAACCTGATCCGCTGCTTTAAGAAAAAGGATTGTTAATTACTGTTTATGCAATCAAGTCTTCTAAAGCAGAAAAAACATGCTACTTATTTATCTATGTTGTAATTCATTTTTTTTTTCTGGGTGGGAAATCATCAAATAACTTCTCCCGCTCTGGGTGGAGCGGGAGGGCGTGTCAGACTTTTACTGACTAAAACCCACCCGTGTTCCCTCAGTTGCCTGTGTGCCAGGGGCCGCGGTATCTCTTTCGAACAACCCGCATCCCAGGCAGGCATGGACCCTTGTGGGCCCCATCAGTTGGTGCTGACATCTCTTTGAGGCGCGCGTGGAACAACGCGCCGTCGACCCGGCTTGGTCCTTACCGGACAGCGAGCTACCATTACTCGCCGTCCGCAAGCCCGTGCCTACGGTGGCCGGGAATCAGCCTGGGATTCCCGACGCCTGTAATTCATTGTATGTGTATTTGATTGCAATCTGCAAACATTATCATCACAAAAGCGGAGCTGGTATATAAAATAATTTTCATAGCTAGGAAAACATGTTTTGAAAGGAAATAAAATGAAATTAAACCACAGTACTTATTCAAATTCTAATAATTATTCCATTCATGCGGATACATAGTTGTAGGAACAAAGATTTTCAGTACCGTTCATGAACCCAATAACTTACAGGCTGTGAACGCACAGCGCAATATTACCTATTGTTAGTTAGTTCCTCGTGTCCTACTTGTACGTACCGACCTAATTGTACGATTTTTCAAAATAAGATGGCGACACTATACTCGACACCATAATATTAAAAAATCCGTTTGAAATCTACTTAGCTTTTGTATCCCTTACTCGCCAAAGGTGGCCGCAAGTGGCAATAGGTAAACTTAGAAGACAAGACAGTATTACCACAGCATATGTACTCGAGCAGAATAAAAGCTTCCTAACAGAGCTCAATATTCTTACATACTTATACGGCTGTCACTCGGTTAGTGAAAATAAAAAACCGGGCAAGTGCGAGTCGAGATTCGATTCTAAACGACTTCCTTCGTAGCTCTAACCTCACTTTAAGGACTCGGGTGTTATTTATACAGAAAAATACGAGTATGGAGTCCTTTATTATCTGGGGTTGTCGTATGATGTGATGTAATCTCGGGATTCCACACTCCTTCATGGCACCTTGAGCCTCTACTTAGTTTATTGTTAGTTATCACCATCAGCGTGTATAGCCTATTTCCTTCCCAAAGAAGTATAAACGGTGTTTCCATAGATAACCGAACTCTTTTCGTTTTTATTGGTGCTGGCTTTATTTTGTATCAACTTACTTTTTATTCGAATTTGAAATTGGAACCCGAAGTTAGTTTTGGAAACAATCAAATTAAAACTTTCTTTGTGGAACTGAAAGTGGCAATCAGTTGAGTAAGTTTTAAACATTCCAGTCTGAGCGTATTTTAAACCACTAAGACTACTAAGAGACGGCACAATTTTATTGTGCCTTTTAGAGAATCTTATTAAGTCCAGATAGAGAAGAAGAATTAATTGTGTTTGAGACGTTGCTCAAATCCAAACATATAATCTATTCTTGTTCTTAATCAAGCATCCAAATATCATCTCAGCAATACAAATATAAGATTTAAAGGTTATGTGGACAGATTCTGGGTATGCATGGTTGCGTAGGAGTCGTCAGCGAGACATTGTCTTCCGGAGGCGTGGTTAGCCCCGCCCGTCATTCAAATAACTCCCATTGTACACTTTTATAGGAGCAATCTTCGAGTTGTTATTTTGAGAGCTTCCTACGTGTGTCACTGTATAAAATGTTTAAAAAACATTGCTGAATATAATAAGCGGAACATAAAAAGGGCGGTTAAGGTTTGAAGACCGGTTTATATTTTTAGGCAGATAAGATCCAAGTAGAATAATAATCTCGGCACTCGAATAATAATCTTGGTTGTTTGTGTATGTGAGTTTAAATGTTTGTAAACGCACCCACAATAAAGGAGTAATTCCTAGTGTGGGGCAACGTTTTAAAAAAAAAAACACACAATATAAGGTATTTAGGTATGTTTAAAATAATAAGTATCCGAATGCAACTCCTTGAAATTCAACTAGCTTTAGAACAGAACTGTAACATAAAGTAAAATATTCCGTTTTATCTGAACAATCTAATAAGAAAAACTATAAAAATTGGAATACAAAGGTATTCCAGTTTTTCACAACATTATCTCTTTTCCGCAGAAATTTGCAGTCTATATTTCACGCCAAAATTCGACAATTCGACAATGAGAACGGACAGACGGACGAACGGACAGACACTGTGACTGAGGTGATCCATAAGTATTCGGTTTTCCAGTTTTGTCATAAACGAACGACGAACACAATAAATAGTGTAGCTTAGAAAGACGAAATGGTTCAATAATGGACAGTTTGTTTAAAATTAAGTAGGTGCCTTGTAACATGAATCATACATTTTTGTGTATTTGTTTTTCTCGTTCGCCGCCCCGCGCTAAGTTTTCGCTGATAGCGGCAAGGTCGTGGCCAGGCCGGAAAGTAGGAAACCTTCCCTACCTTCCTTGTTTTACTATTTCACAAACATAAGAAGTATCTAATACAAAAGGCCAAACGGAATCTTGCTAAGACGGCCTAGACACATACTTTAGTACTTACCTACAAATCTACCAAAAGAAAAATTCGAAACAAATAACTTGGCGACTAACAATAATTCGCCAATATAGGTGGTGAACCATAAGAATAATAAAAAACCCGTTTATGCGAAAACCTTATCGCCATCTTAATTATTTTGGATACTACCTATCTCGTTACCAAATACTTCTACATATAATAAGCATTAAAAATGTGAAGGTTTAGGTAGATATAGTCATTTTTTTATGTGATTTTTGTCCAGAAGTGCCTCCTAAGTGCCCATTTAAAAAAGTCATTTGACTTTGACATGCAAAGGAGCACGAAGAGATTAGGGAGCGTAAAAACAAACAACGATGCAAACAGAACAGCGGTAATGAAGGACTTTTTGGCATAGCGCTTGGCGCGTAAATGACGTTTTGTTACACTACCAACGCAAAATGTGAAAGAGAGATTGTAATCCTTAAACAATATAAAAAAAAGATTATAATTATGTATTAAAAAAAGTGACTTGACTTTTAACGTTTTTAAGTACTACAATTACCTAACCTTAATTTACCATATACCATACACGAATTAAACGCCGAAAACGTAACTTGTTCATTATTCCAATGTAGCTTTGCATTTTTTAAACCCAAGGCCAATTGATAGCCAAATAGGGATGACACGTCACTTACACATGCAGGCAGGTTACCATAAACTCTTACCCATGGAAGCAAATATTTGTTTAAAAAGAAAATGGGGTGTCGTACTGTATGTGAAGTGTAAAGTCACTTCGAACTCATTCTTCTGAACTTCTTTTTTCTTAATTCTACGAGAATGTGTTTTTGTGTAGGCGCTGGATGGATTTGTAGTCGCCGGATGGATTTTTATTGTCAAAGATAACTATTACTTGTACAAAAGTAGGTACATCTTTTTCTTGGCGCAATTTCTCTAGAATTTCGTCTGAACCAAAATTAAGACGTTTATCGCATTCACGCCGAAGTCAAAACGATGTGTTCTGCGAGACAACAAAGTTGAAAAACTTCAATTCATTTTCTCGTTCAATAACTGTCTTCCGGTTTATTGTTGGACAAGGCCGTCCAATGAAGAGTTATTTTACGCAAATCGGTGTCATCGATATGATTTTTATTTTCTTTCCTCTTCTCAGCCATCTGTCGTCAACCACTATTAGCTACACGTTCTGTTCTTTGGCCGATATCTCTGGGTTTTTTTTTTTTCTTATTAAATACTCGAGCTTGGTGATAACTTCGCAGTTAGCTTTTTGTTGCCTTCACGATTCGTGTGTGTTATAATAATAATTCTTTATTTCACCAAAAAATTTCATTACAATACAATTTTCAAAGACTAAGCTCATATTAGGCTTATAACTTGGTCACAATAATTTTAATATTCTGACTCCTAAAATAGGTGTATGTGCCTGTATCTTAGAAGTCAGAGATTCTCCGTAACAAACAAAGCCATATTATAGTAAATCGGGACGTTTCAAAATTAAGCAAATGGTGTAAAAGAAACCACAACATGAAAAACTTTGTAGTGAGGTGAATAAACGTAGGGTTTGAGTGTGTATAGTGAGTGAGTATAGGATGTGTGTGTGCATGTAGTGAGTAGGTGTAATATGCTTAAGTCTGCCAGTCGGTTCCTTTGGGCGGCGGGCAGTGTTTACGCAAGGTTGACAGGAGCATATAAAGTTGCCTGACTGTGAGTACCTTGCAATCAGAATAGAGCTGCACAATGGAGTACCTACGCGGAAGAGAGAGCATTACCTTAAGGACAGCTCTCTGGGCTCTCTCAAGGCGGATAAATATATTTTGGGCGACACCACCCCAAACGGGCAAGCAGTACGTTAGGACAGACCGGCAGATAGGGCAAAATATACTAATTTTAGCGTTTCGTAATCAGCAGAGCTTCTTGAAAACATATATTAGCTTACGAATGTGGGACATGACCTTGACTATATGTGGGTGCCAGTTGAGATGCTGATCAATGAGTACTCCTAAATACCTTACACATGTGGATTTGGCGAGAAAGAGGCAGCTACACTGCTTTTAGGGTCAGTTCACATCGAGACGCGACGCGACGCTGCGCGCACTTTTTAAGATCACGATACAAAATAGATCGTATTTACTTCACAATAAGGTATACGGGCTGCATAACACGGTGCATCTCAGCGTTCTTCGACACGCGTTCGCGCTCGTAGGAAATTATACCTTTTCGTGTTGTAAATAAGTTAGATATTCTGTTGCTATCTTAAAAAATGCGTGCAGCGTCGCGTCTCGGTGACAACTGACCCTTAGCTTAGGGTAAGCGAATTAGAGGGACACAGATTTTACCGAATGGCAAAGGGAACGTAAACTGATTTATCAACATTTAAAGTGAGCATGTTTTCGGCCAAACATTTAATTACGGAGGACAGCGCAGCCTCGGCGTTTTGGTATATCTCGGGCCAGTCACAACCGTCTACAACAAGGGCATTGTCATCCGCGTACGTGCATATTTTACAATTGTTGAGAGGCAGTTTGCAGAGTTTATTAATACAAATGAGAAACAGTGTAGGCCCCAGAATGTTGCCTTGCGGAATGCCGTATGTGATTGGAAGCTCGTCACATTCGTGTGGGCCGATTTTCACTATTTAGATATAATTGCTGAGATAGTCTGCGAAGATTCAATGGGTGTCCACGTATTCCAATGCTTACCATTTTACTCAATAGGGCTGGTGTTGCCTGTCATCTGCGCACACTGTAACAGTAGTTTTGTCCATGTCAGAAAAAAACTACTATGACGTATGCAGATCAATATGATTAGGTACAGAAAAAATTTCTCCAGACATCGCGGTGAAAAGTGAAAATTTATGATTAATAGATAATGTCAACAAAGCTTCTAATGTTCCACAATATTTAAGATAACACAATACCAGCTAAGAGATGCGAACCTTGCCGATGTAGATAATTGATTTTCCCGACACGGATGACAAGATCAGAACTAAGTGGAGGAGAAAAATTAATTGGCTTACCCCACTATCAAATATAGAGATAATCTCATTGATTAGTGCAAATAATCTGAAGTACGGCTAGAAATTAAAATATTCTTTTAGTTGAGTCTCTTTGTATAATACTGTGCAATTTAAAATTGTATGAGTTGCGGCAGTAGGTACGGTAAATGTGTAACTTTCCCAAATGTTTTTGTGCGGTACGGACATCATTTTGCACCAATGAATGAGCTTAAATGATGTAATACTTTTATTGTTTTTCATTATACACATTTCGTTATTCAATATCAAAGTATTACGCGTATAATATCACCTGGCTTGGGCAACCGCCAAAGCCAGGTGCGAATAAATGGTTACTGATAATCGGAGGGGAGTTTCGATTCGATCATTATTATTCTTTGTATGCAATTCTTTTTAGCTGACTAATTTCAACGTTTCATTTTAATATTTTTACATAAACTGTTAAAGAAGAAAAGTATTATATCGAACTCTATCAGTATGTCACTAAAAGAAATGAACGTGCTTCGACACATTAACTAGTGAACGGTGAGTGTAGATAAATAAATGCCTTCACATCAAATTAATGGTTTCATGGTTATTTTTGCTCAAGATTTCTTCCTATGTTTTTCTTATCTAATTACTTTTATATAAGTTGAATCCGAGAAACAAGAATAGTGTCATCATCCTAGCCTAGCCTTTTCCCGACTACGGTGTAATCAGCTTCCTGTCTGAACGGAAACAGCTGAATATCATTATTTTACATGGAGCGACAGCCGGGACCTGCGGGTTAACGTGGCGCGTGCGCGTCCGAGGCACGGAGGGGTCTCGATATGTAGTAAATGGTCACCCGACTGTTATAACTAGTGATGGGTCGAATACTGGTTTTGCCTAATAATAATAATCAGCCGAATACTTGGTTTAAAGTTTACCGAATTGAATATTCTGCAGGATTTGATTTGCAGGAATATTCTTCAGGCGCACCTTATCGTGCATCTTAAAAGATCAAGGCTGTGCTTATCGAGCGTGTCTTCTGCCCGCCCACTGACGCTGCGCGCCGCTACCCCCGGACGACCCGGACTATTATTGCATCATCTACTCTAGATAATTACATAATTATCTAGAGTAGATGATCTTGCCCTTGTCGTTAGCAAAAATACAATTTTCGGTAAACCTGCCGATTATAGCCGAACAAAAAACTAATATTCGGCCCATCCCTAGTTATAACAATTAAGTAACAAGTGTTTTGTTTTTAACTGATTATGACACACTTTTTAGTGGTAAGTTAGGTATTTTACCTCTTTTCCACTTATTCATAAAAATCATGTTTTAATACATCATAGGTAATATCACTTTGGTGCGGAGAAAATTCACTTTGGCGCGGAGCCACTTAACCTTAAACTGTTTCTTTTGAAAAAAGACTACGCATGGCAGGTACATAGGATATTTCAAACTGGTGAAGGGACACATTTATAGAACATTGAATACAACACCAAAATATGTTTTCAAAATCATTAAACTAAAACAGTGAAAGCGACACAATATTGACATCTTCAACCTAGAACACAGGTTCAATCACCTTTAGATTACGATTTGTTAAGGGCTGACTTTGTCATTTGTCTGATAACCTAAACAGTGAAGCAATTTTAAAGTTGTTGACAGTTATTCAATAAAAAATCTTTTTAAAGCCAGTTTTTTTTCGATTCCAATTTAAAGATATCCGGCGACACACAATTCAGCCCTTAATAGAATAGAATGCAATGTGGTACAAATGTGGACCTGTGGAGTATCTGCGTACCACACTTACAATTATTGTAAGTGACACGAAATATTTAGTAAGTGAAACTATTTTTCGATCGAAGAAAACAAATAATTATTTTTTGTCGTGAAAACGTCTTTTCGCTCGGATTTCAAATGCTAATAACTATGAGAGTTTTAGTGCTAGAGCAATGTTTGAGCATTTAAAAGATAGGTAATATTTATAACAATTTTTAAGCATGATATAATTTGCATATGACATCACGTTGGGTGAAAGTAGAATGCCTAAAACTTTGCAGTGGAATCTGCCTCGCTAATTCGATTTGGTGGGCAGATTCCACTACTCCAAAATCTTGTTGGATTCTGCCCCACTTTGTGGCAAATCCTGTAATTTATCTGTGATTTACAACCCATTTCCTTCGAGTAACAAAGAGGAGATTAAAACTGCATAAAAATGATTTTAAAATAATAATAGGTAATAATAAAGTGATTTTATTCCAAGATGCGAACTCTAGTGGGGTAGAATCCAACAAGATTCCACTGCAAAATTTAAGGCTTTCCACTGGTGGGGCAAGGGCAAAGTGGAATTAAAAAAGAACCCAACATTTTCGAATGTGACAACAAGTCGCTCCTCAGTGCAGACATTAAGTTAAGCCAGCGGAACTAAGGTGTGCCCGTTCAAATATTTGTCACACCGACATCTTTTTGTGTTTTAGTCCTTAATATTTTTATTTTTTATTATTATTTTGGTAGTAAATTGGCAAACTAACCACCTGACGAAAATAAATATGGAGAACAACATTACCTACCGCAATATAAGATTATGCAGAACAAGTTCACTATGCGACATTACTGCGGACAATTCAGCTCTTTTTGACACAACAATGATGAGTCTACCAAATACTTCCTTAAATACTAGTCAAACCATAATTGATTTGCAGGAAAAAGTTAAGCAGTTATCTAAGGATTTACAAACCGCTCATCAGGAAATAGAAAATTTAAATACAGAAAATTTTCGACTGAAAACAAACGTACAAAATTGCATTAAAATAGTTAATACATACAAGGAAGTAGATGCTAACACAAACATTTCGACACCCACCCTCGGGGCGAAAACAGAAAATGTACAAAATAAAGTAACGCTTGTGACACATAAAAAGCAATCAATCGCATCGGTACAGAAAACAAAATGTTACAAACAGACTGAGGGAAATAAAACTAGTCCAACAAAAATGATTAGAAATACAAATATGTTTGAAAGTAGCACAAGTTCAGATATTCAATGAATAGAATAAAATTCGACCTCTGACCACAATGACACGAAGAAACATAATATCCAACGGGCCACACTAAAACGCCGAGACAAAGATTTTAATAAATACAGGTATAATACATTGTAACGGTGATCACGGAAATGAAATAAAGGCAACGACGTGCAACAGCAACGTTGAGGCTGTAGCGCAGCAACTGATCACACCACCATAATGTTCATCAAATCCAGTTAATTTTTACGAAAATATGAAGAAGGTTATTATCATGGCGGATCACCAACTAGATTGAATAACATGACATGTATCGACTCTATAGCCCATAATAACAGAGGCTCTAAATCAAAAGTTCTAGAACTCTCGCTGTCTGACCATACAACACAAATCTTAACGTTCCCGATAAATAAAAGTTATCATTATCACTAGAGATCGGATATTCGAATGCATATTCATCTAAAGTTGAGAGGTTGGCTGAAAATGGAATGCGCTTTTGTACCGGTTTTTTTTTTTATTAATGTAAAAAAAATGTTTTTACTAACACACACCACCCCTAGTCTTAAAGACTTGCACCCTAGGTACATAGGTATAGGTACCAAATTTCCATCGGGCTTAATTTTTTTAATAAACATGCGTCTGAATAGTAATCACAGTAATCCTAATCATTTAGAAGTCGCTTCCATACTATACAACTGACGATCCCAGGATTTTTAAGCAAAAATATATTTTAAGAAGCCGCTTCCATATTTTCGAAACTAAAAATTAACTTTAGGTAAATATGCATCCGATTATCCGATCCCTAATTACCACACACTGGTTCAAACCTAAACGTGACTATAGTGAAGATAACGTGATGAAATTTGTAAAGTGCATTGAAAGCCCAAGTTTTGCAGAATATTATACAAATAATGACCCTGAAAAACCTTATGAGGCTTTCTTTGAATTATTTAAGCTATTTTGTGATGTATGTTTCCCTATCATATGAGCTAAAATACCTATCTCCAAGAAACCTAAGTGGCTAAGTATCCGAGTATGCTCAAAACGAAAACGTCAACTACTTTGGAAGTAAAGGTTAACATCAAATCCGAAAGATAAAAAATACTTTAAAGAATACACAAAAAGGCTAAGAACTGTATTAAAAAAAAAACTCAAAAATCACAAAACAAATATTATAATAGTTCCAACCAAGCCAAAGCAATATGGCAGATAGTCAATAACTATAAAACGGTAACTTCTAAAGAGAATATTAAGAAAATTTAAGTGAAAGAAAATAATTACGATGCCGAAAGAAATAGCTGAATCATTTTATAACTATTTTATAGATGACATAAAGCCTACAAATAAGGATAATGGTACTAATCCAAAAACACTGACATATAATAATTGCAATTTTACTGTTCACGAAACCGACAAATACTTATGAACTTAACCAAATAATAAAAAGACTAATAGCACTAATAGTAGATACAGGGTACGATAATATAAATACTAAAATAATTAAACGCGTTTCCCATGTCATAGCTCCAGTAATTAGCACCATTAATAATTTGTGCCTGGAACACGGAAACATTTCCCTCAAAACTAAAAATTAGAGTCATAAACCAATTATTTCAAAAAAGAAGATAGGGAAGAGATGATTTTTTATAGACCAATAGCTTTAATACTAATTATTGCAAAAAATCTGAAAGAGTAATTTATAACAACTTATGTAACTACTTTGAATCCAATAATATATTCACACATGAGCAATTTGGGTTTCGTAAAGGCAAATCAACGAGCGACGCACTTTTAACATATTACTACAATATTTCTGGACATATCAAAAGCATTTGATTACGTAGACCATAATATCCTTTTAAATAAACTAGAAAAATAATGAGTTAGAGGGAATGCATTCAATCTAATAAAATCATATCTCAAAAATAGGGTTCAAATAACTCTAATTACAAGAATATCACATGAAACAAACAATAAACAAACGTTTCAGTCTAAGCCAGAAACGGTTAAGTACAGGGTGACTCAAAGAAGTATTGTTGGTCCACTTTTGTTCATAATATATATTAATGACCAACCAAAAGCCGTAGACCATGACATGCTATTATTTGCAGATGACAGTACAGCTATTTTCACTGACGATGATCGAGATAAATACGATATTAATGTGAATAATTCCCTATAATACATCATAAATTGGTTCAATGCTAACAATCTAAAAATTAACATAGAAAAAACATGCTATATTTCCTTTGCTAATATAAATAAAAGTCCAAAGAACCTAAAAATAAAATACAAATGTGAAACTAAAAGAAGCAAAGACCACCAAATTTCATGACATACATATTGACTCTGGACTAAACTGGAAAATATCGGTTGACCATGTTTGCAAAAAAATAAATCAGTTTTCATATATTCATGTTAAGAAAAGTTACAAATGAGAGTACTTTACTGAGTGTTTACCATGCGTATATAGGTTGCATACTAAAATATGGTATCCTATTCTGGGTTAATTCAACGAACAGAGAGTGTGCTCTAAAAGCACAAAAAAGTGTATTAGAAGCATATGCGGACTAAGACAGACTTATTCATATAGACCAGTTTTCAAAAGGTTGAACATCTTAACCCTAGCTTCAGTATACATACTTGAGGCGGCAATGATTATAAAACGCGCTATAGATAAGTATGAAACGTTGAGAAGTGCGAGACACAAAACTGAACTTAAAGGCCAGTAAATGTAGAACAGTAAAATTTATATCGAGTGTATTTGGTATTGGAGTTAAAATCTATAACAAATTCCCAAACTGTATTAAGTATCATCAGCATCACAAAATATTTTTAAATTAAAGCTAAAAGAATTTCTTATCTGTAAAACGTATTATTCAATTAACGAATTTCATAATAACCGAATTATAGACTAAAATTGTTTTTGACTTATTTAATGTAAATTTTATGACCGTAATAATGATGTCTAATAATGAATTATGTTATTATTAAACTTTTTTTTTTACTTATGTATTTTAACCTAACTAGTATAACATTCTCGCTGACGACCTTAAGGACAATGTAGATATTGAAAGGGAGCGTAGGTCACTGGCGGTCCGAGGTAACATGTTGGCCCGAAGATTCGCCCGGTGTAGCCATTTAGTCAAAATAACACTATTTAAGGCATATTGCCAGTGCTTTTACACGGGGAATCTTTGGGTCAACTATACCAAAAGAACGCTGGATAACCTACGCGTACAGTATAATAATATTTTTAGGATGCTGTTGGGACTGCCACGATGGTGCAGCGCGTCTACTATGTTTGCGCAAAACCGAACTGACGGCTTCCACGCCGTCATTCGCAAGAAAACCGCGTCGTTGTTGTCAAGGTTACGGGCGAGTGGCAACAGCATTCTGAAAACTGTAGCGGAGAGTATTGAATCTCCAATTATTAAAGGTTTTGTGAGAAGGACAATCACTAATCGTTAATTTGAGGATGTCCTTTTCTCAATACTATATAATCAGACTTCTCTATTGTTTTTAACTACTAACACTAGTGTTAAGTTATAATATTGTTTACTAACACGCTGGATCATTGTTGTCCGAAAATAAAGAATACATACATACATAACTGTAATAGTTATATATGTTGCAGTCAAAACTCTTAACCAGTCAAAAGTACTATTGACTAGCAAAATCAGTCAAAAGTACTTTTGACCGTATGCTTTAGTTAATAATACTTTTGACTAAAATAACAGTTAAAAGTACTTTTGCCCAATGGAGCTGGTTAAAAGTACTTTTGACTAAGTGATTCCGTCAAAAGTGGTTTTGACTGGCTGTATCAATCAAAACTCTTAAAAAGTTAAGGTGGTCGATAAAAATAACGACAAACGCACATATAAACTTTTATATTACTCATTATTAGTGGAGAACGTGCTGATATTAGAACAAAAATGAGTGACTACGAAAAGAAAGAACGCTTTTTGCAAAGAATTTTAGCGATAGAAGATATGAAAGATAGTCATTTCAATGTGATTACAAAAGAAAAATTTGAAAAATTTGCAATGGATGTGGAAAACGCGAAATTTGATGAAAAGAAAACACCAATACAGTACAGTAGACTAATACGCTTTAACGTCATTGAAGTTTGTGGTATAAAAAAATTAGTTGCAAACACAGAACCTGTCAAATATTTTTTGCCGGCTTAGGAAATCTACGACATTATTGATGCTGCTCATATTTCTATAGGGCATGATGGTCGCGATAGACTTAAGAATGAAACGGCAAAAAAGTAAGCTAATGTTACAAAAGAAATGATTAATATATATTTATCAATGTGCGAAGTATGCCAAAGGAAGAAAAGCAAGAAAAGGAGGGGTCTGGTTTCGAAACCGATCCTGCACACTGAAATGAACAGCCGCTGCCAAGTCGATCTTATTGACATGCAGTCGCAAGAAGATCGCGGGCATAAATTTATTATGCTTTATCAGGATCATTTGACTAAATTTGTAATTTTGCGACCACTGACATCAAAAAGGGCTACTGAAGTTGCATATCAATTAATGGAAATTTTTTTGACCTTTGGAGCACCATGTTTTTTGCACTCAGATAATGACAGAGAGTTTGTTAACTCAGTTATAAAAGAATAACATTATATTGGCCGGAGCTAAAACTAGTAACTGGGAAACCACGTCATAGCCTAAGTCAAGGTTCCGTGGACAGGGCTAATCAAGATGTTGAAAAAATGCTAGCATCTTGGATGGAAGACAATAAAACCACTAACTGGTCGAATGGACTTAAATTTGTTCAATTCATGAAGAACAGAGCATTTCACTCAGGAATAAAACAGTCTCCGTATCAAGCAATGTTTGGAACGGAACCTAAAGTGGGGCTAACAACATCTAATCTACCTTTGGAAATTATAAGTGGATTGCATAATGAAGAAGACTTGCAAGTTGCAATCTTAGAAATGAATCAAAACTTCGATAATAATGAAGAGAACCAAGACAAACAAGAAAAATTGAAACAAAAAAAACAGGTAAAGAACAAGAAGAAAACAAAGAACAAGGAGAAAACAAAGAACAAGAAGAAATATTTGAACACAACAGAAACGAATCAATGATATTGGAAGCAAGAGAAAAAGCGCATTTGAATTTAGTAAAACAAGCAAAGAGAATGAAAACAGCAAGCGATCAATCTCATCCACCACTGAAAGTCAGAGACAAAGTGAGCATACCAATCCGAGACGTAGACAAAGGAAAGGCAGACCTTGTATTAGAAGTTACTTGTGAGCAGTTATACAGGATTGGGACAAAGAGTGGGACTTTGGAGAAATTGTACTGCAGGTACGTACCTACTGATTCAAATTTAATGTGCGTCTACTTAGTGAATTTGTAAATATAAATGAACTTGTGTGCGTGTGCGCGTGTGTGCCTGCGCGCGTAGGTGTGAGTGTGTGTATTTGTCTGTAGGTTTTAACCTGTTTTTTAAATTTTATTTTCCAGATCCGAATTTGACGGCTGCAAAGATAAATTTATCCGGCAGGATGAGGAGCCCAACGTAACAATTACATTACGAACAGCTGCAAAGAACGCTGCTATCGGAACAGGACAAGGTTATGCACGATGTGTATGTTCTACGGGCTGTAAAAACAATAAATGTTTATGCAAGAAAAAAGGATTGCTGTGTAATTCAAAGTGCCATAATAGTTTGAGTTGCATGAATAAATAATTCGTCATTGTAGACTGATAGCCTTGTAAAGTTATTAAAAAAAACACGTATGTTGCTTACTGTGTAACTTAATGTGTAATAAGTAAAACTTATATAATTTACAAGGTTCTCATTGTACAATCACGAATTATGCTTAGATTTTTTAAAATTTCAATTAAAGTTACAAATTATTTAAGAAAAGCGATTAACGTAATATAGGTACTGTGTTTTTATAACCTGTGAATTTTCTGATTATCTATTTTAATGACAATTTTTAAGTGTATGTTTTCTTTGTATTGATTGTAATGCCAAATTTTTCATAATAAACGATTTCACATTAAATAAGTATCTTTTTTATTCACATCTAACGAGTTAATAGTGCTTTTGACTGATGCTTTATTGCAGTTAAAACTACTTTTGACGAAGAGCGTCAGTCAAAATTACTTTTAACCGCAAATATGCAGTCAAAAGTACTAATAACCAATAATTTTCAGTCAAAACCACTTTTGACCAACCTGTTCAGTCAAAAGTACTTTTGACCGATTTTGCTGGTCAATAGTACTTTTGACTGGTTAAGAGTTTTGACTGCAACATATACATATAATAATGAATGTAAAATGAGGTTGACTAAAACAACCAATGCAATGGACTGTAATCACTAACAACCAAGAGTGTATTGATTATTTTTAACTAAGCCAACAATAGCGACATACATATTATGTATTATACATATTGTACACTCTATGGGTATGTTACAATGATACAATAATAGCTAATTATAAGAACTGCCTTTTAACTGTGATAAACAATAAATAAATGAATATGAATAAGCTGGGCGATCTAAGAACATAAACAATGCAGTTAAAATAAAAGGCATATTAGTGGCGACATACAAATCCGCCCATAACAGAATAGAATACAATTTTAATTTCCTTTCATTTTGACTTTTTTTTAATGATTATTTGTGGCGTTCTTTCGATCAAAAAACAGTTTTACTTACCAAATATTTCCTGTTAGGTGTTGTATTGTATTTGAAAGAGGTTTTTTGTACTAAGTATTACCAAGGAAAATAAAGATAGTTACCTCGGTCCAGCTTCTCCCTGCTTGGAGGGTTGAGTCTGAAAACATAAAAAGCTATATTAGATACTAATCCTTTCTACAGAAGCTATTTTGCTCTAAAGTGTACATAACACGCTAATTCATTTATCAATCAATTCCATAAACAACATTTAACGTAATTAACGCATGACCTCGTACACGTCAGCAAATAGTTACTGTTAAGAGCGGTTATCCCAGTCCGGCTCCAGGACCGGACCTTGAAACCTATCCTCCTGCAGCGAGGGGTGAGACAGGGAGACGTAATCTCTCCGAAACTGTTCACCGCTGCACTGGAGGATGTCTTCAAGGTTCTGGACTGGAGAGGAAGTGGCATCAACATCAATGGCGTGTACATCACTCACCTTCGGTTTGCCGACGATATAGTAGCCTTGGCTGAGAGTATGGAGGATCTCAGTACAATGCTCGATGACCTCAGTAGAGCTTCCGAAAGAGTGGGTCTCAAAATGAACATGGATAAAACGAAGGTAATGTCGAATGCCCATGTAACACCCACTCTCATGAAGATCGGAGATTCTACACTCGAAGTTGTAGACGATTATGTTTACCTAGGGCTAACTGTCCAGTTAGGTAGGTCCAACTTCGAGAAAGAGGTCAATCGTCGAATCCGACTCGGCTAGGCAGCGTTCGCGAAGCTTTGCAATATTTTCTCGGCCCACATCCCGCAGTGACAAAAGACGAAAGTCTTTGATCAGTGCGTGTTGCCAGTGATGCCATATGGTACTAAAACGTGGTCGCTCACTATGGGCCTTATCAGAAGGTTAAAAATCACCCGAAGCGCAATGGAGAGGGCAATGCTATGCTCAGAGTTTTCCTAAATGATCGAATAAGGAATGAAGAGATCCGCAGGAGAACCAAGGCAACCGACATAGCCCGAAGAATTGCCAAACTCAAGTGGCATGGCATATTGCTCACAGAACAGATGGCTGATGGTGCCAAAAGGTTCTGGAGTGGCGACCGGGTACCGAAAATTGTAGAGTTGGAAGGCCACCGACAAGATGGACCGATGACCTTGTGAAGGCCGTAGGAATCCACTGGATGCGAGAAGCGCAAAACCGGTCGAAGTGGTGGAGCTTGGGGGGCCTATGTCCAGCAGTGGACGTCTTTCGGTGAAAGATGACAATGATATTTAATTAAGAGTTAATGTTAAAAATAATTATAAATACCAAGATCTAGTGCTCGTGATTCGAAGGCGTAGTTGTTCCACTGGGACAAAACTTTCCGCATACCTACACTTCGCCTAGACCAGACGATGTGTAGTGAAACCCCACAAAAATCATGCTGGCCTTGTACCTACGAGGTACAAATGTACGTATCCACTGTGCACTTAACGTGTAGGTCGGATGTGTATTTGCACTCACGATCACAACTTTACACAAAGCACAAATAGCAAATAAAAGCGTCCTCAAGATAGAGGATTCTGGCAACTGGGACCACAATTAACTGAAACCGCGGTCCCAGTCACCGGAAGCCTGTTTTCGCAGAAGATGCAATTATTCGATGAAACTAACGAAAATAATTCTAAGCGTCTTTATTACAGTAGCCTCGTTGGAAGGGTTTTTGAAGAGGTTTTTTTAAGTGCTTTAAAAAGAAACCCAATGATACATGTTACACCCTCGAACGGCTACAATGTAACCCCTTCCGATCAAGTTACCCTTTCAATACCTTGTAACACTGTAACAGGGTAAGCTATTCCAACCTAAGACATTGAAATATGCACTCATCGTATTCGGCATTAGTTTGAAAATGTAATAACCATGACCGCTCGTGACATCTTTCTGCCCGGCGGCGCGCGGCGGCATTGTTGCATGTACCAATGGACTAGTAAACATGGAATAATATAGGTGCAATTACTTTCTTAAACTTAAAAATTGAAACCAAATCATAGCGGCTCGTTTCTACTTGAAATGACTCACAAAATGTATCCTCAAGACTAGTGACCGCATATGGTTTTCTTTTTGAGGGTGGGAAATCATCAAATAACTTCTCCCGCTCTGGATGGAGCAGGAGGGCGTGTCAGACTTAAACTGACTAAAACCTACCCGTGTGCTCTCAGTTGCCTACACAGGCAACGGCACACTGCGGCGCACTGGCACACGCCAGAGGCGGCGGTATCTCTATCGAACAACCCGCACCCCTAGCAGGCATCGGCCTTTGCGGATCCCACCAGTTGGCGCTGACATCTCTTTGCGGCGCGCGTGGAACACAACGCGCCGTCGACCCGGGCTTGGTCCTTACCGGACCGCGAGCTACCCATTACTCGCCGTCCGCAAGCCCGCGCCTATGGTATCCGGGAATCAGCCTGGGATTCCTGACACCCAGGGCGTCTCCTACGGCGACTAAGGCCGTGCGGGCGCATATACTGCCTCTCCCTCACGTGCGCCGCCTCCCTCTTCGCGAGCATTACTGCTTCGCAGAAGGAGGTGACGGCTACCCATGCACTCTCGCTCCGTAACATGGCCTGGACAGGGCCGGACGCGAGACATCGCCGCCGCCGATCGCTTCCACGAGAACATGGCGGTGCTCCGCCCAAGCCGGGCAGACCTCAACCGTATGCTCCACCGTATCCTCAGGGCGATCCTCTCAATGGAAACGCCGGAGCTCTGTCCGCTGTGCCGCGATTTCTCGCGGCAGCGGAGTTACACCATGGCGTTTTGCTTCCTCACGCCACTCCCAAGTGTGCGCGAGGACCTTTGCCTCCACATCCCATGGCGGTAATCCGGCAAGGAGGCCCGCCGCCTCACCGGAGATCGAGCGGTATCCCCGGACCATGCGGATGGCCTTAACCCTATGGGACGCCTTCAACTGGCGGGCTGGTTGCCGCCTCAATGTAGGCACCCAAATCGGTGCCCCGTATAGGGGACCGCATACGGTTAAGTTTTCTTAAGAATAAAAGCATAGTTTGGCATATTTTCTCAGACATTCACAAATCTTACAGTCCAATTAAGAGGATCTTTCAGAAAAGAAGATGTTTTAGCAGATTTACGTCTATGCTTTGAAGAAATATTTTCTCTCATGAAACTGTAATAGGATAATAATTTGGAAATCATAAAAATACAAACGGCTTTTTTAAATAAATAAAATGCCTTTTATATGTGCCATTTTAATAGTGAACCTAAAAAGGGCAGTAAGTTTTTTTTTAACACGGTGGAACAATGAAACGATAAATACCTACCTATATTTTTCAGAATGCACCGATCATCAAAGAAAAATACTAAAATATCGGGAAATTGGATGACATAACCGTGCGGATGATGCAGGGTATAATGAAATTAATTCATTTCATTTATTCATAAAACAATTGACATTGTGTTGAACATAATACATGCAATTTACTTACAAATACAGAGAACAGCTATGAAATATTGATTAACCTCCAAATGAAGCTCAAGTTCAGTACTAAAAGGTTTTCAATATTATAATATGAAACAGATTTAAATATAATGTCAACCAGTTTTCAATATAATGTCAAGCAGTTTCAGTAATAATTGTAATGCGATAGCGCAGTGCTTTCATGTGTCGGTAAAAAAACCTGGTTAGTGTAGGCAATCCCACAAGAAAGTGAGCCAAAAGATTTAAATTTGAATTAGAAATATATTAACTGTATCCGCTATGTACATAATTGAATGCTGTAAATTTGTTAAAATGCACTCTGACTTATTTTAACGTTTTGTAGATTCTGTTATGTTTGAGACATTATCCTGATAGATCAATTATTCTTCAAATAAAAATATCACAGAATTATTTTATTCCCAATAAGGATATTTAAGAAATCACCAAAATCGTATGCACAACTGCCAATAAATCGATTTAAAACTGCGATAGTTTACAAAGATTCGCTGATATCTTACTATTATAATTTCAGAAATACTTGACAATCTTAATTTAGTAACATGATTTAAAAACCGAGCTGCTACATAACTTTTAAATTTTTACTTCAGTTATAAATGACTTATGTTTTTCTTTTTCTTTTTTCGATTTTTGAATTAAATAATGGGTGGTGCAAAATGCTATAATTACCTATTCCAACTTTCAGAAGAAGTTACAATAACATCTCAATAAAAAACCCTACACCCTTATTTACCGCCTGAAATTCACACCAAAGAATAAAAATACCAACTGAACAACCAACGCGCCACCACACATCAAACCATCGCAATGCACAAATTTAAATTAATTCGGCAGTTAGCTGTGGTGGAACTCACGCGTGACACACGGACGGAGAGTGGAACCCTAATTTCCGAAGTAACAGAGGGAAGAGAATAATGAGAATGAGATAATGAGAGATGATCAATCATAATTATTGCAATAATGTGTGAAAGTACTCACAGATTCTTCTCTTTTCTTCATGTCGACGTTTTCGAACAGCCGCTCGAGTTCTTCAAGTAAACTCTGGCTGAAGTCCGTAGAGCTTTTCTGGAACCACACGTACAATTAAGAAAAGCTGCCACTATTGATGTATGATAACAAGCGGTATGTAATCCTCATCAAAACATGGCGTTGTGTATTAACCGAACTAACCAACTCACTGAACCATAGAAGTCGTATTGAGCGCGTGTGATCGGTCTAAAGTGGCAGACAGTAAATACCCACGCGCAACCCTCGACGTTTTATAAAAATATTCGAACAAATAGTCTTGTCAGAAAAGGATTTTGTAGGGAAACCTTGAAGTAGAAATTCATAACTAAACTGAACCGCCTCTTCTGAAATCTTTACTTAATAAGTATTATAAAGATGAAAAGTTTGTTGGTAAGTTTATATGTAGGGGGTAATCTCTGGAAGTACCCGTCGGAATTGGATTTTTTTTTTTGCATTTGATAGCCCAATTCTTGAGGAAGATTATAGGCTATTTAACATCGCGCTGTGACCCTTATGAGACCAGCAACAATAAAAAAGTGAGTGCGTGCGTGCGATGGGTTGCGACGCGGCAGGTAGGGGCCAAAATACTACGCGGGCGAAGTCGCGGACGAAACGCTAGTCACTTAAATAATCAATCCTGAAAATATACCAAATTGCATATTTCACCACTATTACGTTTTGCCCACGTCTTCGTCCGCTTGGTAGGACACAGCTATACATCCTATAAAAAAATCAGTTAATACATCATAAGTAGAGATCGGATATTCGGATGCATATTTACCTAAAAATGCGATGTTGGTTAATATGGAATGCGCTTTTATATCGAAATAATCTTTATTTAATTTGTGTTTTTTTTTTACTAACACACCACCCCTTCCCTTACACCCTACATACATTTGCATCGGGGCTTAAACATTAATTCTAAATAAATATGTATCTGAATAGTTTTGCAATGCTAATCATTTAGAAGTCGCTTCCATACTACTTCCATACTATACACCTGACTTGTTATGCATTCCCGGTGTTCCTGACATAAAAATATGTTTTTAAAAGCCGCTTTCATACTTTCATAACCAAAAATTAACTTTAGGTAAATATGCATCCGAATACCCGATCTCTAATCATAACCTACTTGTTTGCCCATTCACATTAATTCCGTCATTAAAGCAAATTGATTGAGTAACAAAATCCTTTTTTTTTATATGTTAAGGATACTAGTATTCAGCTGCATTTGGTTAGACTGGAAGCCGACTCCAAAAATACTCGGGAAAAGTTTAGTCTGATGATGATAAAGATAACAACGACTATTTACTATTAGAGATATAAAAGTGATTCTAACTAGAACGTCAACGTTTTCAACTTTTGACAGTAAGCGGTCAGATCTGCTGCACGAAGTTGCTGTGCCCTCCTGAAACAAGAGAAAATAATGATTTTAATATGGTCACGAAATAAATCGCAACGATATAATTGGACAGGGCTCTCCAATTATATCGTCGCGATTTATTTCTGTCCAGAAGGGGACTGCTAATTGCTAATCATAATAAAAATATTAGTTTATCTCAAAACCCACACAGCCTTTTTTTATAGCATAATCCAAATACTGACGCTTAAAGCGGTTTTAGAAGCCTCTCTCGAAGAGTTTTCGAAGAACCTACGGGCTAAATCGCGAACAAAGACGAAGACATTACATTTTTGATGACCAGCTAAATACAGCTGGTACATTTATGTAAGTATGTGGTATTGAATCATTACCAAAAACTCTCCAACCCTCCTCCGCTTGCAACCTGAGATATTTTACATGTAAACAAAATATATTTTCTTTAACTAGAATAAAGGCCGCGCTACTAACGCAATTACAGTGATGCCAGCTAGACCGTAATGTCGTCAGTCTTTATATAATCTGTGCTCGAATGACAGCTCTTGTGAAAACGTTAAGTTTGGCACTTGTTTGTTAAGAGAACTTGATATTGTAATTAATAGCATTAAATGTCGTTTCTTTTATTACAGGTAAGGTTTTACAATACATTGATTGTTATATTTTGAATTAGTGTTAAACAAACATGTAAATAACAAACACAAGACTTTTATTACAGAGAAACTCAATTGTGTTTGATTTACGGTGTCACCTCACCTAACTACTAAGAAATGACTACTATATACACATAAGTAATAATTATTGCAAGAATTGTAATTTCGATTAAATTCTTATCTAAACTTTTTAATGAGAGCAACATAAAAATCAAAATACAGGAACATTTATCTATACAAGTTGTAACAAAATAAACACAAGACCTGAAAGTAGTTTGTTCCTAATTGACTACTGAGTCGATATAAGTAACTTTTAATGTGCGTACTGTACCTACCATCGATTGGGCCAAAGAAAATTTTGTCTTATATCATGTCAGTAAAACTCAATTTTACCCCGTCGTCGTGCTGTTATTGTACACAAAGTTTAATCAATTAAAACAAGGCACTATCAAACTTTGACTTTCTTTAAGCTCCATATAACTTAGCACCTATTTGGATATATTTTATTGGCGAAGCTGATAATTCTGCTTATCTATATAATAAAATCATCATCGGCATCTTTTTATTTGTAAATGTTTTTGTTGGGGAGGTTCATTCTTCAATGGTACAGGAATCTTACGGCACGCGGCTTAACTTGGAACGACCATCTTGTTTTTCTAATACAATTTATGTGACAATTTCATAAATTTTTACCCCCCCCCCCCCCCCAACGTCATTCAGACGCCAAAAGATCATTGTAGCAAAAAGTATGTACTGCCACTATAAAAAGGAAATGTTTGCTTGACATCCATGTCAAATGACGATGCACGAACGAAGTAAATAAAATCAACCATCATAAATTTTATTTCAACGTGTGAAGTAATAAGGTCCTAAATACATTTGGTTACATACTTAAATTTGAACTTTGTCACGTCGTTTTTTAATTTCTCGTTCCACAACATGATAGTCAGCTGTGACTCTAAATTCGAGATTAGTACATAGTGTATGCAAAGAAAACAGATGATTATACCTAATGAAGAATTTCTTTGAAATCGTTCTTTTTTTCGCCCCTTCACTAAATGTATAACAATCCGTCGAATGTGATCAACTCTAGACCAAATGTGTTGCTCAGACAAATTAATAAGTATGCTGTCTCAAGTTTTGAACCATACCAACGTTCTGTTTCTGTCAACTGCAAACGATTGACAAAAACAGGAAAATAAATATATTTGTAGTGCAAACGGACCTCAAATAACAGAAATAAATGATAGATGCAATAATGAGCTACAAAAACAACACTGTACACACAGCGGTCAATAATTTCATTGATCATAGTCGTTACGTCTGATTATTTTGCATATACGAGTATATACGACAAAAGCTTAAAATATCAGATAGATATAAGCCGGGCGAAAACTTTCTACTAGCGCGAACACGGCGCGTAGGGATTGTGTTTTGTTTTCGTCGAGTTTCATAAGAGGGGTAAGTAGGTAAGGGTAGCGGGGGTGAAATTTGGTTTTATTCTTGGTTTAAATGCCGGGCGAAAAGTTTCTGCTGGCGGGAAGGGAGGGACGAATGAAGAGAGGGACAGGCAACGAGGCGTGGGTGAAACTTGATTTTTCTTGATTTCTCTTATTTAAGTTATTAAGGTTAAACAAAAAAGGTTTATTATTTTTTGCTTTTCGGTGGTACCGTATAATTTTTTTGTAAAAAAAGTTTTTATTTTATATTTTTTGTGGCTATAATCTACTAATTATTGCATGCTTTTTGATTACTATTAGGTAGCAATTTTTGATTGCTTTTTGTCATAAAACAACTCAGCATTAAAATCTGTGAGTGAACAATAAATCACCCCTATTTTCGCACCCTTAGGGTTTGAACTTAAGGGTATAAAACCCTTTCCAAAAAAAAAAGAATGATCAAATCGGACTATTCTGCAAGAAGTTATGCGAGGTTATACATAAAAAACATATGCGTCGACTTGAAAACCTCCTCCGTTTTTTCGTCGGTTAAAAAGGTCATTAAATTCTACAAATATATTACCTGCTGACACACCATATTTGACCTCCGTTACTCCACATTCCCACAACCGTTTATAAGCACGGTTAGCGACCTCAACGTAATACAAAGAAAGCAAACTAAAGCCATATAGAGAACGTGCACGACGAATGGGCTGCCATCTAGTGGCGCAAATCCAAAGTTTTCTCGGAATCATTACTTGAAATTGACACTTCACGCAATAAAATAATCTAATAGAAGAAGTGAAAAAACCATAATTACATAGTAAAAATGTACAGTTGTGTTTCTGGATGCTCGAACACTTCAAAGAAAACTCAAAATAAATCAAATGGTGTAAATTTCTATTACTGTCCCACGGATCTTACTTACTTTCCTTGGTTACGTGATAAACGATAAAAGTCGGTAAATGCAGTGTGAGTATGAGTTTCAAAACATTTAAAAATTACTCAATAATATTATTTGTAAAAATACCTGAGTTTTGTAGGTAGTAGTACTATTCAATACAAACAAATCTAAGTTAATATAACCTCAAATATTTTTTGTTAGTTTACGATATAGCACCATGTCGAGAATTTTTAAACTAAAATAAAGCACAGATAGATGTGCCTACATTTTTCAGATAGGCCTGCCTTACATTTGTAATTTGCTCTTCTAATATTTATATTGCAATCATGCTGAAAAGAAAGCGACAAGAACATAAATAATAATATAGACAAAATATTTACGTGCAATATGGGTTCAGAAAATACTTTAGTTATTTTGACATCATAAACGTTAGAGATCGTCGTTTGAGCTACAATTTTTCCAGTTGTTACTGTATTTTCAGGATTCATAACTGTATCTTCTACATCTAAGACATGCCTGAACTCGGAAGAGTTTTTGGCATTTGCACATATTTTGACCACGCTGACGATCATTCTTAATCGGCCGGAACCCATATTTTATCATTTTAATCATTAGAAACGATATAAATATAATATAAACATTAACATAAACCTGCCAGGGGTGCGGGTTGTTCGAAAGAGATACCGCGGCCCCTGGCACACAGGCAACTGAGGGAACACGGGTGGGTTTTAGTCAGTAAAAGTCTGATACGCCCTCCCGCTCCACCCAGAGCGGGAAAAGTTATTTGATGGTTTCCCACCCAACACGATGACAGGTCTAAATAGTTTCAGTTTTCGACCACACTGTGGCTCTCGTGTCGATTTGTGCTGCCATCTATAGTTCGTGAACGTTCCCTATAGAATGATTGAATCTTGTGCGAGCCGGCCGCTCGCTTCGTTTCTCTAAAAAATGATGTAAAAATTATTTTGCGTGTCCCAAAATTTACTACACTGTGATTAGGTCAGCGATTGGACGTGGTAACCAAATACTTAAACAAAAAATAAATTAAATTAATTAAACTTGTGAAACGACTTAGTGGAAAGATGGCAGCACGAAGCCGCGACCATGCCGACTAGGCGTTGCCGTCTGCAGAATTCCGCAATTAATGTATTATTACCTCAGTCTTTTTTAAATATTGCCTTACCGTGTCGGTGTCTGAGATCTCATGGTACTCATGTACCTCATCTGTCTTGGGCACAGCGCCGTTATCCCCCTTGTGGGACCTGCCGAGCGTCGCGCTGCGAACCTAAGCAGAAAAGTTTGTTGACATAAGTTTTTAATACAAGCCTACCTCATGCTTTCGAAATTTAGTAATTTGTCGTTACAACTTATTGTGCTTTTCTGAATGGAAAGGTGATAACCAATATAATAATACTACGGTAAATTAACTTTTTCACAATGCTGTTTAATATTTAAACGAATTCTTTAAATAATATTGTTTAATTGTCGTTATTAGGAGTGCCCGTGAGATATCCTGTTTTAATTTGTCATAAATATTACTTCAACTCATACTACAGTACATTCGCGTTAAGAATGCAGTGAGTCATCATTATCCGTCGGCCTAGCCCCGCCCCCTAACCAATCAAATTTTTTCAAATTACAAAGTCAAGTTCACAATGACAGTTGAAGGCATTGCTTCGAACGCAACGGTTGTGTCCTGTCATTTGTGTTAGATCATTTAAATTAAAATAAATTAATACATCTACAATTCGTAAAAATAAAAGTGGTTCGATAATTCATAGTGGGGAAAGAAAAGTAATTTACAATGTTTTTGAGTATTTTAAACAGTGTGATTTAAATGTGACTGTGGACAGTATAGTACAAAAAACGGCAGCTGCATGCGGTGTGTCCGAGAGAACAGTTTATAGTATTATAGTATTAGTGAAAAAAAGGAAAATAATACATTGAAATCGCCAGTGAAAAATAGGGCCCGGAAGTCTATGATTGATAAATTCGATGAATTCGTTTTTTATAAATTCATTAAACTCAATCTTTTAAAATATAATTTGTTTGAATTTAACACCACTGTGAATACTCCTTTATCTTGCAGTTGCACTGATGACTCACTGCATTCTTAACGCGAACGAACTATACATTGGTTTTTAACCGGCTTTAAAACAAGGAGGAAGTTATTTTGCATTTTTCAAATTGGATGATTTTAATTTGAAAAGGTACACTATCCGTATGGTCCTAAATTATTCGAATTAATGGACATTCTGGTTAGTTACCTTTCCATGGTCGAATGATCAGGGACTTCGAAGATACCTCATGGTACTCCTAATAGACGAATAGTACGTACACATATTGTGAAATTAAGGAGATATCTTACAGAAGATGAAATACAGCAGGTATACGGAATTAGGTACCTAACAGTGGTCAGCTGCTCAAGTACTTCGAAGATTACATACGGAACTCCTCAATGACGAACAGTAAATATATTATTGTGATTGAATTATCGCACGGAAAATGAAATAAAGTAATTGGTTAAGTCATTTTATAATATTCACATAACAAATAGTGGGCCACGTATTTGTGTAGGGTTAACATAACAAAAAAGTGAAAAATAAAAAAGAATTGCTACTTCCAAATCCAAAGTTATTTTGCACTTAGTTGTGTTCTTTTTTTCGAATTTGGTTGTAATTTTTGCTACTAAAGGTTTTTCAATAAGTTTTGGCCAAATGTGTACCTATAACAACTTTCATAAAAAGTTATGTGAGTATTTATATCCCAGAGCACGGAAGCAGAGACCATCTCCCGGCCAGCTTTTTCTATATATACACTATAAAGGTAAACTTTTAAAGCTGGCTAGATAGTAGTAGTGTAAGTACATACACTACTACTTAAATAGATAACTTTAGCAGAGAATTTAAGTTAAAGTCGGAAATACAGAAAAACTGTTATTTCTGCTTACGATATTTCAACTTTTTCTGTTAAAATATTCAAATGAAAAGCGCTACTTTAGCATACATTCTCAAAAAAAAAAAACAACAGTTTATACCTTACTAAGAATACTTTTACTTGTCGTCGGCTCTGATAGTGTCCTGTGGTTATTCCTCCTCAAACTTCTTGCTTGGTTGTCACCTAAAAACATAAAGAAAATAGCAGTCCGTTAATTTTAGGCAAACATTTTATATTCTCACTTTAACTTAAACAAAATAAATACAGTTACAGTTAGGACTACCAAATTTATGTCGTGTATTTTTAAAACTAAGCCATGACCTTTTAAGACGTAAGTTTTGTGTGTAGGTTACGTTGGCATCCTGTGTCCCGGCGCGACAGAGTACAGTGTTATCTTCACAATGGCTTACATGACACCATTCATGTTCTTGAATGGTATTTTGTTTTGGGGTGGGAAATCATCAAATGACTTCTCTCGCTCTGGATGAAGCAGGAGGTCATGTCAGATTTTTACTGACTAAAACCCACCCGTGTTCCCTCAGTTCCCTGTGTGCCAGAGGCCGCGGTATCTCTTTCGAACAACCCCTGGCAGGCTTCGGCCCTTGCGGGCCCTATCAGTTGTTGCTGACATCTCTTTGCGGCGCGCGTGGAACACAACGCGCCATCGACCCGGGCTTGGTCCTTACCGAACAGCGAGCTACCCATTACTCGCCGTCCGCAAGCCCGTGCCTACGATGGCCGGGAATCAGCCTGGGATTCCCGACGCCCAGGGCGTTTCCTGCGAAGGCTACGGCCGTGAGGGCGCATGTACCGCCTCTCCTTCACGTGTGCCGCCTCCCTCTTTGCGAGTATCACTGCGGCATGCTAGCGACGGCTAGCCATGCACTCTTGCTCCGTACCATGGCCTGGACCAGGGCCGGACGCGAGAGATCGCCGCCGCCAATCGCCTCCATGAGGACACGGCGGTGCTCCGCCCTAGTCCGGCAGACCTCCACCGTATGCTCCACCGAGTCCTCAGGGCGATCTTCGCAATGGAAACACCCGAGCGTTTCCTCCCGCCTTATCCGAAACAGGAACCTCCCGAAACAACCGTGTCCGGTGAAGCACTGCGTCAGGCGGAAGGTGAGGACGCCGTTGCCGCCTCTCAAACCGCTCCTCAAAGAGGGGACTTACCGCCGCAATGGTGGCGTGCCCAATGTTGAATGTCTTTGATTGTCTTGAATGGTTTGAATTACAGGTAATAGTAGTCATGTGTCATGGCTTAAAACCAACACATTGGGAATAGTCGCATGCTGGCCTCGCTCTACAAAGAAAATAATAAATTGTTGGCGATTTGTATTAGTGTTTACCTTGAATAATGTAATATTCAATGGAATGCATAAATTACATTGTCTCGTCGTTTATCTATATTTTTTCTGGGGCAGAAACTACAAGACATTTTTAGCAAAACTTTTTCAATTATAACATTCCCGAACATAAAATATAATTACGTTCCTTTCGGTTTAAAAAGTTTAAATGTTTAGATCAAACAAGCAACAAAGATTGATGATTGAAAAGATAAAATGCAATTCAGTTTTTTTTTTTGTTCTTTTTTTATTTGGTGGCAAATAAGCTGATCGCTAGGATATGGTAGTGATGATTGTGACCAAAATTGTACGGGTAAACAATACGGTATTTTATTCTATAGGAAAAAACATCTAAAAATATATTATTGAGATGGCTTAGGCAAAAAGCAGTCGGAAAATGTTAGTTTTAGTTCATGAAACAACAAAATAAATTTTAAAATATAATTTAAAGATTTCAGTTTTTTTATCTGTTTTTGAACACCATGAAATAGTAGCTGCCATGTTCTTACGTCATACGGCATGTCAACTGAGCAACTTTGTACTTCTATTATTTTCGTAGCTAAAGTAATTTTTATTTAAATAATATTTTGCATTCAGGAACAGCAAACCAACGATAAGTAGAAAAATAACGAATTTTTTCAATTATAAACAATTGTCTTATAAAATATCAGCGCATTTGTTTATATAGCAAACTGACGTCATACCCACAGAGGAATATGGCGTCCACTGCGTCCAGCGTTTTAGTCAAATTACGCGCGAAATTTTAAAATGTAATATTTAAATGTATTTTTATGGCACTAATCGATTAAGAATGTTGTGTTTTTTTAGTGGTTTATTAGCAATTAAGACACTTCTCAAAAATGAGTGTAATACCCTATTTAAATCGGAAGGGTTTAATTTGAAGTTTTTAAAGATTGTTTCAAGCCGACTCTTTCAAAAATTCTAGTTCGGGAGCCAAGCACGACTCCTGACACAAAGCTTGCGTTTCACAGTACGTAAAGTTGTTTGTCCCTCTACTTGTTGATTGTATCTCTATGTCCTTACACACACAAACTCACGCTTTCTCGGCAGCGTAGTAGGCTGAAACTATAGACTGCCACCTACTGCCATCTTTACATACTCCTGCCATTCTTTTTCATTTTATGTCCTAACATTGGGGTTAAACAATGTTTTAATTCTAAAATGCACACAAGTATTCATATAAGCTGACGTCACGCATTCAACGAAACCAAAAGACGAGATGATTTGCAACTTCAAACAATTTACTTCGTGGAAATATTTGGGGCGTGTGTCTACCTACAAAAAACAAAGTTATGTGCACGAACCCTAGAACTTAAAAGTACTTTCAGACAGAGCCTGTTGATAAAGCTTTGAGGGTGCATTATTAAGCTTAGCATCAGTCTGGGCACGCCATAATTGCGGCGGTAAGTCCCCTCTTCGAGGAGCGGATAAGGCGGGAAGAAACGCCCGGGTGTTACCACCGCGAAGATCGCCCTGAGGACTCGGTGGAGGTCTGCCCGGCTTGGACGAAGCACCGCCGTGTCCTCGTGGAGGCGATCAGCGGCGGCGATCTCTCGCGTCCGGCCTTGGTCCAGGCCATGGTACGGAGCGAGAGTGCATGGGTGGCTGTCACCTCCTTCTGCGAAGCAGTAATGCTCGCGAAGAGGGAGGCGGCGCACGTGAGTGAGAGGCAGTATATGCGCCCTCACGGCCTCAGTCTCCGCAGCAGCACGAGCACGGGTGCGGGCCCCAACAGCACCAACTGATGGGGTCCGCAAGGGCCATGCGTGCGGGATGTTCGAAAGAGATACCGCGGCCCTGTCACACAGGCAACTGAGGGAACACGGGTGGGTTTAAGTCAGTAAAAGTCTGACACGCCTTCCTGCTCCACCCAGAGCGGGAGAAGTTATTTGAAGATTTCCCAGCCAGCAAAAAAAAGAGGGCGGTAACACAACGATGCGTACGCGATGATTCGTTAGTAATATAAGTGGCTGGTTATCTTCCATACTTTCCATTCTTTTTCGATCTATCGTCCATCCCTTTTTATCGTATCGCACTGTACGATAAAAAGGGATGGTTTTGACTAGGGTTGGATATTCATTTGTTAACAACATTTTATGCAAAACTTATCATAGAGACCATATCCGTATCGTGATATAATTTGTATGATATTTTATGGATAGGTATATATTTTTGACGTATGACATGAAGTGATATACTTTCAGGCGATAGTTGACGTCTATCCGGAAGATGAATAGGCGTGCTTCGCCATCGGTACCATCATACCTGAAGACAGCAAAAGGAGGCCATAGAGAACATTTATAGAAGCACTAGTTTTATTAATGTAACAGATTTCTAATTTATTAAAACATATTCGATTAAAAGCCATTTCTGCTGCCCAGATTTTTATTCCAATACTATGAAATGAAAGAGCAATAAAAACAGTTGGTCAATTTCACTCATTTTTATGGACAACTTGGAAATTACCAAATAATTAATTAGATATGCTAAAATTGTTTTCATGAAAAAAGATCAAATGGTTCCTTTGACAAATTCCCCGCATTTCGGATTAGGATTTCGTCATAATGGCCTATTAAAAAAATACGTTGTTTAGTACAATTGAACCGAACCCTCTCCCTATCTTGATAACGTCTCATAATAACAATAAAACTCCAAGCTTAGTACGATGATCGCACGTGCACGCGCCCTTGTCGAGACGGGTTTGGCTCAATTTAATTTTAAAGCGGAGGGAGATTTATCTCGTGATAAGCAATATGAGAGACAAGTTCAATAATACGCGCGGCTCACGCTTTTAGGATTTAAGAACTTCATTAACAAATTAAATAAAACCAGCGTTTAACGCAGTGAATATTTTAACTATAGGGGCAGTTTAGCAATGGGGGTTCCCACGTCATTATATTTCAAGATTATCAAATGATTACAGAGCGCGCATTACCTGACTGCAGTACCTAATGAGCGACGTGTCACATAGCAAATATTACTCTAACCGGGTGTACTAATAGGAAACGATCGCCGTACGATCATTTTAAGACCGTGACGACTGCATATTCGTGCGACGATCAGTTTCAACTACAATACCAGAATACTTACAAGATAAGTCTTCTTCATCGAGGTCAGGTCTGCTATCTGGCTCGTTCGAAGTCAGCATGTGGTACGGAGTGGTGCCGGACGCGCCTGTGAGGTGTGATGGCGAGTTCGGGTTGATGAGGGGCACCTGTTCCAAGTCTTCGGAGGGTTTGTATGGCGTCACGATCTGGCGAGGAGGCTGTAGAGAGAAAAAAATATGAGTTAGTTCGGTTTGAGAGACAATAAGATAAGCTTAATTAATGGCATTTCTCGTATAGTTCCTGCAGCATACCCGCAAGGCAAAAACCCGCCGGCTGTGCCGCCGGCATGTGTGTAGGAGCCTTAAAAGGGAAGCAGAGACATCCGTATTTTAACACACACGCACGTTTGTTCTGTGAGTGTGTTTGTGTGATGGCCCCGACCCACGCAGGAGTTTTTCATTTTGTGTAAATTATTTCATCACCACTGCTCTCAAAACGGTGAAGGGAAACATCGTGAGGAAAAAAGCGGCATATTGTAGAACCGAAAATTCGAGAGTGACAAATCTATCAATTAGCACTGGGCCCGCCTGCTAGATTACGGCCCACTCGCTCTCTCAGAGAGGAGTTCTGTGTCCCAGCAGTGGAAACATTATAGGATGATTATGTGTAAGTTTGTTCTTGTGACGGCCGATATGTACACTTTTAAACATCATTTGATATGTTCATTGGATTACATAAGATGTGAGTATCATCCTGCCTCCTACCTAGCATACTGTGACCATCAATAAGTATATGTAATAACTGCATTTTTTATTATATCATTATAAACTAGCGAGCCGCCCCTGCTGTATACGGGTGCCCTGTACTACAGATGTACTATAGGTATGAATAGCGATTAATAGATTGCATCCAATTATAGGCTAATTCGCCACCACTCCTTGCAATGCGTGCCTATTCTTACAATGCAAGTGCGGCTTTTATTATAATATCCTGTTTTTTTAGTATGTTATACATTTCGTCTGAAAAATCTACTTCAATAATTTGCCATGTAAAGCCTACATAATTATACTAAGATAAAATAGCATCAATACAACATCAAAATTGGACCACTAATTTAAATTAGTTTCCTTTCACCATATTACATAAAAGCGAGAAATTAAAAACGAAAAATGTTTATATGTCCCAATGAAAAGCGTATTAATGAATTCTGGAAAAGAACGATCACAGTGCCTGCGTGGATAGGCGAAACATACTGATAGCAGACATATGTCCTAGATTTTCTTGTTAAAATCATTCAGTAAAGTAATCAATTTTAAGATGGTTTTGTTGATAGTTCGACCGAACCGACAGCATTTCGGTTAAATTCTTACAGCAAAACAGTTTAGAGTCAAGCGGTTTTCAGTCCCTTAGCATTGGAATAATATTTATGCTGTCGTTGTACATTTTAACATTCTACATCATTTTAATCCATCTAAATATTATAAATCTCATTTTCCACGCAGGTGTCATCGCACGATTCCAGTACTTACGCAGCCAGCGGGGTCCAGGAATGAAATATCTCCGAAGTAGGCGCCATCGAGGCCGACGTGCCCCGTGTGCTTCACGTCTCCTTGCGGGCTCGAGATCATGCTGCGCTGTATGTGTGTCCGCTTGCCGGTGTACGTGTGCCGTTTGACGTCCGTCCGCAGCAGCGACGGGCGGATCGTCCGCGCCGACTGGCGGATCGGATTCGGTGATAACGAGCCCGACACGTAACATACATTTTTCTGAATGGGGGTGATGGAAGCTTAATGTTGGTTGATTTTGTGTTGGATAAGTGTATCTTTAACAACATTCAGCTTGAATGGCTGCTCCCATGATGCAGTTGTTAGTGGAGAAAGATAATTTTTACCCACAACATAAAAACGTTTTCAGTGCCAGAAAGCTCTTGTTACGTTTAAGTGCTTTAGACAAAATTGAAAATTGAAAAACGAGTGTAACGCAAACCAAAAAAGGTGATAAGGAATGATCCGGTGAAAAATTAAGAACAGAAATTAAATGGTGGACAGTTGAAATGGGCTCTAGAGAGAAAGTACCCTAAATATTTAATGTGCCCTAAATTTTTATTCAGAGGAGACATTCCAATCTTCGCCAAAGTAAGCAAATCTGTATTCTAATTTTTTTTTAAAGTCGTTTGCCTGATCCAGGAATCGAACGTCACCAACTCAAGAAATAAAAGTCGGATAAATTCATTATTTATTTTGATTCCTTGAACTGCCTTAAATTTAAGACGCGTCTATTAGAAGGATTTGATGATTACTTTGTTTTTGTTTTTGCATTAGTGTTTATCCGACAACCGGGTGAGCCAAACGACTTAAAAAATACAGTTTTACTTACATAAAAATACACAGGATTGTCGTTATAATAAAATTAGCCAACTTCAATATTTAAGGTAAGTACTTTTCGTCCAGGGTCCACTTCAACTTTCCACCCTGTTCACACACTTAGAAACGGATTTACTTTCGAAATTAATAATGCATCGCAATCCGAATCGAAAGACATAGATCGGGAAACTCTGCCGTTGATTGGTTACAGAAGAGATCGGGATTGAGACCATTATTAATTTCGAGCGAAAGTAAAGAGTGAGCGAGAACACAGTTACATGTATGACAGAACTTACCTCTGGGGTGTACGGCTTCGTTTGTGTGGGGTCGAGCATACCACATGCGCCTCCGGATAGCACACCGTACCACAGTGAAGACTTCGTCATATTTCTGGAAATGAAGATTAGCACGATTACTTACATGTCGCATCTTGCCTATTAATTATCGATAACATAATATGCGCCGTTTTGCTTTAGAGATTTCTACTTATTTTGACGGCCATTTTCGAAATAATTGAGAGTGACTTTATAGTATTAAGGAAACTGTGAACATAAAAAATAAAGTTAGTATAATTATTAGTCAAAATAAAAATCAAAATATTTTATTTCACATAAACCTGCATGGGCACTTATGAAACGACAGAAGCTAGGTGCACGGTTCCAATTTGTCGCTTCCTATGGAGAAACGCCAATAAGAAGGAAATAAACTCCACGGTTACTCTTTTAAAAGTAATTGGCTTTTACAAGGTTTTCAAATTACAGCGATAATAGGTATGGGAGGACAGTGCAGTCGATAAGTACCAGGTACCTACAAGGAATGAAAATAAAGATTAGAAAATCGTGTACAAATCTACAGTCTGTAAGGCCTACATCATTCTCTCATTCACAATATGTAAAGAATCTACATAAATAAAATGTACCTATTTAAACCAAGTGACATGATTTCCATGATAGTATATTAACAATATAAATGAAATAGTGGATAATAGTCATTAAGAATATATGTAAACTTAATAAAAATAGCACACTGCTTGCAGGCAAAACATAATGGCATTTAGGTTATAAGATCTCACCTTTACCAACACAATGTATATCTAGCAAATAAACGCAATAATAATAAATACAGTATATCTAGCAATAATCAAATCAAATAAAATTTGATTTGATTATTTGATTGTGGCTAAGCACGGGAACCAGTGTCGCCGAACTCACACATTAGCATATCAAATCGTCCATTACACTCATAAAAACAGATTGGCTACAAATTACAAACGCAACTTTTACAATCATCTTCTTATTGCTTTCATAAATTAAGTCTTATTATAACGAGTGAAAGTTGTTATTATTTGACATGACGCAAACAATAAAGACGTTTTTCGTCTAAAAACCTTAAATAGATATACAACGAGTTCAGCTACTCAACGCTCGATAGCGCCGTAACGAATTCATTATATTCAGAACGCTTGCGCTTTTGAAATAGATGTCATATTCGCATGCACATGTAATCTCGTTTGTTACTCAGAGATGTAGACAGATATCGATATTTGAATATTGATGTTGCGTATTTTATTCGGGTGAGGTAATGTAATAATAGGTTAACATTATACAAATGCTTAGTAATGGAAAAGTTTGCTATTATTGCTTTGTCGTTCAAATATCTATATCCTTTCTTTGAAATTTGTATATCCTGATCTTCAAAATGCTCTGAACATATAGTGCTTGATTTAGTTGGCATCCAGTTTTGTCTTCCCGTAGCTTCTATCCATTTTTCCTTAATAAAAGGATCTTGTGGAAAACTGAAATATTTAAATACTTTTTTACTTTTTTTGAGGTCTTTCTATACAGAAGTTAATGTATTACGGTTAATATTACGTAATATTATATTCGCAAACTATTAGCTGCTGCCAGCGACTACGCCCGCGTGAAAGTAGAAAATTATCCTGAGGGAACATACTTTCGTGTCGTGGTCTACCCATGTACCAAGTTTTATTGAAATCCGTTCAGCCTTTCGAGCGTGAAGAAGTAAGAAACATACAAACTTCGGCGGCGGCTTTAGTGTGATTAGCAACCCGCACCTACTTCGGACTGATGCAGGCTACGTGTTGTTATAATCGAGATTTCTGTGAAAACTTAGTTAAATATTTACAAATTATACACATGAACCGTCCGACATAAATTTTCTGGATGATGGTGCCAGCCATGAAATGAAGATTAAAAATAAATAAAAATTATTGATACCGACCTACTTTACGGATGTGTCTCATCCCTAATTGAGTAGCGTCGAAGTTACTAGAAGTTATGTTAAGTTTTTCCAGATGACGACCAAGTGCATTTAGACTTTGTGTCAATGAATACAAAGTTGTTTATAGTTTGCATTGAAGTCATAAAATGTGGTATTGTCATTAAAATCAAATATATAAAAATTTAACAAAGTTTAGTACTTACCCGATGATACGATACACCTCCACAAGATACATTTTTTTTCTGCTTTCGGTTTTGCAGGTCAAAACCGCACAACAAGGCATAATTTGTAATATTTCGGGTATTACTAAGACAACCAATCGCGACAAGTATCTGACGGCGAATAAGCTAAATGTTGCGCATCTTGGGTTAATAACGGTTAAAATCGGTTGACACGCGCGCGATATCTGAGGGGCAGTTCCTCTACTTTTCTTTATTTCGTGACATAAACTCACGCCTGCTTCCCATCAGAATAGGCAGAAACAGCAAAACGCCACCCGCTACGATTTTTACATACTCGTTCATACATATGATCAAAAACGCACTCCAGTCGCGAGACTACGCACCCGACCTTTCTGAAGAACACCACCGATAAGGTCCCTATATATCCTTCTAGGGCGTCTCTCTTCCCGACGTTTCTACTCACATCTGCCTTGTAAATTCCTTTTGTTAGTTGTTTTGCACTCCTCGAGCAATAAAAAACATAAATATTTGTCACTACATCTTCTTTTAAGCCGCAACGCTACAACAATGACAACATGTTGCCTAATCACATTATTCCTCAGCCTATCATACATAGTTACACCCATGAAGCTTGCAGACAAAAGTGGAGGCAACACTCTAAATACCTAAGTGAAGACAACTGAGGGCTGACGCTCTCTTTCTAAACATATACATCAGAACGATGCAGTGATATGTGTTTTCTCTCTCTTATGTATGTATTCAGAAAGAGAGCGTTAGCCCACAGGTCGTTTCACTTTTTTTATTTGGAGTGTGGCCTCCACTTTTATCTATAAGCTTCTTGGTTACATCACAAATGTTTCGCAAGAAACGCATCTCCACAGCATTAATTTTACTTTTATGACTCTTTTCTCACTCCTAACATTCACTTCTATAGATAAGCGTAGGCACCGCCACACCATGGTTGTTTTCGCTTACGCTATTGTGCCACAATAACGTAAGCGTAGGTGTGTTTATAAAGTATGTCAATAAAAACTCGTTTTCAACTTCATATTTCGAATTTTACGATATGAGAGTGGATAAAAACACAAATACTACAAAAAAAAACACAAAACAATACAAAAATCATACTGATATACTTACTCTTTTCCTAATATTGTAATGATTTGTCCAGATTTGTACTCTAGGAAACTGTTCCGGCGACCGTCTTCTGGCTTCTGGAAGTTTACTGTCGCTTGCACCTAAAAAGAAGAAATAAAAACTATACTGCTGTAGTGTAAGTACAAGGATTACTTAGAGAGGGAAGGAGAAATTCCAGAGCAATAAGGGGGCGTCCATTAATTACGTGAGACAGTTTTGGCGATTTTTCGAACCTCACCACCGCTCTGGTGAGATGTCGTGAGATTTAGCTCGACCCTCCCCCTCCCCATAATCTCACGTGAAATATTTCAATATGCGTATTTTATCAGTGCTTATTTGCTTTGGATTTATGCGTTGCGTTTGGCTGGCTCGGCTGGCTGGTGGCGGTTTAACAATCGAGGAGCTACAGTGCTACTTTATGGCGTTCGCATAATTGCGATAAATATTATTTTGTAGGATTTACCATATTGGCGGATAAACATTTTTTACTTAATTTAACCCAGTTTTCTCGCAATTTTAAATTGTTTCTTTGCGGAAAAAATATAAATTACGTGATATTTGCTGCGACCCCTCTCTCCCCCACGTGAGATTGGGTGAGATGCGACTCGACCCCCACTCCGCTAAACGCCTCACGTAATTATTGGACGTGTCCCCTCAGAATAAATCGTAAGGGGTGCTATGCTACACACTTATTTGGGTCGGCACATTCGATTCGGCGGGATTTTTTAACAACAAAGCCGATCCGGAGCATTTATTCCACATAATCATCACAAAGGGTTTCATTTGGTTCGTGCCGGTGGTCAAACTCAGTTCGGCGTCTAGCTGAGCGGCTTTTTCCCGAATACATTTCCTATATGATATTTGTTTTTCCGCCCGGCTGTGTTGTATCATACCGATGGATACTATGATAATTTCAGAGCGCTTTACACCGAACATACATAATTATTGTCACTGAGACGGTCGTTGTAGCCATGTTTGGGGGAGGCTTATGCCCAACAGTGGACTGCTTTAGGACTCTTTCGGCTTAATGATGATATTAAAACATAATATTGAGGTGCTTTCAGAAAAATAGTCCAGACATGGATTGTTCATAGTTTGTCGCTATGATAGATGATAGTTTGAGTCGTTCATTTTATATTAAAGACGACAAGTCTTTCCATCCCATATAATTTACTCTCTCTCGAGAAGAGACGAATGCTTCTGCAAGTAATGACACTGCACGACCTTTATCATAATAAGCTAAATTGTATAGACCTTAGTAATGATATTAAACTTGTAGTTCCTAGATCAATTCATCGTCGTGGAGGGCGAATACCGATTGTTTGATCAGGCATCATGCCGGACAAACGCAGGTAAACGTACACCCCTTCAGCGTCTCATGCGAATGTACAATGAGCATATAATTTTGCTAAATAAAAATGTTTTTCGAGGTAAAGTAATTGATGTACTGAACAACTCGTATATATCTTTCGGTAACTGACTAGTTAGTTAATTTGTAACGATATTTATAAAATATTTCCTTAAATGACATGATTACTAGCTTACCGACGAGCCCTCATCATAGCATACCTATTTGTTAATATGTGGAAAATGTTGTGGTTATTACATTGATTTTGTTTTATATACCGTACCGATAAGTGTTATTAATGTAATATCGGTTTTTTTTCCAAATAAAATAAAATTAAAATAAATCCCAGTACTATTCGTTAATTTAATACACAACAACAAGAAAACTCTTCGCACTCAATGTTCTCATGCACGCTAAACCGGACTGTGACGTGTTCGCGGACGAATGGATAAATTATCATATTTCTGTAGGTTTGTACAGACGCCAGCACATCAAGCTACCCCGAACTGTCAAATTTTCCCAATTGAACATGAACCTCAAGCTTATGCTATAAAGTTAAAAATCTATCAAAGAAATTTGACAGATTGGGGTAGCTCTATATGCTGGCGTCTATACAGTTTTACACGTCAATCATAATTACTATAAAAACCTGATCAGATCCGCGTTTTCTATCTTAGTCATAGAAAACGCGAACATCATCAGGTTTTTGCTCTGAGAAGAAAGGCCGAAAAAAGACACAAGTCTCTTTTAAAGTCAGGACATAATCTTGGTCAGATCATGTGAATACCATGTAGACTGATGAATGAAAAGGTCTTTTGAGGAAAGAACCACACAGATTGAGTGGACCTGTCTACTCAGTGAATGCAAACGTGCGGAAGACGATCATGTGACTTTGTCTGCAGTTCTGAGATAAGACAATATCTTTTTAGTCAAAATTCATACACTCATTGTGTTTGAATTTTGTCTACAAAGATATTGTCTTTAACTAATGTCATTGGCCATTGGCCATTTTAAGTTATAGTAAATTACATAAATAAGCTACACACCTGCTCCGGTCGGATACTGCGTAACTTAGGTCCCAAGTCCTTGAACTTGGGTCTATTATTAAAGTCGTGAGCCCAACACTCCAACATCGTAGCGTAGTAAGCTTCAGGACAGCACTCCGGCCGCTCTAATCTCTGAAAATAATACAAAATAGAATGAACAGACCGCCATTGATCCCTCAAATTAAAGAAGTTTTATATGAGGTGTGTGACAACTATAGTGTACTAAAAAGCTGTGGTATCTATCTGACAACAAATGAATAAATAGTACCAGACTATTACTGGTCCACTGAGAGCAACGACCTCTTCTCATACGGAGAAGTCATGCACATTGATGTCATACACGAGTATAATGCATTGTGCTTAGTTGGAGCAGATAGGCAATTTCAGACTTGCGCTAATTACTAGCTTTGAAATAAAATATGACTTTTTTCAACTTATTGGCGCAGTTACAAACTGTATATTTCTTTATGTGGAAATACCATTGATATACAAAAAAAACCCAAGATACACAGTCTCGAACAAAAGTAACACTGAAAACTGTACCCAATTATACGTCAGTGGTTATAGTTTATAATAAAACAATTATTTTTTTGCAAATTCCACCTTACGCAAATGACTTAAAGTGGTTTTTACAAAGCAATGTCCAAAAAGACTGACTGAAAGATGACTGACGAAACTATTTGACACCTGTGCATATTGCGCCCTTTTTATGCGGACGTTTTTGAGGCGCTGATGGTGTATCTTGGGGTTTTGTATATCAACAGGAAATACCATCAATTTGTAAACAAGCATTTGAATATGGAATACATAGAGCGATGGCCATCTGACCTTACTCTCCAGCTACCCTACCGACAAACAATAAAGATGATATTACAAATATTAATCAACAAATCGCAGATATGTTTTTGATCAATGACAATGTGAAACTTGACTCGCACAATGCTGATGACAGCTGAGATGGACTAATCATCAAACATGCTGTCTGATACAGAGGGGTTCTTAATACAAAGAGTGTTACACAGAATATACAGAATAGCGAAACCATTGTGATCATTGCCTACTATTAGCCATAATCTTTGGACCTCTATTATTTGTGTGTGTTCATTCATAGAGCCGGTTACAGATTATTAAAAAAAACCGGGCTAGTGGGAATAGGCCTCGTGCCTTGAGGGTTTCGTCTCAAAGGTGTGCCCGCCCGGCTGCCCGCGACTTCACTCAACAGACACGGGCGATGAATTCCTGATTCTAGATTGAAAGACAAACCTAAGGGTGTGGTTTAAAACTAAAGTTCTTTCATACATCGATGTACTTATATCATACTAGCTTTTGCCAGCGGCATCGCCCGCGTGGAGGTCGGTGGATCTATTAAAAAAACCCGCATCAAAATCCGTTGCGTAGTTTTAAAGATTTAAGCATACATAGGGATATAGGGACAGAGAAAGCGACTTTTATACTTTGTAGTGATACACCAATGTATGTTTGTAATCGCAAAAACATAATATAAATACAGTATGTTTATGATACTCGATTTTGGAATTACAAATTAACAATTCACGGATTTTTCCCTTTACTTCAGGAAAGGGATAAATTATATTGATAATAATAATTCGTGCCCAACCTAGATTAACAGGATATACCCATAATATAATAGTTCTAGAAAAGTGAGATAATCATCAAAATATGTGACGGTAACTGTTGATTGCGTTGATTTAGAAGTTTGAGTTATTCACCCTTGTCAAGGGACCGCGCACCTTACTATTTTATATTAATTTCGGTTTGATAACTCTCCCCGTTCAAGAGAAAAGGGTCGTACAGATGGACATCAAACTGTTCTTTATAGGTTCATTTTGTTTTTCTATTTTGCTGTGTGTAACCCTAAAAACGCTAAATATAAGTTTTACGCATCATCTGTTCTCGACAGGGTTACCGGACTGACGAGCATGCTCTTCTATAATATAACTAACTAACTTTTCTTTGTCGTGATGATTAATGATTTAATTTTGTCACCTACATTTTTTAAATACTGGCCCAATAACATCCATACCGATTTCGTTTTTATACTGCATGGATGTCCGCAGAGTAACGACCGTATCCAGAACTTACTGGATCAACATCGGTGAACCATGCTGGCAATATGTGTATAGGTACCAACATTTTAGAACAGTAATAACATTTTATTCACTTCTTGAGCAGATTAAAGTTCACGCAAGCGTGGTTAAGACTTAACCCTCCATTCTGACCCCACGCTCGCTAACGGATGCTTGTTTTTGGCTGAAATTGCACCCACTTCGGTTATAGAAGTAGGTTTCTTTGTGCCCACAACACATTGTGTGGTTTGCTTTTCGTTACCTTTATGATATATTAACGCTTTATGAGTCACAACATGTGATGGCCCGTAGATCCTTGTCCCAAGCACGTGGGTTGAGACTTAGCAAATGCCAACCAATGTTACTTTTCATGTAAGTACCCAGACTGCCTTGTTGGTCTAGTAGTCGCAAGAACTTTTGCTGAGCATGAGGATTCAATTCCCAGGTCGGGCAGCGCGTAATTAAGATTTTCCATCAGGAATTTCTCAGTAGCAGCCCGAAGTCTGGTATTGTGCCGATTGATGGCAATAGGCTCGCACCCATTCATATGGGAATTAAACAAAACTGGCGAAAAATGGGTATAACCACCTCTCTTTCATCCATTATTTAATTGCATTCAATAAAGAACTAACCTGAAAGTTCGGAGAATCAATGGCTTCCAGGATCTGCTGTCCCGAGAATGCTGCCCAGGGTTGGAAGCCATACGTGAACATCTCCCACAGGCAGACTCCGAAGGCCCACACGTCACTGGCCGATGTGAAGCGAAGGAACAGGATGCACTCTGGGGCACACCTGAAAATGAATGTAGTTTATTAAATAGAGTGATAACTAAGATGGGTTTACCTTTATCGCTGTGGCTATTGGAAAACGTCCTTAGGTGTAGGGTTGGCACAGATTGATGAGCCTATGATTCAGCCGGGTGGGAAAATATTTATTCGATTTTGCTGCCCGGCTGTGCCTTCTTCTTATTTCGTGACGTTAGTATCTGCTTTTATAATGTGGGAGCCCAGTAGGTGGCCACGTTGATAACGTCATTAGTCGCATTCTTTAGATCATGAAATGTGTCTGTGTCACACCATTAAGGGTCCGTGCTAAACTGCACTGAGCAATTTGTGAAACGGTCGCTGGCTTACTTGTGTAAATATATTGCGCGAAATTAATAAACCATAGATCACTATCACTTTGATCCTAAACACAATCTGAAGAAAAAAATTCTGCAGCATGTTTTTGCTAAATTGGTTAAAAGGCTTTCGTTAGTTATTTTCAGCAACTGTTACAGTGTCGCAACCGGATATATTTCCAAAATATGAATAAATAGCTAATCACTATCAGCCCATAATGTTCCCACTGCTGGGACACAGGCCTCCTCTCTGTGAGAGGAAGCGGGCCATAATCCACCACGTGCGCCCAGTGGGGATTGGTAGATGTCACATGGCTTCGAATTTTTAGTTCTTGCACAATTCAGTTTCCTCACGATGATTACCTTTATTGTTTTGGGAGTACTGGTGATGAAATCATTTTCACAAAGTAGAAACCCAGGAGATAAGGGGTGAACGGTCATTTCATGTAAATTTTAAACTATTTCTTCAAGGCCGCAAAACAAAACACTATGACCAATATATTGTTAGAATCCTTAAGAAGAAACACAGGAGGAGAGACTTTTGAAAATGAGGTATTTGAAGAAACTAACACTGTCGCTCTACGAGTGCTCGGCAACCGGCCACCCTATCCATGTCAGTGTAAGTTGACAGTGTATGCGCGCCAGAATCGCCCCAGTCACTGGTTCCATTTTTTGGTGTTCGCATCGTTCGTAACCTACGCGAAGTGATTGATGTCTTCTGATTTTGGCTTGATTATGGGACTTGTTCTTCCTGCTACTGTTTTGATTCGGCTTGTGTTTATTGGCGCAAAAAGGGTTAACTTTACAGAAAGAGGTTCATTTCAGACAAGATGCTATGGAGCAGTAACGTCATGGAATAGCGAAGCGGCTGTTCTTTAACGCTTGCAAAAAAAATACAGGGCCACACTCCTGGCAAAGAAACCAAAAAAAAATAGAACGATAACAGCAGCAAAAACGGGACAGCAGAAAACAAAAACTACAAGATCTTAAGTAAATTAGGATTCCTTAGAATTGCAAGAAGATATGCCTTTAGCATTAGATAAATTAAAAAAGAAAACAATTTTTGAAGGATTGCTCTCAATGAAGGACGTTGAAAGAAAACAGTAGGCCAAAGCGACAATAGCTTATGGGCAATTGAAATACGAAAGAGGCTCACGGCATCGAAGTACTGGCGAAATTTGTAAGATGCGACCAAAAACATCGGTTCGCATAATAGTAGAAACGTTATTATAATAACAAATTCACAGGAACTGCTGCTACCAATTACGGCAAGGAAAAGGAATCTGAGACGATCGATTGATTTATCAAGGAAATGGGGCTACAGATATTACAGTGTGTGTAGTAGTAGTGGACAAGCCGGTATGGTCTGATAGGCCGATGCCTGCCAGGGGTGCGGGTTGTTCGAAAGAGATACCGCGGCCTCTGGCACACAGGCAACTGAGGGAACACGGGTGGGTTTTAGTCAGTAAAAGTCTGACACGCCCTCCCGCTCCGCCCAGAGCGGGAGAAGTTATTTGACGATTTCCCACCCAAAAAAAAAACCTGTAGAAGGATTTGAACAAAAAGACAGACTTCTGCACGTTACTTTCAAGACAAAACGTTACAATTAGAACAGAATCATAATTACTTCTACCAAGTACAACGCCAACTCGTCGAAATTTATATTATTTCATTCTATGGAGTACCAAAGGCTTGCTTTTTCAAAACAATAACATGGAAAATGCATTCTAGGAATAAATGGAACCATTAATATAAAAGTTCTATCATCAATGTCTTCTGCCAGAAACCGTTAACGATCGGATAGCAAGTAAAAGACCAATGAGAGAAAGAACGTAGTCATCGAGTTTAATTTCGTTGAAGTTTGTAGTGGGAGAATTAGAGACTGAATACCTATTCTATACATAATTTACTATTTTGTATTGAAATATTTTGTGACAGTGTCAGTCTGCTCCACTTCATGAAAAAGGGTCCCTGACACCCTGTATTTTAGATACCCAGCTACTTAAACGCATTTGCGCGTCAGATGTCCTTATTATAAAGTCATCATCATCATCATGCATGACTTGATGATGCACTAATGAGCATTATATGCAGGTTTACACGATAACGAGCTAATCAACCAGCCGGCTACATGGGAGTTGACAGTAATAACATCCTTGATGGTTACGGTACCGACTTTGCTGCACATTAAGCCAATTTGTATGTCAATGCGGATGTTGCCGTGTATCATTGCAATTACGAAGAATACATAGTCGTCTATTTTCATAGCATCAGTGTTAAGAAGATTAATGCCATTTTTTTTTAATTTCGCTGTAGTCATATAAAAACAGCGGACAGTGAAATAAAATACAGCGCAACAGGACTGCGAGTACATCATTGCATGGCTACAAATTAGCATGAGGCTTTTTTGCCTTCAGTAAGCATTGTAAAACTGAATAGGATAGCATTTTTGCACATAATAGGGTAAGGCCCGCGTCCTAGACGAAAGCTACCATCACATGAATAGGTACGCGAACGTCGCGCTCGTTTATGAACTAGTGGACGCCCAATTGTCGAAATCGCATCATGTTTTTTTTTATTAATTTAATTTATTTCTGTATTATATAAAAATAAAAGCTTTCTGAACTCATCCGCCATATAAAATTATACTGTGCCAAATTTCATTCTCCTCCGTTCGCATAGTTTTTGCAAAAAGGGGTACAAAGTTTTTGCTACACGTATTATTATATAAAAGATTAGACATAGCCCCGCGATCATTGAAATCGCGTATATACGTCAGTACTTAGGTTAACGATCGTGTAAACGCGTTTTTGCGCGACATTCGGTTAGGCAGCAGGGTAAGTAGTCATGAATGCATATATATAATAAAATTGGATATATAAAATAAAAATGGATATATCTAATAAAAAATAATATATGTAATAAAATTAATATACAATAAAAATGAACCATCATGAAGTGGCGGGGGCCGATTACACGAGGACGAAGTCGCGGGCAGAAATTAGTTATAAAAATAAAATAGTTATCAGTGTCCGGCTGTGGGCCCAGATTATTCTTCTAAATTATGCAACGGATTTTGATGAGGTTTTCACCATCATTCAGAGGATTTATTTTAGAAGAGTATTTAGTAGTATTTAAGAAGAATATTTTTTGTGAACATAATCATCATGATCATTTCAGCCGAAACCCGTCCACTGCTGGACATGGGCCTCCCCCAAGATTTTTGTATACTTTACATTAATATTGAACTTTCATTTAAAATGAACAATCGTAAAAACCGTGAGCTTAACAATATATTAAGTTATTTAACTTACCATGCCACTGGTAGCTTTAGATTCACGTTGTAATTTGTTTGGTAGTAGTCCTTTCCGACGCCCAAGGCACGCGACAGTCCAAAGTCCGATATCTTCACTCTATCCTTACTGAATACTAATATATTCCTTGCTGCAAGGTCCCTGAAAAATATTATTTATACTTTTTACTATAATGTATATGCTGCAATGGTTAAAATGGTTACAGTATAACATCACGCCTGTAGTCCTCGAAGGGGTGAACAGAGGCGTACTCACTACTCAAGTGTACCCACAATACGCCATGCAGTATGTTTGTCTCAAGTAATAGGGGACGAGCCTTTTGATAACGACCAGACAAAAAACCAGACTGAGCTCCTACTGAGAAATTCTTGATGAAAAGCCCAATAACACTTTACCCGACCTGGGAATAGAAACCAGGAGCTCCCCCGCTCAGCAGTAGCGCTTGCGTAAAGACTTCTTTGCATTATTTAACATTTAACAACTATTACTAACCTTACCGTACTTAGTATTCCTCGGTAATCTAGTATAAAATGAAGTCATTTACCTACCTGTCTAAAGTATACTACATTACACGCTAGCGGTTGCCCGTGATTTCACCCGCATACTTAGGGAACTACCTCATACACCCATACCATTTCTTGGGTTGAGAGATAATCAATGGTGTGTTAAACCTGGACATGGTCAAAGCCTAAGCTATCTTTGTACCAAAACGAAATTGATTGAGCTACGAACATCTTCACATATTCATAGTAAAGGGGAATCTAGTCGCGGGCTCGAACTCACTGGTGGACCTGGCTAAAAAGCACACTATCTCACCAGGTATCGTGTCCGACAGAGGTAGTACCAGTGATGAGCAGCTAGACGCTAGTCTACACGCACAACGTTATTGAGTGAGATGCATGATGATTTAATTTTAAAGAAAAACAGGTGCGTAAAAATTTTGTCTTTCGGAAGATCGGGTTTTATGAAAAAACCACAGCATAAATCAATAACCAATAAAGCGTATTGAACGTTTCGATATTTGAGATTTGTCGGTACCGACTTGGTTTCGGAGATTTTACACTTCTTTTATTACTTAAACACGCCCAAAGTTAGGTTAAATTAGCAAGAAAAACTAATCTTTGTTGGCTCCTTACTTTTTAAAGGCTTTTTTAGTATTCTTTTTCCGTACAGACAATATTAATAATGAGACAAAAAAATACCATGTTTAATTTTTTAAGTAAATTGTCGAACAGTGGAGTGATACACTCCCGAAGTTTGTATGGAAAAAATGTCGACTAGATTCACTTTAAAACATCAAAACAATGAACGTAACTCTTGTCTGTTACCGTTTCATGCCATAACGGCCAAACGGATTTCGGTTGGATTCAGAGCATTTTGTTCGGAAGATTTGCTTTTCTTTGCGGATAGGCATTTTTTCAGTAATACTTAAAAACACGCACGAATTAATTGTAGGTGCTTGGAAATAATGAATAGTGGATCGGTGGGAAGTGGGATTTCTTAAAGGTAAGCCGATGGCAATCGGCTTGTATTGACTCGTCGCCACTGCAGCCCACTAAAGTTATAACTATGGTTCATATTGTTTCGACATTTTGTAAAAAAACGGTTGGAAAGATAAAAAGTTAGCAGCACCCTCATCTCTTTACTACATTCTACATACCTATGTATCAGTCTTTTGCTTTCTAGATAAGTCATCCCATCACAGATCTGTTCCGCAAACTCGCAGAGATTCGGCACCGGGAAGTTGAGCCGGAACGACACCTCCCGTAGGCACTCTAAGAGCGAACGAAGAGGCGCCAGCTCCGTCACCTAGAATGTATTTCACGTAGAATGTTTATTATGTCCTATAAACGAAAAAACCTTTTGTTAACCTTCCCGGATGAAACTTTTTGAAAGGCAAGGACTGAAGCTTAATTTAAACGGAAGCAACAATTAAATTTGCAACGTCTAATTAAACTAAACAGTGATTAGATGATGGATGTAATTTGTTGCTTGAATTTTACTGTCCTTAGAAACTTGTTTCGTGTACCAGTAACAGTCCGAGAGTGATCTAGAGATTACAGTTTCTACCGGTAATAGAAAGGATAGTCTGGAAAGAGTGAACTGGTAAAGTATTGGACGGATTACATTGCAGTTTTCAAGCAAAATAATTAAGATTTAGAAAAATTCTCGAGTCACACAAGCGTCGCCGGGACCGGCGAGGGTCGCTACTATAGCGATACGTAAATGATACGAATGTTGTCAGTGTTCTTTCGCGCCCACCCGTATACATTGCAAAACCAATGTACTGCAAGCTCAGAGTTAACAAAGCTGAATAACGCACTCATCTACCTTTTCGATACCTACAGGTTCTAAGTATCTGACAAACATTCTTAAACGCCTAGGACAAAAACCGGCCAAGTCCGTGTCGGATTACGCACAGAAAGGGGCTCTGCATGCATGCATTACACCATTGTTTAGCGGTGCACGGTGCATACACCTTTTTTTTTCAAATTTTCATAGAAACAGTGCAAATAGTCTCCGAGTAAAATGTCTGCGTAACATCCGGACAGACGGAGTTCACGAAATTAAAAGTGCGTAACCCTTTTTGCCATATCGCTAAAGAACCCTATAAAACGATGTACCTAGTATTTTTGTCTCAACATCATACTGTGATAAGATAGTGACAGTAATAAATTACACTGTGTAATAGCTCAGTGGGGGAGCGGCCACCATCTGTTCTAAAAATACCGTTTGACAAACAGAAGGAAAACACTGCAATAATTACGAAGTTCTTAGTGTGTTTTTTGGTATTAAGTGGTTGTGGGATTAGCTTGTCAATGTATTTATTACAGTGTAATATATGTAATGTTATTGAACTACGCATTAAAAAATATGGTTTATGCTAATGAAGAAGTTTTCATTTTTTTAACGGATTATTTATGAAAACTTAAGTAAAATAAAACAAAAACGTGAAAGAATCATTAAAATATCTCTAGAAATGAAAAGTTATGCGACTTTGAAGTTGCGCTTGCAAGAATAATTTCGTTACACGCGAAGCTCCATCATGTGACGTCATCTGATCCAGCCGACGCAGCGTGTATTCGCCGATTACGTACAAAATTGTTGCGTAGTCACTAGCGCCGTTCGAGTCGTATTTTGCTTATGCACGATGGCTGAGGTTAAAAAACGACTTCAAATATTGTATTGTTCCTACGTGTCAAAGCGAGACAGTTAAAAACCCCAATCTAAATATTTTTTCTGTACCAAATAATACATTAAGTAACAAGGAAATAGTGAAATAAAAACTACACACTCATAAATAAAAAAGAAACAAACGACTGTACCGACTGTACGTAAATAAACACGAATGAGGCAAGAGCCCTGGCGCGACTACGAAACTAATACTTGAATGATTCGTGGTGCGGCGATCTCGGACAGGTCCAATGACGTCACAAGCGAATCAGAGACCACACACACACAGGTGGCCTGCAGAGGCGGGCCGGCACTAGCCGGGGATGGCGGAAGTCACACTAGTTCCCGTGATCCCCGGTGCAAGTGAGAGACGGAATACCGGGGTGGTTTTAGTCAGTAAGAGTCTGACAGACCCCTCCGCCCTCCCCGTGGCGGAGGACATCCATGAGGATTTCCCCCCGTAATCAAAAAAAAAAAGAAAGGTAACAGTCCAGTAACTTGCTCACCAGCCGTCCACTGACTTCCTGACACTTAGGTGCCTGAAATATTGTGTCGTTTCATACATACCAGCATCAAGGAGTCCAGATGAAGTACCACACCGTACAAACGAACGATGTTGGGATGCTCAATACTGTGCATGACGGCGGCCTCCTTCAAGAATTCTGTTGAGTTTGACGTCATCCGCTCGTGCCCCAGACATTTTATTGCTACTTGCAGCTGAAATTGTAAATAAGGTTTAAGTTTTGTCTGACTTTATGTACGTTTTTTAGGGTTCCATACTTGCTCAAAGGGAATAAACGGAACCGTTATAGGATCACTTCGTTGTCGGCGCGCCTGTCCGTCAAGATCCTTTTTCTTAGGAACGCGTAGGAGTATCATGTTGAATTTAAAATCAACTACGTAGGTCTACGTACCCTGGTGCTCTAACAAAATCAAGCTTCTTCAACGCATTAAAAATATAATGGTCATTTATGTCGTTTATTTTGCTCACTCGCAAATCAAAACCTACAGAGTACTACCCGTTGATCTAGAATCATGAAATTTGGCAAGAGGCAAAGTACAGAGAGGCATGTACTGTGACATCTTGCCTCTTGTCAAATTTGTCTCTTGTCAAATAACAAATTAATAGATGAACTTGCACATTTAATATTAATAGAATAAGTACCTAAATGAATAGAATCATAGAATACTTTATAGGATATAAAATAATTCAAAATTAATAACAAGGAAAATTTATAAAGCACTCTTCCTTTCCCTAGTTATTTAAAAAATTGCTGTGCCCGACACGGTCCATAATTGTTTCTATTATTTTATTTTCCACCTGTAAGTGTACATTATGGATTGCAATAAACGATTTTGAGATTTCGAAGTCGGAGAACCCCAATACCTAAAGTATTCGGTTTTTCTGTTAAGAACTTCTCAGTAGTAGCCCGGAGTTTGAAAGTTAGTGGTGTGACAACCCGGTGGTTTAGAAAGCACGCAGTCATAATTAGTCCTGCGCCTGATCAAAACTGGCAAATTTCGAGCTTAGTTAACGAGATACAAAGGAAACAATTGCTAAAATATAGGCTTAGAAAGGCTTCCTTTGATTTACGTAGTGTTAAAACCGTTAGTTTCTGTTTACTCATGATTTTGATAGTTACATTACATAGACTCACGTCTTCATCCCATGGGGGTAGGCAGAAACTACAGAACGCCACCTGCTACGATCCATACATACTTATGCCTCGTTTATGTTCATACATCTGGTCATACAGTCACGCCGGTTGCGAGTACTTTGCACCTGACCTTTCTGAAGAAAATCACCAATAAGGTGACTAAGTCTTCCGCGCGCGGCGTTTCTACTGTATGCAACTTAACAGCTGCAATTTAACAGTAAAAAAATACCTTGCACCAATTTCTCTGTTCTTTTCTTCTTGTCTGTTTATAGATGTGCGTACATAAATGTTGAAATAAATAAATACTAACCGATAATAAAGTTATTTTCAAGTAATGAGCCCAAACATAAACAAACATAAGGTCAAACGAAATATTTATTGTTCCCAGTCTTAGTGTAGTGACAACACTACTTTTGTTTCTAGATGAGAAGTCTATGATTGACAGGATTGAACGAGGGGGACTAGGATTTTGAATCACGATGTAAATAAAGCTTAGTGAAGTCACTAAGCTTTACATCGTGATTCTGAAGCTAATTACGATATACAGTGTAATTACTACCAGTTTCATATCCTGTATTTGGCAATCGTGTATTATATGTATTTTCTCAGTTGTCGTATGTTTACTGTGTGGTGAAAGAAATACACATCTACTGTACTATCGAACATAGTTTCATTTATGCAAACCGGGCGCATAACCTTAAGGTGAATCTTGTCGACATTTTTTCCATACAAACTTCGGGAGTGTATTACTCCACTGTTCGACAATTTACATCAAAAATTAAACATGGTATGGTTTTATCTCATTATTGATATTGTCTGTATGGAAACAGAATACTAAAATAAAAAGCCATTAAAAAGTGAGAAGCCAACAAAGATTAGTTTTTCTTGCTAATTTAACCTAACTTTGGGCATGTTTAAATAATAAAAGAAGTGTAAAATCTCTAAAACCAAGTCGGTACCTACAAAGCTCAAATATCTAAAAGTTCAATAAACTTTATTGGTCATTGATTTTTGCAGTGGTTGTTTCATAAAACCTGATCGTCCGCAGGACATTTCTTAAGTTTTTACGCGGCTGTTTTACTATAAATGATTCTGCATCTCACTCAATAAAGTTGTGCGTGTAGACTAGTGAGTGTCTAACTGCTCATCACTGATACTACCTCTGTCGGACACGATGCCTGGTGAGACAGCGTGCTATTTAGCCAGGCCCACCAGTGAGTTCGAGCCAGCGACTAGGTTTCCCTTAAAACGATTTAAAGGATGTAGGTAATTCATTCGATGCTCATGTAAGAACTACACCCAATAGAATAAACCACCAAACATTCCTTTATATTTAACTAACTTCGACCTAAGGAGTCTCTGCTCATGTAAGAACTACACCCAATAGAATAAACCACCAAACATTCCTTTATATTTAACTAACTTCGACCTAAGGAGTCTCTGCTCATGTAAGAACTACACCCAATAGAATAAACCACCAAACATTCCTTTATATTTAACTAACTTCGACCTAAGGAGTCTCTGCTCATGTAAGAACTACACCCAATAGAATAAACCACCAAACATTCCTTTATATTTAACTAACTTCGACCTAAGGAGTCTCTGCTCATGTAAGAACTACACCCAATAGAATAAACCACCAAACATTCCTTTATATTTAACTAACTTCGACCTAAGGAGTCTCTGCTCATGTAAGAACTACACCCAATAGAATAAACCACCAAACATTCCTTTATATTTAACTAACTTCGACCTAAGGAGTCTCTGCTCATGTAAGAACTACACCCAATAGAATAAACCACCAAACATTCCTTTATATTTAACTAACTTCGACCTAAGGAGTCTCATCATCATTCTCCTCCCTTATCCCAATTTACTTGGAGTCGGCGCAACATGTATTTTTCTTCCACACTTCTCTATTAGTCGTCATCTCCGTAGTCAGACCCTTTCTAACCATTTCATCATTCACACAGTCAATCCATCGTTTTTTTGGTCTCTCCCTACTCTTATAGCCATCGCCATTCTTCATACTCAAAACTTTCCTCATGACATTTTCCTCATTCGTCCGTATCACATACCATGACAATCGATTTCCACACAACTTTTCAGCTATAGGTTTCATCTTAGAAATTCGAGTTCTAAAGTACCTACTAGCTTTTGCCAGCAGCTTCAAAAAATATCCTATGTGTAAAGCACCTTTATAATATATCTTTGTGCCAAATTTAATCCAAATCCGTTTAGCCGTGTTTGCGTGATTGAGTAACAAGCATCCAAACATCTTAATCTTTAATATTGGTACTTTTTCCCGCGGCTTCGCCCACGTAGACGTCGGTTATCGTGTAAAAACGTAATTACCAACCAAAAGGCTAAATACAAATTTCCATGGTTTGAACTACAAAACTAACGGGTTTCCCATGTAAACACTGAAACACGTGGTTTTTTTTTTTAATCAGAATGATAAATACCAATTTTCATGGTTGAAACTACAAAAAATAAGATTTTCCATACAAACTTTCATACCCCTATTTAATTCCCTTAGGGATTTAATTTCGAAAAATCCTTGTCTACATTATAAAGGGAACCTCTGTGCAAAATTTCAGCTTTCTAGGTCAAGGGTTTGGGCTGGGCGTTGATGGACTCATCAACGCCCAGCCCAAACCCTTGACCTAGAAAGTAGTCAGTCAGGACTTTTATTTTTATTTTTATAGATAGATAGATAGAAGAAGAAAAAAGAAGTATAAATATGTACTATCAATACCTCGCAGGGTAATAACATAAGTCTAAATAATTCAAGATACCGCGTATTTAAGAACTCAGCGGGTATGGCAATTTGTTTCGTCTTACTGTGGATAACAACTTAAAGAGGTTCGAGTTATCGAAATTCCACTGTATTATAAATGAGAAAGTTACTACGAGTATGTCTAGCTGTGTAAGCTTTTCACGCCGTAAAGACTGTGTGTTTTTGGTTGAAATTTGGCAAACCGGCACAGGCAGACCATGACCTGGATTATAACGGATACTTTATCCCGGTAGTCCATGCCCATGGAATAATTTCTGACCTCCACGCGGGCGAAGTCGCAGTAGATATTTACTTATAACAGAATCAATAAATGGATCTTACTCTTTGATTTCCTGTAGTCCATGTTCCCTGTTGCACCACTCCAAACTGACCCATACCCAGTTCTTTGTTGATAGTTATATCTTCTATGGAAATTATGTGCTTTGTAGGTACTTTCACATTGTTCTCGAAAACCGGTTGGGCGTCTAAAGCTATGGACGAATGACCAGGAAAATTCTGAAATATGCAAAATGATTTTATATCTATGCAAACAGCAATGAATGATTTATTTAGTGTTAACAGCTTGTAAAGGCTTTATGCATCACTGGCCGCCTTAGCATCCACAACAGTTGCTGATGACCACCAAACCAACCTATGTTCAGCAATAACTATATAATTCAAACAGTAGAGGAAGAAAGGGATCAGTCAGGACCCAATGAACTGCGCATGTACACAGACAGCGCAAAAACACAAAAAGGTTCAGGTGCTGGCGTACACTCCCTTGACCTCAACATTAACTTTCACATACCGCTAGGTACACACAGTTCGATCTTGCAATGAATGTGTTGCCTTAACACAAGCCGCAACAGCAGTCAAGCGCTTAGGCATCCACGGCTACGGCATTAAATTCCTATTCGACAGCCTATCTGTGCTCAAAGCTTTAGAAACAAACTAGCTAATAACAATCAAAGCTAATAAAAAACTAATCTTTGAGTGCCATCTAGCACTGGAGAGTTTATCGACGTCCAATCGTATTACCCTCCAGTGGATCAAAGGGCATATGCATTTCCAGGCGATGATGCCGCAGATGAACTTGCGAAGAGAGGCTCCGATATGATAGTGCTAGGGCCGTACCCACTTCTCCCCCTACCTTTCTCTCAATTTCGTGCGTGGATTCGCCAAAGATCGACCGAACTTCATAATAACAGTTTGTCGTGGGCAACAGACTGTAGACAGTCAAAATTGGCTTTACCAATTGTATACCCGCGATTAACCAAAAACTTCTCAGCCTGAGTAGAAATAACCTTAGAATAATCTTAGGAACAATTACGGGCCATAACCCTCGTAACCAACATATTTATAATACTATGTTATAAAGATGTTGGTTAGCGCCACAGACAGCCCGCTTTGCTGGGGCTGCCTTGACAACCAGGAATCAGCCGCCCACGTCATCCTGGACGTGAAGAAATCCTCGGACCAATGAGGTCGCTCCGCGAAGCCTGTAAAGCTTCTGTGCTTTTGAGCAGAGCTAGTAGCTTTGTTAGCCAGAACCCCTACGCACACGGACCGAATGAGAGTCTAAGTGCGGAAAAGGTAGTCCCCATCATCATCATCATCATCATTATCTAGAATTATCAACAGTTGCAAATGCTCCATATATTAATTACCAAAAAGCAGAAAAAGCTTTTTAAAGTGTGTCCTTCCACTCACTGGTTAACGGTCTAAGGAAGGGCTAAGGCTAAGCCTGTGGCATGATGGTGCTTCCCTACTAAACCAATTCGTCCCACCTGCTGCAAATCTTGCATCTGGACATAGTTACCTTTGCTTTCCTAGAAGTCTTTAAATAGACTCCGGACTCAAGTAGGCAAAGAAAACCACACAAATACAAACATGGCACTTAATATCTTGTTCAGCGTGTCCTGTTGTCTGCACGCTACAGGAGTTGATGCACACTGCTGAAATTGCCAAGCTTGTAGCCAAATTCTGAGCTGACTCTATTTAGTTAGATATCAACGCACTAAGAAAAAGAAGTGGTCAAAGGGAGGACCAACGGTAAAGAACCATATGAAAGCTAACATTAAAATCATTTTAGTTTCGAAATAGAAGTAGATAAAGACGCAAAATTAGTTTATTTGTAAATAGGGTCTGAAAAATTACCAGTCGGATCTGAAAAATTCTTTTTGCATTTGACAGCCCAATTTTTTTTACAAGTCATAGGGTTTTTTTTTAACATCACGCTACGGGGGTCTGGATTTATTCTTTCACGGTTGCACAACGACAGGCTTCGCTTTGCTTTGCTTGGTAGTATAGATGCAGGTCTACCCTGCCGCCTCCTTCAGAAGCAGCAGGGTGGCGGGGTCTTGAGGGGGAGCGCTGCAGTCGTGTAGATCCTCAAGGCAAGTCTGGTGGATGTACCTTCCCGAGGTTGCCACCCCGTTCTTGGTCTAATTCCTTAAGAAATAGACGTAACAAAAACCACCAGGCGCCAGTGCATTCCCTTCCATTTAACCAGGACCCCACCTTTTCCCGTACTTTAGCCCTCCCGCCCCAAACTCTCATAATCCCTCCCCACTCCATCCCACCTACATCCCTATTCCTTCCATTCCCACCCCTCATACTTCCGCTCCTAACCGCGACCCTGTCGTGACTGGGCGGTGGCGGGCTCGACCGTCATTACAAACAGCTGACGGCGAGTAGGAGCATTTAGTCACCTGCGCTAGGACCTGCGCAGTTGAGCGCCGTGAGCGGGGATGAAGGAGTCCTGGGGGGTTGAGCCGAGCGGCTCTGGTTGTAATGTGCCCGCAAGGCAACACGCGCCCTTTGGTCTGGATTTCAAGCGAAACGGTGGCTTTACCCAATAGCCGGGGGTAGGGAAACGGCCACAGTGTCCCGTCAGAGGGCCACAGGCGACGACTGAAGCGGTAGGTAAAGGTCATGCTGACGGCGCAAGTGAAGGTTGTTCAGCCGGGGGCCAACCTGATCGAGCACCCGATGTCGCACGACCACACTCTAGCTTGGCTGAGAGAAGCTGTCTCCGCACTGTACCTCCTCACTGGCACCTCGCTAGTTGTGAAGTGCCAGTCGGAGATTGAGAGACGAGCACGGTGCGGGATCGTGATACCAGACGAGCAGGGGGTCTTCGAAGAGCCGACCGATATCGGGCGCGCTCTGAGTTACCAAAACCCATCGGTTGACATCAAAAGGTGGGTACTCCTGCACGTCAACAAGCAGGCCGCGGCGTGGTTCGTCGTGGTGGGTGTCCCTGTGGACCAGATTCCGGCCCTAATGAGGGCCGAGCGCCGGCTCTCAATAGGAATGGGGTCGGTGTACATTCGATTCCAGGGCCAGAACGGCAGGTACACCGATGCCCCGCACGGATGGGACCCGTCTACGGAAACCTTCTTCGACGCCACGGCGCAGCGGCCAGAGACACCAGTGGGGGAGTCCACTCCTCCACCAAACAACCCGGAAGCACCCGTGGCCGAACCTGCTGTAACAGATTCGGCCGCCCCTGCTGCCGCCACCGTGGGGGCCGCCCCTTCCCTGGGCGAAGAGCTGGACGACATAACCCTGTCGCCGGCTTCCTGCCGAGGGGAGGACGGCTTCGGTGAGGGCGACCTGTTTGCCGGGTTAACACTGGGGGAAGACGACGAGGGGCCGACCAGCGATGGCGTGCCTTTTGTCAAACTGTAAAGTCCTTCAGGCGAACCTCCACCACAGTCAGACCGCGACGGCTCCGCAAGTGGCTGGAGGTTCAACACACGGCCATTACCTTGATCCAGGAGCCGTGGATTAGGGCTGGCCACATACAGGGACTTTCCAATCTTGGAGGTAAGCTACTGGTCACCACTGATCACGATCAGCTCAGGTCGTGCATCTATGTAACAGGTAACCTTAAAACACAGCTCTTAACGGAATTCTGTTGCAGAGATGTCTCTGCAGCTAAGCTGCATATACGTGTCGATGCCGTGGAGTCGGTGATCGTCTTTGCCTCGGCCTACATGCCTGAGGCGGAGGCGCCGCCCCCGCATGACCTCGCCCGTCTCGTGAGCCATTGCGAGAGTCATGGGTTTGAGGTCGTCGTAGGGGCCGACGCCAATGCTCATCACCAACTGTGGGGCATGGACACACAGAACGAAAGGGGTAAGGCCTTGGTTGACTATTTATTCTCGACTAACCTATCCCTACTAAACACCGGTGCCGAACCGACATTTGTAACAAGCCGAAGCCGCACAATCATAGATCTTACCCTGGCAACGCGGGGCGCGGCGGATATCACCACAGGGTGGCAGGTCTCCAAGAAGGCTTCCTGCTCTGATCACAGGTGGATTCGCTTCGATATCCAGGTCTGCGCTCAGCCTGTAACACCACGTCGCAACCCGCGCAACACGGATCGCGGCACCTATACACGCAGCCTGGAACTCAAGCTTGCAACACCAACCGGTCCGACGCCTTTTGCGGACACAACACCGATTGAGGCACAAGTAAGCCAGATAACCAATTCAATGATAGACAGCTATCATACTGCCTGCCCTGAGACCACCCCGCGCAGCACACCGGGTAAACAACCTTGGTGGGGCGCTGACCTGGAGCGCAAGCGCGGGAAGGTAAGGAAAGCACTAAATAGAGCCATGAACACATGTGCGGACGTGGACTGGGATAGCTACTATGCAGCCAAATCCCGCTACAAAAAATACATCAGACACAGGAGTACCACGGGTTGGCGTAAATTCTGCGGCGACATCGAATCCTGCCAGCAAGCCAACAGGGTAAGGAAGGTTCTAGCGCAGCGGCATACGTCAGGGCCCACTACCCTCCGCAAACCTGATAACACACTCACGACGTCGCCTGAAGAAGTAAATCGCGTCCTAATTGAAACTCACTTCCCTGGATGTGTCTTCGAGCAGGTAATTGACTGGCAAGACGTTATTCAAACACCATCAGAAAATGATTGGCGGTACGCACACAGGGTGATCACACTGGAGAAACTCCAATGGGCCATCCGAAGCTTCCATCCCTTCAAGGCAGCGGCCCCGATGGAATGTTCCCCGCCTTATTGCAATGGGGGGGGGACCCCGGTCGCAATTATACTAGTGCCTCTAATGAGAGCGTGCTTGGCCTTTAGATACGTTCCCAAGGGATGGAGGGAAGTGAAAGTTATTTTTATTCCAAAGCCCAGTAAAGGTGACTATACTAACGCCAAATTCCACCGACCAATCAGCCTAACCTCCTTTCTTTTGAAAACGTTGGAAAGGCTATGCGATAGGGAGCTGCGAGATGGCGCACTTAAAAACATACCACTCCACGGTAACCAACACGCATACAGCTCAGGTAAGTCGACGGAATCTGCTCTTCATCAAATGGTCAGCCAGATAGAAGAAGCGATGCACCAAAAAGGCACCTGCCTGGGCACTTTCATAGACATCGAAGGAGCCTTCGACAAAACCAACTTCTCCAGCATCGGTAGTGCCCTCTCCAGGCATGGGGTAGAACAGGTACTAACGGACTGGATTACTAACATGCTTAGCAAACGAATGGTTCGCCTTGAGGATGAGCAGCAGCTGGCCATGATAGCCAGAGGCTGCCCCCAGGGAGGGGTGCTGTCCCCCCCTTCTATGGAATCTGGTGATAAATGACTTTATCACCAAACTTAACGCCAGCCATTACTTCACAATAGGCTATGCGGACGACCCTGCAATCCTTGTTTCGGGGAAAGTTACGGGAACGATATGTAACCTTACTCAGCAAGCACTACGTATCGTAGAGAGATGGTGCAGGGAATTTGAACTATCAGTGAACCCCACCAAAACTGAACTAGTCATGTTCACCCTAAAACGAGCATTAGGCCCTCTTCGCCTACCGAAACTGTTCGATACAGAACTTCAGTTGGCCAACGAAGTCAAGTATCTCGGGGTCACTTTGGACAATAAGCTAAACTGGAGCAGTCACCTAGACAACAAGCTGAACAGGGCTTGCATCACCTACTGGCAGTGCAGGAGAATGATAGGTAAGAAGTGGGGTCTATCGCCCAAAATTATACTATGGCTGTACACCGCAGTGATCCGCCCCATGATCACCTACGGGGCCGTGGTCTGGTGGCCCCGCACCAAGCTAACTACAGCCGCCAACAAACTACAGCGCATGCAAAGACTAGCCTGCGTGGCGACCACGGGCTGCATGAGGACTACTCCGACTGCAGCGATCGAGGCCATGCTGGGGTTGCCGCCGCTCCACCTGTTCATACAACAGGAAGCAACGATGGCGGCGGCGCGTCTAAAGGCTATTAATCTCTGGAGTAAAAGAGACACACAACACACCGCGCTACTAAAGGAACTCAATAGCGAGTTGCCCATTACGAGGGCAATAAATGACCGGGTGCCCAAACAATTTATCTTCGATAAAAAATATAGAATCCAACTGCATGAGGATCGACGATGCGAAGGCTTGCGCCCCGCAGAGCTGCATATCTTCACGGACGGATCAAAAACAGGTAGTGGCACAGGGGCTGGAGTCTTCTCGGCGGACCTCAACATCCACATAGCCACACCACTGGGAGTGCATAACACAGTGTTCCAGGCCGAATGCATGGGCATCTCCCTGGCAGCGTCTGCCATCATGGCCAGGGTAGTTAAGGACCACTCGATCCGCATACTCTCGGACAGCATGGCTGTTCTGCAAGCGCTGAACAGTCACACAGTTGACTCTGGGCTGATATACGAGTGCCACCAGCGCCTCAACGAGGTAGGTAGCCTCAACAACATTAGGATTTCCATTCAGTGGATCAAAGGACACAGCGATTCGCTAGGCAACGATGCAGCCGATGAACTTGCCAGGAGGGGGTCGCGCATGGCACCAGTGGGACCAGAACCCATTGTGCCACTCCCCTTCGGGTATCTACGCACTCTGGTAAGGAAACGTACCAGGGATTAACATCACAAAATATGGTTGGACCTAAGTGAGTGCAGGCAGGCTAAGGAAGCACTTCCTGCGTTCGATGCTCGCGTCACGAAACAGGTTCTCCGTTTAACTAAACGACAGTTGCGCGCAGTTACAGCAGCCGTAACTGGCCACGGATCATTTAACAAACACCTCTTTGTCTTAGGAGTAACAGACAGTCCGCTGTGCAAAGCCTGCATGGAGGACGACGAGACAGCGGCTCATGTGCATTTGAACTGCCCGGTGGTCGCTAATTACAGGGCAAAATAATTCGGTAACCCAGGTACCCTACGTGAGATTGTCAGCAACACCAAGGCGCTGCTGACCTTTCTCGAGGAGCTGGGGTGGATCGAATAACTCATTCTCCCACCCATACTCAAAATACGCGCCTTGACGTGGAGTTGCGGAAAACAGCCCGTTTTACCTATTACCTATTACCTAACATCACGCTACAACCCTAAGACACCAAGTAAAAAGAAAAAGTCACGAAATAATTCTAGGAGAAAACGAAGTATCATCACAGGTGGGCGTTACAATGCTATAAGATATTATATAGATATATTAAAACAAGAAATTTCATGGCAACGTTGCGGACAGAACATAAAATTAACTTAATCAATATAATAATCAAATGGTCCACTGCTGGACCTAGCTTTCGCAAGTTTTCTACAACTGAAGGCCCATTGTTTGTGTCCAGGGTATTTCTTGACATCTGGCCGGGAAGTAAAGATGCACATACAGTACATGAGCTGTTTGGGTTTAAAAGGCTAGTTCTTTTAACATTAAGAGGTCACAAATATGGACTAGAGACTGCTTCTTAGCTACTGATAATCATACATAATCTTCTAGAATATAACATTTACTTAAGACAACTAATTAAGTTGACATTAAATACATGTTTTATCCTCACTTATAATGATATGACTAACCTGGTCTCTCTTTTTATTTGATTTCAGCATTTTCCGTATCTTTGATATATACGGGTTAGGAAAATACTTTGAGTATATCTTCTTGTACCGTCTTTGTTCGGGCCTTGATAGGCCAATTTGAGCTAAGTCTTCAGTCAATACAAACTTAAGTTGTGACACTTTTGTTACTTTTAATATGCCTCTGAAACAAACAAACCATCCAAATGTATAAATGTGTAATACATGAAATTGTTTGTTTTGTAAATAGGATATCGGAATCACTTTTTCACATCATGTTGTACAAAAATATACTGGTTGCAGACAACATAACATCCAAACTGACTAGACCTGAGAAGAAACGGAGAAACAAACTAAACCATCAAAATCTCTTTTATAGTCTAGACACAATCTTAGTCAGATCATGTAAAGACAAATTAGATTAGTGCCTGAACTGGTATTTCGAGGAAAAATCCACACAGATTTGAGTGGAACAGTCCAGTCAGTACCACAAGTACCTACTTACTTAATATCACACACTAAACATAAGTTTTCTGCCACTTTCACATAGTTTTGTTTCTAAGTTATAAATTAGGTAGTTTAATCGTAGTGATTAGAGCAAATACAAACAGAACACTACAAATAGTATATTTCTAAAATTGAATAAAATAATGAGCTTGTGGTTAACTTACTCATCACTAAAATTAATAGGTACAAAAACTCGCAGTAGCAGGTAAATACAACAAAAACCTTAAATCTTTCGAAAATACTAACAACCGAATCATCGAATGGTAAGAGTTGGTACCTCTAAGCTGAAAAGTAATTTTCAAGGAAAAACTGAGACACGAAGTTATTTACATTTACCTAAACAATTCATAATACTGTTGAAGTTCTGCCTCTTCCAAAAATTCATTTAAATTTTCACGGTCTTCGAAAACAGCCTCTGAAAACAAGACGTCCCCAAACAACAGTTGTATTTTTTGCAGAAAAAGAAGTTTTATAACATAAACTGATTATTTTGTTGACACTATTTACCCATAATGCCGCCGAAGACACATAAATAACAATAAATAAACTGCTCAAACAAAAAATAAATTAAAAAGAATATCAAATGTGCAACTGCAATACAACTTCACGCATTTTGTGCCCAACACAAATAAACTTCTTTTTTTTATCACGTCAGTCAGTCAAATCAGTCACAGATTCATTCGATTCATATTTTCATCAATTATTAAGAAATTTAATAGACGAAATCGACTAAATTTTGTTGAGACTTGTTTAGATCCAATCAGATTAATATGCAATTTACAGTCTTGTATTTATAAAAAGATAATATTGGGACTAATCGTAGGGACAAATAAGTTTTAGTCCGTGTAAAAAATGAGTTGTGAACAAGGAAAAAAATTAATAAACAGATCAATATCAAACACAATCTTGTAAATAATTTTGATCGCAGATTAGTATATTTTAGCAGGCATTTTTTTAGATTAAATGAGAAATCTTAGGCAAAAGTACGCGTCGAAGACCTTACATAATTAGCCTAAGCCCTAGCATTGTATAAGGACATTCGTACAAAAAGAAGCTAGTATTGTACTTAAGAGTATTTCCACTAATGCCGGTTACTCACATTCGCACGAATGCGCGAACCCACAAGTATAGGACGACATTTGCAAATGATTATGCATCCGTGGTTTTCCAAGCTGTTTCAGGCTACTGATGCACATCAAAGTGCACGAACCTCAAACCTTCGTGTAGTGTCCCACTTAGTCAGAGCTGTTGCGCAAACGATTGCGAAGGTAACGGTCGTTTCGTTACTTTCAGAGATCATGGCGCTAGCTAGTTTTGGTAAAGCATGCTACGCGTGCTGGTCTTGGGTGGAGCTCGCTTCGCTCGCTCTTCCCAAGTAGTTACCCACTCGTAGAGTTGTTCAGCTCGCTCCGCTCACTCGTCTTGGTAATGGGTCTGCTTCACGTGCTGGTCTTGTGAAGGACTCGCTTCGCTCGCTCTTCCCATGTAGCCACCCACTCGTAGGATAGTTTCGGTCGCTCGTGGTAATGGGTCTGCTTCACATGCTTGTCTTGAGAGGGGCTCGCTTCGCTCGCTAGCTCATTGTTTAAGTAAGCGCGCTCTGATCAGTCCCAGCGTCATAAGGCTGGCTTCGCTTGCTCGGCAATACACTATGCTTCCTTTATTCGCTTTTTTTGTGAGAGAGCTCGCTACGCTCGCCCTTGTCGTGTGTAAGCGCGCTCGACTCTTCTGTAGACGATGGGCTCTCTCATCTCGCTAGTATTATTAGGTGCTTGCTCATCTTGTCAGAAGCGCTCTTCTCGTTCGTGTCACTAGCTATCTCATGTGAACTTATTTGGTCCACTGCTATTGAAACCTAATGTTCTCGTAATGCTTACGCTAAATGTTGCCATCGATTGATCAATTTAACGAGGTTTAATATTTATTTTAGGTTTCTGGAGCCTGGCTTTGTTATTTGGCCAGAACTAGACTTTTTAAGCTTATTGTATTCTTTCTGACGTAAACTTCCTTCGATTGTCGTTTATTTCACAATTACGAAAAAAAAATTACAGCCGTTATGAGGCGAAATATGTTTTTACATAGGGTTTTGTAACAAATGTTCCTATGGTTCCCGATACTGTTGTAGCCATTGCATTTGCCCGATACCAAATTTACTAGGCTCATTGCATTCCTTATGAAGTAAGCTTTCACCAATAATGATGTTTTTAATTTCTGAGCAGGTTTACAGCCAATATTAGACGACATCATAAACTATTTTGCTACTTGCAGCAGATTTTCTTACGGATTCAGTCACTGCCGTAGCTATTTTATTTGGTCAACACTAGAATTTTTAGGGTCATTGCATTCCTTTTGATGCAAGCTTTCTTCGATTGGGATTTTTTTCATTTCTGAGCATATTTACGGCCGATATGAGACGATAAATGGAGTTATTTTGCTATTGTCAACTTCATATTATTTTTTTACCCTATCAGCCAATATTTTTGTTAACTCTCTCTTTGCACTCTGCACTCTTGACAATGACACCAGAATAAGAGTTCTAACTAAACCCATTTTTACACTACGCGAATAGGAATTATATGACTATGGTCAGTGGTTATTGACACGCAGCCAACAAATGGAATTTTACTCAAAATTTTAAGAAGGTTTGAAATTTTGTTCCTTTCAGTGACATTTTTTTTTTCAGTTATTCATCCATTAGTCGAAAGACACCCTTCGAAGTCGATTTTCCACTTTAGTTTGCTTACTTACTCCTCACTACAACACAAAACATCCTGATGACAGATGTTAAAACAGGGCTGCCAACATCGGAAATAGTTTCCATATAGGTATTATATTCGGGTGCTATGTGGAAAAAAAACTGCAACTAAAGGAAAGTTATTACGAAAAAAATGTTTATCTTTTAAGTTGTTTTTCTTTTTTAAGAGGGAAGGGAATGAATTCCCTCAGGTGCGTAAGTTCTATAACCAGAGTGCGTGTATGACCAGATGTATGTGACGTGCAAGAAGTAGAAGTACGTGGTATCTTAGCAGATGCGCTCTATATTTTCTGCCCACTTCTATGGGAAAAAAGCGTGATTTAAAATAATGTATTTTGTAGGTTTGTTGCATTTTTTTGCAAAGGATTAACGATAGAACTTTATTCTGAAAGATAGACTAGGAATAATACGACAGGAAAGACAACATTTCAGCCTATTCCTTTGAGGAAAAGGCTTGAGTATGTCTGCATTACTATTAAAATATGGTAGTTATTTTTCTTCGATTTGGCAACACCCTAACCTACTTTGCAAATATGGCGTAGAGTAGTACAAAATGCAGTTGGAGATATTTGATAAACTTGTCAATTCTGAATTTTATTGAAAAGACATGCATCTAGGCTAATACTTTTTCAATCGACTATAGTGTGCGATCGACTTTAGTGAAATGTGAATTTTACGCAATGTAGGTACAATAAATAGATAATTTTCTAATTTGAAAATAAGTTAGTAATTTCACGTCATATCGCTACTCCGTTTAGTCGTTTGTTTTTAGTAAAACGATCTTTTGTTTATGTATTGCAGTTTATCTTTTGTGTCGCGACCGTTAGCCCTTTGTTTGTAAAATTTTTAGTGCAGTTTTGTCAAGACGTTTTTTGATAACAATCTGGTAGGGACAATCAAACATTATTTTAATCCATTTTATTTAATGTAACTTTTAAGTCTGAAATTATCTGTAATTTTCGTTACATTTTGTTAATTTTTAACGAATTAGTTTAATGTTTGTTCTGTAGTTATAAGTACTTAAGTGTTATGGACTGTAAATTATGAAAATTATGGAGATGAATAAAAGAAGACACCTGGTGGGGTTTAAAATGCTGCCTCATTTAAAGGTTAGTGTCTTTATATTCCTTTTAATTTTAAAACATTTAGAATTCTACTGGGTGCAACAGAGAGCTGCATATAACACAAAGTGCACTGTTGCAAATTAGGATGTTTTAAATAATATATCTTGCAGTTGTGAAAATGCTTTCTGCCTCTACAGTCTTTGTAATTCTGTCTACTAAAGTCCAAATAGTATAATGTTGACACAATTATGAATCTACTGTAACTGTTCACAGTCTGCAACAGCCATATCATGATCAATTACCTATTGAAACTGTTTAACAAAGTCCAACTTTGATTCCTATTACTTGTTTATAATGAATTCTTCACAACAACATATTCAATCGGGCCTCTAATTGAGCTGGTTGTTTGTCCCCATGATTGTTATGTAAATGTGGCATCAGTTATAAATTGAACAAAAGGCAAGACAATTATCATTCATTATGAATGTTATCAGGAAGCATTATTATTAAGTATTGGACAACAATGCAAAGTTTGCAATTCTTCTAATAAACTTTAACTACGTACATGTACATATTTTGTTATTCTAGTTGACATGTGTACAATTTGTAGTTTTCAGGTCCAAATATTAACAAGAACATTCATTTAAATGATAATTGTTAAAAATATTTGAAGGATTTACCTACTACTTAAAATTTTCTTGCATAAATCAGGTATTTATGCAAGAAATAATTCAACCAACTTTTAATTTTGGGATTTTAAAACATCCTGCCCTCTGTACCTACAACCCCTCAAAAAAACTCTTTGTTTTCTTTAGGTGGGCAGCTGAAAGTAAATCTTAAAGTAATGTATGCAAAAGTTTTGATTGCTTTTTATAGCCAGCACCCAATTGAATGCAATCTACTTTATATCTGGCATTACCTATTATCATACTCCAGTATTTAGAGAGGAAGGCAGTTGATTTGCTTAACATGCAATGCTACAATAAAACTTCTAGGCACGTACCCACTTCTTCCCTTACTAGTCTCAAAATATCATATGTCCTAACCCAGGTCATGGTGTATCCGTGTGCCTTTCATCGTAATCCGATCAGCCGTTAAGATGTGACAGGGTAACATAAAAAGAGTTACTTTTGCTTTAACAATATTATATCATCATTTCAGCCGAAAGACGTCCACTGCTGGACATGGGCCTCCCCCAAGCTCCTCCACTTCAGTTTTTGGGGGTTTTGCCATAATCGCCACACTTGGCAGGCGGGTTGGCTATCGCAGTATGGTGGTAAAATGCACAGAGATTGCTGCTGCCTATTCTCTAGTAAGTCCTTTAGTCGCCTTCTACGATACCCATGGGAAGAAATCGGATGGTGCTATTCTTTTTATGTCTGGCACCACACAGTACTTTTATATTATATAGTATGGACATATAGATGAGTCTGGAAGTACTCACGTAAATTCTTGTTGCAACCTTAAGACCTATACTAAACTGCATTCAAAAGTTAAAAAGATGAATAAACAAAATGAATAGAACTGGAATAACTTATGCCAAGACATCTTTCTAAACAACATAATAGCTTTGCCAGCTTTTGCTAGATGAGAAAAGATTGAGAGATTTTTTGGGTCTAACTCGTGAATTCGTGATCACGCCACATGCAGTTGCCCATAGGAAAAGCAGGATCTTGCAAGACATATAGCTGCTACTTCAAGTGTTTGTACTTAGCTTTGTTTGTAGTCGTCCCAAATGCTGTTTTCAAAACTGCACCCTTTCAGATTGGAATGGGTCTGTCGGAATTATCGGCCAACGGGAAATCAAAACATTTTCTCCAACAACAACATGCAACAACAACAACATCTTCAGTCATTAACATTCATACAAATAAATCAATACAAATTTTCTTTTTGCTATTCCGGACACGATTATTGCTTGCGGCAGGGGGGCCCGGTCCTGGAGAGCGCCCAAATATCTTCAAATACTTTTAAATCAAATCCCAAACACTACAAAAGTATCTTCAGTAAGCAAAACTCATTTTGTAGTTGGGAGGTCCCCTATGTATGCTAAATTAAACGGGGGTGCTAAAATTTGCGACCTCTCACTTGAATCTCTGATTTTTCTGTGTAAGTAGACAAAGTAACTCCGGTTTCTGTATGGTCAAAAGAAAACCTATCGTTTTCTAAACAGTATGCTTAAACTTTCGAGCTCGCTCTTATATCCTACATTCTACCAGTTCTCAAACTTTTGCATAGGTATGCAAAAGTTGAGGCAACCCAGGTGGGTTGGGAGCCCCATTATAATCCGCCACTGCGCCGCAGGTGCGTAATTTGTAACCGTGGTTTATCAAGATAACGCATTAAGAGTTCTGGAACAACAACTTTAAGCCTAAACTTATGGAAAGACACTCCTGATAATTCTAAATATTTGAAAAACTCAACAACGTAGGATGTTACGTGTTCAGTGTCCTATGTATCCATGATGTTGTCAACCAAGAGATACTCCACAACGTCACCTTCCACATGTGACATAATTTTTAACCGACTTCCAAAAGGAGGAGGTTCTCAATTCGTCGGAACCTTTTTTTTTTTTATGTATGTTCCCCGATTACTCGAAGATGGCTGGACCGATTTGGATATTTTTTTTTTTGTTTGAAAGGGTATACTTCTCAGGTGGTCCCATGATCATCAAGTCAGGATCTGATGATGGGATCCTGGAGAAATAGAGAGAACTCTTCAAATTTTATAGGCACACTTGAAGTAATTTGTGTAGTTTTTAGAAGAGTACTTTCTCAGTGTGGTTCCATTTCAATTTGGTGAAGTTCTTCATCAGATCAGCAATCCCTGTCCATTTGCTATCATGTATTGAGGAGTTCCTCAATACATGATAGCAAATGGACAGGGATTGCTGAAATCTCATGTCTGTCAATTGTTTACACCAGTTAATAACATAACATCACGCCGGTACGCTGTGAAGGGGTAAGCACATGTGAACCACTAAAAAGTGAAAAATAAAAATCTTTTTTCAAAAAAATAAACAACCGACTTCCGAAAAAAGATTTTTTTTAAATTAATGTAGGATTATTTTTGAGAAAAATAAGTATCCTACGTCCTACCCCGGAAATGCCCGGGAACTAGTCTCTCTCATTGCTAAATTACATCAATATTTATTTAGCAGTTCAGGCGTGAAATAGGCAGCATTCAGACAATCAGAGTTACTTTCCAATTTACAAGCATAATGGATTAGGCTTATTTAACTAAATTAGTTATAATCAGGGAATATAGTTTCACTCTCTAGCAGAGAAAGTGGTTCATGTTTAGTCCAGCACATGGGTCCAGGGGGCCTGGTTTTGCCTGAATGTCCCATGTCTAGGTAGCTTCACCTTGCTGGCTATCTGACAGACGACTGCCTGACAATTCAAAAGTGCCTTGCAAGGCCATCATCGATTTTTTTTAAATATCTTGTAACATAATATATACTATTGTGTCCCGTTACTTCGTTTTCCCTAAGCTATCTTTGACTTTGTTTTTTGCCTAAATCCTAATTATAAATAGCCTATAACCACAGTATAATAATTTAATGTTATAATGAATCCTTAATAATCCTTATGTATATTTCTATGTAATTTGTAGTGCTTAATAGGGTAAAAATTTCCTGAAATTAATGATTATTAATGTAATAAAGTAAGCAGTCTTACGTGTTCATAAAAATCGGCCGAAACGACGCGCTTCAAAATCTCGGTGTACACCGGTATTCAACTGTTGTGACTGCGCCGCAGTGACGTAACGACTCGGACAGTGCGAGATGCTCTCACACATAATAAACATATTTACTTACGTGTACTATGGCATGAAGTTATCGACTGTATTGTTCAGTATATGGCTGTTTGAATGAATTAATATCGAAACTCGAAATAGTTTTCATTCAATTCCAACTCTGTCAAAAATTAAATTTTTTTTTAGATTTTATTTATTTATGCTATGTAGGTATTTCTATATTTATTGCAGCGTAGCTAGCTTAACTTCCCTGCCGGGTACCGAGTAGGTGATTGTCTCACATACTCGATGCGATCGATGCCTGCACCGTACTTGCGTAACGCACGATCAATCATAATCTGAATCATTTTGCAACAGATTGCTAATACATTGCTTCATATGTTCGGGAAATGTGTCTGCTCGCCAACGTACATAACGCAATGAATATTGTTACACTGTCAAAATGAAATAGATAATGATTGATCTTGTGTTACGCAATTAGGGTGCTGATTGAAGGAAAAAAATATGGTGTTGTTTCAGTATGTCCCAGGAAGTCTTTATCGTGCGTCCCGCAATCAAAAACACATCTAAACGATCATCATCCCATATTCATCCAAACGATTTGGTGTAGAATGTACTTTTTATCTATATAAAATTTCCCTGTCGAGCAAAGAATGATGCTAATATTGGTACCCCGTCTAAGAGACATGTGTAATGCACAGCTTGATAGCTCTAAATTGAATATAAGTTGCTATGGCGCGTATTTCCAAATCCTTGTTCGTTTAGAGTTATGCTGTACCAAACATGTCAGTTTTAGCAACACACAACAGTATCTAAAGTAAGTCGTTTTTTTTTTAGATATTTCATAATTCACTGCCACTTTTGAGCATCATTAGGAATGCGTCAACATTACATGCTTAAAAATACTATGAATATAAAATCATAAAAATAACGTTTTTCTAGCTGACTGTACTATTTTTCAAAAATCTGTGAATGCAGGTCGCAATTACTCAAGAAGTAAAAGTCTCGCTAAGAACGTTTTTCGGTAACTACAACGGTTAAAGTAGCTTCCTTTACTGCCTCGTCTCAACTTCCACCCTGTATTACTCAGATAGGACAAGGAATCAGTTGAAATTCTTGTACTAAATATTAATAACTTTCTAATGATATATCATTTATTCCTATTGGAGCAGGGGTACCTTCTTCCATATATTTCGCGTCAAGACCTGTAAGTCGGTAGGTATCATATTTGTTATATATATAAGGTGGCGAAAAGCTAATGAACGAAGAGAATAAATGGAATGGTGTGCTCAGAGAGGTACACGTAAATATGGGTGAGGGAAATTAGCATGGATCAAGTAAGAAAATTAGTTCAAGGTATGAAAAATGGAAAGGCTATGGGCCCAGATGATATACCAGTAGAAGTATGGAAGTGTTTAAAAGAAGATTAATGTATGTGGCTGACTGTTGTATGAAGGAGGGATCCCACAAGAATGGTGCAATAGTTCGCTAGTGCCCATCTTCAAGTATAAAGGTGATGTACAGGACTGCAACAACTATCGAGGGATAAAGCTCATGTCACATAGTATGAAGATATGGGAGAAAGTAATAGAGAAAAGACTGCATGAGGAGAGTGAGATTACCCCAAACCAGTTTGGGTTTATGCCAGGTCGAGGAACAATGGACGCCACCTTTGCACTCCGCGAATTGTGCGAGAAGTACATACGTGCACACGAGGATTTGCACATGGTGTTCATTGATCTGGAGAAAGCGTATGATAGGGTACCTTGGAATGTGTTGTGGTGGGCTTTGAAAGAGAAAGGGTTGCCCGAGAAGTATGTAGAATTAGTTCGTACTATGTACAATCAATCTCGTACTTACATCCGGTCGGCTGCTGGCAATACCGACGAGTTCAATGTGGCTGTAGGCTTGCACCAGGGATCGGCTTTAACGGGGGTTATCCGAAATATCCATGCATTCTGACCGCGTAGGTATTGCACTTTTCTATGAAACAGTTGTTTTTTTTTGTAAAACCGTCGTAAATTTTCTGCGCTAGGGGGTCTAGAATGATATGCTGAATTCATGGTTACAGTTTGCACACTGGATAAAAACTTATCCTGTATATATTTGGAAATCGATTGTAAATTTTTCACAAAAATTTATCAAATTTTAAGAATACAAAAAAACATACTTTAAATACAAAATACACAATCTTGCTGTAAATCGCACTGATCGCACTCGCCACCACAGAGTAGGCAAATCGTTCATGGGTGCATCCGCTTTTCAACAAACATCCCACTGAAATTCGAAACTTTCCCATAGAACGAATTGAAAGCTCTATTAAAAGATTTAAAAGCGACTTTTGTAAAAAAAAATACTATAAAAGTTCTGGTATTTAGAAGACAAAAACCTTAGGATTGAGCTGCTCGCTCTGCTAAACCTTGTGATATAACCATAGAACTTGACATTTTAATAATAATGCAAAATCATGATTAAACACCACATTGATAGTGAAGAATATTATGAACAAAATTACATGAATATGTTCTTTGTAAAGTATTATTTTACTTTCATTATTGTGAATGTGAAGTGGAATTGAAGGGCTCGTGGCTAAGTAATAACAGCAGCACGGGTCCAACCATCAGGTTAAGCTACGCTTGCCGGGGTTGGTCTGTGGATGGGTTACCATATTTACATACCGAGACTTCTCCGTGCCTCGGAAAGCACGTTAAGCCATTGGTCCCGGCTGTCTTTCTTGGACCTTCGACAGTCGTTACGCGTCGTCTGAAGCCCGAAAGTCTGACAACGAGTCTTACGAAAGGGTATCGTGTTACCCAGTAACTGGGTTGTGGAGGTCAGATAGGCAGTCGCTCCATGTAAAATAAACATGTGTAATATTCAACTGCATCCGGTTAGACTGGAAGCTGACCCCAATTGATTTTACTGTGAATGTGAGGACTATGTGGGTAATTTTTTAATCTTTTAGTATTAATGGTGGTCTGACAGTTTGAGTACTTTATGCGGCCTACCCATCTGTCCTTTCTTTGGTATTGTTCCGCGAGTAGTTGATCTTCTTAAGTACTGCGTTGAGCTACACTATTACTGACAAAATAAATGCTTCCAATGACTGGTTCTTTGTTCAAAAGACCATTTCAGGCACTAATCTACATTGTGCTTATATGCTCTGACCAAGATTATGTTTGGACTTTAAAAGAAACTGATCCTTGAGTTTCTTTCGCAATTTCTTTTTTTCGGGTAATTAGGTAGGAATGATTAACTCCAACGACGTGTAAAAGCGATTCCGATATGCTATTTACAGAATAAACAATTTCATTTCATTAGCAGTGATAGCTAAATGATCCAACATTCGCGCCTCTCAGAGAGACATTTTAGTGAGCAGGACATACTCTCAGCCGCCAGGGCAATGATATTCAAGTCAATGAAAGACATACTACCCGGTAAATGGTAGCTCTAGTATAGTACCTACATCAAATCTGAGTAGTAATTCTAAAGATTAGAGCGTTCAAGCAAACAAACAAACTCTTCAGCTTTATTAAATTAGTGTAGATGTAGCATATCCTTGTATGTTTTCCGTACCAAAACTGACAGACGTCCAAAAATTGTTTGCAGAATGAGACTAAGACCATTGAGGTAATATGTACTAACGTAGTACATATTACCTCCATGACTAAGACTGGGTATAAAAAATAGTTAAATTGTAATAAGGTCTCTGAATTTGTCTTAATACTTTTTGTGTCTTAGTTCAATAAATACAGTTTATTATGATTTTAGTATTCCAGTACCCACAAATATAAAAAAAAATGTGCCTTACATATTTTTCCCAGGTTGCCTGGCCGCCCTTTGTATGTTTAGTAGTGTTACGGATTTAGGATGATGTTTATTTTGGTACCCCCTCTAATACGCATGTGTTAATATACACCGATTTCTTATAATTTTTTTTGATGATGGAAAATCATCAAATAACTTCTCCCGCTCTGAGTGGAGCAGGAGGGCGTGTCAGACTTTTACTGACTAAAATCTACCCTTGTTCCTTTGTTCCTTCAGTTACTTGTGTGGTGGGGGCTACGGTATCTCTTTCGAACAACCCGCACCCCTGGCAGGCATTGGCCTTTGCGGACCCCACCAGTTGGTGCTGACATCTCTTTGAGGTGCGCGTGCAACACAATGCACCGACCCGGGCTTGGTCCTTACCGGGCGGCGATCTACCCATTATTACGGTGGCCGGGAATCGACCTGGGTTTCCCGACCCCCAAGGCGTCTCGGGCGGCAACTAAGGCCGCGAGGGCGCATGGATTGCGCTCTCCTTCACTTGCGCCGCCTCCCTCTTCGCGAGCATTACTGCTTCGCAGAAGGAAGTGACTACCTACCCATGCACTCTCGTTCCGTACCATGGCCTGGACCAGGGCTGGTCGCGAGAGATCGCCGCCGCTGATCGCCTCCACAAGGACGCGGCGGCGGCAGTGATCCGCCCAAGCCTGGCAGACCTCCACCGTGTCCTCCGGATGATCTACGCAGTGGAAACACCCGGGCGTTTCCTCCCGCCTTATGCGAAACAACCGTGTCCGGTGAGGACCTGCGTCAGGCGATGAAGCCGTGGCGCCTCTCAATCCACTCCTCAAAGAGGGGACTTACCGCCGCAATTGTGACGTGCCCATTAATATACACCACCGTTAGATAGCAATTTCTAAACTGAATATAAGTTACTATGGCAATTCCAAATCCTTGTCCGTTCAGAGTTATACTGTACCAAACATATCAGTTTTAGCAACAAAATAAGGTTTGTTTTAGATATTTCATAATTCACTGCCACTTTTGAGCATCATTAGGAAAGCGTCGACAGCACAAGCTACCCAGTAGCCGATCATGGGTTCACTCTTCCCCCCACTGATATATTCAACTTCATCCAGTTAGATTGGAGAAGGCTAGGCAAGTGGTAAATGAAAAAAAAAAAAATTACAAAACAATCACTTACTTAACATAACGCCTTTCCTTTAATGGTTACATAGCAAACGTTGTAAAAGAGCGTGGACAAGCTGATCGATCACTACGAAATGTAGGTATGGGACAAGTTTTATGCGATATCTGACTTTTCTAGTACTCTAACCTCAGTTGGTCGTAAAGTACCTTTGAACCCAGGAAACAGCATCGATTGACAACATAAAAATGTAATGTAAGAATTACTTAACGTTGTTCTAGCTGACTGTATCATGTTGCTAAATCTGTGAATGCAGGTCGCAATTTCTCAAGAAGTTAAGCATGGTCTCCTAAGAAAGTTTGTCTGCAGCTACAACGGTTAACGTAGCCTACCTTCCTGCCTTGTCGGACAAGGAGTCAAGACAAGGGTCTTTGGAATTCTTGTACTACTATTGCTTATGGCATAAAGGTGAAAAGTGATCCACCGCTAATGTTCACGATTGTACATTAAATAAAAACTTATTAAAGCAAGTAAAACAACACACGAGTTGCGGTCTCTTAATAAGCCACAAGGTGTACCGTGTTCGCTCAAAAAACACTGTAGTTCTTGATTCCGTATTCTTAATAAGAGAGTGTCGATTAATTGTCCTTGTTTTAAAGAAAAATGGTCCAGTTTGGAAAACTGCACATAAATTATAAATACCGAAGATCTGATCATCATCCACACAACTAAGTAATAAACAGGTTTCTAAGAACACGGAATTCTCGTTTATCACTGTTTATGTTGTAGTTGACAGTTGATGGCTATCACAAACACGTGTACATTTTTTTAATATCTGAAAGACTTACAAAGAAACATAATGTGGTTATTCGACCCCAAACGATGTTTAACCTAAGATGTAACAGAATTAAACAGAATTATGATGATCGGATCAAACATCTCCACGTTTAGAGTGATGGATGGTAACCGACGGACAGGTCCAGAGTAAACAGTGTATTGTAGGATTTATCCGTCTGTATGAAATATACAGTTTTCGTGACAATAGACCAACTCCTATTATTTCCGACCGAAGTATCAACTTTGTGAGCCTTTTGAGTTTCTGACAAATTTGCCAGAAAAAATTGTCAAAACTCAATGTCGCGACCATTGCAACGTTTGTAAATTAGTAGATTTAGTGTAGGCTAAACAGCTCTATCGTAACACGTTTTACTTCTAATAATGATTCCGGATAAATAAATTATCGAAAGCTGATTAAAGATTTCTGCTGAGACTAAGCGAAAATGTCGAAGATGATGTTACATGATGAGGTACTCCGTAGAAAACATAAGATTTGAAAGTAAAAAAGAATAATAACAAAAAACAAGAGAAACTATCTTTGTCTAGGGAAGCTATTCTGAAACCGTCACGTCGATGCCGCTATTATTTTCACTCATGCATGGTTCAATGCGCTCCCCGTTGCAAACATTCACCCTGTATAAAAGGTTACTTTATACAAAATTGAATGACTGGCGACGTTTGAGGTTTTTCGGGCCTGTGGGCCTTTGAAACATTACCTCCGCCTCCCCAAAATGCAGCGCGACGTATTTATTCACGATGAACTGCCAAACATTTGGTGGAAAATCCATGCCACAGAATAACATATTGCAGTTGATCAACTGAATTCGTTTTGCTTAGGTTCGATTTTTGTTTCCTTAGTTTTAGTTACATTTTATGGTAGAACAATTTATTACTTAAAATACTCTGTGTAGGTAGGTAGGTAAGTGTCCTGTAAGGGTGTATCCAGACCTGGCGAATACGCCGCTCGCGAGCTGCTTGCGAACTTCGCACGTGCATTTCATGTTCGTACGCAGCCCCTGCGCAGCCCGCGCGCCGCTCGCGCGCAAGCTATGTGCCGTCCTCGAGCGTCGCAAGAGGTGCGCGCGTGCCGCCCGCGGTGCACCTACCTCGCCTCCATATTTACGCGAAAGAAGCTATGTGCGCACGAGCTGAGCGCGCGCTGCATGTGCGCGCGCCCCGCTTAAGCCTTGCCGGTCTTGCACTAGAGCGGCGGACCAAACGTAGGCTGTAACCGCACGCGAGCAACACGCGCGCAGTTCGCAAGAGCGGCGCATTCGACAGGTCTGTACACACGCTAAGGTACCTATTGGGCGTTTTCATATTATAAGAAGTTGACACTCACCCGATACCGATATGGCGGCAGCTATACTCATACCGATTCGATACCGATATAATTATTATCGGCCCGCTGATATTAGTCAATATCGATGACCATCGCGACTCACCAAACGACCACAGTACAGTAAGTACTGATGTCTCGAAGTCGGCAATGCGAATAAGTGTGTTCAAGTGAAAGTATGGCCGGTTCTTTCATCCCGCACTGCGTCTTCGCCGGTAGATATTGTACTGAAATCCGTGTCAATCACTGTCTGGGATGACATGGGTGACAATGTAAAAGAGAGTAGAGAATCGGCTAATGTGCTGTGTTGTTATTTAATGTAATTGTTAATGTGGTGTAATTAACTAATTTTTATTAATGAAATAAAGGCAGAAATGGACTTTCATTCAAAACTAGGTTTTGCCTAAGGCTGGTATTTCCAGAGATAGCGCGTACAAACATAAAAAGCGTGTTAAAAAAAAAACTCTTTAGCTTTATTATTAGTACAGATTGCTACGGTTTTCGACCTCAGGACGAGCTGCTTCTTACACGGACAACTATACATCAATTTTATTGTTCCCGCGTCATCAGTCCTGTTCTTTTTGTTCAATTTTTAACCGACTTCCAAAAGGTTCTCAATTCGTCAGAACCTTTTTTTTTTATGTATGTTTCCCGATTACTCGAAGATGGCTGGTCCGATTTGGATAATTTTTGTTAATTTTGTTTGAAAGGGTATACTTCCCAGGTTGTCCCATGATCATCAAGTCAGGATCTGATGATGGGATCCTGGAGAAATAGCGAGAACTCTTCAAATTTTATAGGCACTCTTGAAGCAATTTGTGTAGTTTTTGGAAGAGTACTTTCTCGGAGTGGTTCCATTTCAATTTGGTGAAGATCTTATGAAGAACTTCGGAGATAGGCAACGGAACTCCTCAATAAATGATAGCAAATGGACAGGGATTGCTGTAATCTCATGTCTGTCAATTGTTTACACCAGTTAATAACATAACATCACGCCGGTACGCTGTGAAGGGGTAAGCACATGTGAACCACTAAAAAGTGTAAAATAAAAAACTTTTTTCAAAAAAATAAACAACCGACTTCCAAAAAAACACTACAAAGTGAAAAATAACTTTAATTTCGGAAGTCGGTGACTTTGGAAATGTATTTTAACTTTTTGTCACCGCCTTCCGAAATTAAAGTTATTTTTCACTTTTTAGTGTTTTTTTGGAAGTCGTTTGTTAATATTTTTGAAAAAAGTTTTTATGTAATGTGGCTGTCGTACAACTTATACTTTAGTATATTGTGGTGTCTTACGACTTCTACGCAAACGAAATCGCGAACTATGATTCTGATTTTAAAAATCTTAGAAAAAAAATTACATTTGTATAAACTTCTTCATAAACGACGATAAAAAATCATATACGACTCGCACTTGACTCATTGATTCATCATCATCTTAGCCGATAGACGTCCACTGCTGGACATAGGCTTCCCCCAAAAAAACGGGGGTGTTTGCTATAATCGCCACGCTTGGCAGGCGGGTTAGCGATCGCAGTATGGTGGTAAAATGCATAGAGAACGCCGCTGCCCATTCTCTAGTACTTAAGTCGCTTAGTTGTCTTTTACGACACCCCCGGGAAGAAATGGGATGGTGCTATTCTTTACGTCCAGCACTACACGGAACTCTTGATTATTATTTTATCGATAACTAGCTGTGCCCGCGATTTCGTCCGCGCAGAATAGTTTTTTTACTATTATTTATATATCAATAAAAGCAAATAAAAATTCTAAAATAAAAGTAGCCTAAGTTACTCCCTATTACATCAGCTACCTGCCAGTGAAAGTTCCGTCAAAAACGGTCCAGCCATTTCAGAGATTAGTGGGAACAAACAGACAGACCGACAGACAGACAGACCGACAGACCGACAGACAGACAGACAGACAGACAGACCGACAGACAGACAGACTGACAGACTGACAAAAATTAAAAAAAAAAAATATTTTGGTATGTATACCGTATATGTATTCATATATGCATGTAGCAAAAAGCGGTTATTTTAATAGTACAAACAGACACTCCAATTTTATTTATATGTATAGATAATTTGTAATGTTTCTAACACTATTTTAAGATGACAGTTAAACGTCATCATATTGCCAAGAAATAATCACATTGTCAAAAACAATTTTATGAATTAAAACTATAATACAATTAATTACTTATAAGTTATAAGTAATTAATTATATTATAGTTATAAGTTATAACATATTTTTTCTGAGCTATCGCAATTCCATAATTTAATGTTATTATTTTATCAGATTTTCTTGAACTGGCGCAGGGTGAGCGAGTTTTTGAAAATTTTGACACAGGTCCACCCTTGATGACGTGCGGCAGGACTCGTAGTATCTCTATGTAGTCTGTGCAGGACTCTGAGCGCAAGCCGATTTAGCCTGATTTACTATTTATGAGTTTATTTTAAAAAAAAACTATTAGACTAAAAAATCAACTGTTAAATTCCCTCCTATATACGATTCCCTCATCGTACATTCAATTTCCACATTATTTTGTGCTGTTGTTAGGAAATGAGGGGGAAAATGGTATCAAGGATGTATCTATGACGTATATTTTTTACAGGGCCTAAATACACTAATTTGACCATTTAATGTTGAATCTGAAACAGGAAAATTCGGATAACCCCCTTTAACTTTTGTAATCTTTCAAGCTTTCTACCTAAAGATATCCTATTCCTTTTAAATCTACGTACATACAATGCTACCATAATCATTATTGCTGTAACCATTTGCGCATAACGCGCGTACATATTACAAAATTACGTCATAATCTCGGTATTACTTCAACGATCCACTTATCAGTTTGAGCTCCGTAACCAGGGGCAACAAATATGCTACCCAGGGCCTTTACACATTTGCCGATAAGCCGACCTACCCGAAGCAGTCTGTAAGTAAACGCAAAACCCCGTGCGACGTATATTTAGAAGTACGCGAGTATTGCTGACTCGTGTAGGTTAATAATGTGTGAAAAAAAAGACCACTACTACTAATAGGTCCATTAGTTTGGTACTTACTTACGTCTAACTAAAATCATCCTGATGTCTTATAATAAAAAAAGACTTACCCCGTTGAACATAAGGAATAACAAATCAAAGAAGCAAAACATATGGACATGCTAGAAACACAAAAAAAAAATATTTGCTTGGTTGCCAAAAAGTTGGGAATCCTAGTCTAGTCGAGTAATCTTTATCAAGCGAAAGCTCGATCGCGTATCTCCTTGCAAGATCGATCCCAGATCCGCGATTAGAGCAGTGTATTCCTACTTAACTGCTCTTATCTGGCGGATCTGCCATATACAAGCTTGATGCGCTTGAATCGGTTAAGAGTCGGGTCAAGAGGCTCATCACTTCATCAGCAACGCAATTGGTTATATCAAAGCTCCAGAGCCTTGAACATAGTTGCCGAGTTGACAACGAGGCGACTTTATCTCGCAAAAATGGCTGAAGGGATTTGGATCTATTTTATTTATTGATTTGTCCTTTATATTCAGGCAACTAAGGCCCATAAAACACAATACGTACCTATATAAGTATAAAAATGATAACTGTAAACTAATACATATTTTTTTAAACAAATTGTAAAACTACTGCACACGAAGTGACGGCGTCGTGTTACGCTGCGAGGTGTCGCGTAGCTGGCCGCGGAAACGCCGATACAGCACACCTTTCGGCCAAAACTCTTCCTTGAGGAAGGTCACCAAATGGTGAGTCGGAACGCGCTCCACGAACGTAATGTGGCACGAAGTTTGTTTTAACCTGTATTAACACAGTATACTTTTTATGCCGGTAATACGTTCCCATGGGATAATTTTCGCCTTCCACTCGGGCGAAGCTGCTGCCAAAAGTTAGTTCAATTATAAAACAATAATGGAATTTTTGTATCGGAAAAATCGCCCACGCCTTGTTAACAGAACTGTACCCGTTAGTTTGCCTAGAAGGTTAATTAATATGCCAACAAAGTTAACATTAGTGTGGAGTGAACAAAATGGATTTTTTTTATTTCATGCAAAATTTTACATTGAAAACGCAGATGTAAATAAAACAAGGCGTTTCAATTAAATCTCTAGGACAAGCTTTAAGTGCTGGGCGTGCTCTGAAAAACGTTTCCGAGACTCACAGTACACAGACTGTGGTTGTGGGTTGTTTGTGACTGTTTGGTGAGCTGAGAGTTTTAGTTCAAATAGCATAGTGTTTTTACTCACTTGCTACAATTTTCGATTTTGATTGAGAATTTATAAAGAAGGAAAAGCGATGAATAAAACTAATGAAACTCGATAGAAAATAATGAAGCACCATTTTAAAAAGTGTAAAATATGTAAACTTTGAATCTAATATCCTGGCAAGTACTATTTCCTTTTCAAATAAGTATATTTCCATCAATGCACCGCCCTTTGTCTCCTGGCGGATATGGGCGGAGATGCATCCAAGAATCGATCAAAATTCTGCTGGAAACTAGCAAAAAGCAAAAGAACAAAAATTAATCATTTTTAGAATTGATGTCTGTCTGTGTTTCTGACGGTTTGATTCACGGAAAAACAGTTTTAAATGGATTTCAACGATGCTTGGAATCAAGATAATAAAAGCTACGCTCTATACTTGTGCGCCCGTCTATCGTAATAACCCCTTATTATATGGTGCTTAGCGGTCGGGGGCGACAGCAATAGTCAGAAAAATAAAGTGCTAGTTCTTTGCGTGTAGTAGGGGAGGAGGTACTGCTCGAATTTTGCGACCAATTTCACACCGAATATTTTTAGTTTTTCGATAATCATGAATATGAGACACAGTCGCCGCACCCAAGGGAGAATCCAAAATAAGAGCATGACAAGACAGTAACATAAAAAAACCATAAAAGCTTTCCTGGTTCAGGCAGAAGACTTGGAAAAAAAACTGTTTTCCTTATCTTCAAAATTGAGGTCATGGTACCTTTAACCATTTTGTCTTCTACTACCCATAGTTCCGAATTGAGCCCTGATGTGCCAACTCAACAACTATCTTCCATGCAGCTATTTCGTGTGAGATGACTTTACCCGACTGCGTCAGAAGGAGGGTTGTTCTTGTATGAAGTTTTTAACAACTTTGACATGCTCTAACTTTGCAATAGCCTACTATTGTAGCAGCTGCGGCTCAGATTCTCTCTTATGCACTAAGGAAAAACTGTAGTTGGTATGATTTTCAGCCGGTATAAAATTACTTTTTCCAGCTAACGGCACCGCCCGTTCTAGTAGTTTTATTACTTCACATTCATTTTAAAACGCTACTCGGTCTAAAACTGTTTATGAAAACGCCTCATAAACATACCGAGTACCATAAAATACAAACTGTACATAAACATGTTATTGTTTGCAATAATTATTTGACTGCTATTAAAGAGCCACCACGCCATGATTATATTTCATGGCATAAACTCGAGAGAAACGACTGCGCGAAGACTTAGTATGTCCATTGGGACATACTAAGTCTTCGCGCAGTCGTTTCAAAAAAAATATCGCAAATTAATTTTGTCATGGGGCCTATTGAGGCCCCATGACAAAATTAATTTGCGATAGTTTCGCTGTTTCAAGCCTTATTCCATAAATGTCGTTACATCCATAAAGTCACTGCACCTGATGTCGAGTTTCGTAGAGCATGCGCGTGAATTCCAGTGACTGCAACTGGGCGCGGTCAAATATCCAGCGCATTCTCGCATAAACCCAAACACTAGCGGATTTTCTTGACAGCCACTACGTTGCGGAGTGCACCGAGCGTTTGCTCTTGGATTTGGCTGCAACTGGCCTACTGTCCAAAACATCATGAATGTCATCATCTTATTACTCTTAACACAATTTAATTGGGGTCAGCATTTTTTTTTTTGGGCAGCATTTCTTTGTAGTCCTTTAATTTACAAAAAACGGGTACCTACAAGTACGTCCACAGTCACAATGCACTTAATAATTGCTAGTTGTGACTCGAACGTTATCCTTCAAGGATGACTTGGATTGGTTCGAATTTGTGGTCGAGTCGGGAAAAAAAGCGCTGTCTAGTTTGACTGTTGCCGTCGGTGCGTGTACACTTTTCGGCTAACGACATGCCAGAACCAATGGACATAATATGGTGGTTCATCCACACAGATTTGGATTGCAGTCAAAATATAGAAACAAGCTTGTCCAGCGTTGTGCTTTCTAATCACCTAGTTGTGCAATTGTGGAGTTCCGGCCGTGCTAATGTGGATTATTAATGAAAATAATTTGCATTCAATACGATAAATTTAAAACCGCTTTTAATGGAAACTGATTTCGAATTATTCATTAAAAGGCGTTTTCAACCGCTCATCCATAACATCTACATGCATAAATATGAATAAACATATCTGGAAAAACTTTTGTGATTTTATTGTTTTTAGCCTACGTGCAAGGTAGGGACGCAATGAGCATTTATTGTTTATATGTATACGAATACGAGTCATATATATAAGAAACATATAGCCACACATTTTATTTCTTGTTTTAATGTCCCATAAAATGTGGCGGAGAACATGTCTCGCAAATAAAATAAAATTCTGCTCCATGTTTTCTCCAGAAAGTTTTTCTTTGTGTAATTTTGTATAGGTCGGTTATAGCATTTTTTCACCACCTACCTTCAGTATTGCGAATGTGAAAGGGGTCTTGCTTCGAGCAATTATTAGAAAATGTAATGCCAGCGAGATGCCTTCCTCTACAACTCTTCCCAAGTATAGCTAAGCCTTCGATAATATAGGTCGCCCGTTTACCGTTTACGCTCAGAGCTGTAGTTTGAAATTGTGTTCCTATTTTTTTTAAGGCAAAAGCCTGTGTTTCTTTGTAACCACCTGACTCAATTGAGAGTTGCCGTGGACCACTCTTTGTTAAAGGAGTCCAGCTCATCGTCATTAGTAACCATTATTTCACAAAATACCAACGAAATATCTATTGATTCAAGATAAATGCTTCTGGTGGTAAAATGGCATAGCTTACCAATTTCTTCTTTCCACCCAGGTCTAATTAGAAGCTTTTTATTAACTTAAAATTATGATGACATGAAATATGACTTGATGATAGAAAACTCTCAAGTAGGTACATAAACTTACTAAATAGCAAGTTACACGTGCTGTGGATTGGACTATCGTCATTTATTCTATTCCTGATTTGAAAGTTACTAATTCTAGATAAGCCGGAACAAAAATTAAATACAAATATTTCAGGTTGTTATAACCTGAAATATAGCACTAAATTACCGTAAAACGAAATAGATTGAAAAAGTGCACCGAATGGATTTCGATATTTCCAATTTGTTTAGCGGTTCCAGTCGCAAATTGCATCTTCGGTCACCATCATCATATCAGCCGAAAGACGTCCACTGCTGGACATAAGCCTCCCCCAAAAGGGGAATTTGCCATAATCGCCACGCTTGGCAGGCGGGTTGGCGATCGCAGTATGGTGGTCAAATGCATAGAGAACGCTGCTGCCCATTCTCTAGTAAGTCCCTTAGTCGCCTTCTATGACACCCATGGGAAGAAATGTGATGGTGCTATTCTTGTACTTCCGGCACCACACGGAACATATTCTCATCATCTTCTCATCTTCGGTCGCAATAACAATATTGAATCAATGAACATTAGCATTTTCATTAGCCGTCCCCCGACACGACAATGCCTTGATTAAATATTACCTACAACTTAAAAGGCCAATAAATGTTTTTATTTTTATTTTTTAGAGTTTTTGTTTGGGTCGGGGGGTTTTTCAATTTTTTATTTAACTTTTATTTCCCGCTTTTTAAACTTTGTCTCGCTATGTTGGAATCATCCAGAAAATATTTCAATGATCAGGAAGAACTTGATAAGTGGTTTACCCACTGAATAAAGAACAATCTGCTGCAACAGATGCTTCACAGATTCGCTTGGATTCTGATTTAGACATAATAAAACTGGTAAGCGGAAGAAAAATATTGATGCAATTTCCTCTTTTTTTACGAACGAAGACCAAAGGATGACTGAAGTATTCTAATAACGTTCTATACTTAGAATTCATAGAAAGTAATCGTGAGAGGTACCTCCAATAGCACTATTACTAGTTCCGTGAAAAAATTACCCGCACAACACCTTGATTGACCACGTGTATCATATTTACCACGAATAACTCATGAAGTCATGACGCTAATATAAAAGTGACCCAGTTTTATCCAGCCATATTTATGTGCGATATGAATGGAGCTTACTCGTATGTTAAAGGACAACTTTTCTTACCGCTCCTACGGTAAATGTCATCCGCATCTCGCGAATGTTCTACTTATTAAAGGATCGATTAAATTGTCATGTTTACGTGATGGATAGAAAATTGGAAAGCAGTTTCATTAAAGTAGAAGGAAGGAATATAATCAGCTTTATATATCACGAAGTTTTAGAATTGACCTTCAAATTCTAATAGTACCCACTCATTCAGATATATAATATTAAAGACCTGTGCAGACCCGGGACTATTCGCGGGGTACTTTTTTGTCCACCAAAATAGATCCCGTAGAAACTGTAACGAATAACGGACACGAAGGACTAAAAGTAACCCCCCCCACGCCCCCGATTATGCTTGGAAAAGGTTCGGGAATTTCGTCCTCAGCGGACAAGGCTCGTCTGCGCAGACCTTAAACAGTATTTTGCGCTACAGTTTTTAACCGACTTCCAAAAGGAGGAGGTTCTCAATTCGTCGGAACCGTTTTTTTTAAAATTTATTTTTCTTTTTTTTATATAATTAGGTATGTATGCGGACTGTGCGACACAGGAAACTATTGATAAGTGGGGCTTGATAGAGAGTAGGCCACAATAGAGAGAAATCCCGACAGGTAATGCATTCTTTCATAGAAGTTGTTGGAAACAGATATAATAGAAACATAATTGCAACTTCACTGTACACCACTTGATAATAACTTCCATTAAAAAATATATTTTTGGTGTAGATAGGATCATATTTTAATATTCGCTTTCTCATCTATGTTTATAATATTTAGTAAATTAGGTAGGAAAGTATAATTAAAATTGTGTATTTCTTCGGAAACTACGTGATTAACCCACCCCTCTGCACTTCCTGGCGAATAAAAAAGGAAAAAAAATCTATGCAACAGCACTTTTGTCCATCGCGTTTTTTCAATATATTAATTAAGCATTTTCTCAGGTAGGTGGAGTTAGCGTGTCTATGCCGCATTTAACCTTCGTTGTAATTTCCGTGATTAATGTAACCCCATTTGGATTGGACTCTGCATTTATAAATGCTTTGTTATGTAATACGAAATCCGTTTCGCTGTGTTAACTAAGTTTTATAGCAGTTGAAGATATCGTTGACATCCAATGGGAATACTTACTGCCTGACGATTTTATTGAGTGCCATACGTCATTCAGAAGTAAAAGTCGACTTGGAAATTTTATAATCAAATAAGCCATAAAACATCTCCAGTTTAGTCACAGACCAGTCCTAAACAAAGAAGCTTCTTTGAAAACTTATGTATAATCGTCTGTTCATCTTAAACTTCAATCTCGGTATTTGTTTATTGGACATCGAACACTGTATCATGAATATGTACCCCTTGCCACAATTAGTTTTGATTGTCGTGTGACCTCGGTTAGTTACAGTCCTCCCCCATCGCCTCGTGTCGTATTATAACGATACGTGTCTGTGTGTGTGTGTGCTAAGATTGTGTATTGTATTGTGGTCGACAATAGCTCCTCCAGACGCGCTGATTGTTTCAGTGTGCTTGTTCTTGTTGATGGGGCCTGTTACTGCAAATTGTCGCGAATTGATCATGATTGTTTTCAAGTGCATAATGTAGAAACTCGTAACTGGAAGGGCTAAGTCCAAACATCCAACTAAGTAATGAAACTTTTTTTTTTTTATAGGGAGCTTTCCAAACCAGCTCTTTTTAAAATTTTCGTTTCTCGAATTAATAAGATCAATTAAACGTAGTAGTAGGGTACGTTTCCGTGGGATGTGGGATAATTTCCGACCACCACGCGGGAAAAGCTGCGGGAAAACACTCAACATCCCCTATAGGGGATGTTGGTGTTCTATTAAAATAGAACGCCATTTTTATTTGACGTTTTGTATAACTTATAACCCGCGGAACGACGTGACGTTTCCAACGATACCTCATTTGTAAAAATGTGACAAGTCGTTTAGGAATTATGTGACTACCTACGGTTTGAGACGGTATGAGAGAACAGATGAACATATACTATACATACATAGTCTGTTAAAAGTAAAACCATAACCCTCCTCTGGCTTGCCCGTAGTCGGGTAAAAGAATTATAGCGGAAACTCTTCTGGGGCCTTACTTCAACCCAGTTTACCTAGAGTGGTGCATAATAGTAAACGTTAACATTACTCTCTAGCTAGACGAAATACAATTTTTCAGTTTCTTCGTCTCTGAAAGCGGCTGCAAAATAACTAAGTAGGTAACGCAATTAACTGTATTACATTACGTCTTTCTTTATTAGAAGTTCACAAATTCTTCAACAATTTCAGTTTTTGTAAAGCATGGCCGACCACCTAGGTTACACTGTCACGTGCACCGAGGCTGCTGCGGATTTGCTTTGTGCATCTAAAATTAAACAGTTTTAACTCATGCACCTTCTATTTCCGTATCCACTGTTATAATAATCATGTCTTTATTTGCCAATGTCTTAGACACAGTAGGAGTCTGAAAAAAAATGTACTGCTTTATAAAAGTACTACACGAACTTAAAGGCCTTTAGATGCAAAAGCGATCGATACACAGACAACCAACCACAATACAAGTCTTATTAATTGAGATATCATATCTCGGTTAATAAGTATTGTTATAATATTATAATTAAATCAAAGAATTAAATAACGAATTACACCATAGAGGAAGGATTTGGGTGAAGCCTTTGCTCAGCAGTGGGACAGTGTAGGCTTATTTAAAAATTAAAAATAAAACTATATAAAATCTTTAATGTAACAGCACTATTCTTACTTATTCTCATGTGATTTTTGGTCACAGCACCGAATTACAAAAGTTACGAGATATATGCCTTATCAAACAGATTACCAAATAGTGGCAAAAAAAAGTATAATGGGAAAGAGCTGTCTTCATCATCATCATCATCATCATTATTTCAGCAGAAAAACGTCCACGGCTGGACTTAGGCCTCCCCAAGCTCCGCCACTTCGACCGGTTCTGTGCTTCCCGCATCCAGCGAATTCCCGCGGATTCCACAAGGTCATCGGTCCACCTTGTGGGAGGCCTTTCAACTCTGCGCCTTTCCTAAACTTTAAAATTGTATTTTGTGCACATCAGGGATCGCAGTCTGGTGTTATGGAAATTGGTCGAATATTCGAATATCGCAATTTTGCCATTCGAATATTCGAAAAAAAATGTGATTCGAATAATTCGAATATTCAAATGCAAGCCTTAGCTGCGAGGTATTGACTGAAAGAAATCCCTGTTTCATTGCTAAGCGCAGATCACACATAAAATTGGAGCAACTATAAACAAAATTAAAGTGTTTGTCAGTGGACATACGCTCCAATTTTATTTATGTGTATGACTATGGATTACCGCATCACGAAAACTGTTGAGAGCAACCTACACATTGGCTCGTAGTATCGGTTATCATCGTAATCCACGATCGATAAAATTGCCGGGTGAAATTATTACGGGGAAATGTCAATGCCTCTGAATGTGATAAAATTTATTGTAAGTAGTTCATCGTAGACGTATACCGTTTTATTTTATTTTGAACCAATTAAAATCACGAATAGTTTCAAGAATTATCGGTAATCAAACGACACATTAAAGAAAGTTAAGTCTTTCGGTCATCATTACCAAAGAATTACGACGTTCGGTAATAAAGCAGGTACCTGTGAACTGTAGTACCTGTAACTAATTCCTTAGTAATTGGGACACTAGAGAAAGATAAATGTTTGTCGGGTATAACACGTGCGTGCGCAATAAATGAAGACAGTCTTAAGAAGTGACGAGTCGAAATAATTATTTTAAGGCTTGAGCGAGCACTAAAAATAAATCGCCAGTGTGATGTCATGAAAAGTGTTACGTACCTATCCAACACGCATCCGAGTATGACATCAGTTCTCCTCGCCACGATCATCTGTTCGCCCGTTGAATTATTATCACAGTTCCCACCATTTGTGAATCACTGTTTTTTTTCTCGGGCTCCGATTAAATGATTTTACAGAATGTAGGTTGGCTAACCCATTATCGTAGTTGATACCTAATTAGCGGTAGGATCCGGCCGTTCTTCTCAGATAAAAACAACAAAACGGTAAACGACAAACGAAATGGACAAGTTTCTGCTACACTTGCTAATTATGTCTGGTATAAAGTCGTGTAACCTAGGTATTGCTTTTGGCTACAATTATTTTGGCTTGGATTACTGTTTTTGATCAAGGGAAGATTAAAAACGGTGTGCACTTAGAAGCTGGAAGTTTTTTATTTATTTTGTAGTTAGTACCTGCAACATCGTTCTTCAACATTTTAATGGCCCTATTTAAATGCTAGTCGTAGCTTCCCGGTGATGTAGTCACCTTATTCGTAGCGCTACATTATTCATAGACGGCATCGCCTTGATACTGTACTTCGCAAGTTGTTTATTTTTGCTAATCAAACTATTACTATATCTTTACCTAATTTTAGCTACTACTCAAAATATTTTTGTTCCAACAACGCCCACACAACCAGCGGATGGCCCGTCAATGTTGTCCTCAACATGGCATTGTTTTCGTTCGGGTGTTACGTCGCGGCATGCGTCACTCGCTGCTCTAGCTATCTACGTGCATGTAATTTTGCGACACTAAATGGCCCTGCACTCGGCTGCAGCTAGTCCGGCACTTCGTTCGCGGCATGCGGGCTCTGCTAGTGACGTTTGAAGGTTAACTGTTCTAGTTAACTGGCGTTCATGCATACAGGCGACCCACGATAATCGGGATAATCATAGTCACAAAGATGCTGGTGTGTGTCTAGCCTGGACTTGGGCCAGCCCACTCAGACACTCAGAACTACTGTGACTCGTTCATGACGCCGCATATTTTTAACGAAACAAACACCGCAGACACACTCTCGAGTGCCAAATGTAAAGTTCACTAACATAGATTTGGCAAGAGCAGCTATTTACGCGAGTGTCTATGCTTCTAGCGAATAATCGCGGATCACGTAGACATTAATTCTTGTGATCGGCGTAGGAAGCAGGAGGATAAAGTGAGATGATCACCTGCATCACTTGACGGAATATTTCATAAATTGCCTCTGTTCATGATGTAGACAACAACAGCAAAGCTAAGTACCGCAATGCTGTTTTTATGAATTTGTCGTTGTTATTACCAAATTCGGGCACGATACATCTATTAATTACATGCTACATAGGTAATATGTTAAAATACTACCGGTTATGTTTTCAATAATGATTATAAAATGAATCTGTTGTGGTTACCAACAATACAAAGTTACAAATTGTGATCCCTGCGGAGACGCGGATTATAGTAGCGGAGTATACTTTCTCAGGAAAGGTCAGTCTTTTTATAATCCGATTAATAAAAATCCTTGGTCTCGAACCGTTGTCTTGCTTTCATAAAAAAAGGATGAAATTAATTTATTAACTCCATGATCCTAGCCAACAAGTAGCGCACGTAACTGTGCCAGATAACTCTTTTTGTTTCGAGTGTCGCATGCTAATTAAATGTTACTTTATCGTTCATACATAGTTCCTGCTTTCTATTGTCTTTGGCATTTCGAACGATTTACCTTTTGGTAGTAATGTATCCGGTTATTAACGACTTGCCTTCCTAATCTTCTGTCTGTAGAATAACAAAATTGCATAAGGCACAACAGTGATGCTTCGGTACTATTCTACAACATCGTAAAAGAAATGTCGGTTTTTACGATATTACATACTATATGGATCTGTTCTCATAAAAATGGTGGCAATATTATTCGGTGGACGCTTGGAGGTAGAACGAGGTTGTGAGCCTATGTCTCCGGAACTATCGAACATAAACTATTATGAGCACCCTGACGAAATTATACGTATATGTTATGCATGCTCGAGGCAGTTTCTGGCATTGTCTTTTATGAACCACGAGCAACATTTCATCTAAAGTAAAGTAAATCACTCCATGACAATTGATTCATCTTGTGACCTAATGTAGTGGACATATTTTTACTAACAATGACAGTCTCGGAAGTGGCAAGCAGCAATACCAATTGGCATTACCCGTGATGTTTTGTTGGCAGACGTGCTCGCCAGTAAGTACGTCTCTCCGTTCAATATCTGATAGATTGAATTAACGACATTTACCTTTTAATGAGAGATTAATGTTTGCTCTAGGCGCATTTAATTAATTGCAACTTTTGTTCCAATAACCTTCGAATCGACATCGTAAACTTTGAATATACTTAAGTCACGATTTTTCAATTTAAAAGAAGTTGCATCAAATAAAAAAGTGCCATGCGTCTTCTCATTAAAAAGCTCGGAATTTTTATGCAGAATTCCAATAAGCTTAAGACTTATCTTAAGGCTTATTAATTGAAATGTCCGTTGCTGCTTCTTGACAATTTTTGTAGATAATAATTTCTTTTACTTGTAGCTATATAACTCACTAATCATAAATGTGTCGGAATTAGAAAAAAAATACGATTACCTCTGACATTCGTTTTTTTTTTATTTATCTGTTAGCAGCGACAGCTGCATGTACGTTTTCATTGCTTTCCTGTTATTACTAAACGTCTTTTGTTCTATAACGGTCACCTTTCAAATGCCTCTAATTTATGACGGCACCGAATCCCTTGTTTTTTTTTTATTTTTAAATTCTTCTTAGTTCCGCGGAGGTTATTTCTGGTAACAAAAAACATACCTATTATAAATATCTGAAGTTTCGTCCGTATTTTCCTAGCATTTCCGGGAAAAATAAAAAAAAATCTTATCTATCGACAATATCTCTGTGTAAAAGTATTGATTTCAGTTCTAATTGTTACCAAAGGTGCAATAATAGGAGACCTAAGTAAGAACGACCTAACGAAGAGACTTAATTACTGCATGGCCATTAATCTACACATTGATCAAAAATCTTCTAGCACCATGATAATTCAAATATGTAACTGCACACTTATTTAGATAATACAGATAATAAGTGTTATGTATTAATTTTATTACATTTACACATTGATCAAAAATCTTCTAGCACCATGATAATTCAAATATGTAACTGCACACTTATTTAGATAATACAGATAATAAGTGTTATGTATTAATTTGATTACATTCGATTGTGATTTATGTACGCTTGTACATTTAGTGTTGTACGCTGAAATTTTTGACTGGATTACATCGCTTTAGGTGTTTTTCATAAAATCAATGTATTGACGTTTATTTTTATAGCAGGGCGTAACATACATTACCCCTTTGTGTTGGTAGGTATTGCACACATAGGTCTAGGGATAGAAAAAGGTTTTTGCAAATATGTCGAAACGTAGGTACTTAGTTAGATATCTCAGTAGACACCTAAATAGTTTCAGTATTCGTTCAGAAGTAGCATCTAGAAATTTTACTCTATATTTCCATTTGATGCTGTACGAAGAGGTCCAATGTCTTAAGGACGAATTTCACCAATGAAACAGCACGTTTTAGACCGAATTCAAGAGCTGTCAGTATGAATATTCCTCAACAGTGATGACACGGACAGCTTTTGACGGCGGTTTCAATGCGTTGATCGCGTTCAGTATCACTGGTGAAATTCGTTCTGAAATAAGGAACACGTTTTGCAAAGCGATAAAATAATTTAATCGTAAGTATTTATTGAATGCGGGTGCAACCCTTTCAATTAGCATGCGAGGCTGAACTTACGTACTGTAATAAGGTTGAGAACCTTACCTCCTGGGAGTCACCTAGTGCGCTAATCTAATTCCATACTACACGATCTAAATATATTCACTGCATCCACTGTAGCTAATAAAATAGATTACCAATGTTCCTGTTTCATTTATATTGACGTTTCTAACATGTTTAGTTTACACATACAAACACAGTGGATATTAATCCACTGTGTTTGTATGTGTAAACTCTGTATTTTACAGGCTTGAATTTTAAAAAGTATTTCTTAAAAGTACTCCTCTATGTATTTATAAAATTAAAAGCGCGACGTGGATCTGTATAGTGAACTACAGAGTTCACAATTGATTAAAATTGGTGTAAATAAAGAGTTATTTACAGCTATATGAATAAACTGTTCCATCTTTCATACAGCATGTATTTTTTGCGAGTCTTGTCGTAAATGTGTATGCAGTCGTATATTATTTCCAGATGATTTGTATTGAATTTGCGAGCAGCAATAATTCTAGTCATTCTAGTTTCATTACAAATCGAGATTGGAAGACATGATGAATGATGCAAGACGAATTAATGTGCGTAATGAATGAGTAGATCACGGGAGTTTGCTTTTGTAACATACGTTCGTATAAATAATGTTAGTATGTTGCTATTGTTTGTTCCACGGGGAAGTCGGCATCGATTTATTTACAGGTTTGTACAATACAGGTACAAATTGCTAGTTTCAGTACGCTGTAATCTTTACAGGTGTACACAACACAGTACCTACAATGCAATTTTATGATTAGGTAAACCTGCACCACGGAACATGAAAGCCGTAATATTATGAATTCACTGAAATTATATACGCTTTATTGAAGCTAGGCCGGTGCCCCAAATCTGCCGATAGAGAAGCATGCCGTTGCTGCGAAACAATTCAAATTGCGGGCGGAAAGCTTAACTTAATAAGTTAATCTTATTAGGTCGATTGTATAGGTTCCTTACAACGTAGCATATTAACACACAACAAAAAAATTGTATCTGTCCTGATAGCCGAATGTTTACTTGCTAAAGAATTTTAAAAGTTGTGTACGTACGTGTAGGATCCTGTTTTCGCCAGAAAATGCAGCTTGCAAAAATTTCGATTACGTTTTTAACCGAAAATAAAAGTAAAATTTTGGTCGTTCTCTAGCTCTACCTACTAGAAATACACAGCAACGTGTCTTTGAAAAAAATACTGATTGCTTTAATTGTTTTCATCCATCGTTTGTGCACCTGTGCTTACACAAACAATTCACACCATTGGTTACTGTGTTCCATTAGAAGCAGAAACAGTAAGTCCAAGTTCGCACGGACGTAAAAATATCGCGGCGGGTTTTTTTGCGCACTGGTAAGCGCCGAGAGTTGAATATCAAATAATAACGTGTTTTACGACGAACCGGCATCCCGGTTCGTCGGAGGTTTTGAACCGAGCTATGAAGCTCGGTTCAAAACCTAGAGTTAAAAATTCAGTGCGCGATAAAATCCCGCCGCGATATTTTTACGTCTGTGTGAACGTGGTCTGAACATGAGCCCCTGCTTGGAAAAGCATTATACTCAGTTAACGATTAATTTGTGACATGCCTTAATATTTAATGGAATCGAAACTTGTAGCTCATTTTAATTTTGTTTAAAAACCGTCGACGATTTAACATCTCGCAGGTATGTGACCTACGAGGTGCATTCAACAAGTACCTAGCCTCATCGCCAGAGGGCGCTGTAGTTTCAAAAGAGTTTTACCACAGTGTAGCACATTCTTTTTTAATTCTTTTTTCAAATTTTCGTTCCAATCCCTTCATTTGTTTTAATTTGACAACTTATGGAAGCGAACGTGTCGATCGGTTTTACAAAAATGGAAAAAGAGCAATATCGTTCGGTGATTCGATTCCTATTTTTGGAAGGGAAAACGCGCATCGAAATCAAAGAGCGCTTGGATGCTGTGTACGGTGACTCTTCTCCATCGATGGCCACCGTCAAGAATTGGTTCAACGAGTTTGCACGTGGCCGTACGTCGGTTTTTGATGAACCACGTCCAGGTGCACCGAAAACAGCTGCTACGGAGGAAAACATTAAAAAAATCCATGATCTCGTATTGGCAGATCGCCGATTGAAGGTTCGGGAGCTAGCTGAGACTGTAGGCATTTCAGAAGGAACAGTGCATCATATTCTTCACGAGGAACTCGGCATGAGAAAGCTGTCGGCGCGATGGGTGCCGCGTTTACTCACACCAGAAAACAAGCGCAACCGTGAGACCACATCGGAGACGTGTTTGGCGCTGTTTAAGCGGAATCCAGCGGAGTTTTGCGTCGTTTTGTGACCGTCGATGAAACCTGGATCCACTGGTACACACCAGAGACCAAGGAGCAATCAAAACAATGGATCCAGACCGGGGAACGTGCTCCAAAGAAGGCGAAAACTGTAAAATCGGCCGGAAAAGTTATGGCCACCGTTTTCTGGGATTCACAAGGTGTGATCTACGTAGATTACCTCGAGAAGGGTAAAACAATTACAGGGCTTTACTATGCCGATTTATTGGGCCGATTCGACGCCGAATTAAAGAAAAAACGACCCCATCTGGCGAAGAAAAAAGTGCTGTTTCACCACGACAACGCACCGGTTCACACGTCTGCCGTTGCCATGGCCAAATTGGTCGAATTACGCTACGAATTGCTGCCCCATCCACCGTATTCTCCAGATTTGGCCCCTTGTGACTTCTTTCTGTTTCCTAATCTGAAAAAATCACTCGCCGGGAATAGATATGGATCGAATGAGGAGGTCATCGCCGCCACGGAGGCCTATTTTGCAGAGTTTGACAAAAACTATTTTTCGGACGGATTAAAAAAGTTGGAGCATCGCTGGGCTAAGTGTATCGAACTAAAAGGAGACTATGTTGAAAAATAAATTCCCACTTTTCCAAAATTTTCGTTTACTTTTTGTAGGCTAAGTATTTATTGAATGACCCTCGTATATTCACAAAATAATTGAATTTGAACTGTGTTCCTAACTGGTATGTACAGAAGTTCCCAGATGGAGTTAAAAATATATTTTGTTGTTTTTTCAACAATCACAACTCGACGAGTTGCGATTGTTGGGAACTAGCTAACAAGGTGGATTTCAAATGTAGCTAGAGTAAGATAATAATTAGAACTTTACTTCAGACTAGTTGTTTTCGTATTCGTGTATTTTGCATATTAATCATGTTTTAATTTAATGCAAACATCCACAAAGGAAAGTAGTCTGTGCTGTGCCTACAGGCCGATAAATTTCGTTTCCAGATTTCGGATATTTCGTTTGCGGCCGAACAATAGTGTACTGTTTTCAGCTGTTATGACGCCGAAAAGTAATACGTTCCATCAAATCGATACTTAAAAATCTCTTATTTATAGTAAATCTATACTCACAATAATTGTAAAATCACAATAACTGAAAAATGCATTAATAATTGCTTTTTCTCATAATATGTTTTTGACAAAACTCACTAAAAGGTATATATTTCATATAAGTTGAGACGGTTAAAATAAAAATTGTCGCGCGTCGATGTCTCTGCCACCCTGAATACTTTATGGTACTCCGGAAAATACATAACAAAAATATAAATTTAACATTACATAACATAATAATAAGCGGCCTTATCGCTATCTGCGTTTTTTTCCTGGCAGCCTTGGAATGGAATGCTGACGAAAATGGTTTTACCTAGGCGTGAAAATGTAACAGAGTTACTTTCTATCTATCTGTACAGATAAATAAAAGTGCAGTGTCTATTTGTAATATTAAAATAACCGCTTTTTATTAAATGCATATGGATGTATACACGGTACATATGCCAAAATATTTTTTTTTTACAATTTTCGTCTGTATGTCGGTTTGTTCCGGCTAATCTCTGAAACGGCTGGACCGATTTTGACGGGACTTTCACTGGCAGATAGCTGATGTAATAAAAAGTAACTTCGGCTACTTTTATTAAAGAAATGTTATTTATTTGTGTGAATTGTTATTTTTCTATTATTTACTTATTTATATATACACCGTGACATTTTAGTCGTCTTACAACGGCAGCCCACTTCATGTACTCAATGACCGCTATCTACTACCATTCATAAAAAATAAAAAAAATAACATTTGCATAATCAAAAATATGAATATATCACTAAGACGCATGACGTAGTTTGAAACAGCCTGTTATGGAGATGGAATTAATGATGGAATCTAATGGTAGGCAGGGATGGAATCTAATGGGAGTGTTTCATAATTCTAAATCATTCATTATTTTTCTTTGTATCTATTATCTTAATTAATGGTAACAATGTTTTAATCGCGCCTAGAGGTATGTTACGACGGATACGTTGAATGGACCATCTTTGTAAGACGACTAAAATGTCACGGTGTATATATGTATATATATACATATACTAGCTGACCCAGCAAACGTTGTTTTGCCTTATAAATTATTTAGGGGTGGACTACCCCTAACATTTAGGGGGATGAAAAATAGATGTTGGCCGATTCTCATAGATACCGGATAAGCACAAAAAATTTCATCAAAATCGGTCAAGCCGTTTCGGAGGAGTATGGCAACGAAAACTGTGACACGAGAATTTTATATATTAGATTTATACAAGTAAATAATAGAAAAATAACAATTCAGCGCGGACGAAGTCGCGGACATAGCTAGTCTAGTATAAATTATAAATAGTAGACCGGAAATAAAAACCACCAAGCTACATCTGCTTGATCTTGTTTATTAACACGCTTTGATTAGATTCACCTGTGTGTTTGTTTGTAACTGACTTCTTTTTTGGATTTGATTTTGACCCACTTCAAACGGTCAGATTTCATTTAAACTTTTTAGACTTATCGAGGATCGATGACAAAAAAAATCAATCAATAAAAAGTCACGCTTTTGTAGTTAGCAGAACTAAAAAATATAAAATAAATAATTGTTTAAGAAACACGTAGAAAATAATTTAATTCTATTAAAAAGGGTGCTTCATATTAATTGATTATAAAACTATTTTTTTTCCTATCGGGTAGTTCGTTTCGCTGTTTTATTTCACCAGAGGGTCTGTGCAGTATAGCTGAGATTTCGATCTTTACACGGTTAAGGTAGGAAGAGAAGTGGTATGTATGTGTTTCAACGTGGTTTCAACATTTCTCCAATTGCAACAAATTACCTACGATTATACTATGGGAATAGCAGCCAATTCTGGCACTATTTATTGTGTAAAATAAAATAATTCAGGTCAAACTTTTCTCAATAAAACTTAAAAAAAAAAAACAACCGGCTTCCAAAAAAAACACTAAATTGTGAAAAATAACTTTAATTTCGGAAGGCGGTGACTTTGGATATTATGTATTTTAATTTTTCGTCACCGCGTTCCGAAATTAAAGTTATTTTTCACATTTTAGTGTTTTTTTTGGAAGTTGGTTGTTTTTTTTTTTCACTTTTTAGTGGGTCACATGTGCTTACCCCTTCACAACGTCCCGGCGTGATGTTATGTTATGAACTGATGTAAATAATGGTCCATTTGCTATCATTTATTGAGGAGTTCCGTTGCCTATCTCCGAAGTTCTTCATCACATCTTCACCGAAATGAAATGGGACCACTCCGAGAAAGTACTATAAAATTTTAAGAGTTCTCTCTATTTCTCCAGGATCCCATTATCAGATCCTGACTTGAAGATCATGGGACCACCTGGGAAGTATACCCTTTCAAACAAAAAAAAATCCAAATCGGTCCAGCCATCTTCGAGTAATCGGGGAACATACATATAAAAAGGTTCCGACGAATTGAGAACCTCCTCCTTTTGGAAGTCGGTTAAAAAAGTGCAGATTATTTTTCATTCTTCCGTGATTAGGCTTTTTTTATAACATCAATCGAGTGTACTAACAGAAACTCAGTTTTTAGGGTTCCGTACCCGAAGGGTAACCGAAAAAACGTGACTCTATTACTAAGCCACCGTTATCCGTCCGTTTGCTGTCGACAGGCTGTATCTCATGATCCGTAATAGGTATAAGTACAGTTGAAATTTTCACAGTATTTGTATTTCTGTTGCCGCTATAACAACAAACAATAAAAATTAATAAAGGGGTCTCCAATTCTCCATACAGGAAACGTATTTAACGGCGTTTTTTTCCTTGTGGTACGGAACCCTTTCGTGTGCGAGTCCGAATTGCACTGTGCTGGTTTAAAAAAATATCAATACAGTTTTCTAAGAGAAACTCAGTTTATTTTTTTTATTAAATATCGTTTCTTTCGTTTCAGTGGGTACGATATAGTTGTGATTTTGGCTCTGTGTTGAGAAAATTGCGACAAACACATCTTGTTGCCAGCGTTTCATCTTACTTAATTCGATCTTACAGAGGTATATCTACCTACCTTGTTACTTGTCTATTACCGTCTCAAGATAATGTATCTAACTTTGGGGTCTGCTATGTTACTAAATTCACCTGATTTTGCGAACTTCTGGTAGTCTGTTAATCGTTTATAAGTTCCTGTTACAACCTAAATTCGATGAATGAACCGAACTCTGAGCCAAGTTTAAATTGTGATCGATTAAGCTGAAACTTCTGATAAATTAGAGCGAAAATAGCCCAGTGGTAGGCGTCTGGCTAGCGAAGCGGAAGATCTTGACTTTGATTATAAGCCTCATGTATCCCACCCATTGCCTCGTAGAAAAGAGCAACATAGTTCTGGTGGAACCACCTCGCTTGTTAGCATAAATAGTACGACTAGCAGTGTGTACGTACCTAAGGTGCATTGAGGGTAGGTACCCTCAGTGCGCCTTGTTACATACACTGCAAGTCCTATTTTTCTTAAATTAATATTTTTTTAAATTAATTAGCTGTTCCATACATTTTGACCGCGTAGGTATTGCACTTTTCTATGAAACAGCTGATTTTGTTTTGTATAAACGACGAAAATTTTCTGCTGCTGGGGGTCTTGAATAATATGCTGAATTCATGGCTACAGTTTGCGCATATATATTATTTTTTTGTATAAAAAACGTTGCCCCACACTAGGAATTTCTTCTGTATTGTGGGTGCTTTTGCAAACATTTAAAGTGTTGAGCACTTCGCTACCTTCTGAATAGACGCGAACAACGCGACGCTGCACCGCACAAGCCGGGCGAGCTTTTTATGTGTGTTACATAGTTATCATATGTAGCAGTACAGTAAAAAACGCTCTAGATACATGTTGACAGGAAACTTAAATCCTCAGTAAACGTCGCGTCTCTTCATCGGGAAAAGGAAGTAGGTCTACAAAGATTTACGTACTTGGTTCATTTCAACATGCTGATCTCGACTCGTTTGAAAAGCCAAGAGGCTCTTTTCCCCAAAGAGCTTCCTTTCTGGAGAGATATTCGATTTAGTCTCTTGCCGAATCATAAAACAACTTATTGACAAAAATACTGTTTACCTACCAATCAAGAGACAAAACATAAGATAGAGGTTGACACCATCAATTCAAAGGCAATTTGTGATTAGAAAAAATGTTAATGTATTTAATAAAACATTCCCCAATTCTGATCAGCCTATAACGTTCCCACTGCTGGGACACAGGCCTCCTCTCTGCGAGAGAGAGTGGGCCGTAATCAACCACGAGGGCCCAGTGCGGGTTGGTAGATGTCACATGTCTTCGATTTTTTTGTTTCCAGGACATGCCGGTTTCCTCACGATGGTTTTCTTCACCGTTTTGAGAGCAGTAGTGATGAAATGATTTACACAAAGTAATGCGCCTGGCTGGGTTCGATTGCACGGCTAACTCGTATGTCGCGGCCGTTACCGCTGGGCCACCACTGCTCTTACTTATCATTATTGCATAATTCATTAATAGTTTACCGTAAACCCAAGAAAAATATCTCAGATTGGTCCCTAATTAATCGTGTACGTTACCTAATCTATCCTCCAACTATGATATCACTGGATCAAGTTTTATATATTGAAGGAAGGAAGGTTTCAAAATTTAAAGTTCGTTTCATCGTGCATAAGCATGACCTGCATAATGTCTGGCTATCTGGCCCTCTGTCCTTCGTCACCCTTCGGAAAACGATGTAAAAGAGATGCAGAGAATGGAAGGTTGTATTAATTCCGAAGAATTTGCATTTTTTCCGTGCCTACGACATCATGTGACGTAATCCTGTGTTGCAGTGGTTCACTGCATAGTTTGTAGGAATTGTTGGCATTGAGTTGAATTCTCCCATTAACTACGAAGTTGGGACGGAACTTAAAAATCGCAGTTATACATTTCGGTTTTGGCTATTTCCGATCGGTGCATTATAATTGGTGTATGTACTTACTTGTTTCAGGTACCTAAGTATTTACCCACCATTTTTCGATAAATTCTTTTAGAACCAGCATAAAACTTGATTTATAATCCTTCCATTTTCTTAGGACTACCTAATTACTATTAGCTACTTACTAATTCTTAGGTAGGTATCTAAGTACGTAACCCACCCTCTAGCATGGATAACTGCCACTATACTTATGATACTTCCACACAACTTTTTCACTCTTTAATCTATTTTGCTCAAAGTATGTAGTTTCAAACGCTTAATTATTTCAAAAATCAACGCAAGAATACTAAGTAGGTTTTAATATGCAAGCTTACTCATCATATTGCTATGTGATGTTATTATTTTGAGATATATTTATACAATTACCTATGATCTCGTTATCTGTGAATAACAGTCATCCTAACAGTAATAGTCTTAATAATAGTTGCATACGTAAAACAATGGTTGTAGTTTGTGTATTTAATAAATTTGGTGAAAAGTGGAAATGGCGCGGGCTACGCGCCAGCTAATCGATACATTATACTTTTATTTTGTTACAAACGCAAGGTCGCCGGTCGGTTGGAAGTTGGGACCGCATTCAAACTCAATGCCTAGTATTAGGGGAATAAATTATTGCGACCGTAGTGATTACGCAGTCTTAACCTGGACAACAAATTTTAGTGGCCATGTTTTGTTGTTCTGTTAATTTATTAAGATAAATAAACAAATACAAATGTTGTAATGTATGTCAACGAATCATAATATCAACTATGAATCTTAACATGAAAAATTTTTATTTAAAAGTTGACTATTGCACCCTCTAGGGGCGGATGAGCGAGCCACAACGTCCTTAGTTTGTGAAACTTACACTAGTTTTAGTTTCTATCCACTGCAGTAAACTTAAAGCGCCATCTATGTATGCCGCATCGAACTGCGTTGTTGAAGTTAGTACTGGAAAATCCGGACAGAGAGCGCTAGTAGTATCTGTCTGTTAGGACCAAGAAAATTATTATTCAAGAGAAAGCTTAGCAATCATGCGTTAATTTGATTCAAATCCGCATTCCATTTCTGTATTTTGGATTGGTTTTCGTGCATCGGAACACTCGAATCACAAAGTTGGGTCGCTTTGTCTTCATGTTGAACGTCCACGGGCAATTCTTTTGCTCTGCAATCCGTAATAAAGTAGTAACAGTAATTTTTGGATAATGTGGTGAAACAATTTAGGCTTCCACCTATATTAATTCACAAGAACATAATAACGTAGATACTGTTAATAACACTTTGTTACGATATGTATAGGTACACCTAGCTGATATTGATTAGATTAGATTGTGCATAGGTAGACCTACGTACATACCCATGGGTGGACCATGTATGAAAGCAAAAATCTGATCAAAGGTTGCTTGAAAGTGAAACGAGTATACTACGAGTACATGCATATACCTACGTAGGTCACAAATATGCTTGACAATATTCTAGTTTATTCTAAGGAACTTAACTAGTTCTGTGTTTTAAAATCAACCTGAATTGGGAAATTCTAAAAATGTAAACAAAATGGACAATTCATCACCAACCTGGATTGAGAAATTTGTTAGGACTCTGAAAATGCCCACTAAATAAGTAAATATTGCGCCCAATTTGTTATAATTATGTAGTTAACAATTGCTATATATTCGGATTTCATTATTTGCCTAGCCTTTCCCAACGATGTTGGGATCCAGTGGCGTGCACGGAGTTTTTAGACAGGGTAGGCAGAAATAAAAAACGGCAAAAAAAAAAGAATAACGATTGCTATACCTACACAGCATACAACCTGTGAGGCAATTAAATTAATCATATTGTTGTGTAGGTATTGAATTTACGATTTACTTCACCTTTAGTTTGTATTAAATGCAAATCCGGTGTACCTACAAATACCTACTTTTTTACGTTCACCTAAAGATAGTTTTGAAAATGCATAATTTTTTTATTTTCTCCTATACGCACACCACCTGAACAAGTTTCACAGTGAATATTATCTACTTTTCCCACTATTATCAACGTTAAAGCTTTAAATACATGCTAGCTTAAATCATAGCTCACAACCAAAACAAATAAATCGAAACAAACAATGGCGTCGGAAATAGGAATATAAAAATAATACGACAAAAAGTAATGGTAGTTTATGTAGACAATTCAATTAAACAATGCTACTTTAAAAAATAGTCGCATACCAACTTTGTTCGGAAACCTTCGGTAAGTTTTGTAATTCGTCGTGTCAAAAGCCAGTGACCAACCTGTACGGTTGGATGCATAAATTGTTACATTGTATGCTACGTATATAAGAACGCACACACAATAATGCTAATCTGCATGACCACGAGAGCACACATATAAACATTAAGCCGCGAATAGTTCGTGTCTCTTTCAAGGCACTCAGCGGCGCTAGTGCATCGCAATGCGAAGTTGCGTCAAATTATACGAACGAACGGGTATTGTATCGATGATACTAATGATACGGCTGACGCTCGACAGGTGGAGCTGATTTATGAATAAAGATTTTTGTTTATTGTTAAAATAATATTATAGTTTTAAATATTTACTTAATTTAGGTAGGGTAGGGAGTGTGTTTCTATCTTTATGGACTGCACGCCATTGTTGGGATGAGCTTCCAATCTAACCGGATGCAGCTGAGTATTTTACATGGAGCGACTGTCAATCTGACCTCCACAACCTAGTTACTGGGTAATACTTTCGGGCTTCTGAGGACCCGTAACGACTGGCAAAGACTGAAAATGAGTATACAATCAAAGGCTAACGTGCTTTCCGAAGAGCGTACAAGTCTTGGTATGTTAAGATGGTCCTCGGACCCACCGCGGCAAGCGTAGCTTAATCTGAGCGATCGACCCGTGTTGCTGTTATTACCTAACTACAAGCCAAAGCCTAGCGGGAGCGCTTAGAGGGTCTTGTAACTAAGTAATCGGAACTTCGAATAATAACATAGTAGGTATTATCTACGCCAATGACCAGCGACAAGGGATTTTAAGCTCAGATTATAGAATAAAGGCTTCTTAGATAAAACGTTAGGAAAAGTCAGCGACAACATGTTTAAATGTGACAAAAAGCGGATCAAAAAAGGCCCCATTCAAAACACAATTATCATTTCGATAACCAGTCTCAGATTTAAACAAAATTAATCAATGTTGGTTATCAGCATGCTTCTGGCTGAACGGTTATTACGAAATTTCTAGCTGTAGAACACACATTTTATCGAAAATCGGTTGAATAAGCATACAAAATAAATTATTCTAATATATGTAATAGGACATAACTAATCACAGCTTTTAAATTATAATATTAAAAGCTGCTGTGATTCCGTCTTTCCATATGGTGAGTAACCGGTAACCCAATGGCTAGGTGCTTAGAGCCTGGTGTCAGGGAAAACCTGTAGTTACGGCCAATACTTTCAACTGAAAAATAAATATGGCAATTTGACATGTTTTCAATACGGTACTGTCAAACAGCAATGTTTACCTTTAGTGAAATGGGGTCTAAGGGACTACTCACACTTATTCAGCTCTGTTCAGCTTTTGTCTATATAATCGTTTCTTGATTTTGTGTGAGATGCGTACGCATCCGTTCAGCCGCGGAAAGCTGAACGGACTCTAAACAAAATCGTTGTTTTCTATGGACAAAAGCTGAATAGAGCTGAATAAGTCTGAGTAGCTTAAGGCGAATCTTGTCGAGATTTTTTCCATACAAACTTCGGGAGTGTAATACTCTACTGTTCGACAATGTACATCAAAAATTAAACATGGTATGGTTTTTCTAATTGTTAATATTTTCTGAACGGAAACAGAATCTATACTAATATACTAATAATAAAGCTGAAGAGTTTGTTTGTTTGCGTGAACGCGCTAATCTTAGGAACTACTGGTCTGATTTGAAAAATTCTTTCAGTGTTAGATAGCCCATTTATCGAGGAAGGCTATAGGCTATATCGTCACGCTAAGACTAATAGGAGAGCGGAGCAATGAAGACTCGCACGGGCAGGCGAGGCGAGCGACGGGGTGGGTCTGGAAGCAAGAAATTTGACGTGAACGAAGTCGCGGGTAGAAGCTAGTACTAAAATAAAAAGCCATTAAAAAGTTATGAGCCAACAAAGATTAGTTTTTCTTGCTAATTTAACATAACTTTGGGTGTGTTTGAATAATAAAAGAAGGGTAAAATCTCAAAAACCAAGCCGGTACCAACAAGATTCAATTACCGAAAAGTTCAATAAACTTGATTGGTCATTGATTTATGCAGTGGTTTTTTCATAAAACCCGATCTTCCGAAGGACTTTTAATATTTAATATTTTATGCGCCTGTTTTACTATAAATGATCCTGCATCTCACTCAATAACATGTGTGTATAGACTAGCGTCTAAATTGCTTATCACTGATACTATCTCTGTCGGACACGAAGCCTGGTGAGACAGCGTAATTTTTAGCCAGGCCCACCAGTGAGTTCCAGCTGCGATTAGATTCCCCTTAATGTTGGATGTCTATATTAGTTACACGCTCGGCTTGGCCTGCATGATAGTTTTACATAATAACTTGATATCGATATTTATTCATGCTTCTGTTCTACTTTTTCTTTGGCTCATGTTGATTAGAAATCAGTAAATACATAAGTAGGTATGTATAGACAACTTTACTGTCGTAGTATATACTGTCGCTAACACTTCCTGTTTATATTGATTGTGCATGTGAAGCTTAGTAACATTAAGTAGCACCAAAACTTGCATAATTATAAATTGGGCCTAGTATAAAATTAATTATCGAACCAACTGTAAAATAAAGGACAATCGGTTAGCACAATTGAAACTTGAAGCCAAACTCAAGATAGAAGAAAGAATAAGGAAAGACCAAGCGACTTCAGTATTCGTAATAAGACTTTTAACATTTCTTAATTTATACTTCACCTTCAGACTTCTGATAATAGGTCGAGTGAGACCCGAGAAGAAAGGTAAAGATTTCTTTATTCCCAAGTTTTTATTCCATATTCCAAGGTACTTAGGTACCTTCAGCCTTCAGGTTGGATTTATGCGTATTAAGGGTTCAATATTCTTTACTTCACCGAACACATTGCTTATTTATTATCCGGATTCAATATGTAAATACATTATAACTGCCGCGTTTTACCTTGAACCATATTAAACAGACGTCTGAATAAAAAAGGTGGAGATTATCAATTCAGTTGTATTTTTTAATACAAATTATACGAGTCATAAATTGGTTAAGTTCTGATTAGAGGTTTTTGAGTCAGCTTCAATAATACTTATTTTATTTTCACTTAGTTTATGTTGATGTTGTTATAATAACTTTCTGTCGTTGTTAATGGGGTAGGTACTACAGCTAAAATTCGAAAAAGAAAAAAGTTTAATTAAGAAATAAAACACTACAAAGTGAAAAATAACTTTAGTCGGTAGCAAAAAATGAAAATACTTGCCCTAGTTAATTTTTCTTAGCCTTCCAATATTGAGAATTTTGCTGCAAGATTAATGTACCTGCAACGATCAACTTATTAGTGGCTGTGTCTGGACGGTCTAGTATCTAATCTTTATGTGAATATTCCTGAACCTAAACAGATGTGTTCGGTTGGAAATTCCGCGCATTAAAATTAGAGGTTACTTTTAAAATTGACTTGAACAGACGGTCTGATTGCTTGTTATGTACTTGAAGTCAATTTACATATAAGCTAAGTAAATATGAGCCTCGTTGCGTTTACGTCTCCGTAGAAAGCACTGAATAAAGGCTTCTGTCTTACCGTGTAACGATGTTAAGGCGCTGCCCAAACGTAGGACTTATCGCACAGTTACGCGTAGGTATTATTGTAAGCCCGAAAAAAAAGAGTGTTTCGTGATAATGTTAAGAGAAAATACTTATTAATAATAAATATTTCAATACTATCATGAGAAAACAATCCTAAAACAAAGCTAATAAAAAAATGTCATCGCAGTATTCTCAAAATTTTGAACGTACCCTTTAATATTTTGTTTATTTATTTATGACTAGCTTTTGCCAGCGGCTTCGCCCGCGTGGAGTTCGGTGTATTATGCATATAAACCTTCCTCTTGAATCACTCTATCTATTTAAAAAAAAACCCGTATCAAAATCCGTTGCATAGTTTTAAAGATTTAAGCGTACATAGGGATATAGGGACAAAGAAAGCGACATTGTTTTATACTATGTAATGATAATAAAGGGAATTCAATGAACTAGAAAAATACAAAAAAAAACCACATTTGCATTTATTTTTTAATTTAATTTAAACTGCAGTTACTTTTATTGTGATGATCATTCGATTCAACTAACATCAAACGCATCGCCGTTTTGAATCTTAATATTGTTGCCGCGATACGCTATTATCAAATACCTCCCTAGAAATTGGCTTGTTACCGTGCCTTAACCTTAGACTTTTATAAAAATCTCCGTACCTACCCATGTCCAGGTTATTTTCACGTCAGTTTTGTCTGATCATTAGTACGCTACTCTACATTTCCGTACCCCCACAATTACAATATTATTTGTGTACCAAGTGGGACTAGGGTTGCCAACCGTACTTTAAACTACTTTATTTTTGGTATTTATACTTTATACTTTTGCATACAAATAAAGTATGTGGAAATACTTTATTTCCAACCTTTACTGTGGTGCGTAAAACAAAACACTCATTATGGGTACCTACTTAACTGTTAAATGGATGACGGAAACGATTTTTATAATTACTGAATAAAATGTTAGATGTCAGATGTGATGTCAATGTAACAGGACAGGACAAAGACTTGGCTGCAGTGCTGTCTGAACACGCGTAGAGTTATAAATTTAAATTTTAAATGTCAAACAAGCTTTGATTTTTTTAAACATAGCAAAAAATTGTTAGCATGTGCTAAAAGCACACAAAAATGCGTTTTTAAGGCAATAGAAACATGAAATTTGAAAAATCCTTTTTTATCCTATTCAAAACATTTTATACGTTTTCTTTTTGTCAAAAAAAGTTGACAACCCTAGGTGGGATCGTTCTGCATATTCTCCTTTCCGGAAAAGCAAAATCTACATAAGGTGGCCTAGTTTTCCGTAAAGTTCGATAACACATCATATTTTGTAGATACTTTGGGAACCTATTCCCTTGCATTGGGCTTGCATTCGAATATTCGAATTATTCGAATAATAAAATATTTCGAATATTCGAATCCAAAAATTGAGATAATCAAATGTTCGACCAATGTCCATAACACCGGACTGCGGACCCTGATGTGCACAAAATACAATTTTAAAATTTATGCATAGTGACTGACGGAGCAAGCGTAATGGTGCTATGTATGGTCGACAAGTGACTTCTTACCATCGACTACATTGTGTATGTTTAGCACATGGTATCCAAAGTAAGTGTTGGATGAAGATATACAAAAAGAAACGAAATTATCTTGAAGAACAATGGGAGGAGCCTGCAAGAAACACAGAAGAGACAGGATAGGATAACGACTTGATTTGAGCTGTTGAGAGAGATCGATAGGTTCTATGGATAGTTATACACGTCAATAAATGACTCGGTTAGGAATCTGGCAAACGAGTCAAAAGCTAGATTGACCTGACACTGTACCGAAGACATCCCGAAGCAGGTTTAAAACAACAAGGCGATGAACCCGTTCTTATCTTAAGGGCCCTACAGAAGCCGTTTGATTCCGTCAAACTCGAGGGCAAAACGCCACAGGCATGGGACAGAGGTGTGGTGGTAGTTTTCTTTAATAAGGAAATTGTCACCCTTCTTAAGAATTATAGTCCCATCTCACTTCTGAGCCATGTCTACAAACTGTTTCAAGAGTCATCACGAAACCTCTCGCGCGTATGTTTGACGACTTCCAGCTTCCCGAACAAGCCGGATTCCGTAAAGGATTTAGCACCGTAGACTACATACATACGCTGCGGCAGGTTATACAGAAGACCAAAGAGTATAAACTGCCTCTCTCCTTAGCGTTTGTGGACTACGAAAAAGCTTATGATTCGATCGAGACATGGGCTGTACTGCAGTCTCTTCAACGGTGCCAGATTGACTATCGGTACATCGAGGTGCTGAAGTCTCTGTACGAAAATGCCACCATGTCAGTCCGAATCCAGGACCAGACCTCGAAGCCTATCCTTCTGCAGCGAGGTATGAGACAAGAAGACGTTATGTCTCCGAAACTTTTCACCGCTGCACTGGAGGATGTCTTCAAGGTTCTGGACTGGAAAGGGGCTGGCACTCACCTTCGGTTTGACGATTATATACTTGTCATGGCTGAGATAATGGAGGACCTCAATACAATGTTCGACGACCTCAGTAGAGCTTCCGGAAGAGTGGGTCTTAAAATGAATATGGAAAAGACATAGGTATTGTTAAGTGCCCAGGCGACGCTACACTCGAAGACTTGTGGACGAATACTTTTTATCTAGGACAAACTGTCTAGTTAGGTAGATACAACTTCGAGAAACGAAGGCGTCCCACAAGGTGGACCGGTGACCTTGTAAGGCCGCAGGAATCCGCTGGATGCGGGAAGCACGCAACCGGTCGAAGTGGCGGAGCTTGGGGAAGGCCTATGTCCAGCAGTGGACTGCTGCCGTCTTTCGACTGAAATGATGATGAAGATAGCTCTTACCCATAATACTGTTTTGCCACTCTCTGGTACTCTGTTTGATAAGGTACAGATTCCTTAATTTTTGTAATCCGGTTCTGTGACCAAAATAGAATAAGTTAGAATAGTGCTGTTACATTGAAGTTTTTACTTATAAAGTTTTTTTTAAATTAGGGTACACTGTCCCACTGTTGGGCAAAGGCCATTTTATTATAAATATTATTATTAAAATACTACAAGTATTATTTATCAATGGAGATCTGGGTAAGACGCGTATTGTGGTTGGTTGTCTGTATATCCATCGCTTTTGCATTTAAAAGCCTTTAAGTTCGGGAAGAACTTTTGTAAAGCGGTTTTTTTTTGTTATGCATTTTTGTGGTGTACTTATGTAAAATAAAATAAATAACATATTGTTTTACTCCTCGATATTCCTCAGACTCCTATTGTATCTAAAACAGTGACTAATAAAGAGAAAACTATTCAAACTGCTTATTTTTTTAAAATATTCGAATAATTCGAGTATTACCCCAAAAAGAAAATACATAAGTATTCGAATATGAAAATTTCCGAATATTAGCAAGCCCTAATAGGGAATGTACAGGTACAGCCACAAGCGTAAATACCTTACGCGTATGCAAAAGTTAGAAGCGATTGTGCTTTTGAGAAAATAATTACTTTGGAATCGGAAGTATAGTAATAATAGCATACAATACTTCTCAATACTTCAGGACAAAATCGACATAGAAAAAAAGCGGCTAACTGCGAGTCGGACTCGCCAACGAAGAGTTCCGTAACAGAAGGCCAAAAACGCCTGAAAAAAAAGCGTTTCTTGTATGTGCCTTAAATATTGTTATTTTTTTAATTATTTGTTGTTATAGCGCCACTAGAAATACTCACTGTGAACATTTGAACTGTCTACGTATTACGGGTTCATGAGGTACAGCTCTCTGACAGACATACGAACGGACGGACGTAGTAATAGGGTCCCCTTGGCACCCTTTGGGTAAGTATGGAACTCTAAAAAGGAGCTCAGGGCTATAAAACATTCAAGAGTCTGTTTTTTCTTTTTTTTTTCTCTATTTATTACTTATTAACGGCCGCACGGATCGACCTCCAAGGTTTTAAGGTTGAGCAACACTTGTTGACGTCAGCCCGTGGATGAATGACCATCCATTACATACCTTCTTTTCTGTGCCTTGGAAAGCATGTTAGCCGGTGGTCCGGTGGTGCCGCGGGGCGGCCTTAATAATAATTATGTAGGTAGAACTTTGACACTCGTTACGGGTAGTTAGAATCCCGAAAGTCTGACTACTAATCTTGTTTAGGGGTATCGTGTGACATAGTTGATGGATTATAAAGGTCTGATGACGTTCACTCCGTGTAAAATAGATGCACCCCGTTAGACTGGAACCGACTCGAAACATATTTAGAAAAAGGCAAAATGCTTTTGAATATCGCGCAAGTGCAACGTTTTTGTGAACGGGGCTGTACTCTTAAGACTCATACTTACCTACAACGCCAATCTTTTTAGAAAACAGTTTTTCTACCAAATATTTTTGGTAGGTAATGTAACTTCGACCTCACTTTGACTACAAAATCCCGATTAAGTACTTTTAAAAGATAAATAGTTTTACCAGCTTTTCTTCACAGTGTTCTTTTCTTTATTATCGCCTTCTGATTTTCCAATAACCCGCCAAAAAGGGTTTCTTTTCAATTTTCCACACACACAGATTTCCATTACGCGAGAAAGGGTTGTCGGGTCCTTTATTTGTATTTGGATGCAAGAGCCAACGTGAACAAAGTACTTTTCCGTTTTTAACAATGCATATGAAAAACAGCAGGATGTTTACAATACCTTTGGCCTAGATTTCATATTCAAGCTTTGCTCGAACGAATGTATTGCACAATTTGCACATTGTAAGTCGATTCTATTTTATCTGCCTAGCCTTTTCTCAACTATGCTGGGGTCGGTTTCCAGTTCAACTGGATGCAGCTCAATAAAGAAGACCAGTATTTTACATCAAGCTACTGCCTATTGGACCTCCACAACCTACCGGGTAATACGATACTCCTTGGTAAGGAGTCTTGATATGTAAAGATGAAAACCAATCCCCGGATCAACCGCGGCAAGCGTAGCTTAACTTGATCTATCGACCCGTACGGCTGTAATTACTTACCACCAAGCCTCTCTTTGGGAACATTAACAAAAGTAAAAAGAAAAGCTATGCCGCATTTATGACGCCACTACATTTTGTGTGGAAGACAATCCTTGCCAACAAAAGTAAGTACTAAAGCCAAACATAAAACTACAACCATTTCGGGGAATTAAGTAAGTGGACCGTAATACTCGTAATAATAATTGTTTCTAAATATCAGGCAGTGTGTGAGATAGAACCTACCGAATGTACTTTTATAACATTACATATTAATATGGAACTCCAATACTTGCCGTCAATGTGATATCTTCATCTACAAGACCTGTGTTGTCTACCTGACTAGGTATATCTAAAGCTTTTTTTGCCACTTTTCTCCAGCGTTTAAATCTACCTTCAATAAATTAATATCCGCAGTCGTAAATAACCACAAGGTGAAAAGAAACAGAAAACGAGGACGCTAAGATTTATGTGTTGGGCTTTGGAATGAATCTGATAGGAGTTAATGTCGCCTTCGGATGTCCATCGTACCCCTGCAAACCTAACAGATCTATTAAAACACCGAGGGAGATGAGATATGCATTTATGCATTCGGAAAAGCTGACTTTCATTTGTTACGGTGGTTGATAAAATTATGCCTTGTAAGTATATCTCCCGCTAAACACGCGTATTGACGCGGCGCAGAATTATACGAACTCATAACAAGTGGTGTTCATATTTTGTCTTTGCGGAAAATTCCTTGCAACACTTTTCCAATGTCAATTCGTCGTAAACAATTCCCCAGTAACAATTTATCAAATGTACAGTTTCAGTCTCTGGTATAATGTACCGAATGGACAGTTTCCGGAATAGACAATTTCCCGAATGCATCTGTTCAATTTTGAGCCAACGGAACTTCGCTTCGCAGGGCTCCTATTTCTGGGGATGTGGATGGCGGGCTGTGTTCATTGTCAATGTCAAACTGTCCATTCGGGCGATTCTATTTGGAAAATGCTCCGTTTCTCTAATCACCCACGTTCCGACAAGTTTTTGTAATATTTAAGGGAATCTTATTCCACACATTAACACTCAGACATTTTCCTGATCAACAACCTAGAAAACTTTATTGATCACGTAACGTAACCGAGGTTTATGGAGAGAAGCTTATGCAGTCCTGTACTTACCTGCCTTCTTATTGCGTTTGCGAAACGTGTGCCAAATAATTTTCGTTATCTGAAATCTACATACTCTTTTATCTTGACATTTAATTACCCAGAACTAATGGTATTACCTGTGTAGTTCTAAAGCTTTCTGTCCTGGGTTTGTTTGGCTGATTTATTTACTGAAGACATTTCAACTTTGTATCGATTTGTTGTAGTTTATCAATATTTTAGCAAAAGTCGACTTTCCGAGTTCCCGAATCCAGTTGTTTGTAAAGGTTGAAGTTAGTAACAATATGAACTGTGATATATAATAATGGATACTTGAGTATTAGGTACTGTTCTAGTACATACTACCGTGAAACGGTTTTTTTTTCGCCACAACACTGCGCCGGATGTAGCCTCTTTGGAGTCTTTATTGATCTGTTCGCAATCCACTTCTGTCTTGCTACTCGCTTTAGAAATATTGTGTATAGATATTTCTTTGTGTATTTTTAGACTCAAAGTCTCTCTCAGCGGCAGGGCTAACATGCGCTATGCGAACATGTTGTAAATAAACCTGTAGGATAATTTAAGGATTAAGTTGTTACTTTACGTAACAACTAGAGCGAGTATGACCAGCTATAATTATGAACGTAAACGAGGCAAAATGAGAATGTAAGAATCGTGGCAGGTGGCGGTCTGTAGTTTCTGCGTAACCCCATGGGAAGCAGCTCTCGCCTGCTGCTTCATGTATAAATATCAATAAGGGTGTAATTGAATCCCAGGAGATTAGGAAAATGCTACAAAAACCTCCGTTGTACTATAATGTCATTTAACTACTCTAATCTGACTAACCTGTATTGTCTCAATGCAGCGCAAACGCCTCCCTCTCCCACACAATTCTGTCTTTTTCTAGTGCTAGCCAGTCCTTTCGGAAGAAGTCAAGCTCGTCCCGCAATATTCGTCTGGCCCTGCCGCGATGGCATCGTGCGTTTAGTGGGGCCCAATCGGTGGTTCTTTTTGCCAATTTGCTGTCAGACATGCGGCAGATATGTCCGGCCCAGTCCCACTTACCCTGAGCAGCTTTCTGGGTAACATCCGTGACCTTGGTTTTGGGGCGCTGTTGTGTTCCCTATACGGTCTGAAAGTCGTACCCCAGGATATTGCGCTCTATAGCTCGCTGGCAAACCTCGAGCTTAGACTACTGCTGAAGTGTCAAAGTCATACTACATAATTATGGTGTATACATATCTAATTGGCGTTCTGTTTTCGTTCGCTTATAAATGGTAATATAAGCTCCTTAAACAATACCATCTTTCTTTGGTTCAGTTGTAATAAATTCTAGTTCCTAAATATATAAAAAATATCTTCGATTTCACGCTAAATTATTAACTTCGGGCTTCGGCCGCCCGCGCCGCTTCGATAAAGAATTCATATCAGGTGCAGTTTTATAAGCCCTTTACATTATTAATGGGAATGTCATTAAGAATTGTAAATGTATGAAGTGATTGTATCTGAATAAAATATGCTTCTGAAACGACGTGCTTCAAATCGGTTTGCTAAATCCATTTATTCGTTAGCAAAAAACAATCATTTATTCTATGAACTGCGGGGTAATTGCTTAACACACTAACAGTAAGAATGGCTTTTATTTCAACAGTTCAATAAAATTTATTGCGTTATTTACGTTGATGAGCAGGCCAATTTTTCGAATATATGAAGGAATGGATTAGCAAAGTCCTTCAAAATTATTCAGATTGTGATAAATAGTGTGTTACACAACTATAGTGGTTGTTACAACAGTAGCTACTTGTGAGTGTGACTTACGTTTTATTGGTACGTTACTGTGTGTCGCACCAAAGGCATTGAATATTCGGTTTTCGATACGAAGTAACTTGACTACCCACTCTGCAAGTAGCACCGTTCACTTACTCAGCGAACTAGAGTTAGGTCGCTAAGTAATTACTTCAATTTACGGTAGTTTCGGTGCCGTTGGTTCAAAGTACCCGCACCGGCCCCTTTAATGCCGGGCCCATCTTATAATTACTGTCAGCCGACTTGATATACTATATCAACAGTTTCTCTTTTACTTTAAAAAACTTGGCTGGTTTAACTTTAATTAAATTACTACATGCGACCATAATTGAAAAAAAAAAAAACTATCTTGAGGATCGTTTCAAAATTAAGATACAAAAAGAATCATCATCACTCAATCAGAGTCTGAATCATTTTGAAGGTTATTGCTAATTCATTGTTTCATAATTAATATGTTCGAAGATTATGTCTATTTAGCAACGTAATTAACGCAATGAATGTCATAGAACTGTCAAAATAAAGCCATTCCTACTCTTGTCCTCTAAAAGATAAAAATTTTGGAATCAGTGTTATCGAGATAAGATAGGTATCGTGTCTTGGTAAAATGAATCATATTTGAAGCATACAAGCACAGGTAATATTTTACAAGGCAAAAGATTTGTGTCTAAACTGCACGTAGTTTTAGCAATTGTAAACGCAATTGCGTCAGCCATGTACTTACCGGATGAGACCGGAATATCGTTTGGCCACGCATTATTTTTCCATCGATTTGTTATCTGGGTTCGTTAATCGACAGTCACAGTAAAGTCGAAGCGGGATTTTTTCGCGCACTAAATTTTCAACACCGAGCATTGAGAATCGAACAGTGTGTATGCACACACACGGACGAAATAAAATCGCAGTGGGATTTTTTCACGCATGGGTCTTGAACTCACTGCTTAGCGTATAGAGTTGAAAATGGAACAGTATAACAAATCTCGATTTTCGACGCGGTCACATGCACTCGGTTGGATTCTCAACCCTCGTTTTAGCACCGAGAGTTGAAAATCCAGTGCGCGAATAAGGTTTAGTTAGTTTTCTTTTCCCCGCGTATTCATTACATGGTTCTGAATCCCACTGCGTTGAATTATTTCGACGGTTATTAAAACAAAATTGCTGTTCTATGCTTTTTGACCGCGCACTTTCTGTGCACCTACCGGACCGACGACGAGAAGATTACCGAACTCGAAAAAGAATTGAACAGGTTACGGTGGGCTATAGTAGGGTTATTTGAAGTCCGAAGAGAGGGGGAGGACTCGATAATTCTCAAAAACGGTAACCTGCTCTATTTCCGGGAGGGCGACCAGCAGTCCCAAGGTAGTGTCGGCTTTATCGTCTATGAGTCCCTTGTGTGCAACGTGTGTCGACCAGGGTGTACCTTATACTCAGAATATCCGCAAGATATTCGCTGAAGGTCATACAGGTCTACGCCCTGATTTCGTCACACCTTGACGATGAGATGGAGAACATGTATGAGGATATATCCAAACCCATGCATGGCTCCAAAACTCATTTCACCGTTGTTATTTGGGACTTCAACGCGAAACTATTCAAACGGGACGATGATGAGCTGACGCCAACAAGCAACCCCGTTACGAATCTGGCAAACGACCCAAGAGCCAGATTGACCCGACACTACACTGAAGACATCCCGGACGTTAGCTTGTACGAGATTAGGATGGCTCTGAATCAGCTTAAAAACAACAAGGCGATATACCGTAATTACGGTGATGACGGAATTACGGTCGAACTCCTGAGGGCTGGCGGAAAACCCGTTCTTAAGCCCTCCAGGAGGTGTTTGTTCCGTCATACTCGAGGGCAAAACGCCACAGGCAAGGAACAGAGGTGTGGTGGTACTTTTCTTAAAGAAGGGTCACAATGTTCTTAAGAATTATAGGCCCATCTCACTTCTGAGCCATGTCTACAAGCTGTTTTCGAGAGTCATCACGAACCGTCTCGCGCGCAGGTTTGATGACTTCCAGCCTCCCGAACAAGCCGGATTCCGTAAAGGCTTTAGCACGGTAGACCACATACATACGCTGTGGCAGGTTATAAGGAAGACCAAAGAGTATAAACTGCCTCTCTACTTAGCGTTTGTGGACTGCGAAAAAGCTTACGATTTGGTCGAGACATGGGCTGTACTGCAGTCTCTTCAACGGTGCCAGATTGACCATCGGTACATCAAAATCAAATCAAAATCAAAAGTCATTTATTCAAACTAGGCTGAGAGTCAGCACTTTTTGAACGTCAAAATTACATAAGACAGTCCCCCAAAACGCCCGCCCTTCACCATTTCCTAGTGCTTTAGCTGGAAAGAAGAAGTGGCACAACAAACTCCCCAGCAGCACAACAACACATCGAGGTGCTGAAGTGTCTATATGAAAACGCCACTATGTCTGTTCGATTCCAGGACCAGACTTCGAAACCTATCCTTCTGCAGCCAGATGTGAGACAGGGAGACGTTATCTCTCCGAAACTGTTCACCGCTGCACTGGAGGATGTCTTCAAGGTTCTGGACTGGAAAGGGGCTGGCATCAACATCAATTGTGGGTACATCACTCACCTTCGGGTTGCCGATGATATAGTTGTCATGGCTGAGACCATGGAGGACCTCAGTGCAATGCTCGATGACGTCAGTAGAGCTTTCGAAAAAAAAAGAAAGAGTGGGTCTTAAAATGAACATGAACTAGACAAAGGTCATGTCAATGCCCATGTAACACCCACTCTCATGACGATCGGAGGCGCTAATCTTGAAGTTGTGGACGAGTACGTTTACCTAGGACAAACTGTTCAGTTAGGTAGGTCCAACTTCAAGAAAGAGGTCAATCGTCGAATCCGACTCGGCTGGGAAACGTGAGAGGTTTCGCAATATCTTCTCGTCCCAAATACCGCAGTGTCTCAAGAATGTTGAAAGTCATTAACCAGTTTGTGTTGCCAGTGATGACCCTTGGCACAGAAACGTGGTCGTTCACAATGGGCCTTATCAGAAGGCTTAAAGTCACACAAAGAGCAATGGAGAGGGCGATGCTTGGAGTTTCCCTACGCGATCGAATCAGGAATGAAGAGATCCCCAGGAGAACCAAGGTAACCGACATCGCCCGAAGAATTGCCAAACTTAAGTGGCAGTGGGCAGGGTACATTGCTCACAGAACAGATGGCCGATGGGGCCGAAAGGTTCTGGAGTACCGACCGCGTACGGGAAGACGTAGGTAGATTGGAAAGGCCTCCCACAAGGTGGACCGATCACCTTGTGAAGGCCGCGGGAATCCGCTGGATTTGGGAAGCACAAGACCGGTCGAAGTGGAGGAGCCTGGGAGAGGCCTATGTCCAGCAGTGGACGTCTTTCGGCTGAAATTATGATGATGATGACTTTTCTATGAAACAGCAGCAATTTTTTCTTGATATCCGACGTAAAACTTCTACGGCGGGGGGGTCTAGAATCATTTGCTGAATTCAGGGTTGCAGTTTGCGCGTCGTCGTCCCTCCCACCCTATATACCTAGTACCTACCCACTTGTATTTGTTTCATATGTTGTAGGCTATTAAATTCATATTTCTGTTATGAATAGCTTTTTCTCTGCGCATGTATGAGAACTTGATCAGACTTAGTTTGTTTTACCTAAAACTTTTCACAGATTTCAAAAGTTTCAGGTTAGCTTGTGAGTGAGTATTAAATATGATTTCGTAATTATTTATTATTATTTAATTATTCAAAAGAAAACCTGTCTCATTGGTCTACTGTGGCCCTAGTGTGAGTTTCTTTTAACCGTGTCGATCTAACGCATCGACCGCGTTCGGCGCTCCGATTGGCCTTGGATTGGTGAAGGCACTCTGGTCGCAAGCGAGCGTGAGGTCCTGAGATCGATTTCCATGTCAGGCAAGGTTATTGGATTCTTAGATCAGGTATTTCTGAGTAGCAGCCTGGAGTCTAGATTTGTACCCGGTTGGGCAATAGGCACGTCCCTATTATGTGGGACATAAACATAACTAAAGAAAGAAATGAGCTATAGGTATTTGCACCTCTGCCTTACCCATCGAAGATTACAGGAGTAATGTTATTTCATGTAATAATACGTTCTGAATTAAGCTACCTGCATGATTACTGATAAATGCGTGCACTGACTGGATAGGTCCACTTAATCTGTTTTCTCCTCCAAATATAATTTCAGACACCAATCTACTTGATCTTCGCATGATCTGACCAAGATTATGTGTGTACTTGAAAAGAGACTAAGCTCGAGTTGTTTCCCTCTTCCTTTTGCCGTTTTTCTCTGAGTGGTCACATAGGAAACACCATCCTCATCTAGTTTTCAAAATATCATTGACGTGTAAAAGTGTTTGTACAATCCTACTTGCATATCAATCATTTAACAATCACAAACCCAAAAATCCTTCTTTTCTTCTACCAAAAGACCAGTTCCTCGTCGGAAGCGTCGGGAGGAGCTGAAAGGGAAAACTTAATGTCGATTATAAACGACGTCGAGTAGGAAATAGCAACAAGCCATGCACATTCTTGTCATTTTCAAGTTGCGGCACTTTCAATGTAGTAGTTAGATTCGTTCAGTTGCTCTTTAAAGCCTTTTATACTTAAAAACGGTCGAGAGAAGATCTCGACGGTGTGAAAGTATTTACGCCTAAGCGATAGGTAACAGGAAAATGAATGAGATAAGTATCTACTTACCAGCGCTCCAATGTAACCTATTCAATATTGTAGTTCTAAAATATGAAGGTATCGCAACCATTTATAAAATATATCTCTGGGTTGCTCATTAATTCTTGTTTTTATGCCCTGGGAAACCCTCGGGAGGACTAAGAAAACTTTTCCTGAACAAACATTTTCTGAAAGTCGACTATCGCGTCCCGGGCCATTTCGGATGTATTTTTCTTTAACCTGTTATCAATATCCTCATCCTTTCTGAAGTTACTTTTAGAACTAGTGTTGAACGATTAAGAGACACTGATATACACCTGATTTTACCGTTAAAATACTGTATATCTATACGTTATATAAAAAAGGAGCTCATTCATTAGATAATACCTAATTGAAGCAATATTTCATGTTGTGCATTAAAACTTATGGAAATGCAGTAAGTAGTAACTGTAAAAGCACGTCTGTAAAATCAAGTAAATTAGCGAAATCGACAAAATATCGTATACGGCCTCTTAGGTCTCCATTTAAATATGTCCTTTGAAATTAAATAGCTCGTACTATCGGCAACAAAATTCGATTTGTACTGACGTCTTAATATAATATATCTTAATTAATTAACAAAAATAAAAAATGTACTGATATAAAATTGGAAGAGTAATTTAGTTACCCACCTGTCAAATCGTTTTGTATCAATTTAGATGATAATCATTTAAAAGTAACAGTGTTCTCGACATTTCGACTCAACTTTTGTTGCCGTGTGTACCTAATATCTACTCATACAATATTTTTTTAAGAAATGGATATAAAATTAACTTGGATAGCACTCTTAAATTTTTATTCCTCGATACGCTTTTAGCTATAAGATTCAATGAACTCGAATAAAGCTTTTCACGTCTCGGACCAGGACACAGATGTCCTGAATTAATTTAATTTAACTCACCGTTTTCTCGTCGTAAGATTCGATTTTCCTTTTAGTTCAGAATACCTAGCGCTTGTCAGCTTGAAGGCCGATGCCAAGCAATTGGTTCCTCTCACGCTTTGGAACTTGGAAGTACGTTGGCCGTATGAGACCACACAATACAGTCATGACATGTGATATACCTAATAGCCATTTAGTTTTTTAAAGTGGTTGCAAACGTCAAAATTCATGTAGTAGGTAGGTAGTTTGTGTGTTCCACCAATTTGAAAGTAGAGAGTTGTTTTGATGGTTTTAATGATTACCTATACAATGTGTAACATAATGAACGCAACACCTCGTACACCCCAATTAGAGTATTGCGTTACAAGCATACAATGACCAAAACTTTTTGTTTTTCTAAAGCAAACTATTCTTGTTCAGAAAATAGCGTTGACCCCAGCATTACTTTATGCATTTAAAATTGAGTCTTAGTTTCGCGACAATTGTAGAACAATTTCCATGAAGTTTTCATAGTAATTTTTCTACAAGTGTCGCGTCGCGGTTGTCTGAAGAAGCCTTAATCCTTCGGGGAATAAAGACATGATTTCAACTAAGTACTAAATAATGATCGGTTGGTAGTTAGGAACTGAGCATTAATAGTTGTCATCTCGTCTTCAATCAATCGTGTCACAGGCATGTTATCTGTCACACTCTGCGTTATCTAGTCCGATCAAAGCACTCGAGTGATAATTACTGGTTAGGTACCTATACGTCGGCGTCGTTATCACAAGGTTAAGCTCATGCGATTGTTCGCGCATACTGCACTAACCAATAAAGGATCATTTATTAATGTTCAGGATAATGTAGCCTATTTCAACATAGAATTTTTTTTTACTGCAAACAAAGAAATAACATAATTTTATTAAATAATATCAAGTATGAAATGCAAAGTTTTCGACTACACTTAGCGAAATTAAATCTTAAACATAGATTTACTTATAGACTTATTGTCCTGGAAATAACCTACAAAAACGCCAATTTGTTTTTCCGATTATTAGGTAGGTACTCACATCACGGCTTCAACTATACGGTGGAGCGTACGGTGGAGGTCTGCCCAGCTTGGGCGGAGCAACGCCGTGTCCTCATGGAGGTGATCGGCGGCGGCGATCTCTCGCGTCCGACCCTGGTCCAGGCCATGGTACGGAGCGAGAGGGCATGGCTGGCAGTCGCCTCCTTCAGCGAAGCAGTTATGCTCGCAAAGAGGGAGGCGGCGCACGTGAGGGAGAGGCAGTACATGCGCCCTCACAGCCGTGGCCTTCGCAGGAGATGCCCTGGGCGTCGGGAATCCCAGGCTGATTCCCGGCCACCGTAGGCACGGGCTTGCGGACGGCGAGTAATGGGTAGCTCGCTGTCCGGTAAGGACCAAGCCCGGGTCGACGGCGCGTTGTGTTCCACGCGCGCCTCAAAGAGATGTCAGCAGCAACAGATGGGGCCCGCAAGGGCCGATGCCTGCCGGGGGTGCGGGTTGTTCGAAAGAGATACCGCCGCCCCTGGCACACAGGCAACTGAGGGAACACGGGTGGGTTTTAGTCAGTAAAAGTCTGACACGCCCTCCCGCTCCACCCAGAGCGGGAGAAGTTATTTGATGATTTCCCACCCAGAAAAAAAAAAAAAAAAAAAAACGGCTTCAACTATTGTTCGGGTGTGATGGCGACATGTCCAAACATCGAGCTTTCTGTGGTATATCCAGTTTCAATGTTATTGTTTTATAATGTCATAATTATAGTTTTAAAATTGCCTCGTGTGAGGACGTGAGGAGCTCATGGCTAAATAATTGAAGCCGCACGGGTGGATTGAAGGTTAAGCTTCGTGTCGCAGTTAGTTCGTGGATAGGATTCATAACATATCGAGACTTCTTTGTACCTCGGAAAACACGTTACGCTGTTGGTCTCGGCTGTCACATTTGCACATCTTTGACAGTCGTTACGGGTAGACAGAAGCCCGAAAGTCTAACAACCAGTCTCACCACCGGGTATGGTATCATTTCCATTACCCAGTAATTGGGTTGTGGAGGTCAGATAGGTAGTCACTCCATGTAAAATAATGGTATTCAGCTGCATCCGGTTAGACTGGAAGCCGAACCCAACAAAGTTGTAAAAAGTCTAGGCAGATTGCCAGATTTAATACTTATGTATCAAATGCATACTGCACTGTGTGTAAATGTGCTTAATGATAATGACAACCGTGTGCAGTTTATAGAAGATCTAAGCGGTCATACACAATAAATGTAAATATTGAAATAGGCATCGCCCATACTTTTTCTAACTTTTACGGTGATAATAATTATGGACCAAACCAATTTGCTTTCTTAATAAGTACAAAGCTTTTGCAGATGCTGCATTTAGCGAGCCTGAGCTTAAATAGAGCGAAAAGTTTTAGTGCAGCGAATTTATCCTTACTAATCCTTACTATCCTTATTTCCTTACTAATATTATAAATGCGAAAGTTTGTATGTATGGATGTATGGACATCCATACATACAAACTTTTAACAGCCGTTTTTGAGAGAGTAACAAACATCCATATGTTTGTTACTCTTTCACGCAAAAACGGCTGAAGGAATTGTAAGGCGGGGTGATCCGGAAAAACGTCGTTTTGTATTGTGTTTTATAAGTAGATACTTACACGGGATTAAAAAAAAAAATATTACATAGTTCACACCTTGATCTAGGTATTCCGGCCGTGCGATACACGATCACTTGCACTTTACTGCATCCAATTAAATCGCATAGACAAGTCTAAATGATGATCGGATTCTTATTTCATTTGAGTTATACATATAAGGCTTTGAACAATAAAACTTATACCATAATAAAGGTCGTAAACAATATGACTAAATCCGGCCGTCATAATATGGACTATGAAAATACATTTATAACAAATCTAAAATCCTGTGTTTTATCGTTACATGCGCGCGCCCCGCCCCCGCGCCCCGTGTCGTTGAGTCCCGAGCGGAACGTGTTGGAGGTTGGTCGTGTGTCAATTTTTCGAACCCGCCACCCCCGCTATGATCTGTTACCGGCAGAGCAAAAAATTGTTTGTAAATAATAATACGTGTATATAATAAACTAAATATATATCTAATTATTTACGAGCTTTTTTTAGTACGAAATTAAAGTAGTTAATATTTTGTCTAACAGAATGGGAAACTACAGAAAGTACTTAAAAACGTTCGATCCAGCGCTGGCTCTTCGAAGGCTAGTAAACAAAAAAGAAGAACGATAGTTTGACAATATTATTATTTACCTACATTCATAATATTTTACCCGTAATATACCTATTACTATATTTATTTATTATACATAACCTACTATTTGTGGTTTGTAAATCTATGTACCTACGCGTAATAGATTTGCAAACCGCTAATAGGCGTGTAGAATAGAATTGGAACCCTATGTCCGTGTAAATAAAGACGCTACGCGCGTAAAAGCTAGAATGGTTAATTTTTCTCGCGGAATAGATTTACCAACCGCATCAGTTGAATTTAAAATCTATGTCGTATAGCATAAAGCCGCCACGCGTGCAAATTTTGTAATGGTTTATTTACTGTTTTCAAATATCAAAGAGGTACCTAGGTTAAAAATATTGATTATAAAACAAAAAAATGATGATTGCCTGGATGGGCACTGTATATGATAACACTATGAGCTTGAGCTGGCCCAGCGTAACACGGAGTTTCCATAGAATAAGTCGACATTCACACGGTCGTAATTTTATTCGCGCACTGGATTTTCAACTCTCGGTATTTAGCCGAGGGTTGAGAATCCAACAGAGTGAAAAATCCAGTACCTACGCGAAAAACATCCCGCCGCGATTGTATTACGTCTGTGTGAACGTAGACTTATATTTATTATTTCTCTTTCTGTTTTCGACATAGGTTATGTATGTGTCACTACTTGTCACATACATTATCGTTTACATGATCAGCGGCCTCGAAAACCATGACAGGTAACACCACAGAACAGAGAATACATAGAAGCGCCCCTACATTGGCTAAGCACGGGAACCAGTGTCGCCGAACTCACACATTTGCATATTAAATTGTCCATTACACTCATAAAAACATTGATATGATTGGCTACAAATTACAAACGCAACTTTTACAAATCATCTTCTTATTGCTTTCAAAAATTAAGTCTTATTACAACGAGTGAAAGTTGTTATTATTTGACATGACGCAAACAATTAAGATGTTTTTCGTCTAAAAACCTTACATAGACCAATTTACAACGAGTTCAGCTACTCAACGCTAGATGGCGCCGTAACCAATTCATTTTATTCAGAACGCTAGCGCTTTTGAAATAGATGTCATATTCACATGCATTTGTAACCTCTTTTGCTACTCAGAGATGTAGACAGATATTGATATTTTAATATTGATGTTACGTATTTTATTCGGCCGAGGAATTAAATAATTGGTTAACATTATACAAATGCTTAATAATGGAAAAGTCTTCGTAGGTATGGCTTTGTCGTTCAAATATCTATATCCTTCCTTTAAAATTTGTATATCCTGATCTTCGAAATGCTCTGAACATATAGTGCTTGATTTAGCTGGCATCCAGTTTTGCCTTCCCGTAGCTTCTATCCATTTTTCCTTATTAAAAGAATCTTGGGGAAAACTGAAATATTTAAATACTTTTTTTGAGGTCTATCTATACAGAAGTTAATGTATTACGGTTAATATTACGTAATATCATATTCATTAACTATTAGCTGCTGCCAGCGACTACGCCCGCGTGAAAGTAGAACATTATCCTGAGGGAATATACTTTCGTGACGTGGTCTACGCATGTACCAAGTTTTATTGAAATCCGTTCAACCTTTCGAGCGTGAAGAAGTAAGATACATACAAACTTTCGGCTTATAATATTAGTGTGATTAGCAACTCGCACCTACTTCGGACGGATGCAGGCTACGTGTTGTTATAGCCTCGAGATTTCTGTGCAATCTTAGTTAAATATTTACAAATTATACACATGAACCGTCCGACATAAATTTTCTGGATGATGGTGCCCAGCCATGAAATGAAGAGTTAAAAATAAATAAAAATTATCGATACCGACCTACTTCATGGATTTGTCCCATCCCTAATTGAGTAGCGTCGAAGTTACTAGAATTTATGTTATGATTTTCCAGATGACAACCAAGTGCATTTAGATTTTGTGTGAATGAAAATAAGGTTGTTTATAGTTTGCATTGAGGTCATAAAATGTGGTATTGTCATAAATATTAAATACCGGTAAACCGGGGTTACTTTAATCAAAATTGAATTTTGAAGGTTCATATCTCTTGAATTTGTGGTTATAAAAAAATACAAAAAATGTCCAATAATCGGTTTTTTAATAACTCTCGGTTCCTGTAATAATACGTGTAAAAATATGGCTTTATTTTGAGATAAAAAAAACTGACTGATCACAGTTATACGTTGGATGTAGGGTTACTTTGATACCCTCCTATTTTATTGCGAAATTACAAAGTACCCCAATTATAATACCAAAAAATCAAAATTTACCAACAGGACAAGATTTATTTTATTTTATTTTAATTATTAGTGAATTCTCAGGGTGTGCCCAGGAAAGGATTTGACAGTTCTTCAGTGTTGCTAACCTAGAAAAAAAAAACTACCATGTTGCGTTTCGTTTTAAGCAATTAGCGATTTTATATGAAATGGAAGTTTTGATCAAAGCCATCCCGCGAATCAAAGTAACCCCGGTTTACGGTATATTAAAAAATTAACAAAGTTTAGTACTTACTTACTACTACTTTAGGCATAATTTGTAATATTTCGCGTATTACTGAGACAACCATTCGCGACAAGTATCTGACGGCGAATTAGCTAAATGTTGCGCATCTCGGCTTAATGTTGACACGCGCGCGATATCTGAGGGGCAGTTCCTCTACTTTTCTTTATTCCGTGGGTTACACTTAACTATGTCAGAAACAGTTAGAAAGAATAATAATAAATATAAGTCCACACGGACGTAATAATATCGTGGCGGGAAATTCGCGCGCCGGATTTTCAACTCTCGGTAGTCAGCCGAAGGTTCAGAATTAAACACAGTGCAACTCAACGCGTTGAAAATCTAAGTGTGGTTTACCGTTACATTTTCATCTCTCGGTACGTACCGAAGTCGGTACATAGTTTTGTATGTAGGTATAGGTACATAAATAAGAAAATAAATAAAAAAGTGCAACTAAAAACTACGACGATCACCCTAATTGGATTATTACTTCCAGTCTGTATGTAACTTGAACATAACTGGCGAATTGTGGGTGTACTAATACACCACTGCTCAACCCCTCTGAAAGAATACAGGCGTTATTTTATGAAGAAATCTCATTTCCGCAACTTATTATATCTTAAAAAATATTTACTAGAATAGTAAAACAAAATAAACTTTTACTAATCGTAATCAGTTCAAGTGATCAACTTAATACTGTATTGCTCTATTCGGTGACATAGTTAATACTACTCCCGGCCGCCAGCCACGCCTGGCGCGCGCGTCGTTCGCGCATCGTAACTAGTTACCTCTTGCTACTCGTTTCGGAGGCTGAAGTAAGCGTTAAATGCCTACCGCGCTCGGCTCACCTTGCCTTAATTAAACTTTGTTTTAATATAGCTTAGCTTATACATCAGAATAACACACCGGCTATAATTTATAAAGATATTGTGTGAATTGGCCAAAATATTACAATAAGTGTCCAGTAAGTAGGAAAAGTTCTGCCATCTGCGAGCTATTCTGGCGTTCGATGCAAAAATCGAGAGTTACACGTATACACCGTGACATTTTAGTCGTCTTACAACGGCAGCCCACTTCCCAATGACTACTAATCATTTATTCAAAAACATTTTTTTTTTAAATAAGCACAATTACAAAAAATGAAAATATAATTCACTAAGACTTTATATTTATTTTCCCTTGTACCTATTATCTTAATTAATTGTAACAATGTTTTAATCGCGCCTAGACGTATTTCATGACGGATACATTGAGTGGACCACCTTTGTAAGACGACTAAAATGTCGCGGTGTATAATGTAAAATGGAAATGTTTATCTTAAATAAGTACTCCTACAAAAAGGCCCGCGACAGCATATATCTATCTTTTATGTGTAAGCCATTATCGCCAAAATAGTGGACCATATATAGAATAAAAATTGATCATTTATTTCTGATGCACATTTGGTAGTAACAAATTGATCCTCATATCAAAATAAATACTTTATCGCTTCTGGTATTTAAAGTTGATAAACTTTGTCTTTCACACTACATCATTTGGACAAATATTTTAATAGTTACAACGATGACCAACCGAGTGCGCGATACTATGGTGCAGTACGGTGGCGGGCGAATGGGCCGGGCGGTCGGATGCACTGCGGGCACAGAATAACCGAGCAGAAGCAAAGCTTCATACTAATGCCACAGTCTATAAATCATACAGTCGTCCAACAAAGACGTCCAGACAGGGCAATCGTGCGGGGCGTGAGGGGCGAGACGGGGGAAGGGCGCTCCCGAACTGCGTACGCTACCGTGTTAGTAGTTCGGGAGACAACTTTCAGGGCTATCGTGCGTCAATTTATTATTGTTTCAATTTATGTAAAATAATTAAAATGGTGCATACGACGTGTTTTTAAAGATTGCAAGTCGTCATCTTACATTAACGGGGGGTTATCCGAAATTGCCTGTTTCAGAATCAAGGTTAAATGATCAAATTCGTCTATTAAGGCCCTGAAAAAAAATATGTCATAGATAGATCCTTGTTTGAGGTTTCAAAGCACGATTAATTGCAATTTGCTCGATGAAAAAAAAATCCGAAGCAGGGTCGATTTCGAAACCATTTTCCGTCTCATTTCCTAATAACAGCACAAAATTGTGTAGAAATTGCATGTACAGACGCCAGCACATCAAGGTACCCTAATTTGTCAAATTTCTTTGATAGATTTTCATCTTTATAACATAAGCATAAGGTATATGTTCAACTGGGAAAATTTGACAGTTTGGGGTAGCATGATGTGCTGGCGTCTGTACAATAAGGGAATCGTATTTAGGAGCGAAATTAAAGGTTGAAATTTTTAGTTTACTAGATTTTTTTTTTAACAAACTCAAAAACAGTAAATCCGGCTAAATCGGCTCGCGCTCAGAGTCCTGCGGGACTTCATAGAGAGTGGACCTGTGTCAAAATTTTCAAAAACTCGCTCCCCCTGCGCCTGTACAAAAAAATCGAATAAAATAATAACAAATTAAATTATGAAATCGGGATAACTCACAAAAAATATCTTGTAATTATATTATAGTTTTAATTCATAAAATTGTTTTCGAAAATGTGATTATTTCTAGTAAATATGATGACGTTTAATTGTCATCTTAAAATAGTGTTGACACATTACAAATTAATATCGATAAAATAATAGTCAAGTGAGAGTCGTATGTAATGTTTTATCGTCGTTTATGAAGAAATTTGTACAAAAAACACTTTTCTAAGATTTTTAAAATCAGATTCATCCATATCATCTATGATATTTACTCTCCACCGACCTGTCTTCGCTACTATCATCCTACATTAATATCACATGGTAAACAATTTGTCCGCAGTGTATAGCAACACAAGATTTTTTCTAGGATCGGTGATTTTATCATATTGGCTCTGAGTGAACAACTTTCAGTTTTGAATACCAAAAGTCACTGTCACTATACGATAAAATATTATAACGTGCTTGAAAAATAGCGCCGTGTGAAGGCAGTGGTTATGCGCTAACAGTATAACTTGGTGCTCATGTTCCCAATCAAGTTCGTCAAAGACGTATCGTATCGTATCTATGCCATATACTTGGATCTATGCCACTTTTGTCTTGGTAAATGGTCCAATGGGTCGGTAAACCGACAAGACCGGGGACGGATAAAACATATAATAGAAATTTAATTTTGATGTCTTAAAATAATAGATTCGATAAATTATAGCTGTAGCAGTAGGTACGACACTAGACAATAAAGTACGGCAATTGTTTCTTTATAAATGTGCTCACAACATTTACGGTTCTTTATGAGCGGTGGCAAACATCAAAAACAAAAGAATTTGGTTACAGTATAAGCGAAACAGTACGACGATTTTTAGCCGATTCTACTTTATAAAAATCTGAAATTCAGGATCTTTGAAAATTCTGCCACTAAAGAAGTTAAATAGTGGATGATAATTTGTATGGAAATCTACCATTTTTGTCGCAGAGGAATACCGTCGGGCACACAGCTTGTCTATTAAATCAATTTTTTAAAGTTACTGATTACTAACGCTTAGCCTTAACCTCTGGGTCGGAGAAGCATGAATTCGGTTTAGAGATATTTATTTTCTCAAAGAACAAATTGCACAATGGTTTCTTTTTTGTTTTGAATGGGAAATCATCAAATAATTTCTCCCGCTCTGGAAAGCGTGACAGACTTTTACTGTCTAAACCCACCCGTGTTCCTTCAGTTCAAATTCAAATTCTCAAATTCACTGACAACTAACACTTGTGTTGGAAAGTCGCTGGTTGAAAGGTCTGGAAGCATGATTTCGGTTTAAAGACATTTTATCATAGAACGAAGTGCACAAGGGTTTCTTTTGCAATGGTGCAATTATTTATTTTCACCTTACTACCAAAAATCCATGTGTATCTATAACTAGCTTCTGCTCGCGACTTCGTTCGTGGAGGATTGGTGACGCGGGAGCAATTGACGTACAGTTGTCTGGAGGAGCAGCTGCTAGTCCTGAGGTCGGAACCCGTAGCAATCATAATAATAATAAAGCTGAAGAGTTTGGTTTTAGGGTTCCGTACCGCAAAAGGTAAAAAAGGAACCCTTCCGTCTGTCCGTCTGTCTGCCCGTGTGTCACCTCCGATTGTCTCAGGAACGGGTGTCTCTAGCAAGTTGAAATTTGTACTAGATACTGAAGTCTATAGTCCCTATTACGGGTATAAAAATCAAGGTCCTGAGTCAACACGATAAAAAGATATGGGCAAATTTAGATTTTTGCGAAAACTTGTAAGTACGAAAATTTACCTTAATATTCAACTTATTTATTTTTCGGAATTTTCCCGTTACTTGTGCTGTAAGACCTTGCTTTTAACCAAAATTCACAATTCTAGGTCAACCGTAAGTACCCTATAGGTTTTGGGTTGAAAAACTATAACATGGTAGTTCCCGTTGACCTAGAATCACGAAATTTGGCAAAAAGTAAGATCTTACAGCACAAATAAAGGAAAAATTCCAAAAAATAAAAAGTTGGAAATTAAAGTAAATTTTGATACTTACTTACAAGTTTTCGCGAAAATCTAAATTTGCCCATAACTATTACGATATGGTACCTACAAATTTGAACGGAACCCTCAGTGGGCGATTCCGACTCGCACTTGTCCGGTTTTTTATATATGTTTGAAATCTCTATCTCTGGAACTACCATCCTCGGCAAAGCTAGTTTTGAATGAAAATACATTTTTGCTTTTGTTTCATTAATAAAATTAGTTGATTACATCACATTTACAATTACATTAAATTACAACACAGCACATAAGCCTATTCCGACAACGCCACAATATTGGCGGTCAGATTTTCGTATATGTTTAGTACCTACTAAACGCTTTTACATAATTAGTTGTTATTGTCAATTATATCGTCGCAGACAGTGTCTGACACCGATATCGGACAATTTCTACCAGCGAAGACGCAGTGCGGGGTGAGAGAACCAGCCATTCTTTCACTTGAACACGCTTATTAGCGCTGCAGACTTCGAGACGTCGGTAATTACCGTATTGTAGTCGTTTGGTGACTCGCGATGGTCATCGATATTCACCAATATAATCTGGCCGATAATAATTATATCGGTTTGTGTATAGCTGCTAACTTATCGGTATCGGGTTGGCGTCGGTATCTGATCATTTGAAAACGCTCAATAGGTAACTTACAGGATATGGAATCAATAAAAACAAATAAAAATTCTAAAATAAAAGTACCCTAAGTTACTCCTTATTACATCAGCTATCTGCCAGTGAAAGTCCCGTCAAAAACGGTCCAGCCATTTCAGAGATTAGCGGGAACAAACAGACAGACAGACAGACAAAAATTGTAAAAAAATATATTTTGATATATGTACCGTATATACCGTATGATTTTTTTTACCGTCTGGAAAAAAATAGGGCATAATAGGTGAACGGAGTAGAAGCCTATGGCATAGAAATTTCACTTCTTTTTTTTTTAAATCCTAACATGAAATGAACCTATCAATAAATACTATTACTTATTTGTAGTAAACTTTTCATACTAAAAATTAAAAAATAATAAAAATAGAAAAGAGTAAAAATATCGGCAAATAATATCAAAACCCAACTTATAGGCACCCTACTCTACGCGCAGAAATTATCAATGAATTCGTGGCGACATTCAATCCTTTGATTGAAGCCGGCCGGGGATAGGTAACTACTATCGCAAAATATCTTTCCTTAGGCGTACCGCTCACGTGTCACCGCATGCGCATCCCCTCCCGCCCGCGCGCCCTTCAAACCGAGTACCGCGTCTCGTGCTCTCTCTCTCTAGTCACCTGCGATTAGCCATAGCGTGACGTCGATCGCTGTTTTTTTACGTTTGAACCGTGTGTGCTTCGACCGGCCAGTGATTGTTTTCATAATGACGTACGCATACTCCAACTCCACCCGCAGGCGAACATTCTATGGAGCGACGAGTCCATATTTACCCGCACTGGTATCTACAACGTACCTACACAACGAGCAATGGTGGAGTTTCAAAACTCACTTAAAATAAACGAACACGCTCATCAAGTTCTATTCAGTGTCAATGTTTGGGCCGGGATAATACACGTTGGCATAATGGGTCCAGTTTGTATCGAAGGTCGATTGACAGGGATAATGTATCGTGAAATTATACAGTCCGTTATCGACACAATGTTGGAAGACGTTCCTCTGGACTATCTGCCGGACATGTACTTTCAGCACGACGGGTGTCCAGCTCACTACGAGCGATCTGTGCTCGCGTATTTAGATAGTGAATTCCGTGATAAGTGGATAGGTCCCGGTGGACCTGTGAACTGGCCGGCGAGATCACCAGACCTAACGCCATTAGACTTTTATTTGTGGGTTGAACTAAAACGCTTAGTGTACACCGAAGAAGCTCGTAGTGTAAATGAGTTAAAACAGCGAATAATAGACGTTTTTAATATTCTGAAAAGTGACAGAGACACGCTTAGGAGTCTAACAACCAATTTGCAAAAACGTGGGAGTTTGTGTTTAGAAAGAAACGGTGGACATTTAGAACAAATATTGCAATATCGTTGAAAAGGTACTTTTTCTTGTAAATAATAACTCATTTTCTGTAATTTTGTAAAAATTAATCAGTATAATTATTTGTAAATAAGTTGATTACGATCTTTAAATACGCCTAGTAAGTTGTAGTATCCGATTTGGATTAAACAACCTTGTTGGAATCCTTTTTTATTACACATTACGTTAAAACCTTCGAAATACATATGAATGTGAGTGATTGTTATAAGTATTTAACATCAGCGGTTTGTTTACATTTCTATCAAAGCTTTACCGATCTTACGAGACGTAATTTATTTGGTTTACGGTTTCAAGACACGCGTTACTCAGTGTATCAAATTATAAGCCTACTACAACTACATACAGCACGGTGACGTATGTAGGTACACGCGCAAATGTGTGCGTGAGTGTGTAGGGATCAGGCGGTATCGTCCTGTGCGCAGGAGAGCGAAGTTAATGCTAGCGTCTCGCTCACACTTCCATCATGCTTCATTCATGTGCAATCGCAGCTGACGCCGTTTACTATTACCTATTTTGGATAATATTAGTTTTACGCGAGTGCCGTAGGATGTACTCTTTTTCATGTATTTTAAGGATATTCGGAACTTTTATTAAATAAATGATACCAGGTAAATATTAGGGTATATGAGTTCTATTCTACTTACACAAAACGTCATATTGTTGTCCAGACGCTAAAAAATGTCAGCCGTATATATGCACGCATGTAGCAGAAAGCGGTTATTTTAATATTTCAAACTGACACTCCAATTTTATTTATATGTATTGATGTATAGATGTATAGATTTTAGTTCTACCGTAAAATATATCTAAAACTAAGGAAAAAATATCGAACATAAGCAAAAATTTGATCGTTGATCAACTGCAATATGTTATACTATGGCATGGATTTTCTGCTAAATGGTTGACAGTTCATCGTAAATAAATACGTGGCGCTGCATTTGGGGGCGCAGGTAGCGTTTCAAAGGCCCACAGGCCGGAACAACCTAGCTTTAATAAAGAACTGCGATTTCATCAATTTCCGCGCACGGATGAAAGGTAAACAAATAAATATTGTTTATTTGATAGAAAGAAAATACTTGAAAGTATCCCGAGCCCTGTTTTTTGGCGCTGGTAACGCCAAAAACCGACGTAAAAGATGAACGTACTTGGAAGCCCTAGTACTCGTCGATTTTTAAATATGACCCACCGTTATTAATATTATGTCTAAATATTTTCCAGTTTGTCATGTCATAATAATAATGTCTATGACGATGTTGATCTAAAATAAATTAATAAATATTGTTTACTTGAGACAACCCTAGCTGTTGCGACAATGCCTACACCTTTTCGGCATTTACCACGAGATCAAAGGCGTCGTCCTACCCATTGAGTTAATATGTACTAATGTACAATATGTACATTAGTACATATTAACTACGACGACACCTTACACGTACACGCAGGTAATATTACCTCAATGATCCTACTGTATGTTTTTATACTGTGCCAATGCCGTGCGTAAGTACACGCGTGCGTGTAGTAACACGCACAGCTATGTGTGAGTGAAGTGTTACCGGCAAGGCGCGGCTCCAACTACTGTTATAGCCGCGCCTGTACTGTTCCAACTCTACAGTACAGGAAGTATCCTGTACTGTAGAGTTGGAACAGTACAGGATACTGTTGGGGCTGCCATGGCTTTGCTTTGCGTCTGGGATGTTTGCTGCGGCGCGGGTTGATGGATTTGCCGCTGTCATAAGGAAAATATGTGCCTCCCTACTCACTCACGTTCCTGGTAGTTCCAACTCTATACTGGGTGTATTTGCAGATCGTGGGGAGTTCCCCATGCTGCGAAGATGGTTGCGGCTTTATGTCGTTGTTTAATTTGTTTTGTTTTTTGAAAAAGTACTAATATTAGTTTTTAAGTATATTGTTACTAACAAGATTTATGGACCTGCACCCTAATTGCGTAACACAGTATTAATCAGAATCTGAATCATTTTGAAGCCTATTGTTAATCCACTGCTTCATATGTTTGTATAATTCGTCTGCTCAACGACGTAAACCACGCAATGATTGTCGTGGAGCTGTCAAAATGAAAGCGATTCCTACGGATAGTGTATTACGCAATTACCCCTCTGGTCTAAAATAAATGTTTATAATAATAATAATATAACAGGAAAGATTTCAATTTCATTTCAATCACCGTTTTTAAATTTAAGCATATAAATACGAGTAAAAAATGGACCGACTAGTCGGTGGTTTTAGCCGACTAGTCGCTGACTACAAATATGGCCGACTAGTCGGCTTTTCCGACTTGTCGGTACATCACTACAATAGACCCAATTCAACACAAAACTTTGTTATGACTTTTCTGCGGGACCTCGTTTTGGGACTTAATGTGCGCTTTTATAATTTCTATCGTGACGATAATTATGGTAAACGTCTTGCTCCACGTGACGGCAACACATCACATTACATATCATGTACCTACTTAAGTAAAACCCCCGATCCAATCCAAAAACTCTAAAAAGTAAAAAAATAATTTGTAGGTATTGGCCAAAGGGAGAATACCTACAAATTATTTTTTCGTAATATTATCTACAACTTCTTATTAAACTGAAAGCAATTTAATAAGAAGTTGTAGGTAATATTTCGATCAATGCATCGTCGCGTCGGGGGACGGCTAATGAAAATGTTGACCTTTCTACAATAGCATACCCATATACATTCATTACCTATTCCTGGGCCTCGTCTGTTTGGCGTTTTCATTGAGAATTCCCGACGCGACGATTCTTTGATTGACCGATTCGGTCAATCGTCATTCGGTCGAAACTAGGGGTGGGTTGTAACGGCTTCTTCTTCTTTTTGTGTCGAGGGCACTCCAGGAAGTGGGGCATGGTCTGATCAGAAGCACCGCACTCGCACTAGGTGTTGAATGAGCCAATAATCCCCCACTTTGACAAATTGTGCCTACAGCGGCCTACTTGGGTACGCAATCGATTGAGAGCTTTCCATAAAGGCCACTGCAAATCACGCCCGGGAGGCAAATGTACCTGGGCTTTAACGAATTCCGAAGGTGGTGGATGCTTCTCTTCCCACAGTTTACTTCTCACAATGTTTGGTAACGGCTGTAAATGCATATCTGTTCAGCCGTTAGGGAGCTACGATGCCACTGACGCACACAGATACATATACGTAAAACTTATAACTCCCCTCTTTTTCCGTTGTGGTTAAAAATCTATGTAAATATTATGAAGACGCTGTTAAATTTCCGCCCATGATAACGTTGTAACATAACGTGCACATACTCCCATACATTTTATGGACATGAACGTCGACGTCCACGGTAATATTGTCACGTTAGAAATTAAAAAGTGCACATTAGATGTATCTTTTTGTATAATATAACAATTTTTTTTTGGTGAGTAAGCAGTTTGGCAGTAGGTATCAGGACTTGATTGAATCTGGCCAGCTTTTTTAGTGACCGACATTGCCAAAAACAGTAAGTTCGACAACTAATACCCGACTACTAAAAAGATACGCTCTACACTAAATAAAAGGTATGAAACATGATAATCTCATCTCAAAGCCGTGGTAGTAGGCCACTTTGCCCTAAAGCTTGTGATCGCTTACCACTGTTAAAATGTATCTTTTTTTTTTTAGTTTATCACTTTATGACCCTAGAGGGCGCCATTTTCAATTTAAAGTGTTTGTCAAATTATGACTAGTAGTTTAGAAGTTATGAGGGAACAGATGAACATACATACCCACATTCATACATTTTCGATCAAAATCATAGGTAACTCTCCTTTTTTCTTCACCGTAGTCGGGGTAAAATATAGTGTATTGCAATGCGTTTGTAGGGCCATCTTAAACCAACACCAATAATTGAATGCATTTTGATTCGATACCATTTTACGTGAAGCACTAATTAACACAGTTTGTTTTTATTTCCTCGTCCTACGGATCGGATGGTGGTATATGTAATTAAAATAGAGGCAGAAACATGTGCGTAATTCAATTTTCTCTTCGGAACTCTATTTGCTGTTCATTTCGAAATGCTCTTTGAGTTCCAATTGCTTGTTATTTATTGAACATTAGTAGGTACACAAGGCTACAAACTGTACGGAAATCCTATACAATGCGAGATCAGCTTATACTGGAAATGTATAACTTGATGTGTAGCTGTGTGTACATAACTGTATCATTTCACCTTTAAGTTTAGAGAGAAATGTCCCGATTATTTATGTAGGTAATTCTTATCTGACTAAGTATTGGTGCCAAAAGTTTGAATTGTTCATTGGCAAAAAAATTAGTTTAAAGTGTTTGGCGTAAAAAGATAGACGCACGGGTCGATAAAAGGTTAAGCTATACTTGTTGTGGTCGGTCGGTTCGTGGTTGGGTGAGCATCCATTACATTTCGGTAACCCTCCGTGCCTCGGAAATCACGTTAAGCCGTTGTTCCCGGCTGTCACGCGTAGATCTGCGACCGTCGCTAAGTCAGAAGCCCAAAAGTCTCGACAACCAGTCTTACCAAGATATCGTGTTACAGTAACCGGGTTGTGGAGGTCAAAAAGGCAGTCGCTCCATGTAAAATACTGGTATTCAGCTGCATCCGGTCAGACTGGAAGACAACCCTTGGGTAACTGGATATCTATTGGCATAAAAAATTGTTTGAGCCTTTCACTATTGTAGGAAATTATGAATTGTAAAGCTTTTTTAGTATTTCAATCAAAAAAGATTATCGCACCGATAGAAAAGTTAAGTTTAAATAAGTGTTGTTATTATAGTTAATGTGTTTCCGTGTTTGATATTCACAATAACAGAATGTGTCTCGTGGTTTCTGCCATTTTAAAAACAAATTAAAATCAAACATGTTAATGTTACATTATATTTATATAGTTTCTAATGATTAAAATGATAAAATATAGGTTCCGGCCGATTACTAATGATCGTCAGCGTGGTCAAAATATGTCCAAAGGCCAAAAACTCTTCCGAGTCCGGGCATGTCTTAGATGTAGAAGAAAAGTCCTGTAAATGCACTAATAACTGGCAAAATTGCAGCTCAAACAACGTTTCTGATGTCAAAATAACTGTAAAGTATTTTCTGAACTCATTTTGCACGTAAATATTTTGTCTATATTATTATTTATGTTCATGTCGCCTTCTTTTCAGCTTGATTGCAATTTAAACATTAAAAGAGCAAATTACAAATGTAAGGCACGCCTATCTGAATAATGTAGGCACATCTGTTCTTTAATTTAGTTTACAAATTCTCTAGATAGTGCTATAACGAAAACTAACAAAAAATATTTGACGTTATGTTTACTTAGATTTGTTTCTATTAAACAGTACTACTACATACAAAACTCAGGTATTTTTACAAATAACATTATTGAGTAATTTCTAAATGTTTTGAAACTCATACTCACACATTTTTTTACTACATTTATCGACTTTTATCGTTTATCACGTAACCAAGGAAAGTAAGTAATATCCGTGGGAAAGTAATAGACTTTCACACATTTGATTTATTTTGAGTTTTCTTTGAAGTGTTCGAGCATCCAGAAATGCAACAATATTTTTTTTCTTAGTAATTGTTTTTTTTTTCACTTCATATATGAGATTATTCTAATACGTAAAGTGTCAATTTCAAGTAATGATTCCGAGAAAACTTCGGATTTGCGCCACTCGATGGCAGACGCTTTGCCGTGCACGCAACGTGCGTTAGGTTAGGTGTATTTATTTTTCGAAAATTACGAGTAAGCCTGCTCCGTACCGGGATCGAGTAATGAAACACGTCTGTTCTGTTCATGTATTTATTCAAAGGTTATGTTATTACGATCATTATTCCTAGAATCTGAAGTCTACAGCTTTTTTTTGTTATTCTTCTTCTATAGTCGTTTGATTTTTCGAATGTCATGGAAGTTATTTGATAGCCAGCCTGTACACCGTAACGTCGGTCGACCTTGGTAGACAACCTTTACCTTCTTCTTCTAAATATTTATAACTCATGCATCAAATAATACGACGCAATTAATTATTTTCTGTTGCGAGACTCCCGGGAGCCAGACACACATCAACACAATCTTGGGATATTTTAGTCATTCATGTATTCAAAAGAAACTAGAAACCAGCGGCGAGGCGTCAGTTTTTCTATGAGAGAAGCCGAAGCTAAGTTTGTGTTTTAGCCTCGGGCATCGTGAGTATTTTGGAGGGTGCTCGCTTACCTTGTGAGCTGGTATATGCCGAAACCTGATAGGTCATGCGAACCCTCGGATTTTGTGAGGGTCACAATGACACTACCTGATGGGGGTTCACTACGTTTAGTACGTTTATCGGGCTGACTTCAAAAATAAAAAATCGGGAACTATATTATCCAACGTTTATTCTGCCTTTATACCTCAGCCCGGTCACATGATTAATATGTACAGTCTAAACCTTATGACACGAGTGCTTTATGTAATCGGCGGAGAATCTTAACACCGCGATCTATCTTTTTGACTCAAATAAAAACTGCCATCTATTGGTCCCGATGCAAACTAACTTATCAAACACCGAAATCGACATTGCGGGTGTTGTTGCGACTGGCCGATAAATGGCTGCACAGTCGGCATTAACAATAAAGAATACTTACTATTATTCTAAAATTTATTTCGGAACGTAAACAATTAAATACAATAAAATTTAACATCTGAAAACCAAATAAAATATGCAATATTCCTCCATCTCGTTCTCGTTGACGCATTTTTCTAAATCTGTCTCTGACATAACCCGTTGTACAGCGGCTTGCTCTCGTCCATATCAAGCGGTGCCCTGTGGCAAAATTCATACAACAGCGATCCCGCACTTAGGTCTAAAGTGCGGGATCGCTGTTGTATGAATTTTTAGGTCCCGAATATGACGTTTTGGCGCCGGGTTTATTTATAACATTTAATTTGTTGCAATACCAAGCTAAAACAACCGTTTTTGTTGTTTGAATGTTGTGGTAAATTAAATAACCGTAGTGTTACCATATTTTTTGACGCCGATGCGAATCCCCGAAGGGAAGCCGGTAGGAATCGTGTTCTATGGTGCTTATGCCCCGCTAGAAATTACTTAGCAAATCTTATAACATACATAATACTTACATAATTATATCAAAATGCATACTAGCTTTTGCCAGCGGATTCGCCCGCGTGTATGTCGGCGTATTATACATATAAACCTACGTCTTGAATCACTCTCTCTATTGATGAAAACCGCATTAAAATATGCTGCGTAGTTTAAAATATGTAAGCGTACAGACATGAAAAGCGACTGTTTTATACTATGTAATCTAAAGATAGGGAATTAAATAAAACCAAACTTTAATAAAGTTATTGAAAATAGAAATTTAAAAAGTGAGGTATTCCACTAAGGGAACAGATTTGAACGGCACGTGAGCACTTCCACTAACGGCACTGAAACATAATTTCGTAACGTTCCTTTCAGTGGAACAGTTTATACATATTGATTTCAGTGTCCGAACAGCACCTGTATACAGCTTGTAGTGATGAGACATATATACCTATTCTTTGTTCAGGATATTTCCAACATATCGTTACGGCAAGTGCTTGTCGACCCACTCATAGTCGATGGTTCGGTTGTCATGCGTTATGAGCGCGGTTAAATGTTTACCTATGCATTCGTTTAACATTTTATTAAAATCACATAAATGACGCCTGGATAAATGACGAAGAAAACTTTTGAAATCGCGCCGATAGCTAGCTCCCAAAACAATTTAATAATACAGGCGTGAACTGTTTTATTTTATTTTGAGAAAATTACTAGTTATTGTTTTCCTATATACTCTGAAATTGGGGTCCATCATTTTCCTAAATGCCGTAAAATTAGTGGACTGTGGCTTAAAGTCATTTGTATATTTTTTTAGCGTGAGGTTAGGTTACGTCAGAAACATTGTGAAGTGATTGTTACGATAAATAAGTATTAAGTATATTAAGTATAATAAATATTAAAGGATTTCATTTCAGACATTTTCCATGTCAAATACTTAATTCATTTAAAATCACCGAAAATAACGAAATAGTAAAATAAAACTTAACTCATGAATACTTATACACGAAATTTTTTAATGCACAAAATTACATATTTATTGCAGGCCGTACAAACTTACTTTAACGAACCTTCCCCATTATTGGAATATTTGTAAAGCAACCTCTGTAGAATTTTTTTTTTTAAATAACATTCAAATATGTAACGCCGTGAGCACACCTATGCCGAAAAAAGGGTTTTTACTTCGAAGGTGCGTTAATCAATTGATGGTAACCACGTTACCTAAGTTTTGTTAACTTCATAATCTCGTAGACTGAATTGACTGGCGCTACATCGTAGTATTGAGTTGTTTGTATGATGCTGCCACGATGAATGCCCAGATCCAGGACAAGAAAACCAGCCCCATTCAACTGTTAAGAGGGGTGAAATGGGGATGTGATATCGAAACTGTTCACCGACGTGTTGGAGGACGAGTTTAAGATGCTGGACTGGACGGCACAGGGTATCAACTTGAACGGCGAGCACATCTTTCTGCATTCGCGTCATAATTGTAGAAACACTGAAATAGATAGACCAGATGGTGCACAGCCTAAATGGAGCCTAAAGACGGATTGGCCTCGAAATGAATTTGACGACAGTCATATACAAATTAACATGTCTTGCCGAGACCAATCTACATCAGTTTCACTTTTTGAAGCTGTGAAGAGTCTGCCTCGGTAAACTCATTAGGCTCATTCCATCGAGCGCACTGTTGAGTTGTCTTGTGTTGAACTCGAGCGTTACGTGATAATTTGCGTTTATCGCCCCCCCTCTGGGGATTTTATTCGTTTCGAATCGGTAATGGAGGATTCACTCAATAAATTAAAATCAAGTAATAAATGTATAATTGTATGTGGAGATTTTAATGTTAATATTTTAGATGTTACTCCAATAAGTATTAGACTTCTCAATCTGTTTAGATCCTTTAATTTAAAAAACTTGTTTTTTGAACCTACTAGGATCACGGCATCTTCGTCGACTTGTCTTGATAATATATTTAGTGATTATGATGCCAAAAATAAATTAGTGTTAAGTGACTTAACGTCAGACCACTGCGGATTATTAGCTAGCTTCCCTTTGCCCTTACATAAAAAGCCGCATAAAATGGAATGCAGGCCTTATACAGCTAGTCGTTGCAACAAATTTAAAAATAATATAGCTCGTATAGTTACACCATCTATAATAGAACATGAGAATCCTAATGAAATCTATGGAGACCTTTTTGATGTAGTGCATAAAGAATTCCAGTCTACTTTCAAGACCAAAACCATTGACATTAATGGCACCTCCGTTGGCTTCAACCAATGGGCCAGTCCAGGTATTTATAAAAGTAGAGCGAGACTACACGAGTTATATGGTTTGAAAAAATACAGGTTTGATAGTCCTTTTCTAGAGTATGTCAGAAATTATTCAAAATTATTTAAAAAGGTCTGTGCTTTTGCTAAATCTAAATTTTTAAGCGATACTATTAAAAAGTCTAATAATAAAGTAAAAACCACGTGGAAAATTATTAACAATGAAACGGGTAAATCGGTTAAACAGGATAAACAATTAGAGATTATGGTTAACAACAAATTAGTTGATAAAGCTGCTGACGTAGCTGAGGCATTTAATGAGTTTTTTGCTAATATACCTATTGCTACGACTCGCTCCTTAAATTCGTCCCCGTCTAAAGCTGAAAATCTTTTACACAGTAGTGTGCCTAAATGTAGTCGCTTATTTAGTTTCGAACATGTAACGCCTGTGGATGTAGTTAACATATTTAACACACTTAAGTCTAAAAACACTGGAGATTACTGGGGCATCTCCATTAAGCTTTTAAGTAATATAATCGACATACATCGTAGCCCCCTATTTAGCTGTTACTTTTAATAAATGTGTTGATTTAGGATCTTTTCCTGACCTCATGAAGAGTAGTAAAGTTATACCATTATTTAAATCAGGTAATAAAAATAACGTTGGTAATTTCAGGCCTATTTCTATCTTACCTGCATTTAGTAAAATATTTGAAAAGTTAATACTCAAGCAGTTGCTAAGACATTTTAATTTAAATAGCCTACTTCATGATGATCAATATGGCTTTACAAAAGGTCGTTCGACTACAGATGCGGGTGTTGCTCTGCTGAAACACATTTTTAACGCGTGGGAAAACTCGCAAAATGCTGTTGGAGTTTTCTGTGATCTCTCCAAAGCTTTTGATTGCGTGCACCATGACACGCTATTGCGTAAACTACGTCATTACGGTGTTCAAAACGAAGCTCTCAATGTAATAAGTTCTTATTTGCAAAATAGGCACCAATGTGTAGATGTTAATGGTGTGAAATCTTCCGGGCTACCAGTTCAGTTAGGTGTACCTCAAGGCTCAATACTAGGACCATTCTGATTCTTAGTGTATATTAATGACTTACCATACTATTTAAAGAGTATCTGTGACGTTGTGCTGTTTGCTGATGATACCTCTCTTATCTTTAAAGTAGACAGGAACAGACAAGATTTTGACGACGTAAACAGTGCACTTTCAATGGTTACGGATTGGTTTACCACAAATAACCTAGTTCTCAATGCCAAGAAAACGAAATGTATCAAGTTCGCCTTACCGAATGTTAAGAATCTAGGACCTAACATCGTCTTAGAAAATGAGGTGCTTGAAACTGTAGACTCGGTAGTTTTTCTGGGCTTAACAGTAGATGCCAAACTTCAGTGGGGATTACATATATCAAGCCTAGCGGGAAGGCTCAGTTCGGCTGCCTACGCCGTCAGAAAAGTAAGACAATACACTGACGTTGATACAGCTCGGTTAGTTTATTTTAGTTATTTTCATAGTGTTATGTCCTACGGCATTCTGCTGTGGGGCAAAGCAGCTGACATTCAAAATATTTTTGTTCTTCAAAAACGAGCTGTTCGAGCCATTTACCAACTTGGTGCTAGAGTTTCTCTGAGAGATTTTTTTAAGGATATTGGGATTCTCACGGTCGCATCGCAATTCATCTTGGCCAACATCTTATATATCAGGCAAAATATACACTTGTATACTAAAAACAGTGATATTCATAATATTAATACTAGAAATAAGGACAAACTACGTGTTCCCTTTCACCGGCTTCATAAGGTTCATAACTCTTTTGTTGGTCTTGGTATAACTTTTTATAACAAGCTCCCCTCTTCTTTGCTAGATTTGAATTTTAATGCGTTTAAAGTTAAAGTTAAATCCACCCTCTGTTCAAAGGCTTACTATTCTGTCAACGACTACTTAAACGATAATAATTGTTGGTCGCTGTGATTAACTCAAGACAATGTTCATGTTCTTTCACCAGTATTAGCTTGACTACTGACAGGTTATATAATTATATTAGTTCATGTGTTTGTTTATTTTATTTGCCTGTACTATGTTTTCAATGTTTTGTGGGTATATAAGCCTGTGCTAGCTGAGGTATGGCAAATTTAATGTTTTTGTGTTTCGTAATGTTAATTACCCACTATTGTATAGAATCAAGTTCTTCTAACTTAACAGACAGCTGTGCTGCTGGGGAGTTTGTTGCGCCACTTCTTCTTCCCAGCTAAAGCACTAGGAAGTGGTGAAGAGTGGGCGTTTTGGGGGGACTGTTTTATGTAATTTTGACGTTCAAAAAGTGCTGACTCTCAGCCTAGTTTGAATAAATGACTTTTTGATTTTGATTTCACAACTTTGAGAAAGAGGGTTCCAGTTGGGTTGGGCAGTGTTTGGATATCTTCGTCAAGTCTCCTTGTCACCTAACCCACAATGTTTAACGACTAAGGTCTTCAACCAGTCCGTCCATGCCCGTATGCCGAAACGTGTACACACAGTTTGGCTGGTCCTCAAATTCAAGGTCGCTCAGCGCGTTATAGAGCGGCCTATGCTTGGAGTTTCTTTGAAGGATAAGATAAGAAATGAATAATTTGTATCGATATGTGTTGTGTCACAAAGCCTTGAACAAAAAATTATATCCCATCACTAAAAAAATATTTAACGTAGGTGCCGTTCGGATACTGAAATCAATATGAATAAACTGTTCTACTGAAAGGCACGTTACGAAATTTTGTTTCAGCGCCGTTAGTGGAAGTGTTCACGTGCCGTTCAAATCGGTGCCCTTAGTGGAATACCTCAAAAAAGTTGCTTAAGAAAACATTCAAAAAACTTACTTCTGTTTATAGTAATAAAGTAAAAGAAATCTACGGTTGTTAATAATGCATACTCAAAACGAGGTTATCTTTAACTCCTTGTGAAATAAGATCCCAAGCTCGACGAAGATGCATGAAAATTTCACTGTGCGTCACCAGATTTTCGGAATGTTTTTGTAAAACCCTTCGTCGGGGCGTATACCACGCATGCTCAATTGTATTTAAATCCGGGGACTGCGCGGGGCAACCCAGTGTTGTCACATGATTTTGCTACATCAAGTAACTGTTCATAATTTCAGCGGAAAGACGTCTACTGCCGGTTATAGGCCTCATCCAAAAAGTTACTGTTGGGAATCTTTATTCGTTGCACGTATTTTGTTGGGGTGCCTAATACTTCTAGCCAAGAGTAGTATAGTACCTATAGTGTTTGTATGAAAAAGAGATCTTATGAAAAAGGTGTAGCTACGTACGAGTATGTACAATGTAACCCACTTTAATACCTGGAAATATTTGTACCTATCTGACTATCGCTGTTTCACCTAGCAAAATAGTGTTACTTAATATTCTGTGCACTGTATAATTTTCATGACAAATTGTGCTTATGACCGGAGAATTCAAGCTCAGAGAGACTATGCCGATTCTTTTGTTCACCACCTAAACTAAAATCAAAGTATTGCTATCTCTTACTGACAGACTGAGAAAGAAAAAAATAAGTGACGCTTTAAAACTGTCAATATGAATTACGTCGCAATTGCTTTGAATTTGGCGTGAATTTAAGCATGATTAATTTATTTTGTCGTTCTTGCGTTAAGAAAATCTTAGTTTATATTTATTTATTTGACAGCTCTTATTTATTTCCGTCTCTTACTTGTTTTATTAGAAGTAAAACGATAGCAATAGCCTAAATAAAGTTTAGTTGGTGCACAACAGAATCAATACCATTGAACGTCTTTCAGTGTGATTTCTTTTGCCTAGCTTACGATAATTTGTATGATACTTATTTTCTAGTTTATTAAGTAAAAAAAAATTGTTACGCATTGCATACGTTGTATCTACCTACTTAGTTACTGTTATTGACCAACAAGGTAATTTCGAAACAAACGTACAATTCGTAATGGAGGATATAAGAAACAAGCTATAACAAGGTAACGAACTAAATTCTTAATCAACTATCTACTTACAATTTCGTCCTTGCAGAGAAATCTCGAAATTCAAGGACCAGCTACGTTTGTCCTTAATTAATGAATTTACCGTTTTATGCTATGGGACGGAGTAGAAATCATCATCACTGTTCATCACAGAAAAAAAAATACATATACGTCTGTTTGCAACAGAAACTTGCTAATAGGTAAAAGCACACGAGTCCAAACTCGATACTTGTGTATGTTGGTGAGGGAAACACTCTCAAGTCACTTTTCAAACGAATCAAAATATATCAAGGTCGCTTCAGCCGTTTCGGAACTGCGTTGGTGCAGACAGACACACCGTCACAGATACAGTCATTAAACTTGTAAAACCTCTGTTTCCTTCGGTGATTAAAAAGCTAACTGAAGCTTACAAAGATAGAAAGGCGACCAAAGTTATCAAGAAAAGATTTTACGTTCATCAATGTTCAAGAAGCACGTAAGGTTCATGTAAGTTGTCAACAACGCAAGTGTATTCATTAAGAAACTAGACATTACACTTTGTAATATTGTACTAAAATACCCTATCTGAATATGAGTTCAAAAACAAAATTAATTTTCACTGACATTGAACAGTACTTTAATGTGAGCAGATTAATTTTGTTCAAGCATAGCCTATGTCTAGTCTAGATCATAAGTTATATCAGCGTTACCTTCTGTCTACCCCGCATGCAACGTCAAATGTCCGGTAAGTAGCATTAAATACTGACAGGAATGCTTAGCGAAAGATCGCACCGATGTAAGAATATCGCGCATTGGATTTTCAACTCTCGCTGTTGATTTTCAATGCTCGGTACATTGAGAATCCAACAGAGTCCATCCCAGTGCGCCGAAATAACACTACGATTTTCAACTCTCGGTACAAAGCAGAGCACTGAAGATAGAGTGCTCAAAAAAATCTCGCCGCGATATTTTTTCGTCTGTGCGTACGTGGACGGTGTACCCATCCACACTTTTTATAAACAATATGAAGGTAAAAAACCAGCATCAATAAAACATTGACGGCATAACCTTGATTTAGAAGCCTTTTTGCGGCGAACTGAAAAGATGTGGAAAGCGAAACTTTAAGAGGTGTTTCAGTTTTATTTCTGTACATAACATTAAATAGCTTTAACGGACATTTTCCTCTACTTTTCTTAAAGTATTTCGTCATGCTTTAAGAAACCCATCAAACGCTTAGCGCTTTGCCCAGGAGTTTACAAACGTCCCCTTGCGACACACCCTACTTACTTTCTAGAAGTTATTTCAAGTTTAAGTTGCTTTGGTCATACTTTGTAAGGCGGAGGAATTAGGGTCGTGTTGGGGTAAAGTTTTGCGTACCTACGTATGTGTATGATGGACTCTGATTACAATGATGGAAACGACCATTTGGAACTGTGCACCTAGGTTCCGACACTTCATATGTCACATGTTATGTGTTGTAAATTTTCGATTATTTCGTGCTCACTCTTCTTCGTCGTTAGACTCCGTGGTCGTCACATCTCATTATTATTACAGCTCAGCTGTAAAAAATGTAGGTAATCAATCAAAAAGCAAGCTGGTAAGCAGGACTGCCCGAGTGCGTCGGACATACTCATTACACATCTACATACTCGTGAATTTATTTTGAATATAAAACGGCCAGCACCAATAACATTAATTAACCCCTCATACAAAGACACAAATAAATAAGTCGAGTATCATAACGAAAAGTATACTCGACACTCGACGGTCATACGCTCATCTCACAGTAACGTGACTCTCAGCAAAGGCTATTTTAATGATGCTCCCCTGTTTGGTTCGGGAAATCAAACAAAACAATTCCTATGTCCTCGCTACTGAGCTCAAATATAAACAAAAATGCAATTGAGCATGTCCGGCAATGCCGATGCCGCTTGACTTGTTACTGTATCGACTCGGTTACATCGACATTTGAAACTGCGAGCGAAAACGTCGACATGCAACCTTATTTTATGTTATCCAGTTTCGTTTTATTTAGGCTGGTTATCATTGAGCTCATTTGGCGCAATATCTTGTCTCGTGTTATTAAGTGGTTTATTAGTCGATTCGCACGAATTTACTCGCCCGAAATGCGCGAAGTGATACTATTAAATAATTATTTTTTGAGAGCGATTCGCACGAAGTTAATTATTAATAATAAGTTTAATTTATTTGTGAGCGGCGAATCAACAAGTAATGAAATACATTTTAGGCAATTGGCACCGATTGAATTTTATGATATATAGTTAATAAGTAATTTGTATTTTTCTTACTAGGATGAAATCGAATTAGTGTTATTACTTTTTTGAATACCATTGAAAACGTGCTAATTGCCTAATACGCATTTCCAGAGTCGCCGGTTCGCCCACAAATAAATTAGCTTCGTGCGAATCGCCTATAGAAAGTAATAGATTATTTTAAAGAGGCGATTCGCCCGTTTATGATGAGTTAATCCGTGCGAATCGACTAATAAGAAGATTAAGTGTCTTGCTACCGTTTTATCTATACAACTTGGGTTTCCTAAGAAGGCGGTTGTGTCGTATTGTAACGGCCGTCATGAAAATCTGTAAAATTTCCCCAGTATTTGACTAAAGGGTGTCAAAAAAAGCTCTTTATTTGGACAGCCGTTATTGTGAAACCCTGGCACACAATAACGGACAATAAAACTAAAGGTTCGAAGATGATATATTTTATGAACTTATGAAACAAATTACGTAACTTGATTATGAAGCCAATGCATAACTGCATTGACACATAATCTAGGTATTAATTGATGTCGATGATGTGAAAAGATGAAGGGAAACGAGAAATGGGAATTGATTAAGGTGTTTTTCTCTTCAGTATAACCCCCATTTCAATTATGTACCTATATTTTTCCTGAAAAGTAAATAGGTGTTCGTTGGAAGTACGCGCTTATCGCCCTTTGTGACACTGGCGCCGGCCGTGCCTATTGCACAGAGTAAGCTGACCGTAGAAAGTTGTTGTTTACTTGCAAGTCGAGATATGTTTCTTTTGACCTCTAAATTGTAATGTTAAAAGTCTGGGCGATTAATCGCTAAGCAAATTTACTACCAACCTGATTGTCCGTATATTCAAACTACAGTCTATTGTTGGACTGTTGTCTGAAATGGTAATAACACGGCAAATTGACGTATGGTGTCAATTTGTCTGACTACCCACACAAAGGTACGGTACGGTATATTCAGAACGTGCTCCACGTACATCACTTTCTTTCATAATGTAAAAAGAGCTTGGTGTGCTTGGGCGAAAGTAATAAGTATTCTCGAGCTTTTAACGTGCTCTCAAGGATTTATTAGCGATTAGCATTACTAAAATTGTTCAGTGCATATTATGTAACATGCATCGAACTCGTACGTTGGGAGCTTTGATGTGAGTTGTGTTGGAAGGGCTTCACCTACTTGCATAACTATTCAAAACGAATTCCACTATGGTCTAGTTCGGCTATGAATTTTCATTGATTTGAAATTACTAACATACACCGTGAACATACATAAAATCACGATTGTAATACCGGAAGGGATGCAGAGGTATCTTCACAGTACACCCACATTTCACCAGTTAAGTCCCATGTATAGCCTATAACCATCGACGGGGAAAAATCCGGCTGCCACTAAGAGATTCCTGATGGGAAACCCCAATAGCATTTTGTCCGTCCTGGGGATCGGACCCAGGACGTCGTGCTCCGCAGTAGCGCTTGCGACCACTAGACCCACGAATCCCACTAGGCCAACGGGTCTGAATTTAGGCTTGCCCTTAAGGCCCTGGTAACTTTAAATATTGTCGTTATGAGCGATAATAGTTCTTATTGCAATCCAATACGGGTTAAAATCTGTTGTAATAAATTCGAATAACAAATGAGCAAGCATATGTCATAAAATGCAAATAAAATCGTATAAAATTACATATTAACTATTTGATAATAAATAATCCATCATTGGATGCAGTTTGGCATTTGGAATTGTGGTATATTTTTAATTATAATTATAATTGTTATTGAAGGGATAAACTGCTTTTAAAGATAATGAAAAGGGGACTTTGATGATTTTTTTGATGCATTAAAGTATGTTTAATTATGTTTTGAGGTCCATCACTGTATGCAAAAAACACTTGAATAAGTAGCATATATTTTCTTGCTTTCAAAATTATTTACGGTTAAAGAGATACACTGCTCTAAAGAACCACCCGCCTTAATCTCTGTTTTTGTTGTTGTAGGTACGTACCCACGTCTACGGCGTTATTGAGTATGATGAATAGCGACGTAGTAACAAGACTGCGGAAGAAGGTAAGTCCGTATTTTTGACAGATTTTTTTGCGAGAATCACAAAAAGTTCCCTCCGGTTCGGTCCCCTTTCGCCAGATATAGAATTAGTGTTTGTGGATTGGGGTAAAGGGTAATATTGAATAAAAAAAACAACAACAAACGTGCATTGCCCTCTGGTTCGCCCCCGCTAATTAGAATTTGTGGGTAGGTTGGGGTAAAGGATTATGAATATTATACATGAAATAATTTCACAAGCAGATGTCTCGTTGATCAAACCGATCATGTCTAGATTCATAAATGTACTTAGGTATGCTGTAAGACAGACATTTCAAACATGCGGCTTTCTACGCATATGCCTGCGGCCCAATCTAATTTTAAGAACAGACTCATGACGCGGCCCGATTGTGTAAAATAATATGAAAGTTTGGAACCACCTACAAGTGTGAGCAATTATTTTCCTTAATGAAAGGAAATACAAATTCCGGCGAGATCGCGTCTTACCGACGCACACTTCTTAGATGCACTTTTAAAAATTTCCACAGCTAAAATTACCCCTCAAATAGATAATCAAGTAAATATGTTATATGCCATGGAAGGATTATAGTATAAGTCAGATCCTATTACTAAAAGCTTACGGCAGACAGAACCCGAGTACGTAAACCTGAAAATCAATATGTTACCTACTCATACCTAAACAAATGAAACGGGTCCCGAAACCCATTTCCTTTGCACTAAACTTGAATCCAACTGTGCGAGCATGTAATTCTAATTAGGTGTTGACACATGAATTTTACAATACATACAAATGTATTTACTTTCCCTTTTAATTCCGACGCTTTGTTTGTTCGCCTTGTTGAGCATTGTGAATTGTCGCTAGCACATACTTTAGCTTCAAACAAACATTGGTTACGTTTTATGTCCAAACAAAAAGAGAGGTAGCGAATTGTGCCAGTTTTCGTATAACCCTAGTATAGACCCGACCGTACGCAATCCTTATGAATAGAACATGTTTATCATATTAAAGTCGGTCTCGGTGCCCCCGCCGTAATTTGGGCGTGGACCCTAAACAAAATGCATTAATTTAACTTTGTACGTGAGTTTGTATTTGTCTTACTCCTTACCATAGCAATTTTGTTCGCTGAACGTTGAGGGTCACTCTAACAATGCTGGAATCGTATGAATTTTTAAGAACTGACGAGTATCATACAGGTTTTCTCCTTTGTGGTGAGATAGTTCTAAAATAATTAAGTCTTGAAGCATGCGATGTTGGTTTGAGAGCTTCGCATCTGGGTCTTTACTCTCTCCGCATAAATTACTTAGGTACTTCATCCCCATTCCTTTAGGATACCTACAATTCGCACTAAAGACATCTTGAAGACCCGTTATCGCTCCGGCTAAAAGATTATATAAGTACCTGTATAGTCTCGCCACCTAAGCACTAAATTATTTTATCTACAAATCAGGAAACGCTAACCTATATTTTTATCCAAACGAGTTGGCAAAGCCTCCACCGTAGCATTATCATAAATAAACGCCTTAAATACGTATTTACGTTAAGTTGTAAGACACGTTCCCTTGGAAATTACTGACTTATCGACTGGGGTGGCCTTGGGCTTTAATTATAAACTCGGGTCGTTTAAGTTGACTTTGTTATATATAAAACAACGTCGCGCTTCGCTGAAGCCACTACCTATGGGAGCTTAGAGGTAACGTGATTGGCGGCGGCAAATGAAATTACCTGATTGCACGTAATAACTCGCAAACATTATCTCCCCGTAGCCGTGTAAGCACTAAGCTTTATCCCGCGTTCAGCGCTGCCGAACACACTTGATTCATTCATATCTATGTAACGTTATAGGTACGTTTGATTCTATCCGCAGAATTATTTGTGCGACATAATAGGTAGGTACCGTTACTGAGTATCGATCCGCCCAGCTCACTCATCACTCGGGAGTCTGTCATTTTTTAATGAATGCCATATATTATTGTGGGTGTTCGTTTACGTTGTTGAAATAGACGTCGATATAAATAAAATTAATCTGTAGTAGCCGTCAGGTACGTGCGTACCTACATTAAATTTGTAATGGTGCAAAACTCTATTAAAGACTGTTCCTACTTACCTAGTTTTAACAACTCTGCGCTGTTCAGTGCTTTCCACTGCTACTGCTGCAAACATAATCATATCGTCGTCATCATCAGCATCAGTTCAACCGAAAGACGTCCAGTAATAATTAATCCATCAGTAATTACCAACATTTCTAGCTTACTGACTAAGTAGGTAATTCTCCTATATCACTTATTGCTTTCCACATCAGTAGGCTTAAGAGATTCTGTTACTTAGTAATTTGGTAGTCGGCTTGCGTTCTATTTGATGGCACATAATAGAAATGCACTATTACCTCACGTACATACATGCCTATGTACTACTCACCTAGGTTCTTAGTAAATTGTTCCTCGACCTCAAATATTGAACCGCTCCTCCTAATTCTCATCTTAAATTCAAATTCGCAAGGGTATTTCGGCTGTTAATTCTGAGAAGCCACAAATGACTGCAATTCCAGTTTAAATTGCAGCCAAGTTAGTCAGTCAAATGCCTAATTACTACGATTTTAGATTGAAAAGGGAAGTTTGATATTTACGTAGAAACTGAGTAAGAGAGAAGAAATAGCAAATAAGCGCGGTCGGTTATCAAGATAACATATAAATAAGTACAGAAAGAGTTCCAGGGCCTCGTGTTTATTCAAGATATGTGCTAACGTACATCGAAGAAGGTACATAACAATGAAAAGAAAGATCCGCATTAAGATTACTTAAGGTACGGTAAGGGATTACGGATCTGGAACTATTAGAGAATCAAACTAGTATTTAATAATAATTAATATAGGATATCCTATAAATCATTACTTTTTACATGAAGATGTTGATTCTACTCCTTTTTTCTATCCTTCTAAAAATAAAATAGTTTTTATGCTCCACATTACGCCATTATTTTTTTAAATATTGGTAGAGGTTGATGAGTTAGGCGCAGGAGACAGTACTTACATGAATACGAATCCTAAAACCAAAAGTAGAGAGAGGATATATTCATTAGCGTGTAACTCTAACTTGTAACTAACACTGACTAGCTCATCCAACCTTTTAGGATGAACTCCTGCAATATTTGCACTACCTATCTACACGAATAGATTTTAGCCTTACTTCTTACATCACTCTATTATTTAGTACCAACAACAATTTCATATTAACAACAGAATGCATTCATTTGACATTTGCTTCTTAAGGATTCGTATATAATTGCAGGCGCTCATTCATAAATCACAAAAGGCACGTATTATTCGATTGTCTCACCGATGTTTAAAAGGACTGCAATAACTGCTCATAGGTGCGTCATGCTTGTTGCACATTGTCCGAACAACGGCTAACAAGAGCACATTGAGTTAAAAATGACAGACACACTAATTGGACACTTAACGCATGTCAGTGTAACGTCATATGTCAACACAAACAGTCCAAAAGCCCATTTACTTCTTCATTAAAGGGCTGTAGAGTAACATCGTTAACTGTTTCAATAAAACACTCGAAATCAAATCGAAAGGATCACAATGGAAGTTGATTCTAGTTAACTTAACATAGCGCGATATATAAGCATCACTGACGGAGGCAGGGCCCCATGGAACATTTAGTTAGTTCCTGTAAGAGTTAATAACAAAGCCGATGAAATACAAATAGCATGGCTGACTTTGTTTGATATTCAAGAAATAAAGCGGAAATGCTGCACAAAAGGAAGGTGCCTCTGAATAGAAGCTGCGATGAACAAAGACAGCACTGCCCGACGCTTTAGTAACTCAAAAGAATCGCAGTGTCATTAATAAGACGTTTAATCAAAAGATACTAAAATAAGAAAGAAAACCCCGTAATTTGTAATTGTCTACACCTCTCATCTTATTTATTGTACCTACAGTCTATGCAAATAAAGTTTACTTAAGAATTTTCACCAAACACACTCGCCATATACACGTTGCAAGTTTCTTGTGGCATAAAATAAATATAAGGGAAAAACAACCGACTTCCGGAAAAACACTACAAAGTGAAAAATAAAACTTTTTTCAAGACAAAAATAACTGACTTCCAAAAAAACACTAAAAAGTGAAAAATAACTTTAATTTCGTACTTAAATAAAACACATATCCAAAGTTGGTGACTTTGGATATGTATTTTATTAAATTTTTTGTCACCGCCTTCCGTAAACAATGTATATTTATGCAATAGCAGCAATCGCGGTTTGTTTGCTGTCATTTTTTGAAGAGTTCCGTTGTCTGTCTAGAAAACGCATCGTTAGTTCTATATGAACTTTTAATGGGACTACACGGAAAGCACCAGATTTCAAATAAAAAAAGAATAATCAAAATCGGTTCACCCAGTCGAAAGTTCTGAGGTAGAATTATGCCCGAACATACATTAAAAAAGATGATTGTACCTTCGTTGATCAGCTCAGCGTCATGAGATCATGATGACTGTACGCAAATGTTTCAATAGCTTTAGAAAATATATAAAAAACATTGTTAATACCTATAACATTTGAGGGTTGCCCTCGATTTCCCTGGGATTCCATCATCCGATCCTGACTTGGTTGGTGGCATTGGGATCACCTCAGGAGTATACTCTTTCAAATAAAAAAAACAATTTTGAAAATCGGTCCGCAAATGGGGAGAAATCGGTGAACATACATTAAAAAAAAATACATACCTACAGTCGAACATGTAACCGCCTCCTTTTTTGAAGTCGGTTAAAAATAACTTTAATTTCGGAAGTACTTTGGATGTATTTAAATTTTTATCACTGCCTACCGAAATTAAAGTAATTTCTTACTTTGTAGTGTTTTTCCGAAAGTCGGTTGTTTTATTTTTTGGAAAAGAGTTTTTTTGTTCACGTTTTAGTTGTACCTACCCCACACCAATTCGAAATTGCATCATCCTTGAGGTCAAAACAATGCACATTTCGTCCTATTACTACAAATACCGATTAAGTGCAAAAATCGCGTTTTGAGATAATGCCAGTTGAAAGTTTGGATGTTCTTTTTATTAAAAACATGAACTAATTTGTAACTAAGTTTTCACTGTATTTATAAAATATTGCCTAAGCCTAATTTTGTCTAGATTATTATTTAATCATGCAAAGGATCCAGACTCTGTCTAAGTGACGATAAAACACGATTAAAACGAAATAGTCGCGTATATTGTTATGTACGCGACTATTTAGTTTTAATCGTGTGAAACCTATTGGTTTTTCCTGTAAAAATACACTTTTGTATACATCCCTCAGAAAAGCATTTATACCTGTAAGTATATCTATTTGATTCAACTTTACATATATTATAATTTACCTACATAACATAAAATAATAGAAAATATCTATAGGTTTTGGAGCTTTTTCGACTTTAATGAAAATCGACAAGAGTTGCGGTTTTACATATAAAACATACGGGAACTTCTTATTAAAGTCAAACCAAATAAGTATGTATAACTTACTTTCAGAACATACTTGAGCTATAATTTCATAACATGAGTAGGTATGCAAAAATATGTTAAAATCTGGTAAAAGTTTTTACTTGGATCAAATAACATAAATCATTGTGGTTGTTATCATACACATGTACTGGCAGAAATTGAAATTTCTGCCAGTACATAGTGCTACCAAATCATCAATTATGTTACCTTAAACTGAGAGCTATTTTCGTAACGAAAGGTCGTATAAAACATGGATTTTACCAGTTTGTACAACTTGAAAGATTAATTCTAAAAGTCTAAAAAAAATTGTCGTCATAAATTGATTTAAACAGGTATTTGCAATAAAAGGACGATTTATGCCATAGCAGCAATCGCGGTTGATTTGCTGTCATTTTTTGAAGAGTTCTCCGAAACTTATCATCAGATCTATATGAAATTTAAATGGGACCATTTCGGAATTTTTTTCCAACCACTTTCAATTTTTTTTTTCAAATCCGTCTATACACCGTGTCATTATAGTCGTCTTACAACGGTAGCCCACTTCATGTATCCAATGACTACTAATAAAAAAAAAAAAAGATATTTTTGAACATTTGCATAATTAAAAAAATGAAAATATCACTCACTAAGACGCATGACGTAGGTACCTAGTTTGGAACACTCTGTATGACGATGGAATTAATGATGGAATGTAATGGTAGGTGAATAGGTAGATATCTTCTACTGTTTGATACGTAAACGTTATTAACAGGGAGGGTGTTTCATAATTCTAAATCATTATTGTTTTTCTTTGTACCTATTATCTTATTAATGGGAACAATGTTTTAATTGTGCCTAGAGGTATTTTATGACGGATACATTGTGTGGACCACCTTTGTAAGACGACTAAAATTTCACGGTGTATATGACGGAGTTATGCGCGAACCTAGCTACATAAAAAAATATAAACATGTCGAATTAGTAACCTCCCTCTTTCTGAAGTCGGTTAAAAAGTTTGACTTGCGTTTTTTAAAGGCGATAATTTCTTTTTTGGCGTTTTTGTTGTACCTTCCCTACACAAATTCGTATAAATTCCTCTTCTATCTCCTATTGCTCCAAATAATCTTCTAAACCCCTATTCAGAACTTTACCAAATTCATATTGGACACCTCTGTACCCTTACAAACCAATGAAGAATTTTTCTGTCCGTTTTAAATGAGTTCTGAGGAGTTCTGAGGTAACAAACTTATATTTAAAAAAATACAACCGCATTGAGAACCTACTTCTTTTTTGAAGTCGGTTAATGGCTTACATGTGTAAACACTGTTTAGACGGCGCAACTGTGGCACTAGAGTGAGTTTCTTTAACCATCTCGATCTAACAAATCGACCGTGTTCGGCAATCCAGGGCCAATCGGAGCGCCGAACGCGGTCGATGCGTTAGATCGACATGGTAAATTAGAAACTCACACTAGGGCCTTTGTTGCTAAGCAAAATAAAAGTATCATTACTTATGGTATGCCAAAGGCAGTAACTAAAAACGTTAACTAGTTAACTTAAAACGAACCGTATAAATTAGGCTTTGCTATAGGCCGTTGTTTTATTCAGACTAGTTTGTGTAGATCCTAATGAAAATATTTTTGAATTATTTTTTGCGTTGGTTTCGCTTAGGTATAAACAGAAACATGAAAAGTTTTACGGGGTCTTCAATAAAATGATTGAAGCACAGCAGAACATTGACCTTTAAATTAACCGACCACATCTTTATGCCGTCATAAAATAGGCGAGTAAACACCGAGTAGGCACTGTGATTGTTCCTCCTTTGGGGAGAGCAACGTGCCAACGTGCTCACAATTCAAACATGAACCCGGTACCTTTACGTCATCATTTAGAATGTAGTTTATACTTTTTAAATCTATTACATGGTACCTATTTACAGTAAAACTTACCAATTTTTGTGTATAAATAGCTACATTCACCAACAAACCCACGCCGTCTTGCCATGGGGCTAGGCAGAAACTACAGAACGCCACGTATGCTACGATCCTAACATACTCCTTTTACCTCGTTTACAATCATACATCTAGTCATACACACTCGCTGGTTGCAAAGTACTATGCACCTGACCTTTCCGAAGAACAAAATGATATAATTATGTTATTACATTCTAAACTTACTTAACAAATTAAATCTTCACTCTATGTAAACTCGTATAAGAGAGAACCCTGTGCGAAGCCGGGAGCGAACAAATCGCAGTCGAAAGTCGATATTCTATGTACCCTATTCAAAGCTCCGCAGAGTTTACGACTGTTATGTGTGTTATAATACCTATTATGTACAACAAGCCTTTGTGCATGCCTGTCCTATGTCACCAAGATCTTGAACAGTCGTCGACGTGATACTATCTTTTACATTATATTGTTACAATAGGGTTTATAAAAATATGCGCGTGACCTACAAACGTGTAATGTATTCCACTTTTAAAATAGTAATAGTATGATATAACGTGAGGATATAATTATATACACCAGGTAGCATAATTAATGCAAGAGCTCATATACCCCAATTAGAGTATTGAGTTCAAAGCATAAAGGCTCGTGCAGACTAACGCGACGCGACGGTCGCGTCGCGACACTCGTAGAACAATTTCTATGAAAACTTAATGGAAATTGTTCTACAAGTGTCGCGTCGCGCTGTTGCGTCGCGGCTGTTTGAAGAAGCCTTAACACAAACACCAAAACTTTTGTTTTTAAGGGTAAGTAACTGTTATTATTAAGAAAAGGCATTACTTCATTAAAATTGAGTCTGCCTTGAAATAAAATATAATTTTATTTGGCTCAACCGGCGCATGACGCAGTCATGTCGAACGTAAAATGCACAAGTAACAGGGCATGCGGCGCAGGATGGAAAGCGTGCCATTTTCTGTGGGGAGGCAAATACCTATATTAAAAGTTACACAGACTACTACCAGGACTTGCGTTTAATCTGTGACACCTATATAGTTATTAAGTAATTTCGGGTTATTCGTTTGAAATGTTTTTTTTTTGGGAATGATTTTGTCTGTGATATTCTTAATAAATTAAGATTACCAGTCAGGGCTTAAAAAACTTAAAACTAGAGTGACTGCTCGCTAAGGGCACCCGCTGTGGTGTACGGACCTCGGCTTAGGGCATCGCTGGTAGAGGGCAGCAAGGGACAAACTGAATCGGACTGAATTGAAATGTTATATTTAGGTAACTGTTTTATAATAACTTGTTTTCTGATTTGAGGTTTATTTGTGTGTGACATGCGAATCTTTCCGTAATTGCATAAAGGTCTTTATTTTTACATTTAAGAAGATGCCTCCGACTGCATGAGATTGCTCAAAGTATTCAGTGTAATAGTCATCCTTTTAAAACAAGTTTCTTGTTTCCAGCTTTTTTAATTAAAGTTCGCTTTTTAGGCAATCGGGTTTTATGATTTTGTGATTTTTTTAACTGTTTTTAGTTCATATAATTATTTTTAACGTTAATGAGACCCATTTATGAAACCCTTTATTATGATTAATTAGTTTTGAGAAAAAAACATTATTGAAGACACAATATGGCGCCAAAAATCAGCCATTTTTGTTTTTTTCTTTCAATTTTGATATACCCAGTGTCACTATCACAATTAAGACGAATCTAACGGCACCTCTCAAGCTGTAATCGATCAAGCCGTTTAGGCTACAGAGCGTGCTAAAGAAATATACATACAAACATACACACACTCGAAAAACATAATCCTCCTTCTGGCGCAGTCGGGTAATAATAAAGCTGAAAAGTTTGTTTGAGCACGCTATTCTTTGGACCTACCGGTCACATTGGAAAAAAGTCTGAAAGAGCAGTAAGCGGCAGACGAAGTAATATAGCTCAGGTGGAAAATGTGGCTGTTAATTAGTATATTGTGGTGTCTTACAACAACCACGCTGACGGCGTCGCGGGCAGAAGCTAGTTGCAGATAAATTGACCGCAATCGTAATGATTAATTTACTGAGTAATATTAAATCAATTTATAAAACAAACAATTTTTATAACAATAAGGGCTGAAACTGCGTTAAGCGGGCGCCCACGCGGTTCCATACAAAACTGTACCGTTGCACACGCTGTTGGGACACGCGCGGGCGTCTGTCGCGGGGAGGCAGGCCCCGCGCCCGCGCTGCGTGTCCCGCCTTCGTGCGACGGACGCCCGCGCGGGTGCACGCGCCGCGCCCGCCAGCGATACGAATGAATGGGCTTACTGGCTGTCTTTTTGTTATGCTAGGCGTCGTTTAGCTATGTTATAATATATCAAGTTCTCCATCGACACAACTGTTCATGCACACCGTTATAACTGAACTAGCGACACGGCGTAAATAAAATAAACCAGACTCCGCGACGGGTACATGCGACGGGGACCATCGCGTTCCCACGGAGTCTATCCGCGTGACCACGCGCGTAGACACGCGACGGATGCCCGTCGCGGGCGCCCGCTTAACGCAGTTTCAGCCCTAAGAAGCGTGTTTTGTTGAAATACTTCACGTCCCTTTTCACTGTTCTTTAGAGCTTACATTTTTAACTTCTTCAAGCGTCAATTTTACTCGTTTGGTTTAAGGCTTTTACAAAAAGGCGCGACGCGACTCTTGTAGAACAATTTCCATCAAGTTTTCACAGAAGTTGTTCTATCAGGTGTCGCGTCGTGACTGTTTGCTACATTATAATGTAAAATATTAAACATTTATGGAGCACAGACTCAATACTGTATAATGCTCTCTATTTTTGTGCGGTATTGTACTAGTACTGTATTGTAGAACATTAAATAGGGTATCAGTTGATATGTTGCAACGTCGCGTAGCGTCCGCCGAGGGAAATAGGTTGCGGATATAGGTTATGAGCTAGAAATCTGTGACAACTTGTGCACTATTGCGATTTTCGTAGGTCGATAAGTTTCAGCTTACTGCCTGGCTTCGCTGAGATAAAAATGACTCTTCGTTTAAAACACACATTATACCTTTGAATTAATCACATCAAGGCGGATGTGCTAATGTAAACCTCGAACTATACATTTTCTTACGTTTTTTTGTAATTTACAGGGCCACCCTAGCGCTTGCCGCTTACATAAAAGAGAAGAAATGCGAAAATATGTCAATAGGTACTTAAAATACTCTTAATTAGTTTAAAGTACGCTAACAGATTACCTAGACTTTAAACACATTAAGAAATCGAATTGTTTTTTTTCTAGAATTAACCCTTACCTATAAAGATTTCCACAGAAAATCAAACAAAGTAGTCACGCGATCGAGGAACTTCGGCCCAATACTTTGTCAAATATTCATGCAATACATACGTAGCTTGTTAGCGTGTTTACGGGTGCATCAATAAAAATTTCAAGTGCTTTCCAAATGGTGTAAACATGCAGGCACTCAATCAAGTGTTCGTCGACCACCGAAGCGGTGAAAGCTTGACGTTCGATTTATCAAGTTAGCCCCGGAAATACATGGCCGACGTGACGGATGTTGCACCTGAACGCAGGGCTCACCCTCACTCTTTAAATGGAATGCTACTAGTTTTTTTGCACGTGCGTTAATTGTTTTGCAAAACTGTACAGTCAATAAAATCGTAACGTATAATTTCTGTCTGCTTGTATGCTTGAGCTTCAGAACAGATGGATGGATTGTGTGAGGGTTATATGAAACAGAAGGGAGTGAATGATAGCGAGACGGTTGACATGGAAGACAAAAATCTCTTGTGACATGGGACAAAGGCAAATACAAGGCAGATCATGATGGTCATGTAGGTCTGAGCTTCACGCTGAAATTACTGGTCAGATTTCGAACCTTGGTAAATAGAGCCTAAAATGAAACGAAGAAAGGCATTTGTTACTTTTGTAAGGGTTCATAAAATAGTTACTCTGTGATCCGTGGGTCATGTGGCGGCAACAACGCGTGTTTAATTGCCTAGGTAAGGACGTGGTTGCATCAATTAGTAAACCCTTCTCCATGACATTTGTATGCGCGACGTGTTCCACCCCTATTTAAGCCGGTGTCTGTAGACAATGCAAGCCACGCATTATTTTTTCTTAGATGGGAAATCATCAAATAACTTTTCCCACTCTGGGCGGAACGCGAGGGCGCGTCAGACTTTTGCTGACTAAGGTGGATCACACACTGCTACGCGCCAGCCGCGCCATTTCTGGGTGCGCGTATTTCCAGCGTTTTTAATAAGTTTGTATGAAAATAATCACGCGTGGGAGCGCGTTATCTGCGCCCCTTTGCGTGATGCGTCTTAGTGTGTGAATCGCCTAAAACCCACCCGTGTTCCTTCAGTTGCCTGTGTCAGGGCCACGCTAACTCTTTCAAACAAATCCGCGACCCTAGCAGGCATTGGCCCTAGCAGACCCCTTCCATTGTTGCTGACATATCTTTGAGGCGCGCAGGGAACACAACGCGCCATCGGCCTGGGCCTGGTCCTTACCGGACGGCGACCTACCCATTGCTCGCCATCCGCAAGCCCGCGCCTGCAGTGGTCGGGAGTCCACTATGGAGTCCTGATGCCCAGGGCGTCGCCTGCGGTGGCTAGGGGCGCGAGGGCGCAATCCTTGCCTCCCGCACGCTCTCCGCCTCCTCCTTGGCGAGCATTATTGCTTCGCAGAAGGAGGTGACGGCTTCCCATGCACTCTAGCTCCGTGCCATAGCTTGGACCTGGGCCGGACGCGAGAGATCGCCGCTGCCGATCGCCTCCGCGAAGACACGGTGGTGCTCCGCCCAGACAAATAATAAAAACACAGCCACTGCTGGGCGGAGGTCTGCTTACCTATCTGCACGCCACTGCGTGCACAGAATTTTTAAACAGGGTAGGCAGAAATAAAAAAAAAGGCAAAAAAAAAACAGAATAACCGATTGCTGTACCTACACAGCATGCAACCTGTGAGCAGAGCCAGTGAGCTACCCATTACTCGCCGTCCGTAAGTTGCGCATACGGTGGCCGGGAATCAGCCTGGGATTCCCGACACCCAGGGCGTCTCCTGTGGCGACTAGCCAGCTAGCTATAAACTGCCTCTCACGTGCGCCGCCTCGCTCTTCGCGAGCATTACTGCTTCGCAGAAGCTACCCATGCACTCTTGCTCCGTACCATGGCCAGGACCAGGGCCGGACGCGAGTGATTGCCGCCGCCGATCGCCTCCACAAGGACACGGCGGTGCTCCGCCCAAGCCGGGCAGACCTCCAACGTATGCTCCACCGTGTCTTCCGAGCGATCTACGCAGTGGAAACACCCGGGCGTTTCCTCTCGCCTAATGCGAAACAGGAACCTCCCAAAACAATCGTGTCCGGTGAGGACCTGCGTCAGGCGGAAGGAGAAGACGCCGTGGCGCCTCTCAATCCACTCCTCAAAAACGGGACTTACCGCCGCAATCGTGGCGTGCCCAACGCATTGTATCGATGATACTAATGATACGACCGGCGCTCGACAGGTGGAGCTGATTTACGAATAAAGAGTCATTGTTTATTTTTAAAATAATATTCGTTTAAAATATTTACTTGATTTAGATATCTACCTGCAGTGTCTACTACCGGCAGTGTCTTTTTGTCTTTATGGACTGCACGCCACTGCCGCCCAGGCAGACCCCTTAATTTTTTACTGTGTTTTTATTATTTGTTTTTTATAGCGGCAACAGAAATACGCATCCCTTTGAAAATTTCAAGTGTCTACTCAAACTCAAACTCAAAGCATTTATTTCAATTAAACCATTTACAGGCACTTATGAATTGTCAAAAAGTCGATCAGTTGGAAAGTTGAAGCTAGTTGCCCATTCCAAAACGTAGATCTCTATGGAGAAGAACGGGCGAGAAACTCCACGGACACTCTTTTAAAATCAAGTTGAAATATTACAAAATCTTGGGAAAATTATTCTTGTTGCTTCTGTATGTGAGAACAATGTAAAAAAATGTAATTATAAACAATTCTAAATACAAGATAAAAATAAGCACTGGAAGTTAGGTGATGACCAGTCTCAACCGACAGCGCCCGTTCACGAACTTGACGCGTGGATCAGCACCATCCAGCTCAACCATTTTGTAGGGAACCGAATGATCCAACACACGCACCACCATCAGTGAGACATTTATGTGAGCATGACATACTCTCAACTGCCATGCTTTTTCAAGTCAACGTACATCATAACAACACAATAAACGGATGCATGGTACGTACATTTACAAAATGCTTCTAAATTATACAAAACTATAGTTTGCAATCTATTTGAAATATTAATAAAATTTGATTTCCTAAAAGAAAGAAAAAACATTTAATATATATTGACGTATATAAAGTAACTAACACTTGGTTCAGCAAAAATAAAACATTCGTAATGTCACAAAAATTATAATATTATGAACAAAAATGTTCGTAATGTCAGAAAAAATAAAAAGGGAAGCTTCTCTTTCAAATATTAAAATTTTAACTAGTATGCCCAGGTGGCTGTGGATCACGACCAGCATTAAGCCAAGCATTTTTATCGACGATATAATCATCTAACTTATAATATGCTTGTCTACATAGTGTGCGTTTAATGCATGATTTTAATTTATTTTCATTTAGTTCAAGAATATCGACTGGTATTTTATTATAACATTTTACACAGTACCCCATAAAAGAAGTGTGTACTTTAGACAATCTGAAACGTGGTTGATCTAATTTGTTCCTATTTCTAGTGTTAAAATTGTACCTATCACTTATCTTACTAAAAAGATGTAGATTTTTCCGAACATACATAATGTTTTCATAGATATATTGACAAGGTACCGTCATGATGTTAATTGTTTTGAACAGTTCCCTTAGAGATTCGCGTCTGCGGAGGTTATAGATGGCTCTGACGGCCCTCTTTTGTAGAATAAAGATCGACTCAATATCCGCAGCCCGTCCCCATAGCAAGATACCGTAAGACATGATGCTATGCTTCTAACATTCGGTAACGCAAATCTTATGCATTTCGTTTTCTTTCCATTTTATACCAAATTATTTACAGTAAACCAATTATGGACCTTAACTATAGCATTATTTACGTCGTCAAGCTCCTGTTCACGTCTTTTAAAAATCAGTGATGTATCATCAGCAAATAACACCATTTGAGGTCTGGTTTTTTAGTAAAAAAGGTAAATCATTTATATATACTAAAAAGAGGAACGGACCCAATATTGAGCCCTGCGGTACACCCATTTTGACTTTTAAGCCCAAGGAATTCACACCGTTTATTGGAACTTGCTGCAGTCTATCATTCAAGTACGATTTTACTAAGGTAAGCGCAAGTTCACCCAGTCCGTAATGCCGAAGTTTCAAGAGAAGTGTTTCATGATTCACGCAATGAAACGCCTTGGATAGGTCGCAAAAGACACCTATTGCATCTTGCGCCTCTTCCCATGCGGTAAAGATGTGTTTCAATAAGGTGACACCAGCGTCGGTTGTGCAACGTCCTTTGGTGAAACCATACTGTTGATCGTGTAGGATGATATTACGATTAAAATTATTGAGCATTTGGTTTAACATAACTTTTTCAAACACCTTGCTGAAAACCGGCAAAATCGATACGGGTCTATAATTATTAGTATCTTTGCTGTCTCCAGATTTTAAAAGTGGAATAACTTTACTGTACTTCATGAAATCCGGGAAAACCCCTTGATCAACACACAAATTAAATATTAATGCCAAATAGGGTGCAACTGTCTCAATAATGGATTGACAAACTTTAGTAGACATGCCCCACAAATCTTCGGTAATTTTGATCTTAAGTTGCTTAAATGCCTTTACAACGACCACAGGGCTTATATGATTAAATTTGAATTCCACGGGACAGGCTGAGACATTCGCTCTTAATAAATCAATAGCAAGTGCGGGCGAAGAATTTAAAGTTTCTGTAGTTTTAATAGGAATATTGGTAAAGAAAGTTGCAAATTCCTGAGCAACATCGATGTTATCACTAATGAGACCGCGGGAAGTGTCCAGTGTGTAATCAGTATTATGCCTTTTGCTTCTGTTCGTTTCATTGTTAATAATTTTCCAAACTGCCTTAATTTTATTATCTGCTGATTTAACCTTGTGGCTAAGGAATGAAGCTTTAGCTAGTTTGCAGATATTTTTAAAAGTTTTAGAGTAAGTAGCAACATGCTTAGTAAAAGTTTCTGTGTTAATAAACGGCTTAAGGCCATACAGTTCCAATAATCTTTCTCTACTTTTCCTGATTCCTTTAGTTGCCCAGTCACTGAATAAGAATTTAGGGCAAATAGTTTTAGATTTCTGCTTAAAAAAATGACTGAACTCAGTTTGGACTAATGAAAATAATTCTTTGTACATAATATACTACCTACCTACCTATTACTGATCATGAGATACAGCCCGCTGGCAGACAGACTGACGGACAGCGAAGGCTTAGTAATAGGGTCCCGTTGGTTACTCTTCTGGTAAGGAAGTCTAAAAACTGATGACCTTCTGTGAAGTACTAACGCCATACCTACTAAGGATAAGGGTTTATTTTGTTTTTTAGAGATTGCTTTGGTTTTGTTTTTTCTATCGAGGAACCTACAAGTAGGTTATCGTGTTTCTAAAGTGTACGGTTTATAGAGTAAATAAATCCTTAAATATCCTGCATATTAATTGCATAACTAAGGTTAAGGCTAACTAAGTTCAGTGATAACGATGCAAGAGATCAAAGGAACGGCATTACGTATCGTTCCCTCGTAGGAAGAAATTACTTGGACACGTCTGCTCTTTCTTAAACAGTAGTTTATACACTAGGGTCGACCTGCACTTATGTGTTTTATTCCATTCAAACAACATACATTTCGTATTTCTGCTCCAACTTGAATTAATTTCCGCACCACGAACATTATGAAATCCACATAATGGCGCTTCCCAAAACACATTTCATTTAGCATTATCAGAGTTTGTACGTGAAAATAATATTATTCACTGTAAATTGTTTGTATACGCGGGTTATTGAATGTTCGTGGAATAGCTAAATCAAAATATCCCCAATGAATGTGTGGAAAATATTTTTGATCCAGTCTCAAAACTGTGAATTCAGCGAAGTTCTAATTAGTAATGTTGAAACATTAATATTCGAAAACCTATTGAATTGATGCGGTCTGTTTTTTTTTGCAGGTATGTAGTTTATTGTAAAATTCCAGTTCAATATGTTTAATTAATCACCCGTATATTATTTATGTAAACTGAAATAAATGCTGTAGACTTGGCGTTACACCATTTATAACTCAACGGCTGTACCGATTTTTGTGATCTTTGATTTGTTGGATGTTCACCACCCCGAATAACAGAATAACTATTAAAATATGGGAAAAATACTGTAAAACAAATTAGGACGATTCATTTTCTCATATATTTTTCGTGTCAGCTAGAAAATGCTTTATACCATCGAAGTACCAGGTTGTCATAACTCGGTAGGAACACACCTAAGTAGACGTTCACATGAACGTATTAAAATTTGACAGCACGGTTGGCGCAGTGGTTAAGCGATTGACTGCTGTGCTGCGTGTAGCGGGTTCGATTCCCGCACGGAACAAATATTTGTATGACCTACAAGTAGTTGTTCCGGGTCTGGTTGTTTGTGTATGTGAGTTTAAATGTTTGTAAACGCACCCACAATACAGGAGAAATTCCTCGTGTGGGGCAACGTTTTTTAAAAAAAAAAAAAAAAAAAAAAAATAGCGGTAACATTTTATCGAACGCTGCCGCCGCCGCTGCCTTTTCAACTAATACCGAGAGGTACTGAAACGAGCATTGAGAATCCAACAGAGTGCAGCGCGAGTGAGTGTCAGCGCGTCAAAAAACACACAGATTGATTGATTTACAACGAATTGTTTAGCGCTGGCTTAGTAAGTCGTTGAAAATTCAGTGCGTAAATAAGTTCCACCGCGATTTTTTACGTCAGTGGGAACATGGGCTAGTATAGTAGGTGTGTCAGTCAGAAAACGCGCAGCTCACGTTCCCGCGGATGTAATAAAATTGGAATTTTTCGCGCACTGGATCTTCGATGCCTAGAGATGGGTAATCACCCGGGTTAAAACCCACTAGTGGGTTAAAACCCAATTATCACGCGTTTCATTCCACCCATTAGGTGGTTTGGCCGGGTGAAAACAAAATATTTCTAATGTTTAAATAAACATGTAGCGCATATGGCTGGTGTGCGGGGATGGCTAGAGATGGGTAATCACGCGGATTAAAACCTATTAGTGGGTTAAAACCCAGTTATCACCCGTTTTATTCCACCCACTGGGTGGTTTGGCCAGTTGATAACTAAATATTTCAGATTTGTTATAAATATTTCTGATTTTTCAAATAAATATGTAGCGCGCTACGACCAGTATGCTGGTTGGTAGGACTGAGAGGTAGGGGGGGGGGGGGGGTACGGTCCTTCCCTACTCAAACTCTCACTTTAGTTTACATCAGCAAGCGTTTTGCGTGAACTTTGTTTTAACCTATGACCCGCAACTGTTATAAGTATTACGATCTATTCCTGCTTTTACCTGAATTACCTTGGCTTGAACAAACACATTTACGACGATTATAATAATAAATATATCATTTATTTTGGACCAAGCAAGTGTATGTACAGACGCCAGCCCATCAAGCTATCCCAAACTGTCAAATTTACCCAATTTCAAGTTCAATTGAACATGAAACACACATTTCATAAACTTAGGAAACTGCCTAACAGTTTTTCGGCAGGACAATTATCGATTATTGATCATCGCGATTTAGGGGCGCAGCTTTGACGTGTATTATAAGGATTTTTTCACTTTTTGTGTGGAAAAAATGAAAAATTATAACCTAAATGTTGAATTTTAGAGGTTTACGGGTCAATAATGGGGGTCGAAATTTTCATTATTTTTGCAATAGGACACGCCATTTTCAAGATATAAGCAAAACAAAAGAAAAAAAGATACTGTACTGTATTTGTAACCGAAGTCGAGGTGTTGGTGTGAATTTTACTTCATGACAACTAATTTGGTTGTCATAACTTAGTAAGAGTTCACCCAATATAGGTGTGTCAGGTAGAAAACGCTTTATAATGCCTTCGAAGTACTAAGTTGGCAAAACTAGCTAGAAGCTCACGTAACACAGGGTGTATCAGCTAGAAAATGGTTTTTGCCTTCGAAGTATCAGGTTGTCATAACTTAGTAGGAGACCATGCGCAATGACTCGAAGATATTTTGCTGATAAGTTAACACAACATTTATTGATTCTGAGGCGGTACGAAATTCGCCGGGGCAGCATGTTATTTATATATTTAAAATATACCATACAGAAAAATATTTTTTCTACCAGATGTTTTTTTTTGTTACTGTGACTCCGAAATGGTTGATTTATTTAAAGACTCTCGCAGATAGGCGCGACGCGACAGCGCGGCGGGTAGAACAATTTGCATGAATTTGTTATAAAAATTGTTCGACTAGAGTCGCGCTAGTATGCGGGAGGCTCGATTTAGGAAGAACCTTCAATGCTTGATAGTTTAAGTCATAAAATAGCCGCACGTTCCCCTATCGCTCGTGCGAATCTCTCACTTCGTAGACATCCATACTTTTCTAAATAGTATAACGGAAAGGCTCGTGCAGACTAGCGCGACGCGACGGTCGCGTCGCGACACTCGTAGAACAATTTCTATGAAAACTTGATGGAAATTGTTCTACAAGTATCGCGTCGCGCTGTCGCGTCGCGGCTGTTTGAAGAAGCCTTAAAGTAACTGTTTTCGTCTGTGTGTTTCTTCGCTTACTTCTTTAATGGATATGGATACGTTTTTAACTATCATTTAGAGAATGATAACCTCCGCCTCTGTACAACCGTGCGCAGCTGGGGCGGGTCGCTAGTCACTACTTATTATAAAACAAAGTCCCCTGCCGCGTCTGTCTGTCTGTTGTCTGTTCGCGATAAACTCAAAAATTACTGAACGGATTTTCATGCGAGTTTCACCAATAGACAGATTGATTCATGAGGGTATAAGCTTTTATACTTATCATAAGAATTGTGTAATAACGTTATAAGTTGATAGTAAAAGTTTTAACGGAAAAGTTTTTTTTAGCGCATTTAAATAAAAGCTTGTTTTAAAAAAAGTCAAATTCGTATTCTCAGCAAGTCCTTTATCATTTGATACCCATATTGTAGGAAAGCATAAAAAACTTAGTCCGCCATCTTTAGAAGTCCGCCATAATGGATTTAGAGTGACGTCACGTTATGTTTCGAGCTATTCTCAGCAAAACCTTTCATTTGATACCCATATTGAAGGTGTGCATTAAAAATAACTAGTCCGCCATCATGACGTCACACAGATAACCATGCATTGTCATCCAAACAAAACGTGTATACAGAATTTCAGCTCAAACGGTTGAAGACATCTGCTTCAAAATTGTGTTGCAAGATTCCACCCGAACAAACATAGTTACATACATTGCAAGTTAAATAAAAGCTGTGCTACACACTGTAGAACTGCTTATCCGGTAAATGTCGTCGGTAATATTGTTGTTGTGGTGTATTGTTGTTATATAGTTGTGGTAATATTGTATTGTATTGTATTGTATTGTTTGTTACTGTCGGTTGTATTGTTGGTGACTTGGCCTTGTCCTGTATAACTGTTATTTATTTTATTTATTATTTTTATTTTATTTTACAAAACAATACAATTTTTTGGCTTTTACAATGTAGCTCGCCAAACTTTGCAGTTTGATGGCGAGAAGCGCTTGTTGTTTACTCCATTTTCAATGTTATTTTAAACTTTTACCTAGCCTTAAATCGTAGGTATTCAGTATTGTCCCAGTAGAAAAGCTTGTAGCGGTCGTGCAATCGAACCATATCGACGCAGAAATATTTATTCAAGCGTAGTGCACTTTCGATTACATCGCGATTCATGCCACATGGTTATATTCTTTGACAAAAGTTAAAGTCAAAGCATTTATTTCAAATATGAAAGGTACTTTTGATCGTCAAAAACATTAAAATTGAATTAATTGTAGTCGCCCCTTCCAAATGGTAGTTTCGAATGGAGAAGAATGGATAAGAAACTGTTACGTTTTAAAAATGTTTTACAATATTTGCATACATTCGTTATAATTATACTAGCTTTTGCCAGCGGCTTCGCCCGCGATTTCATTCGCGTCAAATTTCTTGCCCCCGACCCAACCCGTCGCGCGCTTCGCCTCGATTTCCCACACCATTTAATTGAACAGGAACTCATAATCGTTTTTATTTATGCAGAAACGTTTGAATAGGTATCAAAATAACCGCGTGTGCAGTCCAATAACTGGTCAAAACGAAAATATCCCCTCATATTGTGATCTAACATAAGTGCAATTTAATTATGTGTCGTGAGCCTTAGTCGCCCTTATGAGCAGTCAAGAGGCTATATAGTCATTGATTGATGCAAACTGCAGATCTAAGCGGACAAACACGAAAAGCAACTTTGTTTAATACTATGTAAGAATGAGAAAACGATGCACCTGTAGTAAAATTACCATATCACAATAGGTAAAAGGAATTCAAAATGAAGCAATGACAGATAAATGATACATGATGCTACATTTATTTACACACATGGAATTTTCCAAAAATTTAACCATCGGGTTTTTGTATATCAATGCCTTCAACACAACATCTATGACCGTCTGACATTCAAAACGAATATTACATTAGTACTTACATACTTAAGCTCGCGCCTTGTCCCCATGGGGGTAGGCAGAAGCAGAAAGCTATCGCGACCTTTTGCTTCGTTTATACAACTGGTCATACACTTACGGTACGTTTATTCAGTAAAAATCATCAGAACAACACCTCTGACGCCGCAATAAACGTGGCCATTTGTTATGGTCTCATTACTATCCTATGATTATTATAAATGTGGATATTTTTGTATGATTAGATGTTTGTTACTCAATCACGCAAAAACGGCCAAACGGATTTGCATGAAATTTGGCATACAGATAGTTTGTAACCTGGGCTAACACAAAGGATACTTTGTAATCCCGGTAGTACGTTTCCTTGGGATAATTTCCGACCTCCTCCACGTGGGCGAAGCCGCTGGCAATATTTAGTAATATATACGTACCGTTGAAATGAAAAGAAAAAGAATTTCTGGTATTGATGTTTATCTAAATCTACTACATTCCACTCAAATTCCGATGGTTTGAGACTGAACTTAACACTGCCAGGCACTAGGTAGGTATTGTATATTAGAATCACGACAATAACTAGTTTCCATGTAAGCAAGGAGAATCCGAATTAGTAATTCAAAAATAATAAACAACCCGTGGCAACAATAATGCTTGTCATTTATGGTCGGCCGCCTGCACCACATATCTGTCCTAGTCAGTTTAGCGCTAAACCATTTGTTCTCAACCTTAGTTTTGTCCGCTTTGATAATACAAGTTTTAGGAGCCCCTCAATTTCTTTACTTACCATCTGTCGCGAATCTGAAACAGCTATTGCTACGATTATATTTAAACGTGTAACGTTTAACGTGTATTTAAGGCTTCTTCAAACAGCCGCGACGCGACAGCGCGACGCGACACTTGTAGAACAATTTCCATTAAGTTTTCATAGAAATTGTTCTACGAGTGTCGCGACGCGACCGTCGCGTCGCGCTAGTCTGCACGAGCCTTTTTTTATTCTAAAGTCGTAAGATAGGATATGACCCCTATCCTATTTATGAGTTTAAAGAAGAAAGTCTCAAACACACACGAGGGATCGATTGTGATGCAAGTGTGCCTAAGAATTAGGTATTATTATAATATTAGGTACAATACATGTTAAATCACTTGGCCACTGCTGTCGTAATACCTGGTCGCAGCTCAGGAGACGCAGAGATTGGAAAACAATCTGGACTTTTTTATTGCAGACATTTCTTTATCCCCTTCAATGTTTCCGAATGAATTTCCTTAAAAAGAGAAACGTTAAGGGTTTTTATTTCACTATTTTCTCATTAAATCCATCTCGGGTGTAGGTAATAAAATGAATAAAGTATATATACGTAAAGCTTTCATATTTTTTTTCTAGGTTCCATGCTGCGATAGCTTTTAATATTTCTTCTTCCCAGACTCCGGTTATGAGTTCTCTTTGACATGTTCACATTAGGCTATTACACCCATTATTGAATAGTGTTTTAATTAGATTTTAAAATGCTAATAAACTACTTAAACAAAACAACATTTTTATTGAATCGATTAGTGCCTTAAAATGCATTTAAATTTTAGATTTTCATATTACGCGAGTAATTTGACGAAATCGCTGGACGCAGTGGACGCCATATTACTCTGTAGGTATGACGTCAGTTTTCTGTATAAACAAATGCGTTGATATTTTGTATGATAATTGTTTATAACTTAATAAATAAGTTATTACTCTACTGATCGTTGGTTTGCTGTTCCTGAAGTAACGGTGGCGGTTCTTGCCCATTCTTCTCCATACGAAACTACATTTGGGAAGGGGCGACTAGAATCAATTCTATTTTAACGTAAATGTTGACGTTCAAAAGTGCCTTTTAAGTGCCTATGTGAAATAAATGCTTTGACTTTATTTCACTTGCTTTGACTTTTTTGATATTATTTCAATAAAAATTACTTTGGTTACGAAAATAATAAAAGTACAAAGTTGTTCAATTGATTAGTTAAAACAGCCGTATATGGCCGTAATAACATGGCAGCTACCGGCTAATATTTTATAGTGTTCAAAAACAGATTTAAAAAACTAAAATATTTATCGAATTGAATAGAATTTTAAAATTTATTTTATTATTTCATTAACTAAAACCAACATTTTCCGACTGGTTTTTGCCTAAGCTATCTCAATAATCACATATAGTAAAATACCTTATTTAGAAACTCTTATTATATAGTGTATTTTAATACTCTTTAAAAATCCTTGTTCTTGTTTTGATTTTAATAAAGCAAAGCAGGTAGTTCCGAGAACTTTCTCTTTGAATTAGAAGTAGCTTTCATTTTGAAACGATTTTTTATTCATTTACCTGCCTTTAGTTGCAATGCAACTGAATTGTGTAGGTACTGGACTCAAACAGCTAAATCGGTTTAGATGTTTGTCATGGACAAGCTTTGCACAATATCGTGTTGTTGGGTCAGTAACTTGATCTGCGAATATGGAGCTGCAAGTGGACCGGTTAGAGATACCTGCCCGCTCGCTGTGTTAATGCAAACGTAATACTAAATAATATGTAGAAACTTGTATCTAAGTATGCCGCAGACTCTAAGATAAGTGGCTTTTCAAAATACGTTTCGCTTAGAAAAATGCGGGCTCAGACAAGCAAGAAAGAATTCATACGTAATCAAATGATTTCTGTAGAAGTTGCCCATCGATCACTAATAAAGTTGCCATATAGTGAATCTATACTAATATTGAGTATACAGAGGTAAAATTTGTTTATAATCTCCGGAACGGTCAGAACGATTTGTTGGCTTTTTAGGTAATGATAAACCATATCCACAGACCCACAGTCTGTAGGTGTCCTAGTAAAAAATGGAAATGGAAAAATATATAGGTGGGTAAACTATTTGACAGTGTGCTAACTCATATTTGAAGAAGCATGTTAAGTTACATGACGCTCAGTTCGGCTTTCGTCCTGGCTTGTCGGCTGAGACTGCTATTCTTAGCCTTAAGCACAGTCTGAAATATTACACAGACAGACAAACCCCGTTTTATACTTGCTTTCTAGACCTCTCGAAAGCATTTTACCTAGCGTCTTATGATATGTTATGGCAGAAGCTAAAGGAAACGGGCCTTCTGCCAAAGTTGACATCACTTTTTAGGTATTGGCTTGACCTCGCCCTTACATATAGGTTAAAAAGTTAACCTATATGTAAATGCGCTGATCGAGGAACTCAGTCAAATGCCCGTAGGGTGCTACGTGGATGGTGTCAGTGTAAACAACCTCAGCTATGCCGATGATATGGTGCTGCTGGCTCCCTCGATTTGTGCATTGCGGAATTTGCTTGCCGTATGTGAAAAGTATGCTGCCACACACGGTCTAAGTTATAATGTTAAAAAGTCAGAGTGCATGATCTTCAAAGCAGGTACAAAGTGCTAGGCTAAGTTACTCAATGGTATTCCTCTTAGTCGAGTATACCAATTAAAGTATCTTGGGCATGTGGTTACCGAAAATCTTGGAGATGTTTTAGACATGGAGAGGGAACGCAGGGCATTGTCAGTCCGGGCGAACATGCTGGCCCGCAGGTTCGCTCGATGTACAGACGGGGTGAAAGTAACTTTATTCAAAACGTGTTGCACATCTCTGTACTCAACGAGCCTGTGGTTCAGATATACCCAAAGGGCTTACAATTCTCTGCAGATCCAGTTTAACAATGCCTACAGGCCGCTGTTACGTCTGCCGCGCTTCTGCAGTGCGTCAACAATGTTTGCCGAGTCGCGCACAGACGGCTTTGATGCCACCTGGCGCAAAAAGACAGCCTCACTGCTAAGCAGATTGCGTGGAAGCAGTAACAGCATCCAGGAAGTTATAGGCAATAAGATAGACAGCCCACTGGTGTGGAGCCTCACAAAGAGGACTAAGTCTCTATTAGTTATTAGGTACTAACATAGTTTTTAAGTTCATACTAACAATATAAATGTAAATGTAATGGATCAGTGGTGCTCTGAATAAAAATATTATTATTCGTTTATTAAACTACGCGTCGACTCGAGAACGTCCTCCTACTTTTTCATCGATTAAAAATTAATTGATTTGCCCACATTTCCACTAGACTTTCGGATCGTCTGCGTCATTTATATTCCATAACACGTTTTATGCTTAAAGTTCATCACGTATCTAAGATGAATAATTGTAATTCGAATGGAATAAACATTCATTTACGTGGTTCGTTAGTTATTATTGTCAGGCCAGATAATGTGTGGGGAACACTCCAATGAATAAGCTCTTTTAGCTGACTTAATTTTTAATTTTCACTTATGTAATTGTGGTGTTTATATTTTTTGTATGGGGTTACCTATGCCGTCGTAATTTGATGGTACCTAAGCCTTGATGGTGAACCCTTGGACTCATCTTGTAGACTACCTTCTTAGTTACATAGAACTAGTAAGCGTCTCTTGAATGTAGGGCTGTATAGGTTAGTAACTTCAATGTAGCGCTGTCTGTTTTCCGTTAGCTACATAGTTAAAACAGACAGCGCTTCATTGAAGTTATCACGTTAAGTAATGCTAAAGAGTAAAAGTACTAGTAAGTTGTGAAGGGCGGGCATTTTGGGGGACTGTCTTACGTAATTTTGACGTTCAAAAAGTTGCTGACTCTCAGCTTCGGTTGAATTAATGATTTCTGATTTGTTTTGGTATGCTAAAGAAGAGTTGGACAAGTTATCAGGTTCCAATTCTCATTTTTCATAGTAATTAGAACCCTGCGCGAGTTAGTTAACTAGGTGTGTTAACTTATGAGTTAGGTTTTATGTGTGACCATTCCCACCGTAGTGGAATGAAGAAAGACAGGTGACGGCGCGGCACTGTCGCTGCGTCATCATTCGATCGGTCACTTTGTCAGGGCGGAATGTCGCAGGTCGGAGGGTATCTGTCCCTATCGTTCAACTACATACTTTGATGTTCGCATTCATACTTTGCTAGCATTCGACGTTTACTTGCAGTACATTTTATGTGTCACTAAGTTGCAGGTGTTTTATAATTTTCTATGCATTTATACTGGAAAAATAAATAGTATAGTATTATCATTGTTGAAATGACAATCTTTCTTGCAGCTTGATAACAATTTATTTGAATTGCATCACTTTCCTGCTGATGATATCTTATTTTTGCGCATTTATCCTTGTTTATTTACCTCTAGAAAAACATTGGTCACTATGAGAATGTCAACTATTGGCGATATGAATATTGGTTATATATATTATCCTTACCGTCACCGTTGAGTAATTCTAAGATTGTCTCACAGTCTGTACCAGTCCTCTTTCAGTACTTATGGCATTGAAATCATATACGCTCTACAAGTTATTTAGCAAAAACTAACAAAACATTTCATTCTACCCATACAAAATTATTTAAATCGGAATATTTAAGCGTTACGTCGTCAAAACTGGCTTGATCCTTTTCAATTATGGGGTACTAATAATGTAAAGCAAAAACCAGCCAAGTTCGAGGGGTGCTTCACAAAGCGCTGTTATTCATACGAGGTTAGCGTTGACGCATGTCTCGAAGCGTTCCCAGCTTTATTTCAAACTGTATAAAGTTACGATGAATAAAAACATCCCAAAAATATCCGGCACATAATAATGTACCTATATATTGACATTGAAATGTGTCCGAGGTTATTGGCTCCGACCCGTCTTATTGAGAAGATGGCGGCACGTGCGACCCTACAGGATCAGACATTGAATAAAATGTGAAATTGTGTGTAGGTACATGCTTCATATTTGTATGTATACGTACTTTTGCTAAACAATAGATAAACGATACATGTTGTTTGTGCATTATTTGAGCGCACCTGACACCTCACCGAATACCCTCCGCGTTAGGGACTACTCACACTTCTTCAGCTCTATTCAGCTTTTGTCCCTATAAAACAACGATTTTGTATGAGATGCGTACGCATTCGTTCAGCCGCGGAAAGCTACACGGACGCCATAAAAAATCGTTGTTTTCTATGGATAAAAGCTGAACAGAGCTGAATAAGTGTGAGTAGTCTCTTAGACGGTAGCACGTTCGCACGGGCGTAAAAATATGGCATGGCGGCTTGATTTTATCGCGCACTGGATTTTCAATTCTCGGTGTTGACCCGAGAATTGAGAATCCAACACTGTGCGTCCCAGCGCGTTAGAAAATCACACTGTTGTGAGATTTTCAGCTCTCGGCGGTACGCAGTGCGTTGAAAATCCAGTGCGCGGGAGAAAATCGTCCGTGCACCTGGGCTTAGTGCTCGCGAACTAGATTGATCAATGACCGTTTATGAATCTCCCCTCCGGCTTTCTACTCGTGACTACCTGTTCAAGAACGGCGACTATTTTTCTGTAGCGGGCTGCGTCTCATCTTAATTAAGCAGTTAAGAAGTTTTAACTTCTTGGATTTTAAAGTTCTAAAAAGTTGGCTGTTGTATTCGTGAAGACGTTGGGACTCCTGGAGGATTCCTCTTTTAAAACTTTAAAGTCGGACGTAAAGTTTTAGAACTTTAGAATTGGCAGTTTGTACCTACTCGTAAAGGTTTCGCCAAGATTTTTTGGTGATTGGAGTCGTAAGGAGCAGTGGAAATCGATATGCAAAGTAGGTTGGTTAACAATGTGGTGTGGAGGTCGCAGGCTATGCGTGCCTATGATCGATGGCGTTGCGTGCGCTGAGCGGGAGGTCGCGGGCCCGCTGGCACTCCGTGCGACCCTCATCCAGCACCGGTAGAGCGCCGTGACGTGGCTTCTCTTTGTTCCACGCCGCCCGTCGTTGCCACCATTGCCTCCACCGCCTCAGTCGTTTCGTATCGCGACGCCGCGCCTACCTCTTATTGCGCATGCTCAGCGCGATTCTCCTGCGTACCCACTACGTCATGATTTAAAATGATATGCGGTGCAAAGTAGCGTACATTCTATCTGTACGTCGTCACAGACCGGATTGTGGCTGATACGAGCGTTCGAATAGTGATCGCAGCGCGGGTCGTGCCGTCGTCGTGCTGTATCGCTGTGGTTCCGTGGTTAGTTGGGAGCTGGGAAGGGAGCGCGCGGCTGTGCCCGTATCGATCTGAGCGTTTGGTGTGTGCCCGCTCGTGCACGACGCGACGTTCTCTCGGGATATTCGCCCAGTGGTCGCCGTCGGCGCCGGCCTTGCTGCACTGTTTACGCGCAGTGTATATTTATTTAATTCGCGCGATCATGCTCACCGGAGCTAATTGATAACGCGACACACGCATCCGCGAGCGCATCTCCGAGCCGCACCAGGCTCCGTCAACCTACTTGATACTGTTCCAGAGCTGTGAAACTTTCGGTAAGTCCAGTATTTAATGTCCAACGTGCCCGAACTTTACATTATTTTTGTATTTTATTTTTTTGTGGTCGCAGCGAATGTTTTTAATACTAAACATTCTGTTCGTTAGGCTTTTAGTTGCTATTTCATCCAATTTTATAATTTGGGATTCTGTTCCATCTTTCCACGTATATAATCTGTGTTTAAAGTGTGTTCAAATATTTCTATTGAGTGTTTTAGCCGGCCATCTGGTTTATATTCTAAAGTTAGATTGTAAAATCGTAAACCACAGGGAATCATCGGTACATAGGTATTAACAGAACGAGCGGTTTGTTGAACGCACTCCATCCCAACCACGCTGAACAAATTCGATTCGGTTTTTGTACAAATAATCCTATTTGATTGAAGCATTCGCCAAACTGTATATTGCCAGAAATACTACGTAAAAATACACTGAAATTTTGAAAGGGCTTATACACGTGAAGTATTTCTTATTCATACTGCGCATGTCTTTCAAGTTTATTTGTCATATATCTGTACAATGGAATTCCTAAAATCGGTAAAAGGTGGTGTTTTACTCGGAGCGATCTTCATTATAGAGTATTCTTTACTTTGTAATCTAAATAAGAGCAGAATCCTTTTCACAGGAAAACTACAGAGTAGAACCGTACGTGTTGAATGGCTCAGCACTGAAATGTAGTGCCTACCTATACTGAAGTCCCTCTTTAGAGTTCACAATGCCTCCTCATCGGCAGAGGCTGTTTAGTGACATTATTGGAGCAAGGGCGAGGAGAAACCTAGTTTTTGTTGTAGACTACTTCGTTTAAATGGCACGTAAAGCCTTCGAACACACTCACACGGTATTTAGCCGTCTCTAGATCACGTTGTAATGGCAATTGTTGTTGTACCTACATTAGTATAACTATGTATCTATTCAAAGTTCATACTCTCCGTGACGTTCCAATTATCACTTTTTCAGTCGTACTTATAGATACACAATATCTCTATTACAATTTACTCACCTAATATAAGTACAGAACTACAAATGTTTTCCTAACCCTGTAGTTACCATCACAATCTGCGCATGCGTCATCAACGCTATAAAAACATAAACGGGGACAAAAGTGTTCGCCACTGCATATTGACAGTCTTTTCTATACTTGCTGAAATATTCTAAGAAAATTGCGTGTACTAAATTCGTATGGAAATAAGGCCTTAGGCTTCCTGTACATGACGCCGGAGCCGCACCGGGCGCCGGATCGCAAGTTTGTGTATACGAATGAATATATCTTGCACGCGCCGCACCGGCGCCGCGCTGGAACCGCGTGTACACCGCATTGATGCCGAGCTAAATAGTAAAACAAAGTTTACACTTCAGTAAAGCTAACAAAACTGTCAAGAAGTCTGCTTTTCATTTTACTATTGATATTACTGATGGAAGTTGACCCCAACAAGATTGGGAGAAGGCAAATTTATTGATTACATCTACCTTATGATGTAAAGTTATACAACTAAATATAGTGTTACTTATCATCCTCATAATTTCAGCCGAAAGACGTCTATCGCTGGATATCGGCCTCTCCAAGGATCGCTCTGTGCTCCTCGCATCTAGCGGATTCCTGTGACCTTCGGCAAATCATCGGTCCACCTTGTGGGAGGAGAGGCCTTCCTTACTTACTTATGTTGTTACTTAATTTATTTTTATAAATGAAGTAACAACATAAGTAAGTAAGGAAGGCCTCCGCAGACATAAACATATTCATAAACGTAAGAGACAATTTTTGGGTAAATCCTGTTGTAGCCTGCATCGACTACAAACGTTAATTTCACCAATTTTGAATAAATAAGTAATATGAAGCAACATTCTTAGAATATATCATGATCAGCAACTTTTGTAAAGTCCTTGCAGTTTCGTTGCCAGTAGTTTACTGAACTGTGGTCATTGCTTTAATATTTAAAACCCGAGTTTTCACGCGGTTTCGGCGCGATGCCTGTGCGGCGGTGCACGATGGTGCGGCGCATGCACGATAGTCATTTTTATATGCAAACAAGCGGTCCTGCGCTGGCGTCATGTACAGCAAGGCTTAGGGGATGTGTGATGATACCTTTTAAGAAAAGGAGTCTTGGGTGCGGGACGCGCGATTTAATGTAATCCTGTAGTATTTATTTTATGTAGCATTCAATGGGGCTTCTTCAGTAAAACATAACAGTTAGGCATATATTTGATGAAATATTGATCTTCCTCAGACGAAATTTAGGTAACTTTTAAAAAAGTTCTTCAATGTATGTCGCTAGGTAGGTACGTACAATCATCAGGAAGGTTCAGGGACACCTTGAGAGTTTATGCCAACTACTGGAAAAAAACTAGTTGCGTTTGATAAATCGGTCAATAGAACTGTTTGAGCATAGAAAAGTAGCTGCGTCCCGCGGTTTCAACCTCACAAGGCTCGATCCTGTGGGAATGTCGGGATAAAAAGTATCCTTTGTCCTAATTCAGGTCATGGTCTACAAATGCCCCGAATTTCATACAAATCCGTTCAGCCGTTTAGCGTGTAAGCGTAACAAACAAACATACAAAAAATCTAATCTTTTCTCTTTATTTATAAGATGTATAGAATATTCGTTTATATAAACTAACCGACAGATACTAGTAAATACAGAACTTAGTTATGGCAAAAGTTCGCGGGCATTAAAAGCATACAGAGAGCGGCCATTACGTTTAGGTTACCTATACGTTAAAAAAGTAAGTTATCCAACGGTATATTAATTAAATATAAGGACCTTTTGGCATTCCTCTGTATCTAACATCATTTTTGAACGGTGCATAAAGCAACCTGACCTTCAAAAAAAGAAAACAAGTTCTCTTAGCTAGATTGGTTAGGTAGCGCCTTAACTCAGAGCTTGATTGGAACAGTTTTCCGCCACCATCCGCTATATTTGTGGATAATCTAAAAATGCGGCCCGAACTATCTTCAATGCTAGAATTTTCGGTTTCAATCTAGTTATCTTGAGTGGTTCTAAAGTAGTCATTCAAATCCATATTTTATTTTTGGGTTTACCTGACCAGTGTAAAACTGGCGTTATCGTCATTCCATCAGCATCCGATTCCATCTGAAAACTTAAGCTATTCGCGGCATAAGTTTTCATGGTGAAGAATAGTTGCACCAAGATAATTTTGTTGAATTGATCTCGGCAATCACATGATTCTGCAACAACTTTTGTTTACTATGTAGGTAACCACACCGCGTTTAACCCGCGTGGTAGATTTCGGGTCGCGCCTTCTCACAGATAGGAAGCCCGTGACTGTTTACTAGCAGTGGGAAGTGTAGGCTGCTTGGTATCCTCTGACTTACAGTAATAATATAATGTGTAGTAATATGTATATATTAAATTTTAACAAAATTCCGCAACTAATAAGCAGTGCTTCCTAACATAGTACATTCATTAGACAAACAACTTTCTGCTTTTATAAATACGACAAGATTTTGGGAAACTAATATTCGCTTATGTGAGGAATTGCAGCTTTTTTAATTACTTCTGCTTGAGTTCTCGTATGCCACACTATAAGTATGAAAATTTGATTAACTGACGGCACGGCACTATCGCAAGAAAAATATATAGTGGAAACGTTTAACCTTTTAAAAATACTTATAATAAAATAATGTAACTTCATCTACCTTCAGTTAATTTATAGTCAAGGTTTTCAAGTTCTTATAACATGTAAGTATTAGCACTTTCCCGCGGCTTTGCCGACGTGAATTACGGGTTTTGCAATGTCAACACCCCAAGTCACTCCCTCTTCGGGATTGTTCCAATAAGGCGACGACTTTAGAGAAGAATGGAAGGAGAAAAACAATAAAGTAACTTCATTTTCAATTAACTACTACTAATAAATAGTCTACGTTTGCACTTTTCCTGCGGCTTTGTCCACGTGAATTACGGGTTGTGCAATGTCAACACCCCATTTAACTCCCTCTTCGAGGTTTTTACAAAAAGGCGACGACTAGTAGAGAAGTGTAGAAGAAAAAGTAACGCTGCGCGCCGACACCAAATCAATTGCGATAAGGGGAAGCAGGTTCGGGGTTGTTTTGTTTACGCATGTGTGACGTCACTATCCGTTCTTAGATTTAAGCTATCTCTACGAAAGTACACAAAAATCGTGAAAACAGACAAACGCATTCGAATTTATGGCATCAGTGTGAAATTATTGTGGAGTGTGATGTGAACCTAGCCTTATCTATAATATATACATATACATGTAAAAGGAGAAACTGGCTGAATGACATGACATATCAACGCTTAGCCGAAACGAATGAGACTAAGAAGGGGTCTTTGGAAATTCGACCTTTAAGCGGTTGAAAATGCGGGATTTTGTTTGTTGTAGTCTTATTCCTAGAGGTAATAAACTAAAAACTTGGCACTTTTAAACTATTCCCTATAATGGAATTAGGGGGTGTTCAAGTTTGTACGGAAGAAATTTAACGCGTGGTCTGATTAACTCTAAACTCGGTATTTATATAAACTGAAAATAAAGTATAACGTACTTATATCAGGATTTTTCGCAAATCTACCCCTAACTGAGGGAGTGGAGGTTGTGTCAACTTTTGTAGGGGAAAATACAAAATCTACGTACGAAGTTAATATAAGTCTGAATTGCCAACCCGTATTGAGCAAGTGTGGTGATCAATGCTCCTTATCTGTTTGAGAAGAAGTCTTTGGCCTGTAGCAGGTCATTAATAGGCTGGTATTATTTATATTTACATATACTGTGGATCGCACTAGCTTCTAACTGCTGCATTCGAGATGTGGCAAGGATCAAGGTCTTTATTTATGTCGTACACTCGGAGAAACTGAAATCCAACAACGAGCTGCTATTGGCTGACAATGATTCTAAGATCGTCCTCATTCCAAATGAAACCTTTTTATCTAATCAGAGCAGACGAACTAAGAGCACACAATAAAGATAACAGCAGTTAGAGAATATTGTTATTAGTAGCGTTTTGAAGAAAATCGTGCATATTTCTGACCTAAGTAGTTTTTATACACTGGTAAACAGTAGTTTTTTTTTTAAGTTGGTTTCATTTCGACAATTTTGGGCAAATCGGTTAAGGTTTCCCTCCCTAGACATATTATCTGAACGTTTTCAAGAAGTACATTAAGAAGCATTTCGTTTTGGAATGTCATAGTGTGAAGGTACGTTTGTATTTATATTTGTTTGGTATTTTAAATATACTGTATGTTTCGATAAAAAAGGGTTTTCACACCTTAATAAATGAGTTTTCCCAGTAGTGAAAATTTCACTACTGGGAAAACTCATTTATTTATGTTGCCCTTGGGCATTCCATAGTGTTATGTATGTGTGATGTAAATATTTGTGTAAAGAATGTAACAAAGAAAGCCGCAAAAAGAAAAGAAAGAAACGCGATCAAATTCAGAATAAGAATTCCTTTATTTGTTCTCTAGTGATTCGCACAGAATTCCAATTCCATTTCACACTCGTGTGGGCATTGTTAACTTATAAATGTTCTAGTGATTAGCAAAGGCATACATCCGTCCGTGCTCCATATTATAATAGTAGCCTTATCTTTGTAATGTTTTCCGTCCACACTTGTAATGAAGTTTGCAACTGAGTATTGAGTAATTCTTAGTCCAAAGAAAAGCATCCCACTTTACTCGACGTGAGAATCCAGTGTTAGACCTCAAACCGAACTTAAAACGATGTAAGGGGTGCTACACACAATATGTTTGTGGCGGCGTGATTGGGCACAGCTGGGCGGCAAAATCGAAAACTCTACTTGGACTCATAATTGTATTCAGTAAAGTGACAGTTGAAGAGATACCAGCACCCTAATTGCGTAACTCACGATTAATCATAATTTGTTTAGTTTTGAAACAGATTGCTAATCCATTGCTTTATATGTCCGAAAAATGTGTCTGCTCAACAACGTAAATAACGCAATGAATATTGTTGAACTGTTAAAATGAAACAGATTATGATTAATCGTGTGTTACGCAATTAGGGTGTTGATTATGACAAAAAAAAGATGGTGAGGTAGTGTAAGAATGAATGAAATTGAATGAACTTAAATTAATGTAAGTACTACATGCAAATAAAAAAAAAAACTTTAATAACTTGTCTCAAAAACGTGATACTATTACAAATAGTAGAATTTGTTACACATCTTATATTCCACATTTTGCAAACGAATTTTAAAGTTATAAATCGAAATGAAAAATTAAACCATTTTTATCATTAGTTCTTGACGCAAAATTGTTCACTACTCCTACACTATTAGTTTTAGAATAGTAACATTATTTTTCTTCGAACTGTCAAGTTACTGAATACGATTATGACTCCAAGTATAGTTATATGTTCGGGAAAACGCCGCTCTGGTTAACTCGACCTGTGCCGAGCCGACCCGTACTTTATTCAGTGAGCGTTAAATGCCGAACCAAGTTTGCCGATCGGCACGAGACGAATGAAATTATGAGCTTTACGACAGATGAACGTCTGTCATAAAGCTTGTCAAAAATATAGATAAATCAGAGCAATTTTTGCCAAATTCAGAGATTAGAATGCGTTCGTTCTTAAAAATACGCGCTTGCCCTTCGGATATAGAAACGAATGTCAATATTACTTTCGAACTCTTTTGAATTTCGCTGTAAGGGCTGATTTAATGCTAATACCGGGCCCGAGAGACGTTCTTTCAGAAAAAGAACATCTTAAAGTGACGGAGTCAGAATGAGACTTTACATAGCAAAAATTGCGTTGCGTTTGAGAATATAAGTAGGTACCTACTCGTAGAAGTAGGTTCGCTATTTCTTAAACTGAAATGTAGGTTATCTGCCTAAGTTTTTTACTATTCATCGCAGAATAAGTCTAAGTTGATTGACGCTAAGTACCTATAACAGTAGGTACAATTTTTTTTTCAAGTCAATAAAATATTCGTTTACCAACAATGACGCGCTGGCAGATATCCTTGAATATTAATTACCTACAAACGAGACCCCCACTAGGTACGTTGGTAATTGTCACGTAAAGAGCCGTCACACAAACTACTTACCGCCACTACAGTTATCAATACTTATACTTACCGGTAACAATATCTTGCATATTAGGTAATACTAACTGGCTGCTGTCCGCAACTCTACGTCAAAGCACGTATTTATATCTTTCATATTGCTTATGTATCCAGACAGTTAATTATTACAATATATATATGGTAATGCGGTCATATTTATGAACTTTGTTGGTATCGCACAGAAGGAAGACTTCTTGAATTACACGGATACATCCTTCATGAAACTAAAGTTTAGTTGGTAGAACTGAAAAAAAAAACAGACAATAAATAGAGCAAACAAACCTACAGAAAAAGAACACAAAAGAATAACTGTAGGCTGACACTAGATTTCCATCGATTCGATCAGTAAGAATTCAACTTGAAGATTTATTCTGATCGTTTGAAAGTTTGATTTTGATAATAATTCACAATTTGTCGGCTTGCCATTGTAAATGGTTTGTTGCAGTTCACAATTTATTTTATTTTTCTGATGGAAAGTTTTAATTTTCCACTGGTATATAATATACAGGCACTAACTAAGCGAACTTCTTTGATTTAATTTAATTATTAGTAAGGTTAAGTGAAATTTACAAAGGTTCTTTATCCTAGGCCCACAAGAATGTCTGAAATTAAATTAGCTATCTCAAAAAAAGGCAGATGATCTATATTCAAATTCCTATCACTGTAGCAAACAGTCAATTAAATAAGTAAATCGTAGTGACAATCAAATCCCAATTTAAACCAATACCTTGTCACAAAAAAAATACAGAAGGTTATACATAAATAAAATCATGCCTTCTTGCAATGGGTGCGGGAACCTACAGAACGCCACGTGCTGTGATCCTTAGGTACGTACTTCTTCCTTACTCTTTTTGCCTCATTTATTCGGTTGCGAGTACCTACTGCGCCTTAACCTTTCTGAAGAATATCCTTAATTTGGTCACTATATAATAACCCTTCTACCTGCTAGGGTGTCCCCTCCCGGCTTTTCCACTCACATCTGCCTTGTCCTCACATTACCTACTTACCTTTTCTTAGTCGTCTTTCATTCATCCTCTGAATTCAATGTTTGTAACAACGTGTTCTTTTAAACTGCACCATTGGCGTTGCCTTATCACATCATTCTTGAGCCTATCATTCATAGTCCCACCACATGTGCTTCGCCTACGAACGCACGTTATACATCTGCAAAGTATAAATTACCTACTTGTTAGATCCTCATATTTCTCCATCAAATTAATCATGTTACCTATTTGTAAATCGTTATCATTCAATCATCGGGCAGAAGGACGCTATGCCAGCAAGGACAAACTGTGAGACCTAAGAAATAATCGATAGGTAACTAAGTTTAAGATGAACCACTTCAATTGGAATAACAAACGGATTGAAACTGTTTTTATTTATTTGACTGTAAAAGTAACATCATTTGATTTAAGGCTTTTTCAAACAGCCGCGACGCGACACTTGTAGAACAATTTCCATTAAGTTTTCATAGACGGCTCAATTGTACAATGAATGTCAGGTCTTGACCGTGAGGCAGCTGTTTGTGCTAAACTGTACGCTACGTAGACACACTTCTTTACAGCTGGATCATGATCGCTTGAAAAAACGTAGGTCTATTAATGTGTGCCCCATAGAGAGGCACAGAACGAAACTTGCGGGACGTCATTTTAGAATCCTTGGCAGTCGTATCTATAACTTGGTGAACAAGCAATATAACATCTACACGGCCAATAAATTTGAGTGTAAAGGTAAGGTCCGTAATTGGATAATGACCCTTAACTATGACGAGGTTGAAAACATTCTCAATACGCAGATTTAACCCCCTTTGACCCTAAAATACACCCCGTCCTGCATATCGTCAAATACACCCACCGACACAAACGACACTACGGACACAATTCCGCACAACATAACTCACATACAACACAAACACACACTTATACAAACCTACACATACACACATACACCCCTCACACACACACATTATACAAATGGTTCTTTCTTTAATTAGTTAGTTTGTATTAGCTTCAGTCTTTATTTTCTTTAATTTTTGTCTATTGTACCTACTCTGTGAAGTTCCGAAATTTTACTTTCTAATTAGTGTTAACTTGAGAGCCCTGTCACCCATAACACGAGTTTAATCTTAGCTTGGGTGACAGAGGTTTATAACTCTGTGTGCAACTACAATTTATTAGAGTAAAATCTTAATGTATACCAAGTGGTAACCCTAAAATTGTAAAACTGGAAATAAAGATTATTATTATTATAGAAATTGTTCTACGAGTGTCGCGACGCGACCGCCGCGTCGCGCTAGTCTGCACGGGCCTTTAAGTTTTCACGCTCCCGGCAATCGAATATAATGCAGCGAACACCACAGCAAACGCAATAATTGTAATATTTTTGTTTTAACCCAATGACTAAATAGGCTCTAATGCTCTTTGTTTCCACTTCTTTGTAAAAAAACACATTTCTACCAATAACCCTAATTAAAAGAGCAATATAAAACAATACGTTACACGACAATAAAAAAAACAATGTAATTAAGTCTCATTACCTATATAATAATAACACAGTTGTTCCGTTGTTCTATCTCACGAAGGCGGAGAGCAATACTTGTAGATGTGATGTGTATAGACACGCGCATTTGTGTAGATAACTGCAGGTAGCGTTAGCAAGTTCGTCGTTATTGAACAAAGTAATATGATTAAGTAATTAAATTTGTGCGCAAATAATTTGCGTGTTCAATTTTTATTGACATGGAACATCAGAACCTACTTGAAAATTATTAGTGTAAAAAAAAATTGTCGTATCATAATTAGACTCTTCCGTGACAGTTTCATGGTCACTATCCTCTTGCAAAATGATATCATATTCGGTAACACTGTACTTTATGTATTCAGCTTCTTTCTTAATCACAGCATAGTATTGCACGTATTACGCCAGATTCGCTAGTCAAATTTTCCAACAAACAATGTATAATTAGAATCACGTATTCCTTTTTACAAATAAACACTCACAATTGAATTTTTGGGTATCTAAACATTATGTATTTACTCTCATCAGTGTTAACAACATTTCTACGTTAAATTTCGGCGTGAAACAGTTAGCAGTAGCCCGACCGATAGTACAGAGCTCGGCAATACTGAGTGCTCCCGAGTTTACGCACACAGAAAACAATGTGAATGTGCATCTACACACACAACTAACGTCAACCCGTCTTAAGTGTCATAGAACAACCGTATGAAATAGTTATATTGAAGCTTTTATTGATGAAGTTCATTGTTATATAAACAACTTTTTTACCGGTGGAACATTTTTCAAACATTTTGCTATCATCATAATTATGTAGTTGCGATATTGACCGTACACCGGCTTAACAAAGAATAGCTACAAAGCTATACTGTAATTAACTATCAGTCTGCATATCCCTTTACACAAACTACTCCAGTCACATGCCATTTATAACTACATTTCGAACAATTCTATTCAGAGTTACGCGTATACAATTAAACTAATAGGCTCCACAAAGCCGGTCTCGAATCACATGTAATATGATCTCTAGGAAGGATTTGCGTGCATTGATTGAAAGGGGACATATTGCAAATTGATTAATACGCCAACTACAACAGGGATTTCGCTTTGTGTCTGTGATGTGTCACGAACTCATGAATGTCATGACCAACGGCGAGCCGTTACGGTTAAAGTACCAAGATCATGCCTTTGAAGGAAGGTACAATCGTATAATTATTGATTGTCTGGCTGACGGAGCCAAACATAGGAAAATACGAGGTAAGACAGACCAAATATTTAAGATACTCTTGCTCGCAAAGAAAAAGGGTCGGTTAGAAAATTTTCAAAAGTACTTGACCTAGCTTTATGAAATAAAGACTAAATTAAAGAATATTTTAATGTGCTTAAATGAAAATGAAAAAAAAAATGGATTCAAGCTTTTTTTTAATGAATGTAAAATAGATGCGTAATTTTTCCAGTATTTTCGTAAATGTAGATTGGTTACAGATGTGCCGTTTTCACGCATTTTAATCCTTTGTGTTGCCTCCGCGAGCTTGCAATACTGCTGTTATGCGATTCGGAATACATTCTGCTAGGTTTTTGAGTTCACTCCATGTGTGTGATAGCGACATCTTGAAAATAGGCAAACACTATCTGAGCTGTATACTGTAAGTAGGCATTGTCTTGCATAAAAACGGAATTCTCGCCAATGCCCAATAAAAATGGACCAACGTAGTCATTCAGAATTTCAGTGACATATCTTTCTGCAGTTAAATTTCTATTTGCTGAGTGCGGCTTTCGGAAGAAATCCCAGCCCACATTTGAACAGAGCCTTCACCGTATGGTACTTTTTCTTCTATACAGGCTTGGTTATAGCGTTCTTTCGTCTTCTGTACACTCTTTTCCTCCCATCGTGCTTGTATAAATAGGATCTAGACTCGTCTGAAAACATAACTCTTGACCCAGTCATTCAGAGTCCAATCCTCGTGTTCTCGTCCATAACTCAACCTTGACTTTCTGTGGTGTCTTTATAGTTTTGGGCCGTTTACAGGTCTTAATGCCTTTAAATTTGCTTCAGCCAGATGCCGCCTTACTCAGATTGTTTCCTCCAGCTCGTAAATGATGATTCTTTACTTCAACAGCCGTAAGAAATCGATTTCTCAAAATTGTTGACGCCATATTGCGATCCCCCTGCGCCGTCGTGCACCTTGTTCGGCCTGTTTCTGGTCTTCGAAAATTGAATGCAGTTTCATGGAAACGCTGGAGTACTCGCTGAACTGTAGAAAGAGTCACATCAACAGTTGTAGCTGTATTTCGCTGACTGTGCCCATCTTCAAGTATTGTCAGGATCCTGGTACATTCTTCAGGGGTGAACGACATGATGACTTCAGAATAATACAATTTATAAGGCAGAGACCACATATTTATAACATTTTTGTTGCATCACTAATATTATTTATTTCATATATTATTTTATGTGGCATTAAATGTTCTTTAATTTAGTCTTTATTTCATAAAGCTTGGTCAGGTACTTTAGAAGATATTGAGGATTGTCTAACTTTTTTCTTTGCCGTCCAGTGTATATAACATAAATAACGGGCAGAAGATATAAGAGCTAAAATTCGTACGGTATTTTATTGTGAATCGCTCCGAAAGATTCGATGCATTTCCCTGTTTGCACCTAATCAAATATTTCAATTTTTCTCGCCACGGCTTTTAAACCTAGATCTATTTCCATTCTTCATAAATAAGATATTTTTTTAAATTGCTCATTGTATTATATATTGTTCATCTTGTGACAATGAGCTCGACACATTCCTTTTGTTCACGTTGTATTATGTGAATATGATGATCTCGCACAAATGGCAATTTCGTGACGGATAGATTGAGTGGTACCCCCTACCACTCAATCTATCGACTTCTATCTCTCATCTGCTGACATTGGCCATACACAAATCGTTTTCATTTGCTTATATCAGGGTCCGACATTTCCAACAGACAATCGCTACAATCATATATTTATAGCAGACTTTCACTAGCATTTTGTGGATGAGAACAGACAAAACATCGTGAAAGTAATTTCGATGAATTTGTGGATTTGTATTGTGTAGCAGTAGTATATTGCGGTACTCGTGGAACGTGTCTCTAGGCGGCACTGAAATGTAGTGTCTTCGTAAGTTAAGATCTTTTCAGTGCGCAGGGCTTACACCTCTAGAAAAATGTTATGGGTTCACACAATATTACCCCCATGGGCCATAATGAGTCTAAAGCTGCTCTTATTATGAGTATAATATTTTATCTCGCAGAAAACCACAATTTTCAATGAGCCTGACGAATACGCAATGTCTATGGGGCAGCTTTATGTTCGTCATCTTTCATTTGTGTAACGTATACCTTATTCCGTTGGTTCACTTTGCGTCTATTGTGCTTGTGGATAGTATAAGAAAATGGAGTACGAGGGTAGCCATAAAATGGATGTTTTCTTAACAAGAAAACGAAGAAACTGTTGGTTAAATTACACAGAACAGCCCCGTAATTTGTACTGGATATATAGTATGGTAGTTTAAAAAAGTTCTGCCTATAACAACAGGCTTTAGTTTTGAGTTCGGAATAAATTGTCAATACAACCGGCAAACCATTTAAAAATGAATCGCAACGTAAATTGAAAATATCCGCTTTTTGTAACTTGAATACGTTTTAATTGGGAAAACAGTACCCTACCGGTTACCAAATCTTATCAAGGACATATTAAGAAAGATTATTTCCCTGTAGAAATGTTTACATCGATGTAATGAACTAGTATTGAATTTAATGCAATCTAGACCGTATTTAGTACTTAGTGCCCTATATCATATCCAATGTTTGTGACGATCTTATGTGCACTTTTATATATTTAAATGTGGTGTAAATAATAAATGAGCTTCGGTATTAACTTTAAATAAAAACTAGAGTTTGAGGGTTGCTTCAGCGCTTTGTCCACACGTATGAGATTTTCATGTAAAGCTGCACCCTTCACAAAGAAAACTATGAAGTGTGTCAGCAGCAAGATATACGGAAAATTATTAAATTATTTTTCCTTTGGTGGATTTTGGCTTATTGTTTCTCGGTATGTACTATAGTTAAAAGTCTCATTTAAAGCTAGGTCATCTCATTTCATCATCTGTCTAGTCTTTTCCCAACTAAGTTGGGTTTGGCTTCCAGTCTATCCAGATTTAGCTGAATACCAGTATCTTACATGGAGTGACTGCCCATCTCACGACCCGCGACCCAGTTACTGGGTAACACAATAAGGGGTAAGACTAGTTGTCAGACTTTTGGGCTTCTGACGGCCCGTAACGACTGTCAAACATTCACGAATGACAACGGCATAACTTGCCTTCCGACGCACGGAGGGGCGTGGTATCTAAAGATGGACACCCATCCACTCACTAACCGCAGTAAACAATTTATCTCACTTGACATTAAAATAGAGATCCTAAATAACAGTGCTATAATCACAATGTTAGCATAATACCTATGCATCCACATTATGTTGAACTATGTTGAGTTAAGCTAAGCTTTGTAAGTCTTAGCTTTTTTACTATACAATCAGTCGGTGGCAGACGATGCAAAGAGCGCAATTAATTTTGTGAATAGGCGACTGTTTCGGATTAATAAACCTAGTTGAACATGGACTAAACCTAAAATATGTATTGGTATTTTAGATACTGACTTATATTATTATGTACAGTTCGCGTTTGTTAATGCTGAAATTGGCCTTTGGCGCAAATGTGCCCTAAGGTAGGGAGGGCCCTATATCGTACATATGCAGGATAAGTTTTATCGAATGCGCAAACTGTAACCATGAATTCAGCATTATCATTCTAGACCCCCAGCGTAGAAACTTTTCATCGGTAATACAAATAAAAGCTGTTCCATAAATTTTGACCGCGTAGGCACTTTTCTATGAAACAGCTGATTCTTTTTTGTAAAACCGACGTAAAATTTCTGCGCTAGAATGATAATTATGCTGAATTCATGGTTACAGTTTGCGCACTGGATAAAAACCTACCCTGTATGTATTGTTACGAGCTTCGGGTTCGTGGCGATTAAAAACTGCCAATATAAATTACCAAAAATGACACTTTAATTAAATAATCTAATAACAACTCAAACACTAATTACAAAACACAATTGCACTACTGATCTCTCTAAGTCGCACTTGAAGATCGCTTTAGGTGTATCGCTCGACGAATACTGCCCGGTTCGCGAACCGTTCCGGCCTTTTATAGGGCCCTCGTATAGTTTCAGAAGCTTCTACTGTAGAGGCATCTAGAATGTTCGAGTACATACCGGCCCCGACTGAACAAACGTCGATAGTTCTAGAAAGATCTAGCATCGAAATTTCTAGAAAGGTCTTGCCTCAATTCATTCTGCTACTCGATACTAGATGGCGCTAGTAACTAATGTCAATCATTAATTGGGGCGCGCAACAGCATCACATAGGGCCCTATCATTAGCATTTATTTGTTAAAGTATAGTTTTGCACAAAAGAATAAAGAATACTAAGGCGTTGTTCAGTGAAATTTACAGCCATAAATGTATTATTAATGTGACATAAATACCTACATAAGTAGGTTAGGTGAAAAAATGTAGGTATAAAATACGAGAAATAAAAATTACATTTGTGAAATAAAAAATGAAATTATTTGTAAAAAAAACCATAATTTATAATTATTTATATTTCATCCATTTTCTCACAATGACACACATATCTATCCATCTCGCGGAATGCAAGTTATTTGTCCAGGGTAGTTTTAAACAGTTGGTACACACGTGGTACAAAATCTCGTGATACTTGACTTTTCACCTGCTTTTGAAGTGTAGTATATAACAGCACGTCTAGAGATATGAAAACTGTCTTTCGAACTTCTAGTACTAAGTTGAAATTTCTACTTCCTCATCCCTTTTGTCTTAAATTAATCATTCAGTACAGTTCGTGCCAAACAAATTCGGGCCCAATGTTACACATAACGTTCAGTCTATAATATACACTCGACCGCACACAATCGGACTTTGTTACTTAATATGTGAGTACCTACTGTGCGCAAGTGTGATTAGTACCAATTGGGTGCGAATGCGAACACACAGCTAAAACCCACTCGCTTTCCAGCTCAATGGAGACTCCTTTGAACAAATTTTATTTTATTCTTTCAAATTAAAAAGAGCAGCTATAATACGGACAACGTGGTGTACTTATACATTTTCTCAAGCATTATGTTCCTGACTATTATACATTATGAGGTTTTTATGCTAAATTACTTTAGCCTACTCAGAGGACACGTCTAAATATTGCGTTGAAAGTGGTCCGATGGATGTCTTTTGTGGTATAGAGATTTCAACTAGATTATTAGAGACGTAAACTCTAAACTTTTTGGCACCTACGCACCACTATTCGGACGTCAATCAGGTGATAAACTTTGATAGCAAGGAAATTCTCGATTTACGACGCAACAGTTTTATGTAATAAAAATAAGCCATAAATAGGTTTCATATACCTACCTACTGTGTACCTACTTATAATGAAGTTTGGTCACTGATATCTCTTTGAATCGAAGTCAATGGCCCAGTTGGTTGGTGTATAAACGACAAGTAGAAATGTCGGATGCAGATCCACTGAAATTTGGTTCAAATCGACATCAAACAAGGTATCAAAGCCTATTTGTTGGTGTAGAAAGGGAAGCTACAAATGTCGAATGCCAATCCAGAATGCATTTTCGAGGGCTAAAAATCCGTATTTCAAACCATTCATGAACTGTGCTTCAAAGATTAGAATCTGTCGAGCGTTTCGGCTGTTGTCCCATAGAAATGTATCGTCTTTCAACGAGCCATTTACTCTTTGTTACTAAATTTTGGCGACGTTGCTCAAACAGGTTACAAGTTATTATTATTGTAGCCAATTCTATTTTGCTTGATGAATATTCCTGCAGGTTCGTCTTTGTCTATAGACGGACACCGATCACACGACATCCGCGCCGACTTATCACTTTGGGTACCGATTCGGAAAAGGACATATCTTCGCTTTATGCAGCCACTCTCTGCCACATTTCATTTAAACTGCTAGTGGATTCTCTCAATTTTCCGTCAGTGAACTGAACGTGCTTGCTCTAAAAATGTTAAATTGAAATTGGCATTTTACGTCGTTGCGTTGATTGATGTCTGCTGTAAACTAGTAAAAACATTGTACACAAAGAGGGAGCCGGCTGGAGCCGGGCTTCACGGACAGCACCTGGACCGTGATAGCATCCGAATTAATTCCACGAAAATCCACTTTTCAGCATCGTAACTTAATAATAAAATTGAATTTGATGTAGAACAACACGTCAATATAACCACCGTATAGATCGGAAAATTACATTAAAAATATGAACGCAGAATTTACCGCATACAGTCAGTGGTGTTTAAACGATAATAAAATAGTCACTAGACGAGGCGTGGGAAAGTGGAGGGTTGCGGCTAATAGCTAGACCGAACCATGGTCACGGTAGTTGATGGCGCACTGATGGAATTAGGGCACGTGGCGAGTCGCTGCGGACAAAAACGCGACATGAATGTCGATATGTTGAAATTAAAATATTTTTTACTAAACCACCAAAAAGATTTTGAAAATGTTCAAGCCGATATATCTGCCATTTAAAACAAATTATTTTATACATTTTGCTCATTTTATCGATGTTATAATATTTATTTATTTATTATTATTATATGATTTTTAAATAATTTTTTTATCTATTTCAATGCGAATCAGCTTCTTTTTTTAATTTTTTTGGTTCGTCAGGTTTGACACTAATTGAAAATCTGCATGTAAATCTGTTTCATAGTTAAAAAGACCAACGCACTCAAACGTTTTTGCCAGAAAGCTGGGTAGATGCTCTCTATGTTTCCACTTAAAGATTTCTTATTTAATGTAGGTAATACGTAGATATTAGTTTTTAATTTATTTTTTACTAGCTGTGCCCGCGACTTCGTCCGCGCGGAATAGTTATTTATATATTAATAAAAATAAATAAAATTTCTAACATAAAAGCCTAAGTTACTCCTTATTACATCAGCTACCTGCCAGTGAAAGTCCCGTCGAAAACGGTCCAGCCATCTCAGAGATCAGCGGGAACAAACAGACAGACAGACAGACAAAAATTGAAAAAAAAATAATGTTATTTTGGTATATGTACCGTATATATATACATATGCATGTAGCAAAAAGCGGTTATTTTAATATTACAAACAGACACTCCAATTTTATTTATATATATATAGATGTATAGATTAATCACAAGCAAACACACATTCACACACACATGTGGCATACATGTGTGTGTGAATTTGTGTTTGCTACATTTTATTTTATTTATTTTACTTTCTTAATATATTATTACGGGCACACACCTCACTATGTGTTTATTATTCTAGCGTATGGTACTCGTGGGTTGCAGCTGAAAATCAGCGTCAGGTGGTTCTTGCTGTGTTGCCATCTGACATATTATGCTGAGCTGAGGCCCTTTTGGCATTATTATCATTGTTTTCTGTTTTTCTTTTCTTTTTAAATCCTTTAAGGTTTGTTACTGCCAATAAACGCATTTTCTTTCTTCTTTCTTTCGATCCAAAATTTCTCCACAGTTTTGATCGCGAATCTAGGTTCCCTTAAGCAACATAATGCAATTTTAAAACGTTTAAACCCCATAGACACAAATAAAAACATCTAGGTACCTAATTTGTAGTTTTTTTTAAATCTCACGTACCAACGTCTAATCACAACTAAGTAGCGCATTAGTACGGTGTCAGTGTAGCCTTATAGGCTTCAGTCGAGTAAATGGGGTCCGACTTGCTCCTATAACGTACGTACAATATAGTTAACGTGTTGTTACCACAAAGTGCCACAAACTGGCAAAGCCGCGTATAATGGGGACTATTTACTGAGTCGCGAAAATAATTGTCTTGAATAGTTTGCCGAAATTTTGTTAGCGGAGCCATATTTGTATTATTGCCGTGAACAATGAAATCGGGTACATGAACTAAATTGTACCTATCGAAGCTTTGATAATTTAATTTCTAAACATAATCCAGATACTAAATGAGCCAATCAAATCCATTGTCTTCAAGCCTTCCAAAGATTTTCTGGATTGTCCACACAGAATTTAACAATTAAAACTCATGCACTCCTACCTCTATACTTAGGATAATCAAAGGTTTCAATCTTCATTATGTGAGTAAACAGGCATACAAAACTGTGGAGCGGATAAAAATCTCAATACTTCAAAGCTCGGTTGTTCGAACGCAGTGGACTCACACATGTTAATTGGCGGGCCGGCAGGAAAAGCTCCCTTTTGGAAATCAATCAAGTTCGGAACAAATCAAAACGGACTACTGCAATACTACGTGTGCTTTGTTCTTGGGCGGATATTAGCAATGCATAACTCAGCCTTCGCGTGATATTGTAGTTACAACAAAAAAAATCGCATAGAGTAGTAGCTTTTGAATTTCGTTAAGTACCTATAGGTAGAGTAGAACCTCTACCTACACTTAAATATAAGCTTTTGTATTGGGTTTAGTTAGGAAGCTTCGGGTTCCTCAAAACTTTATCGGTTTAGTGAAATTGGAACATTTATAATATTTCACTTCCTAAAAACGATTTGTTGAGAAACTATTTGTTGTTGTTTCGTCATTGCTTTTAAAAGATTAAGAAATGTAATTTTCAGAACATCTAAGAGCGGATAATTTTATATAGAATTGCTTGCAGTTAAATAAAAGTACTTGTCTTAGAAAAACGTATTATGTACTTAGTTCGAACATGTTATAGAGGTATGAGGTACAGGGTGGTTCACTAATCCTCCATAGAAAAGAGGATTTTCCGACCACACAAACGGGTGTGTGTGTCCGGTGGGCTACTGCCCGACGACGATTCGTGTCGAGACGTGTATTTTACCTATAATGTTAGTCGCGCGGTAAATTCTGCTTGTGCGGTGCAGGATTTTTGCGTGACGTCAGTGTTATGCGTAGTTCGCATGTGGCGATGTAGATGCCACCACAATAAAAAGTAAAAACTCTAAAAGGACAAGGAACACGAAAGTGCATCAATACAGCAAAGCTCTTACAGGCACGTACAAAACACAAGAGGCTTAAATATCAATTCAATTGTGCGCCTCGTTCTATCATCGTTCAAAGCTGTAGAATAACTGAAACGCTTTATATTTTTGTCTATAAGCCTCTTTCTTCGAAATTGCGATTGTTACACTTAGGGCTTATAAGTCCTAAGAAACTGAGTGCTGCGCCATACCTACATATATTTCTCTAAAGCCATAATATAAAAAAAAAAAACCTAACTAATATTATAAATGCGAAACTAACATTGTTTGTTTGTAACATTTTCGCGCTAAAACGGCTGAAAGGATTTGTATGAAATATGGGTAGACCATGACCATGATTGATGGAGAAGGACATAGACTACTTTTAATTCGATCGCGGACGAAGTCGCAGGCAACAGCTGCAGGCAACGGCATAGAAATGAATAATTTTAAGAAAAAGCTGCTTTTAAGATTTTCGCAGCAACTCCCTGTTTCAGTGAAAAGCTTTTGTTTCCAGAAACAGTTTTATTTAGATTCATCCTGCACTTAGAAAACTAGAATTTGTAAGGTAAGCTTTGACTGTGGTACTTATCATTAAAGGCTTCTTCAAACAGGCGCGACGCGACAGCGCGACGTGACACTTGTAGAACAATTTCCATTAAGTTTTCATAGAAATTGTTCTACGAGAGTCGCGACGCGACCGTCGCGTCGCGCTAGTCTGCACGAGCCTTAAGGCTTCTTCAAACAGCCGCGACGCGACACTTGTAGAACAATTTTCATTATGTTTTCATAGAAATTGTTCTACGAGTGTCGCGACGCGACCGTCGCGTCGCGCTAGTCTGCACGAGCCTTTTTATGGTGGAACAGTTATTCCCAAGAAAGTTGTTTCAAAATGGGAGAATTATGAGCTTGTGCGAAACAATAACTTTACAAGAGCTGCTCTCGCGCCTCGCTTAGGTATTAGCTCAAGCACGACTCTTGAGAATCTTTGTCTAATTTTGCAAGAAATTTGCGTTATTTTAGGCGTAGCTTCAAACAACCACTCTGTAAAACGATTACCGTGTATTTCTATTAACAGGTTAAATAATTACGAGCACTATGTCAGTACATCAGTCATCTGTATACTATCTCCTGGTACTACCTACGTTGCATTAACAGCGACGATAAGTACGTAATGCCTGACTAATGACAGTAATCATTACGCCACTGTACGCCGATCTATTTTATCTATTTATTTGGGATCTCCAACAAAGAATACATACAACACAAATCTAATCTAACTAGCCTGTATAGTGCAGGGCAAAGGCCTGATTTCCATTTTCCATACATATATACAATACTATCTGACCCGTGACCACTTCGTTGGACGGTAAACATTTTTACTTGTAATGAAATTATGAGTGTGGTTTTTCCTCCGACTTACTTTGCAAAATCCGACTACCACGAAAAAGTCTTTTAATTTTTCGGGTTACTATATAGCCTATGACACTCACAAATAACGTGGCTTTCGATTAGTAAAAGAATGTTCAAAATCGGTTCAATACATCCTGAGATTACCGTACAACCTCACAAACTTTACCTCTTATTAATATTTGTATATATTATAAATAGCAATAATACAAAAGGTTCATTTACGCGTGCTCCTTCAATTGCTGGATACAATAGCATGAACATATAACTAGGTGTAAAAACAATGAAAATGAAAATAGAAAAGATAAATGATGATAACAAAAATTATGAAAGAGAAAAAGAAAAAATAAATGTCAAGACTGAGCATATTACAATGTTGTAAACGGGATAAAAATAAGAATTGGGAAAATAAATGATTAAATTTCAGAAAAATAGTACTTACCTAATATAAATGATGTTGTTTGTAGTTGGTTAAAGTTCCGTAGAAAGTCAGAGATCGTAACGTGTCAAATCATATTTTACTAAGTTGGTTTTACATACACTGTTTAAAAAAGAATTGCACCTGTGTAAATAACATACCTAGTAGATCAGATATTTATCCTACAGGTAAAACAGGATAAGTACTTATCTCAATTCTCAAATGAATGTAAAAATATTATGAATTCAAGTTTTTGTAGGTAGTAGTAGTACTAATTAATGGTTCCACATTTTCTATAAGAGCGCCACCGAAATAAGTTTAAAATTTTGCAAGAATAGCTCCTTATTATCGTCGTGGCAGCTGCAGCGTCGCTTAGGGTATGTTGTAATGTATTGAAAATACACGAATATACGCGCAAACGAACTAAGAGCCATCACTAATGGGTCAAATAAACTAATGAAAATGGCTATATTCCAATCTGACTATTTTTCTCCTAATTGTCAGATATCATTCTATTTTCATAACATAATTTAAGTAGGTCAAATTAAGTATTTTTATACGTGACTGAAAGCGGGTCGTCGCGCTAAAGTATCGGAACATTTTAATCCTTTTTTAGAATTAATAAAATTACGTTGGCCTGCTTTAGCTCTTCTGCAAGATTTTACTTATCTTTTCTTAGCAAAACGTCTATTGAATACTGCAGAAACACCTTCTTGAGGACTTCTGCAAGATTTTAGTTATCTTTTCTAGCTGGAACGTCTATTGGATTTTGTAGGAACAAGATTATAGCGTATTTTGAGAATGCAACCGTAGATGGGTGTATGTTTACTGGAATTTTATCCCACAATTAAATATATTTTTATTTAATTCTCAGATTCATTACAATTCAGAGTTTCATGTTTTTGTGTGATAAAGACATCATTAACATGACTTTTTTTTTCTTTCAAATATTATTTGTAATACACCTTTACTGTTGTTATTATTAATGGTGTTGTATTGTAAGCACATACTCAAGTAAATTTGTTATATTGAATAAAATATACACTCAAACATCGTCCGGCTATTTAGGATTCATTGACATAATCGACAGTGATTTATTTTCATGATGAACTATTTATCTTTAGCTGCATAAGCAGGCTACGCTACGCTACTTCTTTTATTTGTATTCAGAAAACCAAATATAAATTTGGTTTTCTGAATACAAAAAAAAGTAGCGTGTTAGAGCGGCGTATGCCTTCTTCAGGCACCAGGCTGCCTTTCTCTCATAACGTTTAATTTCATAATTTTAAGGCGTGAAATGTAAAAGACAGATGCTTTCGCATTTATAATATTATAAATTGGGTGTATGGATTATTGTATATCGGATATCGGATCCAGTAGATTACCTCTCATTAAAATACTAAAAGTAATTATACTAAAACTATTAAAGAGATCTAACTTAGAACAAGCATCGTTTCATAAATTATACCGTCATATTAAACAAGATACTTCAGTTACATACATCGGTACATCGGTTACAATCAATCTGCCCAGTCTTTTTTTCCAACAGCTACGCTCGGAATCGTTACGTTCGGGATCGGCTTCCAGGCTCAGAATGCAGCAGATTATCTTTATTTCAATTACACACATAAACAGCTTGAATCTTTTATATTAGTAAATGAGAATTTAATTTAATTTGGTTTCGTGTTTTCGTTGAAACAGGTAATTAGTAGAGACCGACTGTATTGAATTGCTAGAACTTGATTTTTTTCGGCAACTGGCGAGTGTAGTAACATTTCATCAGCCTAATACAAAAATGGGCGAAATGTTTGACAAGTGTTCCCGTCGATAGTTCTCGAAAATCATAAACGAATACAAATTTTGTCGGACTCTATTAATAACGTACTTATAGGTATCTTAATTTTTTTTATGCGTCCTTCATATACCTAATATATTCTTAGAAAATAACAAATATCTAGTATTGTTAAGTATCATATAATATGTACCATATTTTTACCATTTTTCTCAGCTATCGTTATTCTTTCCTGTACGAAATTGGCATGTGAAAAATGTAGGCAGGAAATTATTTTCCCTTTTTTATGAAAAATTGTGCTACTTTTGACGCAATTAGGGCTGATTTAACCAAAGTCAGATATCTTTTATCCGTAGAATAAAATTTACGTCTGACAATTCTACTATGAAAATCTGTCAAAAATTAAAAATTTATTCTCAGGATAAGACTTATTCTAGTTATAAAAGTTTGGTGAAATTCGTCCTTAGAGTAAGGAAGTTCGTTCTGAAGTATTGTATATTACGGACATTGTTTTTCTGATACTAAACATAATACTAAAACACCATGTTATGCTGCGTCACAGTTAAGTACACAATTCCACAGGTACCTAATACGTATGATTGATTTAAAAAGAAAGCGTCTAAAAAATTATTTAACAGTGATGACATCAAGGACTCTCCGACGACAAATAATCAGATACTTATCATAAATAACATGATTAGACAATCTAGATAAAACAGAGCCAGATATGATAATTGCAATTAGATTAATATAATAGATCTCTGTCATATTCTTCCGGTACATGATTTTAGTGTATTGTCTGAGCAATTAGTTTATCTACCATCGATAATTCGATAGTTTATACAATCTGTATGCTGTCTCAATCACTTCTATTGTAATCCCGATGAAGATACACAATGAAAGAAAAGATCAAATTAATCCATCATTGCACTGGAATTGAATTAATATTTGCAGGAACTTTACTATTCGTAATTGAATGCACCTCGATACCTACATGTATAGTGTGCAATAAAATAATAAATAAAAATACTTTTACTTTCTTAACTACATTTACTGCATAAAATTCAAAACGTGTGCTATAGCACACGTTTTCAATTATAATTGGCCAATACGTATTTCTGGAGTTGTCGATTCGCCCAGAAATAAAATAACTTGATTAAATTCGTGCGAATCAGCGATTCGCATTTTCCTTATTAGGCAATAATCCATCAAATCGGTCATAAATCAGCATTATAAGAATTTAGTACAATATTATCTATATTTTTAATATTAAAGCAAATATTGCCTAATTAAATAGCCTAATTGACGGCATGTGCCTAATTAATTAGCGTATGCATCAACTAATATTAATCCAAAATCTGCTACAAAACTGGCTACCGATGTAACCATACTGATTTTTACCGGCGGCCAATAAAACAAGTTAGTGTGTTTTGCGATGGTTTTATGCTGTGGACCTACATAGTCTTTTAAATACATAACATAACACTTAACATTTATTTTTGGGAACATAACTTGGACATAGGCCGCGGCCTGCTAGCCCGCCTAAAATAAAAATGAATGGCAAACATTTATAACTTTCATATTCTGCAGTCTATATTGTCCTAGGATTCAGCACCGGCTGTGACTTTTACACTTTGAGGCTCGCGATCGAACCTTTCAAATGTCCTATCCATACCTACTAAAATAATAGCAAGTAACTCTTGTCTGTCTGTTTGAAGTCCAAATCTCTGAAACGTCGTTATGAACACTGATAGATGCATATCTATCAGCTATGGTCTTCTGCAGGCCTCAGGCTATGTACCCTGCACATAGGCTACTTTTCATCTCGGATATTTATATTAACAATGATGAAAATACTAAAAAAACGCAAATAAAGACGCAGGCAACAGTGTTATATACTTTTATGAAAATAGATTAATTATAAACTTTATCGGCGTATCTTACGCAGATAAACCACAAAACATCGCAAGCATCTTCTGTTCTAAGCGTCTTGCAAGCATTTAGACAAGTGCTTTTTCTGAACACAAAATCTATGAAACCTTAATGGAAATTATTCTACAAGTGTCGCGTTGCTAGTCTGAAGAAGCCTTAACACATTTTTATAGCTTGCGAAAATGGTCATGACGACAATAGCGATTGAAGTTTTAAGAAGTGTGTAATTAGAGTAAGACGAGTTATTTTGGATCTTAAAATAAACAAAGCCTTGTTCGTACACCGGATGTACGGATATACGGATACACGGATATACGGATTGACGCAGTCTCCGTACATCCGGTGTTGGTATCAGCTCTCAAATAATTACATCCTTTCCGTGAAATATAAAGTTGATATTACACCTGTGAGATTTACTTTCGTAGATGGGGACAAAGAATAAAATTAAGACTCTTGTATCTTTACCAAAAATGAAGCAAAAACGTCATACCCTGGCATAGTCCACCCTCCCATATGGAAGTAGCTATCACAGGTAAAATTAGCTTACTAATCTGTTTATATGTCCAGTTTGGCAATAAAAAATCTACCATTGGAACGCAAAACGATTCGTTTTTGTTTATAGGAACTGAGCTTGACTGAAATTTTCATTTAGTCTAAACTATTCACGTCCTAGCCTCAGCGCTGCCATTACTATTAGTCCAATTTATTGTGATGTCTAACTTATTCTGTGTGGCAATTAGCGCCCAATATTTACTGTTTTCCCACATTTATTACTTGAAAACTATTTAATCTTTGGTATTTTTGATACTGAAAATGTTTGTGTTTCATCTACAAAGTGTAACTGAATTAATGCACATTTTGAAAGTAAATTCGTTTACTGAATCGATTTATGTCATCCTACTAATATTATAAATCGATACCTTAATCCGCAAACCAGCCAACTCCATTTTTGTCAAAAAAAATATTATGATGTCGTTTTTTTCCTACAATAATTCCGCGTAAACTGGAAAAAGCAGTAACTCCATTTAAAGTCTATTTTTGTCGTAAATTGGTGTTCGAAAATCAGACAACTCCAAGCGTTTCGGAACGCGCCAATTTTGACAGCTAACTCCGCTCAGTCGGCCATTTTGTATAGTGGTACAGCACGAGTACGTTGTAGTTGCGTTGTATTTTCGTAAATTGAACAAAAACAGTGTATAAGATTGAAAACGAGTGCAGAATAATATTATTAGGATTCAAGGTAAGTGTTAATCACTTTTATTTATCTAAATGCATTGTAAATTTTGGGTAATTTGTGTTTTTATTTTTTGCTTGGAGTTGGCCAATTTTCCTTGTGGTTTTTGTATATGTGGTGGGAGTTAGCTTATCTTATTCATTTTATTTTGCAATAATGTACCTTGCAATTAAAAGTTCTAATTTCAATACAAACTGCATGGTATATCGTCATCATATTGTATGACTAAATAAAAAGGTTAATGTGTCCGCTTTGCTAGCAGCAGAAAAGTAAAAACCTTAATTGTCAAAAAATGCATACATATTTTTTTGTTTTCTCTGCTTGTGTGTGTGTTAAAACCTTTTTGTTTTTGTTTCATGTATTGTACTTATTACGCTAGATGGCTGCCCAAAAATCACGCTTGAAAAAAATATTTAATAGTGTGCAAAAAAAAAGCACAGATGAACAAAATAACCCAGACTCTGCTTTATTTGTGAATAACCAGTTTCCTACAGCCTATGATGAATATACTTTGCCTTCAACTGCTTCTTCTACTAACAACAACAGCTCTGAATTATGTTACGCGCTTGAAGTACCCGCTGATACTTTAAACTTACCTGAGCTTGCACTCAACAATACTTCTTCTAACAACAACAGCTCTGAATTATGCTACGCGCTTGAAGTACCCGCTGAGACTTTAAACTTACCTCATGACCAGATGCTTGCACTCAACAATACATACCCTTATAGCATTGTTGACGAAGTTATTATTGAAGAAGTGTTTGAACCAAGATTTCAAGAGAAATCTCCAAGTTTATTGTCACAGCTTGACCAGTCTAGGTACTCAAATAACGACGAATTGGTTATTGATCCTGTTAGTGCAGTTGACTCTTTCAATGCCTTTTCACACGATGTAGTTCTTTCAACATTTTCAAATTCAAATCATATACAGGAAGGTATTTCAATACTTCAAACCCCAAATGCACCTATCACAGATACACACAAACTCGTTGATTACAGTGACACTGAATCTGAAGCAGATGAACCAATAATAAAAAGGAAAAAACGATGCCAAGTAAAGAAAGAAGATTGGGCGGAAGAAATTAATAAAAAGAAGAGAGAAACTGGAAAAAAATACTTAGGTAAGAAAAAAATTGAAGGTGAATGGAAAAAAGATATTATGAGACCTAATAGGATCATGAAACCTCGATGCTCATGTAAAAAAACGAAAGGAATGATTCAGTGCCACCTCTTATTGGAAGAAGACAGACAAAAGATTTTTGATAAATTTTGGACCATGTCTTGGAATGAAAAACGGGTTTATGTAGAAAATTTAGTAAAAACTATTCCCACTAACAGACAAAGGGACAGAAAAAACCCCGATGAATCGAAAAGATCGTGCAGTTTTGTATACTACTTGAAAAAAGGAGATGAGCCGATTAGAGTTTGTAAAACATTATTTTTGAATACTTTATCAATCGGTAAATCATGTATCTGGGGTTGGAAGACGCAAGCTAAAACCACAACTGATGAAACTAAAACAACACAGCCTAAAAAGGCGCCTTTTCAGAATGAACTTCAAACAATGCAAAATTTCCTGGACGAGTTACCGAAGATGCCTTCGCATTATTGCAGGAAAAGGACCAGTCAGATTTATTTACAACCAGACATTGAGAGCAAACGGCAACTCTACAATCTCTATAAACAATACTGCTTGGACAACAATACTAACTCACTATCGATAGCTACATTTTCCAACGCCCTGGCAGTCCAAAAAATATCTTTGTTTAAACCCAAAAAAGACTTGTGTGAGATCTGCAACGGATACAAGCTAAAAACTATAAGAAAAGAGGAATACGATATTCATATTGCTAAGAAAGAAGAAGCTAGAGCAGAAAAAGATTCTGATAAAGAGCATAAAGACTTTGTGTTTACTGTAGATCTGCAAGCGGTCTTGATGTCACCTCGTTCTAATGTGTCGTCACATTATTATAAAACTAAGTTGTGCGTACACAACTTTTGTATTTATGATATGAAAAGTAGTGAAGGGTATTGCTTTCTTTGGAACGAGACCGAGGGTGGTCTTAATTCAGACCAATTCGCCACCATAATAGCCACATTCTTCATAGAAACTGTTATTCCCAAAATGGGCAATAACAATCGTGAAATTATTTTATTCTCCGATGGTTGCTGTTACCAAAATAGGAACACTGTCTTAGCGAATGCCCTTTCTAATGTAGCAATGTTGTATAATGTGACAATCATTCAAAAATATTTAGAAGTCGGCCATACGCAGATGGAGGTCGATAGTATGCACGCAATGGTTGAAAAAAAATTAAAAAATCAAACCATCAATGTACCAGCTGAGTATATAACTGTCTGCCAAAAAGCGAAGAAGACAAAACCTTACCATGTGAAATACTTAACCCACACATACTTTAAAAGTTTTAAAAATCTCAATTTCTTCAGATCAATAAGACCGGGAAAACTAAAAGGAGATGCAAAAGTAAGCATTTATTTAACAAAAACGACAAACTGTACCAAACCAAGTTCGAGCTCAAATTATACCTACCATACCATTGTAGAAGTGGGTAGATGGGTGTGGGGTAGAACTTTATGTGCTTTTTACCTACTTATCGTTTTGTAAATGAACCTATTTGCCTTTAATCTAATTACTCGTACTTCTCTTCGTTTTCCAGGTGACCGATATAAGATCTCTGAAGTATGATCCGGATGGTCAAGTGTTCTATAAGCTTCGATTTCGTGATGAATTCGCATTACTTAATCAACGACGAAATAAGGCATTAAATAAAACTCCTTTTGAAAACATACCACAGCTACATACTGAACGCAGAAAAATAACAAAAAAAAAGTATTTAGATTTGCAACAGTTAAAAAATACGATGCCTGAAGACTACCGAAATTTTTATGACAATTTATCTTATGAAGAATAAACATACCTTGATCTACATTGTATTAAACTATGGCATTAATACTATTTTAATAAATATTATTTTAAAGAAAACAACCTTTTTTATTACTTACCTATTGCAGTAAAATCAGATAACTACAGATTGCTATGTTTTCAGTGTTTAGCAAAAGGGCCAACTCCAAAATAACGCTTTAATTTGCGAATGAAGAGTTATTAAGTAATAAACCTAGAAAAATATTAAACTTTGTGACATAATGCACCAACGGGACTTTTAGTTTCTTTTTATTTTATTCAAAATAAAAACTAGAAAGTTTTAAGTGTCTCCTGTAAACTATAGCAAAATGGAGTTGGCTGGTTTGCAGATTAAGGTATCGAAATGTGAAAGTTTGTATGTTTCGATGTTTGGATGTTTGTTAAACAATCACGCAAAAACGGCTAAACGGATTTCGCTGAAAGAACAATGCCCGATTATGGCCCACCGAGAACACATTTTGAATAATAATAAAAAATATAAGTTTTTTAAATAGGAATTAACAGTTTATGTTCTATCTCTAAATATGACGCCGTGATCTTCTCAAATAAATAAGTAATTTAACTTATTAACTAGAAGGTGTTCATAACAACTTAAACTATAATTTCATAAACTATTTATCAGTGCTGTATAGGCCACGGTTGTTTTAATATGTGGGCATTGACCTTTGGCACACTTATGGTTTATAACCTGGGATACTTTATATTCCGGGAGTACGTTCCCATGGGATCATTTCTGACCTCCACGCGGGCGAAGCCGCTGGCAAAAGCTAGTTTTTAATATGTGTAATTTCTATCCCGAAAGTACTTAAAACTACGTACCTAAATTACAGTCATTTCCGCTGTATAGTCAAAACAAACCAAAATGGACGAAGCATCCACCACCTAATAAACTAGACCCTGTAGGACTAACTTGCATGCGTAGATTTGTTATGTGAACGCAATTTTCTTCCACAGTCAGGATAACTGGGAGTTTGTTGCGCCACTTCTTCTTCACAGCTAAAGCACTAGGAAGTGATGACCGGCGCGGCGGGCGTTTTGGGGGACTGTCTTATGTAATTTTGACATTCGAAAAGTGCTGATTCTCAGCCTAATTTGAATAAATGACTTTTGATTTTGATTTTTATTTTGACTAATTTAATAAATAAGCAACGTTTTATACATAATAGTAAAAATTCAGTTTATGTATTATGATTATAATATAATATATTCTAATTGGGGTGTTTGGTGGTGTGCGTTAATCCCGGGACAAGTTGTACCTATAGTCTTCAATCTACTCGATAATTTAATATGATGAATAGTAGTTGCCAGATTTTCGACGTGGATCGGAAGGATGTTTAAAAATGTTCTTTACTAAAGTTTACATGTTATTAAAATTAATAGTCAAATCATCGCAAATATCCATCCAGCGACAATATAAAATTTTTAACTGGACGCCTGGATCCCCATTTTTTTATTGCGATAACGACATAGCCTGCGAATTTGTATCCTTTTTTTTTTTTTTTTTTTTTTTCTGGGTGGGAAATCATCAAATAACTTCTCCCGCTCTGGGTGGAGCGGGAGGGCGTGTCAGACTTTTACTGACTAAAACCCACCCGTGTTCCCTCACTTGCCTGTGTGCCAGGGGCGGCGGTATCTCTTTCGAACAACCCGCACCCCCGGCAGGCATCGGCCCTTGCGGGCCCCTCTGTTGCTGCTGACATCTCTTTGAGGTGCGCGTGGAACACAACGCGCCGTCGACCCGGGCTTGGTCCTTACCGGACAGCGAGCTACCCATTACTCGCCGTCCGCAAGCCCGTGCCTACGGTGGCCGGGAATCAGCCTGGGATTCCCGACGCCCAGGGCGTCTCCTGCGAAGGCCACGGCTGTGAGGGCGCATGTACTGCATCTCCCTCACGTGCGCCGCCTCCCTCTTTGCGAGCATAACTGCTTCGCTGAAGGAGGCGACTGCCAGCCATGCCCTCTCGCTCCGTACCATGGCCTGGACCAGGGTCGGACGCGAGAGATCGCCGCCGCCGATCACCTCCACGAGGACACGGCGTTGCTCCGCCCAAGCTGGGCAGACCTCCACCGTATGCTCCACCGTGTCCTCTGGGCGATCTTCGCAATGGAAACACCCGGGCGTTTCCTCCCGCCCTATCCGAAACAGGAACCTCCCGAAACAGCCATGTCCGGTGAGGACCTGTGTCAGGCGGAAGGTGAGGACGCCATGCCGCCTCTCAAGCCACTCCTCAAAGAGGGGACTTACCGCCGCAATCGCGGCGTGCCCAAAGTTACGATCTCGCACGGTTGTCCTTCAGTTCAGTAGTACAGTGAAATACTCGAATTAGATAACTTTAATTATTGTGAATGTGAGGAAAATGTGGATTTTTTCCGAGTTAGTTTTAATGATTGTCTGACAGTTTGAATCGGTACTTTATACTCAATCAATCAATCAATCAATCAATCAAAATATTTTATTTCACATAAACCTGCAAGGGCACTTATGAAACGACAGAAGCTAGGTGAACGGTTCCAATTTGTCGCTTCCTATAAAGAAGAGCCGGTAAGAAACTCCACGCTTACTCTTTAAAAAAAATGCTGCTTACTCACATGTCCTTTCTTTGGTCGTTGTAGTTGAGCTTCTTATGTTCTGTGTCGAATTTGAACAACACGATTCCTGACAAATTATTGCACTGACTGGAGTCTGCTCCATTCAATTATGTGTGGTTCTTTCGTATTTAAAAAAAAATATGATGTGTAAAAGTGATTTCGATATCCTGTACTATTTGTTTTCATTTCTACTCGATGGATTTGAACGAAAAAACCTGTTTATTGTTTTTTTTATATAGCTGACTGGGCCTCGGGAGTAAACTTTATAATGATTGGGTAGATAGGTACAACATGGCTTTGTTTATTTTACATTGGTATTGATTTTGACATACCCCCGCGAAGTTTACAAGTTCCATCGTGACTTGATGGCACTCGTGGCAAAATACAAAGTAATACCAGTTCCTAGCGACAAGTGTGCAGTGGGCTCTTTTGCATAGACATACACAACAAGGAATCAGATATTATAAATTATTTTGTTATAAGAGCTAATTAGGCTCCGTGGCAAAAAAATTCAAGCATTCACAAATTGTGTATTTATCTATTGGCGATATTCATCCCCTTTCACCAACATTAATTAACGGGGGGTTATCCGAAATTGCCTGTTTCAGAATCAAGATTAAATTATCAAATTCGTATATTTAGGCCCTGAATAAAATATATGTCATAGATAGATCCTTGTTTGAGGGAAATTAAAGGTTCAAAACACGATTAATTGCAATTTGCTCGATGAAAAAAAAATCCGAAGTAGGGTCGATTTCGAAACCAGTTTCCATCTCATTTCCTAATAACAGCACAAAATTGTGTAGAAATTGCATGTACAATAAGATAATCGTATTTAGGAGGGAAATTAAAGGTTGAAATTTTTATGTTAATAGATTTTTTTTTGAACAAACTCAGAAACAGAAAATCGGGCTAAATCGGCTCGGAGTCCTGCGGGACGTCATAGAGGGTGGACCTGTGTCAAAATTTTCAAAAACTCACTCACCCTGCGCCTGTACAAATAAATCGAATAAAATAATAACAAATTAAATTATGAAATCGGGATAACTCACAAAAAATATCTTGTAATTATGTTATAGTTTTAATTCATAAAATTGTTTTCGAAAATGTGATTATTTCTAGTAAATATGATGACGTTTAATTGTCATCTTAAAATAGTGTTGACACATTACAAATTAATATCGATAAAATAATAGTCAAGTGAGAGTAGTATGTAATGTTTTATCGTCGTTTATGAAGAAGTTTGTACAAAAGACATTTTTCTAAGATTTGTAAAATCAGATTCATCCATATCAACTATGATATTTACTCTTCACCGACCTGTCTTCGCTACTATCATCCTACATTAATATCACATGGTAAGCAATTTGTCCGCAGTGTGTAGCAACACAAGATTTTTTCTAGGATCGGTAATTTTATCATATTGGCTCTGAGTGAACAACTTTCAGTTTTGAATACCAAAAGTCACTGTCACTATACGATAAAATATTACAACGTGCTTGAAAAATAGCGCCGTGTGAAGGCAGTGGTTATGCGCTAACAGTATAACTTGGTGCTCATGTTCCCAATCAAGTTCGTCAAAGACGTATCGTATCGTATCTATGCCATATACTTGGATCTATGCCACTTTTGTCTTGGTAAATGGTCCAATGGGTCGGTAATCCGACAAGACCGGGGACGGATAAAAAATATATACAAATTTAATTTTGATGTCTTAAAATAATAGATTCGATAAATTTTAGCTGGAGCAGTAGGTACATCACTAGACAATAAAGTACGGCAATTGTTTCTTTATATGTGCTCACAATATTTACGGTTCTTTATGAGCGGTGTCAAACATAAAAAACCAAAGAATTTGGTTACAGTATAAGCGAAACAGTACGACGATTTTTAGCCGATTCTACTTTATACAAATCTGAAATTGAGGATCTTTGAAAATTCTGCCACTAAAGAAGTTAAATAGTGGATGCAAGGGTAGGGTTTAGGGTTCCGTACCTCAAAAGGTGAAAGAGGTACCCTTCCCATCTGTCCGTCTGTCTATCCGTGTGTCACCTCCGATTTTCTCAGGAACGGGTGGCTCTAGCAAGTTGAAATTTATACCAGATACTGAAGTCTATAGTTCCTATTAGGTCCATAAAAATTAAGGTCCTGAGTCGACACGATAAAAAGATATGGGCAAATTTAGATTTTTGCGAAAACTTGTAAGTACCAAAATTTACCTCAATATTTAACTTTTTTATTTTTCGGAATTATCCCGTTACTTGTGCTGTAAGACCTTGCTTTTAACCAAAATTCACAATTCTAGGTCAACCGGAAGTACCTTATAGGTTTTGGGTCGAAAACCTATATGGTAGTTCCCGTTGACCTAGAATCACGAAATTTGACAAAAAGTACGATCTTAAAGCACAAATAAAGAAAAATTCCAAAAAAGTAAAAAGTTGAAAATGAAAGAAAATTTTGATACTTATAAGTTTTCGCGAAAATCTAAATTTGCCCATAACTTTTTTATTACAATATGGTACCTACAAATTTGTACGGAACCCTCAGTGGGCGATTCCGACTCGCACTTGTTCGGCTTTTTATATATGTTTGAAATCTCTATCTCTGGAACTACCAGCCTCAGGCAAAGCTAGTTTTGATTGAAAATACATTTTTGCTTTTGTTTCATTAATAAAATTAGTTGATTACAACACATTAAAAATTACATTAAATTACAACACAGCACATAAACCAATTCCCACAACGCCACAATATCGGCGGTCAGATCTTCGCATACGTTTAATACCTACTAAACGCTTTTACATAATTAGTTGTTAATGTCAACTATATCGTCGCAGACAGTGTCTGACACCGATATCGGACAATTTCGACCAGCGAAGACGCAGTGCGGGGTGAGAGAACCAGCCATTCTTTCACTTGAACACGCTTATTCGCGCTACCGACTTCGAGACTTCGGTAATTACTTTATTGTAGTCGTTTGGTGACTCGCGATGGTCATCGATATTCACCAATGTCATCGGGCCGATAATAATTATATCGGTTTGTGTATAGCCGCTAACTTATCGGTATCGGGTTGGCGTCGGTATCTGATCATTTGAAAACGCTCAATAGGTAACTTACAGGATATGGAATCAATAAAAACAAATAAAAAATCGAAAATAAAAGTAGCCTAAGTTACTCCTTATTACATCAGCTACCTGCCAGTGAAAGTCCCGTCAAAAACGCTCAAGCCATTTCAGAGATTAGTGGGAACAAACAGATAGACAGACAAAAATTGTAAAAAAATATTTTGGTATATGTACCGTAATATATTCATATGCATGTAGCAAAAAGCGGTTATTTTAATATTACAAACAGACACTCCAATTTTATTTATATATACTAGATGTATAGATGTATAGATTTTAGTTCTACCATAAAATGTATCTAAAACTAAGGAAAAAATATCGAACATAAGCAAAAATAATTCCGTTGATCAACTGCAATATGTTATACTATGGCATGGATTTTTTTTTTTTTTTTTTTTCTGCTAAATGGTTGACAGTTCATCGTAATAGCCAAACCCAAAAAAAAAAAAAAAAAAAAAAAGTTCATCGTAAATAAATACGTCGCGCTGCATTTGGGGGAGGCGGAGGTAGCGTTTCAAAGGCCCACAGGCCGGAACAACCTAGCCTTAAATAGGAATAGAAATATAATATGAAGGAAATTAGTTTTTCTGGTACTTATTTATATACATTCGTTTACTACAATATTAGTTCACTACAAAATAAAATGTAAAAGTTTGCAGAGAGCTTTTGTTTATGGTAATCTCTTAAATGGCAGATTGAATGTGCCGGACGTACAAATAATAAAAAATCCAGTCTGCACAATTAAAAAACAAAATACCTGAATCCGTACTGCTGCCGTATCTGAATAAACCAAGCGGGATTTATTTTTGCATTCCATAGTTTTATTGGAAGAACGGATATCGAAATTCATTTTACGAATGATATTTATTTAAACACTTGAAATTAGGGCTTGTTTTTGTACAGAAAGGCAGCATTCGGACGGACGGTTCAAAGGGTTCATAGCTACAGAGTGTGTATTAGATCGAGCTCTGATAGCGATCGCGTGACTCCGCAGATTATTAATTAGGTAGGTGCCGTGGCTAGGTTGAATACAGACTCCAATCGGGCTGAAGGCAGGTTCCCACCGAACTGCGAGCTCAACGCTAAGTTAGTTAACATTACAGATCGGTTTCGTTTCCGTTGAGTGTGACCGAAACATTTTGGCCGAAATGTCAGAAGAAGTCCCTTAATTGACCTGGCGAAATCCTATAAGTCATGATTGCCTAATGTGTGACGATGCTATTTAGTTTATGAAACGTCTTGGAAAATCCTTTATGACCGCTCAGATCACATATCACATCTTTCCATAGTGGCTTTACGATACGGCTGGTTACGTTATACCGAGCAATAAACGAATTAAACCCTCTTCATTAAGAACTCTGACAGGTAACAAGAAGAATGGGATATAGAAGAAATTAGTGAAAATCAATATTTTAATAATTCCCGAATGTTCATTACTCGAGTCTCTCGTTACATTTTAAATTAAATTACTACGGGTTATTTGGAAACGTCTTAGTTTCGAGTTCCAGGTAGATTTTAATGTACTAGTGTAATACGTTTCAGCAGCAGGTTTAATAGTGAGAGTTATCGAATTAGCCCTTCCAAATTTTGAGTGCAGTTAGCGTTATTAACACAGGTGAGGATTAATATTATATTGGATTGTTACAATCCAATGATACTAATTGCAGACAGCTAAATCACCAAGCAGTTTGAGGACCATGTTTGTGTTCAGTTAAATTATCATTTTGTAGCCCTTATCTTATCCCAATTCATTTGGGGTCGGCGCAACATGTTTTTTCTTCCATTCTTTTATATTGATCCTCATCTCGGTAGTCACCCCTTTTTAGGAAACCTTATTACAATTAGAAACAATGCGATTCCCAAGTTAATCGTTCAGTAACAGTTAGCGGCGGCCGATGCCTATAAAATGTCACTGGCTGCGGTCCTTCGAACGTCGGATGTGTGCGCTAGTTGTTCTGCCTTAGATTGGAACGCAACGCCGGCGGCGGCGGCGCTGCTTTACATAAATAACATTGATTGGAGTTCTTTTGTTTGCCCACAACTATTGAAGGCTCCGATTCACGCTGAATTTCAAGCACCAAGGGGTTTATATATCTTTCAGTTCGCGCAACTCTAACCGCCACGATTCAATATGAATTTTTGGAAAGATTATATTTTTCTCGGATTTATGTAGCCAAAAATGCCGTATATTTTTTTTCCACCTGCATACCTACTTAGTGTAAGAGAAATGAATCAGTCGTTGGTAGATAGAAATCTGTGACTTTTAAAACATACCTACTACCAACTACAAATTGTTGGGCGGACTAAACTTCCCACCGATTTATTTGGAACCTTCGGCCCATTGAATTTGCATTGGGCTGCGAGTCACTACTTAATTAAAACCAAAAACTACTGCTGCGCTTTTAGTTACCAAAACTTCGTTTAAAACAAAGAGTCACGTAACATAGACACAACCCGTAATTTAACATTTCTTATTTTTAATAAGTCCGCGAGTGCATCTACGTCTCAGCTTCAAATAACACGGCTTTGCTTTACGATATACTTTCTTTAAAAGTTTTGATTTGACAGCACTGATGGAAAGTACGAAAATAGTAGTTTATCTACAAGTTTGAATGAACTAAGTTATGTCTCTGATTAAATTAGTGTGATTATGTTGAAAACTAGCAAAAATACCTTTTTTTTCTTATAAAGCTAGATTTTAGTGAGTAGGTACACAAACAAATCACATTAAGCCGGTGCTTTATTAATAGTTCGTCAGAAAGTAGAACTACTGTGTACCCCTTCTGTTTTGCTCGAATTTATAGTTAACATTACTATTTATTACCTTTGATTACCAGTGATACATTTAAGAGAAATCTAGTCGCGGATCGAACTCACTGGTGGGCTTGGCTATAAAGCACGCTGTATCACGAGGCATCGTGTCCGATAGATGTAGTATCAGTGATGAGCAGTTAGACGCTAGAAAGTCCTTCGGAAGATCGGATTTTATAAAAAAAAACCACTGCATAAATCAATGACCAATAAAGTTTATTGAACTTGTCGAAAGTTTATTGAACTTATCGAAAATTTGAGCTTTGTCGGTACCGACTTGGTTTGGTTTTACACTTCTTTTATTACTTAAACACGCCCACAGTTATAAATTAGCAAGAAAAACTAATCTTTATTGGCTCCTAACTTTTTAATGGCTTTTTATTTTAGTATTCTGTTTCCGCACAGACAATATTACTAACGAGACAAAACCATACCATGTTTTATTTTTGATGTGCATTGTCGAATAGTGGAGTATAATATACCCCCGAATAGTGTTGCCAGGTCTTAAAACCGAAAAGCCGGACAGAGCAGCCAGTTTAACCGAACATTTGGGTTAAAGGCCGGACACCCTTAATTTTTTAGTCAACAATAAAAAAAGTAAATCTGTCATTCATTTACCATAAAATCTTAATAAATAAAAAAAAAATATATAAACAACAATAAAATTAAACGAACCAGTCTTCTTTATTATAGACAGTGCTAGTTCGGTTGCTTGCGCTACAAGGTGATGTGGCCAGAGCGGAAATCAACACATGTTTTTTTAATGGTCAAAAAGCCTAACTAAAGCCGGTCAGGCCAGACACGCCGGACGCACAACCAAAAAGCCTGACTGTATCCAGCTTTATCCGGATGCCTGGCAATGTTACTCCCGCAGTTCGTATGGAAAAAATGTCGACTAGATTCACCTTAATATGGGCTCTGGAAACATATGTTTCCAATATCATGATTTCTGTAATATACTGAGATGGACGGAGGTAATTATTTTAGCAATTTTAGCATTCGGTACGATAGTTCTCGGAACTGGAGGGCGGACCGGCTAGCAACCTAGCGTGGGTAGCCGGGAGCGGGCGCGGGAGCGTGTAGTTGGGAAAACAGCGATATCGATGCGCGCGCAGCCCCTGGGCTCAGCTAAGCGCCTCCTCTTCGCTTGGACGCTATTTTTGTGTCCGGCGCTGCAATTGCAATAGTCAAACGCATTCCGGGTTTCGCCGCAAACATACGTCTTGCTAGCCGAACGCGCATTCCGCCGCTCCCGAACTTCTCTCAATCATTGCAGAAATAGCTAAGTCTCGGTTCTTTTTACAAGTCTAACCTACCGCAGAATATTAAATTAATAAATTCAGTGCCAGTGCTCCAGTATGTATTGTGTTATTTCGTTCTGCAATTGATATTTCTTTTGTTTCAAAGTTTTTATTTTATTTTACTGTTTTGTACTTCTTTTTATTTGAATTATATTATTTCATTTCACAGTATTTATTATTTCGTTTTTATTTGTTTAAACCCTTTTGAATGACCGATTATCAAAGTGTTTGTAATTCCTATTTTAGTGAGAGATAATTATTTCGCTTCTTTGTAGTCATGAATATGCTTTCTAATATTGTTCTACAGGCATGTTAAATTTTAACGACGATCGCTCTGAGTAAAGGTAAAGTAATGAAACGCGCGACATTTTCCGAAGTTTTTCCAGTGCTTAATCCCGACGGAACTTAGCATTTCATCATGAGTATAAATTTATCTTCTCTATCTGTACAATTGATAACACTCATAAACCGATGGATAGTTTAAAATAAGATTTTAATCATTTATAGTGCATTGAGAACTTGGCAACTTTGATTTATTTCTCGAAATGCAGATGTTTCCCTCGAGTTTAACTCGTAATCTATATATAATATTAATACTTGAAGCAAAAACATTGTTACCCTTTTTAAGAAAATTACGCGGACGGAGGAGTATGAAATCAAGCACAGTTAAAGTTCGGTTTAAAGAAATTTAATCTTTATTTGGAGAAGTAGTCAGAAAGCTAATATTTTTTATTATTGTTGATTAGAATTTCGACCACTGCCCGACCACTAGTATAAATTAATTCTCAAAAGCCCGTAAAATAATTTATTCTTGTATTGAGAGTTCAAGTCGTCAACACTATGTATATAATAATGTAATGTAATACGGCTATATTATGCCAACGTGTTAATTGATAAAGTTTTTTCTGAGTGAACCAAACAACATTTCCAAGTTTACCCCGAATTTTCGTCGAAAATGCGTTCTAGGTAGCGGGTAACTTTAAACGGTAATATAATAATTGGGGTCTATCAAAACTATTAATTAGGTTGGTTAATTTTAATGTTGAGTCTCCGAAACGTAACTTAAGATCTAATTCGTTTTCAGCTTTCTCTATAAGTACCTATAGGGACGACTGAAAAATAATTGGGAAATGGGAAAATGAGCTTTAGTTGCAGTTTTATTTCTTTCTTTAGTATTCAAATGTACTTATTAAATAATTTGTTGCGTGTGGCAGCGCGTTGGCACATTGATAAAAATTTCCAATTAAAAACCTAACATAGGTAATTTTTTGTAACATAACAAATTATGTTGCAAATAAAGTAAGTTAAAGAGCGGGTGTTAGAACTGTATGAATTGAGATATACAAAAGATTACGTAGGCAAGAGAAAATATATTTTAACATTTTCAGCAATATTTTAGCGCCCTTGGGAAATCAAAGCAAAAGTATTCAAATGGCTAAAGTATATGTCGAATCGGGCTAAACGAAATATGTTTTAGATTTAGTTATGTATTGATAGAACAAAGTGTTTCGAGTATCGATAGATCTAATAGAAATGTTTTGGCGGCAAGGTGATAACAGGTTTTTTGAGAGTCACATTTAGTTTATTCACAACTAGCGGCGTCCTGCCTTCGCTCGCGTGGCACTTATACCTACTCAAAACTATCCAGAGAACATGACTAGGACACAAAAAAAATCCGTAAATCAGATACGTTGTTCTCAAGTTTGCACTTACTTACACAGACATAGCTTTTAAATTAAATAAAGATACTTTAAACTGCCTAAAATCATCGTCAGCCTAGTCTTTTTTTTCCCAAGAATATTAGAGTCGGCTTCCAGTCTAACCGGATGCAGTTGAATACCAGTATTTTACATGGAGCGACTGCCTAACTGACCTTAAACTAAAAATCAAACCAAAATCAATTTTATAATTCGTCATCTATTTCCGGTTTGCAAAAGGCATTTAACTAATGTTACTTAGGTGGTACTGCACGCCCTAACAATAACCACATGGAAGTTCGCTACATGCCATAACGTTACTTAGCGTTAATTACTTGCAAAGTGCATTTCTCGATTAGTACCAACTCTATCACGGCAGTGTCTACCCGCTTACAGTTTCAAATTACAAGTTAGTTGTCATTGCAAAACAGATTTACACCACATTTAACTTCGATTAACTGTCACATTCTGCCATTCTCAATTTGAAGAACTCACACTTCAAGCTGTGTGCCGTGTGGGTGTCTAGAAAAGCGTACGAATTTGCAGTTTAATTGGATACATGCTCATATTAATTATGACGTGTTTGCAGTGCTCGGATTGGTTTATAATAGGACAACTGTTTTGTTGGTCTGCTTTTTCAGTAAATTACCACAAAGGAAGAACAGTCAAAAGAAAATCAACATGTTATTTACTTTTACTGCATAGATGTTTATTTATTTCGTTCGATACGCTTTTGTTGAATTCTACTAAAACTGCCCTTGAGTGCGTCGCGTCGGTTTAGACTTTTAGAGCAAACATAAAATCCTGCAAATACTGTTGTTTACAGTTATCAATGTACCTCTTATGCGACCTCCCCTGCGTCCCCCTTCGAACACACAGTGTGCATTATGTACCCATTAATAAGGGACGTTTCGAACGTGTGTTATAGGCACATTGTTGTTTTTAATGAATTAGCCTCGGACACTGATCAAATGATCACATGTACTGAATAACTTACTAATATTTTAATAATTCGGGAAACTGTGACAGAGTGCAGGGATTACTACACTTGTTTCACGTTTTTATAATTGATGCTACTAAGTATCAATTATAAAATCGTTTAGTGAGTATGTCTGTGCTCATTACCGCGGAATCTTTCATCTATGTTTTTACAGCCGCGCTTTAGTGTAAGTCTCCGGTTCACCCGTTGCCGTACGTGCAGTGAACGCGGAAAGTGCTGGCTATCGCTACAATGATCGTGACTTTCATCGTCAATTCGGAAAACCGACTTAACACTAGCGTTCACATAGGCACAGAAAATTATATTTTTCTATTTGTTCCCCGTGTTACTTTCATACGCGTCGGCCTATTATGCTGCTGTGAAAGCCGCTTTACATTTCCGAGCCGCTCTGTATGTCTGTCTGACAACTATTGTATCGATGTTAGCTTTCACTACTCTATCTGTAGTCCCCTCCTTTCTTTTGTTTAACTAACCGAATGTTACCTTTTGCTTCTGGAAACTGTACCATTTCCTACGAAAGATTAATTTCGTCTAGTATCGTTAAAGAGAATCTAGAAAATCACCCTTAAAATCGAGTAAAACTGTTCAACAGGGAAGAGAAACGAGGTTAAATCAGGTTCGAGTTGTGTCTGTTAAAAGCGAGGGCTAGATTCTCAAAGGCTTTACACGACAAGTAATACTACTTGTACAAACCCAAAGCATTTGTTTCAAACAAACCAATTACAGGCACTTTCGCATTGTCAAGGTCGGTGAGTTAGAAAGATGAAGCTAGTGGCCCATTCTAAAGCGTAGTAGGTACCTATGGAGAAGAACAGGCAAAAAACTCCATGGACACTCTTAAAATCATGATGTTGTTACAAAAAGTTGGTTACATCATTATGTTGAAATTATCAATGTGAGTACGATGTAAAAAGACGTGCACATTAAAAGCGTCCGTAATTAAAACAAAAATAAAATAACATAATAATTCAGAAATTAAAATAAGCCGTGGGAGCTAAGAGATGACCGGTCCCTACTGGCGGCGCCCGCTCACGAACATGACGTATGGATCAGCCCCATTCAGCTCAACCATTTTGAAGGGAACTTAATGATCCAACACACACGCCAGCACCAGCGAGACATTTGAGTGAGCATGACATATTCTCAGCTGCCAGGGCACATTCAAGTCAATGAAAGACGTACCCTGTAAATGTTAGCTTTGTAGGAACATAGTGCTCACACATATGCTATGCAATTATACAATACTAAAAGATTGAATTTATACAATGCAAAGATATCTATAGAGATAAGCTTTTACAATCTTCAGCAGCTCCAACAATGTTTTCAAATGCTATTCAATTTAGTTTAAGCGACCTTGTGGAGCAGGATAAGCAAAGCAGCGTTTAGCTAAGCATTTTTTGACAGTAATTTTTTGTCGATGTGAAAAAATACTCGATATCTGCAGCCCGTCCCCATAGTAAAATACCGTAAGACATGATACTATGAAAGTAACTGAAATACACTAGCCTCGCGGTTTCTACATTAGTGAATTGACGAATTTTTCTTACAGCATATGCTGCTGAACTTAGCCGTTCTGCAAGAGCTGATCCCGACTAAAACAGTTTTATCGACGAATTCGAGTTTCCCTTTATTCAATACTATGTCACAATCAGTGCTTTTAACATATGGTAAAGCAAATCTTACGCATTTTATTATTATGCAATTTTGTACCAGCAGTAGGACGTTATTTCACGTCAGCAAATAACACCATTTGTGGTTGTTTTTTTTTTAAATGGGGTTGATTATTAATATATTTATTAAAAAGAGGAAAGGACCTAAAATTCAGCTTTGTGGAAAACTCATTTTTATACGTACATACGTACTAACGAGGTTGGAAGCAACGTATCTAGCTAATTCGGTAATTTCTTGTGCAAACCGTGTGTACTCCCATTAGCCGCAGTATGTTCTTGTGCAAGGGTTGTAAATTAATTACGATGTGTTGCGTGGCTTGCTTCGCCTTATGACCTTCAATCCCACTTCGGGTGCTGTGCCGTGCTAACGTGTTGCAGTAATACAAACCTACCTATATATTGTCTTCAAACGAATAAAAAGAAATCTAGATTGGACTCTCTCATGGTAGAACTATGATAAATTGGTATCGAATTATTTGAAACTTTAAGAGGTTTAGTTTAAAGATGAGAATCTTTTAATTAAGTTAGTTATTTTTATCATGAAAACAGGGTTTTTATTTCAGAAATTATTCTAATGGTTAAATAGTTTAATTTGAATTCAGAAGCGTTAGCAGTTTAGCACACTGACTTACTCGCCACGGCGGGAAGAGAGTGTAGCGATGCGAAACTTTTCGAATTTTGTATTGTGTGCATGTTGGAGTCTGAAATTCAACATGTCTAACTTCTTGTTCTGCTTTTGTACCGAAACCAAATATTTGATGTCCTATTTTGTAAGCCGTTTACCTAAAAATAGTATCATATACCTATATGATACTATTTTTATCTCGTATTTTATGTCAGTAACAAGCTCCCCCATCATGTGAGTACTACGTAAGTATCTCGTAGAATTAAGTCTACTATGCAATTTAAGCGGGACTGAAAGGATAGAAGCTTGAGTGTGCTCCACAAGAGTCAAAGGACGAACAGAATAACAATAAGTGTGCGTCCCACTCTTGGAGCGCGACCTGAATGCTTTATTATATAATTTAGGCATCATTGTGATTGAAGGCCAGTCACCCAGCTGGCACGGGAGTGCGTTCCCAAGTGCACCTTCTTTTCACACCTCAGGCTTTACACACAAGCCTTTATTGCGATGCCGCGAAGCAAACACAACATAGTATCTGTATAAGAAGACAGTCTTGAGCATGAGCAGCGCCGACGTGCATAATACAAGAGAGAACCCTTTCGCTGTGTGACGTACTACAGCAATAACTTTGCGCTCCCAAGAAATTCCATCTCATAATATAAAACGCGGTTATGATTCTCCACAGGATGGTCATTGGTCAGTACGAATTCTGCGGCTTTCTTCAACTCCGTCTAACAATTCAAGGCCTTGAAGTAACACGACAAGCGGAATATTTTTATTTTTATAATTTATTGCCCTAGTGGCGTGGTAAGCCGCTGTCGGGACTTTATATTGCCTTCATTATCCCCGTACCCTTGTGACCTCTATTTTAGGTACTAGGTAGTAACAACGGGTATAGTGTAAAGCGATGTTTTGATATTTTTAACTGCCAGTTTTATTGTAAAAACAGTGTCTTCGTGAGGTTTTTATGGTCACTTAATTGCGGTAATAATGTCAGGCGGCTCGCATTCATGAAATTGTGGAACGCCGCGCCGCCGCGACGTGACCGGAATCCCTGTCGACTGCATTAGCATCCTTCCAAAAGCAGACGCCACGACTGCAACCTTTCCTTAACACATGCATGGATTGCAAACTACACTATTGTTGTACACGCGTATAGAGTTTCGAACCTATTTGAGAACCTACTACCTACGTCTTTATTAGTAATTATTAGTCGTGACGTAAGCAGCTCGATTGTGTGGCTAATTCGGAAATTAATATCAATCTTAGTCACATTAGTGAAAATTTTTGAATGCCCCGTCTAATTTATGACTCATAAAACGTAGGTCTCTACTCAGTAATTATACTGAGTAGAGAGAAAATAATTATAAACTGTTTCTTTCTTTGTTTTTATCAATTCCTAGAACATGAAATTGTTAGCGTTTCTTAGCAATGATAAATGAGGGCGTGTGTTTAGATAATACTCCTCAATAACAGCACATTATGAGAAAGAAGTGCGGGCGGCGCGGTTTCGCCACAAATCTTGGCGTCACAACAGATCTAACGTATTTATCTCGATGAAGCTCGAGCGCTTGCCTTGACCGTGCTAAATTAACACTTTCCAGCGTTCTTCTATCTAGTGCTTCAAGTTATTGACGCAGCTCAAGAGGCGTCCGTTCGTTGAAGTTCACTGCATATTTCTTGGCAGTAAAATAAACCTTTCTACTATGGTAATAGAAGTCATTGCATACAAATTGCAGTCATTCTTTTTTACAGGCCAGTGGGTTATAAAGCTGTCTGCACAAACAATCTTACATTAGATCATTTGCCTACGCACATAAATAAATTAATTTTACGTCACGCTTTATAATTGGAACATTCACATTCAAGATATTTATAGTAGTAATCACAGCATTTGTATTTGTAAGTGTCTATAATGGAGACATTAATCAGTCAAATGTAAGCTGCACTTGTAGAATCTATTATAGCAACAGTATGTACGTTAAATTATTAGAGTATTGGTGCAATTGGCTCTCAATTGCGTTATCGTCATTACTGTCCAGTGAAGTATAACCATTTACTCAGCTCCAATTTATGAACGGATGATTCCAATATTTCCTTGTCTGAGTATGCTGCGATAATACGCTGGTATATCGGTAGGCATCTGGCTGCAATAACTCGACATGAATGCAGATCGGAAATTCATAATTGTCGCTACGTACACATCAATATTATATGAATGAACCAGGTGAGAATTTCGGGGATTCGCTCGTGTCTTGTGGCCCGCAAATCCCCGTGGATGAGGATAAACGCAACGAAAAAAGTATCCGAAAAAAATTACTAATTAAATGTTCTACTGGGTAGAACAGCGCGTAATTATTTTCTTCCTTTACCTTAATTGGAATATTTTCGATAAACGATTTATCGAAAGTCAGTCTGCGTGTAATGTTTGCATAATGGGAGTAAGCCAAAGAAGTCAACAGGACACGAGTTGCCGCGACACAGTTCGTGATCGCGCTTCATTTCAATGTCTATAAAACGCATCAACCACATACATTGAATGCCAAAATATCCGATGTCGTATGCATGGACATGTCCAATTGCTTCGTTAAACCGACATTGAATGAAAAAAGTACTCTTTGCTTTTGGATTATCGTAAAACTATTTTCGTATATCGACTGTAGAGTGCGCGTAAATCACTTAGGCTATTTTTTCCATAGCGTTTAGAAACATCTCAAAATAGCAATTCACGTAGGTATGGCTTTTTATGACGTCACTCTGCCGTGGGGCACCGGCGGACGTGATAGAGAATGGCACAGAACACTCAGTTATATCCCGTTTGGATCTAAGAGTGGTGACCAAGACGTTGACGTAAATCGATTTGTGTGACCTGCCGGCTGTTTTAGGGTGACAGTTGTCACGGAACATGTAGGTACTGTTCCAATTTGCCGCTGTTCCGACACTAGCGAAACTTTCCTTATTACACACTGTTGTTTCAAAGCGCCCATGAAGGGTGTGACAGCACATATATACCTACGACATTTTTGTCTACGTTTTGCGAATAAAAATTGTGTTTAGAAAAACGCCACAGACCTGTTGCAGCACAAAATAAATTTCGTTGTATGAGACTTAGAGATAGAAAGCATTTAAAACTATGTCCGGAATAGTGAAGCCATTTTTATCGGCACGAGCTTACAACTTTTATGTGCCGTCGCTCAATAGTTTTACTGATGCTGCCGATATATGTCTACAGCCTACCATACCTATGCCTGCTTTTGCATTTGTGCAGAAACACAATGTAAATAAGTCACTGCCAGATTACACGCTCTGGCTAAAGTATCAGCATCCACACTTTTAACACAATTAAGCAATAATAACTTGGAAAAGTTTTTAAAATAACTCTTTTATATACTACTTTATGTATGAGTAAGAGTGGCGTTTTGTAAAAGAGGTGAAAAATATCAGTTTCTTTCAGTCAACGCTTAAAATGTTTCTAATCAATGTCTACTAAAAACACACGACTACAAGCCGCACTTAAGTTTCCTTTACCAAAATTTTCGCATAAGGTCGGTTCAATAATAATCAGAAATCGATAAGCTTAATTAGAAATTATCCAATCAAGGCGCTTACCTGCAGGCTCGGCTGCTATTTGGGGCAATCGACCCCATGACAGGTGATCGCCGATGTCTAAATAACTTGTATGATGGATTTTCACAGTGACGCTGCAAAATTTTTATCGAATTTCCCTTCTATGCCGACTAAAACGTACCTCTATTTAATTAACGGCGACCGCGATGCCCGCGGCACCTAGTTTTCATTGGGGGTTTTTTTTTTTTTTTTTACTAACAGTGTTCTGTACAAATGCACTGACTATAGTTGTAAAGCAGTTGCTTAATGCTTGAGCAAACCCGTGCGTCTTCATAATAGCAAGTGAAGGCTATCCCTTGTCAGAATCTTATTTATAACAAGTCAAAAACAAAATGGAGCTTCGCCTCCAGCTCATTACAGAGCTGATTTATTTGCGTCCCCTAGTTACAAAACAACTTGACCGATTTCTTGAACACTATCAGACGTGAAAACAATATTACATACTTCCAAGTGAGAAATCCGGAATTCCAAACAATACCCTTACAAAAATTGAGCATAATATCAAAGGACCTAAATAATCAATTAATGTGGGAGCGTGGCAGCTATAATTTTTCCGTCATAGCCACCCGTACAAAACTATAACTCATTCAAAGGTTACCCAGTTTTATAAATAATGAAAATAATATATATTACTTCGCGTTTCTAGTTGTGTTACCGGACGAAGGTAATGTACTCACAGTAGGTAGCTACCCACACACGCATTGGAAAGAGACTGGTACCGATTCTGTTCGGCACAAGTTAAACTTTATTTAAGCTAGAAATTTTCCATCTTTTTCTATCTAATAAGACAAGAGAGACATAGACTAAAAGCGGTATTTTAATCGACTTCAAAAAGAAGGACGTTATCAATTCGACAGGTTTTTTAAATGTATGTTCTCTATGGCATAACTCCGTCATATATAGACGGATTAGCAAAATTCTTTTTTTTTTTTTCGAAAGAGGTTTATTCCGAAATGGTCCCATTTAAATTTCAAATCGATCTGATGGTGCGTTTCGGAGACAGACAACGGAACTCTTCAAAAAATGACAGCAAATCAACCGCATTTGCTGCTATCGCATTAATATGCATTGTTTTGACCCCAAGGATGATGAAATTTTGAATTAGTGTGGGGTAGGTACTATAATTAGAAATAGAAAACAAGAACTTAAAAAAAGCACGCTCCTTATTTTTGAAGTCGGTTAAAAATACGACGAAGTTCAAGTGAGTTCACGGCATTATCTTATTAATTTGACATCTCAACTTCTCTAATGTAGTTTAGTTGGTGAACAACGGAATCCGCGCGACGACAACGCTCCTAGAAGCCGAACTTTTACTGAAACTCGATGAGCTACGTTGACAGGTCCTACTGAGTCTAGGTGGAGATAGATTTCGCTAAGCGTTATTCCTGTCACCGTCGCACAACTGTGAAATTAGAAGTGCATGATAGAGATAGAGACGGTAACATGACTCAGTCGAACCAAGTGCAAAGTAACTTTTGTAGATATCGGCCTTAGTCCAGGGTATTGTATTAAGTCCACACTAGGTTTTGTAATTTGTTTACAGTACAGAAGCAATGATGCTCTTTCATTCCGGCATTTGCGAGCTATTGTAGTGCAGACCCTGTCAGTTGTTATGCAAAACGTTCTAAATAAAGTTATTTTTGTCACGTGTTTTGGAATATACGAGCAGCCAAATTGCGCTCGGCAACTTTGAGCTTCATTTCCGTATCGCTAAATTAGTTTTACAATAGCTTTCGCTTGCACTGCAGTTATGAGTTTCATAGCGGCTATAGAAAGTTCAACTAGTACAGTTACAAGGACACTATACGTATTGAAGTTTGAAGTTAGGTTCTTCGTACTTTTCGGATTGTCTTAATATTTAGAATTTCATTGAACCACTCGCTCGTTTCGTTACGAAGGGCATTATGAAGCTTGAGCAATATTAATCAAATTACGAATACAGGCTTCTGAATATTCAGTAACTCCTTATTAAATTACATTGGCCGTGCTATGTGGTGAACAGTATCGGTTGTACCTTTGGTTGTGTAGCTTTTAGGACAAACATTATCAAATCAAACATAGAGTTTAGAGACTCACCCCGTCAGAGGCGCGAGGCGGTAGGCTCACTTTATCTTTATCGCTGTGTCCGTGACATTTCCACGCCCTAAGCCCTCTGTCGCATCAAATACCATCCTTCAATCACTGATACAATAACCATGCCCGAATAACGGTTTTTCCACCAAGTCTAGACTGTAATCAACCAGTAAATAAATTGTATTTTCGTTGTCTTTACCAATAAATAAATTGCCTTGTAAATACAATTAAGTATGCCGTAAATAAGTAAGTGGGGTGTCGTGTGCCTAGTTGCATGCTTTCGAATACAGGTGTTGGTAAACTAGAATTTCTCAACCTGAATTAAACGTTTTAAAGTGGTGAGTATTTTGATTAGAGTAGGGGAAACGAACAGGTGCTTTGTGATTTCTTTTACCCCTTTTTATGGGTTTGGAAACGATTTATGAATTCGGTATCTATATTTATATTTTTCATGGAGTTGAGCGAGGGTCGGCTGGTTGCAATTAGATAATTTTATTCTCTTTGTGTAGACGCAGTGAGTAATATGGGTCAGTGAAAATTTGAAATACTCAACGCTACACTTTGCAAATACTTGGTGGTTGGGTGGTACGGTACTACTGCGACTTACAGAGCGGACAAGCAATTTTATAGACAATCCAGTTAGTTTAACAAGTATGAAATGGGAAAGCTTGGAATTTAATTGCTGATGCGTTCTACATCAATGCTGCTAATCAACTACTTGCAATATGTCGGATATTGCATTATATATCGTAAATGAAAGTCGCTTGACCGATTGTTGCCCAGCAAATAGCAGGTCGGAGTAAAGGCATTTTACATTTTCCTGTCAAATCTTTTCTTTTTCGATTTAATCATGCAACGGCTGACGGTGGGCTGTGACACAAGTACCTATCATACATGTGACTTTTAGTACCCTATTGGCTCATTCTTTAATTATATCGATAGTTTAGATACGAGTATATTATTAAATTATATTATTTGTGTATGATGATTCTACTCCTTGTATCGTTTCAGATGATACGTTTTGATGGATCTTCAATTAATGTGCATGTTAATGGACTAAATTTTCAATAAAGATTTACAAATTTGTCCATGTTTAAGTGATGTCAAATAACCCGTTAAAATTACACGCTCTGGTTAAACATGTTCTACATATTGTTAATAGAAACAAGAATTTGATTGCAACCGAAGTTGATTTACCATCAGTATCATAGATAGCTACAAAATACATATGGATAATTATCTAAGTACCTTTGTGCCTAGATAGTTAGCTTAACACCGGCATAGTCTAGACTCAAGACTCTCGACTCGGGCTAAATTTTCTTATCACGTAGATTGATATTACCTACTAGGAGGCTATGAATCATACTTTAACGATAACTGAATACTTGGCTGAAGCTAACCGCTAGACTTTCTAAGCTTTCGAAATAGACATCTGAGAAGGCTAGCTGACATCTTATCGCCTTTACCTTTTAATAAAAGTTCCTTTTTAGTTATTCTTCTTCAATAACGGTTTCTTTTTACTTGTAGAATATATACCAAACCTGTTTCTTATATTGACCGATTAACGAGATGTGCAACATAAGATGTCAACAATGAACTAATGAACCTTTTCTCTTTGTTCTAGAATTCACGATGGGGTGCTTCGTCAGCAAAGATAAGCTTACCAAAGAAGATATGGATTTCTTAAAAACGCATACCTCTTACGATGAGACCACCATCAAAGAATGGTACAAGGGCTTCAAGGTAAAGATATGAAACGACATGGAGATTGGAGATCAAAATCGTCACACACACTTACACACTTAGGAGTTTTAGAACATTTTCAGGTTCCGGATAGGCATACACAGCATCTACCAGGTCAATTTAAAAAACGGACTGGAATCAGTAGAAATCTAGAAAAAAATATCGTAACCTAGACGTCGGTGGTGCAACAGGCCATTATTATTCTTGAAACTGAATACGAAATCGAGAATTATCGATTTTCCGACACCTTACTTCGCTTTTTCCACATTATTCACAGATGAGTTCAGAAACATATAAAATTGGAAAAATAGTTAAGTCTATTTTATATAGTGCACTATAAATTTATGGACTTCAATATTTACAAATCTGAAGAGACCAGCTCGTGCAGTCTATGGTCATCTACCTAGTCTTTCCGCAACCACGTTGGGGTCGGCTTGCAGTCTTAATCGGATGCAGTTGAATACCAGTATGTATTTTACATGGAGCGACTATCAATCTGACGTCCCCGCCCAGTTACTGGGTATTACGGTAGCCCGTGGTGAGACTAATTGTCAGACTTTCGGCCTTCCCACTCGATTGAAAAGAAAGGGCCATCCGACCGCATGGGTGAGGTTTCTGGCTACTGTTCGGTCTCTATTTTATGGTAATATATTTGAATGGTAACACGCAGTAGTTGTTTGTATTATTTTGATTTATTGTCTGGAAATTCAGTAAGCCAGAAGTGAGAGGAATCTACGTCTTGGCTCGGTTAGTTTGTACATATTGTTCTGCTTACTGAGACAGTAAAATTTAACACAGTTCTTGAGATTCTTGCTTATGAGTGTCTACTTGAATAGTTTTACTACGGAAAAGTATGCAAAATACAATTTTGTTACCTCGTAAATGCAACATAAACTAATGAACCCCGATTTAAGCCAACGTTGCGCGATTTTGTCCACATCCAAGTTTTATCATAATCAGACATCTCATGAATAAAATCATGTGAAACAAACTTTTCCATTTGTTATGTGAAACGTACCTTTCCGTTTGTCATTCCATAACATTTTATTATTAGCTACTATGGATAAATTGGCATCTATATAAAAGGTATTCAATTCAGTAAACTTTTTTGTGCTGGCTGCTCCTTTTAACGAAGTATTTTTTTTCTTTAACTGCAGCTTAAATGCCACTATGATTATTTCCTCATTAAAGTTTTTGACGTAGATAAGGATGCCCTTGGCACGAATCCGAGTCTACTAGAAATTATGGTGACTTACTAAAGTTTTGAGTAGGTACTTTCCTTCACAAATTGTTATAATAATTAAAACTATAGGTATTTTACTGTGCTTTTCTTAGGCGACATAATTAGAAGTAATAGGCATACATGTGTAGGTAGTTTTGCGAGATTTTTCGGCTTGTTATAGCCCAATTGCTTTGGAACCTTAGTGAGGCCAGATCACGAAACGAATTTTAGAATATAAAAGTAATTCGCAAAAAATTATTTTAGCAGATAATAGCTAATCAAAATTAGAAGACATGTGTAAATCACACAATCACAACAGTACCGAGCCTACCGCTGTTGCGTTTATCGGCACACACCCCTCTTTACACAAACAAACACGCAAACATCGGTGAATTGACAAATTTGCATTTGCACGAAGTTACACGATTGTACCGACCGCGTTCGGCCCACATGCAATGTTTAGTTTAGGGCAGCGGTTCACCATACACATCAGCACACCCAGTGGCGTGCAGTCCATAAAGACAGAAATACACTGCCGACCCTACCTAAATCAAATAAATATTTAAAACTAATATTATGTTATCAATAAACAAAAAAAAATCTTTATTCACAAGTCAGCTCCACCTGTCGAGCGTCGGTCGTATCATTAGTATCATCGATGCAATACCATTTATTCGTATAATTTGACGCATCTTCGCATAGCGCCGCTGAGTGCCTTGGGAGAGACAAACTATTCGCGTCGTAAGTTTTCACGTTTCATTGGTCACGCAGATTTATTGGGTGTGCGTTCCTATACATACGTGGCACAGATTGTAACTAATACCGCACACAACCGTACAGGGTAGTCATTGGCATTTTAAGCTTTTTTACTACACGACGAATTACGAAACTTACCGAAGTTTTCCGAACAAAGTTGGTTATGCGACTATTTTAAAAAGTAGCATTGTTTCGTGAATTGTCGCTACATAAACAACCATTGCTTTAATGTCGTATTATTGTTATATTACGACGCCATTGTTTGATTTATTTGTTTTGGTTATGGGCTATGATAGCATTTTTTAAGATTTTAACGTTAACGATAATAGTGTGAAAAATAGATAGTATTCACTGTGAAAGTTGTTCAGGTGGTGAGTGTATAGGGAAAAGAAAAAAAGAAAACACAATATTTTTTGTAAACAAGCTTTTATTATTACTTCTTAATAAAACAAACTACAAAGTTAAAAATAATTTAATCACAATTATTTAAATAAAAGCGTTAACACGCTTTTATTTGAATAAAAATTTTTGATGGCAGGAGCACGCAGTAGTTGTTTGTATTATTTTGATTTATTGTCTGGAAATTCAGTAAGCCAGAAGTGAGAGGAATCTACGTCTTGGCTCGGTTAGTTTGTACATATTGTTCTGCTTACTGAGACAGTAAAATTTAACTCAGTTCTTGAGATTCTTGCTTATGAGTGTCTACTTGAATAGTTTTACTACGGAAAAGTATGCAAAATACAATTTTGTTACCTCGTAAATGCAACATAAACTAATGAACCCCGATTTAAGCCAACGTTGCGCGATTTTGTCCACATCCAAGTTTTATCATAATCAGACATCTCATGAATAAAATCATGTGAAACAAACTTTTCCATTTGTTATGTGAAACGTACCTTTCCGTTTGTCATTCCATAACATTTTATTATTAGCTACTATGGATAAATTGGCATCTATATAAAAGGTATTCAATTCAGTAAACTTTTTTGTGCTGGCTGCTCCTTTTAACGAAGTATTTTTTTTCTTTAACTGCAGCTTAAATGCCACTATGATTATTTCCTCATTAAAGTTTTTGACGTAGATAAGGATGCCCTTGGCACGAATCCGAGTCTACTAGAAATTATGGTGACTTACTAAAGTTTTGAGTAGGTACTTTCCTTCACAAATTGTTATAATAATTAAAACTATAGGTATTTTACTGTGCTTTTCTTAGGCGACATAATTAGAAGTAATAGGCATACATGTGTAGGTAGTTTTGCGAGATTTTTCGGCTTGTTATAGCCCAATTGCTTTGGAACCTTAGTGAGGCCAGATCACGAAACGAATTTTAGAATATAAAAGTAATTCGCAAAAAATTATTTTAGCAGATAATAGCTAATCAAAATTAGAAGACATGTGTAAATCACACAATCACAACAGTACCGAGCCTACCGCTGTTGCGTTTATCGGCACACACCCCTCTTTACACAAACAAACACGCAAACATCGGTGAATTGACAAATTTGCATTTGCACGAAGTTACACGATTGTACCGACCGCGTTCGGCCCACATGCAATGTTTAGTTTAGGGCAGCGGTTCACCATACACATCAGCACACCCAGTGGCGTGCAGTCCATAAAGACAGAAATACACTGCCGACCCTACCTAAATCAAATAAATATTTAAAACTAATATTATGTTATCAATAAACAAAAAAAAATCTTTATTCACAAGTCAGCTCCACCTGTCGAGCGTCGGTCGTATCATTAGTATCATCGATGCAATACCATTTATTCGTATAATTTGACGCATCTTCGCATAGCGCCGCTGAGTGCCTTGGGAGAGACAAACTATTCGCGTCGTAAGTTTTCACGTTTCATTGGTCACGCAGATTTATTGGGTGTGCGTTCCTATACATACGTGGCACAGATTGTAACTAATACCGCACACAACCGTACAGGGTAGTCATTGGCATTTTAAGCTTTTTTACTACACGACGAATTACGAAACTTACCGAAGTTTTCCGAACAAAGTTGGTTATGCGACTATTTTAAAAAGTAGCATTGTTTCGTGAATTGTCGCTACATAAACAACCATTGCTTTAATGTCGTATTATTGTTATATTACGACGCCATTGTTTGATTTATTTGTTTTGGTTATGGGCTATGATAGCATTTTTTAAGATTTTAACGTTAACGATAATAGTGTGAAAAATAGATAGTATTCACTGTGAAAGTTGTTCAGGTGGTGAGTGTATAGGGAAAAGAAAAAAAGAAAACACAATATTTTTTGTAAACAAGCTTTTATTATTACTTCTTAATAAAACAAACTACAAAGTTAAAAATAATTTAATCACAATTATTTAAATAAAAGCGTTAACACGCTTTTATTTGAATAAAAATTTTTGATGGCAGGAGGAATAAAAAACATTAATTAGCATGTTACATTTTGATGGCAGGAGAAATAAAGAACATTTATTAGCATGTTACACCTATTTCTAACCGTCAATATGTAACACGCTTTTATTTAAATAATTGAGATTAAATTATTGTCAACTTTTAAGTGAGTTTTATTAACAAGTAATAATAAAAGCTTGTTTTTAAAAAAGTATTTTGTTTTAAAATTTTATTTTTATCTTTTTAGTAAGTATTTATGATGCGGGATTTACTGCGGCGTAGTTCGTAGCAGCGTTTTTCTGTTATGTACCTCGTTATAATTCGTAGAACCCTCACTTATGTGTTGTTTTGAGCAGTTAGAGTCTTATGTATCTATGGTCACCCTCCAGTTTCAGCATCAGACCCTGGTTACCGTATAGGATCAAATTACTCGTCAATACGAATCGAAACGAGCCCAAACTCGATGGGGTTGTGTCGTTTTATTGCGGAGCTCCTATGGCCACCTTCCACCGGCTAAATATCATAAAAATATTGCATTGTTACGTGTTATACATATGCATGCATTTCAGCTCAATCGGTTATAGATATCTGCTTTAAAATTGAGTTGCAAGATTCCACCCGAACAAACATATTACATACATACTTTGCAAGTTAAATAAAAGCTTGTAAAACAATATGATTCATTTAATGGCCTTATAGGTTGCATGTTGTGCACAGCGCCAGCAACCAGTTATTCTGTTATTTTTTGCCTTTTTTAAATTTTTGTCTACCCTGTCTAAAAACTCTGTGCACGCCAATGAGCACACCTGCATAGTGCATACCTGCTCTATTTGTTATTTTGTCCATATATCAAAAAAAGCGTATTTTATTCTTTCAAAACACATATTATAGGTCCTACTCTCATACACACGCTTAACTTTTAACATCACACTCATCATTTCTTTTCCTGTCTTCCTGCAGCAAGACTGTCCCAACGGCAGGCTGACTCCTGCCAAATTCGTGGACATGTACAAGATGTTCTTCCCATCCGGCAATGCCGTTGAGTTTTGCGACCATGTGTTCCGCACATTCGACATGGACAAGAATGGATACATTGATTTCAAGGTAACCTATTGGTATAGTTGTAACAGCAATGCGATTGTTTATAGCTATTTGCTAGATTTACGACGTCACCATTTGGCCGAATAGCAAGTGGTCATTTGTTGCAAGGCAGCAATGCGAATGGCTTTCTTAAGGCACCTGTCCTTCCGCTTACGATTAGCGAAAAGCTAGAGAAGAAATAATAAGTAGAAACGAGTTGGCAAGTGTTCTGCCCGCTAAGCGAGAATCGCCAAGCGAGTTTTTTCTATGATAGCTCTTGTCACTGCGACAAAATAATGGAGAGAGAGTTCTCGCCGGCAGAGTCTATAAGTACAAACACTTACACGTCAATGATCTTCTATATATTAATACGTGAAGCAAAAACTTTGTATCCTATTTCATGAAAATTGACGGAGGAGGGTGAAATTTGGCTCAGTTAAAGTTGAGAAGGAGTAAAATTGTATTAATAATGTTTTAGAAATACATTAAGTTTTAAAATAATTATGGTCGAATTTCGATCACTGGGCGACTACTAGTATTTTTCAAACTAGATGAGGTTGGCGTTAGTTCTATCTTCATCTAACTGATCTGAGAAGAAGCGCCGAAGCAGTTAGTAGTCAACTATTCATATTTATATGTATTTATTTACTGACACAGAACCTAAATCGCCGTATCGTACGTTTTTGCAGTGATAAAATAGTCGATATGAAGTCGCTAACTCGTAGGCGGTGGGACAGGTGCCTTAGTTTAATTTTAAACTTCTTGCGAATGATTGAACAAGTTTCTTTCTTGCTTGCGTTCTTAATTCATAATTTCTAACTGTCAGCAGTAAACAGTTTTTAAATTCACTGAACAAGAGATCACCGAGCTCTTGTTTGTATTGGCCCCGATTCGCGTGGTGTACCAAGAACTACTTTGTTGTAGGAGTTTCTGCAGGCCATCCACGTCACTTCAAGTGGGACGCCCGAAGAGAAGCTGAAGTGGGCATTCCGCATGTATGATGTTGATGGCAACGGTGTCATTGACATTCAGGAGATGACGAAAATCGTGCAGGTTTGTTACATAGTTCAGATATTGCAGATCAATACGGCAATGCCCTTCGTAACGTGTCTGCAGGTTAATTATACCCGATACCATCCGAAATATTTTCCGCTATTTACAGATTCGGGGATGATAATTAACCCAGCCGATTCCGAAGCACATTGCTGTGTGATCTTACAAAGAGTTTGCAGCCATTGAATGTTCCCGGAGCGAAGATAGTCTTATAGATGAGTCATGATAGCAATTTTTACGTTTCACAGCATCTATATTTTTATCTGAGAAGCAGCTTTGTTTAGTCTCAGGTGAACGTATTTGATAGTAATTGTTTTACTAGTTTTATGAACATAAAGCTTTAACAGATGAGCAGCTCTAAACATGGTCAGCTAATACATTCGATAGAATTCGGCAGTGCTCTTACACCAGCAGGTTTAGCACGAGCACAGATTTGTTGACGGAAGAATAGACATGACTATTAACTAAATTATGTACAATAGGAGAAGATAGATATGTTTTTCTATTAGTCATCGTAGTTGTGCGTTCTAAGCAAATCATGATTTTGTAGATAACCGTTTAAACTTTGTGGCCGTCCAGTAGAAAGCTTGTTGTCAGTGTGGTTTTGACAGTTTGGGAAGAAATATTCTTCTGTAATAGTCTACATTTATGAGGTCCTAGACAAAGATCGTTAGAAACGAAAGACAAAATGACATATTATAGAAAGATATCTACGGTGCGATGTCAAAAATGGAGAAACGAAATGTCACTTTGTATTGAAAAAGCACTGTCTATTCTTCGTAGAAATAAAAAGCGTCTTGCTAAGCCTGCTGGTTTAAAAAAAAAAACAATATGGGTACCTATTATAATGAAATAAAACACAGCTTCATCATAGTGCGTCGCAAACCATAATTTGCTTTGTTTTGTAAAATATGTGGAACATGAACATTTCATAGGCTGGTAATAATGACAGAGCACCTGCAAAATCGACATAACGTCGATATTGTTATGACACCAATAGTAATTGTCAGCGGAACAACATGATGTGTGACACTTTATTTGCCGAGCTCGGTGGTAGAAGGAACCAATATTTCTCTAAAAGCTTTTTTAACCTCTAAGGATTTTTCAATCCTCTTCAGTCTAAATCATTTAGGTACCGTCGACGGATAATGCAGTAACAGCACTTGGGCCAGCCCAACCTACCAACCACGATTTGGTTGGATGGTTTTAAGCCCCACGTCCTATTACAGATGCGCTTATAATTCTAATTAAAATGTCGTTCTAGTTGGAAAGGCCATTTTAGTAAATTTGTTCAATAAATTGACGTGATGGATCAGAGACTTTTATTATTGGATTATCGGTCGTTGCACAACTAAATACAAAGAGAAGTCCTTTTCCCAAGTCTCGTAACATCCAAAGCAGTCGGTAACTTTTCGCCGATGTGTGCATCAATTGGACAGCAGATTCTAATGAAAACACTTTGTACACGCCCTGGGTTAACACTTCGAGAGAGCTTCGAGATAAATATGTTATCAGAATCACAATCGGGGCGGCCGATCAGTAACTCATTAGGTCGCTCGTGTGACATTGCTGGCTGGACATAACACATCGAATTTGCTCTTTGAGCTCCAAACCTCAAGTGCATTTGCAATTGCTCTTGTATGTCAGCATCCCGCACATATCCAATATTAATATACCCGAAGTTTCGTATTTCATACCTCAGCACGTTAGCAGTATACTCATCAATATCAACGGCATTATCTTACCTCACAATATGGATAAAAAGATTACCTTTCAGTGTATTTGATCGATTGGATTTTTGTCTTATGCTATTATATACCATTCATTTTTTCTATTGCCTTTTTTATTTCAAGTCATTAAAGCTCAAGTTTCAACGGTATCTTATACGGGGTAAATTTTTAACCAGTGCGCAAACTGTAACCATGAATTCAGCATATCATTCTAGACCTAGCGCGGAAATGTATCGTCGGTTATAGAAAAGTGCAATACCTACGCGGTCAAAATGTATGGAACAGATGACTTTTGTTTGTATAATCGACGAAAAATTTCCGCGCTAGGTCTAGAATGATATGCTGAAATCATGGTTATAGTTTGCGCACTGGTTAAAAGCTTATTCTGTATAATTACTATTGATTAAAAGCAATGGCTAACAATATCCCACAGTTCTATGAATATGTCATCGTCTTCGTGCCGTCTTCCGCATGGCCTGGTTATTACGGCTCCTCACATTATATTATAGCCCTATCGTCGTAAGCTTATGCTAATCACTTATTTATAGAAGGAACTGTTGAAGTCCCCCCTTAGACATAGCTAACTATTGGTAAGTGAGGGCTATTACGAGTTCATTTGCATTTCAGAAATCCGTTTTACAAGTACCGGCTTGTGAGTTCAGTCGCCTTTTGTAACTTTATCGTCAGAGCAATTTCAACGTTGATAGATAAAAGCATGTCCACGGTACTAAGTTGCAGTACATGGCAGGCACGTTTTTGGGATAATAACTGATATTTGTGCACAATAATTATGTGATTTTATAAAACGTGACAAGTATATATAAACCCAATCCGAAATAAAACTGTATAGTCAATGACGTAAAATATTTGAATAGACTTACCGATGTTTTTAATCTGCCAGTCAGATTCCGAAGATAGACCACGATATTTTAAGCTGAACGAAAATAAAAGAACGGGGCCTTAAAAATAAGTTGGCCTTTGATGCCTCGAATTTTCACGAACTGTTAGTTACTTTTTGTGCCTTGGCTAACATGATTATAGCTCGGCTCTGACTGCGGTGTTCGTTTATTTGTTTTCAAAATGTTTTTTCGACCGAGAATGTTTATGCCTTGAGCGCATTTATAAAATTTTGACTGAAAGCAAATATGGGGTGCAAGTTTAAAACTCCTTAAGTTCTTTTACTAGAGCAGTTCGGTCGCAAGATCGGGTGCATTACTATCGAGGTTCCGAACCGGAACGGCATAACAAATCAGAACCGTACCTACAATACGTACGGGGTCACACGTACGAGGCGACACGACACCGGCAGTCTAAATTAGTGGTGATAAATCGGGACTCCAGGTGAAATTGACCGAACAAGAACCATAACCAGAGATAAATGTAGCTGTTGTGCAAGCCTAATTAGAACGGCATGGCAAGGGATGAACAATTAAATATTCAGTTAGGTAGTGATGCGATGTTAGACATGCAGACACAAGAGTTGGCAGATATTCCCTAACGTATAGGACATGAAGTCATTAAAATCGTGGAAACATAAGCGGATATTGCTAGTCAATCATTAAACAGGATGGTGTAATCACTTAATTTAGCTCTAATTGCTCCGGGAACATCAACATTTTGGCTGATCATTTCATTCATTAGCTTCTAATGATTGTACAATTTGTGTTTTTCTGCGCTTTCCAGGCCATCTACGACATGCTCGGTGCTTGCTCAAGCAACCGACCAGCTGACTCTGCCGAAGAGCGCGCTAAGAACATCTTCGCTAAGATGGACGAGAATAACGACGGTCAGCTGACGCAGGATGAGTTCCTCAAGGGATGCCTGCAGGACGAGGAGCTCTCGAAAATGCTGGCACCTTAAATTGGCGCCCAGCTTCTTTTAACCCTGCGATCCGTTCTCACATACCCACCCCCATTGTATGCCTCACGATAACCCGACGGCGTCGTCTTGTCCACACGGCAGCATTAGAGAATGAATCGTTTCAACTGTATTGATATACATTCAGTCACCATTCGGTCATTAACGTACATTCTCACTGTAAATATATTTTCGAAAATGAAAAAACTCACCCGCGAATTCCAGTAGTATCAATTCAGTTTTTTGTAATAAAAATTGAGAATTTTATTATTTGGAGAAATTTCAGTCGTTGCGTAAGTGGAGGTAGTAAAACCGGGTCAGCTTTTATCATCGAGTCGGATCTAACACGGTAAACGGTGCGGTTGTGTGGTGTTGCTGTCGTGTTGACATGGCATGAGTTCGTAGCATGTGTCTGTGTAACTCACATTGTGTTTGCGCATCCCGCCCGCGGCAAGTGCAGCCGCCGAATGTTCAGTAACATCTGCACAAAGCTAAATATGAATCACAAACCGAGCTAAAATGTCGTTATACCCCGCCGAGTAAACAGTACGAATCTATTTGATTGCATCCGCGTGTGATCGGTATTCTTTGCTCCACAACTACGGCTAAAAACAGATACAAACCAACAATGTATCCTGGCAGTTGTTCCTAGCTACCACTCGGCTGGAGGTATTTTAGGCCCGCCACGTTTCGGCGCGGTTGTGCGTTTCACAATCTGCTTTCCCACGACACATGTGAATTTGTCGATTGTAAAAAAAAGTATTGTAAAATTTAAGCTATTATTGATGTAACGAAATTGACGTCAATACATTCTCGAGTTAAAAATTGTCCATTCCTAATGATAATGTATGAATGATAATATATGTATGTGGATTATGTCGCTGTCGGATTGTCCACTTCGCTAATAGTATAAGATTGTGTCCGAACCATTCACTTCGTAGTGTCTATGACTATTCCTATGTGACTCTCGGTCTATCTGGTTCAACGCTATCCGATGTCGGATTACTACAATACTGCACAGTATAAATCTTACATTCTAATATTAAGGAAAAATTAGTGTAGTTATGAATGTACAGAATCGGTCAGATTGGATGAACAAACTCCAACAAGTTGCACGCAATAGGTAGGTACAGTACGCTAACAAGATCGTAGCGCGCATCACGACGCGATATTACTATCACAAACAACACGACCAATCTGATCACTTCTGTCGGCGTTAAGTTCAATTTATGTAAGTTAAAATAACCGTTCTATTGTACACGAGTAAAATTTATATTATTATCGTTTCTAGTATCGGTGTTGTTTATTATTGGTGTATTCGTAAATTCGTCAGGGATTTTCTTCACCGCCCGGCTCCTCCGGGAGGACACACGCTTCTTTATCCCCATATTGTTTCAACGCTTTGGTATACTCTCTATTCGTGATACTATTAATCAGTTTCTTCGCGTTGTCATAAATTACGTACCTACTATTTCTAATTAGTTGGAGTATTTATATGTATATCCCAGTTAATTTCCCCACTACTGTGCCTTCTAGTTCCCCGTTGTAAATAGTTTACCGATTCAGCATTAATTATTTTTTTAACCTACCGTCTAAGTTTATCGGTTATCCAGTCAACTTTGCCAGAGGTGGCAAAAACCTTGGATCTTTAACTTAAACCAAATTTTAGTATGCCCTAGTCCCATATTTCGTGTTATAGTTAATTTTAGCATTATTATATTTTGTCACAATCTTCGCCATTAGCCACTGGCCACACACAGTCGAAAGGGTCGCGATATTATTAATTAATTTAAATAATATTATTTTTTAAGCTGTGTTGTTTGTCTATTAGTTTTCAGTGCATTATTTTATTGTAAGATTATGTAATGTACCTATTTGTAACTAAAACAGACCGGGGAAATAACGCACAATAATGTAGTCAGGTCAGAAGCATGAATTTGTTGTTAGTTTGAATCGGGCGCACACGACATTACGATCTACAACTTTTTCTTAGTAATAAAGCTTTGAATCCAAAATCTCTCTCGTATCACTAAAGATGATCCTCTCCACACCAATACTTAAGGCTTTTAATATGTTAGCGAGTCGGTAAAGATCACGTCTGACCAGCTTCATATGGAACGGAGAACAAGAATTGTAACTCGTATCTAAAGACAAGTGTTAACATTCTTGCCTAAAGGACGTAACACCGAGGACAGTAATGTCAATAGTTTCACTACATAATTAGTTCACTATTTCATTTTATATTCATGTGCACTGGAAGCTAAATATCCTTTTATTATTTGTTGATATGACATTCCATATGGTAACGCATTGCAGTATAGTCATTTAAGTGTATACTTAATTTTTAGTGTACGATTATTTCCCTTGTAAACTTCATATTTATTGTATGCTTTGTAAGAATTTCTTGTAAATTAAAGTTAATTTATTTTGTTATTCACTGTTTAAAAACCCTTAATCAAAGTTCCGTTAAATTGTATTCATTCATTTAGTATCCGTCCGGTGACAGTCATCGGACAAAATAAATTGTTATATTATTGTAATGCAATTCTCCTGGTTGCCACGACTAATTACGTCGCATTAGTAGAACAGTGTAAGCACGATCATAAATCGACTGAATTTTTATACAAACAGAGGGATCAATAATTCTCATCTCGGACCTGAAGGCAGCTTCGCAGACAGGGTGTTGTGTGACATATCAGAAAAAAGATTTTCGATTGGAAATATTAAAATTTAAATAACCCTTAAATTAAAGATTACATACCAATTTCGTAGAAAAATTGGCCCTAGGCGTAACGTACTTTGTCTCACTAACAACCAATTAGTTACGGTTTCAACAATACCCGTGTACATCCAATGACGAATTACAATTTCGTTAAATTTAGTCAATTATAATATTTATGATACATTTTTGATTGACAAAGTTTATTATTACGCGACCCAGGCCTACGAGTCAGTTGCTACTGATCTTTCTTATTATGGTTAGTTAGCCATTGCCGCTTAATTGGCAGTTTTTACTACTACCTTTTGGTCCAAACCTTGAATTCAATCTAACTACTTGACTCGATCACTTCACTTCGAAAGAAAGCTTCATGTATGCACTTTATCGCACCACGTATAGTAACTTTTATCATAGATTTTTAAATCTCAAGTATAGAGTCGTAAAATCAATTTGAATTGTGAATTAAATTATGTTCGCTTGTGGTTTCAGTTCTTACATTTTGTGCCATGTACTACTCATTATATTTAAAATCTAGGGCGAAAATTGGCAAGTAAAGGCAATGATCAACATCCGCATGAGGGCGCCACTGGCGGCTTGTTGTTCGTTTTAAATCTCGAAGTGAGACGGTTCGTTCCCTTTGCGCATTATCGCCCATTTTTATACTTAAATATTGGTTAGGACATAAGTGAATACTTTCTTCTTGGTCTCAAAAATGAAATCTCAATTTGTGAAAGTAAGGAACTGCTCTGTTCTAACTAGGCGTGGCACTTTACATAGTTAACCTATAATTAACTTGTGATTTTTATATTTAGCTGAAATTACAATGAATGAATGTTAAAATAATTAGGAATCATTTAGCCTATTTTTATTCATTTTATATATTAATTATTAAGGTAATTAAAAATGTTACAAACATTAATATTTCATGTAATGAGTGTTATGTTAGGTGTACCTTTGTTGTGGGAAATGTCTTGCCTTGTCTCATTTAGTTATTACCATTATAACCAGTACTGGTCGAGTTCGCTGCACAGCGTCGCTCCTGGCAACATCGATGACAAGAGGCAGAAGACATCTCTCATTTCTCATAACTTTACATAAACTAACAGAGTAGTTACCTTTGATTCAATATTTATAATTTGTAAACGTACTCTTAAAGTAAGCTTCAATCACAATTTGTTGGCTCACGCCATTATATTTTTTCTATAAAACAAGTATTAGTCTAGTATATAATTTAAGATATTATTGTAACTAGCTGCGATAGTCGCACAAATCAGATATTTAGATTATTTTCCGACAATGCAGATACATAATATTAAACCTAATTAATTTTGTTTAGTTTGTATTGTATACCATGTATGAAAATTCGAGCAGTTCGATATGTATGTTAGGTTTCTATTGAATGATGTCTTGACAAAACTGTACAAAAGCGGTGGTAACACGCAGTGGATAGCCTCGCGAACAACGTAACATAGCTGGTTGGAAGAAGGTCGCTAAAACTTCATAGTGTGTTCACTTCACAGTCAGATGAGCCAACACAGATGCCTACTGTGGACCCCGCTATACTTGTTGAAGTATGAGTAAAGTACTAACAGCCCATTGTGTAATCTTCACTTATATTCAAATTTGAGGCTTCGTCATTATTGTATGTATTGTGTAAAGTCGTTTCAGGCGATATTGTTACTATCATACGGCATTATGTATTCGATAAAAGTATCCACAATGTGTCCCATTTAATTTTTTTTGTATTTCTAAGAATACATCGTTTTTATGAATTCACATTTTGCCTATTCATATTATGTATAAATTAAAATACAAGATAAAACAAATAGTTCATAATTATTTGTCTCATTATTATAGTGTGCACGACAACGTAGTTTAATTACTCTTTAAGTAATATAATCAAAATCATGTACTAAGTCAGTCTATCCTTCATTGTAATTGGGGTAATTGTGGGGAAAGCAGGATTCATTAATATCAATAAAATTAGAAAAAAAAACCTTACTTAATTTAATCACCCAATTTTAATTTTGTTATTGTTTCGTTTTAATGGACGGTGTGAATTGACTGGCGAGACACATTGCCATTTTCTTGACTTAGAATATAAGCACTTGTATGATTTTTATTAAACGGCTAAAATGCATGATTTAAAACCGTAGTCTGACTAACATTGCAGTTCCAGTTCAAAATAATGACACCATCCATATTGCCATTATGCCTTCTGAACAAGAATGCGCAATAAAGTTCAATATCAACGTATCAAATTGCTATTGGTCTGTGCGCTACAGTTTACCCCTCAGTACTGTCAGATGTTGTGAGACGTAAAAACCGCAGACAACTCTACACTACACCGCCTACTCCTTTACAAGTTAGGCCAATTCTCTTGTTATTATTTAATGGAAAAGGCGCAGTGCCTCCCTACTGTCCCGATACACCCATTTCATACAAAAAACGGCACAATTCTAAAAAAAGAATCTGGCACACTTTTTTGAGGGTGGGAAATCATCAAATAACTTCCTCCGCTCTGGGTGGAGCGGGAGGGCATGTCAGACTTTTACTGACTAAAACCCACCCGTGTTCCTTCAGTTGCCTGTGTGCTAGGGGCTACGGTATCTTTTTCGAACAACCCGCACCCCTGGCAGGCATCGGCCCTTGCCGCACCAGTTGGTGCTGACATCTCTTAGAGGCGCACGTGGAACATAACGCGCCGTCGACCCGGGCTTGGTCTTTACCGGACAGCGAGCTACCCATTACCCGCCGCCCGCAAGCTCGCGCCCTAGGTGGCCGGGAAACAGCCTGGGATTGCCGACGCCCAGAGCGTCTCCTGCGGCGACTAGGGCCGTGATATATACTGCTTCTCCCGCATGTGCGCCGCCGGGAGGCGATTTTCTGTAAAGCAGTTATGCTCGCAACCAGGGATCGTTGCGAGCATAACTGCTTTACAGAAAGTGGTGACGGCTACCCACCCATGCAATCTCGCTCCGTACCCATGGTACGGAGCGAGACCTGGACCAGGGCCGGATGCGAGAGATCGCCACCGCCGGTCGCCTCCACAAGGACACGGCGGTTTTCCGCCCTAGTCGGGCAGACCTCCACCGTGTTCTCAGGGCGATCTACGCAGTGGTAACACCCGGGCGTTTCCTCCCGCCTTATCCGAAACAGGAACCTCCTGAAACGACCGTGTCCGGTGAAGACCTGCGTCAGGTGGAAGGTGAGGCCAACGTGGCGCCTCTCAATCCACTCCTAAAAGAGGGGACTTACCGCCGCAATCGTGGCGTGCCCAATCTAGCACACCTTTAATCAACATTTCAGAAAAATTCCTAGTATTGACGCAGGCGCAATGACGCCGGCCCCCTGTCCATGTGCTGTTAAAAGCACACACAAACAGAAAATAAACAATCATGCTTAATAAAATCATGGCTGCCAATTCTCATACAATCAATATCTGATTTATTCTGGGATGTCAAAATGGCGAAATGCATCTAACACCTCTCCCCCGACGGTCACTCCATAAAATGGAGACGCTTTTGAGTCTGTGTTGTTAATAATAAACAAAACAACATAAAATGCAGCACTTTATCAGCCATACCTTGATCACTACTTCAACATTTTTTTCTGAAATTGTCCCTTCTGGCCGTCCTACAAACTCTTTATGTCTGTGTGTTGTTAAAAATATACAGAAACAACATAAAATGCACTACTCTATCAGCCATACATTTTGATCATTATTTAAATATTGTTTTCTGGAATTCCCTCTTCTCCTGGCCCTCCTGTACCCCTGTTTATGTCTGTTGTTAAAAATAAGCAAAACCGACATAAAATGCATTACTCTATCAGCCATACCTTTAATCACTCCTTCAATATTTTTTCCTGGAATTCCCCCTTCTCATGACCCTCCTCCTCCTTCTACGTCTGTGTGTTATTAAAAATAAGCATAAACAACATAAAATGCATTACTCTGTCAGTCATACGTTTGATAATTTTTCCTTATTTAGATTTTTCCTGGTATTCCCCATTCTCTCGGCTCTCCCACAGCCCCTTTTGTGTGTGTGTATGTGTGTTGTCATAAATAAACAAGGACTACACACGACTCAATACTATGTAATCCGACGCCACCAATAGATGGTGGCTGTTGAGTATAAATGTAGGTTCTTCATTTAGGACTTGTACATGGTTTTGACTAATTAAGTGAACTATAGTGTCGTGCGCATTCGCCATGATTTGGTTTTTTATTAATTTATTTGTGCTTTTGAATTCATTGCTCCAAAGTACCTATAATAGCGTTATTGCGAAGGCTACATAAGGTCAGATTTTTTCTTTGACTTTGTTTACTTTATTTACAAAGGTTATTAATTAATCAAATCAAGGTAGCTTTATAACAATTTCTGTGGAAATATTTATTTTGACGAAGCTCTACAGCTTCATAGCTTATGTTTATATTATAACGTTTGTAAATAAAGCTACGATAGTTTGTAGATGTCACAGTTTGATAATTTTACATTTCTATTTGTAAGAAAACTGCTGCCGACTTGTTCGACTTGTTTTCAGAGAACCTGATTGGTTTTGACAATTAAGTAATTGACGTTCAAACAACACAGATAGTGTGATACAGATACATTGTGTAACCGCATGTGGATATGAACATAGCTTAGCATCTCAATAATTATTTTATTGTTAATTAATCTTATGGTTGAGCTTAAAGATAAAGGAAACAAACTTAGGATGAGTTACTTTTCAAAATTGGACTTACAAAATTAAATTATCATCAATCCAAATTTTTATTTTCAATTCGGTGCCAAAGGACATTGATGCAGTTTAGTCTTTAGACTCGGAGATTAATTGAACTTCAAGAATTACGCTCTATATAGGATTTTTTTGCCACCAATGTACTCCGCCCTATTGACATCTTATCTCCCATACATTATTCTCTTATCGGACCATCCTCTCCTGAGTCTTCTAGACTATCAATCGTCTTTATGATTGGAAAATGTGTATCATAAATTCAATGGGTACAGATTTTATTTTTTCAGTTAAAACACTACTAAAAGTACTTACCACAGGTTCTTAAGTTACGGCTCTGTATATAGCAGTTTTCTTACAACATGTATATGATAACAAGTTTAAATTTTCAGGTGTCACTAAATACCTATTATGTTTTAGGGCACAAGAATTGACTACTAACTAAAAGCAAGCAGGTTGTGTAATATTTTAACGTCCTTTCCGAAATATAAGCAGACAACAAAATGGGCAAACAAAATAGTAAATTAAAGCCAGAGGTCTTGGAGGATCTGAAGCAAAACACTGAGTTCTCAGGTAGATATACAATTGTTATACTTATTATGTACGATTTGCACTTGCACAGGCAGGCGCGCGTCGCTTCGCATCGTAGCGCATTTTCCAATGTGTTAGAGAACATTGAATCGTTTATGAAGTAGTATGTCATATTTGCATAAAATTTACACAGCCTGAGACATCGAATCCTTATCTAGCAAGCCAAGCTCTACAAAATAAATGAATTTGTGGGATCACAGCGGACCCACGGCCTGCTGGTAAACTTAACGACGTGTCCCGCCAGCCGCCCACATGGCGTACTACAAAAGTTACACGAAATCTAGCGTGGCGTGGTGTAAAAGCCATTGCATGGACCGCGCGCCGCCCACACGGCCTGTTGGTCTAGAAAAACCTTAGATGTGTATAGCGGTGGAAAAATCTCGCTACTAATTACTTTCTTCGAAATATAATCACGACTTATTTCAACGCAATACCGTACTACAGCTCCTGAAATATAAATCTAGGATTTTTTGTTCTATTTTTACTAATTTCGACAAATTCAATTCTAGGTTTTACAAAAAACCTCCAGACCTCTGCGATGCTTTTTCAGGGAGATATCGGCGATAACGTGATTTTCACCGTTTCGATGGCGCGGCCATGTGGTTTTAGTCTTACAGCTCCTGAATTATAAACCTAGGATTTTTGTTGCATTTTACTAATTTTGACAAATTCAAATCTAGGTTTTACAAAAAACTTCAGACGTCTGCGATGTTTTTTCCGCGAGATATCGGCGATATCGTATTTTCCAACGTTTCAATGGCGCGGCCATGGGGTTATAGTCTTGCAGCTCCTAAAATATAAACCTAGGATTTTTATCTATATTTTTATAAATTCAATCTATCATTTACCTAAATTTCAGGTTTCTGCAATGCTTAGTTTTAAAGATCTCCGTGGCCCCGCGGTTCTCCGCGTGTCAATGGCGCTGCCACGTTCAAACCCTTATAACTTTTTAACAATAAGTTTGACAAATTTATGGTTTTGGGAATCAACTTGTATTTTTTTTACAAAATCTTGGTAGATTTGTAAGATGAGTCCGTTCGATTCTATGCGCATGCCCACAGTAGCCGGTCGGCTACTCGCGTATGCGAACGGGTGCGTTTTGCTGCCGTCACGTTTGGTCGGATCCGTTCTTCTACTGCCGTGTGCGCTTGGGTGTCATCACTGGCCGCACTACAAGTCCTCTATTCACGAGAGCGTGCCGGAAAATGCACGAGCATGTGCTCAACTTCCAGCGGGTTTTAGTAGCCCAGCAGACGCAGCCAGCTGCCACCACGGCCCGCGCATCCGCCATGATGCGCTACTTCGCGCTCCAGCGCGGCCCGTGACAACCTGACTATCACAGCACCTTTATTTCTTAGCAGTTCGGGCGGTTTTTGTACTTCAGTGTTAGTGCCGACGTACTACTTAACTAAATTGAATTCTCGACTTGTGAATGAAAGAAATTTAATTTAAATCAATGTTAAGCTGTAACTTGAAAATCAATTACTTTTAACATAGTTTTTCTGAGGTACTTTTCAAGACAATTAAATATGTAAGTGCTTGTACGTTTATTTAATCATTTTTCAGATGCTGAGATACAGGAATGGTACAAAGGTTTTCTAAAGGATTGCCCCAGTGGACATTTGTCTGTCGAAGAATTTAAGAAAATATACGGAAACTTTTTCCCGTATGGCGATGCTAGCAAGGTAATTAAATTCTTTACCCAGGTTTTTAAAAAATTTAAGGTCGTAAACGTTCATGACTACATAAGTATTCGAATTTAAATAACTTTTAATACACAATATATCACACAATAAAATTAATTATAAGTATAAGAAACGATTTAAGCGATTTTTGGCTTTTCTAGTACTCTAACCTCAGTTGGTCCTAAACCCTTTTAAACCTAAGAAACTGTACCTATTGATTGTCTTCATAAAAATGAAAATGACGTTTTTCTATCTGACTCAACCATTTTCCTAAATATTTGAATGCAGTTAGAAATTCGTCAAAAAATAAGGACGGTCGCCTAAGAACCTTTTCCTGTAGCTACAATGCTTAAGGTTCGCACCTACTGCCCCGTCGCAATTATCCGACGAGACAAGTGAACAAAAACCTGCTTTTGCTGATAGTGGTGTCTCACATTTCTATATAATCATTTTCAGTTCGCGGAGCACGTGTTCCGGACATTCGACGCGAATGGCGACGGGACGATAGACTTCCGAGAATTCCTATGCGCGCTCAGTGTGACGTCACGCGGCAAACTCGAGCAGAAGCTCAAGTGGGCCTTCTCGATGTACGACCTCGATGGCAACGGGTACATCTCGCGACAGGAGATGCTCGAAATTGTCACGGTGAGTGTGCTTACTTTCTAAGTACTAGTCTTCAATAAATATTTTGCGAGCGGCTTTAAATGGACAGAAGTTATGCGCTAGACGCAGTTTCGGCGCCACGACTTGTACTAGTACTGGGCCCGCCCTCACTATGGCCGGGATGATGATCGTCCTTCATGAGACTTGTCCAGGCAATTTCGGTGCGTTGTAGTAATTGTGATCTAATAATGATTTCAGGCTATTTACAAAATGGTCGGGTCCGTCATGAAGATGCCTGAAGACGAGTCGACCCCGGAGAAGCGAACTGACAAAATATTCCGGCAAATGGACAGAAACAAAGACGGGAAGCTCTCACTCGAAGAGTTCATAGAGGGCGCCAAGAGCGACCCGTCTATCGTGCGGCTGCTGCAGTGTGACCCGCAGTCACAGTGATACCTTAAATATTAAATCTTAGTACTCAATGAGTACCTCTCAGTTTATCCACACTTATATAAAACTGTTGTAAAATATCACCCTTATTACAATGCTTGTAAGAGCTAGTGCGCGTCGTAAAGCGTTGGTTACACATTATATCAGTTTTTTGTCCTGTTGCTTGGCTGTTTGCTACATTTTCGGCAATTCTATAGATTTCCTTAAATATATTAAGATTATTAGAATTTTTTCAAGAAAATATATAGAATTATACTCTCTGTGATTCTTGTTCACAAACGAAACAATACGGTTGCCTGACGAACCGGTTGGCGTGATGAGGTTGGGGATACATATTAAGACAGAGTTCCTCAATAACCCAATACATTATGGTTGTGACAAGAAATGTACAGAAAATAATAGATACGACTTAATAAGAGATGTGAATATTTACAAAATAAATCACAGTAGAAAATTAGTACAAACTTTAGTGTAAAATAGAATGCAAATATACTATATATGTATTATTTATATGGCGTCTGCTTAATAAAGAGAAAAGACGCTAATATAAATATAACAAAGTGACGAAATCGCAGCAATAATTCCAAAGATAGTAGCATATTTACGGTAAGGTAGGTAGTATGAAGAAAACAAGAATATTTTGATATGAGATGTAGTAGGGTAACGAACTCTTGTCTTCTATACATAATCTGTGACTTCTGAAAGGCGGCAAGGAAACGTAGGCAGCAGACAACAATTCGAAAGTTAGATTTGAATCACAAGGGCAGTTAATAATTCGTTGACGTTGATGGGTTTCGATTTCTGTAAAAAATAACAAACTGTAACAACCAAACAGCAGGACAAAATATGTGCGACTGTAATGTGTATAGTGTTCAAAGATTTTCCCATTAATACTAGTTAGGTTAAATACACATTCTCTGCCCACAAACATTTTGCGGCTTTTCGTATAAGCGGGCTCGCGAGTTACCCGTACTGTCGGGGACTTTTCGAATGTTCGACGGTTCAGTAACATACTCACGGCATCTCGTCGGTGTCGCCATTGCTAAGATAGCGCCATTTTCATGTATTTAAAATATATTTGCAATAGAATTATTAAGTACCTTGTGTATCTTCTTGGTGTCTCTTGAAATATTCTTGCATCCAAAGTCACCGTGTATCCCGGAATGATGGGTTACATGGTGTCTCTTTAACCACGTCGCCTAGTTGTAAATATCAATACAGTCGTATCGATAGTAATTTATTACAAAAATAGCGTATCTACTCTCACCTGCCCGCTTATATCGCGTCTAAATTTTATCCAACTATCTTCCTATATTATTGAAAATAATTTAATATATCTTCAAATATTGAATGTTCTAACAATCACAACGTGGGTATAATATGACATTTTCGAAGTTCGTAGATCTTAATGATTCAACTTAACTTTTAATGCAGTCAATGGACATTATATTTGAAATGAATTCTAAGTGTGTCTTTAAATACATTTGACTAACGATATTCTAAAGTCTTATTTGGCAGAAAAAATACATATTACCGTATATAGTTGAAGTAATTATGATGTAGAATAGCAGGTATATTGTTTAAAATAATTTAACGATTTTATGTCCAGCCTTGAGAAAAACATGGGAGAGTAACTACATACGCGCAGTGCTACGAGGTACAATCAATGTTATAAATGATCTATTTCAAATATTAGTTACAACAAATCTGTTGTTTGTGTCCAGTGATTATTAGTTAAATGCCATCGGTGACATTAATTAAACGAAAGTCGTTTATATGAGTAGAGTGCCGACCTCGCTGCACGATACGGCGCGGTGCGGGCACGGCGCGTATGTCGTTGTGACGCAAATGGTTCGGTAATAAGGTTGTACGGCTGTCTTCTCACTGCTAGCGACTCTAATGACGATCATGACTCGTATTCATTGTGTGGTACATTGGTAAAGTCAGCTACCGATCTGAGAACATATACCTAGTTAGATCATGATCCAAACGGTCTTCACATAGTGTTCTAATTTTAAATAAAAAATGGCATGCCATAACTGGTATTCTTATATGAAACTGGGAACTCTTGAGTATATATTCTCATTTTTACACCTGTTTGTGCGGCAACATTGCATGCCTTAATATTATATTCTAAATCTAAATTGTTCCCATTGTAGTGTGTAACCGAGCTAGCATTGAAAAGACAGCGTTTTATAGCACAATTTAGGAAGACATTTACGCAACAAACGATACATACAAATACGAATATACAGTTATTATTAATTTATATAATAATGAATATTCATGCTGATTTATTCGCGTAGCTGATATTATTAAGTTTAGTTTTAATAAATGATTTACAAAAAAATCATTACGATTATCCCGAGTCAGCCTAAGTATTAGGTACTATTCAATCAATTTGTTGCAAAAGGATATATAAGGAATTTTAAATATGGTTAGTGTAAAAAACTAACAATTGACAGTAGTGGAATGTTGAGTTTTGCGGTGGCTAAGTATCTTTTGAATCCGCATTCGGCTTTAGGGCAGCCGCAGGGGGACCACCCATTCGATTTCGTTTTTGAAATTGATATTAAGATGTGTACAAACTTCCAAAGTCATCATGACTTGAAAGTTTGTAACAATCACAATAAAATATGTTTACATTATATTATAGTATTGGTGTATTCTGTACAATAAGTTCTATTGATGAAGGTATTGTTGCAAGACTGCTATTAATTGTTATGATGTTAGATATCTATATACTTAGACCCCGCCCCTCGTTAGCTGTGGTCTTTCTACGATAGCCCTGAACCAGATTCTCGGTGACGCTTCGACTGAAATAACTAATTGGTTTGCGCAGACAGAGCATCGCCAGACAAACGCCACGCCGCTGCGATATCGCCTTTATGTTGAATGTCGTATTAATGTAGAATTTAAAGTGATTATTGAGTATATAGACTTGTCTAAAGCAATAAAACAGACTGAATTTATTGATGAATATTTGTCCGCGCAACTTTATTCATTTGTTCATGCTTAAAGCAACCTATTGTGATAATATGCGCTGCAGTCGTATCTGCCGATACGTGTCGATATCTTACTGAATGTGTAACCTCGTCTTCCAGACAGAATATTCTCTATCTTATGTAGTCGCGTGTCTCATCGCAGCGGCGGCGCCCGTTCGTCTGAAAGATGCCCTGAATTCAAGCATTATTAGAATTCACTTTATTGGTAGTTATTGACTCTGTAATATTATAATAGGTTATATATTCGACTACATTATAATGTTTCATTTAGAGTGTTTATTACACATCACCAGTGTTTATATACAGTTAAATGAATATTGTATAGTTTAGTGCTTGTTCTCTGCCCATATATAACGTTAGTTGAGATGATCTTTTGGAATGAACGATTTTTTACATTATAATTAATTATGTAGTTATTATACCAGTCCAACGATGACCCAAATCTCGATATGTATGTAAAGTTTAAAAAGTATTCACAGTGTGTCTCAATTTGTTTGCTATAATAACTACATACCTGTAGTAGGTTAGAACTTTCACAATACACAATGTATAGTATTTTTTATTTTATTTTAATCTGATTTTGCAATGTATCGCCATTTTACTAACGCAATTGTTGTCGCTGTATTATTTTTGTTTTCACTAAACTTTTAAACTAACACTTATGTTTTAAGCACGCTTTATTTTAATTATTTATTAGCTTTACATAGATGTAGGAACTATGGTTAAATTCTCATTTTATATGGAAATTATACAATGCGAATTTTGATTGTCCAACATTTTATTTTGCTTCTTTAGCTAGCTAGTCCATTGAACGGAATATCGAATCAAATGCACAATTATTTTGGTTTTCGCACAACAACAGCATAATCTACGTATCAATATTTTATATACATCTTGTATTTATTGTGGAATTGATGGTACTCATATTGCAGCCTTATCGAGGGTTCGAGTTGACATATATATTTTTACACTTTATAACCCATTCACACCAATCCGCCAGTGCTTATGATATACACACTTACAGTATATTTTATATACATTTTAGTATTTGTCGTTGAGCAATAATAACAGTGTTATGTTTTATTAATAAAGAAATATATATCGTAACGTTGACTCATCAAAAAACAGAGAAACATATTATATCCAGAAGTCTTCTAATATTATATTCAATCGTGTCAGAAAATTTACAACATATTATGATGTACTGTGTCGTGTACTTTTATATTCTCAGTAAGTTTACATATCTGTTGTATAAAATCGATGTTCAACTAAGTGTCGTAGAATTAAATTCCGTAAAAGAAATCGAACCTGGACAAATAAAACGAAAGAAGAATATTTTTAATACATATAATTTTTTGACTGTGTACATTACTAGGTGTTCGGTCGAATTTTATATCTGTGTCATTTTTGCTAATAAGATAATTTTAAATTCTAAACATGAACGGTATGTACATCATCCTGAATGAAGCCTTTTATTTTAAGTGTTTAAAATGGAATTAACGTTGTATTTTGAATTAGATCTAGCAAATAGATGTTTATAAGAGTAATTTATAATATTCCTTACTTCTCTATCTACCCAGACACCGGACGTTTCTATACATTTTTCTCATTCTTCTGTATATTTCCTGACTGTGCAGTTGATTCTATAATCAGTTTCATATATTCAGTCTGAAATTGCTTTAACATAGGCGGTGAGGTCATTTGCTGTGGGTACATACTAAAATACACATAAAAGTTTGAAGCGTACAAATTAAAGTTGACACTAAAAAAATAAATAGGATGAATTGTTGCACAGCGCGGCAATAGCGCGGGTTCTCCAACTGCCCTAAGGCGGCAAAATCGCCGTTAGCCCTCACCCCATGTGGTTCCAGGATAATACATTAGCTATTTCTCAAGCAGTCCTGATAATGTTAAGTTATTAATCATTTACAATACAAATTGGCTTAGTCGCAGCATAAATGCTGTTGGAGCAAAATTTCTGTATGTGAGCGAATCACCTGATAACCTTAGATCCTTAGATAGATAGGTTATATATACCCAATGTTAGATAGGGTTTTGTTTGAAACGCTATATGCCCCGCGTCCTGGTCATTATAGCTGATTTTTCTGAATCCTGCAGACAATTATGTTACTGTCTTCCAGTATTTTAAGCAGTAGACGACTGAACGTACTTACGTACGTAGTTAAACTTCAATTTACTTAAAAATTAAATGTAGTTCAGGTTTTATTCCTGATAGTAAACATACATACACTCTGATTTTTTTAATTTGATAGACGAAAACGACAGTTGCGATTGACGTTATCTTGTCAACATGACAGTTAAGCGATAGTAACAGCTGTCATTTTGGTGCAACAAATAAAAAAACAGAGTTTATTTGTCTTGGCACCACTCTAGTTTATTGCTAGCATTACATGGGTGCTAATTTTTAACATACATTAATTACATTACGGTCTTAGAATGCTTTGTAACATTTTTTAGTTTATTTAGCGGCGCTATAGGGGTTTTATGTAGTAGTGCGGGTTTTACGTATTATAAAGTTACAATTTCTTCCTAGCATCTAATTAGATACGTTTTTGCTCTTTCTCAAATATGCTTATCGCCTTTTTAAGTTATTCACTCTATAATATATCACTTGTAATCTATGGTGCATAAAATGTCCTCTGAGGTTAAAGGATTGTTAAGATATGTGTAGCGATAGTTGAGGTGTGAGATGTAGGTACCTACTCAGATGAAATGGTATTTTGATGACACTAGTATTTTAATAAAGTTCTTCAATAAATGTGAATAGGTATATTATGCCGACATATTTTTTTCGATCCGATAATTTTCGCACTCAGGAACATTTTCCGTATTTAATCGAAACTGTCTCAAGTGTTCTCCACTTGTATCGCACAGATGATAATGCAATGGAAAAAAGAGGGTTATGAATTAAGACCATGACGTATTTAACTATGGTATTCTCAGACGTACAAAACTAAACTTATTTCATAATCTTGCACTAAACTAAAGCTACAAATGGAAATGTATTACTTTTGTTTTTCGTAAGTATCAATAATTAATACCTACCGTGTTTAGCATATGAACTTATTATTAAATACGTAAAGATGTATTGTAACTTAGGGATTCTAATTATTATCTAAAGTCAGGGTGCTATAGTATTGACTCGAGAATTCTCGAGATTTGGCGTCGGCGATCGATTGTTACACGTCACAGGTGTCCGTCTCGCAAACTTCTTGTAAAAATACTACTTATGTGTGTTTTAGAAAAATAAATTGACGCTGTTACACAAGATCGCCGCGACTTATCCTGCGCATGCGCATGAGGAACGCTCAATTGCCCCACAAAGATAGAACTCTTTTACTGAACCCGGCCGCAGTTGCTTTTGACCTGGCAGAGCTCAGCCCGCTCACACCCACGCGCGAAGCCTTTCGTGCTAACAGCTCTCTAAACGCGTCAAGCACCAAGTTGTACTAGAGTTTTAGTACCTGAGTCGTAACGAAAGGTACCTTAACAGTCAGTATTTACTTGATAATATACCTCATAACTGTTGTGTATTACATTATATTATCAAATTGCATGACGCAAACAGCATGTTGTCAGTATTATCACACTTTGAATGGGTGATGGTGGCTTCTTAACAATTGCAATTTTTGAACGGCATTTAAAGTAAACACATGGTTTGATTCACTAAAGCACCCTGTTCTTTGACGATCGTACCATGTCAACACAACGTTGAGTACGACGTCTACTTGTATTATGAATATTTGGCTCCAACGCAAAAGCTTGTATACTTAAACGAATACATTTTGTCTTGGCAATCATTGTTCTGTGTAGGTAGTCAATTTGTGATTCCTAACATCATTTTCTTTACAATTGACCTTCTAGCTCTGATACTCTGTTTTAGATTAAAATATTTACGTATATCTATTTATTAAATCTTTCTCCTCTCAAATGACTTTTCATTTTCCAACCTTATTATAATCGTATCCTTAACGTTTCACCTAAGCGTTTATAAGTCCTTAATATTATAAATGTACGTATTATAAAATTTATTGTAATCTTGTTTGGTGTTCAAATAAACTAATTATGTATAAAATTGACTTAATTTTCTTGGTAATCCAAATTATTTGGCGGCTTAACAGCACCCAGACCCTTACACATTAATAAATTATAGCCTACCTACTCTCTCATTTAATCAATATCTGTTCTTATGTGACTTTTCATTGCTTACTTCTCTACTAATATCTTTGCGGCATTGTGATTAGAAACTGAACATACTAGATTCTAAATAGGCGAAAAGATCCCCAGTACCTACCTGAAACAGACAGCGCGATGTTTTTATATACATGCACCAAAAAGTCCACTTATCAAACATTTCAGGAAACCTAGTAGCTGAAATCTGAACGTTCAATCAAGAAGGCGTTAGCAAGAAAAGTTTTTCTGCACTAGCACCAATTATATGTAGTTGCCTCTGAAGGGTCATGATTGGACTAAATTGACCATTCTTTTTTTTGCATCACCAAATAGCTTCCTATATGATTTCGAAGCCGCAGTGATCAAGACTGCTGGGAATCGGCGCGCTTCGGTGCTTTAAACTAAAGTAAACATGTAGTGAACGACGAATTCATATTACATCGAATGCACGCTTGGGATTACTTATTTTTTTGACGTAAAACATTCTGAGAAATTTTACACGATTATGACATGTGCATCTGGATTGAGGTCTCATTTTTTTCCTTGCGAAACGAAATAAGACATAGGGAAATTAGTTAAAAATTGTTAAAACTTAAAGCAAAGGGCCATAAATTTCTTAAACGTGAAATAAAACTGTTATGATAAAATAACTTGGGCCCTCAATGCAGACGCGTGCATAAAGTGGCATTGCCTAAATCTCAGAAAGTGCTATCTCTGGGTTAATGATTTTTATTTAAGAATTTAGTTAAGATTTTCTTCAATATTTTAAGAAATTCCCAAATCTGTAGAATATGAGATTAAAGATTTATGGCGGTATATCTAGGGCCCTCAATTAATTCAAATCTTTACTGAGGAATCTGCAAAACATGAATTTATCTAAAGAAATACATACCTACATACGACGTTAATATATTTTACTAAGATAGGTACCTCTGTGAATTTGTTTTATTTTTTTTTTGGGTTTTGGCTTCGCACGTTTTATGCATTTAGCCAGTGTCAAGTAATTTTTCTTTTCGATCAAGTAAATGGCCCGATATCGGGCCCTTAATCCAGATGCACATGATTATGATTCCCCGAAAATTGCAGTGGTCGGTACCTAGCCGTTAAAATTGTAAAATAGCATGAAAATAAGATAATATTATGTTAATATGAAATACCGCCATCTATCGTCTGTTTGATGAACCTTATTGTGGAAGGGGTGAGAATATATATGCAATGCGAATTTCTCACAGGCGCCAAGCTAAGCTATAGGTTTGTTTATCAACGCCTAAAATAACTGCCACTGCTAGTTCCTGAAAGACTCACTTGTATATATAACTATTGTATAGAAGGGTTGTTGAGGTCAGATAGGCAGTCGCTCCATGTAAAATACTAGTTTTCAATTACATTCGGTTAGACAGGAAGCTGACCCCAACACAGTTCCGAAAAGGCCAGGCAGATGATGTCTGAAGGCTGAAAATAACTTTAATTAAGATATTTTTTATTTAAGTAAGTAGGTACCTACACAGTATGCGTAACTCCAGCAAAATGTTGCGCCTTAGAGAGATGAGAGTATTACAGATAATTCGTTCATAGTTAGTTGCAATTTGTTCAAGTAAAGCAAAATCTGTTCAAGTTGTATTTTCGAAGTTATTCAAGAAAAACTGATTTTGCTGGAGTAACGTTACCCAGCAAAATGTTTTACAAAAAAGGCATTTAGCCTGGAACCAAGTACATGGAAAGATAGCTTTTGATGAGTTGTAAATGTATACCAATAGCACAATTTATTCATCTTATAGTTTTTGAGATATTCAAGATTTTGCTGGGGTAACGTTTTCGGATTTTCAAAATCTTGAATACTGTTCGTCGCAGCAGTTTGAAAAAAATACCATTTATAGGCCTAGAGCAAATGTTTTAATTCATAAATAAAACATACATTTCCTTCGTTGTTATGTGTCTGTTCTTAATAATAATTACTTTGTCTACTGAACGACAAATAGCATTTCAAATATTATAATTAGTAATTAAACTAAATACTTCACACCCAATGCTGAAAATTAAAATTACTCACCATTTTTGAATTTAATAGCGCAGTGCACCAGCAACGTCTCAGGTCTCACGAAGGTAAGGCGTAACTAACTTCATTGCAGAAAAATGCCTGTGCTTCGCGACGTTGTTAGAAAGAGACACCAACATCACTATTTTGGTGTCCCGCTTGTCACTACGAGCGAGACAGAAATGCCAAATTAATCACGCGTTGGACCGTGACGTGTGATAAATCTTTATACATTCTAAAAAACTTTTTTCAAAAAAATAAACAACCGACTTCCAAAAAAACACTAAAAAGTGAAAAATAACTTTAATTTCGGAAGTTGGTGACTTTGGATATGTATTTTAATTTTTTGTTTTTCACTTTTTAGTGGTTCACATGTGCTTACCCCTTCACAGCGTACCGGCGTGATGTTATGTTATTAACTGGTGTAAACAATTGACAGACATGAGATTTCAGCAATCCCTGTCCATCTGCTATCATTTATTGAGGAGTTCCGTTGCCTATCTCCGAAGTTCTTCATCAGATCTTCACCAAATTGAAACGGAACCACTCCGAGAAAGTACTCTTCCAAAAACTACACAAATTGCTTCAAGTGTGCCTATGAAATTTGAAGAGTTCTCTCTATTTCTCCAGGATCCCATCATCAGATCCTGACTTGATGATCATGAGACCATCTGGGAAGTATACCCTTTCAAACAAAAAAAAAAATATCCAAATCGGTCCAGCCATCTTCGAGTAATCGGGGAACATACATAAAAAAAAAAAAAGAAAAAGGTTCTGACGAATTGAGAACCTCCTCCTTTTGGAAGTCGGTTAAAAATATGAGACGAATATGTAAACAACATCACATCTATCCTATCTAGCTATGAGCAGTCGTGCCCCCTCACGGTACCTAGGCAGGGAGCTCGCCTTTCCTGGTGGGGTCCTGAGTTGGAAAGACACCGACGTAAGCTGAGAAGACTGTTCAACAGAGCTAGGAACACACGGTCACCAGTAGATTGGGATCGCTCTACCACAGCTCGTAAAACATATAAAAAACTGATACGCCTCAGAGGAAAGAATGGTTGGAGGCGATTATGTACTAACATCGAAAGTAACAACCAGGCAATAAGAGTCAAAACCTGTCTTGCTCAAGAGACAGACCACTCAACAGGATGCCTGAAAAAAAACCACATAACACCTACACTACAAACCACCCTGAAACAAGCGAGCTACTTCTAACCACTCACTTCCCAGGATGCCAGACTGCCACCCAGCAAAGCTGGGAACCACATAGGGAGAGGGTCACGAGCACCTTGGATTGGGAGGAAGTAATTGACAAAGACAAAATGACATGGGCAATCAACACCTTCTTACCTTTCAAGGCAGAAGGGCTGGACGGTATTTTCTCAACTCTGCTCAGATGGAGTCAGAATCTACTGACTGAACACCTCGTTAAGGTGTTTCGGGCCTGCCTGGCCCACCGCTACATCCCCTTGAACTCGCGGGAAGTGAAAATAATCTTCATACCGAAACCAGGTAGGGGTGACTACACCCAACCCAAGTCTTTTAGACCCATTAGCTTCTCCACGTCCTTCTTGAAGACACTGGAGAGGCTGGGGGATAGGAAGATTAGGACCCAAATTTGGGTACAAAGACCCTTACAGGATGTAACAGAAATCAACACGCCTACTGTGCAGGCAAATCAACTGAATCAGCACTCCATAGCGTAGTTTCACGCATAGGAAATGCTCTTAAAGCTAAAACCCCAACCCTAGGCGCTTTCATTGATGTAGAAGGTGCTTTTGACAAAACTAACTTCGTCAGCATCGAACAGGCACTTGCCACGCACGGTGTTGCGCGAACACTCTTAGAATGGATTAATAATATGTTAAAATACCGTGCTATTCAATTTACCGTGAACACCACCACACGAGGTATCGTGAGTAGAGGCTGCCCACAGGGTGGGGCTTTTACCATTACTGTGGAACTTAGTCGTAAATGAGCTTATCGCAGAGCTCAACGCTAGCAGTCTGTACTCGGTGGGATACGCGGATGACGTAGCAATTTTAATATCGGGGAAATTTGAATCTTGTGCAATCTCCTGATAAGAGCCTTCAAAATAATCGAGAGTTGGTGTACGAAACACGAACTATCGGTTAACCCCTCAAAAACAGAACTAATAATGTTCACCAACAAAAGAACCCTGGGACCCCATAGGCTTCCAAAACTTTTCAACACAGAATTAACACTTAAAGACGAAGTCAAGTACTTGGGGGTGATACTTGACAGCAAACTGCTCTGGAATAAGCATCTTGACTACAAACTAAATAAAACCACAATTGCACTATACCTCACTTGAACCACAATTGAACCACCCCAACAGCAGTCATGGAGGTAACCCGTCAATTAACTCCCCTTGACCTGCACATACAGCAGGAGGTGGCACTAGCTGCCATCAGGCTAATGCATCTGGACATATCGGGCAAGAATTTAACCAGTCCACACGCTAACATCCTGGACCGGGCGATTGAGTACTAGCCGCTTATCGCTGCCCCGTGTGATAGAACACCAAACCAATCTATGTTCAACAAAAATTATACCATACAAATAGTAGAGGAGGCAAGGGATCAGTCAGGAGCCAAGGAAGTGCGCATCTACACAGACGGCTCAAAAACACAAAATGGTTCAGGTGCTGGCGCACACTCCCTTAACCTCAACATTAACTTTAACATACCGCTAGGTACACACAGTTCGATCTTGCAATGAATGTGTTGCCTTAACACAAGCCGAAACAGCAGTCAAGTGCTTAGGCATTCACGGCTACGGCATTAAATTCCTATTCGACAGCCTATCTGTGCTCAAAGCTTTAGAAAACAAACTAACTAATAACAATCAAAGCTAATAAAAAACTAATCTTTGAATGCCATCTAGCACTTGAGAGTTTATCGACGTCCAATCGTATTACCCTCCATTGGATCAAAGGCCATAGTGGATTTTCAGGCGATGATGCCGCAGATGAACTTGCGAAGAGAGGCTCCGATATGATAGTGCTAGGCCCGTACCCACTTCTCCCCCTGCCTTTCTCTCAATTTCGTGCGTGGATTCGCCAAAGATCGACCGAACTTCATAATAACAGATTGTCGTGGGCAACATACTGTAGACAGTCAAAATTGGCTTTACCAATAGTATACCCGCGATTAACCAAAAAAGTTCTTAGCCTGAGTAGAAATAACCTTAGAATAATCATAGAAACAGTTACGGGCCACAACCACCTTAACAAACATCTTTATAACATAGGTGCTACAGACGGCCCGCTTTGCAGGGACTGCCTGGACGCCGAGGACTCAGCCACCCACGCCATCCTGGACTGCGAGGCCGTGGCTACTCAACGGGAAGAAATCCTCGGAACAGTGAGGTCGCTCCGCGAAGCCTGCGGAGCTCCCAGAAAGCTTCTGTGCTTCTGGGCGGAGCTAGGCTGGCTCTGTTAGCCAGGATCCCCACGCACAACGGACCGAATGGGAGTCAACATGCGGAAAAGGGAGTCCTATCATCATCATCATCATCATCATCATCATCATCATAATGTGTTTTTTTTTTACAAAAGTAGGTATTCGTACAAACGCATTTATCAATAATTTCTATTCGATAGTTTGAACCATGTTTCTTTTATTTCTGGTTACCTAATTGCTAAAAACGAATTTAGTCGAATATTGCTAATGTTATAATTTCACACCAAATAACCTATATTTAAAACATTTGAGATTTCGGTTAAGTACATGAATATTATTGTGCCCGACTGTACTCAATATCAATTATTAGGCTGCTAATTTGAGTAGGTCACCCGCAAGTATGAGAGGGTCGCTTTTTCGTAGCCTCGGTAATTAAGTCGATTTATAAGAGAATTGCTGACACTTTCTTGTTTTTTGAATAACTTTTATTCCATCCAGCATTTAAAGCTGAAACTTTCAGGGATGTTTTATTACAAAATGAACAAATTTGTTCTCTATAGTCCATTGTTTTGTATTCAGAGAGAGCTGTGTATTCAATCGCCAAGAAACACCGCTCTTTATATCTTCATATTCGCATAAAAATTTAATGCAGATGTATACACCTTAAAAGAGTAATATGATAAGTATATGTAACTGCTCTAGATTTGTTTTTTATGTACTAGTTTACGAGTAAATCGATTTTTTCTGATTTTTAAAAACAATAATTACATCGATATTTGTTGATGAATCGAAATATTTATGTTTGAACAAATTTGAACAAATTAAGGCCTATAACTGGTATTTTTTTGCAAACTGCTGCGACGAACAGTTTTCAAGATTTTGAAAATCCCAAAACGTTACCCCAGCAAAATCTTGAATATCTCAAAAACTATAAGATGAACAAATTTTGCTATTGGTATACATTTACAACGCATCAAAAGCTATCTTTCCATGTACTTGGTTCCAAGCTAAATGCCTTTTTTGAAAAAAATTTGCTGGGGTAACTTTACTCCAGCAAAATGAGTTTTTCTCGAATAACTTCGTAAATACAACTTGAACAAATTTTGCTATACTTGAACAAATTGCAACTATGAACTAATTATCTGTAATACTCTCATTTCTCTAAGGCGCAACATTTTGCTGGGGTTACGCATACCGAATGATGGGCATTTTTATTTATGTAGATGATATATTTGACGAATGGTACTGCCAATATTGATTGTTCCAGCTTTGATTACTGCCTGATTGCAGATCTGTTTCTCTTCATCTTCGGTGAGGATAAAGATTAAAATTTCGAGTGTAATACATTAGAATTGTTTTCATACCTAACGCCGTTGGATCCGGCTGTTATGCGTAAATCTTTGACAGTAGTTACGGGGCGTCAGAAACCTGAAAGTCAGACAATTAGTCTTACCAATATCTTATCGTATCATAATACCCAGTAACCAAGTAGTAGGGTTGTGGAGATCAGATAGGTAGTCATCTCCATATAAAATACTAACAGTGGTGGCCCCGTAGTAACAGCCGCGACTTACGGCTTAGCTCGTAGGTTCGAACACAGACAGGCGTTTTACTTTGTGTAAATTATTTCATCACCACTGATCTCAAAACAGTGAAGGAAAACATCGCGAGGAAACCGGCATGTCCTAGAACCAAAAATTCGAAGACATGTGACATCTACCAACCTGCACTGGGCCCGCGTGGTGGATTACGGCCCACTCCCTTTCACAGAGAGGAGGCCTGTGTCCCAGCAGTGGGAACATTATAGGATGATTATGCTATGCTATTATGCTACTAATATTATAAACTAGCTTTTGCCAGCGGCTTCGCCCACGTGGAGGTCGAAAATTATCCCATGGGAACGGACTATCGCGATAAAAAATATCCTATTTGTTATTTCAGGTTTCAAACTGCCTGTGTGCCAAATTTCATATAAACCTGTTCAGAAGTTTTTGCGTGCTTGAGTAACAAACATCTAAACATCCAATTATATTAGTTTTCACAATTATAATTTTTTTTATAATAGGATTGGAAAGTTTATATATTTGGGTCACGCAAAAACGGCGGAACGGATTTGGATGAAATTTGGCACACCGATAGTTTATAGCCTGATGTAACACATAAGACATGGCAAAAGCTGGAATAATATCTAGAAATATCAGATATATGAGTAGCCCCTAATGCTGTTGGAACGAATTTCTGACAGATAACAGATGTACAAACCGCGTGTTCAGTTTATCCTAGCTAGCTACTTCCACAGCATTTCATCTTATATTATGGTGGAGCGGCATCGTGCTGCTGCTATTGAATCCATTTTTATTTTGAAAAAGGGAGCTGTCAGAGCCATATACAAACTAGGTCGCCGCGAATCTGTTATGCAACTATTTAGAAACATTTATATTGTGGCGGTACCTTGCCAATTAATTTAAGAAAATATTATGTAAGGACTAACTGCATCTAATTAATAACATTAGTGATAGACATAACTTTGATATTAGAAATAAAGACAAAATAGATTAACCATTTTTCAGATTATCGAAAGTACCTTTATTTTATAGGGTACTGTGTTAAATGTTACTACGAAATACCTCATCATCTGCCTGCCTATAGTGTTTTCCCAACTATGTTGGGGTCGGTTTCCAGTCTTACCGCCTGCAGCTGAAGGCTGAGTACCAATATTTTACATGGAGCAACTGCCTATCTGACCTCCACAACTTAGTAACTGGGTAATACTGGGATACCCCTTGGTAAGTCTGGTTGTCACACTTTCAGGCGTCTGACGACTCGTAAAAGAAAAATGGTCACCCATCCACAGACCAAACTCGGCAAGTATAGCTTAACCTGATCAATCCATGCGTGCGTCTATTATTACTTGCCGATATTGATGAAATGATACCACAACAAAAACCGACTATTTAATAGCAGCTGGTTGTACACATGGCGACATATCATGGCGATCTATACATTTCCAGTTTTAGCTGACCTCGCATTGTACAGGCTTTTCGGACAATGAGAAGTCAGCTTGGAACCTGATCGGTCGACCCGTGCGGCTGTTAATTTAATTTAATTTAATTTATTTATTTATTTCAGGCAACTAAGGCCCATAAAACACAATACATATATTACAAGTATAAAAACAGTAACTATAAACTAATACATATTTTTTAAAGAAATTTTAAAACTACTGCACACGAGGTGACGGCGTCGTGTTACGTTGCGAGGTGTCGCGTAGCTGGCCGCGGAAACGCCGATACAGCACACCTTTCGGCCAAAACTCTTCCTTGAGGAAGGTCATCAATACTTAGCCATAAGCCCCCTCTTTCCAGAGCAAAATAATTACATAATAGTCTCCACACCCTGCAATATATTGCAATTCAATGAAAGAAAATTCAAAACTCATATTAAAAGTACACTTTATAAACAAGCATAATATAACAAATAATTTGAGGATTGTATCATAGATAAAAATGCTTGGAAAGATGCTGGTTTTGCCCCATAGGAAAATCTAAAGTCTCTAGACAAAATCAAACTGGTTGATAATGTTACTATTGAGCAGTGTTTTATCGTGTTGATGAATATTTTTTTAATTATTTTAAAACAAAAAAATCTTAATTTTTGAACTTTTACTCTATGCTTCGAAAGTACTCCTTATGGCAAGTTGTTCTGTCGCGGGAAAACAACCATTTCAATTTCACGGTGTATTTAAACGCTAGTTTGCACGTTAGTAGCGAAACGAAATAGAGGTGAAATTATGCGTTCAGATTTTAATCAAAATAGTCGCCTAAAAACAGGATTTTAAGAATAAAGTTGTCAAATGCACGATTTTTGTGTCTGTCGTGACATTGATAGACAAATGTACTCTGTGGATAGACATAAGTCAAAAATTTCATCGATTTATTTGTATTTGAATAAAATAATTTATGTTCCGTGTGGTGCCGGACGTAAAGGAATAGCACCATCCTATTTCTGCCCGTGGGTGTCGTAGAACTAAGGGACTTTAGTAAGTCCCTTAGTTCTACGACACCCACGAGATCGATCGATTCTCTAGTGAGAATGGGCAGCAGCGTTCTCCATGCATTTTACCACCATACTGTGATCGCCAACCCGCCTGCCAAGCGTGGCGATTATGGCAAAACCCCCCTTTGGGGGAGGCCTATGTCCAGCAGTGGACGTCTTTCGGCTGAAATGATGATGCTGATGAAATAATTTATTATGTTTTTTCACTGTGTTTGCGATGGCAGCAATGAAAATTGTGTCCAGGTGCGAGATATTCTGCGGGTGGATCTCGCCACTGGCTTAGCCGTTCCTTAGACTGTTCGCTAGTGAGAGGGGGGGACACTAAAAAGCTTTTGCGGCTTTTCAGCCTTTGTGACACGAGGATTTATTATGCATAGGGTGTTGTGTGTCAGAAACCATCTTGGCTCTTTCGCTTGAGCTTGCCATCGCTCTACGAATTTCCGGTGGCGCTATACCAGCTAGTGGATACAGCAATTGCACCGGGGTTGGTTTGAGGCAGCCAGTGATGATCCGACTCGTTTCATTTAGAGCTGTATCCACTAACTTTGCTGAACGGCTCCATACGGGGCACGCAAATTCACCCGTAGAAAAATATAGCGCCAGCGCAGTAGTCCGTATAACGTCAGGCGAAGCACCCCACTTGACGAGACAAGTCGTCGTAGAATATTGTTGCGTGTGTGCACGTTCTGCTTGACGTTCTTGCAGTTTTTGTTGAATGTTTATGACCTGTCCAGAGTAACACCAAGATATTTCGGGCAGTTGCTGTGCTCAGTGGGCACCCCACCCCAAACTATGTTAAGTTTGCGGCCCGCTTCTCTGTTGCGAAGATGAAATATGCAAGACTGAGTTTTGCTCGGATTTGGTTTGAGTGAGTTAGCGAGGTAGTACGACGTTAAGTCATCAAGAGCGTCTGATAAGTGAACCTCGGCGACATCAAAGGTGGTGGCTTGGGAGGTGAGTGCCAGATCGTCTGCATAGAGGAAGCGGGACGTGTTTGGGCTCGATGGTTGATCATTCGTATAGATATTGAAGAAAAGCGGTGCCAAGACACTACCTTGGGGTAGGCCGTTTTTCTGTGCTCTCCAACGGCTTTTTTCAAATAAAAAAATAGAAAAGTGCAATACCTACGCGGTCAAAATGTATGGAACAGCTGATTTCTTTTTGTATAACCAACGAAAAATTTCTACGCTGGGGGATCAAGAATGATATGCTGAATTCATGGTTACAGTTTTGCGCACTGGATAAACACTTATCCTGTATGTGTATATATGTATGTAAATATTCTATAAAACTTCCTATTGCTTTTGCACTGGGGTTTCGGTGTATATTAATAACAATTATTATTCTTGTTTACAGTAACAATTTTTACTGCTGCTATGAAAGCCACAACCTAGCACGTGGCACCATTACTATTCAACCTTGCAAAGACGGCAACGGAGGATACCAAGTTACGTGAAAAAGATGAGGAATGAGAGTGGCATGAGAAAATAATGGTACCCGTCTTTGGAGAAAGTAGAATTGGAAATAAAAAATAATTAAATTATTACATAAATATAGCTTTACTGTATCAAAATAAATTGCTTCTTATAAGAACCAATTTAACAAGTAAACACAAAAAAGCAAGTTCCTTTTTATAAAAAGGAACTTGTTTTATTGTGCATGACTGCCACAACGTGGCTTTTCTTTAGTTTTGGGCTTTAGAAGACGTCCTCAGAATAGTATAAAGTACTCTGTGGGCGTCATAAAACAATGTGTTACCTCATGTACCCCTCGTACATGGAATAACACATTGGATAATCACTATCTCCGATGAGCTACCGCCAGATTTATCAATCGGTGGCAACATTTAGCGTGGGTATTACGAGAACATTAGGTTTCAATAGCAGTAGACAGAATAAGGGGACCCCTCTATGAATATAGGTGAGGGTTAGATTTGAACTGTAACATCCAGGATCGATCTAAGTAAGAGAAACGACCATATCACGGCAGTTACTGGTGAAATGCTTGCACAGCCAGGGATTATTACAGCTCACTTATACCAGTCCTTGGTAAGGCAGGTCAGGTTTGTGAAAATTTCTTACAAACCGAGCTAGTTGAGCGCGTTTACCCAATAGAAGAGAGAGCGAAGCGAGCGCTCACATGAGATAGCCAGTGACACGAACGAGATAGAGATATAGAAATGAGCGCGTCCTGACAATATGAGCAAGCACCTAATACTAGCTAGCGGAGACAGCCCATCCTCTACAGAAGTGAGTCGAGCGCACTCACACACGACAAGGGCGAGTGTAGCGAGCTCGCTCATAAAAAAAAGCGAATGAAGGAAGCACAGTGTATTGCTGAGCGAGCGAAGCCAGCCCTATGACGCTAGGACTGACCAAAGCGCGCTTACTTAAACAATGAGTGAGCGGAGTGAGCCGACCGCGCTTGTACAATGCAAGAGCAAGCGAAGCGAGCCTCTCTCATGACCAGCATGTATAGCATACCCATTACCACGACGAGTGAACGCAGCGACCTGAACTACCCTAGGAGTGGGTGGCTATATGGGAAGAGCGAGCGAAGCGAGCTCCTCTCAAGACCAGCATGTGAAGTAGACCCATTACCACGACGAGCGAGCGGAGCGAGCTGAACTACTCTATGAGTGGGTAGCTACATGGGAAGAGTGAGCGAAGGGAGCCCCACGCAATACCAACCAGCACGTGAAGCATTTTTTACCAACCTAGCGAGCGAAGCGAGCATAATATACCCACGAGTAGTTTGAGCACACTTTCATATCTATTGAGTAAGCAAAGCGAGCCCTTATGAGAAGAAAACCGAATTTAGTGAGCCTACTTTAATAATGAGCGAACGAAGCGTGCTTACTTTGAAACATAGTGAACGACACCTACTGCGCTGTCACTCGTGGCGTAGTTAGGCTCATTTCGCACTCTGATCTCGAGACAAGTCTTCCTCCTCTCGCTTTTGTGGAGAAGGCTCGCTCCACTCGTCTGTCTGGATTGGAAACGGACGCATGGAGTAAGTTGGCTCGCTTCGCTCGCTCGATTTTAACACATGCTTGTGTGTTGGACTCGTTTGTTTTGTAGGGGCCTCGATTCGCTCGCTCATTGGTTGAATAATTGTTCTTCGGACTCGTCTCATCTGTGGGCTCGCTTCGCTCCCTCGTCACGAAACTGTGCTCGCTACACTGGGTCACTCGGCTGAGTTAGAGAATCCCATCGTTAAGTCAGATTCATTTGATGTCAGTGTGACTTTTTATTTATAGTCGGCATAGAGCAAGCTCGGCGTTATTGTGCCTGGCATAAATTACTATGGATTATTAAGTGAACTATTCTGACTAGGTTAGGTCAGATTACCGCTGTGACCGAACGTTTTCACGAAAACAAACAGCGTGGACTCGAACTTGGCCTACTGATTTTTTCGTTCCGTTACTTTTCGATATCGATACCAAACACGTGCGTAAAATATTGCCAGCTAATTTAATTTGATCCTGTATAATTAATGTTAACAAAATATTGTAAATTATTTCAAAATTTAGGCAAGGTAACGCTGGTATTTATTGCCCATTCTTCTTCATACGAAACTACATTTTGGAAGGGACAACTAGAACCAATTCTATTTTTTTATTAATTTTGTTGTCCAAATTCCCTTGAATGTGCCTATTTGAAAATAAATGATTTGACTTTGAGTTTTGAATTTCCGATCCCAATTCTTAAAACTTGAGTGGCTCGTCTTGGTACAACCTCAAACGTGAAGCGTTGTCGATGCATCCCATGGGAAACAAATATTCATCTGAATTTAATATCGAACCACCCTAAAGTTAAAGTCATCAATATTCACTGAAACCATCTAGTCAAAACAAAATGGCTAAAATCACAACTACGCACGGAGCATCCGTAGTAGGAAGGGACGACTTACGCTTGACCCCCATTTCATCCCATCTTCACATTACGTGAGCGCGTAGAGTTCGCAGTTTTTTAATCAAACTTTATCTTTCGAAATTGTAGTGGAGAAATAGGTACGTAGAAAACCTGGTTTGGTTATACATTTACTAATATATAAATAATTATAGAAAAATTGTTAAGAAAAAAATAAACTGTTGTGTTATCTACGGTTTACCCTGCTGTGAGGATAAGGGACCTATTATTATAAATAAGATTAAACTAATAAGAAGCTCCTAGGACCCTAGGTGGAGCTAGTGCTACCAAGTAATATTGTAACCAAATGAAACAATTACAAACTCAAAAGCCAACGTCCGTTCAAATTAAATCAGCTTAAACCAAATAAAATTATACGCCAAATTGATTTAAAGCTCAGTAGGCACACATCTAAACATAGTATGTATAGGTGGGCTCCAAATTGCGTATTTAAATAAGTACCTATCTATACAGGAACACGTATGAACGAGTTTATAGAGGTTGGCAGCAGAGTTAGTTCGCTCTCTGTATGGTGTACTATGCGTGAGGGGGGTCCAGGGTGGACGGGCGGCGGGGGGCGGAGGGGGCGGCGGGTGGCGTTCAGGACGCCGCCGCCTAAGGGGCCTCGTCCAGAGAAAGTAAAATATCCTGGTATGGGGGAGGCTAGTATTGTCAAGCCAATGTATAACTATAGCTTTAAACTATATATCGGGGTCCATACTATAGCCTGTGGAGTACTTATTTACATACGTATATAAGTTTATCTATTATGCAGACATAGGAAATGGAACAGGTTGGGAAAGGGACGTTGCGAAATTTGCTTACATCAGATCTATTGGACGTAAAATCGTTCTAGTTTGTAATATTGATTTGAATTCTCATTGCATGATGGTCACGTTATACATTTTATAATTTATGGAGGCTTCTAGTTCTGTTATTGTTTGGACAGTGGCGTGTTTATTGTAAATAGGCAATGACTTAATTTTTGAAATAGGTACATTGTTTAAAATACCCTAGTTTTCCTTGGTACGTGGTGGTTACGCTACGGGCTACGGCGCTGTAAAAACGTCGCCGAAGCAAAAATGTCTGTCAAGAAGCTTTCATGGTGATACACCAAACTGACGACCATGCTAACACACGGCGAATATAACGTGTGTGTAAAAATAGCCTTATCGTACTTAGGTATAACTTTGTAGTAAAGCTGAAATTAAATTTTCATAGTAGGTCAGCACATACGTAGGCACTTAGTGAAAGTCCATTGCAGCTATTTCCTTCGCCAGCCTCGTTAGCCTATTAACAACTCGTGGTCGTACGGTTTGAATTCAATTAGATACCTTTGCGGTGACGAAGCTTATATTTTGCATTTCTTTCCCTAATCTAGATTTTGCTTGTGCATACTTGAGTGCCTGGTGTAGAAATTTAATGTCAATTTGAGTGCAATAAAATATCCTTCGTGAGTCACGACTTAGGGAGTTACATTGAGTACAGTCAGCAAAATATATTGTTTTGCAAATTTACTACCATCTCAAATTGTCCGTATATTCTAATCACAACTGCCATTTTTTTAACAGTTGTATCAAATGGGTATGTTACGGCTAAATGACGTAGAGTCTGAAGTCAATTTGTTTAATAATTCATTCCCTAGGTGTACTTCTCTTGGTGCTCCTTCGGCAGTAGTCAGTCACGCTTCAAAGTTGCAGTAGCATTCTCCTGCTTGCTAAGTCCAAAAAAATTACGAACCTGTCTGTCAACTGTTTTTTTACTTTTTGTGTTGTCACAAAACAACAAAACACTGTCTCTGTATTACGAGAGGACACTGGCTCCTGCAACACAGTTGTATAACCAGCACAGGAGTCAGAGAAATCTACAACTTGGTGTAACTGTTTGTCAATAAATAAATTTTGTATTTGTATTGTATTGTATTGTATTGTAAGTGTGGTGATTTTAGCAGTCACCTTTAAAGGTGGTTATTGGAAATTGGCATGTCGTATGTTTAGTACTGTAGGCCGCAACGTCATTGGTAACAAAACCAGTATAAATTGGCTTCTGATTCTATTAACCCTACGGCCCTACCGACATTCCGCCTACTGTACCTAGTAGATTTCATCATCATTATCCTTTCAGTCGAAAGACGTCCAATGTCAGACGTAGGCCTGGGAACAAGCTCCATCAATGCGACCGGTTCTGTGCATCTTGCATCCAGCGGAATTACTAGATTTAGATGATTTTTTAGTCTAAAATTTAATTCTATTCGAAAATTATGCATTACGGGAAATTATCCAAATAACATGCGCATTTTTTCAGGACAATTGGTACTATGTACTGTAGGTGCACAACACTTGTTTATAGATTTATTCTGTTTGAATTACGAACTGAACTCGATGCTGGCAGTTTGTAAAAAATCTTTCGAAATAGGACTCCATCATCTATTGAATGCGAAATACTTAAATTATAACTACTACACTAACTAAACACTACACTACTACACACATACACACTACACTTACTTAACTAGCTACTGTCCGCGGCTCCGTCCGCGTCAATGTTGAAAATTATCTGGAACAGGCTTCTCAGGCCCAAGAAATAAAGTTTTCATACAAACTTCCATCCGATATTCCACCCCTTTACTGGGGGAGTTTCCTAAAATCCTTATCCTTCTTAGCTGACGTCTCCTACTCATAAGCTACCTTTGTGCCAAATTTCATCTTCGAAGGTCCAGTCGTTTTTGAGATTCAGTGAATGAGTGAATGAATGAGTGATGTTTCGCTTTTATATACATATACAGATATCAACCTGCAGGACATTGGCGTTACCACACATCACACTAGGTACACGTGCGCACCGACGTAGAAATATCGCGTCGGCATTTTTTCGCGCCCTAGATGTACTCACTGCTTAGCACCACCGCACGGAGGTCAATTTCAAGTAATTAGCGGTACGAAAGTCATGATTCTCGAGGTGAGGGTAGATTAAAAAAATGACTTTATTCTATTTAGTACTACCGCCTACTGCACAATACAAATTGACAAAAAGTCATTAAGTCAATACTTTGTGTGTTATTGTATATCCAAGTTATCAGTAAGAATTAGTTCGTTATCTTTGATTTTATTGTGATTTCTGCGTAAAGTTATGTACATTTTGCTAAATAGCTATCGATTTGTTGGATTTGAAAAAAAAATGGTACATATTAACACATTCGATGCCAAGCAAGAAAAATAAAAATAATTAGTTTGTTTGCCCACAACTCGCATCCGAGTCGTCGCTATAAGTAGTCTCGCTAGTCGGGTCCTGGGCATGAACAGAATCATCAATAGCTAATTATTGCGACGACTCGGATGCAAGTTGTGGGCACACGAATCAACTATTTTTCGACCCATATGCTGGGTGCTGGGCATGGAATGTGTTAATGATAGTATTAATAATTATATAGTGTAATTTTTTTGATAAATTTTTGAAGTGTTTTTGTTAAATAATTTTTTTATTATGACATTGAATTTTGAACTACATTTTTGCCTTTTGAAGCGTAGACATTCCAAAAAACATGTTAGAACATAATTTTAGTGATAACAGCTGGAGACAATATTAATCTGTTAGGTTTTATTTGATTTTTCGCTGCATACTACCGTTCCCTGAACATTTTATGTTTATTTTCAGGGAACGGCACTAATTTAACAAACCGTGATCTATTCAATCATCTCTTGGAAAGTCCCTCAATTAAACATACAACTAAAAAATCAAAGGAGAAGCGATTTAATTATGTTCTAGAAGTGATTGGCACTACTAATTTGAAAATTCAAATTAAAAATCGTTTGCGAGACACGATACATAGTTTTTGTACATCTACTTCAAGAAATTGGCTGGCATCCGGTAGACAAAAGACTAAGTTTGAAACTAAATATCATGATTGACTTTCTAAATGCATAGTGACGTCAGGAATGCAAAATATACTACCATCATCATCTGGGTCTGTCAATAAGGGCCGGCCAAAACTACCATTTTCTGACATTTGCAATAAAACCAAACGAAGACGATTAAACGAGGAAATCCATTCAAGAAGTGAATCAATGAATTGCACCGATCCCAGCGTGACTTGACCAGACTCGGTTAATCGAATGAACCCCAAGATTTGCACTAGCCCCTGGAGCCTCATGCTTCATGGTGTTACAGAGGCCATTGCATATCAAGAAGTAGACCGGGGGGCGCTGTAATGGTCAGGTAGACAAGAAAGAAGTGAAGAAAAATTATGTTTAGCAGCTGAAATGAAGCTTCATTTTGTAGGAAAACGGAAGACTGCTCTAGCTCTTCAAAATATCATGTGGTCTCCTGCAGCCAGTGTTTCAAAACAACACAATCATGATGATATTAATAAACTGATGACGAGTTAATTTCAGCTCTATAAACAAAGCTAGTGCTTCATCGGGTGAATATTGGATATTATTAAATTGCGGGCATCAGCTATACGCAAGAATTTAAAGCATCCGTATCCCCCCTATATCATGATCAGGAATTATTCATTTATTAACAATTTTATTCTGTAATTTCACATTTTTATACAAATTATCATTTTTTATTATTATAAACACTCATTAAAATTAACTTAGACCTGATATTTTCAGTAATACATTAACGTGCCCCTAAATTTTAAAATTTGACCACTGTGCGCCGAGAGTTGAAACTCGAACGATGCGTTTTTTCTAGGCGAAGGAATGCCAGCGGCTTCGCCCGCCTGTATGTCGAGACTCATCCCACGGGAACGTACTATCGGGATAAAAAGTATTCGATGTGTTAATCTAGGTTATCAACTATCTGTGTGCCAAATTTCATCCAAATCCATTCAGTAGTTTTTCCGTGAAAGAGTAACAAACATCCATTCATACAAACTTTCGCGTTTAAAATATTAGTAAGGATAGAGTAGGAGTACGATAGTACGACGCGAAACGATAGTACGAATAGTAGAAATTAGTAGGAATAGGAAAGTAGGAATCGTAGGATAGGATAGTAGGAAGTAAGGCGTTTTATTCAGCGTTTTAAAGAGATATCAGGTTTTCAGTCGATTGCTGAAGAGTCTGCTTAGGCTATTGTTATGCAAAGCTTAAATTTGCTTCGACTAGTGGAATACTTTCCAAGGTTGTTTAACTTCAGTTTTATTGCCAAACATTTTTCACTTTGTCATAAAATAACGAAATCTTAGACTGTCGACCCACCGCGATGGTGCGTGTAAGCGCTCGTAAAAGACAAACGGTAGGGGATCTGCGGGAATTCCGTGTAGCATCTTATTCCCCAGACTTACGGTTAATTTTTGTTTAACATTGACCGCGTTTGTCGAAAGGGTTATGCGCGTAATGTATGAAGATGACGCAGGACAGTATTTTTTTTTTTTACTTTTGCTATTCAATAACCAATCATAATCTCAAATGAGCGTCCGCCCGCCCCATCTTGGTAATGACCGGTCAAGGAAACACTCTATTACGTTTTAAACTTTCGGAAAATTTAAAAAGCTACGAATACCACAATAAGGCCGCTACGCTTACGTCAAAAAGGTGTTAGAAAGGTGATGAAAAATATCCCTCTTATTTATACACGTTGCTTAAAATCAAGTAATGATTAGGATCTGTTTAACCATTCAATTTTGTAGTTTAAATATCGATTAACTTTAAGCAACGTTTATAAATAAGGGGGTTTATGTATAGGAAATGATATCTACGTATTTAGCAAGCTTTGAGTATCAGAATAGTTACTAGTTATTTACTGAACCTATGAATATGCCCTTTTATTTATAAACGTTGCTTAAAGTTAAATAATGATTAGCGACTGTTTAACCAAACATTTTTGACTTTTTAACGTCTCTTAACATTAATCAACGTTTATAAATAAACCCCATAGTGTGTAGGAAAAGCATTTTATGCAGAAAAGCACAGACAGACAAGAGATTTATTTAAATTAGACTTTGCAGTTAAATACATTAATCTGAAAACTATTAAACTTATGTGAGCGTTATAGTCTAACTTCTACCACAGTCATTGTATCAAGAGTTCCCAGAATTGATAGGTCCTACACGTATTTTTATAAGGTACCTGCGGTAAATAAGAGCCGGTATAATTAAAATTTAAATACTGGAAAAATCACGTGAAGTAGATTATATAATTGAACATTGCATTATATGTTGAGTCTTGGTTACTCCAATAAATAAATATTCAATTCTATTCTATTCTATAATTGAGATCTTAAAAAAATGTCCTTAAGGCTAGGCTATGTTTTAAACATTTTGTGAACAAAAATAAACTTGAAAAATCCCTTACGATGGACCTGAATAAACTCAGGTAGTCTATTAAGGTCCGCGCCAAAATTAAAAGAAACTAAGCAGATCAAAACTAAACTCATTTGTTTTCCTCTGTAACTCAACATAATTAACACGTACAGACAAACAACTAAGAAGATCAAATAAAAAAATCGGTCCTTATAAAACTCAAGTTGTAAATATTTTGTAACAAAAAGTTGTTATTTATGTAAAATGAATAAATTAATACTATTTTTGAACAAAAAGCTCGTAACCAAAAATATGGTTTAACAAAAGAGGAAAAAACATATCTTATTTTTTTCCTAGTAAATGTACTGGCCCTTATTACAATACTGAGTTAGTAACAAGCACGAAAAATCTAAATAGAATAATGAGATCAAAAAATACCAATGGTAGATTCGTAGTATTATCATCATTAATATTTATTACATACTTAGATAATCAACTATCATCGAACTATTTTATAATCGAATTAATTTTGGCTTGCTTAGTTTGCCAATAAGGGCCGACCCTTATTCACTACCTTACAGGTAGCCCAGCCCTTATTAGCAATGGCGTCACTGTTTACAAAATGTGATTTGAAAGTTAGCAAATATCAACAAATTAAAAGAACTTTTGATTCGACAGGTCTAATATCCACTTTACAGTAATCAGGTGTTCGATATTGTAAAATACAGTATTTTCTTTTTAATGAACGTATATGCCTTGGCATTTTTGAAAAACATGGGACATTGACCATCCCTTTTGAGTTTCTCGGGCCTATTGACGAAATAGCAGCGCGCACGACAACACGCGCGCGTGACTTAGCAATACTATTGGTTATTTTTATTTATGCGTGAGATGTAACCTATATAACTATTGAATGTGTGTTTTTTCTCTGATGGTTCTTAATAGCCGGTGGCCCTTATTTACCGCAGGTACCTTATACTCTCAATATTACTCAGTTATATACATTCAACATTGCCGCCATTTTTTACCAACTGTAGATGGTCATAAATTCAATCATTTATGCCTATCTACAATTATTTTTAATTTAGCTAAGAATCAACAAATCTTAAGTAGTCGGAAACCATTTTAAAACTTAATAAGAACATTTAACAATGTAGTATACGTGTACTTATTTGTAAGTCAATAGTAAAATCTGGTAAGTTATTAATATCTAATATAAAATACTTGAAATTTTAAAATATGGTATATTAATAATTTACCCCTATATTTATAAACGTTGTTTAAAGTTAAGCAATAATTAGCGACTGTTTAACCATACATTTTTGATGCTATAGCATATTTTAAATTTAACCAACAACGTTCTATATACAAAATTAATAAACATTTGTTTTTATTATTCATAACCAAAAATCATAACTTATGTTTGGATCTACTTTTCGTCTAGAATCGTTGTTCGTGATAGTAGTCTTTTAAGTCACAATAAAACTATTAATATATATAGAATAACTTACCTTTACATCGAAGTAGCATAAAGAATCAAGAAAATATTTTAAGGCCAATTTATAATTATGTTTTTATAAAATTTTAGGTAAAAGTAAGATAAGTTTTTGTATTTTTTTAGTAAATTTATTTTCTAAGTCCAGATACTAATTTGACAGGTGTAGGTAGTGTCAGATTCCATGGGCGCCGCCGGTAACTTTAGTTTCAGGGGGGTGCATCTTCAGCTCCACGAAGCGAGCTCGATCATTTTTGTACTTCACCTCGGACATGCTAGATTACCATTTGTCAATTTAAGAGTTTTTTCGGAAGTCGGTTGTTTTTAATCGAATACATTTTTGTTATATGCCTATTACATAAAGGAAAAATTACTGGCCCTAATTCAATTATCTTCTGAAAAGTTTCGGAAACAAGTCTGAATATCTCCGAAGTTCTACATCATTTTGACGTATTATTTACACCAAAATAGTTTGCAACATTTGCTTAAAAATATCAAATTTATGTTTGCTCTTTTTTTTATGAATAAAATAAAAGTACTACATATTTCACCGCGCCAGCAATCTGCGCTCGGTATCGCACGGACGCTTGTAAATGACGGAGCGCACCGAAATGTAAGAGGGCTCTTAAACAATGAGTAACTTTGTCGAGTTAAGGCTCGTGCAGACTAGCGCGACGCAACGGTCGCGTCGCGACAGTCGTAGAACAATTTCTATGAAAACTTAATGGAGGTTGTGAAGCCTTTATGCAGAAAAGCTTAACAGTTAAAGAAAATGTAGGATGCCAGAGCGAGAAAAGCAAGTAAAGCAAGCTCGATAATATTAATATCCCGCCAAGAGTCGACTATATTTTCGGAAACAGCAGTTCGAAACTTGGTTGACCAATGCACAACAGCTAAATAGAGCGATTACAGAATGCAAGAGCTATTTTTTTTTGGATTTCGCCTCACATAGGTTAAGTTCTCTATTAGGCATTTGCGGATATTTTTTAGTTCTTAATGTTTTTACATTATTTTATTTTGAAACTAGGGGGCGAGCACCCCTTTGCACCCGGCGCCCATGTCAAACTCCTATATTATTATAGCAAACACAACAGACATAGAATGCCATATCAGTATAAGCGAACTAAGAAACGAAGTTTAGACGGACTCACAAATCATGTTTCAGAATTGTTTCCTTGTTTAGAAATACTGCGACAGCTTAGAAAAATAATTAAACCTATGATTAATTTTATAAGATGTATGTCACCTTTTCAGCTTAGCTTTGTTCCGAGCCCTAAGGTTGTATAAGGGGAATGCAATGATTTTTCACAGCACTATAAAAACTGTGATGCCTTTTTTGTATAGTATTTTTATTGCACGCGCTCTTTACTGATGGTAACTATGCTGTGAAAAGTGCGCGAGTAGCGGCAGCACAATACTTAACACACACACACACATATACACACACACAACTTCGACTTCGCAATTGTTTCGAACGATACCGAGGGCTCCTGTACTTACATTCACATTCACACCGCGCTTGTACACTTAGTAACCACAAGTAAAGCGCGCATCGCTTTGTGGAATAGAAATACTATAAGTCGAACTCGGAAGACAGAGCTATTATTGAGAATTAAGTATCACAACTCGGCACAGGCTTTCCTGCAGGAAAAATAAATAACAAGTTTATGACAGAAATGCTCGTTGACGTTTACCGTGTTGTGATCAGCTTCATAAGGAAATAACCATCTGTCTTGTCGACCTACAAAAAATATTGTTTAATTCAGGAATTATTTACAATTTCTAACAAATAAACAGGGTGTTTGACCCAAACAACGTTGAACGAGGTGATTGTATATCTGATTGTGAACCCAAAACAATAAAAAGGGGACCTTAACGAACACTCTTAACCTTGACCGATAGACTTGTCAAGTGCGGGCGCGGCTAAGTCGTGTCTATGGTCCTAAACAATTCAATATTTGTGATAAACTGTGGGTTGGTAGATATATATTTTTTTAACTGATCTCTGAAGGCTCGTGACTTAATTATTACAGCCGCACGTTCGACTTAGTTTACTTAGAGGTTAATTGGTGAATTATCGATCTTTTCCTGGATTGGGAGTGCGTTATTAGACTCTGTGGCTGTTATTTGATTTCTGCGCTGCGTATAACAGGTTCGATTTCCGTACAAAGATAATATTTGTGTGGCTCCAAAAAAAAGTTTTTCTGGTTTCAATGGTCGTTTTGCGTGTACCTAAGATTTGTCTTTTTGTGTGAGAGACTTTAGTGAGAGATATCTTTTTACGTAAACAGGTTTTGGTACCTTCAAATCCATGAAAGTTTTGAGTTTTGATGCAAAGGTCCTTGGTATGCAAATATCCTTTTTGCTTCAAACATGGGTAATTTATGTGATTTTGATTATGCTTATTATGCTTATGCTACCGTAAATGTAAATTGGTATGTTATCCCATATACCTATTTACATTTAGGGTACCAAATTAAAGCAAGTTCTGTTTAGTAGCTAGTAACTAAACATAAAATAAATCTTGAAGGGTTAGGCAGAGCTGTACGTACCTATGGTACATCCACATAGTTAGCAAAATCCGTATTATATACGTATATTAGTTGATTTGTGGCCAAGTAATAACAGTTGCTACGGGTCATCGGAAGCCCAAAAACCTAACAACCAGTCTTACCAAGGGGTATAGTGTTACCCAGTAACTGGGTTATAGAGGTCAGATAGGCAGTCGTTCCATGTAAAATTCTGGTATTCGGCTGCATCCGGTTAGACTGGACGCAGACCCTTACATAGTTGGCAAAAGTCTAGGCGGATGATGAGATGATGATTGGTCGACTATCCATGTTGTACCGAGCATTGAGAATCCAACAAAGTACATTCAAGCTCGTCGAAAAAACACACTGTTCGATTTTCAACTCTCGGCGCTAAGCAGTGCGTTGAAGATGCAGTGTGCGGAAAAATCCCGCCACGATATTATTACGTCCGTGTGACCGTCGACTTAATGTTTAATAATACGATATGTAAACTAACAAATGTGGTGACGAAGAAAGATTCGGTCCTACTGAACTAGGGATTGAGGTAGGTAGCTACTAGAGAGTGCCAAATTCTTTTCTTTGGAATTTCTACTTATGTTTTTGGTATGAGAAGATATACGATAACGTAACGAACTATGTAGAATACACAATCCAACAGCTCACAGCTTTGTGTAAGACTCATTACGAAGCCCCTCTCCATCCAATCATCGTACAAGGATCATAAACAAAGCCCTAAGTCTAATGAGAAGTGATGGAAAATTTAATTAAGTTCGATCGAGATGTTGATATGCGAGCAAGCACTCATCTGGAGCGACCGAGGGGGGCGTCCGAGCAGCGCATGTAAATGCGAGCAACGCACCGGCGCCACGGGCAGCACCACGGGCCGGAACCTTCAGCCGCAGTAGCCGGCATCGGGAGGAATGGAAAATATATATCAAGCCGAGCGAAAAGTCCACTACACACCCCGAGGGTGGCGGGCCCGGACGTGCGTTCGATTCAAACGAGCCTTGGCCGCCCCCGCACTGCCGAGCTCGATTTTATTCTGACGTGCGATAGCGTGTGCCTCGTTCACCACCGCATGCTACACACGCACTGCACGTGACGCTCCACGCACGCACGCCTCGCACGCACCGCACTGCACTAGGCTACCCAATCTACCCACCTACCGGTCAGTATCCACAGCCTCCGGCCTCCTAACGTACCCACTGCAGAGAAGTTTTTTCAGATGTAATTTTAGATTTTCTCTTTAGCCTCGAGAAAGTCCGGAGGAAAAATAAATATGCTTAAACCCGACCCTAAAGGACCCAAAAGAGGAAAAAAATATTAAAAATTAAGAAAATATTTGTTTTACAGTTATGTAAACATCTCTAATTACGACCTGTTCAAATTATTATTTTTTCTTTGCAGCGTGCGCGGGGCGGCGCTCTAATTAACATCTATTACAGGCTTACAGGTATTTCGGGAACAGAGGAGTATCATTTGGCGAGGGCGCTGAGTACACTCAATTAAACGAGGCCGCCCCCGCCTCGCCTCGCGGCCGAGTGGAGCACCCTGTAGCCTGTAGCCGTGCTAACACTGCACTCCTCGTGCACGTCTTTAGCGCAACGTTTAGCGTTTTGCGTCTTCTTGAACCAGGGTTTACGATGAGTTATTGGGATGGGTTTGATGTGGACGGTTGGCTGGCGGATCCCGCGTTATCAGCGTCTAGACCAGTTGTCTGGACCTGTTGCATAGGTGGACCTTGCGTGGTGCGTGCAGGGCTGCGGTGCCACTGCGTGCCGCCAGGCGGCGCTGTCCGGCACACGCTGAGCCTCCCCGTGGTCACCCGCTCGGAACGCTTGCCTCCCTCCGCCCCCCGGCCACCCTCTTTAAAAGCCAGTGGCGAGCTTCAAGAGAAAGTGCCGCGTGTGTACACTCACATGCGTACAACCATCTTTGGCGAGAGCCGGCGGGCGCAGGCCGGCGGGGTGAACCTCGGATTATGTGGAGGCGCCTCCCCCCCGTATGCGTAAGTGCGTTCACACAAAGCCTTCCCACATACATTTGCATAGTGACATTGTTCGGTAATAATGTATGTGACCACTCGGCTCGCCGCCCCACGGCGACATCTTTCAATAGATCGCCTCGCCGCTTGTTCTGCGCCTCCCGTGCCTCCCCGCGCCCCGCAGCATCTCCCGAGCCGCTTTCTAATTAAAATACATCTACTATAATATATTATTTGATTTTCTATACGTGCCCGTGTTAGCAACTATAGAGGAAGATATTTGGATTTGAATATGATCAGGAACTTTAAAGAACAGGAACGTTGAAATATCTAGATGAGTAGGTAACATAAAGATCCTTTTCTAGAAAAGTGTGAAACTTCTATCATTGACAGGCTAGCTATTAGGTACTTTTTACATAGATGTGTGCCGTCCGATCAATCGGATCAGAAGAAATTGAATGTGTAATTTTGATTTACATATGTGACTAGGTACACATGTGCGTATAAGAGGATTTCTTGAAGTTTCGTCGATATAGCGGCGGGTGGCGAGGGTGGCTCGGACGCTCGCACGCCGCCCGCAGCGCGTCGGTGTGCGTATGTCTCGGACATGCACGCTACGCAGATTTCTCTAACGATTTTCCCGGAGTGTGAAATGTAAAATAAGGGGTTAGACGAGGCTGAGCTCGCCCTCGTCCCGCGCGCCCCCCACCTGCCCCTCCACTCGCCAAATTGATGACCAGCCACCCACAGGGCGATCTGTTCAAATTTAACACATATCGTATTTAAAAGTAAAACGGTTCGGAACCTTATCTTCCCTCATTAATATTCCCTTGCAAATTGTTAGCATACTTCGTGCCGATTTTAAGTTTAATTTCCTACGAGTACTTGTAAAACCTGCATGCTAATATTTTTTAATATAGGGAATATTAAATAATTGCTGCTGTCACTTTCAGGAAAACTTTTAATTTTATAGTAAGCAGTACACGGAGCAGGTAAATGTAACTTGCAATTCACCCCTTTTCCTTAAAACCATGCCATAGACAATAATGATAGTAGGAACCTAAGAATATTTCCAAGATTTGGGCAGTTTTGTATGAAATTATCTTCAACTTACAAAACAATAACACTAACTTTCTAGGTATCAAAGAACTATGTAGTTATAAACAGATGATTAAAAACTGGTTATGACATATCAACCCCAACAAATGTTAGCGATTATCATTAAAAACTCCCTTGGGTTTTCTACTCATTTCCTATCCTTCTAAATGCACAATTTCTTCATACATTGTTTTTTCGAGTAGGCACTTAGGAACTATGTTTTGAATAGTTCTCCGAAAAAAAAATTATGCAAATTGTCCAAAGTTCCCACATTTATTTGAATCATACCTTAATGTACTTACCTAGTTTATCGTTGCAAAAAAACAAAGGCACCTTACATTCAATATTTTGTGTGGCTACGAGATTTTGTTCACTACAAAACTGACAATTTAAAGTTCTGCAAGAAGCTACGACTATTACAACTGAGGGGCAATTACCACTTAAATTTTAAGGACGTTCACAGTCTGATCTCCTGAAAAATACCTCAATTTCCCAATATTTTTGACAAGTTTCTGACATTGATTGTCGCTGAGATGAGATTGCGTCTTGATTTTGACTGTTTTTAATTACGGGAATTGGGCTTCTGTTATGTTCTTGCAGAGGATACTGTAGTATTTTGTTTACAGCTGTAAAAAGTGGCATCAATAGCTCACATTTATTATTTTTGAAAAATACTCAGTTATTTGTTTTTTTCTCGGTGAGAGGGAGTGGGCTATCATTTACCACGCGGGCCCAGTGCGAGTTTCATGTATTCGATTTTTTTTAGTTCTAGGACGTGTCGGTTTCCTCACGATATGGTGATGATTCTTGATAATGTATTTCGTTTACTAACTATTAGACAAAACTTATTTGAATACAACTAGGTAAATACTTAAATCGAGCTTTCACCTTGAACTTCAGAATCGTTTCTAGTGCCTAGAGAGCACCGTGGACAATTGTAACGATGGGTTCGTGGAAACCGTCCATACGGGGTCTAAAATTTCCAAGACCAGTCACACAAATAGGAAATTCACTCACTAATCCTACTTAAGAGCTCATGGAGGAGAGCCGAGAAATGATACTGCATTCTTCAGACCATTATTAAATCCCTCCAGAAGCTGTTCGATTCTGTGATACTAGAGGGCAAAACGCCACAGGGAAGGAATAGAGGTGTGGTGGTACTCTTCTGTAAGAAGAGCTGCAAAGTAAGACGGGCCAATAATACTTAAGCCGTGCCCTGCTTGCATGAGCCCATCTGACTTTTGAGCCATGTCTACAAGCTGTTTTCAAAAGTCATCACGAACTGTCTCGCGCGCAGTTTTGTCGTCTTCCAGCCAGTGTTCGGGAGAACAAGCCGGATTCCGTAAAGGTTTTAGCTCCATCGACCACATTCATATGCTGCGGCAGGTCATACATAAGACCTGCCTCTCTGCTTAGTGTTTGTGGACTGCGAGAAAGCCTTCTGTTCGATCGAGACTGGAGTTGTACTGCAGTATTTCCAACAGTGCCAGATTGCCTATGGGTACATCGAGGTGCTAAAATGTTTATATGAAAACGCCACTATGTCAGTCCGACTCCAGGACTGGATCTCGAAACCTATCCTTCTGCAGCTTTGCTTTACCAAATGTTAAAAGTACTGATTGTGACATAGTATTGAATAAAGAGAAACTAGAATCGTCGATAAAACTGTTTTCCTAGGGATCACGCTCGACTCAAAGCTACAGTGGAGTCCTCATTTAACAGCTCTTGCAGGACGGCTAAGTTCAGCAGCATATGCTGTAAGAAAAATCCACCAATTCACTAATGTAGAAACCGCGAGGTTAGTCTATTTCAGTTACTTTCATAGTATCATGTCTTACGGTATTTTACTATGGGGACGGGCTGCAGATATTGAGTCTATTTTTATTCTGCAGAAAAGAGCCATCAGAGCAATATATGGCCTCCGTAGGCGAGATTCTCTAAGGGAACTTTTCAAAAATATTAATATCATGACGGTACCTTGTCAATATATCTATGAGAACATTATGTACGTCAGGAAAAATTTAAATCCTTTCAGTAAAAGAGGTGAAAGACACACCGTTGGGACTAGAAATAGGGACCAATTAGTTCAACCAGGCTTCAGACTGGCTAAAGTAGACTCATCCTTCATGGGGTACTGTTTAAAATGTTACAATAAAATACCTCCCCACATTCTCCAACTGAATGAAATGAAATTTAAATCTTGTATAAAACGCACACTATGCAGCCATGCTTATTATAAGTTGGGAGATTACATCGCTGATAAAAATGCTTGGCTAAACGCTGCTTGTCCAGCTCCACAAGGTAGGTTAAACCAAATTGATTAGCATTTGAAAACGTTGGAGCTGCTGAAGACTGTAAAAGACTAGATATCTTTGCATTGTATAAATTCAAACTTTTAGTATTGTATAATTGCATAGCATATGTGTGAGCACTATGTTCCTACTATAAAGCTACCATTTACAGGGTACGTCTTTCATTGACCTGAATGTGCCTTGGCAGCTAGGAGTATGTCATGCTCACTCAAATGTCTCGCTGGTGGTGGCGTGTGTGTTGGATCATTAAGTTCCCTTCAAAATGGTTGAGCTGAATGGTGCTGATCCACACGTCATGTTCGTGAACGGGCGCCGCCAGTAGGGACTGGTCATCTCCTAGCTCCCACGGCTTATTTTAATTTCTGAATTGTTATTTTATTTTTGTTTTAATTACGGACGCTTTAATGTGCACGTCTTTTTACATCGTTCTCACATTGATAATTTCAACATAATGATGTAACCAACTTTTTGTAACATTACCATGATTTTAAAAGAGTGTCACTCGAAGTAGTGGACGATTATGTCTACCTAGGACAAACTGTCCTGTTAGGTAGGTCCAATCTCGAGGAAGAGGTCAATCGTCGAATCTGACGCGACTGGGCAGCGTTCGGGAAGCTACGCAATTTCTTCTCGACTCCCATACCGCAGTGTCTCAAGACGAAAGTCTTTGACCAGTGCGTGTTGCCAATGATGACATATGGCACTGAAACGGGGTCGCTCACAATGGGCCTCATAAGAAGTCTGAAAATCACCCAAAGGGCAATGGAGAGGGCTATGCTTGGAGTTTTCCTACGCAAACGAATCAGAAATAATACATAGGAGAACTAAGTTAACCGACACACCGAAGAATTGTCAAACTTAAGTGGCAGTGAGCAGGGTACATTACTCCAAGAACAGATGGGAGAAGCACAGAACGTATGTCCAGCTGTTGACGTCTTCAGGTTGAATTGATGATGATGATAAAGTACTTAATGTTATTTTATTTATTTCATGCTGTCTATACTAATATTATAAAGAGAAAGGATATATGTTTAAAGAGGTATGTTTGTAACGAATAAACTCAAAAACTACTGGACTGATCAAATTCTTTCACCATAAGAATGCTACATTATCCCTGAGTAATATAGGCTATTTTTATTACTAGAAAAATTAGGGATCCCACCCGTGCGAAGCCGGGACGGGCCACTAGTGTTAAATAAAAAGAAATAAGAAATGTTTCAACGTATTTCTTAACAAAAGTCCCACTCGTTCTGTTAATTTTCTACGGATTCTACTTTAAATAAATAAATAACAAACTGTTAACAAACGTTAGTAAGTACTTACATCCATAAAAACAAGCACCTATAGTTCGAATTTTAATTGTATTCAATAACTTGACAATTCTAAGAAAAATAATGCTCTGGTTTGATTGTTACCATACTAAAACGAATAGTGTTGAGGTAGTGAACGATTTTGCCTAAAGAGCGCTTGATAAAAATGGTTTCATTTTAAATTAAACCATTTATATAATTCCTTATGAAACTTTAAAAAAATATTTGTAAGATGTGCAATATAAGAATAATTTATAATTTATTAATAAAAATAATTTCCTTGTTTTTTAATTTCTTCTAATAGAGAGAAACTAAATATATTATTACCTTACTACTGAAAAACAAAATACGTAAGAAATTCTACAATCTTTAATAGTGCATATCATGTTTTAAGGCAAGTTATTAAATTTAAAATAAAAAAAATACATGTAAGTAGGGTTGCCATACGTCCGGAATTTTCCGGACATATCCGGTAATATAGGTCTGTGTCCGGAATGCGGAGGGAATCCTAAGCCGTCCAGATTTTCTACAATTTAATGAAAAAGTGAAACATTTTTTTTAGAAATCAAATGTTTTTAAAACAAATTAAGGTAACAATCAACATTACATGTACTTAATTATTCATTTTAATGTCATTAAATATTATATTGAAAAGAAAGTCAGGAATTTTTATCAAATGTCCGGAATTTACTCCAGAATTTCGATTTGTTTTATCTGGCAAATTATGTTGATTGTTATACCACCACTAACTTTTTTTTTGTCAAAACCTGGTAACCCTTCAACTGTCAAGTTACTGAATACAATTAAAAGTCGAACTCAAAGACTACAATAGTATGTCGAACTATAGCAGAAAATTCGACGCGTCGCTTCTGCGGGGTAATTTTGTAACACACAAACAGTAGGAATGGCTTTAATTTTGACAGTTCGACAATATTCATTGCGTGATTTACGTTGTTGAGCAGACATTTTGTTTACCATATGAAGTAATGGATTAGCAAAACCCTTCAAAATTATTCAGAATGTGATTGATAGTGTGTTAAGTTATTACAAGCCTGAGAAAATAATTTGATTCGAGTTTATATCCTAAGTACTAATAATACCAATCCCTCTAAGAAGTAGGCCAATACTAACAAACATTTTCGCCCAAATTATGAATCCAAAACTAACCTATTTATCCATAAGAAATAGCAGTGGTGGAGGGTTCTATAAACCGGTTTCGACTCAGCCACCCCCGCATCTAACTGTATTTTATCGTTTTTTACACTCCCGCTGCATTCCTATGCACCCCTATCATCTTCTACAATGTGTGCACCGCTTTCGGAAATCGAAGTTTTTTTATTCAATCCAGTATCACCCCTGTTGAAGATAAATTTTGATTCAGCTGTGTATTTCTGATTCTCAGAGTACACTGCTTTTACAATTATTTTTTTCACACGCAAAATGCCTTTGAATAAAATAACTGTAGCGTCAACTTGAATAATTATTCACAGATGAATCAATCTGCTTGTTTCCAATTCTATACATCAGTTGATAAAATAGCTTATACAGCTACATTATTATTGACTGAATTGTCTATCTCTTAAATTACGGTCTTATTCATAAAAAAAGCTTAGGTATTCGAAGGTCTAAGACATTCATTAGTTAAACTGCTCGATAAGCCTATAAAACCTTTCATAAAATTTTGTATTCATGAACGTTCTAAAACTAATATGTCGTTTATATATCAAAATGTTGCCATTTTACTGAAGTCGTGCAATAAATTGACCAACACATCGAATCGTCAAACGAGAATGTCTACCTCACGTCTACCTACACACCGCTGCTTTATAGAGTCGGCCATTTTTTCCTTAAAACACTGTTAAAGTAGGGTTCTGGCTTCTATAACTTTATAGTAGGGTTGTAGAACGGTTTTGTGCTAAAAATGCGTTTATGAATAACACTTTGAGAACCAGAGTTTAGTAAGGTTGAAGACCGTTATTAGTCTTTAAAGACAGTTCCGCAATATAATCGAGCATTTTGTTCCCGCAAAGTCATTTTTATATTTACAATTATTTTACACCACTAAATAAATGTTTATGTTAAATAGGACTTAAGTGGTCTTATACGATATTTTGTCGGTTTGACTGGTTTAACTGATTTTAAAGGCGTATTTTTACAGTTAAAATACCAACTGCATTTCCATAAGTTTTATTTCTGTCAAAAATTTAGGTTGTTTTGAAAGATTTTTTGAACATTTACTGCCAATTCTTTTTTATGTTTTGTATTTTTTTTTTTTCAAGAAAAGATCTTGAACTGAAGTTACGGTAAGTTTTTGAAAGAGAGTTCTGAGTAGCCGAAATCAAAACCAATTCATTGCCCATTTTCTCTAAAATTTGACTCAAGTTTAACATTTCTTTACTGAGTATGTTTTTTAATATGAAAGTGGTAAAAAGTGATTGATTCATTGCATAGATCGTTTTCACAATTGTAATTTTTTCATACCATCTAGACGTTAAAACAATTCGTCAGCATATGATATTCTTAACCTCTAACAACAAAGTAAAACAGGCGCCGGTTTGATGTCGATGAACAGAAATCAGATAATTTAAAAGAAGTAGATCTTTCGTTATATCATAATTTAAATTAATTTTTAATATTGTGTATTAAAACTTATAGAAATGGGTATTTTAACTGAAAAATCACGTAAATCTTCTTCTTTCTCTTCGATCTTGATTCTTAAGAACGTCATAGGTTTTAGTTTGCAAACCTACCACAACGTAAGGCGATTGACATTCAACACCACGTGCACAAAAATGAAATAAAACAATAGCAAGTTACATTGGCGAAACTCGTATTTCGTATAAATTTTCTATTACTTATCCAATACCACTTAATTACATAATTTCCTAAGCATAAATAATAAAGTTTAGGAACCTATTTCTTGTTACAGGTGGCTACGGAACAAAGAGCAATTCTACTGCGTGTTATCCTCAAAATTGCAAGAGTAATCCAAACGCCCGACGAGAGGTGCGGCCGCATCATTGTTTTCTCGACGCCGCTGTGTGGGTGCGACTTAGATTTTTTCTGTAACAAACAAACGCATTAGGGCCTAAGTGTGCGTGGCATTTCTGAGAAACCTTTCGTGAGACTCATGCGCATTGTCCTCGTGTGCGTACAACGTGCATTTTACACCTGTTTCGGACGCGCCTGTGTGGGTAGTTTTTTCTCTCGTGGGGGTAAATGCGATGTTGCTAGATGCATGTTTTGGATGCACTGATGTAAATTTGACAACGTCGCGTCGCACAATTTAGATACAACACCAAACGCCGTGCGAGGGTTTTTTGAGGCATTGGTTTCTGTTAAAGTTAAAATACGTAGTTGTATCTTATTCGAATTCGAATAGAATTGAAGCTATATTTAATCTGTACTAATTATAGAACTGAGGAGTGTGTTTGTTTGAACGCGCTAACCTCTGGAACTACCAGTCGTAATAGAAAAGCTCTTTTTACATTTGATAGCCCAAATACTGGCAGATGGATTTGGGTTATTTTACTTCACGTTGATCCACGTTAACTAGGACCGTGAAGCCGAGGAAAAAAATAGCCAGAAAGGAAGTGAAGCGAGAACGAAGTGCCTAATAGCGCCGGCAGGCGATGCGAATATGCGATGCGACGGGGTGGTTGGGGCAAGAGAAATTTCACGCTGACGAAATCGAGGGCAAAAGCTAGTATTTTATACAGTACTTTTTAGGATTCGTTTTTTATGATACGTAAGTATAAAAGTACGTAACATAAAAAATTAAGCAGGCGCAGTTCAAGTCCGCGCCGCAAAACTCAAAGTCAAATCAGTTATTTCAAATAGGCACATTCAAGGGAATGTGGACGTCAAAATTAACTAAAAAATTGAATTGGTTCTAGTTGTCCCTTTCAAAAGTAGTTTCTTAAGAAGAAGAATGGACAAGAAATTCCATCGTTGCCTTGCCTAGCTTTTGAAATGATTTACAATATTTTGTTTACATTCATTATACAGGATCAAATTAAATTAGCTGGCAATATTTTACCCATGTATCGATATCGAAAATTAACGGAACGAAAAAAATAGCAGGTGCAGTTCGAGTCCGCGCCGTTTGTTTTCGTGAAAACGTTCGGTCACAATGTGCTATCTGTGCTAACCTAGTGAGAGAAGTTCGCATAATAATCCATAGTCATTTATGCTAGGCACAATAACGCCAAGCTTGCTCTATGCCGACTATAAATAAAAGGTCACATTGACATTAATGGGATTCTCTAACTCAGCCCCGTGTAGCGAGCATAGTTTCGTGACGAGCAAGCGAAGCGAGCTCACAGATGACACGACTCCGAAGACCACTTATTCATTCAAGCAATGAGCGAGCGAAGCAAGCCTCTCACAATACAAGCGAGTGCAACATACAAGTATATTCTAAAATTGAGCGAGCGAAGCGAGCCAACCTACTCCACGCGTCAGCTTTCAATCCAGACAAGCGAGTGGAGCGAGCCTTCTCCACAAGAGCGAGAGGAGGAAAACTTGTCTCGAGACCAGAGTGCGAAATGAGCTTACCTACGCCACGAGTGACAGTGCAGTAGATGGCGTTCACTATTTTCTAAGGTGTGCACGCTTCGTTCGCTATACGGATGTGAAAGTGTGCTCCAACCACTCGTGGGGATGTTAAGCTCGCTTCGCTAGCTAGTTTTGGTAAAGCAAGCTTCGCATGCTGGTCTTGCGTGGGGCTCACTTCGCTCGCTTTTCATATGTAGTTACCCCCCGTAGAGTAGTTCAGCTCGCTCCGCTCGTTCGTCTTAGTAATAGGTCAACTACACGTGCTGGTTTTGCGAAGGAGTGAGCTAAAGGGTAGTTCAGCTCGCTCCGCTCGCTTGTCGTGGTAATGAGTTTGCTTCACATGCTGGTCTTGAGAGGAGCTCGCTACGCTCGCTCTTCCCATGCAGCCACCTACTCGTAGGGTAGTTCAGTTCGCTCCGCTCGCTTGTCGTGGTAATGGGTCTGCTTCACATATTAGTCACAAGAGGGGCTCGCTTCGCTCGCTCTTACTATGTACAAAGGCGCTCGACTCACTCCGCTCGCTCATTGTTTAGGTAAGCGCGCTCTGGTCAGCCTTAGTGTCATAGGGCTGCCTTCGCTCGCTCGGCAATACACTGTGCTTCCTTCATTCGCTTTTTTTTGTGAGAGTGCTTGCTACACGCGCCCTTGTCATGTGTGAGCGCGTTCGACTCACTTCTGTAGAGGATGGGGTCTTTGCTTTCGCTAGTATTAGGTATTTGCTCATCTTGTCAGTAAGCGCTCTTCTCGTTCGTGTCACTGGCTATCTCATGTGAGCGCTCGCTTCGGTTGCTGTTTTATTGGGTAAGCGCGCTCAACTTGTTTGGTTTGAAAATTTTCACAGTTCAAACATGACCTGTCTTACCGAGGACTGGTATAAGTGAGCTGTAACAATCCCTGGCTGTGCAAGCATTTCACCAGTAACTGCCGTGATACGGTCTCTTCTCTTACTTAGATCGATCCCGGATGTTACAGTTCAAATCAAACCCTCACCTATATTCATAGAGGGGTCCCTTTATTACCCACGGTAAATGTTGCCACCGATTGATAAATCTGATGGTTTGTATAAATTTTTTTTAGTTTTTCAGTGATCTGGATTTGCTATTTGGTTATACCTAGACATTTTAAGTTTATTGTGTTATTTCTGACGTAAACTTTCTTCAATTGTCATTTATTTCTCAACTAGCTTTTGCCAGCGGCTTCGCCCGCGTGGAGGTCGAAAACTATCCCACGGGAACGTAGTACCAGGACAAAAAGTTACAGACTACCTGTGTGCCAAACTTCATTCAAATCCGTTCAGCCGTTTTTGCGTGAAAGAGTCATCAACATCCATCCATCCATACTTACAAACTTTCGCGTTTATATTAATAGTAGGATTAAGCTTATTGTGTTATTTCTGACGTAAACTTTCTTCAATTGTCATTTGTCATTTATTTCACAATTACGAAAATATTTACAGCCAATGTGAGACAAAATATATTTTTACATAGGGTTTTGTAACAAACGTTCGTATATTTCCCGATACTGTCGTAGCCATTGTATTTAGCCGATACCAGATTTACTAGACTCATTGCATTCCTTACGACGCAAGCTTTCACCAATAATCATGTTTTTCATTTCTGAGCATATTTACGGCCGATATGAGACGATATATGGAGTTATTTTGCTATTGTCAACTTCATATAAGTTTTTAACCCCTTTTCGGCCAATATTTTTGTTAAATCTCTCTTTGCACTAGCAGTGCTTTGTTAACTCTTGACAACGACACTAGAATGAGTGTTCTAACTAAACCTGTTTTTGCGCTACACGCATTGGACTTTTGTGAAAATAGAACGTAGTGAAAAATAGAGGGTCGCGCGCATGCGCATGCACACGCAGTATGACATCATAGGCAAGTCATGTCCAGCTGATTTTTTTTTATAAACATGACCTATCTTTTGAATGCTCAACCATTACTCGAGTAAAACTCTTGTAGTTATTAGCGGTTGAAATCTCATATTTTTGTCTCACAGAAATATTGCACACCAGTACTCCGAGCGAATAGACGTTTTCACGTCAATAACGAATCTTAAAGAACTAATTTAAACTTAATTAACCCATTATTTGTAAGTAGACTGAATGGGGTTTTTCACCGATTTCTATTATACTTTATTTTCCTATAGTTGTTTGTATAAAATTTTTCTTAAACAGATTTTTTTAGACTACAGTTATTAATAGATTTTATTTTCTGTTGGTTGTAGTTGTAAACTCATAACTCCGTATCTGTTAGTCAAGTTACAAATTATTCTAGTATTGTTTAGTTTTCTCCTATGACTTTGTTGCCATTGCATTTTGCTGTTTCGAACACTCAGGTGACTTCAGATAATGTTTTTTGACAGAGTACTGTTTACAAACACAAAAACAAAGTTAGCTCGAAACAAAGCTGTAATCAGTCGGTAGGTACTAGAAATAATAATAACGAATGATTCTGACTACAACTTGCCATTTGCTAATTTCAGTATTGCCGTAGAAGTTTCAGTCATATAGTTTTGTTTGTACATAAAAAAATGCCTCCATGTTAGATTTAAAAGTAGTTTCACACGACGACATATCAAGCAATACATTTCCATTTCCAGCTGACTTCGCATAATATAACCTTTTCGCACAATTAGAAGTCAGCTTATACTGGAAATGAATAGCTTGATGTATCGTCTTGCGTACTTCCGGAGTTCAAGGTATTCAGGGAAACTTTGGTCTACCAGCATGCTGGTACAGCGTGCTCAAGTAAGGTAAAGTAGGATTTCAGTTATTGTAACAAACAACAAGAAAAATTAGAAGATGCTGAAAGTATGAATAGGTAGTATTAAGGGGTGCGTAAGCTTTTTGGTTACTCGGGGTGACACAAAAAGACTGCGAAACAACAACAACTGAGACAAGGCTCATTAGCCCACTCGCACGAATTTTCTCGCCCGAATCGGGCAAATCGCCATCATCATCGTCATCCTCATTTCAGCCGAAAGATGTCCACTGCTGGACATAGGCCTCCCCCAAGCTCCGCCACTTCGACCGGTTCTGTGCTTCCCGCATCCAGCGGGTTCCTTTTAAATAATACAATAAGTTAAGAAAAGTACACTAATATATATTGAACTGTAATTGTATGTAATTTTGATTAATGTTAATGTGACAGTGTGTTCTTGTCCTATTATTATGAGTGTATGTTACTTGAAATAAATTATTTATTATTATTATTTATTTATTAGATAAAATTAAAAAAAAAACGCTCCAGTTGCCTAATACGAATTTCTGGAATTTTCGATGTACCTACAAATAAATCAACTTCGTGCGAGTGGCCTATAGAAATTCTTTTATTGACGATTTTTTAGTGACGATTCGCCCGATTCAGGCGAGTGAATCCGCGTGAGTCGATTGGGATATGCGCAAGAGAATGATGATAAAGGATTCATTATGTAGAATCAAGTATACCGAAGGTATTGTTTTCTTGTCAAAATCCATGTACAAGTCGCGTCATGTAAAAAGAACGCTAGCGATCAAGCTGCGCACTCGACGGTTTATCGGTCTGTTTCGTGGTATGAGGTGGGTTTTTCAATGTACCTACCAATAAACGAAGCGGCGAGCGAGACGCTAGTTCAAAAATAAAATCATAGAACTAGTACTTTCGTGCGCGAATGTACCCATGCGCAAACGCACCCCTTCCACTTTCTTCCAGCGTTCTTTTTACATGATGCATACTGTATTATGACATGATCATGACGCAAGTAACTGTCATTAGGTAAGTAGGAGTTGTTAATGAAATGTCAGTAACCAAGGTAAATGCGCTTACACTACGTATAATTTACTATTGAGATAACATGCAACATGCACATATTGTATGCCATAGAGCTATTGAAACAATTAATCGAGTTCCTAGAACTTATAATCATTTTTAAGCTGTGTCCAATTGTTTCTGTCTTTTGACAGATTGCTAGACTGTGTCATTAAATTATTGGTTTGTTTGTTGCTAGACGCATGTGGATTATTAATTCTCGTTATTCAAAGTAGGAAATGTAAAATGTATCATAGTACCAGGAAGTTTAATAAAAAGTATGAGCATCATAAGTATGGTCTTCTGCAGGCTTAGCACGAGAACCGTAGACTAGCGTTTTGTCGTCGAAAGAGTAGACAAAAATGATGTTTCGGTATAGACAGTTGACAGTTTTTTTCTATTCTACAGTAAAGTAGAATCGTCATGGCAAGACTGCTGAAAGGTTCTGCTCTGTCCTATTCTTTTTCTATTCTTTATGCTTCTCATCCTGACGTAGACACTTACCCCCATTTTTATAAACGTTGCGACTGTTTAACCATACACTTTTGACTTTTAAATATCTCTTAATTTTAAGCAGCGTTTAGAAATAGGAGGGTTAGTTCTAGTGTCAGTTACGATTATAAAAAATACCACGATTCAGACAGATTCCCACACAACCATTCTAATATACCGCTAAATGAAAAATTGCCTAGAAGCAAAACAAAACATTGGTCAGAGTTTAGATCGTAATGAATTCCAACAAAAAGTTGGGTCGGTTCGTGTTGCACACTGCAGTGTAACGGGCCTTCGAGCTCGCGAACTTTTTCACAACTTATGCGGGTCAGCTCTCAATGTTCTGACAATCTAGGATATAATAAAAATGAAGCTTAGTAATGGCTAAATAATTACATGTCTGGCGCTGGCTAACTAAAAACGGGAGCGTTCGTAGAATCAGCTCGAATGTGACCTTAGGTAAAGTCAAATCGGTGAAGTGACTCAGAGTAATATTTATTTTTATATATGCATGTATACGTGTAGCGATAATATGTTGCATTCGTTTTTGTATGATCGCATGGCCTTCGTTGTCGGTAACTGTTCATCAGACGGTCGTCTTTGTGCAGCAAGATACTGGTGAACTGATACTTGTATGTTTTGTCATTACTTATTCAACTATTTATGTACACACATATGTAAACAAAAAAAGAAAAATAGGTACAAAGGTGATGCTTATTTCTAAAGAAATCACTTCTAGTACCTACATTGGACGAGATTTGTGTTGGTTGGTTGGTTTGGTGAGATGGTTGATGGGTGGTTTTGGTTTCAGTTTTTTTTTGTTGTAGATATATTTGCTATAGGAGAGTAGACAAACAGGCAGAGCGTGTAGGAGTTAAAGAGAAAATAAAATACATATAAGTAATCAAAACCAATTTACAGAATAAAATAAAATAAATATTATGAGAATATCATCTACCTATCTATTATATAATTATTAATATTCTATCACTTGAATATTAATAATTGGAAAGATAGTGTTCTTTCACTTTCTGTTAAAAACTGCAATAGTTTGGCACATTGGCCCACGTTCCCACGCACTGCGCGCCGACAGTTGAACATAGAACAGTGTGTTTTCGACGCGCTGCGATGCACTCTGGTGGAATCTCAATGCTCGATTCAACACCGAGAGTTGAAAATTTAGTGCGCGATAATATCCTGCCGGGATATATACCATCGACTTATGCCGTCTGGGCCCCAATTCTGTATCGTTATAATGATTCCCCGCGGAATCTTACTACGTTCAAACTAAGTCAATATCGGTTTTTTTTTTAGAAACCAATGTAAGGAACCAACGGTAAGGAATCGAAATGTTATATTCTGTATGTTCAAAGACAATTTGTCGATATTATTAATACGATATTAGCCAAATTCGTGTGATTGACGTGGTTACAATTAAGGAATCGTTAAGTGGTCATAGCGAATTCAGGCCCACCAGGGCCTGAATTCGCTATGGCGGTCACCAGACCGCGGATACGTAGACGATTATGATTTGCCGCCTGCCCATCAAGTATAATTATAATTAGCGCTGCAACTCCACAAACATCGTTATGTTGTATAAATATAGTTTCAAAGTCACTGTTATTATTATTTCTTATAGGTCTAGATTTATATCTCATTATCTATGAGATATGAGATATAGGTACCTTTGTTATTATTATTATGAGGTATATTTTTTTTTAAAGTTACCCCATACTATGAATTTCCCCTGTTTTGTGGGTGCGTTTACAAACATTTAAACTGACATACACAAACAGCCCGACCCGGAACAACTACTTGTTGGAATACCACAATATTTGTTCCGTGCGGGAATCGAACCCGCGACACGCAGCGCAGCAGTCAATTGCTTAACCGCTGCGCCAACCATGCTGTCAATGCCGTAAATGGCAGTTTGAGTCAGATTCAGATCAGCAAACGACTGCGAGATGACCATGTTTTGTCTCTTTCTTCTCTTCGGGCAGTCGTATCATCATCACCACCAAATGTAGCCATATCTGGGTTTAATATGTACCTACTTTCTTTCCTTACTCGAGCTAGATTTCATTGTTATTTATTTTCTCCTAATGGTTTACCTCGTATTATGAAAAAGAAGACCAAGATCAACATTTCGGTCTACTTTGTATTATGTGTACACTCAGGGAAATTATTAGGTGCTAAAGCAAATGGACACCCGGCTTCAATTTGACGCTTTACGCGTTGAATACAAAGAACTGTCAAAAGTCTAGTTGTCATATCAATATATGGAAAATTTACATAGGTTGGTAGTCAATTTGCTTAGCAATTTATTTCCCCCACTTTACTTAAACTCAATCACAGATTTTGCTCGCATTATTTTATTTCTAATTAAAAGTTAATTGTATGTAGAAAAGGAGAAGTAGGGTTCGATATATTGGTCTATTCTCAGTAATGAAGAACATAAAACTATTATGTATATTGTATTATGAATTCTTGCTAATGGCAAAGTCAGCTGAGGTGGCTCGTCGCCCGGGGCTACTACGTTTAGCCGGCAAAGGACAAACGTGCGGGGTACATATAACTACGAATTATTAAGGCCAATGCGTCAGGATACCACGCAAAATGAATATCGGAGCCCCCCCTGCCCTGCCGCTGACGTCCTGATGGTTACAATATTTTTACGTTTTGTTTTTTGTAGTTTACAGGTCAGTTATAGGCTGTTTGTTGATCTAAATACGAATTGCGGCCGTAACAAATATTCATTTATAAGTTATTGTTATCGTATAAAAATATTAATAAATCTCTCTAAATTCATATTACCCTATTGAATTACTATTTCATGAAATCGTGGCACTGGAGGCGGATTCGAACTTAAAGACATTTATTGCTAATTCTTATCAACATAATTATTATTATCATATTTTAATCAACATACCTACAACTTTCAAATCGCAAAAAGCGGTAAATTTGAAATTCGCGTGCCAAAGTAGCGCTTCCCCCTTAACATCACAACTTAGGTATATATTTAATAATGAGTACAGGCACAGATGCTCCAGCCAGATGCAGACCACGAGCTGAATTAGTTTAGCTGAGCTCGGGTAGCTGAGGTAATATAGTTAACTGGTAACATCGTTTGCAGCCTGCACACAGAACGAAAATAACCTATGCTGCGCAAGCTAGCCTAAACTACCTTAGCTTGGCTCTTGGTCGGCAGCCGGCATTAAAGTATCGATAATTCTGTTAAAACTAAGCACGAACCGGACACACGGACGTATAAATATAGCGGCGGGATTTTATCGCGCAATGGATTTTATATTATCGGTGTTGTACTGAGCACTGAGAATCCTACACGGTTCATCTCAGTGTGTCAAAAACGAACAGTGTGTTTTGATGTTCGATTTTCAACTTTCGGCGCTGAGCATTAAATACCAATTTCCAACCAATCAAAAAACACATGGTGACAAATCAAGCTATACATTTCGAATTTTAGCTGACCTCGCATTACATAGGCTTTTCGTATTATGAGAAGACAGCTTATAATGGGAATGTTAGCTTGATATGCCGCCGTGCGAACCTACATATACTTAAACGGAATTATACAACAAATTAAATTAATTGGTTGTATAATTCCGTAAAAATTAAAATAATAATTTAATTAAGTAATATTTTAATTTTCAGAATTATTTCGTCCTATTTTGAAAAAGAAAACCCTTAAAACGGATAATGAATAGATGACGTTTAATTTTTCTAGTTATTTTCTTTGCAAATAATACGACCTCATATCAAACAGTTATTATTTTTACAACTTATTTTTAGTTAAAAATCAACGTCAAAAAACACTTTAAAAACATTTAAGACCCCATTTCTGTCTATATTATTTAATAACTATGTAACTCCACTTCTGGTTAATCCTAGTGCACAAATTGACGGTATGACGAATTCATAGAAAACCGTTCATAGGATAACTAATTTTACAACATAATTAGCGTAATCCTTAAAATCAACGTGTAAAAGTAATGGAAATAAGATGAAGTTCCAAAGACTTGTTACAAACAAAACGTAAGAACTAGAAACTTTTCTACAGATAACGACAGCTACCTTTGTTTCACGACTCAGGATTTACCCAGAAGTATTTATTACTTTCTTCCGTAAGATAAGACTTTTTTACAATACCATCGCGTTATAACTCCCCAGTAATAATAATTGTACCTTTTGTTATTCCCGGTGTTAGTTTTAGCAGAGTTGCTAAGTTATGTGAAAGATAATTAAGAAATAGCTTAAGTTTTTTGTTCTTTTGTTTCTAAGTTATTCTTTCTGTGGTTTTAGAAATGTTTCAAGTAAAGTTGGGCTTAGCTAAATTTTCAAAGTTTTTTTTTTGCCAAACGTAGATTCTAAACGAAAAAACATAAGAGGGTCAGAATAAAAGTGAAGAATATCAAACAAGAACTTTTCAATGATAAATTGGACTAGTAAATTAATTATGAAAGCGACCGGGAAGTAGATGAGTCAGTACAATACCGCTAATAAGATTGGTAGTGATAACCATCCGAATAAGTCCGCGACTAGACGGAGGTTGGGCAACGTTGCATTGTTAGCGGGGCGCGCAGCACCGCCCCGCGCCGTAGCACACTGTGGCAAGATGGCTTTTTTATAGTGGGGCGCTTCGTTTAGTGTGTAGCAAATGGCAAGGTAAATTTGACAGGTAAATTCGGTCGCTCGGTTGCTCGTTGTATTTATTTCAGAAAATATTGACGCTACTTTCTTTGTCAATAAATGTTGGTTGGAGATGAAAATTCAATGACTGAAAAAGTAGTTTGATATATATTTATAATTATTGTTTCCAAAAATGTGAATCGGTATTTTTTTATCATAATATTTTCTTAATCAATGCATTGATAAGTGCCAATCTTGTAATCTTTAAACAGAACGACAATAGCAATAACCTTATTTTTTTAGGTGTTTTTTATTCGTTCTTTTTTATTTGCATTCCGTTTTCACAGCTCAAGATCATGTTAAAGAAAACGCATGCTTAAAACTTCCAATCTCATTATATTAGCTTGCAAGTTCCAGGGTAAGCTGCGTTCATACGTTTATGGTGTAAATGTCAACATGTATGTTGAACAAAATATGATACGCGTTCAAAAAAACGAAAGAAAATTTGAGTTTAGCGGGCTACCACCTGAAGGCAAAAATACAGCAGCATATAATACATAGCAGCGTTGTCATATTTGTTTGTTATCGCATCAATATCTTTAATCATTCTCCGCTTTCATGCCTCAAAATCCTGTAGAAGAATCGCCTAATTAAATAGCTCGCTCGCAATGCGACCTGGGGCCGCGCAAAGTTGTCGAAGCTCAAGTTTGCTTGTCAGGCTGTGTGTTTATTGCCTCCGTCCCTCATAAAATGTTATGAATGATACAGTTCGCGAGTCAGGGATTAACCGTTTAGTAGCTACGTTTCGTAACCATTATACGTTTAGTTCGGCCTTTTCCAGACCTTTTTGTGTTGAATATTTTCAGCTATATTTATATGACGGGTGTCCCGAGCACTTTTTAACAGCAAAACAAAGGTTCACATGAATGTTGTTGTGCATTGTTTTTAGTACCGCTCTGCTCTGAGATTTTTACTTGTGCGGAGTTTTGTACTGTTTGTTTTTATTTACTTTTGATGTCATAATAAGTTATAGTTATTTTAGTTTTAGCCTTTCCTAAGACTTGTTTGCTCTTTTCTGCATTTTTTCCTAGTGTTGCGGTCATCAAGATTATAATTCTCGTTCTTTCCTACTTGTTCGACTCGGTCGCTATTAAGTTATGAGTTTATGACGTAAAGGTATTACCCAGTTTGTAAATAAGTTTCCGTAGGTACTTTCCGAAACATTGTTCCGTTCCGAAGTTTCTTGTAATGTTTTGAATGTTTAAGCTTATTTAATGTTTCCACAATTCAGTCACGTGTTTTATCTAATGAATTATGGAGGGTTAAAAATGAAGTGTTAAGATAGTTTTTAGAGTGCTTAGTTATTATTCTTAACTTAACTTAGCAAATATTGTAAAAACTTAGTCAACAACATTGAAAATGTTATAGAATCAAAACGTAAAAGGAGCCTGCCACGCACAGAGGTGTTCGGGAACAAGGAAGCCTCTTTATGTCAGTGAAGGAAGCTATCGGCACAGTCCGAGAAAATCGATGTCGGCTCCCCTCATAGTTTGCATGGCCACGGTCCGGTCGCGACCACCACGCTACGAAACTCCTTACTTTCACTACCAACCTACATCTGTGAATTTTTTATTAAAATATTAATATTATATGGCTGGACGTAAGGGGTAGTGCTTTTGACGTGTTTAGAAAAAAAATAAGGAACCGAGCCGCCCCCCCCCCACCCCTTCTCCTCCGCCCGCACCCCTCGCTCGTCCACGATGCAAAATTTTCAGTGCCCTGCGCACGGCTCGGCCATTCTGATAATACTAGCTTCTGCTAAGGATTCGCTTGTTTCATATCGTTATTTTGATTTCATTTGGTTTTTTTGTTATGAGTTTATTTAATACAGTCTTCTTAACAGGAAAACGAAAATATCTCGCAGGTTTCTTGTTTTAACTTTATAGTCACATAATAAAAACTATGATTCACACAGAAATACCGCTACCGATGTTGGCGTAATCATTTAATTATGACTCCTTTTATCTACCCACTTAAACTCACTAATATCGCTTTAAAACATGACCTCGAACCATTTAGTTTTTATTCTCTTTGTCATAATCACACAGATCTTTTTCGGTTATTGACTTCGAATGAGGAAATGACATTTGCTTGTCATCTATGACGGATTAATAATAATGAATACATACACGTATGTGCAGCTATTTGTTTTGTTTTCTGAACAACTGGTCGATTAAAAGGTTTAAATTATTCCGATACCAAGGTGACCCTCATCGGTCCAAATACTTACATCAGTTGTAAACATATTTTACTAAGTTTTAAATTATTGTTTAGAATTTGGAGGCTTTTTACGTACAACATAATAAAAGGAGATTTAAAATTTAGAGAATTTCGTCGCAGGGCTCTGTCCGCCCGCATTGTAAGGGTGGGTGCTATCGCTATCCTACTCGGACGCAGCTTCACCGGACATTTCGACCGGGCATTTCAATTTTGAGAAAGAGTAGGACCAGCCCCGTCCCCCGCGCGTCTCGGCCACCCCCGCTCGGCTCTCTCGCTCGCACTAAGGACACACAAAAGGACGAAGGAGCGATAACTTCATCACCGTGCGACGGTCTCTCTCGCACACACGCTACGGTGGGGGACGACGTTGCGAATTGTTATTGAAGTCATGCCCCCGAAGGCGACTTCGGGAAGGCTGTCAGTTGCTAGTAAACGTTCGCAGCGTCCGTACCCGGTTGACCCGCGACGCCTTCGCGACGCACCTAGCACACTACAAACTATAACGCATCGCGCCACCGGGTTTACAAACAAGTGCCAAGTTGTTATTCCTCTACTTCCTCTGTGATTTTAGTTTATTATAGACATTGTTAATTATTATTAGACTTTTCCGAGTGACAATAAGTTATCGCTTCGCTACGATGAAACTTTTGGGCGAGTGACGCGAAGTGTTGGCGATCGGTGCAGCGAGTGTTGTGGATGGACCGGGAGCCGAGCGGAGCGCGCCGCTCGCAGTGTTTACAAGCGCGCACGTGGTCGCGCCGCACGCCCGCGCTGCGAAATGCCGCCAAAAACTTTCTTCGGAAACATTGCCGCTGTTTGAGCGGAGTCGCGAGGGGACCCGCGCCGACCGCGACCATGACTTTAACCTGTAGCGCCTGATCAAGTAGGACTACATGTACGTCGACACGAGAAGTGCTGCTTTTTTATTATTTTTTTTTCGTTGGAGGAGACGGTGCTCTCCTTTGGATTAATGATTTAAATGGCTAACAGCAACGCCGTTTCGTCGACTTTATCGTCGAGGGACTATCATTGTAAGATTTGCGATCTCTACTTGGACACTGTCGAATCATTAGAGGTGCATTTGCAATATCATAAAGAAAACTTATACGTGAAGTGGGGTACGCAAAACTCACAGAATGATACTGATAATAATAACGGTGTGAAAGTGAAGATCGAAACCACGGTGTCGGCGCCAGCTGACTCGAGCGACAACATGATCACTAAGCCCAGTCCCGAGTTCCCGCAGCGGGCCACGCCAGAGACGTCGGCGCAGTTCCCGCACCCCGCAACCCCGCAGAGCTACCACAGCGCGCCCTCGCCCTACCAGAACTCTGACCAGACCAACTTCTCGCCTGGAGCACAGTTCGGTAACAACTACTCTCATTCTGGCTTCTCCCAAAATCAGCATTCTGAACAAATAAATTGGGAACAGTCCCAATATAACCAAGAGTATCACAAATCGAACCGGTTCCACCCGTACAATATGCAGGAGCGAGTGTCGCAAGTGTCGTCGTCGAGCCCACTGTACGGTCAGCCACTCAATCAACCGACGCCCTCACCCTCGCCCAACCAGTGCGATAAATGTGGGTTCGTATGCGACTCCGCCGTCCAACTCAATGAGCACTGCAACTCTGCTCACGCGGGGGCCAGCACTGCTCCTACGTCAGCGTCTATGCCATTTCAACAATATCAGGGAAAGCAATACAACAACTCGGGCTATCAAAATGAACACCCAAAGATAAAGGAAGAACATGAAGAATCGTCAGATATATTAGACCTAGACTCTCAAAAAGTTGTTTACCAAGGCAATGAGGGAGACCAGCCTACTGCGACTTTTGAAGACGCGCCACCTCAAGGCCGAGAAGTTAACACGCGGACAGTGCCCATGATGCCTTGGGAGGCTCAGAAATTATACAGTAATCCACAGCTTAACGGAGATGTATCTCTTTTCAAAGAACAAAAGATGTTTGCTGAACAAAAGGGTTATCAATCGGAAGCAAAAATGTTCCACCCCGAACAAAAGTTTGCCTACACACAAGACAAGTTTCTAGGCGTACATCATGATCAAAAACCTTTCATGCATGTTGAACAAAAAATATATCCAGGCGTACAAATGCCTCCTCTTACTGATTACTCGGGGCCGGTAGCATCTTCAAATCCAGATATGAAACCACCGTATCGACCATACGATTCACCAGCGGCGCCACAAATAACGAGCACACAACCTGCGAATCCCACATCTTCAACTCTTCCAAGTATCGGAGGTAAAGGCGCTAATTGGAAATCAAATGAAGCGCGAAGACCGAAGACTTATAACTGTACCGCTTGCAATAAATGGTTCACTAGTTCCGGTCACCTAAAAAGGCATTACAACACGACGTTGCACAAGAATGCGGTAAGATCGTCGGGTCAGCCCGACCCGGCTACGATGCCCATCTCTAACCACCACCACCCGAGCCGCGAGATGTCTCGCGCACAGCAGCAGGCCGCCGACTCCAACACGCAGAGCCCCGTGCCGTCCGAGGACGCGCGGGGCGTGGATGACGCCGCGCTGCAGTCGCCCTACGCGTCGCAGAGCTTCGAACGATCGCACCGGGTCGCCACCATGCAGTCCAAGTCACCGTACTCGCATCTTCAACAGGGTAACTTAGATAATAATTTCAGTAATAATCCTTTAGCTAATCACCCTTTACAGCACCAGGTCGGGTCGCATCCGCTCAATATAGGTAGTCAACCGCCGGGCATAGGGAATCCGAACGATAGTAATCATCAGTCATCTAAAGGTGTAGCAATTTCAACGGCAGGGAATCCCCCAAACGGGGAAGCAGGTCCCTCTGTTTCTCAAAATCACCATATGAGGGGCCTGCTATCAGTGTCAACCAGCAATATTTCAACTCCAGTTCTAACGCAGAGTACGCCAGCGCTTACGGCGCACACCCTGCCACCGTTCAGTCATTTGGGTGTCAACCCGTACAGCCCGAGGTCTACGGATCCTTTGGGGCCTTCGGTTCCGGACCCCACGCACACCCCTTTATATTTGGGTCAGAATTTTCAGCAGACTATAGCACCGAATTACCCAAACGGGATGGCCCCCCACGTTATGGATATGGCTATCAACAATCTGCCTATAGCCAATCAGGCTACTTTTGGTGAATCAACACCTGAAGAAGTCGAAGTTATGGAACAAGAAACGTTAAGCGAGCGAGCCGGCGGCCGCCTGCCGAGCTTCTCGCAGCTCCAGACGCAGAGCTTCAGCGTTTACGTTTCTAACTATATCACGCAGCCTAACGTGGGGGGTCAAGTTGTGTCTGACGAGTCGACCGCCGGTTATATTATCGTGGACCCGGTCCACTCAGCGTTACAGTACGGCAATCCCGAAATACAAAGTATAGAGTACGATTATGACTTTTCACCGAGAAAAGTCAAGAACGAGGACGTGATCGATTACGATCAGGAACATACGAAAGTTTATCCCTACAGTTACGCTGTCGAAGGAAAAACTATAAAGCGCGAAGTAGATACGTTACAAACAGATTCGGGCGAACTTCAGATATTAAAAATAGAGGATATCATGGACTACGCGAATAAGGAAAATTACGGTACTCAAATGAAGTCCCCCGCTAGTCCGGAGAGCGCGAAGGCTGAGAACGAGAGCCGAGACTCGCCCGCGGTGTCGTCCACCGTGCCGAGCACGCCGCTCGCCGAGCGGAACCAGATGAAGAAGTCGGCTGCCACCACCGTGCACAAGTGCTACGAGTGCGACAAGCTGTTTAACAAAGGCTGCTATCTTACGCAGCATAACAAGACGTTCCACTCGGGCGCTAAGCCATTCAAGTGTATACGGTGCGGCAAACGGTTCTCAGACGACGCTTCTTACGAATGGCACTGTGTCAAGCATTCCGACAATAAGCCGTTCAAATGTCACGAGTGTCCGAAGTCGTTCAACCACAAGTCGGACCTGCGCCGGCACATGTGCTTGCACTCTGACTGTAAGCCGTTCAGTTGCGACCATTGCGGCAAAGGTTTCATTAGGAAAGACCACATGGTGAAGCACTTCGGCACTCACAAGAAGAAGATTCGCTCGTCCTCGTCGCCGACGTCGTCGTCCTCGGTGTCGTCCACGTCGAACTCGCGCGCGCTGCACGTCGCCTATAACTGAGCGCGTCGGAGCGAACGTGTCGCACTCACATATCGTTTCATATTTGCAGATAGCTCGTACTGACATTTCTTTTACTTAGACCCTGTATTAAATCAAAATCTGATGTATCACCGCAATGAAGGCTGCGATACATATTTATTTAGAGCGCGTTATATCGCTGTAGGGTGGCCGCGGCGCGACTCCGGCGCACGCGTTCAGTTGGCAGCTCGTTTTTTATTGTTCATTCAAGCTAACCTTGCGTCCGACCGGCACAAGGTGACTTTACATGCCTGGGTGTCTGGGCGCTAAACATATAATTACATGACGTTAGAGTAATTCTACGATATCATTTAGATCGAACCATATCATTTTTACATATTGAATACGGAAAGAAACGTAGAAATAATTAGATAAAGTAAAGAACGTCGTTTTATTTGGGAAATATCAGACGCGACGTACACCACATATCTTATTTTATTGTAAAATATTATAAACTATAAGAAGTTTTTTTACTTTAGTTAAAATTCTATGTTTTCTTATGATTGTTGAAGTTTACGAACGATAGGTATGTGTATTTTGAAACTATTTAGAGTATTTTTTTGTAAATATTGGGACACGATTGCCAGACATTTATTTTAAGTAGGAACTGGAAAAATACAAATCGTACGCCGGAGATAAGTGTTATGCTTTAATTATACGATGGGTACAAATTGAAATTTCAAACGGTTTAGATGAATTGCCAAAATATAGGTTTAATGGCAAACTTTGTAACGATGATAGGTCGGTAGTGCAAGCGGTGCGGGCGCCGGCGACGCTGCGCGCGCGCCGCGTCACCTGCGCTCGGGCGGGCGGGTTGTGGCCCGCACGCCACTGCTACGTAGCTATTTAGCGTTTTTGTTCTAGGTTTAAAATCTTCTATTGATTATATTATTACGTATTGATATTTTCCCGGTGCTTCCTATTATTATTTTGTCTGTTAACATTTGTTTTAATATTGTAAGCTAGTTGACTTCTTTGTTTAAAATTCTGAGTAACTCCTAAAATGATACTAATTTATGTCCAATTAAGTTACCATACGTTATTTGAACGAATTTAGTTATACATTCTTGTTTCGTTAGTGGTAGGAAAGTAGTCTTCCTAAACGTTGCCAAATTGATTCCGCCAACTGTCTGTTGCGAAACGATTTAATTTTTAATAATTTTTAGCCTAATGATAATGTAATTCTCTAGCAATAATTTAACATAATAATGTAAATGTTTTTTTGTATAGTATTAAAATTAAATGGTCACGATTTATTGATTTATGTACCGAACAAATTATAAGGGAATCATTAATTATTTGTAAATAGAATTGTGAAAAACGGTAAAATCACATCATGAAGGACATATCAAGGCCACTATGCGCGCGCGCTGGCGTGTCAATATACTCGCCGTGCGAGTCAATGTCGATGCAAGTTTGTTTAGTGTTGAGCTCGGTGATCACATGCATGTGTCTGCAGCCGCAGTGCACTCGAGGTCGTGGTGACGCATCCCGCGATACATTGACACGCCAAGCTGCCGGCTCCAAATCATCGGTCGAAACACTGACAGCCGGCCGGCGGGGTCGGTGCCGTTTGTCAAGGCAAAATGTGTAATATGAACATTATATCGATTTAATTTTTGATAATGTTTGTATGTAAATGTTGATTATATTGCAGAAATATTTTTATACACATAGAATTACCTACACTAACAATGTTGATCTACCTCATCAGCGCATATTTATACATTATATAATAATTACATTCCGAGAACATATTGTACAGTAAAGCGATATTGTTTAGCGCATTCTAGTGAGCAACAACTATGAACAGCTCGGACCGATATGGCCTACCTCTTAAGAATTAATTAACTTTTAATGAAATGTAAGACTATAGTGCGATCGTCAGTACAACAAACAAATGACGCCTGTGTTCGTTTATTTACTTGCCAATTTACAAACACGAAACGACTTCGGGCTTTGCGTATCGCACAATATCAATATACAATTTCTGATAAATTATATGAGCTGTTTGTGAAAAGTAATAACTACATAATAGTGTTATATTGTTGAGAATATTGTGTAACAGTTTTTTTCCTATAGCAATAATAATGTGTGAAACAATATACGAAACTTAACTACCTCAAGTAACGAGTAATAGAGTTAGAGTGTTGCGAGGGCTGTGGCGCCGCTGTCGGGCCGGCACCTATATACCTCATCTTGCCTTCCATGTTACGTTTAGAGAGTGATATAACGTTATACTGCATTCCCGGCGCGACACCCGTGCCACAGCCCTATACCAATATATATATATATATATATATTAAAAGGCATGTATGTCTCCCCTCATACTGTTTAAAGCACACACTAGTAGTATCAATTAGATATTAACTTATGTAAATATATAATAACGATAAATTTGTTATTTATCATATTCTATTATCGTACTCATCGATAGACTTATTTTTAAATAAGTTTAACGTAGCGATTTCAAGTTTATAACATTAGCAATAAGAACGATAAAATGTAAGATTTTTGTGATGAATATTTGTGTATAATGTATTAATTTAAAAATCAGTTACCAGAAGATTTCTGTTACATTGAGTTGAGTAAAGTCGGAAGAGTTAAATACGATAAGATGTTGTTTTCTTTATATCTTGTTCCCTCGTCCACTTGTATCTGTATGTCTGCGGTGACAGATATTGTAAGCATTTCATTTTTATTATTGAAATTTGTTAGCGTAGCGACAAAATTTAACATCAGTAGATGTCGTTCGGGTGGGAGTGACCACTTGCCACTGAAGCAGTGTTACTAATTAACACATTTCATGATATGAAGTTTTCTTCAAGCGCTTCCACTCGAGTGTTGTCTAAATATAGAGATAAGTCTTGATTATAGATATATCTAGTTTAAGGCGACAGATCTGTCACACCGCTACGGCGAAGGCCCTGTGCTCTGCAGCAGATCGCTCACGTTTGACGATACGTTACTGAACTTAACATCGGCAAATATCTTGCGACGTCAGATTTCATATGACGTATTTCTAGATTATTCTATGTTCGAGATTTTCAGACGTGAGTGAGCCGCACGAACTATTCCGTTGCGAACTTTTTGTATGTAAACAGCAAAGCGATTTATAATTTTTATGTATTTGTAATTTCCCAGAATATTGGACGGGAACATAGGTAATATCATAACATTGTTATACTGGTAAGGTTTACAATGTCTCCGAAGTCGCTGTAGCAGTAGTATTCGTTTCAGATCTGTGAGTTAATATAAATTTAATGTGAAAATATTCTTGTTTCATTTCCCTCTATTCCCCTGCCATGTGCGATTTTTATGCAGAGCAATGTGTTATATTTTTTGTTGTTCATGTGAACATCAAGGTCAAATATTTTGGTGGATGGAAATAGCCTAATTAGTTATCAACAGCTAAAAATGAGGCTTTGATAACATGTAAAAAAATGCAGTTGCATGTTTGCAATCACAAAAGTGGGATAACACAGCAACAAAGGATATAAACTGTTTTTAAAGTTTCGTTTTGTTGTAACAGCTAAAGTAAACTTTGTTTCTTTAATTACTTTGCAGTGTGACATCAAATAATATTAATAATGTGGCCCATTTTAAGTGTGTTATCAAAAATGTTAGTTACTAACAACACACAAAATGATTATAGTAATAATATGTTATGGTATAATTAAAAGAATTGTGATTCATAAAAATTGCCATAAATTCCTAAAACCTAATCCTGATTTTCCAAGAATTGTTAAACATGCTTGGTTATCATAGCCTGGAATTGAAGAAATAATTATGTTATTGAGTAGTTTCAGTTAAAATTTCATATTAATTCACCATAGTTTATTTAGAATATTAAATGATAATAATGTACTTATTGTTCAATCGAGGCTTTGAAATAAACAAAACAAAGAAACATCACTAATATAAAGGCTTCTTCAGACAGGCGCGACGCGATACTTGTAGAACAATTTCCATGAAGTGTCATGTCGCGCCTGCTTGAAGTTACAAATAAAATTGACTTCGGTTGATTTGTCTTTAACATATAATACGGACGGAGTGGAGCGGAGCTACGTTGCGTAGCTGAGCTGTATCACTGCGTAGCAACCAAAAGGCGGGTGTAGCAGAGGTCTAAGTATAACATAATTATAAAAAGGTGAAGGAAAGTACGCTACGGAGTAAGTATATCTATGAAACTCTTTAAATTGTAAATTAAATAGGAGCTTCTGTAATGTTAGTAATATTAGGGTAGACTCAACTCACACTAGGTAGATAACACTAATAAAAATGCTATACAATACTATCGAATCGAAAAATACAATAGAATCTTTAGTGAGTAATTCAGAAATATTGAAACTGAATAGGTACTTATCTTCAGAAGAATTCCAATTGAGTACAAAATTAATTAAAATATATTCTTCGGTTGCTTTACAAATATCATAAATGATTGACTTTATTTTATGTAATAAAGATTATAAAAACAATATATAGTTATATCGTTAAGTATTTATTTTTTCTCAATTTATACATGTTACTTTATTCTTGTTTATTTACTAATTAACTTTATAGGTACAATGAATATAATAAACAAAACAATATATATCCTAACTAAACTAAACTAAAATATCAATACTAAATCGAATAAACAATGATCTTTTACTGACTAAAATAATTTGTAAAAGTTAAAATAGTTCAAAAAGGTTGTAGCGCAGCGTAGCGGCGTCCGGCGTTCATACAAAAGACTTCAACGGCCAGCCCTACGACATTTCTAGAATGTGCAAAACAAATTTTAGTAAAAAAAAATTTTTTTTATCATATGTCATTACTTACTTCTTTATTTTCAATATAAACTAATAATACCTAATTTTATCTCATTATTATTTTAAACAAAAAATGTAAAAGAAAATAGCACAGCACTATGCAAATAATGGAATGTTGAAGATTTGAAACAAAAAGTTCTCATTTATTTACTTCTACGTTTACAATTTCTTAAATAAATGATTATAATTGAAATAATATGTAATTTGTCACGAACAATTTCTTTGTAATAGCTACTACGGTCAGCCTCAATAGACAAGATTTCATCAAATTCAATGTATGGTCCGCTATCTTATCAATCATTGTCCCGTAATATTGTATTAATTTTTAGCCACATTATTACAAATTCGGTACTTTATTGTAATTACACACATATACCGTATTAGAAAAACAATAGTACATAAATAAAATTCTTGACCTGAACATAATTAAAATTGACACGTCTTTTGAGGCTAACGGCCACTCATTCTTGAGCAAAGGAACATACAAACAGAGGACATATCAACAGAACGTTAAAAAATATAAATATTACAAAACCGTTTATTTTAATGCTCAATACTTTTATAGCATTTCATATGTAGGCTTTCTTAGGTGGTAAACTTATAATTAGATCATATGGACCCGTCAGGCACAGCAAAATAAGTTAGTTAGGAGAGAGGAAGCATTTGTTGATACTATAACATTATTTAGCAACACTATTAAATTCTTTTGATAATATAATAATGTAAGGAAATTACATTTTCATTTTTCTAATTAATTAGGTATACGTTGATATTTTTGTACAGTTAATTTTTTTAATTTTTAATACATGATAATGTCATGAGAGTATAACTAATCAGACCAAGTTTAGTTTACCGACTAATGTAAACTTTATTAGTCTTTCGTCTTATCTTCTTTATTAGAATTTGCCGAATCGAAACTTTTAAATAATATATTATTATCTATAGATGACTCGCACGAAGTATGATGAAGATGCCATGCACTTTATTGCATGTACTTGCAGTGACTTTTTTCCATAACTTTTTTGCATACTATTCAAAACGTGCCTATTGCCTAATTCTGCCGTCCTTTAACTAGAAAGGCGTTAAACCCTCTCACTTGGTCAATTTTTACTTTTTAATAGAAACTAAGACAGTTCAAAATTCTCTATTTTTCTGTCTAACAAACATTTTTACAATACAAATAGTTCCCAAGATATGAAAAGTTTGTAGGCCGTTAAGTAACATGGTTTTGGATGATTCCATCACTTGAGAGCGTCTAACCCACACTTCTTAGCTAAATGTACTTTAAAATACTTTAACTGCCGGATGAAATGTTTATTATCTTACAATCAGTAACGGAACTATCACAGTTTTTAGGAAATAACGATGCGCACGTTTTTTGCCATTTTCTCGGAAACAACTTATAGGGCTTAAACGCCTTTCTAGCCTAAGGACGGCAGAATTGTAATACGTACATATGTCTGAAGTGGTCGATTCGCCCACAAATAAATTAACTTCATGCGAGTCGCCTAGAGAAAATAATACATAAAATTATTTTAAAGTGTGTTTCGTCCGAATCGGGCGAGTAGATTCGTGCGAATCAACTATAAGCAAATTTTAAAACAAAACTTCCTTTTTGTTTAATCTAAGAACCAATTTACTGAATTTTACTACAGTAGACCGCGTATTTAGGTCATATCAGAATTTAAGTAAGTGTTATTTTCGTAGATTAAGGAGGGTTTAGGTATCAGAAGTTCGGAAAACTATCTGTTTGTACGAGAGTGAGCTGTTGGACCAGTAGAGATATCAACACACACAACAGTACATGTTAAGCGCCCCCGAGACGGTCAAACTGTTTGATTCAAACACGTAGATTTTGGTTTGACTCAAACTATTTTGATAGTTTACATAGCTAGTTTGAAAGCTTTGTCAAACATTAACGAGTTTGGAGCTTGTTTGATGAAATTACATATTTTTGCTGTGTTTGACGCGTCGTTTGATCGTCTTCCGACGCGCTTGAACAACCACGGCTCAGTTAGTACTGGATTTTGCAGTGTGAGGTTGTGTGCGGTTTCTGTTTTTGCGTAAAAACGCAGGACATTAACGTAATAAACACAAGGAAATCGCGATCCCTGTTCGAGGGCATCCCACAATTTGTCTACGTCACAATCACAGGTCTAATTACGGCAGCGTACCGACCCAAACTGCGCAGTGCCGTTTGACAACCGTTCAAACCGACATCAAACGGTTTCATCAAACACGTAAGGTTTGAATCAAACAGTTTGGCCGTCTCGGGGGCGCTTTAACTATACTCTAAAGAAGGTCTCTGGAATGAAGGGTTTGTACTAATAATATCAAGTAACAACGCGAAAACGTTATAGAATAAGCTCACGTTCCCACAGACGTATTGGATCACCAACGCAAAGCCAGCGCCGAGAGTTGAAAATCGAAAAGTGTATTTTTCAATGCTCTGCGATACACTCTGTTGGATTCTCAACACAGAGCGTTCAAAGATATTTTTACGTTCGTCTGAATCACAGTTTGATAGAACCTAATACATTCAAGATAATTAATTGGTTAACAAACAGACACACTACGTCAAATAGTTCCATGCAACCGTCAAAGAATGGCTGAAAGCCAATTCTAGTAGGTAAAAATATTTAAAATCTAGTCGTTGTCTCATCTCGGCGACAAACAAATGTCAAAAATGTATGGAAACTTAAGGTATTTTTGACAGATTGAGACTGAGATCAGACTGTGAACGTTAAAATTACGAGAATTGCCCCTCAGTTGTTATTCGGATAGGTATATGGACCATTCTTCATCATCATCATCATCATTTCAGCTGAAAGTCGTCTATTGCTGGACGGCCTTTCCCCAGATCAGCCACTTCAACCGGTTCTGTGCTTCCCGCATCCACCGGATTCCTGCGGCCTTCACAAGGTCATCGGTCCACCTTGTGGGAGTGTGTTCCGATACGTAATGGCTACTCCAGAATCTTCCGGCCCCATCGGCCATCTGTTCTGCGAGCAATGAACCCTGCCCACCACTACTTAAGTTAGGCAATTATTCGGGATAGGTCGGTTACCTTGATTCTCTTGCGGATCTGTTCGTTCCTGAATCGATCACGCAAAGAATCTCCAAACATACGTCTCTCTATTGCCCTTTGAGTGACTTTAAGCTTTCTAATATGGACCATTGTTGGTAGTCAATTTGGCAAACAAATAATATCCCAAACTTTACAAATACAAATTTATGAGGTCTCAAACGCGGCTTTTGAGCGTGGGTTCAATTTGAGCCCGGTAAAAATAACATAGGAATCTTCCTATAGAAATTATAGTAACACCCAGACCCTGGATTCGTGCTCGGTTAATGGAAATAGGCTCGCCCTCTATATTACATGGAATACAGGATCAAATGAACGCTCTTCTTTGTCGTTACACTCTTGAGAGAGTGCTTGTCGCATCTGGTGTGGTGGAAAGCTTCACAATCCATCGCCATTTCTCCCGTACCGCAGCACTTCTCGTACATTCGTGGAGTGGACCATTAAGTGTAGTTTTGATTTGAATGGTCCAACGCAGAAATATACTATCACTTACGAAAACCTTTTTTTTAAAGTAAACTTCGCAGACACGATGGGTATCCAGAACTGAACACGATAAAGAAAAATCGGGTACACCCTTTGTAGCAGAACTTTTTACGTCATAATTTTATTTTGTATAACAACTGTTTTTGTATATCAGCTGGTTTATGCTATAACCTTTATTCGCAGAAAATCGTTTGGCATACACTTATTTAGCATGCACTGAAATCCATAATTTTGCAAGTCAGAATCATCTTTAGGCATAAATTTCATATCCGTAATATTTATAAGTAGAACCATCATATCGCATTAAGTTTACAGCCACAATCATCTTTTGGCATACATTTCATACGCATAATAAACTGAAAGAACATCATTTTTTCTAATTATTATTATAATTTAAAATTAGTTTAATTTTGTTTATTAATTTATCACTCAATAAAACAGTTGCCTTTGAGCATAATTATGTGGTTTTTATTTCCCTGCCTTGCAGCAAGCGTGCGGCAAGCATGCAGCATGCAAGCAAGCATGCAACATGCAGCAGGCATGGTTTCTGTCACGGCTCTAGCGCTACGGGGCTCCGGCGGTCCCACGCGAGCTAATCGTCGCAGATGGTTATAACGCTCGCCGCCGCGACTGAGGCTGGCCGACGAAGTCGGCCAGTAAGCCGAAGCTGCAGTGGTGACCTGCTCATCAGTTTGCGGGCCGCCTCGCCCCTCCGCGCCTACGCGGGCTTAGATTACACTCTAGGGGTAGGGCAGACAAGACTACGTGAAGTCGGTTTTGCAGCGATTCGTTTCTGTCACTAATTCTCGTAGCACATCATAATGATTTTTTAATACAATTTTTTTTAGTATGCCTAATAAAATTATTCCAATTGAAATTCTGTGATCGTCGTAGTATGCTAAGTCAAATTATGCCAAAAAATCTGCGCTTTAAATAAACGTTATGCTAAACGAAATTATGCAAAATTTTTACTTTGCCAAAGGCAATTCATCATCATCATCATCATTTCAGCCCGACGACGTCCACTGCTGGACATAGGCCTCCCAAAAAAAAAGGTATTAAAAAGGTGGTAAACAAGGTAATTATGCCAAATAAAATTCTGCCATCTTAAAAGTATGCCATTTTAAATTCGGACATAAAAACATTAGGCAAAAAAATAATTATATTAAATATTTTTTTATGTCTTAAAAATGTTCGTTTAAAGATCAGATTATGTCAAGTGACTTACGCCAAATAGTTTTCCGAGTATCAAGTTTCTGCCAGATAGAGGGCACTCAGAAAAATCACACAGATTTTCCAAATCCATACTTCAAGTATCTAACTAAATTCCCTGCAGTCTTTGACCCCAAAGTCATTATTGTCCTATTATCATTCAGTTAACGATATCTAATAACTTCATTTGACCTTGTATAAAATTTGTAGCGGGAAGACGGCTAGGGGTGTAGGTACTAACACTTGCCTGTCTACCCACTCATGGAATACTGTCGTGATCTTACTTTTTCCAACCACTGCCATTTCTGTTAGCCACATTCACATAGGAAAGCGCGATTAGTCGATTCTCAGAAATTATTCAACTATACTGGAACTTATCAGAGTATAATGTAGGAAATAACTCTATAAGTTACAAGGCCAATTCCCAATTCAATTAGGTCAGCTAAAGTTATACTATAGCCTGTTCTAAAAGTTTCTGAACAAAATGTAAACAAATGGATCAGAAAACGTTGCTGTGGATGCCAATTTGTAGTGGCGCTTACAAATTGAGTGCTTTAATTTAGTTATTTGAATACTTGAAGCCGAAATTCCAAGCTTCTATTGAATTCTAAAAAAAAGTGTTGAGATGCCTCTATTGGCTAAATACAGATAAATGTCCCTAATTGCATTTAGTGAATAATTGCGTAAGAATTTAACCAGCATTATTAATCATTTTGGAGGTTCTTGCTGATAAATTGTTTCATATGTTCGAAAAATTCGTCTGTTCTACAACACACAATGAATTTTGTAGACCTGTCAAAATGAGAGCCATTCCTACTGTTAGTGTGTTACGCAATTACCCCGATGATCAGGGTTTGTTTACCTTTTCATCAAATACATTTGGAAAAGACCATAGTTAGTTAATGTTTATGTTTGGTCCTATCTTGAAAGTCTATCGCGACACAGGGAGAAAAAAAAATACACAAAGATTTATTTTTGTACGATAGTAGTTACTCAAAATATCAGTTGTCACTTTTAATGAGCCAGCCTTCATTATACTTAAGTTAAATTAGTGATGACGCTAATAAGATAAAGGGTTTACATGAAATAAAACTGCATAAAGTAGGTATTTAGTGTAATCTGCGCTTGATCAGTAACTTAGGACTTTTTCGGGTTGGTTCTGTGGCTCGAAACGATACCTTGTTTTCGTTTTGTGGTTCTGCTGCTTTGTATGTGGAAGAATAATTCAGGCATATTATTAACTTCATTGAATAAAATTATTTAATTCTACTATTCCTACTTTCCTACATAAATTATAAATGTGTGTGTGTTTGTGTATTATGTGTGTGTGTGTGTGGGTGTGTTTGTGTGTGTGTGTGGGTGTGTGTGTGTATGTGATGCGTGTGTGAGAGGGTGAGAGTATGTGTGATTGTGTGTGAGTGTGAAGTTTGTGCGACTCAATCACGCAAAAACGGCTGAACGGATTTGGACGAAGTTTGGCATACAGATAGTTTATAACCTAACCTAACACGGTCGAAGCCGCTGGGAAAAGCTAGATTTAGATACATTTCAGTAAAATAAAATAATTGGTCCGAAAGCCAGTCCTTCATTTATTAAAAATAATATTGTCACGGTTTATGGCAATAGGATCCCTATTCGTTTTCACAAAACCAAGGCCTGAATGAATGCGCGCTGTTAGATTTTCAACTTTGGTCGCTGAGCTGAGCATTGAATATCCAGCGCGCTTTAATTAAGATGTTTGTTATTGTTAGTCAAAACCTGGTATATCTCTGCATAACCCTTTGGGGTAGACAGGCGTAACGTTATTATGCACAGCTTGGATAGAAATTATGATATAAGTGCTACCACAAGTTCAACCAGCTTGACTCGACGGACTTTAGGACCTATTCAATATAATAATTATTACTACAAACATAGGCACGTGCAACAGAGGAATGAGGAAAATGTCGTGAGGGACGTTTTGAGTGTTCAGCCAGTCCAGTTGCAGCGTAGGGACCTCCTAACCTCCTACGCTTTTCCTAAGTAAGAGTAAAAGGAGACCAAAGAAACGACATGTTGCGCCGACCCCAAATGAATTGGGACAAGCGCAGGAGAACAATGAATTATTACTACAAGTATAATATCATCAGCCGTTACCAGTGGGCACAAATATTAACTCCTCCTAGAGATTCGTCATTTGGAGCAAAATACAAAACCTTACAACCAATAATTAATTATATACCTATTATCTAGCACTAACGACAGCCCCATTTTATGTCCATGCAAAGTACTGTCCATTCCAAGGTTGCCTGGAAGAGATCGCAGAAAGCGATAAGCCCGCCTATTGTATATTTTGTAGTGATCGATTTTATTTTGTCATGTATATTTGTGGTGCAATAAAGTATATATGAATCAACCTACTATCCTATTTATATTATAAATGTCAATATTTGGATGTTTCTTACTCAATCACGCGAAAACGGCTGAATGGATTTGGATGAAATTTGGCACACAAGAATTGATTGATTATATGAATGAATTAATCCCATGCCGATTTCAGCTACGGTGACTGGTTTTGTTTTATAGGTTACGAGCGTGTGCTCTGATGTGGCTAATGTAACCTGTCTTGATTGTAAAGTTACGTGCACAGTGCAGGCAGAATGCCATTGTGGTAATGATATTGTATCTCCGTGGGTGGTTTATTCTTGAGGTGATCTCGCTTGCTTTCGAGATCTCTCGTACGCTGGTCTTCAAAGTCATAAATAGTTCGTTGTTCAAAGGCCTCCAAATAGGTCTATTCCATGCCCACTTCTCCCAACGAGAGGGATCTATGTTGCATCTCTTTATATGTCTTTCCTGAACGTTTTTGTAACTAAGGAACTGGCCCCCTTGCTTCCGCTTGCCGTCCTTGAGTTCATAAAAGCAGATGCGCTTAGCTATCCCTTTGTCAGACATCCTCAATACATGTCCAGACCAAGGCAGCTGACGACGTATTAAATATACCTCAATTCCGCAGACATTAGCCCTTCGCAGGATATCCGTGTTTCTACCACGGTCAGACCATTTAATGTTCAAGATATCACGGAGGCACTTAATAAGATGGAATCGGTCTAATGCGCGTATGCATCTCCTATACGCGCACCATGTCTCAGAGGAGTACAGGGCGTTTGGCAAGACCACGGCCATGTACACGTTGACCTTCGTTTGTAGTTTGAGGTCTTGCGAGTGGAATACCTTCTCCCGTAGTCTACCAAATACTGCTGAAGCAGTACCAATTCTATAGTTAATTTCCGGGTCCAGGTCACCTTTACTTGTTAAGGTGCTACCCAGGTATTGGAATCTGTCTACTTGCTTGAGGCCGGCACCATCGAGTCGTATATTAAGTGGGCCATGGTTTACTGTGTCTAATGCCATGACTTCATTTGCAGGTCTCCTGGGGATTCCAACACAAAACACAGATCTTTAGCGTACATGACCTCGGTGATGAGGTCGTATGAGACTTGTGAATTAACACAGGATACTTTTAATCCCAGTTGAACGTTCCCGTCGGATAACTTCGACATCCACGTCGGTGAAGCGGCGGGCAAAGCTAGTATGTAATCTATTTCTGGCTACAGATTCATAAAATATTATGGAACAAAGAATTTATACAATAAATTAAATTCTTGCCGATGTATTGTACTCAATACAGTCACAAAACTATCCAAAGAAGCTATACAACTACGACAAACTACTAATACGAAGCTAGGACATCGAAATCGAGAGTAAAACTAGTCGCGAGTTCGCGAGACTAGAACAATTACTTCGCTACGAAGTCAAGCACAGTTTGATACCGTCGCGTCGGTGCAAGCTTGAAAGGGAACGCGTGGGGAGCCGGCGGGTGCCGGCAGTCCGGCAGTCCCGGCGCGATGACCTACACCGGTTTCGCTTTCGTTCGAAGGTCACAACTGAATCAGAGCCACTAGGGATGGGACTGCATCGTCTTAGGTGTCGATGACTGGGTTTTGTGGCTGAATTATTAATGGCGATATGGGTGTCAAGGAAATGTACTGGTTTATTTTAAAGTGTCGTATTCTTCGAGTTAATTTTGTTTAGGAACTTATATTTGTCGCTGCTTTTGGTTTATACTACAACTAGACATGATACATCTCGACTATTAGACGGTAATCTTGTATGCAAAGTTACCCGCTAAGTGTGGAGACTTGGGTTTTTTCATAGGAAAATTCTCAGTAGCTGCCCTAAATCGGAATTTGATGCCCAAATAAATATGACCCTGTTCATATTTAATCGGGCATAAAATCCCGATTCCTTTGGTAAGTTTTTCTTTAATGAGTTCAATAATTTAAACGGGGTTTGTATAGTATTTTTATCGACACATGATTCGATCGCATCACTGGCTACCAATAACGTCGAGATTCGTTGTTGTAATAACAACATTATTTAATTGAACACATGTTCGCGACAAACTCAGTACATATTTGTCGAGGCATATTGCGTTCCTTGTTTATCTACGTCTATATATTAGCAGTAACTGGATTAGGTAACGTGATAACTTGGACATTTTTATATGACACACCGTTTATTTGTATCTTTATTGTATGAATATTATGTTTTGAGATTCAGTTATGATGATTTACTATGATTTGCATGCCCAAATGGCGGTAGAACATGCAGGACTATTATGGAAAAAAAATTAACTAGTTACTTACCCATGTTTGTAAACTAATAATTGAAATAATGAAGAGAATGAAGATAGTTTCCTTCTATTTGTAAATCAAGTAGTATGTAGTTAAATGCATATAATACAAACAAACAGGATATTAAAAAATAACATATACATACCACACAAAACAGGTTTTATACCAAAAAATAAACTTAAAGCACCTTTAAAACTGAGCCACAATGGTTAGTTGCTCTAAGTTTTTAATTTTATCTTGTGGGGGCCAACAATGCCACATACAAAAACTACAAATCAACAAATGTGGAAAATACAAAAAGTAAAGTGGCGCCTGTCCCCCCTTAGCGTAGACATTTTTCGTTGCTTGTCAGGGGGCTTCATGTACCATGCCAATCATGTACTGGATCCATGCAAACAGGTTGCGTGTTAATGTTCCTGCCACCCTGTAATTTTTTTTTAACAACAGTTAACCATGTAGATTGATTGCCTGAACTTTTTTTTGGTGGGAAGTCAACAAATAACTTCTCCCGCTCTGGGTGGAGCTAGGACGGCGTTTCAGACTTTTACTGACTAAAACCCACCCGTGTTCCCTCAGTTACCTGTGTGCCAGGAGTCACGGTATTTCTTTCGAACCATCCGCACCCCTGGTTCATTCCCTGGGCTCTGGTCCTGAGCTTGTGGTTAAGTAACAACAGCCGCTCGAGTCGATATATCAGGTTAAGCTACACTTGCCGCGGTTGGTCCGTGGATGGGTGACCATCTTTAAATACCTAGATCCGGCCGTACCGAAAGTACGTTAATCCGTTGGTCCCGGATATAATTCGTGGATCTTTGACAGTCGTTACAGGTCGTCAGAAGCCAGGTCTGACAGCCAGTCTTACCTAGTAACCGGGTTGTGGAGGTCAGATAGGCGGTCGCTCCATAACAAATACTGAAAGCCGATCCCAACTTATTTGAGAAAAGGTTGGGCCGATGGATTTCAAGTAGTAGTAGTAGATTAAGTTTCCAAATCTCGGAATAAAATAATTTCCATTAAAAAATAACAGAATAAACAGCTTTATTTTGCATTAAATCTTTCGTAAATACAACACTCGGTCGCCTGAGGTGAAGGACCTCGTCCATCTGTTTGCACAGAATATGTTTAAAGTGTATGATTGAAAGCACTCTTGGCGCATTGACTGTGTGTTGCTACTGTGTTATGCAGGTTCGATTCCTGTACGAGACAAAAATGCTAGCCGATATTCTGTTAAAAAATCACCATGTAAACTTAGCTGAAATTTTAATGAGCTTGAAATTAATAGTGTCACTCACTATCATCAGTTGGCCAGCTTACCTCGTCAGAATTTTTCAGAATAGATGGATGTTCCACTTTGGCTGTTAGTGTAGGTGACGACGAAGTGATTTCTGTTTGCGACATATACAGAACTAGCCCTTCTGCCCGCAACTTAATTTGCGTCAAATTTCTTGCTACCCCGACCCCGTGGCATCGACTAGTCTGCCCGTGCGAGTACTTCGTCACCGTGACTTTTTTTTTTTGTTCGGGTTCTAAGGGCCCGAGCGTGTTACATAGCCTTCCTTCGATAAAAAGGCTATCCAACAATATAATATTTTGTCAATTCGAACCAGCAGTTCCTGAGATTAGCGCATTCACCCAACCAAACAAACTCTTAGCTTTAAGATATTCGTGGAGGCTTGGGGTCGCCGCAACATGTCTTTTTCTTCCATACTAAATCAATCTGTATTAGGGACTACTCACACTTATTCAGCTCTATTCAGCTTTTGTCTATAGAACACAATGATTTTGTATGAGATGCGTACGCATCTGTTCAGCTGCGGAAAGCTGAACGGACTCTATACAAAAGCGTTGTTACACAAAAGCTGAACAGAGCTGAATAAGTGTGAGTAGTCCCTTAGTCTTCATTTCTGTAGTCACCCCCTTTCTGACCATATAGTCATTCACACAATCCATCGTTTCTTTGGTCTCTTACTCTTATAGCCATCTACATAGTCTGAATAACTGAATTAAAAATAAAGAAACACACTTAAGCAATAATAATCGTTGCTTAAGACAAATAAATTGGTGTTTACGATCTGCTGAAGGCGTTTGAGCGTAGCCATTAAAAGTTTTTACAACTCAATGCATTAAATTAAAGTCTGATAAACGTCACGGTGGGTTATAATCCTAAGCTTAATTAATTTTATTCTTATCAGGAATGTGGATTTTTTACCTTTCAGCTATTTCTGATAGCCCGTAAGCATTCACTGCTTGGGTAAAGTCAGGGGAATTAATTGCTTATCAAAACTCACTCAATCACAACTGTGATTTTTTTTCAGTGTAAGTGATATGAAATATCTTTAACACGGCAGAATGATGTAGTGTGTCATTTCGACAAATAATTAATTGCCCAGAATATATTCATTTTGTGAAGGTGGTTGGCAAATGCTTTTTTTTCATCTACTGCTTGTTTATATTTGTTCAACATATAGCCTGACAGTGACCTGTAAATTCCAAAAAAACGTATGAAAATTAGAATATTTCGGGCTGCCCTGTAACACCAGGCGCCCGCCATGCGCAACGGTGTGCGTTACCCTGGCAAAATGTTGTTTTGACTTCTGCTTTAGAGAAGTGAGTTTTACACAAATAATTAGTGTATCATGAGGATCAATTTGTTTACTAATAGAAAAAATTATTTGAACTGTAGTTTTAAAGTTATTTGAGAAAAACAGATTTTGCTGGAAGAATGGTTTGAAACGTTACCCTGGCAAAATCATTTGCAAAAATTCGCTTCAGCCCAAAACCAAATACATGAGTAGGTAGGTAGCTTTTGTTGCGTAGTAAATGTTTATAAATAGCAAAATTTGTGTGTGATATGGTTCTTCAGTTATTTAAGATTTTGCTGCGGTAACGTTTTGGGATTTTAACGTTTGGGAAAACGGCTAAACGCAGAAGTCTGAAAAAAATAATCACAAATTTTCATGTTTTTAGTTATTTCAGTTAGACCCTCTAACTGAAATAAATGAAAACATGAAAATTGGTTTTGGATCTTATTATAATGGACAACCTCGACACTTCTCATCAGCTGTTACCTATATTTTGTTCAGTTATGGGAAGTTATATTTAGGGAGTAGCTGATTTTTTCGCGATTTCAGCGTTGGACCCTATTGTAAATGTTGCACAGAGTGATGGAAATTCGATTTAAACTCGATTACTGATGATTTTTATAACTTACTAGCTATTGGCAGCGGGATCGCCCGCGTGTTGGTTGAAAATTATCTCACGCGGACGTACTACGGGGATAAAAAGTAATCTGGTTATAAAATATCTGTGAGCCAAATTTCATAAAAATCCAATCGGTCGTTTTTGCATGACTGAGTAACAAGCATCCATCTGTCCATTTATACCTAAAACTAAACTTTCACATTTATACCTAATATTAGTAGGATGTGTAAGATAGTAGGCTCTTCTGGTGTAACCGTCGCTTTACTTAATAATGATTGTATTTTTCCATATAGAAGTGAATAATTGTATAATTTTTGAGTGAAATAAAGTAACCTAAACCGCAGTTCTAGAGTAGAGATGTAGTAATTTATGCGGTATTCAATTAATATCCGGTCTCACGCGCAGTGCGTTGATATCATAAATTATTCTATGTGGGCGGACGGTAGGCTTTGATGCGGTTACTCAGGCGGAGATTTTAAAATTTTGAATTCGTTCACTTAAAATCTAATATGTGTTTTTTGAGTTTTAAATGAGAAAAGTTTGTTTTGGAACTTTGGAATGTGTTCCCCTACCGATATAAAAAAATAAACACATATTAATAAAGAGAGACTTATTTAGCTAGAGATGGTCCCTCAGTCCATCTCTAGCTAAATTTGTTTGTCCGGCTGTCCGTCCAACCGGATGTTACTCAGCTATTTTACGCAGAGGCTGTTTGGTGGCGAAATTACGAAAAAAGCAATTACTGGGTGGTTTTCCCCATACAGGTAACCGAGGCATTAAAAATAATATGCATGTGGGGGGGTATCGTTCCATCATCTTTTCCCATAATTTAAAAGGTGACGGCGTATCTAAGCGACTGTTTCTTTGACCTATGGGATATTTTAGATTACATCAGCAGTAATCAGTAATACATTTATTTTCCATGGGATTAATACTATGAAATTCAAACTTGTAAAACAGGGCGACAAAATAGTGAACTCCACTTTGCCCACACTGTAAAATGAACTGTCTATATAAGGAATAGTGTGCATTCGTAAATATCCGTCCCAACTACGGAACCCTTTACCTACTGTGCGTACACTGAAGAAGGATGCTTAGCATAACCTGGACACAGTTTCGAACCAACGTCTCAATCCTCCAAGAACTTGGTAACAAACAGCGTCTTTCTTCCATCGTCCAAAATCGTATTCTCGTTTTCTTTGTAGATATCACATAGCGAGACGACCCGTATTTTAAACGACTTGTCGTGCAGGGAAAAGTTGAAGGCACAAGAGCGAGCGGCAGGTCGCCCATGCGTTGGACTGATCAAGTTAAAACTGCAGGAATGTACGAGAAGGGCAGGACGAGAGGAAAGGCGACGGATTCCGAAGCTTGCCACCACACCAGATGCGACGAGCACGACCACTCTGTCAACACTGTAATGACGGGGAAGAAGAAAGAAGAGAAAGTATTTCGTGAAATTCACTTTGTCACAGCACACGGCGTTCAGTTGTTCCTACCTACACCGTGTGTGGGTGTGTGTGTCAGCCCTTCCAACGCTTAGATATCTATCCGATTAAACAAACATAACAGGCTAAAAGCCCTCGATGTTTAGCACACATGCACGTATTGTTTATCATCACAAACCGAGTCGTCATTAAAGTCAAGGTTACAATGACAATGAGTAAATAAAGCGCATTTGTTTTTTGTCAGGTGTGGTCAATACACCTTAGTGCGTTGATCGATAGGATAAACATTATACGAGTATATATCTTTATTGGTGACTCATGTTCGTTCGGCGACCAAAGGACAGCGCATACGTATAAGGACTCATGGGATAAGCATAATCAGCCTATAATGATCCCAATGACACAGGCCTCTTCTCAGTGAGGAGGAGGACTGGAGGGACTGGGGGAGGTCTGTAATATTCACCACGCGGGCCCAGTCCTAGTTGGTAGATGTCTGATGTCTTAGAATTGTTTGGTTCTAGGACATTCCGGTTTCTCGCGATGTTTTCCTTCACCGTTTTGAGGGCAGTGGGGAACAAATAATTTACACAAAGTAAGGCGCCTGTCTGGGTTTGAACCTACGACCTCCAACTCTGTAAGTCGCGGTCATTACCCGCCCGCGTGGTCTAGTGGTCACAACTGCTCCCGGGGCTCCATAAGATAAGCAACGCTTCGAAATTATTATCTATTAGGCAATTGGCACGTGTTGTATTTTATGTAATAAAGTTAGTGTATTTGTTCCTTAACGTTCGTAATTTTCTTAACGTTTTGGTCAAAACGTGCCAGTTGCGTATTTCTGGTGTTGTCGCTTCGCCACATATAAATTATGTTGTTGTTAACTAGGCACAAATACAGCCTCCGGGCTGCTTCTGAGAAATTCCAGATAGGAAACCCCTAATAACACTTTGCCCGACCTGGGGAATCGGACCCAGGACTCAGTAGCGTTTGCGACCACTAAACCAGCGATTCCGATTATTGGCAAGAACCTTACTATATACCTTCTTGTAAAGTAGCATGTTTGAAGGGACAGTGTTCAGCAAACAACACATATAAAATGTGTTTAATTTATTTTTGTATTTACAACAAAGAATTTAACCATTAATCGATTGTTCACCTTAGGGGTTAAAAAAATGCTTATTAGCCAAAAAAATACCAACTGACAATATTTTATTGGAGAATCATTTATAGAGTGACTTTTGTTTTATAACATAATGTTAAAATAGGGGTAGCTTTAAAAAAAACTGCAGCTGTATTCCCTTTATTCCAACCATTTAATCAATCAACCAAGTAATCAACTCAGCCTATCGCAGTCCACTGCTGGACATAGAACTCAGATGGAGCTGGGGGGCGTCCCACACAACGCTTGCTGGTACGCGGTCTCCACTCCAGGACTCGTCTGCTCCACCAGCCATCGGTCCTGCGACAAACATGGCCAGTCCACTGCCACTTCAGCTTGCTTACTCTGCAAGCTATGTCGGTGACTCCGGTTCTTTTCCGGATAATTTCATTCCTGATTTTATGCTTCAAAGAAACTTCGAGCACAGCCCGCTCTATAGCGCGCTGAGTGACCTTAAATTGGTGGACCAGCCCAACTCAAACTCGATTTAATAAAACCAAAATAATCCAAGAACCTCAAGCAAAACTGCTCCTCAGACAAAATTCCAATATGTTACCTTGAACCCAAGTTTCTCCTATCAAGTAGACCAAAGACTAAGTAGGTAAAGCAACAAACTGCGTTTTTTCAGTTTGTTTTTTTGTCGAATGCGTTTCAATATGTATGGTATCACGTCGATGTTAATGACCGTTTGCACTTGAAACGACGGAGGTCAGTGGCGTGCTGACGACATTGTGTTTGCAATTATAACTTAGATGAGAATGGACGTGATTGTGAACGAGGCGATGCATGGACGCGGTGTGTACACTCGGCGGACGAGTGTACACACCGCGTCAGTAAGTGTGTGGGGGTAGAAATACTCCTGATATCACAACAGTATTCCCTGAGGCGTTCGCCAGAGGAGTACCTATAGTAGCTAGTACACCCATTTCACCAGTTATTAAGGTCCCATTTACTAGGGGGCGAGCCTATTGACATCTACCGAGAAATTCCTAATGAAAAACCTGAATAATACTGCCCGATTCAGAGATCTCATGCTCGGCAGCAGCGCTTGCGACTTTAGTCTGAAACAAATATGTAATATACGAAAAAAAATCATTATTGAATTATGTAGTACATACATAAGTATTTATAGATAAATATAAAATCATAGTTTATTCAGACTGTATTGCTGTAAAACCTGCTTTGTGCAAGTTTGGTGATTAATGTTTAAGCTTTCTCTAGATGTGAAGAGGCCTTTGCCCTACTGCTGCTCTAAAAGAGGACAATAAGAAAAAAAAATACATTCAAACTGTACCGTGTACCTACCTATCAAAAGAAAGGGCATGCTGAGGGTCTCAAATAAGTTTTTTTTTGATCATTTTAAAATAATCATTTTTACAGTCAATTAAAAAAATAGATGAAAATTGCCCCTTCCTTATCTCCTAAACAATAGCTAAAATTTTGAAAAATACCCTTCATAGTGCGTGGTTTGTTGAATTCTGCCTCCGTTCTTCTCTGTTTTGCTCACTGTACGTAGTTCAGAGCCCCCGAGGGAATCGATTTCTCTCTCAAACTTACTCGACTAGTTCAAGGATTTCATTCGCAAAAGTGAAAACGTTAAGCATCGATTTGGAATCGATACTCAAATTGATATTGATATTGATGTGTTCCGGCGTGACTGTCCGATTCATGCATTTTTATATTTTATGACTAGATTTTGATTCTGGGATTGTATTAAAACTGTATCATAATGATGACTGCTTTTATACAGTAGTCGCCAAACGACTGTCAGGCAACATTCTGGATTAAATTCCCAGAATTGGAATTTGGATTGATGGGATGAGATGGGATTGTTGAAAGTGGCGACATGTGGGTGTCCTGAATATGTACCTGCCCCATAAGCATAATCAGCCTATAAAGTCCCCACTGCTGCAGACAGGCCTCTCTCTGAGAGGGAGCGGGAGAGCCCAGTGCGGGTTGGTACATATCTCATGTCTTCTACTTTATCATCTCACGATGTTTTCTTTCACCGTTTTGAGAGCAGTGGTTATGAAAAAAATTACACAAAGCAAAGCGCCTGTCTGGGCTCGAACCTACGACGTACAACTCGTACGTCGTTACCACTGGGCCACCTGGACCTCTCTCTATTTGCTGTCTCTCTGCCTAACCTTTGGAAAATATCTATAAACTTGTACGTTATCTCATTTACTAACTTATTTAAAAAAACTCAAAAGTTCATCTAGTATACCGTTAGTTAAAATAATAACAATGTTAATTAATCCAAATTGGCTGCAGCTGGCGTTCAAACATACGAACATTTCAAACACTCTCCATGTTAACAATGTAATTCAAAATGAACACCAATTAGGTACTGGACTAGATACGTACCAGAGTAGACTTTTGTAAGAATTTGCTAAGTAGGATGATCCCTATATCCTTTAAAGGGACTTCCTAAGTTAATAACCGACTTTAAAAAGGAGGAGGTTCTCAATCCGTATGTTTTTTTTGTACGTTTGTTCCGCGATATCTCTGTCAATTGTGGATGGATTTCAAAAATACTTTCTTTTAATAGATTAACATTGCTTTGGTACTTTTTGCATTAGCCTCGATAATACGTTTTTAATCCACTTTATGTACCTTGATAACATTCTGCTGCTTCCTGTCAGTTGTTTACATAGCCAGTACTGCTATACGAATTGGTGTGGTAGGGCCCCCAAAAAAAAAATTTCCAGAAAAAACCAATCGACTTCCGAAAAAACCACATGTTATTATTGTACCTATACCATAAAATGAGGATTTTCGTAAGTCAGTTGATTTTTTTCTGGAAAAAGTTTTTTTAATGAACGTACATATATGATTACCTAGCTTCTGCCCGCGGCTTAGCTCGCGTGGATATCAAATTATTCCACGAAAACGTGCTACCGGGACGAAAAGTAGCCCTTGTCCTTATCCAGCATACCATGTATCTCCTCACTCATTGTTGGCGATTTGTGACTTATATTTTTATAAGGTCAGCTTTCTTCCTATGTTCGTCCTTCACCTATGATTGTCATGTTCAAGATAAACTAAGAAATGGATATAAGAATTTGACAAATTAACATTTGTATGACTACCTACAGTCACTAAAAGAGATAAGTAACGATAGCCAGTAAAAGTCTGACACGCCCTCCTACTCCACCCAGAGCGGAAGAAGTTATTTGATGATGGATATAGTAGCAGTTTACTTGGAAACCGATGGATCTTTTCGAATTAAATTAATAGGAAAGAAACAGTTAACTTACCAAATTAAATTCCGTTCGAAAACATTCATTGGTTTCTAACTAAACTTCAACTATATCCGACGAGCCTGGTTACTTTTCTCGTTTGATGACCGTACGTGCCCGTACGATACCTACCATCCCTATTGCGTAGCACACTATCAATCACAACATGAAACATTTTGAAGGATACTGCTGCTAATCCATACAAACATACATAATCAGCCTATAATGTTCCCACTGCTGGGACACAGGCCTCCTCTCTGTGAGAAGGAGCGGGCCATAATCCACCACGTGGGCCCAGTGCGGTTTGGTAGATGTCACACATCTTCGAATTTTTGGTTCTAAGACATGCCGGTTTCCTCACGATGTTTTCCTTCACCGTTTTGAGAGCAGTGGTGATGAAATAATTTACACAAAGTACCACTGGGCCACGACTGTTCTACTAATTCATTGCTTTATAATATGTTAGAAAATGCGGCTGCTCATCGCTGTTGGAGTGTGAAAATGAAAGCCATTCATACAGTTAGTGTGTTACGCAGTTATCCCGCAGGTTTCGAACCCACAACGCGCATGAGAGACAGAACCATTAACGACCGTTCAGTGCTTTTAAAGTTAACATTAAACAAACCACACTCGCAGGAACTAAAGTGCCTCGGAAAGTACGTTAAGCCGTTGGTCCCGGCTGTCATTCGTGGATCTTTGACAGTCGTTACGGGTTGTCAGACGCCCAGCGAAAGTTTGACAACCAGTATTATCAAGGGGTATCGTATTACCCGGTAGCTGGGTTGTGGAGGTCATCTGACCTCCTACATGAAGCGACAGCCTATATAGGCGGACGCTTCATGTAAAATACTGGTACCCAGCTGCATCCGAAAAATCTTTAAGTCGACTACAACATAGGTGGGCAAGGCTAGATACATTGACTCGTAGGAACTAAAGTAATCGAACTTTACAGATATGTATGTGGGTGGGCTGCTTCTAGTCAGAAGTTCCTCCTGATAATTTTCCTAAATCTTAAAGTGATCTTACACCTGCTTTGCGCTGCGGCTCGTTTCAGATGGAATGTGCGCTTGGCTTTATATTGAACTAGCTTTTGCCAGCGGCTTCGCCCGCGTGGAGGTCGGTGTATTATACATATAAACCTTTCTCTTGAATCACTCTATCTATTAAAAAAACCCGCATCAAAATCCGTAGCGTAGTTTTAAAGATTTAAGCATACATAGGGATATAGGGACAGAGAAAGCGACTTTGTTTTATACTATGTAGTGATTATACCTGGACTTCATCAACATTATCATCATTTCAGCCGAAAGACATCTACTGCTGGACATAGGCCTCGCCCAAGCTCCGCCACTCCGACCAATTTTGTGCTTCCCGCATCCAGCGGATTCCTACGGCATTCACAAGGTCATAGGTCCACCTTGTCCAACAAGGCCTCCCAACTCTACGTCTTCCGGTACCCGGTCGCCACTCCAGAACTTTTCGGCCCCATCGGCTATCTGGTCTGCGAGCAATGGCCCTGCCCACTGTCACTTAAGTTTGGCAATTCTTCGGGCAATGTCGGTTACCTTGGTGCTCTTGCGTCTATGCATCTATACTTACTATTATAAATTATCTAGTCGTCTGAATATGTTACCTTATTTACGATAAACTAAGGAACAGATTTCGATAAAATTTGGCAAGAAGGTAGATGGTATCCGTATTAAGGACATGGTAGGCTATTTTTTGTCTCAAAAATAATCCTAACAACAGATCATATAGGGGATGAAAGTTTATAAGTATGGGAATCTTAGCATTTCTTAAGTAAACTTATATCTTGAGGTACTATTTATGAAAGCGTTGTTTCATTTAAATCGGTTCACCCCCTTAAAAGTTAAGTGTAATATAGTGTTAAGTGTAGATAATACCTACGTGATCAATGGCGGCGCTAGAGTAATTTCAAATTAATGATGATAATATTAAAATGTTATTTTTTTAAGTTAGACGTTTAGAATCATAAAAACCTATTTAGATATTATCTGCATTTTTCTGTCTGTCTGTTACATTTTAACGCTTAAACAGCTGGATGAATTTTGATGATGGGATACTATTTATCTCAGTAAGAAGTTTTCGGAGGATAATAATTTCCGACTACCACGCGGGTCATTTTGCGGGTAAAAGCTAGTATTTACTAAAATTACCATTTTTGTATAGTACGCATTTTATTTTAATGACCATTGTTCCATAGTAGGCTTAATGGCAAATTGACGACTGGTGCATCATGTGAGGGCTCATGACAATTACGAGTTTGCGTGCGCTTTGCAATTGTCCTATCAAATTGTCCCAGCAAATTGAGTACATCCATATTATCCTTCTTATTTACTAAGGACTGATTAGCGTGAACACTGTGAACAATGACTCATTTAAAGTTGCTATGTATACAGAGGAAGCTTACTATAGCAAATTAGCTGATACAAGTCTGCTCGCACCTTAGGAAATGATATCTTAACGTTCGGACGGATATCATTCAGTAAACCTTGTGCAACCCCTCTCCCCTACCTCCGAATCCATGAGGATCACTCATGTTTAGCCAAACAAACACTGAAAATTCCGACACAAGAGCACATCGAGATTGTTTTTATGACGCCCTGCTTTATTCAAATTGGTAAATAATATTTAAATTTGTCCTTGTTGATGACCAGTTAACCCCGGTCAAGTAGTACCTACGTAAATAAAAATGATTTGATTCGGTAAAAAAAGAGAAGTTCTCTTGGCGTGGTGATTGGCCGTGCGGCTTCAAGGAGGCTGCAAGGGGATGGGGTCCTCGACCTATATTGAAGTCGCTTGCGCATCTCACGCACATATTTACTCTGCAGTTTAACACTGCAGTTATATAGTCGTCCTTGGACGTCAAAATACGGAGTGCAGGTTCCACATTGACCTTGAGCTGGCCTAGTGGACTATGCAGTTTTAATAGAGTACGAGATCAGCTTATACTGGTTATTTTACCATTGACGCGCAGTCAACTACTTAATAATACGTAGATGTCAATAAAAGAATGGTAAAGGAAAATCGTGAGGAAACCAGCATGTCCTAGAACCAAAAATTTAAAGACACGTGACATCTACCAGCCCGCACTGGGCCCGCGTGGTGTATTATGGCCTACTCTCTCTCACAGAGAGAGGACATCTGCGACCCAGCAATGGAAAGATTATGATAATACTTAATACAAAAATATTAGAACTACCTTCCTTCCTTTGTTTACATGTCGCTGCTCCGACTGCCTCATTCAAATATATATTTTTCCTACATTATTTATTATGTTGTGGCGACTTAGTGCAGTGCTATTAAGTATTATCTACCAACTTTGTAGGTGTTATGTTTGACTTGCTGCCCCATAGGTATATTATATGTACCTTACTTAAATGTGTTAATGCACCCGTAAGTACCTATTCTACCTTCACGCACAGACACTTAAGTCACGCAGAAGTCTCATAAAGGCACAATTTTTTCCAAACTTTTGATACTCTCAAGACTGTATTTCAAATTATTTTATTATATATACCTTCTTAGATGGGAAGTAATAGTAAGTAAGAAGAAATTAATAGTCTTTTTATTATATTATTTTTTATTTTATTATTCAGTTTAAAAGGTCTGTATACATTTTAGTCACCTGTTCAAGGTGACAAGTAATTGAATAGTTGGGAAGCAAAATCCTTTAAAAAAAATTGTTCAACTTTTTCACTACACAGCTTCCATCAAGCTGAAAACGAGAGTGATCTGAGCGTCGTGATGTCTGAGAGAAAGGTCCAATTTTCGGGCCACGTGTCCGGCTAAGTGCTATTGGGTTCGTCCAAAAATAAATTCAACGTTCGGGACTCCGAACGTTGAATTTATTTTTACAGAAAAAAATTGAAACCGAAAAATAATCGTCGAAATCGAAACCGACCGACCGACCGTCGATCGTAGTCGTCGTCGTTGAAATTTTACAGTTTGGGATAGCTTGATATGCTGGCGTATTTACAGACTTGTAAATACGCCAGCATATCAAGCTATCCCAAACTGTAAAATTTTCCCCATTGAACATGAACCTTATGCTTTTGTCATAGAGTAGAAAATCTATCAAAGAAATTTGATTGATTGGGGTAGCTTGATGTGCTGGCGTCTGTACATTATATTACTGTACGAATAAGTACATTAATAGGGATTTAACATTATTGATAAAATATGAGTGTACCTACTTGCTGAATACAGCAAAGGAAAAATAATTGTTTATCAAATTGAAACACTACGTCAATTAGCTATGATAAAGACATTTGATTTTGATTGTGAAGAAAATTGTAGTACCATTAAAAATCTGCGCACGCACACAGTCGGACACGTACATATAAGAGTTTAGTGGATTAGGTGCTTCGTCCATTAAGGTTTGTTTTGACTGTAGAGCGGAAATGACTAATTTACGTAGTTTTCATTATTTCTAACCGACTTCAAAAAACGGAGGTTATCAATTCGTCTGTATTTTTTTGTACATGTGTGTTCTTTGATGTCTCTGGCAATTGTGAATAGATTTCGATTTTTTTATTTGTGAATAGGTTAAGCCTCTGGGGTGGTCCCATTTATACATTTACTTTGCTTGGGTAGTTTTGGCGTCAACCTCGATAATACGTTTTTAATCCACTTTGTGTATCTTGATGGTATTCTACTGCTTCCTGTCACTGTTGTTTACATACCAAATAGTGGTAGGTATACGAATTGCTGTGGGGTACCATAGCAAAAAATTGAAAAATAAAAACATTTTGAAAAAAATAACAACTGACTTCCGAAAAAAACACTACAAAGTTCAAAAATAATTTTATTGTCGGAAGTCAGGGTCTTTCGATATGTTTTTTTTTGTTACTAAATTCCGAAATTAAAGTTTTATTAACTTAGTAGTGTTTTTTTCGGAAGTCGGTTGTTTTTTTTTTAATGTTTCTTTTTAGCATTGAATATGATGGATGCAAAAAATTACAGAAATCGATTTAGTCCCCGATTCTGAATAAACGAATTCTATGTACGTTGATTATACAATTAAGTACCAAGATCCTTTTGAGGCTGACTGTACCTACCTACTGAAAACGTTGGGGTATCACAGCCTACACACGTCATCACACAACACAACAAACCACCCCACCCCACACTGACCTCATCACACAACACATCACATCACATCACGCACTCTACACACCACACCATACACTACACACATCAACTGGATATCAAAAAATCCGCAAATCCCTCCTCATTTTGGGGGAGTTTTATATCCAGCAGTGGACGTCTTTCAGCTCATATGATGATGATGATGATGATGATGAAAGCGCCTGCCTGGGTTCTAAGTCACGAAAACAACGCGTAAGTCGGGGCCAATGCCTCTGCTCTAATTATAGTATAGCTGTCCGTAAGAGCCAACAGCTACCAGGCGTTATCAGTAGGCTCCGGAAACGACGACCAGTCCATCGTATTGTTTAAGATAAATCTTTGGAAACTGTCCAATGTTACCGGGAGAGGGGGATTTTGATCCTTGATGTCTTCCGCTTTGTAATCCAATTGACTGCTCCTGATAATATAGAATTCAATTAAGATGCAATCGCCCAGTGGTTAAGGTATGCACGAGGTTGCGGGTTCAAATCCGGGCAAGTAGCAAAGTGACTTTTTCAATTCATATGCAATTTCTAAGTTTATCTTAGAGCTCCTAACATCGGTGAGGGAAAGCATCGTGAAGAAAACTGGACTTAATAGAAGTCTGACATTGCCAATCTGCTTTGAGCAAGCGTGGCGATTTTAACGCTCGTGGCTTCTCTGTATGAGAAAAGGCCCTTGCTGCGAGACAGTACCATGCTAGCGGTTTTATGCAAAATAGTAAAAAAACCTTGTTTATTTCATTACTAGATGCATAATGCATAATCAGCCCATAGACTGATTATCCATTATGATAACGACGATTAACGATATATCGTTCCCACTGCTGGGACACAGGCCTCCTGTCGGCGAGAGGGAGTGGGCCCTAATCAACCACGCTGGCACACTGCAGGTAGTCACATGTCTTCGAAGTTTTGACTGTCCTACGACCTTAGAAGTCGTAAGTCGCGGTCGTTACCACGGCCACCGCTACTGCTACTACTAGATAATAGGAGGAAATCTAACTAATGTTTTTACTTTATTGCATACAATTCAAAACATACGAGTACCATTTGCCTAATACGTATTTCGAGTTGTCGATTCGCCCACAAATAAATTAACTTCGTGCGAATCGCATACACAAAAAGAAAAAATAGTGTCTATTTACCCGTTTCGGGCGAGTTAATTCGTGCGAATTACTAATAAGGCTGTGTAATTACAGCTTACTAATTGCGTAACACTATTAGGCACAATATCTGAGTCTTTTTGAAGAATTTTGCGAGTCCATTGCTTCATATGCTCGAAAAATAAATCTGCTCAACAAAGTGAATAACGCAATGAATATAGTTGAACTGTCAAAATGAAAGCCATTCCCACTGTTAGCGTGTTACGCAACTATCCTGCTGATCTTGGATTCGATACATACTCGTTACTCCGATACATTTAGAACACTCAATAGAATTTCCCATCAAGGGAATCGTACTTGTGACCCTGAGACGGTACGTTGCTTTATTGCACCACACAAAATTAATTGGTAGAAAAAATATATAAATTTGCACACCGTCTGCTGCGCAATTTGCATCAATAATAATATTATTATGCACTGCGTAACATACAGGTAAATAAGTCTCAATCAGGAAATTTAAAAGAAAAAAGCTTTTTATGAAAAAAAAAATATTTAAAAAGGTATGCTGAAAAGCAGGCTGTGTAAAGGTAGTCTGTAAAACAAGGCTATAGATAGTACTGTAACTAGCTTTTTTTAAAAAAAAAATCTTGTATATAGCAGGTTAATACACTTTTTCTAAAAAAAACACTACGAAGGGCTGATTTTTCAACTTTTATCTGATAAATATTGCATTGCCAACTTTTGTGTAGAAAATAATGTCAAACTGTTATTTTTTATAGATTTATTCTTCCGATAAAAGTTATTCTGACTACTTATTGAAAAAACAGTCCTAAGTGAAAATTAACTTTAATTTCGGAAGTTGGTTTAATTGGATCTATATTTTAAGTTTTTGCCACCAACGTCCGAAATTATAGTTATTTTCAGTTCACACAACTTTTTATTTATGGTACGGGAGGAAATGGGATTCTTTTATGTCCGGCACTACACGAAAGAAGAGTGGATAACGCTACGAATACAAAATAATCGTCAGTCATATGCATGACGCAGGGTGATGTTTAAATCAACATCTGATTCACGTGCAATCAGACAGTCGGGACACAGCCATAACTAAAGAGGAAAACATAAAAGTAGGTATCTATTAGGAAGTATAGGTACCAACGGTTAAATGGTATTTCGGAAATTCAACTCTCAACTCAAAACTTGAATCAGAAGGATGTTTTTATATGTAAACCTATTTATGAGCAAAATATACCTAACTAAAGTATATAAAACCGGTTGATCAACTTTATCGATGCATTGAATATCAATAAGATCTTGCCCTTTACCAGACAAGACAAAGTGGTATCAATGCACCTAATAACACGAGCTCACGTAGGGTAAACGAACGTGACCATAAAGACAGATACTCACCAATAGCCTATAATTAAGTATCAACACATGATTATACTATGTATGCGCTATAGCAATTAGCATCGTTGTCCTTGAAACTCCGACGACCTTAGGACGCGAGTTATGCATAAAGAATCAAATACTAAATTGGAGCTGAGAGCAAAAACTGGTCGGTTCAGGTCCTGGGGTGACGTCACCCCACCGAAACGCGCCCGTTTCCGATCAGAGGACATTATAGAAAACGACAGCAGACTAACTGTTGATACCCGCGCGCTTAATGGGCACAAGGTTGGCTCGTCTGGGCTAGCTCTTTTGTTTTTAAACTGGACCACTTTTTGGCACTAGTGCTGTTCGCTCGTCATTTGTTTTATGCATTTTAAAGCGGTCCGTCCTGAAATACGATTTCTAGGTTTTAAAATTCAGGTAACATAATACATAACAATACATAATCAGCCTTTATCGTTGGACACTGCTGGGACAGAGGCCTGCTCTCGGCGAGAGGGAGTGGGCCGTAATCCACCACGCGGGCCCAGTTCGGGTAGGTAAATGTCACATATCTCCGAAGATTTTGGTTCTAAGACATGCCGGTTCCCACACAATTTTTCCTCCAGCTTTATGAGAACGGTGGTAGTGAAATAATTCATTTAAAGTTAAGTTCTTGTCTAGATCCGAACCTACGTCCTACAACGCGTAAGTCGCGGTCGTTACCACTGGGCCAACACTGCTCTCAGGTCACTGCTCTCATCAAATTCTGGTAAAAGCTCTGTTAATTGCTGCCATAGTCGTGAAAATCTTTTTTTAACACATACAGGATGAGTTTTTAACCAGTGCGCAAACTGTAACCATGAATTCAGCGTATCATTCTAGACAGCATATTATTTTTCGTCGATTATACAAAAACCTTATCCTGTATTTACAGTGCGTAGTATGTCAAAACATCAAACGGGTGTGAAAAGATCTTAGGTCACGTGGCATTCGCATTAGATTAGTCATAAAACTGTGCTCTTAATTTTTATGTTATACAAAATTGTCATCCGATATCTCTCTATAGATTTTATTTATTTATTGTGTAATACTAATATGCTAGATTTGGTCCAAGATTACATATTTAAACCACAAGAATTATGTTTAAAGCGTCCGGTTTCCGAAAATAGTGCTTTCGGCCATTCTCATAGGCCTTTTAATTATACATACAAGGAGATACTTTATTGGATTATTAGCGATAAGTATTCGATAATTTCCGGCAATGTGTGGTCACCACGAAAGTGCGTTGAGCTGCTTCTCGGGATTGAGACTGAGGTGACCATGAATATGGCCGTCGTTGAAAGTGCTTCCAATCAAATTTGACTGGAAGAACTTTCAACGATGTAGTGTGTATAACGCTATTATACTAGGTTATTTCGGCACTTGGTCAAAATCAAAACTACCGCAGCCATTTCGTTTTTTGAAAACATTTCAAGTGGAATTTCACAAATCAATTGCACAAATTGCACTACTACCGTGAACCAATCATCTGCCTAACTTTTTCCTTAGCCACAAGCCCATGAACCAAGTTCGTGAACTTCTGACACCTTTTAGATTACATTGTTTCAAAAGGTTTTTTTCCTATCTATATATAGCTAATCACTATCACTACATATTATAAAACAAACTCCTCGGCCGTGTCTGCCTGTCTATTCGCGATAAACTCAATAAGTACTGAACGGACTTTCATGCGGTTTTAACCAATAGACAGAGTGATTCATGAGGAAGGTTTAACTGTATAATTTGTTAAGGTTCTGTTTAAATTGATTAAGCTAAATTGGCTAGTAATACTTACCTAAAAATGTAACTGTCGAAATGTGAATTTTAGAATATGTAGTAGAATATACCTTACGCTAGGAGGACTTATCCCAATATCGAAAAATATATGGCATCACTAATTTCTCAGTATTTTTCGCTTTGTTGTAAAAAAACTTGTCGGTTACTCATAGGTCAGCGGTGCGAGGCCAATGTATTTCTGTTAGTTTTTTTAACATAATTTATATGTATTGACAATGAACATAAATCTTTGTTTTATTGGTGTGTATTGTGGCTCAATGACAAGAAATATTGAACCCATAATTCAGGTTGATTGTGTTAATAAAATTATAATAGCTCTCGATTTCGCTTTGCATTCAGTTTCCTATTTATGTATCAAGTTAGCAGGTCGTATTAAATACAATAATGATCTTGTATGGACTGATTTGTTTTGCTCAGTTCCTATAGAATATTAAGTTCATATACCTCACTAAAATATGTATGTGCATATTGTGCATACAGCAATATCTAAGCGAATTTCTTAACAATCATCGTTTGTTTTGTCTAGCAAATATTTGTTTATAATTTTTTAATCAAAGAACGCCCATTTTTATCATCTAGAGACTTAATGCTAAATATTTGAAATGAATACCGTATTTACATTTTTTTTTTAATGGTTCACGTTTATCTTTGTTCGGTCATGTATCGAACAAAGATGAGAAGTACTATGTAAATTCAAGTATAAATTAAGTACCTACACATTCATCTGCACCTGACTAGCGGTTTCCCAACTACATTGTGGTCAGCTTCAAGTCTAACCGGATGCACCTAAATACCAGTATTTAACGTGGAGCGATTGCCTATCTGACCTCCACAACCTAGTGTCTCGGGCTTCTGACGACCCGTAACGACTGTAAAAGATCTACGAATGACCGGGGGGACTAGTGGCTTTACGTGCTTTCTAAGCCACAGAGGTAAAGATGGTCACCCGTCCACGGGCCAACCTCGACAAGCATAGCTTAATCGATCGACCCGTGCAGCTGTTATTACTTAGCCAGGAGCCCCTCCTCATAAATTACTTACACAATATAATGAACAGTGCATTTTAACCATTTCAGTATTATTAATAACAATTATAATACATTTAAAATGCATGCTTCAACTAATAATAATTATAATGCGCCCAAACTAAGCACATAGGTACCTACATAATTATAAGAGATCAATCATATATCACGAAAATCGTTTCTAAGGATTAATAAATGCATAATAACATGCAATTTGTAGTTACAGGGTGGTGCTTTAATATAACATAACATAGCGTAAAATCACGCCTGTTTTGCCCGGTGGGTTAGGCAGAGGTTTACCTATAGTCATCATCATCATCATCATCATTTCAGCCGATAGACGTCCACTGCTGGGCATAAGACTCGCCCAAAAAAAAAATGGGGGTGTTTGCCATAATCGCCACGTTTGGCAGGCGGGTTAGCGATCGCAGTATGGTGGTAAATTGCATCGAAAACGCTACTGCCCGTTCTCTAGTAAGTCCCTTAGTGGCCTTCTATGAGACCCACGGGAAGAAATGGGATGGTGCTATTCTTTACGTCCGGCGGCGCACGGTACCTATAGTAGATTTCCCTAATAGTAACCTACACCCACATGTCGCTAGTTTTATTTAGGCCCTCGGGCTACTACTGAAAAACCCAGTAAAACTTTGGCTGACCTGGGAATCGAACCCAACCCAGGACCTCTAGCTAACGATTGCGACGACTAGACCGACTAAGCTAAATAATGGGAAACTTCGTATTGGTTCGGCTAGTGGTTAAAAGTTTGAAGGAGACCCTTCAAAACTTTTTACGATAAGTTTATCGGTATTTATCGGTATTTAATTAAACACATAACCTTAGTATTAGAACTTCGGTATTTAGTACGAATGCACCAACTGTTCTGTGAACACGCTCACTACAGTCACGAGCACTAATAGGTATGCGCTTTCCAACTGTTGAAACGAGTTTCTCCTCTTGTGCTGATTGTAATTTTATGTTATTATTAAAATAATATTTTGGAACCCACACTATAATAAAATACCTAGGTTATCTCAGGGTTGCAATCGTTATTTAAGAGAAAGTCGATTTTGAATTTGGCTATGTGTATGCATATTAATGCTCGTGACGTACATTGTGAAAAAAAATCTGTCTATTGGATGTAGACGCAGACAAGGTGAAGTCCGAAAATGTGTCATCATCTGCAAGGCCTTTACCCAACAATGTTGGGGTCGGATTCCAGTCTCATCGGATGAACTGAATACCAGTATTTCATATAGCACTAACTTTTGCCAGCGGCTTCGGCCGCGTGGTGGTCGGAAATTATCCCACGGGAACATATACTACCGGGATTAAAAGTATCCTATGTGGTAATCCAGGTTATAAACTATCTGTGTGCCAATTTTCATCCAAATCCGTTCAGCCGTTTTTGCGTGATTGACTAACAAACATCCAAACATACGAACATTCACACAGTGCGGGTTGGTGGATGTCACATGTCTTCGAATTTTTGGTTCTAGGACATGCCGGTTTCCTCACGATGTTTTTCTTCACTGTTTTAAAAGCATAATCTACATTTGATGTTCTCAGTGCTGGGACACAGGCCTGCTCCCTTCGAGCAGGAATGGGCTGAGAACGAATGAAGATGAAGAGAAATAGATCTGCAATGGCCATCAGGCAGTGAGCAAAGGTTGGGATGGGATGGGATTTGAAGATTTACGCATTCTTTTAAAAATCAGCCCAGTGTTTCCCAACACTTTTAGTCCTTGGTAAAACTGGTTGTCAGACTTTTGGGCTACTGGCTAGACTGTCATAGATCTACAAAAGAAAGCTGAGACCAACGCCTTAAAGTGTTTTCCGAGTCTGTGTAATGGACGCTCACCTATCGACGTTTCGATACGAGTTTCGGTTCACCTGTATGACTGTTACTACTAAGCTAGCCTAAGGAGGTTCTTCATTAAAATGCACACCCTATAGGTAAATTCTCACGTCCGCGTTTATTTTATTTAATCTAACTGCATTATTAAGAGGTGAGTCTGCCGCGGTGGTCTGCGGCCTGTTTGATGCAGCAACCTTCAAATAACATTAGCCGATCGCTTGTTTTCCGTACAACGTCATGACAAGACTTATAAACGTAATGAGAAATATATCTTGTTTAGAGGTCAAATTGGGAGCAATGGAATCATCACGTGTGGGAATTTGAAGTAAACAATGTTTTCAAATCCATTCTGAATAATATAAGTGGGGTTTGTGGCTAAGTTATAACAGCTGCACGGGTCGATCGATCAGGTTAAGCCAGGCTTGCCGTGGTTGGTCCGTGGATGGGTGACCATCTTTACATACCAAGACCCCTCTGTGCCTCGGAAAGCACGTTAAGCTGTTGGTCCTGGCTGTCATTCGTGGATCTTTGACAGTCTTTATGGGTCGTCAGAAGCCCGAAAGTATGACAACCAGTCTTACCAATGGGTATCGTATTACCCAGTTACTGGGTTTTGGAGGTCAGATAGGCAGTCGCTTCATGTAAAATACTGGTATTCAGCTTTATCCGGTTAGACTGGAAGCTGACCCCATCATATTTGGGAAAAGGCTAGGCATATGATGAGAATACTAAATAATATAAGTGCAAAATAACTCTGTTTGTCTGTTATCTTATCACGTTTTAACGGCTGAACGGATATGGAATGTAATGGTAGAAAATAAGATACCTTTTTTTATCCCGGTAGTACCTACGTTCCCGTCGGATAATTTCTGTCTTCCAACTGGGCGAAGTCACGACAAAAGTTTATGTTGAAGATGCCACAAAACCAGACTACGGCCTGCAACTGAAAAAATTGTAATAGATCATGTAAAACTTTTTAACCGAATTGGGTTTCGAACCCAGGGACCTAACGTTCAGCAGTCACGCTTTCGACCGCTGTACCAATATGAATTTCCATTACTTTTTAACCCCGACGCAAAAACGACGGGGTGTTATAAGTTTGACGTGTCTGCGTGTGTGTGTGTGTGTATGTCTGGTGTGTGCCTAATTAATTAATATAATTCGTCTGTCTGTGGCATCGTAGCTCACGAACGGATGTACCGATTTTGATTTTGTTTTTTTTTTGTTTTTAGAATCACAGAGGAAGTCGCGGGCAACACCTAGTATTTAATATGATAAAAGCGAAACTAACTCTGTCTACCTACCTGTATCTTTTCACGCCTAAACCACTGTACCGTTCGTTGTTAAATTCTTAAGATAGATATCTGAAGAAGGGGTATAGGCTACAATCATCCTAGATGGCAAACGATGTCAGATCATTTAGTTCAACTTACTGGGAAGCGTTATCAAAAGTCATACTGCAATTACTAGGTCAGCAGAGGGCAGAAGACGAAGCCTATGACGATCTTACAGCTGGGACACAGGCCTTCTCCCTGTGTGGAGGCGTGGGCCATAATCCACTACGCGGGCCCAGTGTGCTATGGTGGATGTCACATGTCTTCGAATTTTTGGTTTTAGGTCATGCCGATTTCGTCATGATGTTTTCCATCACCGTTTCGAGTGTAGTTGTGATAAAATAAATTACACTAAGTAAAGCCTGCCTGGGTTCGAACCCGAAGTCGTAGGTCAGGGCCGCAACCACTGGACCACCACTGCTCTCTGCTAGGGCACCTACAAATTACTTGAAGAATAACTTTGAGGTTTGGAATTTTTTTATATGCCAGTCAGTGTGTAAAATGTTGTTTTATCTTTACAATAAATAAAGGTTTCTCAAAACATATTTATTACATACTTTAAATTTAAATGAGAGAATATCGTATGTACATGAAATACTTAAAAGCCGCTGCTTGTTTTTTTTTTATTATTTACCGCCGCGTTGCACCGACACAAAGATGTTTAAAAAAGACCCGTTTTTGATACATTTGAATCGATTTAGTCGAATCAAAGTTGTTATTAGGGTAACCACTCGCTTAGCCGTAATTTGGATTTCCTGAAATTATTGTTAATGTTGCTTTTATTTTTAGTATTTCCGATGAGTAATGTGGTTATTATAGTGATTCAGACAAAATTGTAGATCTTTTTTAACCAAAATTTATCGCTACATGCGAACTAAGATAATCAAACGTAGAAACGACATCATCGTCTGTTTAGTCTTTTCGCAACTGTGTTGGGGTCTGTTTCCAGTTTAACCGGATGCAGCCGAGTACCAGTAGTTTACATAGATACGACAGTAAATGAAAACATAGACAGCAGCGGCGAGGTGTAAATTTTTCTAAGAGAGAAGCCGAAGCGAAGTAGGCTTTAAAATACTGACTTTTCAATAACTAGCTTTTGCCAGCGGCTTCACCCGTGTGGGGTTCAGTGTATTATACATATACACCTTCCTCTTGAATCACTCTGTCTATTGATGAAAACCACTTTCAAATCCGTTGCGTAGTTTCATCACGAAAAGAGACTTTATTTTGTTCTATGTTAGGAAGAATACTTACTATAATCCAAAACTAATATAGAAATGCCGATGCGAATCCCCGAAGGGAAGCCGGTAGGAATCGTGTTATATGGTGCTTTTGCCACTGATAGACAGTACTAATGTGTAGGATTATTTTGACACTATATACCAGTGACTGAACTATTAGATATATTTGATTGAATTTTCGTGTAGACAAGAAACGTCATAAGCAAATAGAAGAATTAGCTTATCTTGCAGAATGGCATCGGTACGAGAAGGTCGCATGCAAACATTTATGCTTTACATTTCTGGCTGTGGTTGGTTATGTAATTACCTGACTTTTCTATGCAATACATAATTACATATATTTATATACAAATAAATAAAATTGATGTGTATGTTTGTAATGTTAAAATAACAGCTTTTTACTTGCATGCACTTGGATGCACATTGATGTTACTTATACTAGACCAAAAGAAAAACAATTGTCTGTGTGTTTGTTCCGGCTAATCTCCGAAACGGTTAAACCAATTTTTGACGGGACTTTCACTAGGTTATAAGGCGAAATATAGGCTCTTTGACCCGATAGCATGTTTCCGTGGGATAATTTTCGAACTCCACGCGGGCGAAGCAGCGGGCAGAAGCTAGGCTCAATTGAAATGCTCTTAACACTTAAAGATGATCAAAATACAAAACAATTAAATGTTGAACTTTTCAAGGATAAGGTAAATGTTAAGATATTTAGCGAAGTTATTCAAAGTTTGACATCAGTGCGACGGATTTTCACGCCATTTTGATGTGAAATAAGTTTCACGATAAAGTTCAAAGCTTGCGGCAAACATCTAAATGTCGGATTATACCGGATAATACAAAGTTAACTTGATCAAATTACTTTGGATACAATTATCCAATCATTTGGAACTCTTGTACTGTTTTCAGGTGCTAAATTGTTGGTTGAAGTCCCATAAATAAGTTAAATAGGTCTAATGGTCCGTTTGTTTCAGACAAAAATTTAAACATACTATCTGTGCCCGCCACTTCGGTCGCGTGGTTGATGGAAATTACCCTACGAGAACAAAAAGTGTTGCCCCGATGTTACTTTTTATAACAGCAGCTATCTACCAGTGAAAGTCCCGATAAAATCGGTCCAGCCGTTTCCGAGTCAGAAAAAATAGACAGACCGACAGACAAAAAAATTGTTTTTTGTCGTAAGTACCGTATACTTTTACATGCATCTTTTATACTATGTATATATTTAATATTATAATATATATATTATATCACTACATAGTATAAAACAAAGTCGTTTTCTCTGTCCCTATATCCCTATGTATGCTTAAATCTTTAAAACTACGCAACGGATTTTGATGCGGGTTTTTTTAATAGATAGAGTGATTCAAGTGGAAGGTTTATATGTATAATACACCGACCTCCACGCGGGCGAAGCCGCTGGCAAAAGCTAGTGTATAATATTAAAAAGCTGAAGAGCTTGTTTGTTTGTTTGCTTGAACGCGCTAATCACAGGAACTACTGGTTCGATTTGAAAAATTATTTCAGTGTTAGATAGCCCATTTATCGCAAAAGGCTATAGACTATATATCGTTACGCTAAAACTAAAAGGAGCGAAGCACCAATGAAGAATGCTTGAACATCGGGGGGTTTCCCTTTTGTGAGCTTCCGCTGCGTGCGCTGCGTAAACGGTTAAAGTTTCGCAAAAATCTTGCATGACAGAATTGATCCCCTTTAAAAGTTCTAAAAAAAAAGTCCGCGACAGGATATGTGTATCTTTTAAGGTAGCCAACCTTTTTTATGCTAACCAAATTTGTTTTAAAATAATGCACTATTTGCGAAGGTGTTTTTACAGACATGATATTATTCCTTATCCAAATAAATACGTTATTCATCACAACTATTTAATTTAAAACAAAATTGCCCTGGACATCATTCGATTTCAATGAATATCTTAGGAGATATCGCAGTTTTAAAATAACATCGCAGCAAAATCATGATGTTATAAAGCTGAAGAGTTTGTTTGTTCGTTTGGTTGAACGCGCTAATCTCAAGAACTACTGATTCGAATTGGAATATTCTTTTAGTGTTGGATAGCCCATTTATCGAGGAAGGCAATAGGCTATATACTATCACGCTAAGACCCTTAGGAGCCGAACAAAGAGAAAAAGTCACGAATACGAAGTAGTCACACGGACAGGCGAGGCGAGCGACGGGGTAGGTCGGGGAGCAAGAAATTTGACGGGAACGAAGTCGCGGGCAGAAGCTAGTTTAGTATAAAGCTATTATTTTGACATTAAAAACAGACACTTCAATTGTATTTATTTGTATCGATGACATCATGTCTGTGCTCCCCGAACCGTTACGTTTAGGTGTAAGTATCATATACGAGGTCAAGTTGAATTACCTATCAAAAATGCAGCAAGACTTGGTGTCTATATCTAAACATGAATAAAAATATTTTTAAATTTTTTATTTTGAGAGATGAGATTTTCTACGGGTCATTCCAAAAAAAGAAACACAAAAAATCTGTTTTCTTAGTGTAAATTTCACTAACGGGATGGGTAAAGAAAAATTAAATAACTTTAATTATTAACTAACTTAAACCTTAACTTTAAACCTCTTTGGCTTTGTTTAATGTAAAACCATAAATGTTGCATGTTTTGATAGCCTGTAAATTGTTACACCTATAAACGAACTGTTATGGAAATTATTTTTAATGTATTTTGTATACAATTGTTGGGTAACCTAAATAAATAAGTAGGTAGGTGTTCTATTTTAAACTATCAAACATTCTCCCTCTATCCTCACATACGGCGCGCAAACCTGGCCTTTGTCAGTCGCAGCCGCAGAGGACCAAGCTTCAGATTTGCCAGCGAGCGATGGAATGCAGTATCAGCACTACAACATGAGTCCCTCAACGTCTAACGGCATCGCGGCAGACTCAGGCGTAGATGGCGGGACGAGCTTGACGGTTCCGATCCAGATTGGCGATAGGATCGTGTTGAATGAAAAAAGGAAACCAGGGTCAATACGTGCAGGTATTTTTTTATCCTTTAGTTTTTCTGCTAGAATAAGCCACGAAACCATGGACGGTGCGTGGTTACCGTAAACTGTGGTCACCACAATCGCGATAGAAACGCAATATCGCGTGGCGCAGCAGCGATGCAATCATTGTTGCCTCAGGACGACGCCCGCATGCTTCGCTTTAATTAATAATGCCGGCTTACAAATTGCAACCATTTTTGTGCCGCACTCTAGCGACTGTTTAGCTTTTAGCACTTTATGACGTTGATTTTCAGGTTTCTGTACCCAAATGGGACCGACGACTATACAAAAGCCGCGCGGCCCACTGTCTGGTGGTGCTGTACACTTGTTCGGGTTGACACGACTGGGCACAGCCGGGCGGCAGTCACCACCATTCGACAGGCTACCGTATCGAAACTGACATATTGCGCTAACCTGATTTGCCTTGCCCCGACAGCATACAGCTGTCGCAGGCGTCTATTTGGTATAAACTGACAAAATTCGATGGTTTTAGATTTGCAACTAGTGCTTTTACCCGTCCGAAAAAGTGAATTAATTGGGTTTAGGGTTCACTACCAAGTTTCGAACCACTTTCGGATGGGCCCGTTAAAAGAGTAGAATTGAGTGGGTGGAAAATAATCCATTATGGTTTCCCTATTATGAGACTTTTAAAAATGGGAAGAAAGGAATTCATGATTGGTATATTATATTATCTTTGTTACAACAAACTGTATATATCCGCCAGCCAACCTAAACAAATCTTACTATATGATGTTATAAATGAGAAAGTTTGTATGTTTGGAATTGGATATTTAGATGCTTGGATGTTTGTTATTCAACCACACAAAATCGGCTGAACGGATTTGGAGTGGTCATTTTCGACCTTCACGCGGTCGATGCCGCTGGCAAAAGTTGTCCATGTGTTCAAATCACAATTACTGGATTTTTTTGGCAGTTGTACTCGCGGCTACACATCAAGCTATATATTTCCAGTTTAAGATATCAGCTTGTACTGGAAATGTATAGCTTGATTTATAGCCGTGTGTACACGCCTCAGTGTCAAAACATCAATTATTTAAAAAAAAAATTACCGAATTAAGTACTATTTAAAGAATAACATTACTTTAGTCCTATAATTTTTTAAATGTTACGTCACTTCGAACCTTCACTCGAGTGACCGCACACAATTCTAATTGATAGTACACTAGCTTTTGCTAGCGGCTTCACCCGCGAGGAGGTTAAAAATTATCCCACGGGAACGTATTACCGGGATAAAAGTATCCTATGTGTTAATTCAAGTTATAAACTATCTTTGTGGTCAATTTCATCCAAATCCGTTCAGCCGTTTTTGCGTGATTGAGTAAAAAATATTTAAACATCTAAGGCGATTCACACACAAAGACCACGCAACGAGGCGCAGATAACGCGCACCCGCGCGATGATGTAAATACATACAAATTTAATAAAAAAGCTAGAAATTCGCGCAACCCGGAGCGAGGCGCGTAGCAGTGTGTGATCGGCCTTAATATCCAAACTTTCACATTTATAACATTAGTAGGATCGGTGACCAATGGTCGTCCCTCTGGTCTCTTCTCCTTCCCGTATGAGAAGAGACATGCCTATGAACTGTATTGGATTACCAGTTCATGGTTCATGTTAAAACCTTGCAAAACCATCATTATCTGCCTAGCCTTTTCCCAACTACGTTGGGGTCGGTTTCCGGTGAAACCGGATGCGGCTGAATACCAGTATTTTATATGGAGCGTCTACCTCCACATCCCAGTTACTGGGTAATACGACCGTCTTGCCGTTGGATGGACTGGTTGGTAGACTTGCGGGTTTCTGACGACTCATAACGACTGTCAAATATCCATGAATGAGGGCCGGGACCAACAGCTTAACGTGCTTTTCCGTGCATGAAGGTGTCCCGGTACATACAGATGGTCTCCCATCCACGAACCAACCGCGGCAGCGTAGCTTAACCTGTTTTACCGACTGGTACGACTGTTATTACTTAGCCACATGCCCTTCATACCTTGCAAAACCATAATGCACTTTTCTATTACGTAAATGAAGCATAGACGGTTTTTATAATCTGTGCCAGTTAACGTCACACCGATGACATATACCTGATGTTCTATTATTAAAAGACGTACCGGGTACGGTTGTAGGCTTGCAGAGCTATTAGGGCATGCCTCACAGTTTATAGCGATAGCTGGAGAGATAGTAGATACACGAGCTATGCTAATGAGTGATGTTCTGAAATATTACGGCGGTTTAAACTCAGGTTTAAATCCTGACGTTTTATGAGGCAGTCATTTTGCACGTGGTGTGCAAAAGCCGTTAATAGTATTCAAATTTAGGTCATCTGTTTTGTAAAATGGAGATGTAACATGTCAAATTTAGGTCATCTCTTTTGTAAAATGGAGATGTAACATGTAACTTACAAGATATTTTTTGTTTTGTTAGGGTAAGTCATGGTACTATCTAATTAATATTAATATTTTGTTCCGGCGTCTGGGACCACCGATAAATGAATAAAAATGTTCAAGCCAATAACAGTACAGTGAAACGAAAACATTTATATTTGAATCCGGCAAGTGGGACCGTGGTTCCAGTCAATGGCGGTCCTAGTCGCCGGAAACCTCTGTCATGAATGACGTTATGAATGAATCAAAAGTATCATTAACCTACTTCCTACTTAACTAACCTATTTTAAGTTAGCAATACCAAACTTCCATTCATAATATAAAAGCCGACATTCGTTTTAACAATAGCAATTAACAATCAATAGGAAATACTACACACTGGTATATTTTTCGTACGATCGCGCCGCATCGCGTTCGCTCCTTTGCCTTTGTAGGGACAGCGATCGCCGTGCCAACCACTAGCTAAGGTGTGTGCTACACCGAGATTGCTTTCTATAACATTGTTTGCATTGAAATCTGTGGTTGTGTGTTAAAATCCGGGCAAGTACCTGAGTTTATCTTGTATGTTCTTCTTAGCGTTTCGATAGCAATCTAAATACAGTCAGCCCGGAATTTGGCTTCGAGCTTGGCACTTTCAACAGCGTTGATGGACGCTGTTACTATATATATATACTCCTGTAGTTACTTAGTTAATATAAATATGAAATTATCAACTTGAGCAAGCGTGTTGAACAATGCTCGTGCCTTCTCTGCAGCGTTCCTAGACTTATGTACTTAAACAGATCCCCCATACAAATTAAACATTCAGTAAAATGATTCGGAACAGCGCAAAGTTGCTGTGCCTGACTAGTGACTATATGCCGAGCCATCTGACACCTATCATACCGCGCAAAGTGCAAGTAAGCGTGATTTGCTTCCGTGACTTTCGATTTAATTTTGACGTGTGACGCCTAACGCCATCAATTTGCATCTTAGGTACTAAATCCGTTCGTCAAAATTAAGAAGAAATGCTTTTTTATCTTGGCCATATTTTCCGTGCTTTTTTATTTTCAACTAGCTTTTGCCAGCGACTTGGCATGTCTTTTATTTCTAAATATCACAGCATCATGCTGAAGGGTTTGCTAGTAACAGCTGCCACACGATTAACTTTAAGATACGCTTACCGGTGTGGGTCCATAAATGGGTGACCATTTTTACATGCCAATACCCCTCCGTGCTTCGGAAAGCACGTTAAGCTATTGGTGTCGGATGTTATTCGTGGATCTTTGACAGTCGTTAGATAGGAGTCGTCAGAAGCCCGAAAGTCTGACAACCAGTCTTAACAAGTGCTATCGTATTACCCAGTAACTGGGTTGTGGAGGTCAGATAGGCAGTCGCTCCATTTAAAATACTGGTATTTCAGCTGACTAGAAGCTGAACCCAAAATAGTTGGGAATAGGCTAGGCAGATGATGCCAGCACCATGCTGAAATCTTTCGGACTAACACACGACAATGTTTTTTGTGTGCGAGTCCCAATAAATAATTGTGTTAAATAAATTTCCTAAATTCTTACGTTCCTTAACTTCAAAATAAGGCAAGTTTTGCACTCGTGGTATCACCGCCCTATCCCGTTCGTGCAACCCCCGTTATTATCCAGACCGCAAGCGATTTTGCTCACTTTTGCTAAGTGAGTAAAATCCAGCCATTTCACGCGATAAAGAATACACCATAGCACAAAGAAAATGCACCGTAAAAATTGCACCTCAGCTTGCGCCTCATAAATAGCTGAAGTCTGATGAAACTATTGCAAAAATAACAAGAAACACTAGATTTTGCAGGAATTTAGAACGTAATGCAGTGAGCGAAAAAAGGAGTTTGTTTGATATTGTTCGTTTTTAAGGTCAAAACTGTTTGTTTTTGTTCAAGTTACTGCAGAAGATTTAACAGAGTGCATTGAATATTTTTTTACGTACAATTTGTTCGATTTAATTAGGTATCCAGGGTGGTAGGACATCGACCCGCAAAATTAAACCATGAATTCAGCACATTACTACAGAATACCGGAGAAATTCTTCGTCGCTTATCATATAAATAAAATCAGCTGTGTCACTAAAAAGTGCAATACCTACGCGATAAAAATAATGAAACAAAAAGAAATAACCGACAAAAAAAAATTTAAGCATGCACTACCACACATGGTATATTTAAGGTAGGTATATCCGCCGGTACAGCTGCTGGCAAACGCTAGTCACCGGACTAGCGTTTGTCAGCGGCATTGCCGGCGTGGAGGTCCGAAATTATAGTATGAGAACATACTATCGAGAAAAAAGTATTTTAAGTGTTAATCCAGGTTATAAGCTACCTGTGTGCCAAATTGTATCCAAATCCGTCAAGCCGTTTTTGCGTAATTGAGTAACGAACGTCCAGACATAGAAACTTTCACATTATTAGTAGGATAGTAAGATTAAAACCAACATACTGTCATTTTCATACGTGTGAAGTTACCACAAAATTGTCAGTACACAAAGTCGTTTTGTAAATTAACGCAATGTTTAAAAAAATAAAAAGAAGACCACCCCAAAACAGCAATATTAATAATAGACAAACAAATGGTTTTGAAACGACACAAACAAAGACGACAACATGAAAAAGAAAGAGGTGTGAAAGAGACAGAGAATCTTGGCTACAATATGGGTGGTCGAACATTTTTTTTTCACTGCAATTTATGTTCGTAACAAAGTTTTAGGGTGCGGTTTAAAGTTTCTATCAATTTGAAAGTGGGTGCTTAATTTTATTTAGAACAAAATCAGACCCGATACCATTTGAGTATGTTCTGTTTTTAGTGTTAGCTCAAAATATAGGTCAAACGGCCGCGACTTATAAGTTGTATGTAACACTTAACTTTGTTTAAGTTATATCATCGCCACTGCTCTCAAAAACATCGTGAGGAAACCTAGAAATGTTCTAGAACTAAAATTCGAAGACGTGTGATATCTACCAACCCGCACTGGGCCCGCGCGGTAGATTACGGCCCACGCCCTCTCACAGAGACGAGGCCTGTGACTGTGACCCAGAAGTGGGAACATGATAAGCTGATTATGTATAGACTACCTATCACCACTGCTTATAACCCGTAGGTATCTTTATGAAGATTATAATGCCCGTATACACTTAACTTAGATAGTGAATACATTTTCATTGAACTTAAAATGTAAAGGATGATTTCCGCTCGCATCGCATCCGATTGAAAAGGATACGTACGGATGTGGCGACAGCCGACCGCGTCTGGCAGGATGTCGACGCATACGATTGTCTCCGTGCGCATACCTTCAGTTCCGTACCGTCATTTGCGAGCGTATCCGTTTCTACGCCTAGTCAAATGGTTTCATTTCATAGAGACGTATGCTTTTGCACCAAACATTTTTTTTTTCTAAATCCATGATTGATCCACGGCTTTGTGCGCACGCAACGACAGCCGAAAGGATTCGATCGGATATGACGACAGGCGAATGGAGCCGATCGCGCATCACAGCAAACTTTCGGCTACGATCGCGTGTCGTGGAAGACGGCCGCGGTCAAGCTGCTGTGCTCGGTTTGGTAATATAGACTTTAAATACTGTGTACACGATTTAATATCCGATCCGATGCGATACGAGCCGTTTGGTGGAAATCATCCTTAAAAGTATGTATTTTACGCGATGAAGGTTAGTTATTGGCAATTTGAAAACCATTTCTCTTGTATTCATCTGAGAGACTTTCAGATTGACCTTTAAGATTTAGTAAATAGTAAATACAGTCTATGAAATGCATGAATATGCACAAACAAATTCAAAACCTTTTCCTATAGGGGTAGGCAGAAACTACAGTACAACAACCTGCTCCAATCCTTACATACTTACTCCTTTTGCTTCGTTTATGTTCATTCGTTCGTGTATTTGCGTGGGTATTTGCGTAACACACTAACAGTAGCTTTAATTTTAACAGTTGAACGAAAGTTAGACAATGTAAATAACGCAATGTATGTTATATTGCGTTATTTACGTTGTTGAGCAGACTATTTCTTTGAACATATGGATTAGCAATATCTTCCAAAATGATTCTTATTCTGTTTGTGTAGTGTGTCACGCAATTAGGGTAGATAATCGACATACACGCACGCTGGTTGCGAGTATATATTACTCACCGCGGTTCCGTGTGGTGCCGGACGTAAAAAGAACAGCACCATCCCATTTCTTCCCGTGGGTGTCGTAGAAGGCGACTAAGGGACTTACTAGAAAATGGGCAGCAGCGTTCTCTATGCATTTTATCACCATACTGCGATCGTCAACCCGACTGCCAAGCGTGGCGATTATTGCAAAACCCCCCCTAAAATGAAGTGGAGGAGCTTGGGGGAGGCCTATGTCCAGCAGTGGACGTCTTTTGGCTGAAATGTTGATGATGGTTACTCACCGGACATTTCTGACGAACACATGGTCAGTACCTATATTATGTCCTCTATAATCGATGACAAAACTATAATATACGAGTGGTCGCCCAGCGGTCGAAATTCGACCATAATACATTTCAAACAAAATTATGTTTGTCATGTATTATTATAAAAATAGTAGCTTCCTGCACTCCTTCTACGAATAAACTTTCAACGTCCCAAATTTCATACTCCTCCCTAATCCACGTAATTTTCATTAAAATGAGTACAAAGTTTTTTCAAAAATATAGGTAACAACCCAACTATAAAAGCTGTGAATTCTGAAAACCAAAACAGCACAGAAAAGTTCAATATAATTATGTAAATGACTGCAGAGAACTAGCTAAGTGATGGTAAATAAACAGCCATTTTTTATACTTTAAAATACCTTTGAAAACACGATAATATGATAAATGTAATTTATTTTCATAGAAGTTGTTTTATTTCAATATTTTTTAGGTTATTGTGAACTGGGGATTGGCTTGCGATTTAGTGAGTTCGCCTACCTTCGGAATCATTTTTTATATACATATATATACCTACTCGTTTTGATTAGCTACATATGTAAGATACCATGTCAGTTGTTGGTTAGCGCTAATGACGTCGACTAATGTGATGGTCCATGGATGGGTGACCATTTTTACATACCGAGACCCCTCCGTACCTGCTGTTGGTCCCGGCTGTCAATCTTGGATCTTTGACAGTCGTTTCGGGTCGTCAGAAGCTCGAAAGTCAGACAAGCAGTTTTACCAACAGGTATCGTGTTACCCATTATACTGGGTTATGGAGTTGAGATAGGCGGTAACTCCACGTAAAAAACTGGTATACAGCTGCATCTATGTAAAATGGAAGCCGATCCCAAAATTTGTTAGAAAAAGGCTACGCAGTTGGTGATTAATGTTCTACAGGTGGAATAACCACCACAGTGCAGTGGTTCATCATCGTCATGATCATTTCAGCCGTAAGCCGTCCACTGCTGGATATAGACCTCTCCTAAGCATCGCTAATTATGCCGGTTCTGTGCCTCTCGTATCCAGCGGATTCCTTGGATCGGATTCAGTGTATTTGGATGTGGTGGTTGCTGTGAAAGAGTATGACGCTAAAGGAAATGACGGACCGCTATGGTTTTAAAATAAAGTGTCTACGAGGAGGGAGATTTTTTAACAATTCAAACAAGAATTGTTAAAGCCAGAGCAATAACTTCAACACTACAAGTTTAACAAGTATACCCACCATCCTCTACATGTAGTACCCAAGTTGCGGTTATATTTAACTACCGCTGCTGCAGATGGTATCCCAACTTCTGTTCTGAAAACTTTGACCATGTTCACTCGAACGTAAAAATATCACGGCAGGATTTGATCGCGCATTGGATTTTCGACACTCGGTGTTGAACCAAGAATTTAAAATGTAACAAAGTGCATTCCAGTGCGTCGAAAAAACATACTGTTCGATTTTCAACTCTCAGCGCTAAGCCAGTGAGTTGAAGATACAGTGCGCGAAAAAATCCCGTACGAACGTAGACTTAAAGAAAATTATAATTAATTAGGTTTTGCCAGCGGCTTCGCCCGCGTGGAGGTTGGAAAGTATCCCACAGGAACGTACTAGTGGAACAAAAAGTATTCTATGTGTTAATCCCGGTTACAAAAAAACACTAAAACTAAAACGGTTAAATACTTTTTCTTTCTTTCTTTCTTATAAACTATTTGTGTGCCAAATTTGATCCTAGTACGTTCAGCCGTTTTTGCGTGATTGAGAAACAAACATCCAAACTTTCACATTTATAATATTAATTATTGTAGGATAGTAGGATTACAGTACTAAAAACAATAAATTACACTCCACGCAGTAATTATGAATAGTTCTGAATGCGATCGATACTCAACAGATACCTGTTACGACTCGGCACTATTGTGTTTTTAACCCAATAAACAAAATCGAAACTTGTAATAAAGGAATAATGTACCGTATTTCAAAGCGATGCTATGAAGATTATTCAGACATTTTCAATACCTTTGTAGTTTATAAAAAGTTAATAATTAAGGTGAAAAACGCAATTTCCTCAAGGAAAAATTTAAAAGTTACTATCTAAACAGACTTAATTGACCTTAAAGCAGCATATTTTTTTAATAAGGTTCCGTAATGCTCTGCTGTCCGTCCGTCCGTCCGTCTGTCTACCAGCGGGCTGTATCTCATGAACAGTAATCGGTAGACACTATAACAACAAAATACTTAATAAAAAATTAAAGGGTATACAAGAAACGTGTGAAACAGAACCCTTCGCGTGCGAGTCAAGTACGAGTCCAACTCGCACTTGGCCGGTTTTTTTGACTTAGAGGTAGTAATATTTAATGGTCCCTATAAATAAGAAATATATGCGCCATAAGAGCTCCATACGAGCCATAGGTACCGAGTACAAGTGGTCTAGCATGAGTCTAGAACATAAAAGTCGCTTAAACTAGAAGTGGGACACCTTGTATAAGAATTATGAAAGTTCGCATGCTATAGGGCATGTTCATAAAGAGGGTTTATGTTTAACTAGTAGTATATCCGAGGTGATGTTATAATTTTTTTTTTAGAATATTATTGAATACTTACCTTACGTAATACCTGTGTTTTCATTTATGTTTTGTTCGTATAATATTATTATGTATGTGTACTAATTGACAAAACCTCGTGATTCGTCCACAAAAATAGATGTTTAGGGATTTTTTTTGCTGTTTTTTTTTTTATTTGTATATAAATATTTATTTATTTGCTTCCTGAATAAATCCTTGTGAAAACCGCGTCAAAATTTTTAGAATTATGCAGAAGACCTATGCCGATTACATAGAGAATCAGTAATTGCGACTTTATTGTTTTTTTTTTTTTTACAAAAATGCAACAAAATTAAAAACACTACGAACTGAAAAAATATTAAAATTTAGATCAAAAGCCACCAACTCCGAAATTAAAGTCATTTTTCACTCTGTATATATACATTTTTAACAAATTAAGGAAAATACAAAATTATCGGACTAAAGAAAGAAAATATATTTTTGACAGATAATTATCACAAAAATCTTTGAATCTGAAACTTTTAACTTTGAAAATGTTGATGAGTATTGTTTTAATCCTTATTTAACCTCAATGTTCGATGATTAAACTAAAACTCAGTGTAATAATGTATAGTAATGTCGAATAAAAAGAAACACACGTAGATAGACACTTTATAACAATAATAAAATACATACGACGATAATTAAGTGCTACGAGATTCTACGCTACGTTGTAGTTGTAGCTATGCTACGAATAACTCGTAGCAAACTTCATAATATGTGATAATGTGACTTATGCGGTACGCCAATGCTAGAAAACCGTATTTCAATTACTTTCCAATAATTAAGTGACTTTGCCACTCAAAATTTTAATATCCTGTAAAATAAGAATTGCTTATTATACTGTATTTTCTCGTTTATTTAACAAAAAATGTATTTAAAGAACAAAACAACAACTGGCTTGTGTTTAGTTTGGTTTGTTTTTTTTTTTTTTTTCGCCATCGACTTCCGAAAAAATATGTTTTTCACTTTATCGTGTTCTTTTTTTGAAGTCTGTTGTTTTTTTGAATACACTTTTTATTTATCGCATTTGAGTTTTGGTATCAGACATAAAGTATAAACTACCAAAAATGTCAGAATCGTGTACCTACTGAATACCTGGTTCCTGATACGAACCACCTTACATTACAAATCAACTAAAAAAAAGCTAAGGACCGTGAACGTCGACTTGTAGACGTACCTTTACCGTATCAGGAGGCTATTATGATAGGATGTTCGCGCCGTGATTCCACGGTAGACGAGGGCGCGACGCGGCACACTGAAAACGTTCCACCCCCGCGAACAACCGGTAAACTTTTATTTATCAACTAATAATGTACGAGAAAATACTCGACACAGTTCATTTGACACTCATTTCACTGCATATGTTTGTTTGTTTCGGGTTGCTACCAAAAATGCACGTGCGATTTTAGTACCTGTGTCGGAAATCCAACGCGAACTATTTTTAAATTAATGTTATTGTTACTGCATGGAAGATTTACGGACAAAATCATATGTGATTGTTTTTTTCATTTTGTGTATAGATTTTTGTGCTTGATTATTCTTGTGCATGAGTTGATTGGATGTCTCTAATTAAGGTGCTCAAATATGACAGGATAATCACCTGTCAATGTTGAACTTTTTGTTTTGTGTCGGTTGATTTAAAAGGAAACAAAGATTGTGATTTTAATTTTGATTATTTACTGATAATTTAGGGAAGTATTTTTTGTGTTCTATGTAGATTTACTTCCGTCTGTAAATTAGTATCACTTAAGGCCCTAAGGTTCTCATACTTTTTAAAGAAGAGAAAAGTCATTTCAGTAAGTACATTTATACTCGAATGACTTTTTTGCAATAATTAAAATGTTTCATTACTTGCCAGTTTTGTGCAATTGCGGCTCTAAATTGCATCATCGAATATGTACAGTAGACCGCACGTTATTGTGTGACTGTGACCTCGAGCTGGCCTATGGAAGTACGAAGTTTAAATAACATACGAGGTCAGCTTAGACTGATTTTGTTACCTGTGACTTGCAGACGACTGTACGTAGTATCATTCAAACTTTTATTGTACGTTTTTGGTTTTCTAGTGTTCTATATTATATTTCAGCTAGTGTTCGTGAGCTTGTATCCATTACATAATTAATTTCTTGCTTGCTAGTCTTTAAGTCATTGTTACTAGAAAGATTTTCGTGTTGCTCTAATACTGGCCGCCTCCAATTTATATAAAACGTTAGATACCAAATTTTTGTCATTAATAGTAGGTATTCAATCCATCCGCATCCGGCAGACCCCAACCGCATGCATCCGGTTAGACTGGAAGCCGACCCCAACGTAGTTGGGAAAAGGCTAGGCAGATGATGATGATGAATAGTAGGTATTCAATCATCATCGTCACTGTCTTTTAGGCTACTGCTTGAATTAGATAAACACACTTTGGTAGTTGGACTAGAGATCCTAGTACCTCCTTCATTTTCAGTAGTTCTTAGTCATAAAATGGTAATATTATATCCAGAATTCAAATGAAACGTACAGTCACCAAAAGATGTAAGTAACCAGGCTCGTTGGATATTCGAGTTTCGGTGAAGTTTCGTAAGAGACCGATAGAATTTTTCGAACGTAATGTAATTTGAATAATGAATTGTTTGCCTACTATTAATTAAATTAAATTTCACTTGAAATCATCCATCGGTTTCTTACTAACTAACTATATCTAACGAACCCGGTTACTTAACTCTTTTGGTGACCATACATAAATGACAAGTAATACCTAATTAATTAATTAATATATTTTTTTTAAAGATTAATAAAAATTCTAATTCTTCCGCATCGAAATTAATACTTTTTAGTTAAACGCCTTTTCTTATATTCTTGATACTCGTAAAATCTGTCTTCTAGGATACAGATGTGCAACGGCTGAGGAAATCGCTTTCATAGCATTTCGTATTATTACAATGACTTTCCACAGGATTGCCATAAGGTTTTCGGTAGTCTAAACAGTTTTTGCTTTCCTATTATCGTTGTCGATGATAGAATGTCACTTTGTCTAAGTCCTGTGCAAAGGCATTCAATTGTCATTGTAAAAGTCACATGTACCTAGCGATGAAAGTTGAATTAGGTTGAGTGCCAAGATCTTTTATAAATACATCCATACACATACATAAACCCATGGGGATATGAAGAAACTAAATATCGCCACCTGCTACACCTGCCTCGTCTGCGTTCATACATCGGTGGTACACGCACGCCGGTTGCGAGTACCTACTACGCACCTGAGTTTTTTGACGAACATCACTCATTAGTGCATGAACTTATTATAATGTCCTCCCAGGGCGTTTTCATACATCATAATAACTGTTTCTGGGGTCGGCTTCCAGTCTAATCGGATGCAGCTGAATACCAGAATTATACACGGAGCGACTTATCATTTATGATTATGATCTATCTTGACACAGTATAAAATAAAGTCGCTTTTCGTTTCTGTACGCTTAGATGTTTTAAACTACTCAACGGATTTTAATGCAATTTTCATCAATAGACAGAGTGATTTAAGAGGAAGGTTTATATGTATAAATATACCAACCTTTACGTGAGCGAAGCCGCTGGCAAAAGCTAGTATGTATATAAATAATATGTCCTTAATAAAAGGCCTAAACTTAATTAAAAACACCCACGAGGACTGGATTAATCCAGTTTTCGCATTTGTACTTGTATGGAACAGTCACATCACCTAATCTAAATGACATGAAGCCTTTCTTGACCTCATAAAACGTTTAACACTCCAGTGACGTCACCAACCATTTGCCGATCAATTTGCGACTAATATATTTCACATAGAAATCGATTTTAATGCCTCCAAGGTAAACATGCGTATCGAGCGGCCCCTTTGATGTCAACAAAGGCGACCGACAAAGGTGCCGAACATCTAGTCTATTGTTAGAATTAATTTTACTGCACTGAGCGGCAGTTTAGTTAGACATGATTGTAGTAATTTGTTAATTGTTTAAGTAGTGTTTGCAGTTTCGGAGAACTGTAGTTAAAGCAAATATGTATTACTCTGTTTTGTTTGAGCTTTACGTTAAAACGACCCTATAACGTGCGAACGTTAAATTAACTTCAAAGAGGAGAGTGTTATTTTTCGAGATTAACTTTCTCCAAATGATGATGTTCTTTGAAAAGGCCAGTTGCAGGGTACTCGCAACCGGCATGAGTGTATGACTCGATGTATGAACGGAAACGTGCCAAAAGGAATATCTAAAGATCGTAGCAGGTGGCGTTCTGTAGTTTCTGCCGAGCCCCAGGGAAGAAGGCTTGAAGAAGGCTCCAAAATATAGCATAGTGTTGTTGATCAACTATCTCGTACTCCAGTTTTTACGTCATAAAAATTTTCGCATTTTTCTATAAAATCCATGTAAATTAAACTCAATTCAACCACCAATCGTGAATTGATCTTTATTAATTAAACATAATTATTAGTTTCTTTTAGAGCAGTGGTTCGGGCTACCCAATGGTTTTTTTTTTTTTTTTTTTTTTTTTCTGGGTGGGAAATCATCAAATAACTTCTCCCGCTCTGGGTGGAGCGGGAGGGCGTGTCAGACTTTTACTGACTAAAACCCACCCGTGTTCCCTCAGTTGCCTGTGTGCCAGGGGCGGCGGTATCTCTTTCGAACAACCCGCACCCCCGGCAGGCATCGGCCCTTGCGGGCCCCTCTGTTGCTGCTGACATCTCTTTGAGGCGCGCGTGGAACACAACGCGCCGTCGACCCGGGCTTGGTCCTTACCGGACAGCGAGGTACCCATTACTCGCCGTCCGCAAGCCCGTGCCTACGGTGGCCGGGAATCAGCCTGGGATTCCCGACGCCCAGGGCGTCTCCTGCGAAGGCCACGGCTGTGAGGGCGCATGTACTGCATCTCCCTCACGTGCGCCGCCTCCCTCTTTGCAAGCATAACTGCTTCGCTGAAGGAGGCGACTGCCAGCCATGCCCTCTCGCTCCGTACCATGGCCTGGACCAGGGTCGGACGCGAGAGATCGCCGCCGCCGATCACCTGCACGAGGACACGGCGTTGCTCCGCCCAAGCTGGGCAGACCTCCACCGTATGCTCCACCGTGGCTACCCAATGGTATTGGCCCCATTTTACGAGTTGGTCGAGTAGGCGTGAGATCGAACCTAGGCACTTTACTTTGTGAATTTAATTTCGTCAACACTGCTCTCTAAACGGTGAAGGAATAGTAGATTGTATCATAAGAGAGCAAAATAATATTTTTACGGCGAGAACGCTTTTTTGAATCCAGAGTGAAGTAAGGGATTCTTTAGTAGAATCCTGAACGTAGCCTAATAAAACAACTAAAAACTTATATTTACATTTAAGACATTTTGGGGAGTTTTTGGCGGGATCGCGTTGGAACATGTCGCACGAATTTTCATTTTCATGGAATTTAGTGAAATAGCGAATTAAATTGTATAATTTTGATAGTGAATTATTCAATTTAGTTACGTGTGAGTGCACAAGTGTAGTGAAGGTGAAAATAAGTGACTAACGTGGACTTTTCGTGTTCCCCCCAAAAACTCCTGTTAGGTTGTTGTAAAGTTACTACCGCTTTACAATAACTTTGATTTGACTTGACTGACTAAAGACGACTATGACTGTTTTGTAACTTCGTGCCCGATATCGGGCCATTTACTTGATCTAAAAGAAAAATTACTTGACACTGGCTAAATGCACAAACCGTGTGAAGCCAAAAAAAAAAAAAAAAGACATTTTGGCAATTATGAAAATTTATTGTAACAGTTTTGTTCGGAATAGAGATTGTTGTAGATTTTATATTCTGCGTGTTTGAAATAATGTCCGAATCTGGCTCATTTTGAGGAAAATGTGACGGTGAATCTCGTTGTTTGGATGTAGATGGGCGCGGCGATAGCGGCATGGTTGGATTAACTGAAGGTTGCAATTTAATGTTTTCCATGATGCGTTCACATGTTTTCACCTTGTTCTCAATGGAATCTTCTATATACCTCTCTGTTACCGCACCCGACTTCCATCCTCCATGTCACTTGAGAACAGTTTAGTCCGCTCCAGAATCTGCCAACAGGGTAGCAGAAGTACGACGAAAACAATGTCCTGTATACAGTTTGATATCTGGTAACTTCAAATAAGTAGCGATTTCTTGTGACATGTTAGAAATTTTATTTTTTCCCATAAATTGTTTGAAGCACTTGCCGTTTTGATAACGGATGAAAAACCAATTGGTCTTCATATCAGCAGGACGCAGGTCCAGGTATTTCTGTACAATAGTTTTGTATTCTTCTCGGATTACGAAGGATCGGTCAATTTTTGTTTTTGTGTCTGTCAGCTTTACTAACAGTAAGTCATCCGAGTGATTTTCGACATCATCAACAGTTATTTTTAAAAGTTCATTGCCACGACAAGCTCTATGTACTCCGAAAATTAAAGCCACCTGTAACAAAACCGAATGTAAATAAGACAAGTATCTATCGAAGTACAAGTTACAATAAAATGCGCATTTTAAAACACTATGGTTATACATTACTAATCCACCATATACATAGTTACTTACTTTTACGGCAAGAAAGACTTTGTCGGGTGCCTCATTAAGGAAAGTCTCCACGTTTTTGACTGAGAACACTTTGGATTTTTTAGGTTTAAATCCATCAGACATCCTCTTCAGATACGCTATTAATATCGATATTAATAGCGTATCTGAAGAGGATGTCTGATGGATAGAAATAGCATATTCGAATATGTGTCCAGTTTTACGTCGTTAGAACTGACTGTTGATTTTAGCATTGAGTAGGTACTCCAAAGAGTGGAAGGTTGTTTAGTTTTGGCTAAGTACTGGAAGTAGGCCAAATACACAGATTCTGAAAAATTCTTGGCGCCTCTTGCATTTCTCCATTCAATAAAATTACCATAGGCTTTCATATATTTCTCCCGCGATTTTCCAGGTAGTAGATTATCCATCACATTTCTTGCGTCAGTTCTAATACTTTCAGGAGTTAATTCTATACTTTTACTGTCACTTGAAGAATTCATTTTTCAAAACAAAACCATGAATTTCTAACATTCCGTGAAAATTGACGAAAACGCGGGCTGTAGTTCGCGCGTTTTTAATTTGATTTCTTTTTTTTATTCATCTGGTGGCGCGACTATGGGCCGTCGTACCAGCCAGTCTTTATTCGAACAATATTTGCGTTCGATTTCTTTGGCGCTGAACACTAAGATGTTCCAAATTCAAAAAGTGCGCAGCAAAGATAATTGCGGCGCACTTATAAAGAGGGTTAAAAACTCATTACTGCCCGCTAAAAGTTTCTTATAGAAAACACCACCTTTGGGCGAACCAAGTTGTCCTTTTCGAATCGGCACGTCCAGGAATAAAAAAAATCTAAGAATAGGGTATTTTCCAATTTAATAAAAACTGTTTTAATTTGAAGATTGGAACGATACATTTAACAGAAAAATAAAAATAAATTTATTTATGTCCATTTTCTCAAAAACGATTAAAATCAAATGTATTTTTCGTTATTTTGAATTTACCGCAGAAACGCTCCTTACGATGACTTTTTATCACGTGACATCGTGACGTCAGCTTTGTGTAAACGGCACCGGTACAAATACTTAGTTTGGCGCAGTTTTAGACGTATTTGTGCACAGAGGCACTGCACACCAGTAATATAACTTTATATCCATAAAAAATCTAGTTAATTGTAAACTCACGACATTCACTTGTTTACTTACTAACTAACGTACTTTAGCATATACAAAGTCGACGTCATGTGTGGTCACTTGATAAAAAGTCATCTTAAGGAGCGTTATGGCGGTAAATTCAAAACAACGAAAAAAAAAATTGATGTAAATAGTTTTTAATTGAGAAAATGGATGTAAATCAATTTACTTTTATTTTTCATCGTGGCATCGTGCTACCCAGTAACTGGGTTGTGGACATCAGCTAGGAAGACGCTCTTTGAACTAGTGTTCAACTGCTTCTGGTTAGACTAGAAGCTAACCACAATATAGTTGGGAAAAGTCAAGGTGGATTGACGTGATCGAAAAAATTGATTTTGTTTTTCAAGAAGCTGTGTCTATGAAAACCTTTGAATAATCAGTTATTCGCACTGTGTTTGAATTTTATTTTATGAATTTCATAACATATTTATTTATTATTCATAAAATAAAATTGATACACACATAAACCTGGTTTAAGTTTACTAGAAATAACATAGATGTTAAGGCTTTTGAATAAAAAATCACTGCGCGTGCGAAAGGCATACCAATAATTGTGCCCCATCATACGGATAGATTCCAGTATATTTTTGTATCTTTCAATAAAAACCGGTTTATTCATTCACAAACACAAAAGAACCCGAAAGGGGTCATTGGCACTTGTCATTGGTTCACATGTTGAATACCTACAGTGATACCTACCACTGTGAACAACTTTTGCCATAGGACCAAACCTGAAATTAGGGAAAAAAAAGTCTGCTTTTGAATATATATCGATTCGAAATCGATTTGATCGATTTAAAATCGATTATATTGTATTCTGAACAGGTAATTTTTTGCTAGGTTTTTCAATGACAGTGTCGTTGTAAAAGTTGTACACTATGAAGAGTTCACTGACGCCTTTTCAAGTTTTTAGTTATACAGCTTTTTAAGCGTGTAGTAATGGCCCAGTGGTAACGACCGCGACTTAAGAGCTATATATAGGTTGTAGGTTCGAACCTGGACAGGTACTTTACTTCTCAAAATGGAAAACATCGTAGGGAAACGTGTGACATCTACCAATCCGCTTTTTAAGCGGTTGAGTAAAAGTACATGCACATATCAAAAATAAATAGCCCTTGACTAACCAATCACGAAAGGGTGTAGCTTAGAGTAACATGTCATCACTGCATATGTTCTGAAGTACGTTTCGTGTTCGGAAGCCATGAATCACTGGCTTTATCGTGAAATAGCATCTGTGATACGTGTATCGACATTTATGAGGAAAATATTTACTTAGTATCTATAGGCACACACACAGAGCGAAATAATAAACTACACCTACATAACTTTTACTCATTAGGTACTTGGTTCGCATGGATCTAAGATTTAGTTTCCTCATGATGTTTTTCTTCGCCGTTTTGTGAGCAGTGGTGATGATATAATTTATTTCTATTCAGGAGCACTTTTTTAAATAAATTTGTCTCTTTTTTACTTTGTGACCTTTTCTCATAGTTGGTCGCAGTAACTATGCTAGGGTTCCCCAGTTCGGCGGCAGTTGTTTGCCTTTTTAGTATTTTAAGGACGTCGTCGTTCACAAAAAGAGGCCCAACCATTATATTAGAGAGTGCCATACAATTTTTAGGAGCGAAAAATGGGAATTATTTGAGGTTCGGTTAAATACATGCCCAAAGTAATTAAACCAGTCATTAAGGTGAATCATGTCGAAATTTTTTACGTACAAACTTCAAGAGAGTATTACTCCACTGTTCGACAATGTACATCAAAAACTAAACATTTTATGATTTTGTCTCCTTATTAATATTGTCTGTACGGAAACAGAATACTAAAATAAAAAGCCATTAAAAAGTTAGGGGCCAACAAAGATACGTTTTTCTTGCTAATTTAACCTAACTTTGGGCGTGTTTAAGTAATAAAAGAGTGTAAAATCTCCAATACCAAGTCAGTACCGACAAAGGTTAAATATCGAAAAGTTCCATATACTTTGTTGGTAATTGATTTATGCAGTGGTTTTTTCATAAACCCCGATCTTCCGAAAGACTTTTCTTAATTTTAACACGCCTGTCTTACTATAAATGATCCTGCATCTCACTCAATAAGGTTGTGCGTGTAAACTAGCGTCTAACTGCTCATCACTGATACTACCTCTGTCGGACGCGATGCCTGGTGAGACAGTGTGCTTTCTAGCCAGGCCCACCGGTTAGTTCGAGCCTGCGACTAGATTCTCCTTAAAACTTAGTCGAACGTTTGAAATCGATAATTATGTCGGGTTAACCTTTCGAGTTTTTAAGTTACATTTACAGAATAGTACCTAAATGTTATTAAAGTCACGTTAGCAACCGCCAATTAAAACACAATAAAATTATTTTCACCACGAAAAGTTTCAAAAATATTATAACATAGAGAGAAAACATAAAAATGAAACAGTAAAATATTTAAAAAGTCAAGTAGCCGACATTTCCTGACGATCCCAACGTTTTGAGTTTGTCCACCACTTGAATTTATAACGCATTGAGATTTCGTGTCCCGTAAAATAAGTATTTCGACCAACCCTAATTAAGATGGTCAATTGATTCTTAATACTTTGGCCAGTAGTGTGTTTCATGTGGTTTTTGGGTCATTAAGCTAGATTAACTATTTTCTATTGAGTGAAGAGATTAGCTTTATAACAATTTTGTCAACCCGTAAATGTCGACCGGTAATCGCGGCCTATTACGACTATTATCCTTTCAATTCTTTTTTTATTGTATTGTAATAAATGAATCTATCTAATATTATTTCCAAAATGTTAATATCATTTGGAACTGTCAGTTTAGGTACAAGTATTTGCTCACGGCACAGTTACAGGCTAACACTAAAATAAAAGTATTATGTACAAGTACATAATGTGTGTATGTCGCAGCCTTCTGGTTAAATTCGCCAGCTAATTGGACGCCTAGGCGGTTCATTAAACACCTCGCGGCATCCAATTAAATAGCTGACGGACAGCTAGCCAAATCATTGAGCGCAACATTTAACCAGGTGACTGAATGTCGTGTAGTCATTTAGTTAAATTGGATATTGATGAATTTGTGTTGTTTGGTTTGGGTGATTATGAGTTCACAAATTATGTACGACTACTTTTTACTAATACCTACCACTAAGTAACTATTAATAGTGAAATGTTGGTTCACAAGAATGTACATAACACGAACCCAGTAATATTTAAGTCAGTCAGTAAGTTCAGTCAGTTTAGACTCAAATATTCCACACTTTAATTTAAATCACTTGGCTGAGTCTTGGTCAGTTATCTTCAAAGGGCTGACTTTCAATACGCCAAGTGAAAAAATGAGAATGATTCTAGTTCGGCTAGGCATCCAATTGGATGCCGGCGTTTAATGAACGGCCTAGGCATCCAATTAGCAAACTAATTTAACCAGATGGCTGCGACATATACATATTACTAAAAAATGGGGAAGAGCTCACTGGGAATCAAAGAATTCGTCCGCATCGCAGTCAGTGTGAAGAGTGCCCAAAAGGCTGGCAGCGGTACCACGTTGGAGGAGTTTGTGGGTGGCGTATGTCCAGCAGTGGACGTCTTTCGTCTGAAGTGCTGAAGTCTATAAAAAACAGCAATCAATTTTTATAAGTTTTAACCTCCAAAACTCCAACTAAAACGAATACAATTTTATCAAGCTAATAGTACACAACAGAAAAAAGTCTAAATTAGTTCATACAAGCTGTCCCTCAATTATTATTTGTATCAAATGCACATGCACCAGAAACGCTATTGAAATGTCTTGTCGCAGACGCATTCAACTCGCTAGCTGGATCATGGATGTCTAGAGAACAATTTGTGAAAGAGACAGCACTATACACTAGTGTGCGACAGGAGTTATAATTCCCACAACGATTACCTTCACCTGAGATTTGATAGGGATGTTATGAAAGGTTAGAGAAATATCGATGTCGATGTAGTCTTCGCAATAATGATTTAGATTCTACTTGCTTAAAACTTTTATTATGGCAAAAGTTTGTTAAGAAATTTACACCGCATTCGATTTATTTTTTCGCTGGATCAAATGTTTTATTAAGCTCCAGTAATCATTTAACCTATTTGTTTATGAAATTCTATTCAATTGCATCCTATTATAAAAATAATTGGGTTGCAATAGTAAAAATACTATTACTTCGAATATGACCCATTTGCCTAGTTTAAATCAGCTGAGTTGATTTGATCTACACTTTTCGCAGAACAGCTATCCGTCGTTGAATGAATTTATTTCTGACAAAAATAAATATTAACTAACTTTTGAGAGATTTTTGTTGGGTTTTTCGAAACAGAAGACAACTACCACCACCTCATTTCAGCCGAAAGATGTCCACTGCTGGACATAGGCCTCCCCAAGCTCCGCCATTTCGACTGGTTCTGTGCTTCCCACATCTGGCAGATTCCTGCGGTCTTCACACGGTCATCGGTGTAGCTTGTAGAAGGCCTTCCAACTCTACGTCTTCCGGTACGCGGTCGCCAGAACCTTTAGGCCCTATCGGCCATCTGTTCTGCTAGCAATGTACTCTGCCCACTGCCACTTCAGTTTGGCAATTCTTCGGGCTATGTCGGTTGCCTTAGGTCTCCTACGGATCTCTTCATTCGTGATTGGATCACGATTTCGGTCACTACTACCTCATCAAATCCTAACTATCGATACTCACCATAATCCTTCACTATCGATATCTACCATAACATCCCTATTAAGAATGCACCTTGACAGCACTAAGGGAAATGGTTTTTTTAATCACATCAATCTTCACAATATATCATCCCTTTATTTACTGTGCGTCGCTACATATTCGCGCAGCCGGCTTTGTCTGGTCGCCGATAGATTTTAGGGCAAAGGGTCCCAGAGCCGGTGTATTTTCAATAGAAATAATCACCATTGATGCACGACTCATGCAACGTCACAATAAATGATCTTAAAGAACAACTGGTTCATTATATGGTATGGGAACTTGGGAACTCTTTGAACATAATAATGATTCTCAGGAAGACGAGTCATCTGTTTCGCAAGGTTGGGTAATTATTGAGGGGTAATGGAGAGAATGATGTACTGTATTCTACTGGCTGATTTTGATGGTATAATAATAATAAGAGTCTGGCAATCTTCCTGAAAATCTGACCTGCAAATTGCAAAAACGTAAGAAAATTTTGAATTTCGCGGGTTACTCTAGCGCATCCTGCCAGTCTTACCAAGTGGTATCGTGTTACCCAGTAACTGGGTTGTGGAGGTCAGATAGGTAGTAGCTCCATGTAAAATTCAGGTATTCAGCCGCATCTGGTTAGACTGGAAGCTGACCCTAACTTAGTTGAGATTTCCATTTGGCCCTCTGTCTTATCATCCAAGGTCCATTTTGCCTTATCTTTTCTACTCCAATGATGTCAGGCTACTAGTGGTACTATTTGGCAAAATTATTAGCTACAAGCTTTTGCCAGCGGCTTCGCCCGCGTGTAGGTGCAAAATTATCCCACAGGAACATACTACGGGGAAAGAAAGTATCCTGTGTTAATCGAGGTTATCAGGTTATCCAGGTTAGGCTATCTGTGTACCAAATTTCATCCAAATCCGTTCAGCCGTTTTTGCGTGATGGAGTAACAAACTTTCACATTTATAATATTAGTAGGATGGTAGGATTCAGTATTGTTATAACTTCTCCTAACTTTAGGCAATGACGAATTGCATTGGCCATAAATCAAGGACACTTAAATAGTTACAACAAAACAAAAATGTAGGCGTATACGTTTCGTTCCTTTTTGAGTCCGGGGGGTATCCTATTGTGATGATAATCGCGAACGACTAGAGATTAGGATGCGGTAGTAATCAATAGGTTTTTATTTTGACCTGCTTTTGTCCACTGACCCCGTGGCAGGTTGCTTTGTATGGTCAACTTGTTCGGACAGGGGATCGCAAGTGAACGGAATAAGGTCAGTTCAGAAAAACAGGTTATGAGGTCGAAATGTGGGGTAGTGGGCATTCTGTATCAAATTTGTTGTTTACAAGTTCAAGTGAAGAATGGGCATGTTTTTTTTTTTTGGTAATTTCAGTTATTATGTTAAGTTTAATTTTATTTTTACATGTTTAAATATTCAGTGGTGGTTAGTTCTTTGGATTATTTAGACTTTTAGGTCAAATTATGTTGAAACTGTATAACAGTATTGTAATTATTATACAGTTACTGTAAGTTTCACATTAAGGTGGAAGGAAAAGCTCGTTTAATTCTAATCTTCTTACGTTTTTGGCAATTTGTAGGCCATTGTCAGGTTGTGTGTTTATTAAAATATGATTGTTGACCATAACACGTACATATGTGAGTACAAAATTACCTAAAATCATGAATACTACTGCTAGGTACACACGGCTACACATCAAGATATAAATTTCCAGTTTACACTGATCTCGCACTGTACGAAAACCCTATATAATGCGAGATCAGCTTATACTGGAAATGTAAACCTTGGTGTGTAGCCGTGCGTACATATACTACCATTGAATGACTATTTCACGAAAAGTCTTGTATATTTTTATCAACATACCACACAACCTGACCTGCAAATTAAAAAAAAAAACGTATGAAAAATTTCGTTGGCTATCCTAGCTCATCCATCTTAATCATTCGACATCAATTAAAAATAAAAATTTAGCTTAGTTTTTGTATTGTAGTTAATAGCGTTGGAAATGTTTATTACAGAACTCTAGGATAAGAACTCTAAAAAGTGCCCTACTTATAAACTCCCATACTGGTCATATTAATAAGACATTCACTAAAAAAACCTCTTTACTCCAATAGTAGGTACATTATTGTTCCAACAACATTAAGTCTGCCCAACAACTAAGCTTCCATTGTTTCTTTAGTATTTTAACTAACTAAACCTTATTCTTAACAAAACGAGCTTTAGTTCAAATTGTTCAATCAAAACATCTAAACATTTTGGTCAAGTCCATTGTTCAAGTTTTTGAGCTTTTCATAAAACTTTTGAGTTTCTACAAAAGTCATCTTAGAGTAACACGATTAAAAGTAATCGGTTTTAACCGAGAAGATAGGAATTTGGACGTAGTTTTATTTGAAATTGTTGGTTGATTACCGGGGTGACTTTATCGTAGAAACATTTTTGTCATAGGAAAGAGTTTTAAGTTCCGGAATTGAAACCGACTGAAATGTCGCAAAACGCAAGTTGAATCATCCAATTCGTAAAAAAACAACGCTATCGTCTCAATGAAGGCAGTACATGCTAATAAAGTCTCAACAAATGCCAGTTTTGTATTTATAAATAAACAAAAAATACAAATAAACTTTGCTTCGCACGATCCGGACACATAGCAAGACAAAAATGTGGCCCTATTTACGTGCCCAGCATTTTAAACTTGTACCCATAAATATTCCGAATGTGCATAATTCCAACATAAAATCAGAGCTAATAACTGATGTGCAGGACACAGTCACGCGCGCGGGTTTGCTCACAAAATTCAACAGAAATCGTATTTGTATCGTAGGCCATGCAACGTGCATTTGGCGCCTATGAGATACGTAGCGTTTTTTTCAATAATTATGAAACTTAAATTCCTCAACGCATCCCACGCGAAATTCAACTTTATCCACCTTACTACAAAGAATAAAATCTTCCCAAAGTTTTAGGGTTCTGGATGAAATCTAAGTTAATCGTTTTACAAGCGGGCGATTTTCTAATCTCACCGTTAACGTTTAGAATTTAGGGTCGATGTTTCTGTAGATTGTCGTGTGCTTGTACTAGGATAATAATAATGCATTTTTTGTTATCCCAGATATCCGTGTGCGATGCACCGTTGTCCGTGCTTGTGTGCGTCTTGTCTAGCAGCTGTGCCTATTATTTTGGCGTTGTGTGCGAGACTTGAATAGTGTGACTTTGTGAATTTGATACGTTGCAGTCATTTGTTGTGCACTTTTGTGTGGCTCTATTGCAAATCTAGGTTTATTCAAAACATAAATGATAAATATGCATAATTGTATCATATTACAGAAGTTCCCAAGGATTTCTTAAGGAACGAATTATTCAAATCGGTATTGCAAACTGTAGTCGATATCAGATAAAGCCGTCCTGTCATTTTACGTCCGACGTCTCTAAAGGCGTTTCCTACAATAAGACGTGAAAAAATTGACGCTACGACAAAACGCAAAACATCCAAGGCTGATTATGTTGTACACGCTTGCGTGACAGGTTGACATTCGACTTAAAAAGTGTAGTTTATGGCAGCCGGCAAGCTAGGGCCAAATGTGTTTATATTCGGTTTTGTAATTATGCAAAGCGATGATAATGACTCCGTCAAGTCACGATTAAGCTATATTTGAATTTTTTCAGGAAACTTTTTTCCGCATTAATGTTTATGGATGTAGCAAACTTGTTAATTTTTACCGAACTGGGTCAGGACATCACACTGCAATAATAAATAACTTGGGTAAAACTCACGCATAGTTCTACGCCAACATTGCTTTAATAACTGACTACTTAGTTGTTCAGTTTTTACTTGTTAAAATAACTAACCATTTTTAATGTTCATAACTAATGTGATGAACTTTCTATTCATTATGCAGTTTTAAACGATCAAAACTATTTGAGTGCATAACAAAAATAGAAAGAAACTTTTTTTTGCATTGTTGGCAAAGCCATTCCCAAGAACATGTGGACCGCTACGTTGCTAGATCAAATACACCATCCTGCCGACATTGTAGTTCCTTTATCAATACTTTCCAAAAAAAACCCTCTATAGCATCTGTCTCACTTTAATCTGCCATTTAAAATATAGAGGTGTGAAAAGGACGGGTATAGAGGAACATCTTCAAACATAATTGCTTCCAAAATGAATAGATGTTAGACAATAGTCTTAAGAAAGAATGACAAAACGGCCCGCGAAGTCTCTTCTGACGGTACAATTGCCAATTTGAGCTTAACACTTAATTTATTTTATTTATTTGTAGACAATATACTTCTTAAAAATGTCGGCAATAGGTATTATGATGTGTTTTGCCGTTATTATTTTAAATGAAGAGGACAGGTTCAGAGCTCACAATCTCTTTTAAAGTCCAGACATATTCCTGGTCAGATCATGTGAGGACCATGTAGATTAGTGCTTGTAATGTTCTTTTTTGAGTAGACCTGTCCAATACAGTAGAGTGTCTATCATGTAAGTGACGTTGAGATTTTATATAGTCAAACATACGTAATACGTTAAACAGATTCTTACGTAAGTAAGTCTCTGGTCTGATGGCTTAGAAATGATGTAACACATTTGTTTACTTCTCGCCTTGGGATTATTTTGTTTGTAAACCATTTATTAAAATACAAAGCTCCCTTAATCAATCTGCCTAGGCATGCCTTACTACGTTGGGATCTTGGGGTCGGCTTTCATTCTAACGGGATGCAGAATATCACTATTTTACATGGAATTACTGCCAATCTGACATCCACAACCGAGATCCAGTTACTGAGTAATACGATACCTCCTGGTGAAACTGGTTGTTAGACTTTTTGGCTTTTACTTGCCGGTGGCGGCTTTCGAAGAACTACGAATGATAGCCGTGACCAACGGTTTATTCAAAATATTCTTACGTTTTTTTGCAATTTGTAGGTCAGTGCCAGGTTGTATGCAAAATATTTATATGTTGACTCATCATTTCAGCCGAAAGACATCCACTGCTGAACATAGGCCTCCCCCAGGCTCCTCGATTTCGACTAGTCTTGTGCTTCCCACACCCACATCCAGCGGATTCCCACGGCCTTCACAAGGTCATCGGTCCACCTTGTGGGAGGTCTTCCCACTCTACATCTTCCGGTACGCGGTCGCCACTCCAGAACCTTTCGGCCCCGTCCGCCATCTGTTCTGCTAGCAATGTGCCCTGCCCACTGCCACTTAAGTTTGGCAATTCTTCGGGCTATGTCGGTTGCCTTGGTTCTCCTGTGGTTCTCTTCATTCTTGATATAAATATGTTGGCTATTTCATGAAGAAGACATTGAATGGGATTGGGAAGGGTTGTTGTATTGATGATTTTAATGATTTTAATTTTATAAACCTATATATTTATCGTTACGTACGCGAATCATACAGACATGAAAATTGCAAAAAAAAAACACAAAATTTGAATTTCTCGGTTACCTTAGCGTAACCTCCTTAACATGCTTTCTGAGACACGGCGGGGTTTCGATATTTAAAGGATGGTCACCCATCCAAAAACTGACCGCGGCGAGTATAGCTTAACTTTCGATGGACCCGGGTACGGCTGTTATGATTTAAGTACGAGTCACTTAAACCCAGAGCTCCTTCCATTATAATATCTAAAATGAAAGGAAAATATCTATTAAGTAACATAACTCGTATCATTCCACTTATCTATAAACGAACCTAGCTTGCACGATATTACAAGTGGTACCGAAATACCGGAATAGTGAGCCGAAAATATAATATTGCTTACATACGAATCACGTCGTTACCAAATATGAAAGATAATAAACCCCATGCTATACTGCTTTGGCGCACTCGCTCCGTGCCCGTCCTTGAAACCTACGGCGGTACTTGAGAGCCTTATAAACAATACTAAATAATCATAAACACAATAAAATTTCCAACAGTAGATACTTAATCACGAAAGCCGAATTAATTCAAACGGTTTTGACTTGACCTTGAGTTACCTGTGAACTGCAGTTAACCCGAGTTAGGAGTGTTGAACCTTTCTTGTTTTCTGTGGAGTTAGTTTATGTAAGATTCAGAGGGTTATAATGCCCAAGTTAACTTTTTATTGAAAACATAAGTACCTACAAAAGTGCATGGAGTTGAAAATCTGACGGAATGGGGCAACTAGTTTCATCTATCCGACTCTGACAATTCGAAAGTGCCTGTGATTGATTTATTTGAAATTGATGCTTTTAGTTTGAGTTTGACCAATGTAACCAATCACGGTGCAAAGTTTAATTGTTGAACCAATAGACCAACCGATACTAAATTACAGATATGTTTTAGTTTTTCTTTGTAGAATATCGCCGGTTAAGAATTGGATGAACGTATCTACAAAATCGAAAATCTGTTTTTGACACAAAGTTTCTTTAATTACCGTCTTAACTCGACACTTTTAATTAATATATTATTTTCTACACGTACCAAGTTAATTTATTTGTGGGCGAATCGACCTCTTCAGAAGTACGTAATTAGCAATAGGCACGTTTGTAAATTTATGCACTTATTGCATGTACTTGCAGTGAACTTTTGCATAAGTCGCAGACAGGCACGACGCGAAACCGCAACGCGACTTTTGCAAAACAATTTCTATGAAAAATTCATGGAAATTGTTTTATGAGAATCGCTTCGCTGTCTGCCCCGCCTCTAAACAAAATTAACGTAGGTATATGTTGTACGTTGTTTTGGCATTAACTACATTAACAAATACAAATACCAACACCAATATATACATTACATTACCAAAAAATGTATGTCGACCGTAAACAAAAATATGTATCAGTAATCATGCAATTTCTTTTATATTATTCTTATCAACCTGTTAACGTAACAGATAAGGTTTTGAGCAAAACAATTTATCTTTCCCTTTACTTTATATTCATTGATAAATGATTTATTTCTGTAAGTAGGTTTGTAGAAACACTTTTATACGTCAATTTTAAAAGTTCAATCGCAACTACTAGTTGGTAGTTGCGTTTGAACTTTAAAAGTTGCGTAATTGCGTATTGTGCTACTAAAAATAGAGTCTATTTTTCGAGAGGTTTTATAATGATTTTAGATTGTAATATTGAATTTGGCCAAGTCATCATTGTTGGGGATAAGTTAAGGAAGGTTTGTGAAGGAAGTATGCTTTGATAGAACATTGCAATGGTGGTGGTAGGTACTACGCCTATATTTGCCTCAGAGGCTGATATCACAATACGCTAAAAGTACTCATTGGATTTGGATAAAACTTAGCATAACAATAGCTAAACTTCCGTTAGCCGGAGCTAAACACCAAAAAGCATAAAAATACATCAGAATAGGTTAATACTTCTATATCATTGTCAGCAGCATATCTTGATCCAATGCCATCATTATAGGTGGGTAGAATTGGAGCCCTATCGGCTATCATAGCAGACAGCAGCGTTTAGAAGTCCGCTAGGTTTCATCTTCTACTACATAATTAAACTGTTGAGCTACACGATGACTGATACATACATGCCATCAGTTGGGACAGGTCCGCTCAAAGCTGTTATGGCTCTTTTTTCAAAAGGCCCTTCCAGACATGGCCATTAGAATATTGACCAACAAAATATTGACGTGTAAAAATGTCTTATAAGATTAATAAAGATTATTTTTTATTAATTATTAATGTAATTTTCATTTGTATACAACTGAAGATTATTTAAAAATCTATCGTAAACTGGTCTGTCATAACAGCGTTCAATTATGTTTTGACGGAAGGGGTTAGGAAGTTCTTCATATAAAAGCAAAACAATCCCCAGAGATAGACCAGTGTTCAAGGGAAATTCCAGCGCTGGAAGACTATTGCTAGAAGTTGCCGGACGATGTACGTGTACTGCTGAATGAGAAGAATGCGACTGTTCGTGCCTGCAGCAACTTTCCCCGCGACACGAACAAAGCCCACATGCGCTATCTGTAAAGACACTCATGTCGGAGCTGCGTAACGCCGGTTGGGATATGATGCTGACCGAACTAGAGCCCACTCATCTGGGTTTCTGGGAGCTTCAAAGGAAACTCAAATCCCGAGAAGTTGCCTGATCCGCCCCGATAGCACTGTTGCTTTCGATGACATCGATAAGGCCGAATGCCTAGCCGACAGTCTAGAGGCCCAATGCTCGCCCAGTTCTCAACCAGTAGACTAAGATCGACGAAGAGAGACGCTGAAGGCGAACGTAGAACCTCTTTCCCGCCCATCGAAGACCCTAATGACCTACTACCTCCCGTCACCCCTGACGAAGTGCACGAGATCATCAAAGGTCTGAAACCCCGCATAGCACTGGGCTCTGATGGAATTACCAAAAAGGTGTTCCGAATGCTGCCTGCCCACCTGATCATTATCTTGAGCACCATCTTCAATGGAGCTTTGAGCAATGACATCTTTCCGCAGGCATGGAAAGAAGCTACGGTCATTGGCATCCCTAAGCCCGGGGAACCCAAGTCCCGAGCCTACGAGCTACCGCTCCATCAGTTTACTTAACACTCTAACAGTAAAATCTATGATAGGCTTATTTATAAACGTCTCAACGTCGAGATTACGCCGAGACTAAAGGCCTCATTCCCAACGAGCAGTTCGGTTTTAGAACCCACACTCAATCCACCGCGTCTTCGAACATATAATCTTCAACATAGCGAAAGCTTTTGACAAAGTCTGGCACAACGGCTTAATATATAAGCTATACAAACTCGGCGTGCCGGGTCGTCTCGTGCTCATCCTTCGAGACTTTCGGTTGAATCGCACCTTTCGCTACCGCATCGAAGGAGCGCCTTCGTCTCCCCATTCGTGCGGGCGTACCTCAGGGTGCCGTGCTAGCTACCCTCATACTCACGTTATTCACTAGCGTTATTCCCAAACGTAGAAAGGCACAGTTGGCACTGTTCGCAGACGACACAGCCATCTACTACAGTGGGCATAGTTAAGACGCGATAGCCTTCACTCTCCAGACCGCAGTCAACATGCTTGTGGTTCAGAAAGTGGAGCATCGAAGTCAATCCGGACAAAAGTCAAGCGGTTCTCTTCTCGAAACCGCGACTTAGACTCGTCACCCCCGGCCAATCTCCATGTTCGGCAAGCCGATCCCTTGGGAAAAGTGAACAAAATATCTAGGAGTGATCATGGATCAGAACTTCTCCTTCGCTGAGAACATTAAGCAAGCGCGTTCGCGCGCCGCTTTCGCTCTCGGTAGGTTACACTCTGTCTTAAATTCATGTAGCAAGTTGTGACTGATGTGCAAGTTGCGGATTTACACGGCGTGCATTAGGCCGAACATGACGTATGCATTTGCAGTCTTTGCACACACGAAACCCCGATACATTCGTAGGATGCAGACCCTCCAAAACCGATTCCTCCGTCAGGCCACAGGATCCCCCACTAGGGAAACGAACGGAACGAACTCTTCCATCTCGATCTGAAAATCTCCACTGTCCTACAGTTCATGAAACGCAACTCAAAGCTTTTCTTTGATAAAGCCGAAAAATATTGCAATCCTATGATTGTGAAGGCCTCTAGTTATGTCCCCAGTGCTAGTAGTAGAATTCGCCGGCCGAGAAATATTCTCTCCGATCCCGATGATCCCATTACTTTTCTCCAAGAACTCAGTAGGGCCACCAGTACAGTACACAAACACAGACAACAGACAACCGTCATTCGGACCTCGCCGCCGAGCTCCACGCGCCCCGCGAAGACTCCGAGTTAACGATGCCCCCCACCGACCCTTGTTCGATAAAGTGCCAGCCCGCGCCGCCGCTGAGCCTGTAGATTTAAACTCCCCGTTTAATAATAATAATAATGATATTTTGCAACCTGCCTATCAGTGACGCCCTGAGCCGAGGTCCGTACCCCACAGGGGCTGCACTCAGCGTGCAGTCACTTAGTTATTTAAGTAGTTTAACGCCCCTGGCTGGAGGCTTTGCGTTTTCTTAAGGAAACCACAGGATCGTCCGGTTAAGCAGTCACGGCCTCTCTAGGTCAACTGGGAGATGCCATTCATAAAAAGAGGAGATAGACCAGAACCCGTTTATTATCCTCGGCTGCATGTCATCATATTAGCCGAAAGACGTCCACTGCTGGACATAAGCCTCCCCCCAAAGGAGGGGATTTGCCATAATCCCCACGCTTGCATAGAGAACGCTGCTGCCCATTCTCTAGCAAGTCCCTTAGTCGCCTTCTACGACACCCACGGGAAGAAATGGGACGGCTGCATATATTAGCGTATAATCATCACTGATTGGGGAAATTGGTGGCTTATCATTGTCGGCGGTTCTCCACTGGTTCGCCACCCTATCTGTTGCATGCGAAGAAACAGAATTACTAATGACTAATTAATGATATTATGTTGTTTAGGTAAACAATTGAACGGATTTGGATAAAGGCGTATAGACTGTGATATGGTTTAGAACATAGAATAATTTTTAACCGACTTTAGAAAAGAGGAGGTTTTCAAGTTTAGTCATATCTCCGGCAATTGTGGATGGATTTTGAAAATTCTTTTTTTAATTGATAGGTTATGTCTCTCAGGGGAGTCTCTAATAAATTAAACTAATAATATTTGAGTTTTTGCGTTAGCTTTAAAATACAACTTTTTAATTCACTTTGTGTATCTTGATAATGTTCTAATACGTCCTGTTGCTGACATAGAAGTAGTGGTTTACGAATTGGTGTGGGCTGGGTACCATAACTAAAAATAATAAAAAATACAAAAAGGAAACAACCTAATTTCAGAAAAAAAAAAGATTAAAAACACACACTAATACAGTGAAAAAAAAAACTTTAAATTTGGAAGTCGGTGGCTAAAAACTAAAATACAAGTCCAAAGACACCGATTTCTGAAATTAAAGTTATAATTTCACTTTGTGGTGTTTTTTAGGAAGTCGGTCGTTATTATTTTGTTGTATAAAACGTTTATTATTATTCCGGTAATATTCACGTGTAATAATTTTCATCCAATACGCGGGCGAAGCGGGAATAAGGTAATATATAAGTATTTCGACAAATTAATGATATCGTATCGACTTTGTTGCAGAGCGAAAAATAAATGAAATGTGCCAGGCTACATCTACAGCAGAGAGCCAAGAGCAAGATGAAAAGGGAGGATTCCACTTTAATTGAGAAACCAAGAAGATATTGTCAGAAGAGGCTGATAAACCCTCAGCACGAAGAAGATCCTCGGTGGATTGACATTTTTGACAGGTAATGGAAGATGATGATTCTGTTGTGCACAAGCTAAACTTAATCGGTTATCTTTTGGGTACGCGCACTCAACTTGCTTGATTTGTAAGAAATTTTCACAGTTTAAACCTAACCTGCTTACCGAAGACTGGCATAAGTGAGCTGTAATAATCCCTGGCTCTGCGAGCCCTTCACCAGTAACTGCCGGGATATACTCGCTAGCTCCAACTTAGATCGAGCCCGGATGTTACAGTTCAAATCAAACTCTTATATTCATAGGTCAGGGTCCTCTTATTATGTCTTCTGATATTGAAAAATAATGTTCTCGTAATACCCACGCTAAATGTTGCCACCGATTGATAAATTTGCCGGGTTTTTGATATATTTGTTTTAGTTTTCCGGTAGCCTGGCTATGTTATTTAATCGGTCATAACGAGACTTTTAAGCTTATTGTGTTCTTTCTGACGTAAACTTTCTTCGATTGTCGTTTATTTCACAACTAGTTGAACCTACAGACGTTGTCCTGTTCATTTTATATATAAATATTAGGCGCATCTTTCTTAACGTTTTCTTTCTTAAGAACCTTCTCCTGACAATAACAAACACAACAAAAAAGAAATAGCAAAATTGGTCCAGCTCCAGCCATTCACGTGTGATGCCCTGACTAATGGAAATAAGGATCATTCTTCAACGAAAAAAATTACAGCCGATGTGAGGGGAAATATGTTTTTACATAGGAAACCCTATGTAACAAATATTCCTATGGTTCCCGATACTGTTATAGTCATTGTATTTGCCCAATACCAAATTTACTAGGCTCATTACATTCCTTATGAGGTAAGTTTTCACTAATAATTTATTATGTTTTACTTTTCTAAGTAGATTTATAGCCAATAATAAACATATTAAACTATTTTGCTATTTGCAGCAGATTTTCTTACAGTTTCTGTCACCGCTGTCACTATTGTCGGCACTAGAAATTTTAGGGTCATTGTATTCCTTTTGATGCAAACTTTCTTCGAATGGGATTTTCTATAATTTCTGAGCATATTTACGGCCAATAAGAGACGATACATGGAGTTATTTTGCTAATGTCAACTTCATATTCATTTTTAAACCCTTTTCGGCCAATATCTTTGTTATCTCTCTTTGCCCTAGCAGTGCTTTGTTAACTCTTGACAACGGCACTAGAATTAGTGTTCTAACTAAACCCATTTTTGCGCTACACGGTTGCGGTTTTTCGTGATTGTTTCATTAAATATAAATCAAAGTACTATTTTTTTTTCAGCCAGGCACTTCATTGTTGGTTTTAAAATTTATTTTAACAATCACTCCTTACTAAAATCATTTAATCGTAATAAGTAATTCAAATAGAAAATAAGTAATTGATGGCATGTCAATTTTTATAAGTTAATAACAAAATAACTGTGAAAACAATTGCATACAAACTTTTAAATACCATCGATGTAGTGCTTGGCTCATTACTTTGATTTAAAACTAATAAGATAATCACGAAAAATCACTTGATCGAATCATGCGACGTTGCCAGCCCGTGCCGGATGAATGCTCTTAAGTAAAAGTAACTTTAACTGCAAACGTCGCTGGTAGTGGGGGTACTTGGAATTATGAACTAAGATGTCTTTTTGTTTTATAGCCATTTGATGTCGGTACCATTACATACACACATTTAATTTGACTGGCGTAGTTCAATGCATAAACTAACATGACATCTGTAACTTAGTTCTTATCTGTGACCATTGCTTTACCGAGACGTCTTGCAGTAATGTAAATGTCAATAGTGTAAAGTCCATTCCCAGTTATTTTACCTCTGATTTTGTATCACTATCAATATCACAGTGATCTTTAATTTCGTGGCTATAAGGTCGCTGTTAGGTTGCTGCAACTGTCAAGTCTGTCAAAGTGATCTTTATGATTGTTAATAAGGTTGCTGTTGGGTTGCAGATGTCAGAGGTAAAATAATAATAGAATCTGTACCATTTACTGTTTTTCACATATGATATAAATTATTATGAGTATATTGCATTCAATGTAAAATACTTACATACCATACATTTGTACTTTTTTTTAAAGCGGTTCTTGTTCGCGATATTATCCGCTATTTGTGGCTGGCCGAGATTTGTGATTTGCTGATGTATCACACATACAAGTTATAAAAAATAGAAACTATCAATATCGTGCTACCCTCTCAAGTCTCAAACCTTTGCCCCTGAACAATCCAAATATCGGTCAAGGTTAAAGTCTTGCTAAGTATTAAAAAAAGGATATTCAAATATTGTTCTAAGCATGATTTATTTTATTGTACTTTTCCCGTTTTAACGAAGATACTTTCTATTCAAATATTCAGATAGAAAGGATAAAGGAGCACCTAAAATTCAAAAGACTTTGAAATACAAAAATATGAACAATTAAACGTTGTTCTACTTCACATTATTATGTTTTTTCATGATTCTGCTTAAATGTATGTTCTTTCTTTTTCCGTAGATTCCATTGCAACGCCAACAGTGCTGAACTCTCTGATGTCCTCGACAGCGTCCGAGCTCAGCATGATACAGAAGACATGGTCCTCACGGTGCAAACCCTGAAGTTCCAAGGTGATGTCGACCAAACCAGCCGGCCACGAACCAGCTTCAAATATAAGAAACACACCGATGGTAACAAACATAGAATGTTCGTCAAACAAGCTGTTAGCGAAAATGAGTTAAGTGATGATGACAGATCATCCCAGCTAACTTACTATTACTTCGACGAATACATAAAATATTTGTACAGTACTGACAGATCAAGACCAGCATCTCGAAACTCCAGCGTATTCTTGCGAGGATTTAGCAAAGACAAAGAAAGAGAAATTAAAGTAACGCCAGTCGACTCTAACAGAGATGAAACGAAAACGTTGCGGAAAACTGAATCCAAAATTAAGAATAACGTAAAAAAAGTCTCTAAGATACAAATAAAAGACGAAATTCGAGACGTCTCTGAAACTATAGAAAACACGAAAATTACTTATAAAAAAATTGGAAAAAGGAAAAGTCTTACGATATCCCGAGCTCAAAGCCCTGAGACTGTCCAAGTAATTAGAGTCGATGTTGTTTGTAATTACACCAACAGTTCATCATCCGACTATGAAGATAATAAAAAAGAAAGTCTCACAGACAGGTCGGAATCGTTTAAAGAAAATGCTATAATGAAGAAAGATATTTTTGCGAATAGGTACAGTAATCATTTAGCAACAAAATACCTTTTGACGAATTCGATAAAATCCGTAGACGAGAATTTATCAGGAGGCTCTAAAGTGACGCTGCTCTGTAAAACATTCAAGTTATCTGATCGAAACACAACTGAGAAGCCGGAAAAAGAAAAGAAGCGAACATTGAAAAACAAGAAAACCTACAAAATAAAAAGCAATAAAATTAAACACCATGAAATAGTCTACTAGGATATTTATAATGTTGTCTTGGCTTGTGTCAGGGAACTGGAAAACATTTTATGTCGCTTAAAAAACGATAAAATAAGCATACATTAAATAATTGAATACAAAAATACCTACTTAACATAATATTTCTTCGATATAATAATGTATGAATTAAGTATGTTAAGAAAACATCAAAATAAATCCTGATAAAAGTACTCATTTGTTACAATTCATTACTTCTTACTGACTCACTCTCGTTTCTAAGCTGAGAACATGTCAACTCTCAATACAGTTCAGAAATAGGGTGTCATTCTTAAATCACTTCTCCGCTGTTACTAACGCCATCTGGTTTATTTTGAGAGAATCACAAGAACTGCTATTAATTAAGTTATCTTCAGTTGTTTGAATATCGCCATTATATACACAATCACACGGGAGTAAAAAAAAAAATAAGTAAGTCTACTCTCACGCACGTTGTCTACATCTCTTTTTATCTTCTTTCCCTTCGCACGTATGCAGGAAGAGATTTATTTAGAAATAAGCATAATCTTTGTGCGTATTTTACTGTTGCTTACTACTGGTCTGTTTATATGTGTGGGCATAAATGGTTACATAAATAAGTAATAAGGGAACGGTGCGGTTTAACAGAAGATGTAGTGACAACAATTGAAAAGAGTGTGGTAAAAAGGTGAAAAGTATATGGTTTGGTTATGTTGAGAGGATGAATGAAGGGCAATTAACGAAAGGTATTTAGGGGCCATCCATAAATTACGTGACTCGTTAAGAGGGGGGAGGGGGTCAATGAAATGTGTCATTATGTGACAAGGGACGGGGGTCAAAAGATTTGTGACGTCACATGTTAAAATCAAAAATACTGAAACTCGAAATTGATTTGTAAACCAAAAATTTAAAATATTAGTAACTAAATCTATATTTATAAGGCTTATGATATAGAGGTTTAAATCGTCAGTGAGTGCTGCGTTTTAATAAAAATAAAAAAATGGACGAACTGCAGTTTTAATTTAATTATTTCTAAACTTGCTTTAGCCAGCGGCTTCGCCCGTGTGGAGGTCGAAAATTATTCCACGGGAACTATCGGGATAAAAAGTATCCTTTGTGTTATTCCAGGTTACAAACTACCTGTGTGCCAAATTTCACCCAAATCCGTTCAGCCGTTTTTGCGTGATTGAGTAACAAACATCTAAACTTTCACATTTATAATAATAATATATATATACGATGTTATGTTATAGATCGATCAAAAAATCACATAGCACCACGTGTAGTTGAAAAAGAAATTTCGAATTTGAACGTGGCGCCATCTATGAGAAGTCTATAATAGACGGTCCGACAGTTTTCAGTAAAAAATCGGATTTGAGGCGTCATCTGTTTGAGACTAATGAAACTTATGATTAATAACAACAATCAACATTGATAATTATTTCATTGTTATTTATAAATTATTAAGGCAAAAAAGAAACAATGCTATCTCTCAAGTTGGAACAAATTACATATAAATGCCAATTTTCATCATTATCGGTTGACTTGGTGAAGAGTTCACTGGAAACATACATTATGACACTGGATTTTTATATATTAAGAAGATATAAAATTAAAAATATGTGATGTAACACAGGGGGAGGGGGTTTCACAAGCGTGACCACCTGTGACAAGGACGTGGCCCTCCCCCGTCAAAAACCGATAAAATTTATGTGACGTGGTTTATAGATGACCCCTTCCAGGGAAGATGTGAGCGGAAACGCCGAGAGGGGCGCCCTAGGAGGACATATAGTGACCTTATTGGTCATGTTCTTTAGAAAGGTCTTGTGCGTAGTACTCGCAACCGGCGTGCATGTATAACCAGAGGCCCTAGTGTGTGTTTCTTTTAACCTTCTCGATCTAAAGCATCGACCGCGTTCGGCGCTCCGATTGGTCCTTCACCAATCCTGGTCCAATCGGAGCGCCAAACGCGATTGATGCGTTAGATCGAGATGGTTAAAAAAAATTCACACTAGGGCCTCTAATGTATGAATGTAAACGAGGCAAAAAATAGTACATAAGGATAGTTCAGGTGGCGTGCTGTAGTTTTTGGCTACCGCCATGATAATTATTATGAAAGATTTGAAGGATAATCCAGGAAAGCTAGAAAAAAAAAGGCAATGACACAGGGTAGGCACGTTAGTGCAGAGTGCCAACACATAGTGTTAATCTATCAGCAATGTATTAACGATAATGAAAAGTTTAAAAAAGAAATTGGTTTGATATTTAGAGGGAAGCGCCATAGTAACCCGTGAAATTCAAATTTTCTTACGTTTTAATTTAATCCCATTCAATTATTATTTATCGTGAAATATATATTCCATGGGATTAAATGAACTTAGAGGGTTGTATTGCCGATTATAGTTGTGTAAAGCCATATTTGTTATGATCGCGAAACACATTTTAATCAACGTACAACACGTACACTGACTTGCAAATTGCAAAAAAAACGTAGAAAATTTGAAAGTCGAGGGCTGCCTTAATGAATCCTCCATACGCTTCTATAAATCCTGTTCAAAGTCTGAGTAGTAAAACAAAACGCTTTGAAAGCGATTACCACTTGTCTATCCCCCTCTAGTATAAAAAGAAGCTTTTACAGAGTATGTCGCCGTTATACTCGACATAACTACCGAACTTGGGAATCAAACCCATTGGTAAGAGGGCACCCCAAAAACCGACAGTCATAAAAGGGTTGCTATTGGTCCTGACAGACTGGACGCGGAAGGCAGAGGCAGGGCACCGGATGTTGTGGCGCAACGTAAGTGAGGACCACGCGTAAGAGTAGGTGAGGTGACTGATAGCGGTAACAGCTGAGACTGAAGCAGTCATAGCTGGCTTTAATACAAAACCAGAAAGTCAATTCTTGCGTACAAAATCTAGCAATTTGATCGCAGCAACAATAAAAAACTTGGCAAAAATGCAGGTAAATTAGAAGTATTTTTGACGTATTGAGATTAGACTAACGTAATCTTTTTTTTTGTGATTACCGGGGGAAATCCTCGTGGATGTCTTCCGCCCTGAGGAGGGCGGAGGGTCTGTCAGACTCTTACCGACTAAAACCACCCCGGTGTTTCGTCTCATACTTGCACCGGGGATCACGGGATCTAATGCGACTTCGGCGATCCCCGGAACCTAACCTAACCTAATCTTTACCCCTCCTCCTCCTCGTTAAAATCGAGCCATTTTTTACTTTCGACAAACTTAAAGTAGGTACTTTAACTTCGTCGGAATAAAGTTCAAAATACAATAACTGATTCAAGGTTTTGCGCTTGTACACTAGTTCCGTGAATTAATTAAAAATAATTAAGATGAAAAAATAATTTAAACACAAATCCTTCGAAAAACTTGTACAATAATTTTTATTTATTTCACAATCCACACTCGTCTAGTTGTCTAATTGGAGTAGTATTTAGTTACAGCAAATTGAGTGGACAATAGACAATAAAGATACTTTAATGTACGTCACGGCGACACCATGGTGTCGTTGAATACCTGCCCGCGAACCTGCCGGCATTCTGGCGCCACCCTTACTTTGACCAGGGGCTCTCAAACTTTTTGCTTTATTTTTTTTTGTTTATTGTCATACTGGCGAACGTTTTCCTATGTTCATGTCAGGTTCCAGTCTATTGACCGGATGCAAACGAAGACTATTAACTTAATGGAGCGCCTGTCTAATGGCCATCTGATCTACACAACCCAGTTTTATTTTATTTTATTTTATTTATTAGGGAAAATAAACAGCTACTCATTACAATACTACACAAAATTTTGGTTACTCACTGTAAATGTATAACCCACGACATTTTCCACATATTATCAAAACAAGTTACAAAACTATGCGATGTGCACTTACAATTTTATAACACTTACTCATGTAATTCAGTTGCATCCGGTTAGATTGGAAGCACACCAGAAGATAGTTGGGAAAAGGCTAGGCAGATGATAATAGGTTCCGGTTTTGATATCAGGTGGATTATTGTCTGCTGCAACAATGCTGTTTCATTTTCTGTGATTGGAAGTGCTTATTAATATGCGGACACTGTAAAATATTATATTTGACAAGCAATTTTAGCGAAAAACTTTGAGGACCCCTGAATACTACGCAGAAAAAATATTGTAAGGTATAGTTTTCACAAGCCCAGTGATTTAGTGAAACGGTGCGTGATTTAAAAAAAAAACTCGCTCAATCTATATGGACCGACAAAAAAATAACAAAACGTTCTGTAATTAATCTTTTAGTTTTTACAAAAGCAGACAGATATTATTAACGAAATGCCTGTTTGTTGGTAAGATTTCTTATGATTTCTTGAATGACAAAACTGTAAATATTAGAATAAAAAAAAAATATACTACAGAAATAAAACAAAGATCGACGATATTATCAAATCACTCAACACGTTATTTTCATATTATTGTTCGATTTAGTTCCTGACGAGTGCTACAAAGGTTAATTAGCCATTTTTTGTTATGTCTCTCTGCCCAGCGTTTTGGCCTACCTCTTCTTGTCAGTTTTTCCCGTGAAATTAAAATTTTCGTACATTTTTTAGTCCATTTTCAGGTTGTATCTTGATATAAATGTAATGCCATCAAAAACATAATATGAAAAAACATATATATAATTACGTAATAACTTAAGACAGAAGGATCCTTAAGTAGGGACTGAATAAATTAACCGACTTTGGTTTAACCATTTAAACCAAAGTCGGTTAATTTATTCAGTCCCTACCTAGGATCTCACAACTTTTTACGGTAGAAGAACTGAGTTGCGAGACTTGTTTTTTTTACAAGTTATGTTTCTCATGGCATCTCATTTCTTTTTGTACATAGTCCTACTTTTTTTCCTTTCCGGTACCTTCTAGTACCAATCTACAGCTATTATTCCATTATATTATAAATTATACATAATACAGGAACACTGATTCATTCACTGCAAATGTAACTTTGTAATCCTATATATGTTTATGGGATTACAAAGTTATTTATGCAGTTGGTGTATCTAGAAAACTGGACCGAAATTGCAACTTTTTTTAGTTTTACCTTGATTTATATACTAAACACCAATTGAATTGGAGAATCATAATACGGCGTAAACAATTTAACGTATTTGCTATGTTGTTAATAAAATTATAACACCGACAGAGTGGTTTATATAAGATGCCACATTGTGGGGCTTTCATCAGGCCCATCAGCAATACCTACCTTTTAGGACGTTGTTGGGACTGCTGCGTTATTGCAGTGCATCTGCAATGTTTGCCCGGGCTAGAGTGGATAGCTTTTCAGATGTAGTGCGCAAAAAGTATGCTTCTCTTCTTACCAGATTGTGGGACAGTAGCAACAGCCTCTTGAAAGGTATTGCTGATGGGCCTGATGAAAACCCCATAATGAGGCCTGTTATTAAAACCACCCTGTCGGTATTAGAATTTAATTACTAGCATAGCAAATAAGTTTAATTGTTTACTAACATCTAGAATTGTAAGTATTTTTGTATTATAATTATATTGGATCTAGTTGTCTGCTAAATAAATAAATAATAATAATTATTATAAAAATCATCAATATAACTCCCTAATGAACGATATTATTTATATTACATTTATATTTAATACTAGCAGTTCGCCCGCGACTTCGTCTGCGTGGATTTCGAAGATACAGCCCCTAAGTATTACTTGCTGATATTGTAGGTTTCTATAAGTGACAAAATTTATAAAATTTAATTTAAGTAGGTATCTCATTAAGTTGAATAGGCATTTAATTTAAAGTTTCCCTGTATACAATATTTGAGGTTGTTTTATTTTCCGGTAACAAAATAATTTGGTGTTCGGTTGATCAAACTCGTGATAAACCAACATATAACTGCCCATGGGTAAAACATTATTTTCGTAGGTCAATGCCAACCAAAGAGAATGTATGTCCCTGGGACTTATTAAAGGCTCGTGCAGACTAGCGCGACGCGACGGCCGCGTCGCGACATTCGTAGAACAATTTCTATGGATATTCTTCTACAAGTGTCGCGTCGCGCCGTCGCGTCGCGGTTGTTTGAAGAAGCCTTAATACTCAGAGCAAATTAATGATGTTTAAACGGGAATCTGGAGTCGCTTGAACGACATAGGCAGCTCCGTATGAATTATTGGAAGCTTCGGGATCTGTGCTAGCGGACCAGCTCTTGGTCCAATGAGAATGGTGGCTGTAATTAAGTTGTCTTTTTTATAATTTATTAGTAGCATTGTGCCAATGCACAAGTTAAGTAGGCGCAAATTTCTTAAAATCGTGATAGGCTTTCCGATTTTTAATAGCAGTTCGTGAGGTGGCAGCCCGGATTGCCTGAAAATTCTTGCGGATAGTGGACTGCATCTTTGATATTACACATAAAGAAAGGACTTGTAGATTTTGACTTGGCCGGAACTTTTTAACCCCTGACGCAAAAATGACGGGGTGTTATAAGCCTGACGTGTATGTGTGTGTGTCTGTCTGTGGCATCGTAGCTCCCGAACGGATCAACCAATTTTGATTTTGTGTTTTTTGTTTCAAAGGTGATAAAGTCGGGGGTGTTCTTAGACATGTTTCATCAAAATCGGTTCGGCCGTTAGAAGATTATCAGCTCTTTTCTGGTTGATGATGGGATTTGAGCATCTTCCATTGGTCTGATCATGTCGAAATTGGGTATTCTATTACTTCATTGATATTAGACGAACAAAGTAACCTTGAACTGAAGCTGGAGCAATACCTGGAATTTCCAGGCTACCCAAGTTACTCACCAACAAACAGCAGAAGTATCGTGTTTGGGCTCATTGAAAAGGTCTCAATTAATAGTTTATGGATAAATAGTGATCAGGACGAGGAATGAGGATAAATTAGTAACAAACTTCACTGTGGGAAACATACGCAACGCTGCGCAGATTTAAGCGAGACATTAAGTTAAAAAAGCAGGAAATAAAAGTTAAATTAAAAATCTAAAAAACTCCCGACCCACGTTAGACAGACGCTAGAACGCTAAACAGAGGAGGCCTAGCATTTTCATTGACCATCCCCTGACCCTACAATGCCTTGATCAAAATATTACCTACAACTTAAAAGGCCAATAAATATTTTATTTTTACTTTTTACAGTTTTTGTTTGGTTGTAAAATTAAATTATTGGTTTCATTGACTGTATCGTTCCTAGGTGAGACGATAGCCTTAGTACATATTACGATATGTACGGGTATTTGACATGAAGGGTCTGCCTATGTAACCTCCACAACCCAGTTAAGGGTAATACGACACCCCTTACAATTGGTTGTCAGAGTTTCAGGCTTCAGACCACAATAAATGAAAAGATAAATCACACCAGTTTGATTTAATCTGGGAGAAGCTTTGCACTTCAATATTACCTATATATACCTAAGATAGCGTTATGTCTTTGCGTCGTTGAAACAAATGAATTTCTGAACTTTTGTTAGCAGACATCATAAATAGGAGCACACCTGAAGCTATCTGGTGGTCTACTTTGACCGAAACTCGCAGGTACTGAAACCACCTTTATTTTAGTACACCCCATATCTCACAATGCCTAGGTACTTAATAATCATAATGCTAATGTGGAACGAATGTTCCATGACTCATGAGCTCATGTTGAAGAAGTAGATCGAACACTTAAGGACTTGAGAAACTCAGTCGCTGTCATGAGTAGCGTCACTTTTGTGTTTGCCAAAGTCACCAGACTTTGGCAAACATTTTCCGTCGCCATAAAAGAGCCACGTGCGTACATCATCAAGGCGTGTCTAAAATAATCGCCCCTATGGAGTATAATTCAAACCCAAAATTTACGCACTAACATGAAAGCCTACCTTAATACGGATAACGATTTTCCACAACAGCTGCTTAAAGCTGGAGAGGGGTCTTTTTCTTCTCCAACCTTGGACGCTAACACTGCGGAAATCGATATAAATGAGTCTTGGTCGTATAGTTCACAGTCTGCAGCAACTTATAGATGAACTGCGTCTGTAAGTTGCAGCGACCGAGTTTCTCAAATCCTTAAGTATGACTGAGGTCTATGAGTCACGGTACATTCGTCCCACAATATCAGCCACGCATCTTATAACAATTGACTAAAGGGCCCATTTTTGGATTTCGAACATATCGACTGTTGCTCCAATGAAACTGTCAGTGGGAGTTTAAAGGTAGAGTGTGTAGATTTACCATCACTCAATAAAATAGTTGCAATCCCTGAAGAAGCCACTGCCAGAGCAATTTTTCCGGATTGCCTAACATGTGCCAATATTAAATTAGCGAAGAATGTTTTCTCTGTGCCACTTCGGGCTTTCAATAATAATATTGTTTCCTTTATTATTCGTTACGCTGTCAATAATGCATCAAAAGCCTGTTTTTGATTTGTGACTAACTTCAGCAAATTTGTTTTATAAGAGTAGCAAATTCACTGGTTTTGTACGGATTTACCAACATTTGCAGAAACATACTGCCTTAATTCATACGCCCTAAGCCGAGGTCCGTACCCCACGGGGGGTGCCCTTAGCCCTTGTCTGACATTGCTCAAGTACCTACCTAGTAGATTTCGTGATACGCTACACTTCACAAAATTGCCTCAAAAATTCAGATCATGATCTTTCATTACTTAGAAAGGGTTTGCACAGATTCCGGACACAGGTTGGTTGAAGAAAGAAAAACATGTTCAAATCAAAAATGATTTATTCAAATTAGGCTGAGAATCAGCACTTCTCGAACGTCAAAATTACATACGATAGTCCCCTAAAAACGGCAGCCCTTCGCCAGTTCCTAGTGGTTTAGCTAGAGCTTTAACTGAAATGTTGAAACAATCCTGACTGTCAGTTTGGTGTTGTTACACAAACGAAGGGACACTGTCGTACTATTTTGTCTGCACATTACAGGAACAAATAGAGCTACTACCCTGACCCCATTTAAGTTGTCATCGACATGCTAAGGTGAAGATTATTATAAAATGGCGACTACTACTTAAAGGGAGGACTAGCGCACCCCGGACCGTCAGTCTCGGAACCACTGTGTAAAGTGGCTAAATACATATTCTTTCTGCAAGACATTCACGTACCTTACTACTACGTATTCTGACAAAGTACATTGTAATAATTATCTCATAACGAGAGAAGAATGAAAATAATGTCGTTAGGTCAACAAGTGATTAAAGTCTATTAATTGTTAAGCAAATGACAGTAACGTCAATTTTCCGTATTATTTCAAACAATTGTCCAAGGATAACAGTTTTCACCATCTGCCTGGCCTTTTTCCAACTATGTTGAGGTCAGCTTTCAGTCTAACCGAATGCAGCTGAATACCAGTATTTAACAGGAAGCGACCGCCTATCTGACCTCCACTACCCAGTAACTGGGTAATACGTACCTAACAACTTGGTAAGACTAGTGGTCAGATTTCGGGCTTCTGACGACCCGTAACGAGTGTCAAAGATCCACAAATGACAGCTGGGACCAACGGCTTAACGTGCTTTCCGAGGCATGGAGGGGTTTTGGTATGTAAAGATGGCCACCCATCCACGGATCAACCGCGGCAAGAGTACTTTAACCTAATCAAGCCCCAAGCCAAAAGTCACAGTTGTGACTTGACTATACGTACAATTTAAGTTGGTAGCATTTACTTAGTAATTAATTTAACTTAACATTTCCTCCTTTCAAGTAGCTTAAAAAGAAATTGCTTAGCAAGTTAGTAGAATCGAGGACAAAAAAGTGTAAGTTGGTATCAGACACCGGCCGGACGGACTTTGCGCAAACCTGTAACTTAATTACTGGCGCTAACTTGCGTGATGATGTCTTGAGTTACGGTATTATACTGCTAGCGCCATCTTGCGGTGGTTTAAAGAAATTTCACGCATATTAGAATTTGTTTTAGGTACGATAACCTTGAATTTTATACAGTGTAAGAGACATCGACACGCACACTGTCGCTATGAATTCAGTAGATACATGATTCTAGACCCTCAAGCAGGTCATTTTATTCCTGACAGAAATAGGAAGAGGTCTTTGCCAGGGAGAGTTCAGAGTAAAGAGAAATATATAAAATGCTTTTGCTCCCGACTGCATCCGCGTGGAGGTCGGTAACTATCCCACGGGAACGTACTACCGGGTTAGTAAATGGATATCCTATGTCGTACTATCCCAGCTCCTGGTCTATCTGTGAGCCAAACTTCATCGAAATTGATTCAGCCTATTATGTGTGAAAAGGGTAGACTGACGGACAGACAGAGTAACTTTCGTCTTTATTATATTAGATTAGATAAGAGCAGCGAGTAATTTAGTACACTTCTGACAAGAATGCAACTTGCATTTCCTAGCAAGCATTTTCCACTACGAGTATGTTATGGTTACATCGGCGTTAAGTCCAACCAGCTGCAGCTGAATATCAGTATTTTACATGAAGCAACTGTCTTATCTGACTTCCACACCCCAGGTCCTGGGTAAGACGATATCCCCCTAGAGTTCCTTCTACTAGTCCCGGGTTCTGGAGTCCTGGACATACTTTTTACATGCGCCACACCCCAGACTAGTTTCACCGCGCCATGACTAGAAACCCCATAATCAAGTGCAGCCGATCCCACTAGACGTTTTTCTATAACGACACGCATGGAACACTGTGAGCTATCACCTCTTTGCGCCTGTACGAGCGATGACACAACCCCAAATTCGAGGCCCCTCATTTAGGTGGTCGAAGATCGTTAAGCTATCTTCGACGAAGAGCAGTCGTCTTGAGAGGAGGAGGAGTGAGGGTATGCTCTCTCACTCTTAGCCACCTCGCACCTTCGCAAAAAGAGGCGACAGCATCTCTCGCATGACATTAGACCTAGTGAGAGCAGTCCGTCTGTTAGCGAGTTGGGAATCACCGCGACGTATCAACTTTTTGTTGAAATGGCTGACGAATGCTAGACGAGTGTGAGAAGTAATTACTTCTCACACTCGTCTAGCATCTCAGTTCCAGTAATTCTTAGAGTATGGATTGCTGGCGCAGTTTCTAATATCAGGCATTACGTAGTCTGGCGGAACCCGTTTGTAAACAGTCTATAAACTTTTTACAGAAAATTAATTCGCACATTGACAGTAACGCGAATTGTCTGCCTCTCAAAATAGATGTAGGAACGGGTCCCGCAGTACTTATATATAGTTACTCCTTATCGACATGACCATATGCTGGTATATATAGGTTCACCGATCCTGCAAGGAAATGTCGACATCCTGGATAAATTACAAGAGGGCTACAGTACCTGTACCTACGACTCACAGTCAAATACATGGTTCATGAAGGTTCTGGAGTTGCACAAGAGAGATGCAACTCTACGCAACTTCCTTGAGTCGTGTATGGAGCAATGGAGGACTGTCCTTCGCAATTAAGGGTGTCGACAGATTCAGGAGAACAAAGCTTGTATAGATTAAGCGGGGAATATTTCAGGGCGACAGTTTGAGTTCACTTTGGTTCTGCTTAATCCTGATTCCTGTCAGCACACTGCTGAAGTGTATACATGGATGACTTGAAATTCTTTTCTCCCAACAAACGGCTGATGGAGCTACTGAAAGTAACTGAAACTTTCAGTAGCACCATCAGGATGGAATTTGGTGTGGACAAAATATATGCAGTCATACATGGAAAGCGAGGTCAAATTATGGTATCCGAGTGAACCACTTTCGGATTCTATACACCTTAGATATCGGCCTCATCCGAAAGCTATATAATTGGGTGTGTGGGAAACATTAGGCATCAACGTTGCTGACATTAAGCAGTCGTTGATGGAGCGCTTCTTTGTTCATCTGAACAAGGTAGTAATTCGTTTTTTTTTAGTGAAAACTAGGTGCTCGTTTCAACGGTTGGGTCATACCGGTTGCGATGTACTCCTTTGTTCTTAAATCGACTCAGACTGAACTCGACGCCTTGGATAGGAGGGTCCGTACACTGCTGACTTCAAACAGAATGCATTATTCACGATCGTCGGTAATGAAACTGTATATCGCATATAAAAAGACGCTTTTTAAATTCGAAGATCCTATAAAACCACGAGGTGTGCAGTCTTAGGTCATACTTTTTTAAAGCCAAACAGGCTATGCACCGTGATGTGACTCAAGTGAACAAGGGACTCACCCGCTTTTCATGGCTACAAAGAACTGGCGCAGACCTGTAGTATTTACTACCGATGCTCGCAAGGAAGTACGGCAAACCAAGGAGCTTCACGGGCACTTCTAGGGGCATTTCATGAGCCCGGTATAGATTTCATAGCCGCCGTATCCTGGCTAAATTTTGGTGACCCTTTCTGGGAAACTGAAGGGTTCGACTGTGCAATTATGGACAAAGTTATCTTGACAAATAACTACCAGATAAAGATTATGAAGGACGTCAACCGTCCCCACGTATGACACCGCCCGGATAGGCCCATCAGACATTATCTCTGGTGGTTCTCGTTTGTCTAACGGCGAGTACTTTCATGGGCATAACCAAGTGACCAGGATTATTCACCAATAACTTGATTTGAAATTTAAACTTGTGGACTGTGAGGTACCGTATTACAAGTACCTGTCCGATCCAGTTTTCGAAAACGACCGTGTCACGTTATCCTGGGATCGGTCTATCATCACTTATTGTCGCCAATATAGTGTTGCTTGCTTTACTTAGTTCACACAGATATTTGTGGACCTATGGAGCATGAATCATTGGCCGGTTCCAAGTACTTCATATTGTTTATTGATGACTATAGTCATACCATCATCATGATAGCAGCCGAAAGACGTCCACTGCTGGACATAAGCCTCCCCCAAAAGGGGAGGGGGATTTGCCATATCGCCACGCTTGGCAGGCAGGTTGGCGATCGCAGTATGGTGATCAAATGCATAGAGAACGCTGCTGCCCATTCTCTGGTAAGTCCCTTAGTCGCCTTCTACGACACCCACGGGAAGAAATGGGATGGTGCTGTTCTTTTACGTCCGGCACCATACGGACTACAGTCATATGATACATGTTCATATCATATTTCAATATACATAAAAGTGAAGCATTGAGATGTTTTGCAGAATTCAAAGCGAAAGTTGGGAAACAATCTAACAAGAAAATCAAGATCTTGAGAAGCGATAATGGGTGTGAATATTGTAATAAAGAATTTAACTCATCGCTCAAAAATGAAGGTATCATTCACCAAAGGAGTAACTCACATACCCTGGAACAAAATGGCTAGTCACTGGAGGAATAATCGATCAATAATTGAAAAAGCCAAATGCCTATTATTTGATGCCAATATGGGGAAGGAGTTCTGGGCAGAGGCTACCAATTTTCGCCTGTGGTTCGGCTTTCAACATTGAGATGACTGTTTGCATTATCTCTTAAACAGGCTTAGATATTTCACATCTTGATGTCACTGCAGCTTTTTTGAACGGGGACCTGGAGGAAAGAATTTACATGCAAATACCAGAATGTTTACCGAATTCTCAATTTAATAAGGTACTTAAATTAAATAAAGCTATCTATGGTCTGAGTCCTCAAGGGCCTGGTATAGGAAAGTTGATGAATGTCTTGTTGACAATGGATTTAAGCGCTCTAAATTTGATTAAGATTGAGGACAGAAAGAGAACAATAGTAAAATTGTATGTTGATGATTTATTTGTGTTTACTAATGATAAGATTGAATGTAATAATTTAAAAAAAGGTATTGTCATCAAAGTTCAAAAGGATCTAGGAAAGGTTAAAAATTGTTTAGGGATGTCTGTTAATATTGATAAAATTAATGGCACAGTTACATTAAGTCAAGAAATGTATGTTAGTCAGTTATTAAATAAATTTAATATGACAGATTGTAAGTCAGCTGATACACCTGTAGAGCTTAACTTGAATATTAACTTAGAAAATAAAAATTGTGACAGCCAAATACCTTACTTGATTGGTGGGCTTATGTATTTAGCAGTTTTGTAAAGACCAGATATTGCATATTTAGTAAGTTTCTAGTCAATTCAACAATAGTTACAATAATGAAATCTGGGCATATGCTAAACGAATTTTGAGATATCCTAAGAAAACTAAATATCTTGGTTACTAGATTTGAGATTGGGGAAATAATATTTTAGACAGAAAGTGTAACACAGGTCTATGTTCTTTTTAGCTGGAAGTGTGGTTTCATGGGAGGCAAAAAGCAAAAATAGTTGCTCTCTCAAGCCCAGAAGTTGAATTTAAGGGTATGACTGATGCTTGTAGGGAAGCTATTTATTTGCATAATTTGTCAAAAGAAATTTTATATGAATCTATTACTATTGTATTACGTAATGATAACCAGGGTGCACAGCCTGCTTTAAAAAATAGTTTTAATAAGAGAACCAAACATATAAACGGAAACATTTGGATACAGCTGTAGTGCTAGTAGACTTACTTACAAAAGGTTTGTCGACCCGGTCAAAGATCCAAGAATGACAGTTGGGGCCAACAGCGTAACGTGCTTTCTGAGGCACGGAGGTGTCTCGGTAAATACCGAAGAATTTATCATTATAATTAATGTACTTATAACGATTATATTGGATGAGTGACCATTTTATAAAATTTAGAAATTATTATTTGAACAAATTATCGAGGTTAAAATTGTAAACAGATAACATCACGCGTTTACCCAATGGGTTACGCAGAGGTAGGTACTTAATTCCTATTCCTAGCAAGGCAGGCTAACTTTATGTCGACGTTCACATGGACGTCATAAAATCGCTGCGAGAATTTTCGCGCACGGGATTTTCAATTCTCGGTGTTTAACCGAGCTTTGGGAATCCAACAGAGAGCGGCGCGAGTGAGTCTCAGCGCGTCGATAAAAACACAGTGTTTGATTTTAATTTTTCGGAGCTAAGCAGAAAAAAGTGCGTGAATAAATCCAGCTGCAATTTTATTATGTCCGCGGGACCATGGGCTAATTTGGGCAGCTAATGTGATAATCGATTCATATATCTATGTATGCTAATGTAATAAAGCTGAATAGCTTTTTTGTTCGAACGCGCTATTCTCTTATTTGATAGCCTTTCTTTTAATCCAATTTAACATAGTTTTCAGAACCCTACAACGGAACACTTAGGTACGGTCAACTGTGGCATCTTTACTTCCCATAGCAACTTTACTCATGTGTACTGCGTTTAAATTTATCTCGATAACTAAAAAATTGTTGCCGCCATTTAATGAGGATACCGGCGACTGGGACCGCAATGAATTGTCACCGCGGTCCTAGTCGCTGGATCCATTTTAATAAATAATTTTCTTCCGGCAACTGGGACCACCCATGAATTAAAAAAGAAAAACGTCTATTGTTCAAGCCAAAAATAGTACAGTCAAACGAAAAAATGTTCAAAGTAATAATTAAAGAAAAAAACTAAAACTGTATAGTACGTTGATTATTTTTAATATTATTACTCCTATGTTTGGTAAGCTCTTAAGTTATGACAGCTTTGTACTTCGAAGGCATAAAGTGTTTTCTAGCTGACACACCAACCTATGTTAGGTGAGCTCCTACCGAGTTATGACCCCCTGGTACTTCGTTTGCATAAAGCGTTTTCTAGCTGTCACACAAAATGTATGAGAAAATTAGTTATCCTGTTTTTTCCCGTGAAATGAGTTCAGTTTAATTTTTTTTTTGTTTTTATGAGTCATAAATGGTGTAACTAACTCCGAATTTGTTTTATTTATATAGATATAAATAAACGATGTTTTCGTCAAAGAGTTCATTCCTTTAATTATTACAATTCTCAATTCTTTATTGAGTTCCATAATGTATAAAGTTTGTAGGAATATACTATAAACACTTTTTCGTTTGACTGTACTATTTTTGGATACAACAATAGATTTTGTTCTTTATTCAATTACGGATGGACCCAGTGGAAGAAAATATATTAAAACTAAATGGATCCAGCGACTGGGACCGCAGTTCGAGTTAATTGCGGCCCCAGTCGCCGGTATCCTCCATTTAATATCAAAGCGATACAGAAGTAGAATCTACTATTTGTAACTTTTTTTGTAATCGAGTCTAAGTCGAGTGTATATAGAAATCGAGTGTAAGTTGCTCATGGAAAGTAAAGATGACACAGTTGACGGTACACAGTTGGAATAAAAAATAAATTTGACAAAAACTAAAATATATCTATGACAAAAAGTCAACTAAAAAGGTATAAATAAGACATCGTAACAAAATAGTATCAGTTTTCGAGTAACCGGTGACACAGGTAATTCGTAATATCTAGTCTAAATATTTATAATAATCAAAGTCTGTTTCCTGTTTTACGAAAACTGATTTTATTTTGTTACGATGCATGTCTTGTATATACATTTTTTGTTAACGTTTCATCGTACTTGGGTTTTAGTTTTTAACTTTGTTTTTTTTTTTCAATTTGTTTTGTAAGGGTTTTTGAATAAAGTCGAGACTGAAAAATAATTGTTTTATTCTTGTGTGATATTTGTGTATGAATAATTTTCACAAAGTAGACTTTTTAAGACCTTTCATTAGATACCACACAAGTCATATTAATCAATTTTTCCGTAATACTTAACATTCACTATAAGCCGCCTCGTTGAATCTAATTTGATGTCATATAGCCTATACCTGCGGAGCAACATAAGACTTCCAACGATACCTTGTTTGTCAAAATAAGTTTAGGAATTATGAGCAAACAGACAAATATAGATACATTACCTGTAAAAATCATAACCCTTCTTTGGTTTTGCCGCAGTCGGGTCAAGATTATGTTACAATCTACCTGTTTTAGGTACATATTTTGAATTGTATAATTTTTTGTATCCATCTATGTTTTATTGTTTTGAGTAGGCATCATATTGTATATGTTATAGACTCATATTCTAGGATTGATTGAGGTCTAGGTACTGTTCTTATGCCAACGAAATTCCTTGCAAATTTTGCAATTGCAAAATTCTGATACGTTTTTCGTCAATAACTTTAGTCACACGGTGATAAAACCTAAATGCAGATAGACGGAAATCGTAGTCTTTCTTAGTAGTAGGTGAGTAGAATCTCATTGTATTGCGAGTTTCAGTTCCAATACCATACCAGATATATTACAGAATGATCCTCAAAAGCAATAACACAAACCGGTACATAAGCGAGCTACCTAAAGCGAAGGTGTTGTACATAAGCGAGATCACTGGCAGAAACGGCAATGATTAACGATAGTAACGGAAACGTTTGTGAATATTAATTTATAGTGGAGGTCACCGTCGCTTGCCAAGTGTGACACGCCAAACGAAAGGATTGGTGCGTTATAGACCTTCCCCCCCTCCCTAGGGGTGAAATGTGTGTGCCGAATTTATAGGTGTGAGAGATGGAACTTCAGGGTAGCTAAAGGGTGAGGTTGGACTTCGGACACCCTCACTTGGGGGGGTTTGTAAACCCCCCAATTTGCCCTAGTCCGGCGCCCCCGCCCGAGGCTCCCGTTCTGTCCAAGCGATAAGAGGGAAGAGGGAGATCGTCAAATGGACGTTTTACGCATAATTTAGAGAAGTAAATGGATTCGAACAGTATCCACGCAGCATAGGTAGCTACATATATCGGTACGAGTAATGAGTCGATTACGTGAAACATTTTACTTGGAGTTTTGACTGATATGTCGTATGTACCGAACAAGAAATTTAAGTGTATTTTGGATAACAAACGTCTGAAATTACGTAACATAAGAAACGTTTCTCAAAGCAATTTAAGGTAGATTTTTTCTAAAACCAAATAAATCTCTTTATTTAACAAAAGTTTTGTAAAACAGTAATCATGTTCATTAGCGGACTTTACTAGGATTTCTAACAAACTTTGCCTAAAACTAGTCTTTGGAAAAAACAAGTTTGTTTGAAACCTTTGAAAGTACTTGGACTTGGACTTTCTCGCGAGGGATTCGACGCACTCTGTTCAGTTTTTTGCTCTATCTGTACCTACATGTTTCACGGCCAAACAAGATCTCTAGTACTTCACTAAATCTAGACAGTGCAACTTTTTTTCAAAATTAGGTTTTAGAAACACAAACAAATCGAAAGTATGAACTGTAAAAAAAGTTTAAATAACCTTCCCTTTTCTTTCAAATTTTCAAGTTAAATTAGTAGACATTTAACAAACATTCAAGTTCAAACATACAAAACAAAAGTAAAATCACATGAAATAGTAATCTTCAGCAAATTAACTTGATCCCTGGGGACTTCGCTGTCCGGTAATTAGCGCAGCTCTACGATGGTTGGTCATGTGTCGTCCGTAAAAGGGTTGGCGTTACAAAGAAGTGAACGTGCCAAGTTGAATGTATGTAGCTACCTATAGTCATAGCCATTTTTAATATAGATTGTGCTGACAAAAAAGTATTTAATTTTGAAAATGAATTAAACTCAGGTAATAATTTGATTTTAATATAAGGTATGTAACTATACAGGGAGGTAGGGCCATCGACACCTTATCTAGCTATGTGAACATAATCCAGCATTGCATATTACACCCTTTATACCACGAGGCTTCTTTTTTGGTAATAAGCTTTATTTACATTTTTTTATTTTTAATCTTGTGTTCAGTTTTTATGTTGTGCTTGAAATCAGTTTTTATTTTATTTGTTGGTATATTGGCATGGCTAGCTGACATATGACTAATCATTTAATTTATTTTCTTTCTATCCGACTAAACAGACAGCTGTGCTGCTGGGGAGTTTCTTGCGCCACTTCATCTTCCCAGCTAAAGCACTAGGAAGTGGTGAAGGGCGGGCGTTTTGGGGGATTGTCTTATGTATTTTGACGTTCGAAAAGTGCTGATTCTAAGCCTAATTTGGATAAATGACTTTTTCAAAAGTCACAGTAACCCGTGGATTCAGAAGGTATACATGATTCTGAAACTCGTTCCTTAAAAATTTTCGTCAATTATTTTTTATAAAATTAGTTCTGCCATACATATTGACCGCGTAGGTATTCCATTTTTCTATGAAACAGCTGATTTTTTGTGATAACCAATTTTTTATTAATACATTTTTGATACATTTCTAGGCGAGACGGTTTAGAACCATTTTCTCAATTCATGGTTTCAGTTTTTGCGTTGACACCTTTAACATACTACATACTTAGCCTATAACGTTCTCACTGCTGGGACACAGGCCTCTCCCTGAGTGGGAGTGGGCCGTAATACACCACGCGGGCCCAGTGCGGGTTGGTAGATGTGACGTGTCTTCGAATTTTTGGTTCTAGGACATGCCGGTTTCCTCACGATGTTTTCCTTCACCGTTTTGAGAGCAGCAGTGATTAAATTATTTACACAAAGTAATGCGCCTGTCTGGTTTCGAACGCACGACCTACGGCTCGTAAGTCGCGGCCGTTACCACTGGACCACCACTGCTCAATCAGTACGTGAATCGTATTAATATTAATACCTGGTATTTTTTTCGTTTTCTAAAAATAAATCTAGCTAGATCGATTTATCACCCCCGAAATCCCCTGCGTACGAAATTTTATGAAAATCGTTGGAGCCGTTACCGAGATTCAGATTATATATATTTAACATATATAAAAGATTAATACAAGCATTGCTCGTTTAAAGGTATTAGATTTTCTTAAAATGCTGCCACGTTTTTTGATTAAGTCAATCAGCTGTTTAGCCTGTGTATTTTTCCAACCCACCAAGAAAAGTGTTCTTGGAAGGTTTTTGCGTAAACTAGTCTACTCTTGTCTAAACTTAATACTACCCATAAGAGAAAAGATTAGATTTTTGGTATGTTTGTTTGTTATTAAAACAGTTTGGATAAGATTTGGCAAATAGGTAGACCATGACCTAGATTAGGACATAGGATGTTTTATTCCGAAATTCCTACTGAATCGAAACTTAAGGCTTCTTCAAACAGGCGCAACGTGACACCTGTAGAACAATTCTTATGAAGTTTTCATACAAATTGTTGTACGTCAGTCGCGTCGCGCCTGTTTGCAGGAGCCTTTATGCGGGTGAAACCGTAGGCTACCATAAATACAATTCGATTGCGACTAAGACTTGTTAAGAAAGGAATGTGACATTGTAGCTATTCTTGAAGTTTAGTACGTAGTAATCTACAGGATTTTTTTTACGGAACCTCTAAAAAAGTGTTGACCTTTTTAATGTACGCTTGTTCTTGATCACAAACATCCAAATATATAAACTTTCACACTATAAAAAAAAACAAAATTAATTGAATCGGCTGCCCGTGCTAGTATTTCGTATTCGTGACTTTTTTCTTTTTGGACTCCTAAGGATACGAGCATGATAGTATATAGCCTATAGATAGCCTTTTTCGATAAATGGGCTATCCAACACTAAAATATTTTTTCACTTCAAACTAGTACTTCTTCACATTAGCGCGTTCAACCAAACAAACAAACTCTTCAGCTTTATAATATTAGTTTATAATAAATACTAGCTTTTGCCAGCGGCTTCTCCCGCGTGATGGCCGGAAATTATCGCACGGGAACGTACTACTGGGATAAAAACTATCCTATATATTAATCCAGGTTATAGATTATTTGCTTGCCACATTTCATCCAAATCCAATCAGCCGTTTTTGTGTAGTTGAGTAACAATCATCAATACATCTAAATATCCAAACACACAAACTTTCACGTTTTATTATAATATTAGTAGGATTACTAGGAAATAGGAGAAACGGTCTAAGGAGACTCCTCTTAATACAGAGGAGTCTCCTTAGACCGTTTAAAATGATGCCGGTTTTTAGATGTTTTAAATACTTTAAAACATTTTAAATCTACATTTGCCGATTCCGAAAACAATGTAAGTACAGTAAGCAATAAAATATGTAAATGAATTTACACGAAAAAAATATGTTTTTTTTAATTCGCGATTTCCACGATGATAGTGATATATACTGACTTACTTTTATTAAATTAACTCATTATGCAACCGATTTACTTACTAATTAAATTACGCAGGTATAGAAAATTAAAATGTTATTATAGAAAATTTAAAAAGTTAGTTTACATGACGTAGTTAGCTTACATTTTACAATCAACTGTCCAAGCTGCAAAGAAAAAAACTTATAAAAATAAAAAAAAGCTGGGTAAAAAGTTGTTAGCGAGTAGGTACTGCTTACTTATTTAGTGCAATATCGATTCTAAACTCACATTAAATTTAATGAATTAATATGAAATGGGAACTTTTATGGATAATTATAGAGAGAAACATGTGACATTTTATCATTTACATTTTCTAATATTGTAAAACCACGTCATTGCAGACATGAGGAACATGTGTTCCGTGTTGCTCGCTTCATTACAAATTGTATCCGTGTCTAAATGGAATGTAATAATCTGAAATACACTTTTCAACACACTCGCTCGAAAAGTGACTGTTGTTATTATTGAAAATTCTTGGTGTTTACAGATTTTTTTTAGTTAGCGATGTGCATGTTTATTGTCGTGAATAAAACATCTTTTCGCTCGGAGTACTGGTAGTAAGTTCAATATTTCTGACCGACAAAAACATGTAAGATTTCAACCGTTAAAAACTACGACAGTTTTAGTAGTAATGGTTTTTTTTTTTTTTTTTCTGGGTGGGAAATCATCAAATAACTTCTCCCGCTCTGGGTGGAGCGGGAGGGCGTGTCAGACTTTTACTGACTAAAACCCACCCGTGTTCCCTCACTTGCCTGTGTGCCAGGGGCCGCGGTATCTCTTTCGAACAACCCGCACCCCTGGCAGGCATCGGCCCTTGCGGGCCCCATCAGTTGCTGATGACATCTCTTTGAGGCGCGCGTGGAACACAACGTGCCGTCGACCCGGGCTTGGTCCTTACCGGACAGCGAGCTACCCATTACTCGCCGTCCGCAAGCCCGCGCCTACGGTGGCCGGGAATCAGCCTGGGATTCCCGACGCCCAGGGCGTCTCCTGCGAAGGCCACGGCTGTGAGGGCGCATGTATTGCATCTCCCTCACGTGCGCCGCCTCCCTCTTTGCGAGCATAACTGCTTCGCTGAAGGAGGCGACAGCTAGCCATGCCCTATCGCTCCGTACCATGGCCTGGACCAGGGTCGGACGCGAGAGATCGCCGCCGCCGATCACGTCCACGAGGACACGGCGATGCTCCGCCCACGCCGGGCAGACCTCCACCGTATGCTCCACCGTGTCCTCAGGGCGATCTTCGCAATGGAAACACCCGGGCGTTTCCTCCCGCCCTATCCGAAACAGGAACCTCCCGAAACAACCGTGTCCGGTGAGGACCTGTGTCAGGCGGAAGGTGAGGACGCCATGCCGCCTCTCAAACCACTCCTCAAAGAGGGGACTTACCGCCGCGATCGTGGCGTGCCCATAGTACTAATGGTTGAGCATCCACAAGATAGGTCATTTTTGTAACATTTTTTTAGCTGGACATAACTTGCCTGTGACGGCACACTGCATGTGCATACACATGCGTGCGACCCTCTATTATACACTAGGAGTCAAAATACCAATTCGTGTAGCGTAAAAAAAGGTTTAGTTAGAACACTGATTCTGGTGTCGTTGTCAAGACTTAACAAAGCACTGCTAAGGCAAAGAGAGAGTTAACAAGAATATTAGTCGCAAAAGGGTTAAAACTTAATATGAAGTTGACTTTAGCAAAATTACTACGTATAACGTCTCATATCAGCCATAAATATGCTCAGAAATGAATGATTTTACAAAGATTACTTACTGAACTGCAAAAAAGACAGAAATGGTACAGTGGGGAAAGAGACCTATGACTTGGAGAGATGGTGCTGGTCAAGGATGATCGACTACCATCAAACCGATGGGTACTAGCGATGGCGAATATCCAGCGGGTATCCACGCTCCGACGATGTGACCAGGGTAGCAGACGTGAAGATTACATCGGGCACTCTTCGGCGCGCCTTCTATCGACTGTGCACGCTACAAGTTAAAGATCGGCCTGATGTGCCTACAAGCCATAGTCCCTTGCCGAGGAGGGAAACTTGTTGACGACTTGCATATGTGCGTGCACAAGGACTTCACACAAATGCATACGGCATGGCGGAAGCGGCGTCGCGCAGCGGCATTAGCGCGCGCGCTGGGGACCTGCGTGGAGCGTGGGTGCGCTCCACCCAGCGTTCAGTTCATGGAGTCAGTCGATAACTATAAGTTGTGTGTCGATTCTTTATATCTTTAGAGCTCAATTACGTTCATAAACCTAATTAGTATCGTATTTAGAGTCTCATTATAAAACTCCCATAAACATTCAGCTAGTCCGCCCCTTTGCTGCCAGTATTCATACGTTGTCATCGTCTAATATTGGCTGTAAATCTGCTCAGAAATGAAAAACATCATTACTGGTGAATGGAATGCAACGAGCCTAATAAATCTGGTATCGGGCAAATAAAATGGTTACAACAGTATCGGGAACCATAGGAACATTTGTTACAACATATTTCGCCTCATATCTGCTGTAATTTTTTGGTAATAATTCTTCCTCATTGTTATTTTCAAAGTTGCAAAAGGAAATCTTGTCCAAAACGTCATGTTCCTAGGCCCAGTGGTTTAGGCTATTTGTGTCTGTCAGTGAATGAATTTAAGATTGAATAGTAAGAAGGGACCAAATAGATCTGTAGGTTAGTTAACAAATGCTTTTCAGCTTTAAGTAATATCAGAACAAAAAGATTTCCTATAAAACATCTGTCGAAACGCGTTGAAAGTCAACATTTACTCGAACGCGAGATCCCGCCATTGCTATTCCACGTGGTATCCAGTTTCTGGCGCACTGCCAACAAACGCTGGCATAATATATTTTTATAAATAGTGAGGGAAAACAGCTTCATTTCAATTTAATTTCCCGGAATAACTTCCATTAAATTGTGTAATTATAGCGAAATAATTTATTGACTATTTTTTTGGTGTCAAACTAAACTGTGTTTATTGAGAGACGTTTGAGACTAAAACTGCTGATCTAAATAAATGTTATTTCAGAACGTTCAAAATCTCCTATGTCGGCTCTGACGTGAAACGTGAACATTGACAGTTGACCTGGTCCCCAAATTCAAGGATTTCTCTGTTTCTTTGAAGGATTAAATAAGGAATTAAATTATCCGGAAAATAACGAGTTACCGACATAACTTGCCGAGTAAGCAAGTTGAAGTGGCAGTGGGCTGGTCATCTATGTCGAAAGACCAGTTGCCGGTGGAGCAGATGAATCCTGGAGTAGAGAACGCGTTTCGATAAGCGTAATGTGAGACGCCCTCCAGCAAGATGTATGGACGACCTTAGGAAGGTGGCTGGGACAGACAGAATGCGGAAGGCAGAGGACAGGGAACACCCTGTCCTCTGCACTACAACAGTAGTGCAGTCTAGGAAAGGCCTATTTCCCGCAGTGGACTGCGATAGGCTGACTTGATGTGTTGGCTTTTGACGCAGACAGTGTCGAAGCTTAAATGCCCCATGCCCACTTGCTGTCAGTTACTGTATTCGATATTAGAGGAGCAAGGCCGTATTCTTAAGAACGATTGCAATGTTTAGTATTTTACAATGATTGTCGCTGAGGACAGATCGACGAGATGATGTGGCGAGGTGATACCGATCCAGTGCTGATCATATCGCCCGCCCAAAAGTATATACGGCTATCTACAAAATCATGTTTTTACAGGAGAGCGATTTGAACAAAAAAAGTTAAGACAAGGCTAAGGAAATGGTGAAGGCAAGTATTGTAAAAAAATATTCAGAATGCAGTAGATGTCTTTTTTATCTACTTCGTACAAAAAAGTAAACTAAATGAGTCAACTGCCATACATCTGCTTCTTTCGCGAAACTTCCTTATTGCTAAAGCTTATACAATTTTAAATAGGTAGGCAGACATAACTATTTTTTCGTATTTTACATTAGATACCGATTGCTACAATAAACACATGCTTATTATTGTGCTTACACTAAAATTTCACGTTTTCACAATTCGATTCAAAATTGTTAGTTAAAAAATAGATTTTAACGCGGCTATATTCACAAACAACACATACAATTATGAGTAGAATGATGAAAATATGATTTTTTGGTAAAAACTTTAGCCTAATAGTAAAATCCTATGATATTACAACGAATTCTGCTTGGATTTATGAAAAAAGTGAATTTTGTAAAAACTGCACTTAACTCTTTGTACTTTGCTGCCGTCGATATGTGTGGGAAGACCTTAAATTAATACGCCCCAAGAAAAACCGGTGACATATTAGCCCCGAACCAAAATTTCAAAGCAAAGTTATTCTTCTAAAGACATGTTTCTAATAGGTACATTTGTCTGTCAACTAGTGTATTTTTTTTTGGTCAAAGAAATATTTTCTTGGTCGTTGTTTTTATGTACGTATTAGTATCTGAAAACCTTTGATGATACATTACAGTTGGATGGGCTTTATGCCCCAAAAGTCAAACGAAATTAATATAAATTAATAGAAACATACCTTGGACTTTGTAATATTCGTTTAGAAGGACCAAATATTTTGCTCACAAGCATGGTATGAAAACACAGAGAACGACAAATTTAAAAGTATGTAAAAGACTCAATAGAGGCTCAAATCCGTAAGTCCTACCAGATCCCTAGCTCTGTTTCAAAGCAGCATTGCCAATAAAATGTTTTCCTACTTCAGTATTACAGCTATATTTTGCTATGACACATAAACTTTACTCATATTGCTAAACTAAATTCAAAAACTAGCATGGACCACCAAGCAGTTTTACAATATTACAAGAGACCCTAGCACGAACGTGCGACATAAACGTCGCCATAAATTCTAACGGTTTTTATCAAATTACAACCAATCCATAATCCGACTTTCTTTCTGCACCACGCACAATTAGTATCACCGACAGTTATGAATAAAGTTTTAAAATTAAATTAATATTAGACAGGAAATTAGTGTTATGTGTGTGTGTGTAAGCTTCTGGAATGGCGAGCACGTACCGGAAGACGTAGAGTTGGATGGCCTCCCACAAGGTGTTCCGATGACCTTGTGAAGGCCACAGGATTCCGCTGGATGTGGGATGCACAGAACCGGTCGAAGTGGCGGAGCTTGGGAGCGGCTATGTCCAGTAGTGAACGTCTTTCGGCTGAAATGATGTAACGTCCGCCAACTGACAGCGACCCGCTCAGCATTTTGCAGCTGCGCCTTTTCTTAGTTTTGTGTGTTCCTGTTCTTTTTTGCGTCATGTTTACCGCAAATAAACGTATTTTCTTTCTTTCTTTCATTTTGTAATTTGCGTTCACGAGTTGATGGCCAGATCATTTCGATCCAGCCCGTCCCTTGCTGCCCTCTTCCAGCGACGCCCTAAGCCGAGGTCCGTACCCCACAGGGGGTGCCCTTAGCCCTTGTCTGACATTGCTCAAGTACCTACCTAGTAGATTTCATGATACGCTACACTTCACAAAATTGCCTCAATAATAGCTTGATTAAGCTAGCCAGTAACCATTTCACATAAGATTTTATTAGACGTTGCGTATAAGTTATTTATTCAGACTAGGTGGCCTTAACGTGTAGTGACATAGTTTTTAAGTTTTTAAGCCCTGGCTGGAGGCCTTAGTTTATTAACGTAGCCACAAGCAAGTCCGGTTAAACAGCCGACAACCTCCTAGATTGACCAGTGAGATGTCATTCCCACAAAAAAAATAATGGGAGCAGTTTGCGTGCAGTTCTCAACCAGTCAACAACTGTCTATAAGTATTCAACTAGTCTGAAGGGTAACAAGTATCAACGTGTGCTTATGTCCTAACTATTTTGTTAATTCCTAAATTATTATGTAAATAAAAGGCGTTCACGCCACAGTATGGTAAAACTATTAAATGTGAATATGATTTGGAACGTGATACTTTATGTATTTTGATAACATGTGTGTGTTAACGAATATTACTTATACTAATCTGTGTAATTTCCCACAAGAGTATGTTCAATGTTAAAATCGGTGATTTGAATACTTTATATTTATTTCGCGCGTTCCTAAAAGGCCTACCGTATGCAGTTTTAAACACAAACAGCCTTTGATAGAAAAGGATAAACTTTTCTGTTGACAAATAAAACCTCTCTTGAGGGTAGGATACACGTATAATCAGCAATAAAAATGTGTCGCATGTCTCGGCTCTTTTTAATTCAAGTGCTAGTGTGAAAGCGTTAAAATGAGAGATGCATTACCTTGTAGGCTTGGTATCCTATTTTTCCTACTGGTGAGCGATAGTTATCCGTTTTGACTCTATTACTCTCAATATCCAAGCCCACTCTTCTTTTCCAAGAAGGGGCTTGTAGCTACGTAATAACAGCCGCAAGGGTCGATCGATCGGACTAAGCTACGCTTGCCGCGGTTGGTCCTTGGATGGGTGACCAACTTTACATACACGCACGAAAAGCACGTTAAATCATTGGTCCCGGCTGTCATTTGTAGATCTTTGACAGACGTTACGGGTCGCCAGAAGCCTGAAACTCTGACAACCAGTCATACCAAGGGGTATCGTATTACCCAGTAACTGAAGGTCCCTCCATGTAAACTACTGGTATTCAGCTGCTTTCGGTTAGACTGGAATCCGTCCCCAACAAAGATGGAAAAAGGCTAGGCAGATGATGACCTAGCCATTGCCCAAGTATGTTAGGGCTAGGTCTTCCAGTCCAATCGGATGCTGCTGACAATGTTACAGGGAGCGACTGCATACGAACACGATACGCCTTGGGAAGACTAATGGTCTGACTTTCGGGTTTCTGACTATGTTCTATGTCAGAGGATTTGGTTTCCGCAGTCCGTCCTTCAGGTGGACAATTGTGCGTGGACAGCCTTTGAAATGCGCACATATACGTGTTCCGTGCGAAGCTTTTAACCAGGTCCGTGCCATGAGACCTCTGTGAGGTGCAAGCTGCAATCAATAACTGTATCTACTACGATCTTCTAGTCTTTCAACATTTTTAGTTTTTGTTATTTTGCTAAATATTTCAGTATTTTGAAAAAACACTATTACATTCGTAAAAGTCAGATCATATGAGGACCATACAGTTTTATAAGGAAGTCATGTACATAGGAAAGTGCTTTACTGCTATTAAAAGCCATTCTGCACTCGTCCGATAATATTGCTTGATCTGAAATGTGTGGAAGTGTGGCATCGTGAGAGTTATTTCAATCATTCACTGGCTCATGCCCCCCTTTTGGTGGAGGTTTATGTCCAACAGTTGATGTCTTTCGGCTGAAACGACGAACGACGACTGGCTCATGCGATGTGCATCAAGAATATTGGACATTACCGAGACACTGCGTCGGGAAATATGTCGTACAGAATTCAAATATTTGGTGTTGAAGGTTTCATAACACATCATGGCATTCCCTTGATAAAAGCAGGTTTATTGAATTTTATTCTTTGACTATTTATTTAGCTATGATTCAAAACTCAGCCGCGGACAAAATTAATTTTGACCGTTACCGCTTGTTAGTTATTTATGTAGTGGCATGAAACAAATGAGAAAATCTTTATTTCTTTTAGCAATGTAGTGTTCAGCGCCAAAGAAATCGAACGCAAATATTGTTTGAATAAAGACTGGCTGGAACGCTGGTCCATAGTCGCGCTGCCAGCTGAATAAGAAAAAAGAAATCAAATTTGAAACGCGCGAACTACAGCCCGCGTTTTCGTAAATTTTCACGGATTGTTAGAAATTCATGGTTTTGTTTAAAAAAATGAATTCTTCAAGTGATAGTGAAAGTATAGAATTAACTCCTGACAGTATTAGAACTGACGCAAGAAATGTGATTGATAATCTATTACGTGCAAAATCGCGGGAGAAATATCTGAAAACCTATGGGAATTTTATTGAATGGAGAAATGCAAGAGGCGCCAATATTTTTTCAGAATCAGTGTTTTTGGCCTACTTCCAGTACCTACTTAGCCGAAACTAAACAACTTTCCACTCTTTGGAGTACCTACTCAATGCTAAAATCAACAGTCAGTTCTAATAACGACGTAAAACTGGACACATATTCGATATTAATAGCGTATCTGAAGAGGATGTCTGATGGATTTAAACCTTAAAAATCCAAAGTGTTCTCAGTCAAAAACGTGGAGACTTTCCTTAATGAGACATCCAACAAAGTCTTGCCGTAAAAGTAAGTAACTATGTATATGGTGGATTAGTAATGTATAACCATAGTGTTTTAAAATGCGCATTTTAATGTACTTCTTCGATAGATACTTGTCTTATTTACATTCGGTTTTGTTACAGGTGGCTTTAATTTTCGGAGTACATGGAGCTTGTCGTGGCAATGAACTTTTAAAAATAACTGTTGATGATGTCAAAAATCACTCGGATGATTTACTGTTAGTAAAGCTGATTGACACAAAAACAAAAATTGACCGATCCTTCGTAATCCGAGGAAGAATACAAAACTATTGTATAGAAATACCTGGACCTGCGTCCTGCTTACATGAAGACCAATTGGTTTTTCCTCCGTTATCAAAATGGCAAGTGCTTCAAACAAGTTAAGGGAAAAAATAAAATTTCTAACATGTCACAAGGAACCACTACTTATTTGAAGTTACCAGATTTCAAACTGTATATAGGACGTTGTTTTTGTCGTACTTCTGCTACCCTTTTGACTGAACCTGGTGCGGACTTAACTGTTCTCAAGCGACATGGAGGATGGAAGTCGAGTGCTGTAGCAGAGAGGTATACAGAAGATTCCATTGAGAACAAGGTGAAAACATGTGAACGCATCGTGGAAAACATTAAATTGCAACCTGAAGTTAATCCATTCATGCCACTGTCGCCGCGCCCATCTACATCCAAACAACAAGATTCACCGTCACATTTTCCTCAAAATAAGCCAGATTCGGACATTATTTGAAACACGCAGAATAAAAAATCTACGCGGTCGCCAGACCTTTCGGACCCAATCATCATTTCAGCCGAAAGGCTTCCACTGCTGGACATAGGCCTCCCCAAGCCCCAAGCACTTTGACCGGTTTTGTGATTCCAGCATCCAGCAGATCCCTTCACAAAGTCATCGGTCCACCTTGTGGGAGGCCTTCCAACTTTACGTCTTCCGGTACGCGGTTGCTAGTCCAGAACCTTTCGGCCCCATCGGCCATTTGTTCTGCGAGCAATGGCCCTGCCCACTGCCACTTAAGTTTGGCAATTTTTTGGGCTAGGTCAGTTGTGTTGTTTCTCCTGCGGATCTCTTCATTCCCGATGCGATCACGTAGGGAAACTCCAAGCTTTGGGTGACTTTTTGAATGTATGTAGTTACCTACTAAAAAACAGCGCAAAACACATCCGATATCCCATTCCATTCAATTGTAGGTATTACTGTTAACCTAAGCAGTATACCTAAGAGTGTATACTTGAAATAGAATTAAATTTTCAGTCCGCAGCACCATGTCAGTAAATCAAACTTCCACTCCACAGCACCACCACGTCAGTAAATTATTAAAAATGCGCCAAAGTCGCCCGCGAAATTCAATTTTTCTTAAGTTTTTTGCAATTTGCAGGTCATTGTCAGGTTGTACGTTGATTAAAATATGATTCGCGACCGTAACAAAAACGGGTATACCTATACAGAATCATCATCATCATCATATCAACCGAAAGACGTCCACTGCTGGACATAAGAGTCCCCCAAAAGGGGGGATTTGCCATAATCGCCACGCTTGGCAGGCGGGTTGGCGCTCGCAGTATGGTGGTCAAATGCATAGAGAACGCTGCTGCCCATTCTCTGGTAAGTCCCTTAGTCGCCTTCTACGACAGCCACGGGAAGAAATGGGATGGTGCTATTCTTTTCCATCCGGCACCACACGGAACCAAATAATAATCATTTAATCCCATTGAATGACAATTTGAAATAGTCATTCATGGGATTAAATAACCATTGATACAATATAAATTAAAAAAAGGATGAAATTGATTTATTGACATAAAACAAGTTGTAGATTTCTCTGACTCCTGCGCTATTTATATGACTGTGTAGCAGGAACTAGTGTCCTCTCGTGATACTAAGACACAAATGTTTAATTGTTTTATGACAACACAATAAAAGGATACAAAAGACATTCCAAACTTAAGAGACAAAAAAGCACTTATAAACCAGAATAAGAATAAAAATAATAATTAAAAAGGTAAAAATCAGCATCATCATCATTATAATCATCATCATTATCATCATCATATCAGCCGAAAGACGTCCACTGATAGACATAAGCCTCCCCCAAAAGAGGGGATTTGCCATAATCGCCACGCTTGGCAGGCGGGTTGGCGATTGTAGTATGGTGGTAAAATGCATAGAGAACGCTGCTGCCCATTCTTCAGTAAGTCCCTTAGTCGCCTTCTACGACACCCGTGGGAAGAAATGGGATGGTGCTATTCTTTTACGTCCGGCACCACACGGAACGCATGCGTCTTAGAGAATTACTTATATTAAAAAAAAAAAAATCATTCATATGTTAAAAAAATATGTTAAATAATAGTAATTGGATACATGAAGTGGGCTGCCGTTTTAAGACGACTAAAAGTCACGGTGTATACATAATTAAAAATTTGTTTCGTGAGGTTGGCAAAATAACTTCGAAGTCGTTGAAAGTTCGTTTGACTTTCATGCGTTGATACGTTGGTACAGAATATGCGTTCATTCTACTTCCTACTAATAATATTATAAATGTAAAAGTTTGTATGTTTGTTACTCAATCACGCAAAAACGGCTGAACGGATTTGGATGAAATTTGGCCCACAGATTGTTTAAAATTTGTATTAACATATACGATACCGCACGATAAAACAGTCTATTGCGCCGAGTAAAAAAGTTGCGCACCTTTTTTTACTTTCGAAAGTAAGAGTGGTTCATTGAGCGGTTTTCGGGCTTTCAGTAATTTGTATTACACGTAGTGCATGTTCGCACATCGGATGGCCGCGGAGTTGTCACCACTAACAGCCACGCTGTCAGGAGTTAAGCTGCCTATTGAATTTTTAACAATCACGTACCCTTTTCAATTACCAATCGAAAATGGGGTAGCTTCACTGTCCAATGTCGAGTGAAAATCCTTTTTGCGTTGTTTAATTATTTAAGGAAATTTCTTTATTTAAACGAGAGCGCTGAGAGCGCTTTTTAGAGCTTTAAGTGCACATTTGTGATGTATGGGTATGGGTAGTCGATTTAAAAATAATTTCCTTTTATGAACTATAATTACCAAAAGTAGAGGCTAATGATTTTAAGTTTACACGTGGCTCAGATTTGTTATGCCCCTACAACAAACACGACCGCATTGTTATGACCAATACATAATTTATGAACGTGTAGGCGTAGGCGTTATTAGAGTTGCTAAGAGAAATTAAAATATTTACGTAGTACTACTAACTTTTTGTGTACGTAAAAACAATATACTATTACTTTACAATCGACTTAGCCTGAGTATAAAGGTGGACAGATGCTTCAGTCGAGTTACGCAATGCTACGCGTCGTAGGCACGTAGTAGCTTCGTAGCTAGGTCGCCTACGAACTAGCTACGAAACAGACCCGAGGGCGTACCTGCGTAGCATACATTAAAAGTACTTGGTTGTGACGTTTTATGTTGTGTACTCCGTCTGATGTTTATTTTTCTCTCAGTTGTCTAGTCTCTATAATGTAAACTAAAACTTAGCCCTAAGGTACCCCATGAAAATAAATTAGTTTTATTGCAATTAGAATAAGATTTAGTAACAAATATGTATTTAAATAGTCAATTCATTTATGAAAATATCATGTATGTGAGAAAAAATCTACAGCTTTTAAATAAAATAAGTGAAAGGCATCATTTTAATACTAGAAACAAAGCCAAATTAGATCAACCATTTTTCAGATTAGCTAAAGTACTTACATCTTTTATGGGGTACTGTGTTAAATGTTATAACAAAATACCTTGTGATATATATTGCAATTAAATGAAAGGAAATTGAAAACTCATGTTAAAGTACAGTTTGTAAACACGCATATTACAAATTAGAGGATTAAATCTAAGATAAGAATGCTTGGAAACATGCTGGTCCAGCTCCATAGGACAATCTAGAGTCTAGACAAAATCAAACTGGTTGCTAATTCATTATATTTATGACATTGATTTATACTCTGTGATTACTTTAACTCACACACTGACTTATTACCTGTTAATATTCTAGGAAAATCGTATACTTACTTTTACAATATTTGTAGATACGTGAGCACCATATATCATAAAATTAATTTATCTGTCATTGCTTCATTTTAATTATTTTCACCTTGTTTAATAAAGTAATTTTATTCTAGTTATACAATGAATGTATGTTAAATATTGTACATAAAACGTTTTAAAAGAGTAACGTAAGCAAGAAAATTATATCAGTTCAGCATGGCACAATCCAATGCTGGATAAACATTTTCCCATCCATTTAGGGGTCAGCGTCCGTTCTAATATGCAGCAAAATACCAGTATTTTCCATGGAGTGACTGCCTTTAAAACCTCCACAACCCAATTACAGGGTCAGAGAATGCCCTTTTGTTCAGCTGGTTGTTATATTTTCGGGCTACTGACTACTTGTAACGACTATCATAGATCTATCAATGAAATACAGGACAGACGGCTTAACGTGCTCTCCGAGCACGTAGAAGTGGTAGTATACCCATCCCCGGACCGACCTCGACAAAAGTTGCTTAACCTCTGATCAATAGACCCGTGCGTCTTTTACTTAGCAACGAGTCGACAAAATATAAAGTAGTTGGAAAAGTAAACTGTTAGGAAATATATAATAAATTGATCCTAAAATGTTTACTGAAAATAGTTTTGATGGCGGCTGAAAAAGTTGCTTCCCATGGGAATACTATAGAAATACTTCATGCGAACGATGCCATGAGTTATAACTATACTATGTACATTTTATGATGGTATAATATATATGACACCTCAGAAAATAAGTTTTTACGGTTGTACTTAGCTCCACAAGACAGTTTCTTAACATGTATGTTTTGTAAGATAATTTTGAGCTATTTACTCTTGTTTGTATTCGATAGTAAAGTAATAACCACTGAGTGGTAGATTCCTATAATTTACAGACCGTTATTGGTTAAAATTAAGATTCTTGTATCTTTACTAATAATGAAGCAAAGACTTCATAGCTTTGCATAGTAGACCCTCCCGTAGGGAAGTAGCTATCAAAGGTAAAATTAACTTACGTATTTATTAATATACCCAGTTTGGCAATAAAAATGCTACCATTGGTAAGTAAAAATGATTCTATTTTATTTATAATAATCTATACTGAGCATAACTCAACTCATTTTCGATTTAAGGCTCCCGCAAACAGGTGCTATGCGACAGCGCGACGCTAATTTCATAGAACATTTTCTACGACAACATGATGGAAATTGTTCTACAAGTGCCGCGTCGCTCTGGTCTGAAGACCCTTTATTTCAGAAAAAAATTCTAAAATAATAATTTGAGTTTTGTCATGCAACAGTTACTGAACAGACCATAAAAAATAAATGAATCGAAATATTACATTTCTTATTAATTTTATGACATGATGTTCCAGTCTAATTTTGGTTGGATATAAAGTAACCACAAATTGATTAGATAAACAAAATAATAGCAATAGACAATCTTTAATAAACGTCTATTATTTCGATAGTCATATCGAAAGAGGGGCTTGTGGCTAAGTAAGTGTTCTTACTGTGTTCCGTGTGGTGCCGGACGTAAAAGAATACTACCATCCCATTTCTTCCCGTGGATGTCGTAGAAGGCGACTAAGGGTTTTACTAGAGAATGGGCAGCAGCGTTCTCTATGCATTTGACCACCATACTGCGATCGCCAACCCGTCTGCCAAGCGTGGCGATTATGGCAAATCCGGGCCTTTTGGGGGAGGCTTATGTCCAACAGTGGACGACTTTCCGCTGATATGATGATGATGATGATGATGAAGAACAGCCACACTGGTCAATCGATCAGGTTAATGTTTGCCGTGGTTGATCTTTGGATGAGTGACCACCTTTACATATCAAGAACCCTCCATGTTACACACGTTAAGCTGTTGGTCCCGGCTATCATTTATGAATATTTTACAGTCGTTACGGTTCGTCAGAAGGTCGATACTCTGATAACCAGTCATGCCAAGGGGTATCGTATTACCCAGTAACTGGGTTGTAGAGGTCAGATAGGCAGTCGCTCCATGTAAAATACTGGTATTCAGCTGCATCCAGTTAGACTGGAAGCCGACCCCAACATAGTTGTGATCCTTTATTGATTTTAGTGACTAAAATGAAATTAATTTGGATTTAGTCTTCAGGCCTCGGGGAAATCCCCGTCAATCAATATAAATGATGTTTATTTCTGTAAGTACCTACGTTCATACAAACACTTTGAGTTCTTTGAGATGAACCATACATATAATTTACAACTAGATGAGGTCTGCGCTTCCTATCCGACTACTCTGAGAAGAAAGGCCGAAACAAACTCAGAGGTCACACTCTCTTTTAAAGTCCAGACATTGTGTTAGTCAGATCATATGACAACCATTTAGATTAGGGTCCGAAATGGTCTTTCGAGAAGAGAACCACACAAATGGGACCTGTCTGTGAGACAAGGTTAATCGGTAATAATATTAACACCCGAGCACTGTAAAATCATGTTCTAAAAAGTAAGCAACAAGAAAATATTCGTATGCCATTTTGCCCTAAAGATAATGATCGCTTACTACTGTTAGAATATACTGTTTAGGTGGCATACAACCACGGCTTTCAGATGAGAATATTTTATTGTTTAATAATTATTAGAGCGTGTTTTAGTTTTTGTACTTACTTTTTATTTAAATTATTTTGGGGTTAGCGTTAAATTTTGCAAATTAAGCATTTTCGTATGATATTCAACATATCATCATTGAAAAAACAGTTTTTAGTTCATCACTTCATGACCTCTGGAGGAGGCCATTTTCTATTGTCTTAAAATATTAAAAATTTTAGAATTTGTTACATATTTTGTTTTTCAGTAGTAAGGTAATTTATGTAGTTTCTTTCTGTAAGAAGAAATAACAAAAAGGAAAATACTTTTATTAATAAATTCACACATCTTACAAATGATTATTTAAAGTTTTATAACGAAAGATAAAAATGGTTTAATTTAAATTGAAACCATTTTTATCATTCGCTATTTACGCAAAATCGTTCATTACTCCAACACTATTCGTTTTAGTGTGGTAACATTATTTATCTTTGAACTGTTAAGTTACTGGATACAATTAAAAGTCGAACATTATGTGTACTCTTTTAATTTTTTTCACTGCAACTTCTTTTAAACCGCACCGTTGTTTTATCACATGTCTATCACATTTACAGTCACACCACACATGCTTCGCAAGGAACGCATTTCCATTGCATTTATTCTACTTACATGCTTCTTTTGCCACACCCAAAATAGAATTAAAAAAAACAGTGAAATATTTATAAAAATGGACTTGTGTTATTATAAGTTTTTTTTTTGACAGATTGAGATCAGGATTAACAGCGATAGTTATTAAAGTTACGGGAATGACCCCTCCGATAACTTAGTCCGGTAGTAAGTTGTCAGTATTGTATTAAGCATTTAGTCGTAGTCGGAATAAAGTTTGAAATAAAAAAATGGCATGATGGTTAACACCTGGATCTAAAGATAATCATTGTTTTGACTTTGTTCACTTATTATTTACGCATTAATAATACATAATCAGCTTATAATATTCCCATTCCTGTCCCATTGCTGGGACACAAGGCTCCCTCTGGGTGGGACGGAATGGGTCGCAATCCACCACGCGGGCCCAGTGCGTGTTGGTAGATCTCACATGTCTTCAATTTTTTGGTTCTAGAACATGCCGGTTGTCTCACGATATTATCCTTCACCGTTTTTACAGCAATGGTGATGAAATCATTTACACAAAGTGAAACGTTGGTCTGCTTGCGAACCTACGACCTACATATCGTTTCGACTGCTCACATTAATAATATCCCTACTAATTAACAAATGGATAGTTGATTAAAATTAATTCTCGATCTCCAGTGCGGACATGATAAAGGTTCGTCCGTCCTTCCTCGTTCCTTCACAATAATATGCGTAGTTACGTGTCGTGTACGTCACAGAGTTTGAACTTACAATCAATCGATATTATGTCCAGTATCAAAACCTCTAGGGAGACAGAATGTAGAATAGGTATGCGATTGTATTATGTTTATATTATATACTTAGGCAGATAAATGATGCATGAATTGTATATGTTTTTTAAAGTTTTATTATTGTAAAGTCTTTAACTTTTACGCCAATAACTATTTACATCATTTGCTGCAGCTGATTTATTGCTGATGTAATTTGCTAACGCACCTAATAGTGTACCAATTAAAAACAAAACATGAAAAGAAAATCCAACACTTTCACAGAAACATTTAATAATTCAAACAAAGGGCATTACCCAAATTCTCTGAAGTCTCTCGCTGTATTTTTACCGTAGGCTATTAAAAACTCCCCTTGCCGGCCACATAATTACGCCGAGCATCGGCTGGTAAATCCGCGAGTATAAGAGATACATATTAATACGAAAATTTAAGCCGGCCCGAACGTCGCAAGTACGAACCCCTACCCCCCAATAGCCACCTAAGTCCGAATAGGTACCTTTCTCGGAGGTTGTGTGTGTGTGTGCGTCCATTCTTGTGTGTGTGCACAAATTTCATAATAGGTGTGGCGTTGTGCTCGGCTCAAATTTTACATCTCACATCTCATACGTACAGGATGTTTCGGATTTGTTGTTTGACTATTTTATGTTGTTATTGGGTTTAAGAAACTTGTGGTGAGTATGTTACTTATGTCTCGTAAATGTGCTGCTTTATAACTGTAGGGAAAATTTAGAGATTTTTGTTCCATAACTATATTTCGGGCTGTTAGATGACGATGAATACCTACGCTTTAAAAAAAAACTCAGCTTACATAAGTGAACAAATTCCGAAAAATGTAGAGATGTGTGTTTCTTTTGCCACAACTAGTGTTATATCTGTGCGCTTTATAGCTTATAAAATATGTCTTTTATGTAAGTATAAATTATTGTGTGTTATTATTATTCACGAAATTCCATTTTCGCTTAGTTCAATTATTAGGTACATCTAATTACATTCTCCATACGATTATACACTGATGATGATGATGATGATGATGCCTTCTAGCCGATTTCAACCACAGCGACTGCATACGATGACTTTTCGACTTCGTTCTTTCATGTGCTTTCTTTCTTTACTACATAGACCATCAATTAATTTTTGTATCCTCGTGCCTTGGAACGCACGCCAAGCCGTTGACCCTGCGCCTGATCTCTCTCCGTTCGTGTCGGATTGCGTCCCGTCCCATCGGACTATGAGTGTGAAGGAAGTGAGAGTACACTTGTGTCTTGATGTCTTGACTTGGGCTCTATAGTATTTTTCGCCAAATAGTCTCCGTTGAGATTGACCGCCATATCCAAAATACGGTCAGGAGGATTATTACACTATCAATTTAATATACAAAACAAAAATCCAATAACGTAACGAGAAATCGGGACACCCTTTAACACGGTACTCACGGACATGCGTGCTATATCTATGCGCACCTAGGTAGCTGCTTTATTAATTTATCTGTAGCGGAGAACTAACCATAGCCTTCGGGCCTCCACCCACTACCCCTGCCTCGCTGTTTAAACATTTCCAAATGAGTATGCAGAAGATTTTGCCTAATACATGGCCACGCGTGGTGGAACATACCCTGCCCCTCTAAATTACTTGAGCTTTAATTAAAAGCATAGCATTCTGTTCATGACAAGTATTCTAAGCGACCTATGCCTACTACTCTACTAGTATAGTACTATAACTAGGTATTTTTGAGTACCTATACTAAAACTTTGTTTTAATAGCTGTTCGTTCAGATGAAGGACCGTCGAAGTACGATAATATTGTAGGTTATATTCTTTATTTAAAAAGTGTCGGTGGAGGTTCTTGTCTATTTTTCTCCATAGGTAGGTACCTACTATGCTACTAGCCAAATCTTTCTGATAGACTGACTCCTTGAGAATTCAAAAGTGCCCGTAATTTATAATTTAATAGAAATAAATGCATTTTTTGTTCTTGATTGTTTATTACTTCTTTTGACCAATGGATTTATAAAATTGGCTTTGGCCACGTTAAAATATTTATTTTGATTTATTTAATCAAATATCAATGTTAACGTTAAATAGTAACGTGTAGTAATTAAATATATTTGTTTATTTCTATTTTCTTTTCCTGAGCCCCGTGCTGTAAACATTTTATAAAGTAAAATTCCAAATTAAATGTTACGTAATAACTTTCAATGTAAGGTACAACATGCAAGAACACGACTTTAGTTAGATTTTCTTAGTTTTTAATTAACATTTAAAGGTTGTTTTTTTTTAATTGGCAGATGTCTGTTGAAAAATAAAACAATAATGTGATTTAAAATTTTCTACACACATACATTAATTTTCTTACAAGCTCTCAAACTGCCATGTTCATTCCTCGGATTGGAAATAAAATATTAGTCATAATTACAGCTGCCAATAAAATAGGTTAAGCTGTTATAATCGCGACAATTCTCGCTAAGGGAAGGCAGAGTGTTTCGGCTACTAGATCTTTGATAAGGTGGCGAAGTTTTGGCCATTTACCAACGTAAACAATTGTTATAATAACTTTTGTTTACATTTTCAATTTCACTAGTTCGTTTAATTTTAAATTGAGTCGTTCGTGCCGTTTTTGGTTAGACTGGCATTCGTTATGCTTTATGAAGACGTCAACCACTTGTGATTTGGATTCCCAAATATTATCCCAGACGGTTGATTTCATTACTGGCCTAGGTAGTCCCATCATAGAACCATTTCACTTCGCTCCGGCCACCTTGACGAAATTAAAAAGATCATCCTTTCCATAAAAGCCAAGGCTGTCGGCTATGACGACATCAGTCGTAGTATGGTTGTTTAGATCCTTGGCAGCCTTCTCCCTCCAATTACCCACATCATCAAATTTTCTCTTGATTCCGGACAATTCCCATCCTTGTGGCGTATGGCTTATGGCCGCCCACTCCCTCAAATTTCAAATCCCTCCCTACCCAGTCACTTTCGACCCATTTCCATTCTCCCATGCCTGTCTAAAGTGCTTGAGGCCTGTGTACACAAGCAGTTTACGGGGTTTGTTCACCGGAACAACCTTGTTAGCTCTTTTCAGTCTGGATTCAGGCCTGGGCACAGGACATCCTCCGCTCTCCTTAAAGTGACTGGTGACATTAGAGAAGCCATGGAGGATACCAAGGTTACCGTTCTGGTATTAATTGATTTCTCAAATGCCTTTAACGCCGTCAGCCACGATATTCTTCTTTCTATCCTCTCATCTTATGGCTTCGGCCGAGGCTCTGGAATGGTTCTCTTCTTATCTTCGGGGACGTCAACAGTCAGTTCGCGTTGATGAGAGTTCGTCGAGTTGGCTTGATCTAGATGCTGGTGTCCCACAAGGCGGTATTCTTTCTCCATTATTATTCTCTATCTTCATAAATTTTATAACTCATTGTCTTCGGTGTTCAAATCATCTTTATGCTGATGATCTTCAACTGTATGCAGCTGAGCGGGTAGAAGGTTTATCAGGCGCTATAGCAGATGTAAACCGAGATTTGGATGCAATCAAAAAATGGTCTAATAGTTTTAGGGTGTCAGTAAATCCCTCAAAGTGTCAGGCCATTGTAATTGGAATTGGTAGTGTGGCGCTTAGCTCTCTTCCTCCTCTTATTTTCAATGGTACCGTCATACCCATTACTCCTACTGTGAAAGATCTCGGTTTGCATCTTGACTCGACACTGAGCTGGCAACGCCAGGTCTCTAGTGTTAGTCAAAGAGTCAACGGTACTCTGCGATCGTCTGAGGAACTTTTTGCCCGCTAAGACGAAGACCATGCTTGTGCAGACTTTGATTTTCCCTATCATCGACTATGGTGAGGTGTGTTACTTCGATTTGAATGCGGTTTTGCTTGATAAGCTCAACAGGCTGCTCAATAATTGTATCCGTTTCATTTTCAACCTCAGGAAATATGACCATGTGTCGAGCTATAGGTCTGAGCTCAAATGGATGCCCATTTGCCAAAGAAGAGGTTTGCGCGCTTTGACTACACTTTTCTCCCTTCTCAACTCTCCTACTCCTCCTTCTTATCTTGTGTCTCATTTCCAATATCTATTTTCTTCTCACACTAAGAATCTGCGTTCTTCTAACAATCTTCTTCTACTCTGTCCTTCTCACACTTCTAACTTTGTTCATTCGTCCTTTCATATTCAGTCCATTCTTCTTTGGAATGCGCTTTCTCTCGAAATCAGGACGGCCACCAGTCGGTATACATTTAAGCGGAAATTGCAGAGGTATTTTCTTAACAAGTAGTGTAGAGTCATCTCAACACCTCTCTCCCTTGAATTTATATATTTTTATATATTATAAGTATATATTATAGTAGATATGTATGCATGTATGTGTATTATAAGTTTATAACTTATTTATGTACCTATCTTATTTATTACACATTATGATATATTTTATAGTTTGTTTTTTATTTTTATTTTAAATCATTGTTCCTATCATCCAAAGCACCTGCCATCTAATCACTTCACCACCCTTGGTTGACTGGTAGAGAATGCCTAAGGCATTAAGTCCGCCTTTGTACCTTTTTCGTGTGCGAGAAGTTTAAATAAATAAATAAGAAGTAGTATATATTTTTGATGGTGTTTTTAACAGATTCTTAGTGCTGGGAACTACAGTTAGCAAAAAAGAACATTTTTAATTAATTTTTAAAATCTTAATTATTGACCAAACCATTTAATAAAAATAGGAACCGACGTAGAATATAATAAAAATCATAATATGATAAGAACTCTTAGCTGATAAACGAAAAGATAAAAAGTACGTAATTTTGTTCAAAATTTTCATTAATATTTACTGTTTGAAGTTGATGATAATTTTGTAAAAGTGACAGACCGTGCATTACAAATGGAGAACCGTCCGTGGCTCGGAAAGCACGGTTGTGGCTGTCATTTTATAAGATATTTGATTGTCGTTACGGGTCGTCAGACGCCCAAAAGACTGAAAACCAGTCTCACTAAGGGGTATCGTGTTACCCAGTAACTGGGTTGTGGAGATGAGATCACCAGAAGCAGTCGTTTCACTGGAAGCTGACCCCAACATAGTTGGGAAAAGGCTAGGCAGATTTGAGTTGGAATGGTTACTGTAAATATGTACCTATTTTCTTACAAATTTTGCGATTTACAGGTCAGTAGCGGGTAATAAAAGATAAACGCGTCAGTAACAAATATTATCAATCTCTCTGACTTGCATTTAACCGAAGTCTACGCTTACAATATACGTAATCCTACTACATATTATAAATTTGTAAGTTTGGATGTTTGTGACTCAATCACGCAAAATCAGCTGAAAGGATTTGGATGAAATTTGGCAAACAGATAGTTTATAATCTGGACCACATAGGATACTTTTATCCTGGAAGTCCGTTCCAGTTGTATAATTTCTGACCTCCATACTGGCGAAACCGCTGGCAAAAGCTAATACCTATCTATAATAAAGTAAAGGGGTTCTTACACGGGCAATTTTTGGAGCAATTATTGCTCGGCAACACTAATGGATCAATCTGGATCAATTAAGTGGAGCAATCTAGAGCAACAACAATAAATTGCCGATGTGTTTCGGCAAAACTGCTTCTGAATACTTCATTTATTTCATGAGTTGCCGAATATCCATTCTTTTAAGAAATTTTTAGTCAATTTTCTTTCTATCTCGTTCGTACTGTGGCAGCTCAGACGAGCCTCCAGGTACCGGGTATGTAATTGATATAATTAAAACACCATGGGGCGTTTAAACTGTGGGATTCCACGTTTATTTCAAGAGTTTAGAAGATTAGCAGATGCTTACAAAGACGCGTCTGTCATTAGAATCAAAGCTCTAGGCACAAAACCTTTATAAAATTACTGCTGGCTGGCTGCCAGTATGTGTGTGAGGTTCTTCAGTAAGTAAATAACCTCTACAGTACATATAACTATGTCTAGTTTTTGCGAGAGGAACCGGCCGGTGGTTGAGGCGGCGAGGGAGGTGCATTGCCTAGTTTTTTTTAAGTTGCTCCATATTGCTCCAGATCGTGTGGCCATATCTCTGGCAACAGGTTGCTACATGTTGCCATTGCCCTGAATAGCTGGATGTAGTCGTGACGTCATAGTTGACGAGAATTGCCCAAGATGGAGCAATTTTAGTTGCTCGTGTAAGCGCACCTTAAGCAAAAGTTACTCTCTCTGGTTTTTACGGAAAAGTAAGGTTGAAAAACATAAGCTTGTAAATTTATTGATCTTCTTTTGTCCTATGAATCGGAAATGAAGAGATTTGCAGGAGTATCAAGGTAAACGACATCGCCCGAAGAATTGCTAAACCTAAGTGGCAATGGCACTAGATGCGAGAAGCACAGAACCGGTCGATATGGTGATGCTTAAGGGAGGCCTATGTCCAGCAGAGGAAGTCTTTCGGCTCAAATTATGAGGTTGAAGGACTCATATTATTAAATTGAATGTGCCGTGGCGACTAGAGTATGTCATTCTGACTCAAATTTCTCCTTGATGGAGGCTTGTGTGTTAGATAATTTAGTTCCTTCCTTCTTTCCAGAGAGGAGGCTTATGTCCCCGCAATGAGAATATTAAAGGATGATTATGCTATTATGCTAATAGGAAACAGCGTCAGTTACGTATATTAGCGCCTCAAAGGTGTGTCCTCAACTCCTCAGGTGTGATACTTGGGTCATTTGAGCAAATAGGTCGTGTTCTGGACAACACAGCACAACTATTTATCAGTCATACCTACTTATGAAATGAAATGTTGAAATTGTACTGTTGGATTTTCAACTCCCGGCGCTAAGCAATGCATTGAAAATGCAGTGCGCAAAAAAAAACCTGCCGCCATATTTTTACATCCGGGCCGTGCGAATACGTTTACGTCGCGCGTTCGTACTACACCTAGTGTTAAATTTGTGTTAATTTCCTTGAGACTCACTAAACAAAACTACTCGAATAAGTAAATTACCATAGGTTACTAAGAGTATGTAACGAAAGCAACCAAAAAACTATGTACCATAAAATAGAACTGTAAATTAAATTTAAAAAATAATACCACATATTTATGGCAATTTTGGGAACGGGCTTGAAGCGGAACTTGTGAAAATCTACTAAGAACTCACTTTGAAACTAAACTAATCCAATGGTTTTTCAGACTTTTCATCATGTCCCAATAAGTAGTTAAACTGTTTTCTACTTGATTTTTTTAGTTGGCGATAGCGCTAAAGTATCCCTTTAACGGTTTTTACAATTTCCATCTCTAATTAAAATCATCAATACAACCTTCTAAGTTACAATTAGTCGGAAATGTAATGTTTTAGTTATGAAAAATTAATATAAAAATATTTCATAGGACCAGCAGGCTTAGCATCACGCTTTCTTTTTATACAAAGAATAGACAGTGCTCTTTCTATACAAAGTCACATTTCGTTTCTCCATATTTGACATCGCACCGTAGATAGCCTTCTACAATATGTCATTTTGTCCTTCATTTGTAACGATCTTTGTATAGGTCAATTTATATTTAGACTATTTCAGAAGAATATTTCTTCCTAAACTGTCAAAATCACACTGACAACAAACTTTCTACTCAACGGCCACAAAGCATATACGATGATCTACAAAATCATGATTCGTTTAGAACGCAAAACTGTGATAATTAATAGAAGAACATAGCTATCTTCTCCTGTTGTACAACATTTAGTTAATAGTCATGTCTATTCTTCCGTCAACAAATCGGTGCTCGTGCTAAGCCTGCTGTAAAGAAACAACAAACAGCAATAGATTTAATGATCACAAAATAAATCTATTACCAATTATTAGAAACTGAATTTAGTTCTAATTATAATTTTATAGACTTCGTCGAAGTTTATTACTTCACGGAACTTCGGACCTAAAACGTATGGACTGTCAAAACACTTGGTATTTTAACAGTAAATTAGTTACTTAGCTTATAAATTATTCCATTATTAGCGATTCGCTCCTGCTTCACACAGTTTTTGCAACTCGACAATTTTTTTTTGGGTATAACATTTCGTAGGTAATGAGGTTGTCGGCGGCTTAACCAGACGTGCCTGTGATAACCTTAACAAATTAAGGCTACCAGTCATGGCTTAAGAACTTAAGATGTCTTGGTGACAAAATCTTGAGTTCTCTGTGCTATATATTGATTTAAAGCACACAGGTAGATCTACGTCTATGCACACATGAACCGTTTGGAATAAATTCTCTCAATTATTGTAAAAACAGCAATAAAGTTGTTTAAGATTCTAAACTATTTTCAGTGGTAAACGCAGTTGGGTTTAAAAAATATTAATAATAAGTTTTATAATAATGATGCCCCACTGCCGTATCTCTACGTTGAAGTCGTGGTGGGGCTTGCGCGTTTCTGAACTCTGAGTCTGTGCCGGTAAAGTTTACTTTGTTAAAGCAGGTCTGTTGCGAGGAGCCAGACCAAGAGAAATGCATAAACCCACAGGGTAGCATGTGGTGAACTCTTGAGTAGTACAGACCCCACGGACTCTATCTTCCGGGAGAAATCTGGTTCTTAATCTCCGGTTTGCTTTTATTTGTCGGCTGGAGTGAACACTGACGAGGGCCTGAGCTCTCGCCTCTTTCTTACCTGTATTGGTCGGCTTGAGTGGAGATTCACAAGAACAAACGTGCTCGGAGGAAGAAAGTTTTCCAGTAAGTAATGATAGGGCCATAATCTTGACCATTTTCTGGGCACTGCGATTGTCTTGATAGCCGTGGAATACCTATCTATTCCTAAAGTAGAGTGATAGGCCCATTATTGGGTGTGCATGTCACCCCCTGCCATTTTACCCGTGTATTTTTTTTTTTTTGTATATACAAACATTGATCAGGCACGCCATAGTACTTCCATAGTTTTAGATAACTAATCCACTTTACCTACCTAAAGCCATAGTCCAATAATATATTTTCGTTTCCATGTCCTGCACCTACTGGGGGTTGTCCTTGAGTGCACTTGCATAGTGTATACGGGGATATTCGTTGATTGGTGCCTCATTTTGTTAAAAACGTCTAACGTTCCTCTATGAGTTGGCTTACGTCCCCGTAAGCCTTCTTTAGATCCAGGGACCCCAGGGGCCAATAAAATCCAATTACGAAAACAAAAATTACCTTTTTGGACATACAGAAAATAATAAACATTAATACGTTCTCTTGTAATTGTAGATAATAGACTGCAAGGTTCAAAGTCAATAACATCTAACTTTTTACACTTCCCCCATACTCTTTTAACAATTTCTGTGAACTTTTTCAGGCAATTATTTTACTGCAAAGCTAAAAATTAAGATACTACGAATGCTTATAACCAAATTTCATTCCCAACTGATAAGGAAATCATTTTTAGCCTAATTATAAAAATTAAATTATGCAACAAAGTGAAGGACAACGTAAAAATGAAGGTATAGGTACTACCGCCATCTAGTGGCAGGTTTTAGAAACTGTAGAAAAAAAAGAAGTGAAGCGGGAAGTGCCTCTAAAAGTTCGGTAGGTAGGTATTAATGAATGTTTATTTTCAGTATTTAGTACTTTTGTGATACACTGAGTGATTATTATGATGTTAAACTAAACTAAGACTCGTTAAAGTAAATATTGTTTCGACGAGGATTTGACGACCGATAGATTTTAAATGCTTGAGATATGTGGGTTTGTATTTTCACTCATTTTCATTAGTAGACTTTTAGATTTTCGGTTTATTAAAGGTTGTAAGTATTGTTTTTTTTTTTTTTGTTTTTTGGCATCATCATCTTTCTCTGGCCTAAATAGATTGGTAAGTCAGCGCAGGAAGAAGAAAGAAAGAAAATACATCACTTTAGCACACACTAAAAGGCATACAAATAAAAATACAGCAGATTAAAATATCAAAATAAAAAGTATAAAGTACCTACGATGTAAGAAATTAGCAGGGAAGAGTGCCTCATGGCTGCGCCAAAAAGGCTCGGAAAAAATCAGCAAAAAAGCCTGACGCTGGTTTTCAACTGGACCTGACAGGGTATTTTACTCCATATGAGAAAAAACCTAAAAATGTATTATTGAGACAGCTTAGGCAAAATGCAGTAGGAAAATGTTAGTTTTAGTTCATAAAACAATAAAATAAATTTTAAAATACAATTGAAAGATTTCAGTTTCTTTTTTTATCTATTTTTGAACACCATGAAATAGTAGCCGCCATGTTATTACGTTATACGGCATGTCAACTGAGCAACTTTCTACTTTTATTTTTTTCGTAACGAAAGTAATTTATATTTAAGTAATATTTTGCTTTCAGGAACAGCAAAGCAACGAAAAGTAGAAAATAACTCATTTTTTAAATTATAAACAATTGTCTTATAAACTATCAGCGCATTTCTTTATACAGGGTGTAACAGGAACCCTATTGCTATCCTTAAGCGCTAAATATAACAGCTGGTATAGAATCACTATGCTTAGTTTCAGCTCAAAATAAAATACTCGAAGAATTGATACCAAATTTTCGGTTTCATATGTTTCTTAAATTAAAATTATAACAAACGTGTCACCGCACTACGTAGGTCAATAACTTTCCACGTTACATGCCAATATCACGATAAATGTCTTCTGAGTGATGTGTTTGTTTCAATTTGTTCTGGTATCAATGTATTAAAAATTCTCATAACTTCAGAACATGTAGAGATAGGATTAAAAAACCCTTCCAGTTTTGTTTGATATCATCCAAAGAAGCCGTGCCCTTGTTATGTATACACCCTTTCCGTTACACGTTGTATACCGAACTGACGTCATACCCACAGAGCAATATGGCGTCAACTGCGACCAAAGTTTTCATCTAATTACGCGCGAAATTTGAAATGTAACATTTTTATGGCACTAATTGATTAAATAAAAATGTTCTGTTTTTTTTTGTGGTTTATTAGCACTAGAATTTAATTAAGACACTTTTCAAAAACGAGTGTAATACTCTATTGTGAGGTGACGTACGTAAATCAGCTATAAAGTGCAGGATGTCTTTTTTTGTATATAATATATTATTTTGCACCTTGAATAAGTTTTTTCCTAATATGAATGCTATCCTAATATCCTACATAAATATTATATGTATATTATATTAATATTATAAATGTGAAAGTTTAGATGTTTGGATGTTTGTCACTCAATCACGCAAAAACGGTTGAACAGATTTGGATAAAATTTGGCATACAAATAGATTATAACCTGGACTAACACATAGGAACGATTTTTATCGCGTTCCCGAGGGATAGTTTCCGACCTTCACGCGGGCGAAGCCGCTGGCAAAAGCTAATTAGTAATTATTAAACCCCTTTCTTTCATGGATTATGTAGAGAAGGAGCTGTTGTGTCGGCGTGAATTTAAAGAATACCTAGATCTTGCTATAGTGATAAAATTACCAAATCAGTAATCTTCTAATATATAAAATTCTCGTGTCACAGTTTTCGTTGCCATACTCCTCCGAAACGGCTCGACCGATTTTGATGAAATTTTATATGCGTATTCAGTAGGTCTGAGAATCGGCCAACATCTATTTTTCATCCCCCTAAATGTTAGGGGTAGTCCACCCCTAAATAATTTATAAGGCAAAACAACGTTTGCTGGGTCAGCTAGTCTAATATATCAAATTCTCGCGTCACAGTTTTCGTTGCCATACTCCTCCGAAACGGCTTGACCGATTTTGATGAAATTTTTTGTGCTTATCCGGTATCTATGAGAATCGGCCAACATCTATTTTTCATCCCCCTAAATGTTAGGGGTAGTCCACCCCTAAATAATTTATAAGGCAAAACAACGTTTGCTGGGTCAGCTAGTTTTCTATAAAATCATAGATTTTTTTTGGCTTTAATCTTTGTCTTGTTCAACCAGTATTAAAGGTTTCACATCATTCAAAGAAAATGCAATGGAAAAAATACTTGATCCGGGGTTGATGTAAAAACAACTTTAACTGGTCAAGTTTAAAGTCGACTTTACAATAAACTTTCAAACAAATACTTGTTTGATATAAAGCTTTGCCAATAAGGTTTTTCCATCCTTGCTTATTATGAAACTAATAAGAGAGGCTTATTAGAACGGCTTAGGTGTAAGCTTGAGACAGTTTATTTTAAGATACTATTTTTAATTTATTTTTCTTTGTTTTATACCTCGTCTTCAGGCTCTTAGTATGAATAAATATAAAGGCATAACAAAAAATCCTTAATATTAATGTATACAGTTTCACTCACGTGTAAGTTTTGAGTTTCACCGACTTATTAAGGTCGACTTAAGTAGGACTCGGAAGAAGTTCTAATTCATGAGCCTAATAAGCGCCAACGTCAAGGTAGATAGTAAGTCCCAGTTTTATAAGTACTTACTCACTCGCCTACCTACACGTGGGTAAAATCAGCAAACAATCGTGAACATGAAAGTTATGAAACAAGCCAAACAAGACTATTTGTCAATTTAACGATAAACAAGTTCCTCCGTATTAAAAGTTATGTGTATTGAGATTCAGAGTACACAACTTACAAAATAGTAGGACGAAATTATCCAAGAAAGTACACAAATACTTAGTTGAGGCGCGGCGGAGTTCGCGCGAAAATGAATGAAACCGAAAGTCAACGGCCTCAGCGATTTGTTCGGAACAACAGACTTAATAACTCGGCCCATTCATACCGACCTTCGTCTTGAGACGGAATTAGTCGATTATGTGTGAATGGCGCAACTCTATTCGTCTATTTTTTATCATGGTGCGGTATCGTCACTACTTATAGGTCGGGAGCCGATGACTGTCAATTTTATTGACCACTTTTTTAAGGTTTAAATATTTTCAATTTAAATAAAATAACTAGTAATTGCCAATGGTCGAAATTCAACCATAATTATTTTCAAACTGAATGTATTTCTAATGCGTTTTTTTTAAATTATTAGCTTTCTGCAATCCTTCTCCATACAAACTTTAACTGTGCCAAATTTTCGTTAAAAAGGGGTACCAAGGTTTTGCTTCACATATTATTATAGGTTATAAGTACTATGTGATGCGTTATAAATCGTTTGTTGTTAGAAAACCTAAGTGCATTCGAATCTTATCTTCATCAAACTACTTTTCGTTTTTTTGTAGGCAGTGCCACAGTTATTATTGTTATTAATGTACTATGTTAAATAAGGTATAGATACGTAATTAAAAACAAGGTCTACCTATGTTTTTAGAAAAAACCAGCAGGAACGAGTTTTATTTATTTATTAAAACTTAATGCACATGTAAAAAAATACTGTACAAAGGCGGACTTAATGCCTTAGGCATTTTCTACCAGTCAACCTTAGGGTGATGCAGAGAGAAAACATGGCAGGTGCAACGTAAGGGATAGGTTACTCGAAAAATAATACATACTAATACATAGATACATACATACATACATATATATAACGAAAATAAAACTTAGTAACTAGTGCTGCTACTAGTACTTAGTTACTTTAGTTTTCTTGCAGGTAAATCATTAATTTTGGCCCAACTTATCTGCGTGTCAGTTCGCCAATGCAAATGACCGGACACTTTTGCCATCTCCCCTAACCCCTATGATTATGCAAGTTCACCGCTGCAGTTCAAACGGGGTAGACCTCGGAACTGATCGATTCACAGCTGACCCCTTGTGCGTTAAGCTATCGTAGGTATCTTTTTTTGATAGACACTTTCTAGTTGGTTGTCCGATATGGGCACAATAATAATAGAAAACAAATCATTATGAAGATCGATAAGTATAATATGTAGTTTCGGGTGTTTGTTTTGTTATTTTCCGTCACAATTGTTAAATTCGTCGTATGAACAAACTTCTTTAAAGTGAAATGGTCAATCTGTAGCTGTATTTTTTCTCTTTTCATAATGAGAACGAATAATACTGACTAATACTTTTACACATAACTTTTTTATAAAGGGTGCTCTGTCATTAAAATCAGTACTGAGCTGCATGTCGATAAAATCATAAACATGTTTTTTCGGACCCTTCTTTATGGCCATCGTTTTGTTTGTTGTTAAGGGACTAATAGAAGTAGCTAGATAGCCAGCAATGGAAGTTGTACTATGCGATACATTCTAATTATAAAGTGATCATTGACTTTTTACTGTTGAGAGTTTTGCTTAAAAGTTGGTTTCTCTAAAAATACACTGGTGCCAGATGATTATTAATTAGTTAAATATATTATTTTCATACATTTTTGAGTCAAATTAAAATTAAGACAAAGAACAGTCATGAACATAGTGTAAGCGAAACGGAAACTAGGTTTCTAGGTGAAATATTCACTAAACGGTAGGTAACACAGCGCACAGCGCATGCCTACCACTAATGAGAAAACACAAGCATGTGTGGACAGCGTTCGACGCGTGGACTAGAAATTGTATAAAATGTGGCTGAGCACATTTCCATCGTCAAGGGAATTTGCACAAGGAGGAACAAGGAAGATGCGGGGGCACCCCTTTCTCTGGGGGGTCGGGCCGTCCGTCCGCCCTACATACGTACCTACGAGGGTTGCCTGTTTACAGCGAGCCGGGCACGCACGCCGCTCTCTGTTCTACAGAATCAGGGCTGCGAGCCGGACACCCAGGGCTGCCAAGCAATACTTATATTATACATTAATTTTCTTGATCGATTTTTTTTCTTAGAACATTCGTTCTTTTGTTGAACAGTCATTTCTTGGGCAGGGATTTGATAGATCAAATGGTCTCCACTGATGAAACAAATCCTTGATAATGGTTTGTTTCTGTTGTTTGTATCTGAAAACTTTAGTAATAGTAGGTTACAACTGTGAGACGAAGTAGTAAATAGGAACATAATCGGTTATAGTAGCTGATGCTGAAAGTTTCAAGGCTAGTCCGCAAAACTTAGAGTAAGATAATGGAGCCTCTATTCTGTCTCAAATCATATTAGGTATTTATTGTTTACTGGTTCTAAAATTAGCATAGTAATGGTGCCTAGTCTCTACATACGTGTTCTAATAATGTTAATATCGTTACCGAAAATTCAAATAAATAGTAAAATTGGAAATTCAAACATGAAAAAATCTTTAACTTTCCCTCGATTTCAGCAATCAAAACAAACACCACTTTCCAAAGACAACGAAACAGGAAAAAGTTTAAAATATTTTTTTTAAATATTCAAATAGTCTTGAATAGTTCGAATTAACCCTAGCGGGCTAGTCGCCGTACTAGATGACGCAGGGTGGCCGAAGGGGCCGTGGGGGTGCGGCGAGCGATTCGGGGGTCGTGCGGGGGGCGGGAGGGGGTCGCGCCCCCTTCGCCCCGCGCCCCCCGCTGGCCAGGACGCGGACGGTAACACGAGTGCGCCTATGCGAGGCATGTATCTTGGACGAGCAGATATAACAGAGAAGTAGCCCCCAGTACCAAGCTTCTAATCGAACGCTCGGCGGTATGCTCTACTTTAATCTTGAAAAGTGAAATTGTTTTTAAAGTATTGTTTTTTTTTTGTTGTGTCTGTTTAGTACTGTGTACGGGCATTTTGGCGTCTTTCTTTAACTGAAGAGTTCATATTCTGTCAATTGCTGGGCAATAATTAGGAACCCATATAAATTCAGATTTTCCAGAAAACAAGCTCATACAAATATTAAACATTCCACAGGGTCCTATGCAATAGTGAACGGCCATATATTAGCCGTTTAACCGATGGCCAATAGGGTTGATGGTCTTGAGTGGAGACCGCTAATTGACAGACGTTAGTTTGGACGCCTTCAGGTAGAGCAGTGATCTTCGCAAGGTTGGATTAGAGTACCGGAGGAGGCGAGATTCGAGTACTTTTTGTCTGGTTTATGTCCAGCAGTGGACTGCCAAAAATAAATTTTGACCAACAATTATTACCAACTTCCCTATTAAATGTCAATTAAAAAATAACTGGCGAAATTTGGATGTACGCACGGCTACACATCAAGCTATACATTTCCAGTATAAACTGATCTCGCATTCTATAGGATTTCCGTGCAGTGCGAGATCAGCGTAAACTGGAAATGTATAGCTTGATGTGTAGCCATGTGTACTATAGTTTCACCTTTGCCTAGACTTTCAGGAAAATAAGACGTGATGTTATTTATGTTTAATTACTTTTTCGAAAATAATTCAAAACTATTAGGGAATAATCCAGCCTCCACTTTTTTGTCCGTTCATGCAATAGAAGTCCTTGACAATCCCCTTGACAGTCCCTCCCAATACAACATACGTTGACTGCTAATTGGCCAATCTTATTAACGTCTGCATTTTATACCTTGTACACCAACATTTCATCATCGTCACCATCATTATTTCAGCCGACAGACGTCCACTGCTGGACATAGTCCTCCCCCAAAATGGGTTTTTGCCATAATCGCCACGCTTGCCAAGCGGGTTGGTGATCGCAGTATGGTTGTAAAAATGCGACCGACATTTACTTAAACATAACTGAAGAAAACCGAATTATGGTCCCAGCCAAATTATGGCCCACAGAGAGGCCCATTACCCAGCAGTGGAATCATTATAGGTTGAATATGCTATACATGTTAAGAAAATCCGAAAATCAATAAAACTAATTAAATATGTGAGTAGAGTACCTTTCGAGCCAGTCGTAGCTATTTTACATGTGCGAGGCCTATAGCTGCCATCCTATCGGTAGGTACTGGCAGTCTCAATAGCATCCCAGCGACTCAGAACTGAATATATTCCGTGTATTCCGGTTTTGACCCGGTTTTCTCCAAACGCGTTCGATTTTTGAAAGCATTTTCTTTTTTTTTCGCCAAACGCAGGTGATTAAAACGGACGGGTTGTCATTTGGGCGGTTTCGTTTTCACTTGTAAAATGTCCGTCTCTGATTTTTGGTTGGTTTACTTTATAGGTCGCGTGTTAGATACGATTGATTTTGAAAAGTTTTGCTGGTAGAGGAGTTCAACCTAGGTTCTTAGAATGAATAAAGAAAGCCTATGAATACTTAGTCTTATTGGAATCTTTCTGGCGTTTCTGCAATTTTGTTTTAGTGATTATTGCTTCAAACCAGTCTTACCAAGGGGTATCGTGTTACCCAATAACTGGGTGGTGAAGGTCAGATAGACAGCCGTTTCATGTTAAATAGGTACTAGTACTCAGCTGCATGCGGTTAGATTAGAAACCGACCAAAATAACGTTGGGAATAGTCTAGGCAGATGATGACGAATTGGTTCAAAATGTAATAGCAATGTCCTTTGCGAAGGTCATTATAAGGTAAGTATAGAAACCGCGAATGAATTTCCAATGCATATACTGTTACATCTACATAAAAGCAGACCTACTGAATATCAACTTGAAAGTAACCCTTCTTCCTAAAAAGAAAACAACCCGTAAAAAGCACTTCGGTTACCTACCAGTTAAAAAAAAGCTCACAACCCACGAAACAAAAATAAAAGAAACAAAATCAGTTCGAAAAGTAGACAATTTTAGAAACACGTAGGACGACATAAAGGGTACACTGACGGACCGGATACGTCCCCCGGGGATCGGACGTACCTCCGTTGATTTTTATAAATATTAATACGGTCATCTCTACCTTCCTCTCCATTGTTTGATCAATAAACAAATAATTATCGAGTTTTCAATAAATGTTATCATCAAAAATTTATATATAAAATTATTGCTGTTTCAAATTATCCAAATGAATGAAATTGCATTTTTCACAAAAAATAAGATGTCATATTGGTGGTTAATATAATTCTAGTAATAATATTCCAATTTCAATTCCAATAGTAGTAAAAGTATAATATTCAGATATTTTAGATACCAGGTTTTGCCAGCGGCTTCGTCCGCGTGGAGGTTGGAAACTATCCCACGCGAACACGATAAAAAGTATCTTATATTATAAACTATCTGTGTGCCAAATTTCATCCAAATCAGTTCAGCTGTTTTAGCGTGATTGAGTAACAAACATCCAAACATCTAACCATAAAAACTTTCACAATTAAAGTAAAATAGGATAATAAGATCATTGGTATAAATAAACTCTCACATAATATAAGAATAGAAGCTTTGAATTTTCCATCGGAAAAAAATACGAACTGCCATACAAACTTGCATGCTTACCCTATTTCACCCAGAGAGGGAACGAATTGTGGCTTAGTAATATAAGCCGTACGGGTCGATCGATCGGGTTAAGCGACACTTGTCACGGTTGGTCCGTGGATGAGTAACCATCTGTACACACCTAGACTACTCTGTGCCTCGGAAAGCACGTTAAGCCATTGGTCCCGGCGTAGGTCTTTGACTGTCGTTACGGGTAGACAAAAGCCTAGAAAGTCTGACTAGTGACCCAGTGACTCCAGTTACTGGGTAATACAACACCCTGTATTCGTCGGAGGTCAGATAGGCAGTCGCTCCATGTAAAAATTTTACGAAATTGGAATACCAGTTCCAGTTTCAATTCCAATAGTAGTACCAATTTCAATTCCAATAGTAGTACCAATTTCAATTCCAATAGTAGTACTTAAGGTGGAAGCTCCAGGGGAGCCCGCAAAGTTAAATTTTTTTTACGTTTTATTTTGCAATTTGCAGGTCTGTATGATGCAAGGTTATAATATGTTGATTAAAATATGATTCGCGACCGTAACAAATATGGCTTTACATTAATTATAATTATTATTAATACAACCCTCTAAGTTAATTTAGTTCAATTGAAGGACTATTTCATGAAGTAGTTATAGTTACTTAATTGTAAAATATTTAATTATTATAATTGGCACATATACAAATAATAATGGAAACGTCGTGTGTATGAGATTTTCTATTGGCGAAAATGACAAACTTTCACAAAAACTTTTATACCTTCATCATCTGCCTAGCTTTTTCCCAACTTTGTTGGGGTTGGCTTCCAGTTTAACTGGATCCAGCTGAACACCAGTATTTTACATGGAGCAACTACCTATCTGACCTTCACAACCCAGTAACTGGGTAACACGATAGCCTTTGGTAAGACTGGTTGTCAGACTTTCGGGCTTTTGACGACCCGTAACGACTGTCAAAGATCCACAATTGACAGCCGGGACCAACGGCTTTACGTACTTTCCGAGGCACAGGGGTGTCTTGGTATGTAAAGATGGTCACCCATCCACGGACCAACCGCGGCAAGCGTAGTGTAACCTGATCAATGGACCCGTGCAGCTGTTGTTACTTAACCACAAGCCCCTCAAACTTTTAAACCATATATAACCCTGCAGGGGACGAAATTTTGACGGCAAGCACGTTAAACCGTTGATCCCGGCTCTCATTTGTGGATCTTTGATAGTCGTTACGGGTGGTCAGAAGCCCGAAACTTTGACAGTCTTACCAAGAGATATCGTGTTACTCAGTAACTGGGTTGTGGAGGTCAAACAGGCAGTCGCTTCATGTAAAATACTGGTATTCATCTGCATCCGGTTAGAGTGGAAGCTGACGCCAACATAGTTGGGAAAAGGCTAGGCAGATGATGATGATGACGGGACGAAATTTAAAAATGCTTCCTCAGTGCCTACATCAATGTGAGGAATCCTTGTGCAAAATTTCATGCTTCTAGATCCATTGGTTTAAGTTTGTCTGTCAGTGGGTGAATTAATATTATATGATTTTTATAGATATGGTAGCTAGAAAACTTGTGTAACAGCTGTTTCTTTTATGTACCTAGTGTTTTTCTTTATTAACTTTATGCTAAAGTGTTAACCAAAAAATGTTGGTTAAAATGTTGATAATAAATGTATAAGTACTACAAAAGAAGTAAATTTTGTTTGTTCATAGGTACGTAGGGGTCAAGAAGACGGTAGCGAGGGTGACTTTCCAGCACCTTAATTGCGTAACACACTATCAATCACAATTTGAATCATTTTGAAGGATATTGCCAATCCATTGCTTAATATGTTCGAAAAAAAAATCTGTTCCACACCGTAAATTATTAACGCAATGAATGTTGTTGAAATGCCAAAACTAAAGCCATTCTTACTGTTAGTGTGTTACGCAATTACCCCGTGGGGTCCTATTTAATATTACTGACAATAAGTACGTGACATAATTTGGCAAAAAAAAAACAAGTTTGTCTCATTTTCACGACAAATGTTTATTAAAGCCAAAAATGTATGAAAAACACTTTGTAAAATTATTGAATCGTCAGATTATCGCCTTTCACTTGACGTTTGTCGATTTTACTTAATAGGCCCCAGGTTGCGCCCGGCTAAGGTACGTATAAAGTGTCCCACTCGAGGTGGCGATGTCAATGCACCCCCATTGTCCTACTGCATTGCATTCAATGAACTTGCACCATTCCCTTTTCGCTATCCCCCCCCCCACAAAAAGGGAGGGAGGACTACTGAAGGTCTGTTCTCGCAGACAACTTTCGCTTTCACCACATTTATGCATTTCAGACATGCGGGCTGCACTTTCGTTGACCATCAAAGGTCAAAGTTATGCGACTTTGTACACCCTGTAAAGGATATACATGTTTTAAAAAACTCATCACCTAGCCGTTATCTACGCATTTCGTACATTAAACTAAGGAACTTTAGAGCAATAATAATTGCTGGGAAATAACTGTTAAATTTGAAAAACAGCTGTTTTCGGTCACGCGCTATGTATCTCATGCAAAATATTGAGCTTTTGGGTGCATGCAACTGTACAGGGGAGGTGTTTAAGGTTTAGTTATAACTAGTAAGGTGACGTTATTATGGCTCGTTAATAGGCTGAGTTAAGGTGCCCCGAGAAAATCAAATTTTCTAACGTTTTTTTGTAATTTGCAAGTCAATGTCAGGTTGTATAATGATTTGCGACCTGGATTTACAGAATTAAAATCATTAAAATTATCATTACAGTCCTCTTATTTCATATAATCCTATTGAATGACTTTTTCATGAAATAGTTATTCAATCGTGTCATATGAATTTTTAAGACTACCCTGGCGCTTAAGTTTGGAAAGATTGAAGTTTTTTTTATTATTAAAAAATATATATCTATATGAAATTGATATTTAAATCCATCCGAGAAGACCATCTGACCCTTGGCTTCGTTATGTATATTTTCACACCCATTGCGGGCACAAGGAGTTTAACTTTACCAGTCTTTGTAAAATAACAGCAGTAGTTGAGGTAATAATATGATGGTGTTTGGACTGACGCGTGTAGTCCCACGACTTCCTCATTAAAACAATTGTGATCAAGTTCGCATTTTTGATGATTTTATCGCGCAATGAATTTTCAACTCTCGGTGTTAAGCCGAGCTTTGAGAATCCAACAGAGTGCATCTCAGCGCGTAGAAAAAACACACTGTTCGATTTTCAACTCTTGGCGCTAGGTAGTGCGTGGAAAACCCAGTGTGTGTTGTGTTGTTGTCACGTCCGTGTGATCGTCGACTAATGCGTAGTTTGTTATAACATTATTTTGACCAAATTAGTTTTGTTAGGGACAAACGAATCCGTTCTTTTGGTTAAACCATTTTAATTGGAAGTTTGTGGTTTTCTTTTTTTTTGGGTGGGAAATTATCAACTAACTTCTCCCGCTCGGTGGAGCAGGAGGGCGTGTTAGACTTTTACTGACTAACACCCACCCGTGTGTTGAGCAGTTTGTGGTTAAAAACTTTTAACAATTGTACATTTTATTTGCTCCGTGAGCAGTGGTCAATCAGCACTAAGCTGCCATGGGTTTTTTTTAACAATTTACTTTTGTTTTTTTTTTGTTTTTCCTAAATTTGCTGTACTCTGGACGCTTTTAATGTGTAAGTATGTCGTTTTTGCATCGTTCTCACATCATCATTTGTCTAGTTACCTACTTAATTGTAAAATATTTAATAATTTTAATTGGTATAAAGACACCTACATATAATAATGGAAACGTCGTGTGTATGAGATTTTCTATTGGCGAAAATGAACTTTTATACTTTCATCATCTTCATCATCTGCCTAGCCTGTTCCCAACTATGTTGTGGTCAGCTTCCACTCTAACCAGATGTAGTTGAATACCAGTATTTTACATGGAGCGACTGCCTATCTGACTTCCACAACCCAGTTACTGGGTAATACGATACCCCTTGGTATGACTGGTTGTCAGAGTTTCAGGCTTCTGGTGACCCGTCACGACTGTCAAAGATCCACGAATGACAGCCGGGACCCACGGCTTAACGTACTTTTGCGGAGGGTTCTTGGTATGTTAAGATAGTCACCCATCTACGGACCAACCGCGGCAAGCATAGCATAACCTGGTCGATTGACTCGTCTTGCTGTTATTACATCGCTCTCACATATAATTATAAATTCAACATTAATGATGATGAATTTTGTACTTAACTAATATTAATGTATAAATGTTATTTCAAAGATTGTCCATGGAGTTTCTTGCCCGTTCTGCTCCCTGAATACCTACTACGCTTTGGAATGGGCAACTAGCTTCATATTTCTGACTGACCGACTCCTCCACAATTTCAAAGTGCCTGTAAAAAGTTTAAATAAATGCTAAGGTAAGTAAGGGTATTTGAGCGTCTTTTCAGTAGTTTTTGGAAGAGAACTAAGTAGGTATTATAGGTAATAAATCAACATAACTTTCTGTGCTTGCAACATTTACGTATCAAGTTTATTCAAATCTTTCTTTATAATTGACGTTATTTCGCCCATGAGATGCACTAAAAAGTTCAATTTTCTGCATTTTCTGAAAAATGCAAGTCAGTGTCCGGCGATATGTTGATCAAAATTAAATTCGCGACCGTAAAAACTATGTACTTAAATAGTGTGGCAGGCACAACGACGCGCAAACTGTAGGAATTTTTACGACGGCTATCAAAAAAATATCAGATGTTAATAGAAGAGTGCTGTTAAAATGTATGGAGCAACTTATATATTTTTTTAATAACTGTCCAGAATCATGATACTGTACTATCATGTACTGAATCCGATGATACCAAGTTGCGTGATGTCCCGGCCACCCTCTACACCTACATAATTCTCGCGGTTGCGAATCAAATTTCTCACTCTAGTATTAATCTCTAACTAGTAGTTGCCCAGTGGTCGAAACTAGACCATAATCTATTTAAAACATAATTTTTTTCTAATGCATTAATGCATATGTAAAATATAATTAATGCATTTATAAAAAACATTAACTTTTGGTTTCTGCACTCCTCCATATAAACTTTAACTGTGCCATATTTCATACGTCTCCGTCCTCGTAATTTTCGTAAAAAGGGGTACAAAGTTTTTGCTTCAAGTATTAATGTAAATTAGTGGTCGCCCAGTTCTCGAAATTCGTCCATAATTCATTTAAATAAAACATATTCGCTTTCTGCACTCCTTCTTCATATATTCTTTAACTATGCCAAATTTCATACTTCTCCGTCCAGTAATTTTCGTAAAAAGGGGTACAAAGTTTTTGCTTCAAGTATTCGTATTCTAGATAGATGTTACAGAAAAATCTGCTTGAACTTACTACAGATTTGCAAAATGTTTCACGATCGCCGCGTGTACAAACAAAATCGAGTAGTTAATTGTATATACAATACACGATTAGCATCCTATTTTTTTGTCGATCAGCACTGTGGATCGTTTTCGTCGATCGATCAATCAATAAGTTATGTTAAGCAAATACCAAATTTAGCCTTGATAATTATATCGATCATTATCATGTGACAAAATGGTTAGAACCTGGCACACCTTATTGATCGTTAAAACCTCAGCATCTATATGTATATTAATTCGTCGTCGTTTATTTATGTATATTTATTTGTGTTTATATATTATACAGGATAAGTTTTTATCCAGTGCGCAAATTGTAGCCATGAATTCAGCATATCATTCTAGACCCCCCAGCCACATGAGTGACCATTTGGTTACTCATGTGCCCCAGCGTATAAATTTTTCGTCGGTTTTGCAAAAACAATCAGCCTTTTCATAGAAAAATACAATACCTACGCGGTCATAATGGTGGTATGTAACAGCTGATTTTCTTTTTGTGTAACCTACGTAAAATTTCTACGCTGGGGGTCTAGAATGATATGCTGAATTCATGGTTACAGTTTGCGCACTGGATAAAAACTTATCCTGTATTATAGTTAGATATTTAAATTATATTTATAGTTTAATTAGTTTTATGCACTTATATTTATTCGTCTAATTTAGTTTTATTGCACCTACCACTGTTCCTCTGCATCACCCAAAGGTCGACTGGTAGAAAATGCCTATGGCATTAAGTCCGCCTCTCTACATGTATGTGCAGTATTAAATAAATACTAATAAATAATAAATAAAAATCGGATTTAAAAAAATCAAAAACCCCGACATAATAAAAAATCTCAAATCTCTAAAAAGTAAAAAATAATCATATGTGTTAGCGCTTTAAGTTTAATAACAAGTTGTAGGTAATATTTGGTTCTCCTCTGTTTGGCGTTCTCATTGAAGGGCCAATACATATTATTATTATTATTTTTTTTGGTTTATTTGTTTGATTTTTTTTTTGTTTTTTTTTTGGTTTTTTGGTTGATTTGGGATTTTTGATTATGTTAGTTTGTGTAGGGAGTAAAAAAAAACTTTTGCTTCCTGCTTTTTGGACTTATTATTTGTTATAGACACGCTACGATCGACACACGCCTCGCTTAAATCAGCGCATTTTTACGTATGTTTCTCACAGTGAAACTAGTCACTAACTTACCCATAATCCTCTTTGTTACTCTATCATCAGACCTTGATCATCCTCTATAGGTATATAACCTACTTATTCATTGAGACCTTTCCAAAGAGCCCAAACACGTGCACATACTTCTGCTGTTTGTTGGTGTGGTAGTAGGGTATTTTATTTTATGCTGCAGCATCAGTTCGTGGTAACATTGTTTTTTTAATATAATTGAAGTAATAGAATACCAAATATTGCCTCGATCATCTATCTGATCACGAGAGATCAAGAGACCTGTGCAAGATGCTCACATCCGGTCATTACTAAGAAAAGAGCTGTTAATCTAAAAACTGCTGAGAAGATTTTCTTAAATCATAGAAGAATTTAACAACTCTCGATTAAGTTAAAGTTCAGATAAAACAAAAAGAAAACATAATCGGTTCAGTTTGGGAGATACTATGCCACAGACAAACACACAGATACACACATTAAACTTATAATACCCCTCTGTTTCCGTTGCAGGTTAACAGAATAGAATCTCACGAATTGAATCGAAAATGATCCCACGGGACCGTAATAATGGGACAAAAAGTATCCGATTTATTAATCCAGGTTACAAACTCTCTGTTTGCCAAATTTCATCCAAATCTATACAGCCGTTTTGACGTGATTGAGTAACAAACATCTAAACATACGAACTCTTACATTTGTAATATTAGTAGGAATATTAGGATTTTACGCAGATAGAAACCTCGACCTGGCCATCCTTAGTTATCTACAATTAAATTTTCTTGATTTTGGACGAATAATGCACTAGTGCATAATCAATCCCAAGATCGTTGTGTGGGGGATTAGAAAACTCTTACAAGAAGCGGGCACTTCAATTTCTAATACATACCTACGTCAGAGGATGCCTAGCCTAGCTTAAGCAGCCTATAACGTTCTCACTGCTGGGACACAGGCCTCTTATGTCAGGGCGAGTGGTCCATAATCCACCACGCGGGTCCAGTGCGGGTTGGTGATGTCACATATCTTTGATATTTTTGGTTTCTTAAGACATGCCAGTTTCCTCACGATATTTTTCTTCACTGTTTGGAGAGCAGTGCCAATCAAATCTAACACACAACGTAAAGTGCCTTCCTGGGTTCGAACTCACGACTTACTAAAGTCGGGGCTGTTACCACTGGGCCACCACTGCTCGAAAACGCCTGAACGATAATAACTTACAAGGTCATGTCATCAAAAAAAAAATGATAATTCTGAAACAGAGAGATTGGATTTGAAGTATTTTTTTTTCATACAAAACAATTTTTTTCAAGTTTTTCATGTTCACACATAACTTTTGTCCTTTCCTAAATGGTCTATTTATACATCATAGCCGATATTTGATATGAATAAAGTCAAAATCTCTGCCAATCCCTGAATATAACTTGAAAAATACTGATAATATCACTCAAATAATACCCGCCCAATTAACTAGATTAAAAATATTGTAATACCATAGAAATTATAAACGTCAACTAACTTTTGGCGGCTGTAATTCAAGTATTTGACAGCTAAAAGAATATTACAAAAAAAAACCATGAAATCCTCCCTTATCATAGGAACCTAGTACTCAAGAGATATACTATTTTTAATATATTATGGAGTGGACACCAAAATATGAAGAAAAAATCAGCTGTTCCCTACATTTTGTCTAGTTATGCGAACATAAATGTATAGAGCGGCTGGTTTTATTTTCGCGATTTCACCCTTAGTTAAAAGTTTTTCATTTTCGTGGTTACTACATTCCCCTAAAGTATGTCCTTCGTTTAACATAACACACTGTACAATCATAATGAGACATTATAGCTGATGTGGAAAAATACAACTTACTTTTGGAGGGTAGGACTGTACATCCTAGTTAGAAAATATCGATTCAGTAGCCACTCTATGTATGTTTGTATCTTGTATTCTGCCCAAAATATTTTCTCTCGTCTGTTTACAAAAAAAAGTGTTGAATGGACTGCGTTAGTGACGTCATCAAACGAGGGCGACCCAAGGGCCACTAATAAGTGGGGCAACGTGGACATCACTAGTCTTTTTTCGCCCCTTATACCCTTTGTAAAGGGCGATCGTAAAACTTAACAAAATACTGTTTTATTGTGCTTAATATTTTGATTTTCAAGAATGTTTCTTTACTTGCTTTTTGTACTGAATAAGTAGTTCTTGCTTTTTGTACTGAATAAGTTATTTTTCACTTATAAGGCAACTAAAGTGCGGTACATAAGCATGTCACTCGACAGTTAAAAGAATGGAATCATCGTTTTTAATTAAGGAAAAATCTAATTACAGCTTTTGGACTTGCAGTGAGTCAATATCTTACTACGTGATTATTTTTGGTACGTTTAAAGTTGAGTAGGTTTATATGACAGAAGTAAAGTAGTAAACGTTCTAATAAATTATTTTCATTAGCAGTAAAGAACTCATTTGGTACAGTTTGCAACTGACACGTATCACACGTGTCAGTTGCGGCGTAAGGATCAGGACGTCTCGTAACTAACTTATTAATCGTAACCAGAAGGGTACTTAATTGCGTAACGCACTAACAGTAGGAACGGCTTTCATTTTGACAATTCATTGCGATACTTACGTTGTTAAACAAACACATTTATAAAACATATGGAACAATGGCCATCCTTCAAAATGATTCAGATTGCGATTGATAGTGTGTTACGTAATTAGGGTGCTGTTCTAACAATAAATCCAACTACGTTACCATACTAAATCAGTGGAGTCTTCGAAACATCTTGCTTTTGTTAGAACGTGCTTATATTTAAATAAAATAAAAAAGTTTATAAATAAATAAAAAGTTATCAGGCACATCGACGCTGCTCGTAAAGAGTCATAACGAGCGGCCGCAATAAACAGCGGAGGTACGAGCGTCGGGCGTGCGTTCCGAAAGGCAAATCTGTAAATTCAATTAAGGTTCGAGCATTTTTCGGACACAGGCGTCCGGAGCTACGCAGCCCTTCCGCCGCGGGCACTCGCCCCCGCATTGGAAAATTTTCTCTCGAAAATTGAAGATATTTCGTGCCTTCTCCCTGGGGGCGACTCGTTCCTCGACACTTATGGTCGGCGTCCTCCGGGTGTGCAGGAGGCTTTTTACATAAAGTCCACACGTATAGGTATCGATCGTGGGCGGCCGGACAGGGTGTACGCAGATGACGGCCCCCAGCGGCTCCCTAACCCCCTCGCTTCCCCCTTTCATTATGTAAGTGCGTACCTAACGCGTGCTCGCGCGGACCTGATTAGGGGGCCTCTTTTTTAACTGACCCCCTCACTTGGTGCGATTAAACTTAATTTGAGAGTGTCCTGCGAGAGGCGATTAAGTTTCACTAACAACTAAGCCTTGAAATATTGTTCGCAATTTGTTACGCTACGCCAAATGCGACAATGGACCGGCGTCCGCCTACATATATTATTGTCTTATCGTCCGTTGCTGGTCGTTAAGGAGAATTTAGTTTTAAATTCAAGTTAAGTAAAACACTGGTTTTGTTTCACAGCTTTATTAACGCGAATCAATGCTTCAAAAAACATAATTCACTTCAGCACACCGCATCAATGGAGTGTTTGAGTTCTAAGTAAATATTTTTCCTCGAGTATTTCATTACAAATCATCCAACCCGTCCTATTGTAGTCGTTCAATTTACCTGGCATCACGCGGTACTGATCCGTGCTATATCGTCCGAACTCCCAACAGAGCATAATTTCCACTGGACGAATCTTAAAAGAGCCTAAAACTTCTCGGAAAAGATGAAAAGGGGTATGTCTACATTAAGTATTCGAAAAGTGGAATTGTACAAGAAAAGCAAAGTCTTGTTTTAAACGAGGACGGGGTCTTATATCGAACTTTTCCAATGATCGGACAGCGAAGAATTTTTCAATATAGATGTTTAGCGCATCTTCCATCATTTATATTTTAGTATTCCGTGAGGGAGATCCGTGGAGTTGCCTTGTTGAGTTTCTTATTCTATTTAATGTGCGGCCGTACAAGAGTTTATAAGTTGTGATACGATGTTGTCAACGGAAAAGTTAAGTAGTTATTGCCTGCTGTCTGTGTCGATAGTGGGAGAAAGCGTTACTGGTGTTTATGAGGTCCTGGGTTCGATTCCCGAGTCGGGAAAAGTGTTATTGGGGTTTTCCAGCGATAATTTGGATTTGTGTTTTTGGCAATAAGCTAAGAAAGGGTAAATGTATGTCCAATTCTTCGGGGACTACAGGCGTGCTGTTATTTTATGTATTTGTTACCTACTCAATTTGATTGACAGTCTCTTATTGAATTGTCTGAGTTTGACAGAACTGTCAAACTTGAAGCTTGAAGCGAGAAAGACCAAGTAAGAGAACTCGTTTCATGGACCAAAACAAAACTGAAATGGTTTCACTTTTAGGCCAACGCACGGACCAAGTAGTCAAGTAGTAGAATAGTTCTTTTAATATTAAGATTTCAAGCTGCAAGATCTAGAACAAATGATTCAATTGAAGTAATTTTAGTTTTGTACAAGGCTGTCGTGACCGCATTGATTCAGTATGTCAGTTACGCATTAATGATAAACGAAAACGACCATTTAAAAATTGGTAAAAAAAAAATATTAAAAAGTGTTGCCCAAACTTTACTCCACTCCTTTCGCTGCGTCAGCCATCGCCCTAGCCCGTTGCCTATATACTATAAAAAGTATAGTTACTGTTCGTGGATTTGGACAAATTAAACATCTTTCACTCGGTATTATTATTGTGTACCCTCCGATTAGCCTTCAGGCACCTATTCTGACAATCAATAAAGAGTAGAACTGAAAATTCCGAACTGGATTTTTTTATTTATATTTTTTAATATTGCTAAATGGGCCAGCTCTTTACCTCGAGATATATAGATAGATCTATGACGGAACGAGCGTGCTCAGAAGATGAGATGCCTGTTCACCGTTGCTTTGATGTCAGACGGGTTAAATGAGGAAACTCAGACGCTGGCAGAGAGTTCCACGCTTTAGGTGAATGTGAAGGCAAGCAGTGAGTACGACCGGTTGGGATAACAACCAATTTCGAATAGTACCCTGCAATACGTCTAGTAGTAAAAGAGCGATGGTGAGATCAGGTTGTAGATCTCCTACGCTCACTCTCCCAAGTAAAGCCTGTAGAAGACCGACAGGTAAGCAACAATGCGCCAATGAGCCAGCCACCAACGCCTAGTCGCCTATAAGCCGTTTTGCTCTGCATCCCACCGGGTTAAGTGCAGCAATCTGGTATTTTGCTGAGCCATCTCTTATGTGGCTGCAATACTCCATATGGAAACGTACTTGAGCTTTGTACAAACTTATCCAGATGTGAAGTATCGCCTCACCTTATTAAGGAAGCCCAGTCTGTGCTTTTGATTTGATCGTTGAGCTGAAGTTGAGATCAGACAAAACTCCATGCCCTATTGGGCATGGAGTTCTAGGTGGTCGGTAACTAGTATACATGCACCTCGGAAAGTAGGAGGTAACATAAACCGCAACTGCAACTGGTAACCGCTACGGCAAGGCTCCTACGGAGCTCGACGAAAAACTGCGTCCTGCGAAGCCAGATACCCCGGTGTATATTTCCCGTCTCCACTACACCACTGACGAGGAATACATCGTGAAGTACGTGCGCCAAAAGCTGAAGTACGCGGCGAAAGTGCAGCTGCTGGAGTCACATCGCAACGTCAACTTTAAGGCGTTTGTGGTGCGCATACCAACATGCTACCTGCATCAGGCGCTGGAAGAACTCAGACGCTTGGCAGGATGTGGTATTCTGCCGCTTTAGCAGACAAGTACCACTGGAACGCACAAAGACTTAGTGCAACTTAGTGATACTAGCATAGTTTTAAGTCCTAATTATTGTATAGATAATGTTCCTAACTGTTAAATCGGAAGATGTGTCACTCACCAATCTGCGCTTGAGGTGCGTGCTGGGTTATGGGCCATTCTCTCTCTCAAAAGGCTAGACCTACTTAGTTGAGTCCCATATTGAATCACTGTAATACTTAGACACGAGAAATAGTAAAAACGGTAAACTATAAGTATAATTAACTTAGTGGTAAAAATATATGGTAAAATGGTAATTGTTATGGTATGAGAGTACGAGGTGTATCTAATGAGACCTAAACGCGAACTAACCCAAGATTTGATGGACGAGCGAATGTGCATACTTGCGTTCGATGCAATTATGCATTTTCGCTGAGTGTCCGATTAAAACTCGAATACAAATAAATTTTTGACGATGTAAACGTACAGGGTGGCGGGACAGCGGCGCACAACCTGCTACCATGCATTCAGGAGCGTATGTTTCTTAGCATCCAGTTGATTTTTTTTCGTAGGATATTAAAAGAAAAATGAGCTGTTCCAAACATTTTAATTTCGTAGGTTTTTCAATTTTCTATGAAACAGCAGAGGAGCAATTCCCAAAATTTTAAGAACGTTTAAGTCTGATTTTAGTCTAAATCTGTCATAAATACTTCGAGTTTCCATACATTTTTGACAAGGTTTTGACATTTGATTGTCGCCGAGATGAGACTGCGACTAGATTTTGAGCGTTTTTAATTACGAGATTTTTTGTAAAATCACTTGCTAAATTCATGGTTACTGTTTGTGTGTCGATGTCCCTGCCCCTCTACTTCTGAGGCTCACTGTACTAGCCTGTGACTAATGCTGAGTACCTATCGTTACAAAACTTAAATTCAAATCTAGCCAGAGAGCTATGAAATTAATCAACGAAGACAAAAAAACGTAGATCAGATAGTATCCGTCTTCTATACTTTGTCCCTCTTACTAATAAACACGGAATAAAGTTATACCAGGCATAAAAAGTAATAACCATACATTTTCATAGGTTTAAACTTTGAATAACTTTATTCCGTGTTTATTAGTAAAAGAGGGTTCGCTGATGAAAAATTAATTTAAAAATCTAAAACCCCACTGCCTACAAAGTTTATTTTAAGCGGTAGACTATTAAACGAATACTACATAAAGGTTACTAAGCAATCTTCATTTTTACTTTTCTTATTTTACACTTTTTAGTTAACACACCTACTTAATATTTTTCACGTTGATAAGACTTATCATACGATTATACACCGTGAAATTTTAATGGTTGTTTTCCCGCAGCGAAATGGTTTTGTCTTGGTAATACAATCGTTTTATAAACAAATAAAATATTAGAAACAAAAAATGGCAGATTAACCATTGTGCAAAATCACCACGTGCGATAGATTATTTCGCTTTGACCATTTATGCATCGCTGTTCCCTCTGTCGGAGGTGCGTGCGATTCGAGCAGTACCTACAAGTTACCTCTAGTGTTACTAAGGAGTAATGTTTTATCGAGTTGATGAATATTTATTAATTATTTTAAAACAAAAAATTCTTATTTTTTTTACTTTTACTCTATGCTTCGAAAGTACTCCTTATGGCAAGTTGTTCTGCCGCTGGAAAACAACCATTTAAATTTCACGGTGTGTAAGAACGTTCTCCCCGCTTTAAATAAAGTTTAAAAATTTTTAGTGAGAATGGTTGCAAATGAAATTTAAATCGTAAGAGATCCTAAATGGTCATTCAAATGAATAGAGAAACCTAACGATTATTCTCAAACACCGATTCAAAAAGACTCCACTTGACATTTCGTCGACTTCATTTTTTCTTTTTCACAAACTTTAATATGGCGACATTAAGACGTCAGTCTTAATGTCGCCATATTAAAGTTTGATTACTGTCATGTCGTTACTGACACTCGCAAGAATAAAACAAATCGATTGACGAATAATCACAAGCGACCCATGCGGTTGATCATTAGAGTGCCACAAAGAAACAAACATGCATAAATAGGCTGATAAACACATTACCCTCCTTTGAAAAATTTATAGTGTGTTTGTTCGTTTGGCCTTTAGATTGTTGATCGAGTTAACAGTATCACATAAAAATATAAAATAAAACGATCTGAATTTAGATACCTTTGGATCTTTTGGACAAATGCAAAAAAAATGAACATATTTACCTACCGGCAGCAGATACCTTCTTAAAAAAATATGAAGTAAGTTTTTTCTATCTTTATCTTTTAAAAACTTTTCATGATACTTGTAAGGGAACTTTATAGTAATTACGGTTTGCGTTTTGTGAGCTTTACATACTTTACAAAACGCCGAATGTTTTCTTTATATTTAAAAAAAAACACTCCGTACAAACAATTACAGAAAACAAAATATAATGCTTTCTTGCAGCGCCATCTATGAAACATTTCAAGAATAATTGCAGCCTCAGCTAACCTTTTCCGTTCAGCGTGGATCGCTACGCGTACTTAACATATAGTGTTGACTCCATCTCAAAGATGGCGCTAAAAGCTGATGATTGATTTTGGGTGAAAGTAGTGCGAAGGGTGATACAGGCTGCAGCGGCCTTTCTCATAACAACATTACCCGTTTGTAGAAAGATGGCGCTGAGAGCTGCAGAAGCCCGACATAAAAAGTCTAGGCGTCGTCGTCTAAAAACAAAGTGTAGAATAATTGTGCGTACCTTTACATGAGAAATAACTAAGATTTCGCAGCCTAGTTTTAATGAATAGGTACCTACTTACGTAATTGCTAAACTCCATCCATGGCATGAAATAAATAATAATAAAATTAATAAATAATACATTAGTTTATTTCAGACGATTAGTGAATAGTAGTAAGTAAGTAGATAGATATTTATGCCACCAGTAGGATTTCAATTTCTTTTTGTAACATGAGCGTCGCTCGTTGGAAAACTCGAAAAATTCGGTTGTCAGGTTTTATGCTGCCAAAGTGATAATGATGACAGATATTTTTGATCACAACGAGGTATCAAATTCTTCAGAAATAAACTGAGGAGGAAGATATTTATAACCCAAGAGGTGGCACTTATTTTTGAAGCCGATGCAGCATTTTATATTTTAGCGTCGCTGATTTCGTCATATTGTTTTGGTGTTCCTTCAATGACACTTTGACGACAGATACTTATTAATGTTTATTTATTTATTAGGTTCACCAACAATTGTTTACACTGGTATTATGCTAAAGATAACATGCAAGATAAATTAATACAGTAGCGTAACAAGCACTTACAGGTAAACTCCACGTGCCTATAAAGAAAGTTGTACAAAATAAACTAAACTAAAGTAACTTAACAAAACTAAAGTACCTAAAGTAACTAAACTAAATGTTGTGGATGAATCATGAAATTCGTAATACATTAATGCACGTAACAGTATGCTACTGGGTAACTGTACCTATATGTTTGTTCACGCTGAGTTGCGATGGTTAGGTTTTCTACTTTGGGAAAAGCCAACCATTTTGTTCCCATCCACTGTTACCCTTGGCCAAAATTTGCGGTCGAGACCAGAAACGCACCGGAAAACTGAACAGAAAGGAAATAACTTTCATTATCATCATTTCATCCGAACGACGTCCACTGTTGGACTTAGGGCTCCCACAATATGGAAAGCTTTGCCATAATCGCCACGCTTGGCAGGCGGGTTGGCGGTCGCCGTATGGTGGTAAAATGATTAGAGAACGCTGCTGCCCATTATTGGTAACTTCTTTTGGCGCCTCCTACGACACCCACGGGAAGAGATGGGATGGTGCTATTCTTTACGTTCGGCACCACATGGGAAAAGAAAGAGTAGAGAGAAAGAAAATAATTTTATCTGCACCAAATATGACGCGTAAAAAAAAAAAAACCTAGGGAATATATGTCACATTTTCGCAAAATGTCCAAGCAAGCAAGCCAAGCAGCAAGCTCAACAAGTCCCGGAGAAATGATGAAACTGTCTTACAATCGGGAGACCGAAAGAATAGTGGAGTAAGAAAAACCATAGATTTCACATCCTTCGATGGGCCTCTGGTCGCAGAGGTTCATTGATAGCTTATTATATCAGAAATATGTAGGAGCTGTTTGAAGGGTTTCAGTTTAAGTTGCAGAGGGTTCCATCACATTGGCATCAAAGACACATATGAGGCTGACATACTGCCGAGAAAAGCAGTTCTGGATGGAGAAGAGATTTCAATACTACCAATTGCCGCGGGCTATTTACCTAAATGAAAAAAATACTGTATTTTAACCGGAGATCGTAATTACTCTAATAAGGGATCCTCGGCAAAAGGCACAATTATTTGGTTTGAGACCTTACAATTTGGGCTCACTTTGTATTGCTCTGGAACCATGGCTAATTCATGCTGAGATAGTGGCTTTTTGGCCCCGTATAAGACATTGTTTTTTTTTTGTATAAACCTAATTTTAATTTTATTATGTAGCGTAGCGTAGTAGTGTTTTAGTTTTTTAGTGTGTGTATTGTGTTATAGTTAAGTTTGTGATATTCATGTGCGAGTCTAATATGAATTTAAGTCGTTCAAAAAAAAAAAAAAACGTGGGCAGCAAGGGCAGCCCGTGAAATTCAAATTTGGCTATTTATTTTTTGCAATTTGCAGGTCAGGCTGTATGTGGGACAAAATCAAAATTTGATTCATGACGATACAAGAAAGATTTATTTGTTTGCGATCGTAACAAATATTAGTATTAGTATTATCAGCCTATAATGTTCCCACTGCTGTATCCTATGTGTTATTCCAGGTTACAAACTATCTGTGTATCAAATTTCATCCAAATCCATTAGGCCGTTTTTGCGCGATTGAGTAACAAACATCCAAACATTTAAATTTCCAAACATGTAAACATACAAACGTTCACACTTATAATATTACTAGGTTAGTAGGATTGTTTGGGCGCAGTAGGTGGCCATGATTATTGTGGTGTAATAAGCGTTGTTCAAATCATAATAAGCAAAGCTCTGAAGTGGGTACGAGGTTCTAGTAAGGTTTTGATGGGAACAGGTTTATTCGCAACAGTAGCAAGCAGACTAAACTTTGGTATTTTCCACTCACTGGTATCCACAGGACCTCCCAGTTGGCCAGTTGCCCACTGAATTTGAACGTGTTACATATCGCGACTCCACTGTACTTTAACACCCGCGCGTGCGAAGGTTCACAATTTTATGGCGTATACATGTTTTTATATAAAACACTTTAGCAAAATTTCACACTGCACAAAACTACACAAGACAGTCCCCCAAAAACGCCCGCTCTTCACCACTTCCTAGTGCTTTAGCTGGGAAGAAGAATTGGCGCAACAAACTCCCCCAGCAGCACAGCTGTCTGTTAACTTGGAAGAACTTGATGTTCTACAATAACAGGCAAGTAACTAACATCCAACAATAAATGAAAACTTCATTAACCCTATACTTGGCATAGTGAACTTACACACATTAATGCACATTCCGTCCAGATATTTTTTCTGGCAAATATTATTTTCGAATCGTTTATTTTTTCATGCAAACGTAGTTTCCGAACGTTCTTAAACCCTAGAAAAAGAAAACTATATCCATCTCACTTACGCTCTGTCAGTGGTGATCAAAATGGCGAACCGTCTGTCTGCTCCCACACACTTCAAGGTAAATATCCATTTTTATCTAGATTTAAATAACTTATTCATCAATAATTGTCTCAGTTTTACTTACTACAAACCCTATGCGATTGATATGTGGTAATATTTTTGCAAAATATGTTTTTAATTTCTCATAATTTACGACTTTTGTATCGTGTGCATTTAAATTCACATCGCCCGCCGCTATGTGATTGACATAATATTTGTCACGTGTATTTAAATGCACACTACCTAGCCTAATGGCTTTCACATTTCCAAATAATGTATCTTTTTATGCACATCGCCAGTAACACAACCCCTTTATTGTTAAAATTAAATAGCATCAATTATTTTATAAAGCATAATACCGCAACACAAATAACACCTTTAACCAAACCCACACCTCTTAGCTTGCACTGCTTTAGTTTCAGAGTACTAGATCACAAAAAATCCTTGCTTTGGTGCCTAAATTCCGAGCTAAATCTGATGAAGAATCCAGCGAATCTTCGGAAGATGAAGTCAAAATGTGCAGGCCACGCCCTGATGCCTCCGACGATAGGTCCTTTGCACGATCACTGGCGTCTTCTGTTGAAAACATAAACATCTTCGACAGTGATGACGGCGACTATCGAGAAGTTTATACCATTGCTGCCGTCCATGAAGAACCAGTATCACAACTTTCACAACCTATTGCAGACTCGCCCTCAAGTCTTCAAAATAATCCTGACATAATACCACCTTCACTATCAGTTTATATCCCACCGTCACCGTCTGTAGACTCAGACTGCAGCCTTGTACCTGCAGCAGAAACTACGCCTCATTCTCATTGTGTTGGTCGTTCTAGGAAAACCCGGGTGATCATAAAGAAAACTATTCTGAAACCGGCCAAATTGCTCCCCAAATGGACAAAAGTGTAGTTACTAGGAACAGCAGAAATAGAAGACACATTATTTGAATCTACTGATCTTCAGAAGTCACCGCTTGATTACTTCAAACGATTTATTTCTGATGATATTGTAGATTTGATAGTACATCACACCAATCTTTATTCAGTGCAGATAAAGGGATCATCAATAAATGTAACCAAAGACGAAATAAGAGATTTCCTGGCGATCAGTATTCTAATGGGCATAGATAGATATGCCAGCGTACACTGACTACTGGTCCAATGACTTCAAATACATTAAAATTGCTGATGTAATGACTCTAAAAAGATTTCAAGCTATTCGCCGCTGCATACACATCAATGATAACATGACAGATGATGGTGATAGGTACTATAAAATAAGGCCACTAGTGGAAAATCTCCGTCGTAACTGCGCATCCAATATTCCTGAAGGGAAACGTTTTAGCATAGACGAAATTATGGTGCCTTACAAGGGCACCAGAGCTGACATTCGCAAAGAATATGTACGGAATAAACCCAAGAAATGGGGTTTCAAGTTATTCGTTCGTGCTTCGCCATCTGGTCTAGTCCATGATTTCATAATTTACGGAGGAGACGACACTTTCCGACACTATACTTTCACTGAAAAAGAAAAAGGTATGGCCCATACCTTTTCGGGGCCAAAGTTGTAATAGCTTTGGCCAAATCTATGAAGCAAAAACCCTGCTCCGTAATTTTTTTACATCGGTTGAATTGATGCATCATTTAAGGAATGAATGTGGAATATTCTCCTTGGGAACTGTCAGGTCAAATCGACTTCGAGGGGCAGAAAAGAAACTACCATGTTACAAAGAATTGAAGAAAAAAGGAAGAGGAGCTTTGCACAAGTTGTGTCCAACGAACACAACTTCACTGTTGTGAAGTGGTTCGACAATAAATGTGTCATGGCTGCAAGTACTTACATTGACGCTCACCCAGTACAGAATATAGTGCGGTACAAGAAAGAAGGAAATAGGTAGGGACGGTCACGTGCCCAAATCTAATAAAGCACTTCGACAAGGCAGTGTGAATGTAAAGACACATGTTCTTTTATTGTTTCATTCTTGTAACCCTGGCAGTGTGAACTTAAATAAACATATTAAATCCTGAAAACTGAATTTCAGATATTTTTTATTTAATTTTTCCTGACGTACAAATAGTGTAATTAATATACAAAAAACCAAAAACATGTTTTTTTAGGATAAAAATCTCTGCCAAGTATAGGGTTAATAAAACAAAATAAATAAATTGGTTTATACAGTCAAATAAAATAAACAACGATATGAAGTAACTCATATGACCTGTCAGTAGGTAAGCTGACTCTGATGAAAGAACACAAACGTTGTCATTAGATAATCACAGCGACCCACAATTCTTATCGTTTAAGTAGTCGTTGATAGAATAGTATGCCTCAGAACAAAGGTTAGATTTTACTTTAGCCATAAACGCATTAAAATGTAAATCTAGCAAAGAAGAGGGAACTTTGTTATAAAAGGTTATACCAAACCCAACAAATGAGTTATGAACTTTATGAAACCGGTGAAAGGGAGCACGTTTAGAGAACGCTGCTGCCCATTTTTTAGTAAGTCCCTTAGTCGCCTTCTACGACACCCACGAGAAGAAATGGAATGGTGCTATTCTTTTACGTCCGTCACCACACGCAACGTGTAAGTGTATATTTTGCCTAATATATAAAATGTTAGCGAAGATGAATTGCAATGCTACCGTTAGAATACCAATATCTTTAAAAAAATCTCTCAGAGAAACTATAGCACCTAGCTGATAAATTGCACGAACAACACGTTTTTGAAGGACAAAAATTTGCCACACAGCGGAATACTGTAGGACAACGCTGTTAAAATAACTAAAGAAGACTAACCGAGTTGTATCGACGTCAGTGTATTGTCTTACTTTCCTGACGGCGTAGGCGGCTGAACTGAAGCTTGATATGAGTGATCTCAAGCTTCAGTTAAAACTGCCGTTCAGGAAAAACTGCCGAGTCTACGGTTTCAAGCACCTATTTATCTAAGACGATGTGGGGACCTAGATTTCTAACATTCGGTAAGGCGAACTTTACACAATTCGTTTTCTTGGCATTGAGAACTAGGTTATTTGCCGTAAACCAATCCGTAACCATTGAGAGAGCACTGTTTACGTCGTCAAAATCTTGTCTATTCCGGTCTACTTTAAAAATAAGAGAGGTATCATCTGCAAACAGTCAGGGTATCACAAATACCCTTTAAATAGAATGGTAAGTCATTGATATACACTAAAAACAAGAATGGGCCGAGTATTGAGCCTTGAGGCACACTGAACTGAATTGGTAGCCCGGAAGATTTTTCACCATTAATTTCTACACATCGGAACCTATTGATTAAATAAGAATTTATTACGTTTAAAGCTTCGTTATGGACACCGTAATATCGTAGTTTACGCTAAAGCGTTTCATGGTGCACGCAATAAAATGCTTTGGAGAGATCACAGAAAACGCCAATAGCATTTTGCGAGTTCTCCCATGTGTAAAATATGTGTTTCAACAGAGCAACACTCGCATCTGTAGTCGAACGACCTTTTGTAAAGCCATATTGCTCATTCTGAAGGAGGCTATTTAAATTAAAATGTCTTAGCAACTGCTTGAATAGAAATAGGCCTGAAATTACGAACATCATTTTTAGTACTTGCTATAAATATGACTTTAGTACCCTTCATGAGGTCAGGAAAAGTTCCTGAATCAACACATTTATTAAAGTGACAGCTAGATAGGGGGCTACAATATCTATTATATTACTTAAAAGTATAATGGAAATGCCACAGAAATCACCAATGTTTTTAGACTTAAGTGTGTTAAAAACATTAACTACATCACGAGGCGTTACATTTTCGAAACTGTCACTACGTTTAGGCACACTACTATGCAAAAGGTTTTCAGCTTTAGACGGGGACGAATCTAAAGAGCGAGTCGTAGTTACAGGTATGTTGGCAAAACACTCATTAAATGCCTATGCTACGTCAGCTTCTTTACTAATTAATTTGTCGTCAACCATATCGTTACCGTAGGTAAGTAAGTAGTCCATTTCAACATCCATTGTTGGTTTTTATTTTTTTATTTTAGCTGTTTTATTTACATAACTGGAGTGCTGCGTACAGATAATGTAAATGTGCATTGAAATAAAAGAACCAACTCGGAAAAAACAATAAAAAAGAACATTTTCATGCGTAAATTTCCAAAGGAGGAAAAAGAGGAGTCAGTTTGTGGAGGGCTGTCCCTTGCACTCTGTATATCTCCGAACCCAAATTATTTTCGACTTTAAAGCCTCAGTAAAAAATAATGGGGTATATCATTATATACCCCAAATAAGTTATTACCTACTAGCTTTTGTTCCCCACTTCGTTCGCGTGGATAGTTACTTTGGGCAGCATTTTTTTTTAGGATACTTATTTTGCAATGAATATACATATAAACTGCTGTGGTTTACTTTATATAGCTTATTTTAATACTTTTTTATAAACTACGTTTTTTTTTTTTTCCACCCTTTGCTATCTAATTTAACTAACTTTCATCACCTATTTCATGTTACTCAAAATTTCAAAAACGCTAGCACAAATATATACTTACTTCTTATAAAGTGCCTAAATACCAGTGGCGAAGCTAAAATTTTTATTAGAGGGAACCCGAAGAAAAAATATTCAGTTCTCATAAACTCTAGATAACATCAAAGTTCAGTAATTTCTTTACTTTTTTTAATTTAACGGCAGCTGTGGTCGGAATTCTTGGTTTAGACATAAAAAAATTGCATTTTTGTAATTTTTTGTAATCTTTTAAGATGTTTTAAGCTAGTATAAAATATTTGTAATGTGATTTGATACACACACGTGTTACATATTGTTTGGCAATAGTAGACACTAGAAGAGTGTTTCTTTCAAAGGGAAGCTGATAGGAATCGGGTTGTATGGAAGCTGCGTCTCTGCTAAATATAGTTTCATCTTAGATAATGACCAACTCCCATACAAACATTCATCCCTTTACTTCAACCGCATCATGCCTTTTTTACAACAAAAGTTAGCTTAGCTAACATAAGATCTAGTCTATTTTTGTAACAAATTTCATGAAAATGGTTTCCGGGGTTAGGCGTAAAAGTTGACTTTGTTTGTACATCCATACGAAATTTCATGCCCACATAGGTCGAAATTAAAAAAAAAAAACGCTAGAACACATTAATTTATTCATTTCTTATCTAGTGCCTAAACTTAAAATTTCATGGTTTTAGCTTCGACAATGATGGACTTCCATACAAACTTTCATCTCTTATTTCAACCCCTTCAAGTCTTTTTTCGCACTAAAAGGCTTATGTCCTTTTAAAAGGTCTATTCTATCTGTGTACCAAATCAAAAGTTTCATTATTTTATACTTTTAAAATATTGATAAGGAAAACGTGACAAGGAAAGTAAGTGACGTTAATGTTTGAATGACAGGACAGTTGTCATTGTTATTGATCGTAATTTATTATGTGAACCCACAGTCAGTCAAGAGTGTCTTTCGTACTTCTGTTCGCAACAACAAATAACCATTTATTGACACCATGGTGTCCTCGAAGTCCACGTACATATTGTCTTACATTATGCACCAAATCATATTCAAAACAACAGCAATTCAGCAGCAGCAATTGCTGTTGAACTAATTCGAGATGAGTTATTTTTACATTTGATTTCGTAGTAACAAGAACTTAGGAAGCAAGAGTTAGCGTAGTGAACTCGGGATTTGGGGCACCCCGACTTGGGCAGGTTAGGTTCAATGGCGGAGTCTAGTGAGCGAGCGAAACAAGCGAACAAAGACCCCGGCATCCACTTTGAGGTTATTTTTTTTAACCCACGCAGAAGTATGAGCCCTGCCAAGCGGGCTCCGACAACTACGCCTTATTATTATTGCTTGGACGAAAATACAGAACCGCCACGTGCCCTTTACCACCCTTTAAACTCCCACTATCCCACCAATCCCGAAAGATACTGGCGATTTTTTTCTTGGCACCTACAGTGTTGCGCTCTTTGAGGTTTTCAAAAATACACTAAAAGCGGCAATACTACCCAAAAAAATCGGTACAGTGGATCCCAAATCGGTGAATGGCGAGCGCGTTGTATCGTAGTATCGATAACAGTGTTTCCTATTACTAACCACCAGTCTTTGTCAGATTGGCAATCATTTCACACAATGGCAGCTCGAGACGTCACAGAGAGAGACAACACGCATGTGCACAACACGCGCGCACAAGGCGAGACGACAAGGTAATAAGCACAGACTTATTGAGGTAATAAGGTTACCACGGGAAATTGCAAATATATTTTCTTCAGAATTTAACAATACTATTATTACACAATGACTGTGTTTTTAGAAAGGGTAAGTAGATAAACCTACATTTTGCCAATGTGGTTTTTCAATAATATGTTCGTAATAGTCCGAAGAAAATCTTGATAAGTTGCCGGGAAAATTGGACGATTCCAATTTTGCCGGCCACAATGGAAAATGGAAAGTGCATTTTTATTAGATGGAAATTTTGTATGAATTATTTAAAGGACAGGGAAACATCTGTCTGGTTTTTTTTGGGTGGGTAATCATCAAATAACTTCTTCCGCTCTGGGTGGATCGTGAGGGCTTGTCAGACTTTTAATGACTAAAACCCACCCGTGTTCCCTCAGTTGCCTGTGTGCCAGGGGCGGCGATATCTCTTTCGAACAACCCGCACCCCTGGCAGGCATCGGCCCTTGCGGGCCCAATCAGTTGCTGCTGACATCTATTTAAGGCGCGCGTGGAACACAACGCGGCGTCGACCCGGGCTTGGTCCTTACCGGACAGCGAGCTACCCATTACTCGCCGTCCGCAAGCCCGTGCCTACGGTGGCCGGGAATCAGCCTGGGATTCCCGACGCCCAGGGCGTCTCCTGCGAAGGCCACGGTTGTGAGGGCGCATGTACTGCATCTCCCTCACGTGCGCCGCCTCCCTCTTTGCGAGCATAACTGCTTCGCTGAAGGAGGCGACTGCTAGCCATGCACTCTCGTTCCATAGCATGGCCTGGACCAGGGTTGGACGCGAGAGATCGCTGCCGCCGATCACCTCCACGAGGACACGGCGGTGCTCCGCCCAAGCCGGGCAGACCTCCACCGTATGCTCCACCGTGTCCTCAGGGCGATTTTCGCAATGGAAACACCCGGGCGTTTCCTCCCGCCCTATCCGAAACAGGAACCTCCCGAAACAGCCATGTCCGGTGAGGACCTGTGTCAGGCGGAAGGTGAGGTCGCCATGCCGCCTCTGAAGCCACTCCTCAAAGAGGGGACTTACCGCCGCAATCGTGGCGTGCCCAAACATCTGTCTGGTCAGCTAGGACTTTTTATTTAGTATACACAAAATCGCCGAATCGCCGATCGTAACAATCTTTATTTAAATTAAAATGTATAACAATCTATGCACGTAGCCGTATCATTAAAACATTTTTTGTTAGCAAAACACTTGCGTGGTGTGTAACATAAATACAAGGACTATGCCTACCATACTCGTATATACAGTGGTTAATTATAGGGAAAAGATGCAAATTTATTCCGTAGCCGTCGCCGTAGTAATGTGTAATCGTAAAAACAGCGGTGTAACATTCCATTCGCCGCAGGTTCTCGCTAAGGACCGCTGAAACTTAAAGTTGGTTCGACATTGTCATAATATTGTCATCAAACTCACTAGGTACCGAGGTACCGAGTATGTTACACGCCGCTGAGGTTGTTTTTTTCAGCAGGCTTAGCATGACGCTTTCTATTTCTACGAAGATTAGACACACAGCTCTTTCTATACAAAGTGACATTTCGTTTCTCCATTTTTGATATCACACCTTAGAAATCTTTCTACAATCTGACATTTTGTCTTTCGTTTCTAACGATCTTTGTCTAGGGCCTTTTTATGTCGCCTATTTTAGAAGAAAGTTTTCTATCCTAAACTGTCTAAGTAAATTGTCAATTTACGTCATTTTTTCCATAATGTAACCAGTCCATACAATTATTGTCAAAGAAGGACAGTTGTGATTTGAGTATACCTACGGAAAATTTTGGTTGAATGTAAACGGGACATGTAGACTGCGGCGATTTTCGCTTTAAGTACGCTTTTGGCACAGTCATGAGTGTTATAACAATGTTGCCCGATACTTGATAATAGGGTCAACATAATCGAAAACGCTAATCTAAAATCGTTTGGTCAAAATGTTGCCTACTCGCACTTACCTATGAAGTGAAACATTTTCTGGGTCGCCTGTCTATTAAACCCAATCAGCTAGTCTATCTACGCTAGCCTAAGGTGTCAAAGCGAATAATTTAATTGCGTTGTAGAAGCTATGTGCGTAAAGTCAACGATTTGTAGGATGGCAAACCTTTCGTGTTTTGTTTCGCTCACAGCACTGCACCATCCGGGCTGTACTCGAAGTTTCTTCGTAGGATAAAATCAGAAATGAAATTAACCGGAAAATACTCAGACATAGCGAGATAGCTTACAGAGTGATAGTAAGCAAACTGAATTTGCAGTGGGTGGCCATGTTTGGCGAAGGATCAATGGCCGATGGAGCGGACGAGTTCTGGAGTTGCTGCCGCATATCTGCAAGTGTGGTTTGGGACTTCTCCCAGCTAGATAGACCGAGGACCTTAAAATAGTGGCTGAGACAGGCTGAATGCGGAAGGCGGAGGACAGGGTGTTGTAGCGCAGCCTGGGAGAGGCCTTTTTCCAGCATGTTACTTGACACGCTTAGAGATGTTTCTGCCTGTATCTTGCACTTGTAGTTTGACATTTGTGCGACTGTAACAGGAATAACGCTTTGCGGAAGTACGCGCTAAGTAATGTTTATAGATCTTCGTGAAAGTTGTGCGAGTGTAAAAGTATTAAGCGACAAGACTGCTTTGGCTCACTTTGTATCACAATCTGAAAGATTTTGAGGGATAACCCTCTGCCAGGGATGCGGGTTTTTTGAAAGAGATACCGTACCTTTGTTTATACAAGTGTTTAACTCTAGTGTGGGAAATGGCAAAGTAATTATGTGGTACCTATAAACGTTGTATATAAACCACAGATCACGAAATCGCCTGCCGTGAAAGCAGCGTCTAGAGACGGCAATAAAAGTCGTGGAGCGAAAATAGGGATTTTACTCTATACGAGAAAAAGCCGAAAAATATATTATTGAGGTAGCCTAGGCAAAAAGCAGTCGGAAAATGTTAGTTTTAGTTCATAAAATAACAACATAATTTTTAAAATTCAATTAAAAGTTTACAGTTTTTGAAATCTGTTTTTTAAAAACATGAAATAGTAGCCGCCATGGCATTACGTCAGACGGCTGTATAAACTAAATCTGTCAACTGTCAACCGATCAGGCTATGTACTTTTATTATTTTCGTAACCAACGTTATTTTTATTCTACATTATTACAATACACTAGTGTTCTTGCATTCAGGAATAGCACACCAACAAAAAGTAGAATAATAACTGCTTTTTTAATTATAAACAATTATTATACACAGTATCAGCGCATTTGTTACACAGCCAACTGACGTCATGGTTAGAGAGCAATATGGGTTGCGTCCAGCGTTTTCGTCAAATTACGTGCCAAAGAAAATGTAAAATTTAAATGCATTTTTATGGCGCTTATCGATTAAATAAAAAATAAGAGTTTTTTTAGTGAGTAGCACCATAGAATTTAATTGAAACACTTTTCAAAAATGGGTGTAATACCCTAATAATTTGAGTGCACAACAACTGTCACGAACCGCCTTCAAAGCTGTCAGTTCCTAGTGTGTGTGTGTCATTAGTGTCATAGCGCGAGATAACTGTGACACACTTGGTTTCTATGGAAAGTATTGACAAAGCCGCCTCACTCGTCTCCGTGTTCTGTAATGATACTTTCAACTTAGATACCTACTGTCTGTTCTATACCTTCGCAGCTGTCATGTCATGTAAATCATTAGGAAATTATAATTATGTGCGTACCTCATTAGCTCATTACTCATCCAAATTATGTTTAGCAGATGTTCTTCCCATCATTAAACAAAACATATTTGATAATATATTTCACTTGCGACCTTCGCAAGGTTTTTAGGGCTTGACAAAACATTGGGATTTTTTCACGTATCCAAGTTTAATATGAATGTAATATACACATAAACCTTCCGGAATGTATTGTGTTCTCTGAATAATGGCCAAAAATGCAACAATGTCCTTTGCTAAGACACGAAGAGCGACTTTACTTCATATTATTTACAAAAATAATGAATTCAGGTGAGTTTTCATGTCCTTTAAAATAGCCAAGTCGCAAGCTTATTTACATTAAAGTAAACGCAAAGTCGAAAAGTGTAATAAAAAAATTGCAACTTTGAGAAAAGATCATTTCATAATAAACAGTTTTTTTTATTTTTTTTTTTATTTTGGCTTCACACGGTTTGTGCATTTAGCCAGTGTCAAGTAATTTTTCTTTTAGATCAAGTAAATGGCCCGATATCGGGCACGAAGTTACAAAACAGTCATATTCGTCTTTAGTCAGTCAAGTCAAATCAAAGTTATTGTAAAGCGGTAGTAACTTTACAACAACCTAACAGGAGTTTTTGGGGGGAACACGAAAAGTCCACGTTAGTCACTTATTTTCACCTTCACTACACTTGTGCACACACACGTAACTAAATTGAATAATTCACTATCAAAATTATACAATTTAATTCGCTATTTCACTAAATTCCATGAAAACGAAAATTCGTGAGACATGTACCAACGCGATCCCGCCAAAAACTCCTAATAAACAGTTATAATCAGCCTATATTGTCCCCAATGCTGGGACACAGGCCTCCCGTCTTCGAGAAGAAGTGGGCTATAATCTACCACGCGGGCCCAGTGCGGGTTGGTCATGCCTTCGAACTTTTGGTTCTAGGACATGCCGGTTTACTCACGATGTTATCCTTCCCCGTTTTGAGAACTGTGTTGATGAAATAGGTAATTTAGACGAAATTTAAAATAAAAACTCGCAAGTCGCGGCCGTTATAAATGAGCCACCACTGCAATAATATATAAATATGCTGTCGATAATACCTACCGTAAATAGATAGGGTAATTATCTTCTAAGATATGAATAGTACCTAATATCTTGGGAGATAATTGCTTTCGGATCATGCGTTAGTGTAAGGGTATTTGTGTTAGTGACAGTATCTAAGTAATTAGCTTGTGATTAAGTAATTACAGCCATGCAGTTTAATAAAGTACGTTTTCCGCGTTCTTCTTGGTCCCGGCTGTCATTCGATGATCCTTGACGTTCAGGGTCGGCAGAAGCCCGTAAGTCTGACAACCAGTCTTTTCAAGGGGTATCAATTTGCCCAGTAACAGGTTTGAGGAGGTCAGACAGGTAGAGGCTCATGTAAAATACTGGTATTCGGTTAGACTGGGAGCAGACCCCAACAGTAGTTAGGTAAAGACTGGGCTGATAATGATGATGACGACTGTAGCTACTCTTACCATACCATACCATAATCAGCATTTTAATGTTCCCACTGCTGGGACACAGGCATTCTCTTCGTGGGCGGGAGTTGGTCTTGATCCACCACGCGGGCCCAATGCTGGTTGATAGATGTCACATGTCTTAGAATTTTGGTTCTAAGACATGGTTTCATCATGATGTATTTTTTTACCTTGTTTGTTGTTTCGCTTTTTGGTATTTGTTTTACTTTATATTATCGTGTTTTGTTTTTTCAACATTATCTGCGATGGGCAAGGACATAGACAGTGTCCGTATCCGTTTTGTTAGGGCTTTTCGCAATGGTGATATAAGATAATATATTTTGGTGATAGATACTTATATTATATTTTAATTATGTGCCGTTGAAGCACTTGAGTTGGCTCAAAATTTTTGTCACGCATTTGTCGTAGGAGTCAAAGACATCCTCGTTTTGCGTTAGCATCCCGATGTCATGTGCAGTGATACCAAATCTCTCAGAAATTGCCTCATACTGCGTGCGATCCATGGTGAATCTGGGCAACCCCTGAGGAGGTGGTCAAGGATTTGTATCGTGTTGTCGTGGCAGGGACAATTGTCATCGTCAGTTATTTTAAAGCGGTGGAGGTATTGTTTATGGAAGCCGTGACCTGTCAGAATTTGGGTAACGAAAAAGTTTTGTTCTAGGTTTTTCCGGAATTTGTGGTTTTGGTGTGTTGCTCCTGCTCACTTTATGTGTACATCTTGCTTGCCACTTAGCCAGGCAGAGTTGGTTGGTTTTTCTAAGTTCGTTTTTTACATAATTATGACATCGGGTATGCACTATAGTCCGGCGCTTTATAAAGCCGAGTAGTCATTTTCGCGGCAGCATCCACCCACAGCTTCGTCGCCTACAATGCCACTGTGCCCTTTCACTCACTTGATTTGCTGCTTGCATGCTTGGTGTTATGTCCGTGGTTGTCTGTATGTGATTATGGATTATTTGTGGATTTTTGCGACCAGTGGGTGTTCCTCATGACGCTTGCCTTCATCTTTTTGAGAGCAGTGTTGATGAAATAATTATTTCCACAAAGTATAAAGTAAATCAAATGAAAGCCCCTGGGGCTTGGGTTAAATCCGTTTCATATTTTAAACGGTCTTGCTCCATCTGTCACGATCGGTGGCCTGGTGGAGTCTCATTTTCGACCAAAAACTAAAATTATATAAACATTAAAATAATTCAGTAATACCGCAGTACGCGTGTATAACGCTTGGAGAAAAAATACAAAATAACCTCGCTTTACAACTTCAAAAATAAAGTCGCGTCCATTTATGTCAGATGAGTTATCACTCATCAATTATCATCATTTCAGCCGAAAGACGTCCACTGCTGGATATAGGCCTCCCCCAAAAGGGTTTTGCCATAATCGCGACGCTTGACAGGCGGGTGCGATGCGAGCCGTTTGGTGAAAATCATCCTTAAGTGTGTTGAGGCCAGTCTGGATTGAATTTTAGTTTGCTTTGCTTAAATTCCAATAAAATATTATTTTTTAAATTTGTTAATGGAATAAATTTAATGTAAAATTTAAAAAAAAGCGGAACTAAAACGACAAAGTTATTTTTATAACAAAATTTAAAACTACTCAGATTCCGCTACGGAATTGCTTCGAACTGTTTTGCTTTGAGATTCGCGGGTTTACTGCTTGATTTCGAATGTCATATCGATGGCTAATTCACCGAAGTCTTCTGATCGAACGTCCGAATTGCCGAAATTCCATAGCATCGATGTACCACAATTCCGAATAGCCATTAGATCAAGCGTCCGTTTGGCCGAAAAGCCATTGCAACGATAGTCCTATCTATCGAATGTCCATTGGCTCGACGGGCCGGATAACTCGAAAGCTATTGTACATAAAACGTTTTACGACTTTGAATGTTAGGTATATTATTTAATCTGGCAAGTAGTAATAATACTCCCATATTAGACGAAGTTGTAACACATTTTGAGTTACCTATTTCTGACATTTTTAGTATGTAAAATATTGGTAATGTTGATCACTGATGTGTTTACCCAATTATTATTTTAGGTATGACGATTAAACCCTGCTGCTTTGTTTTATATCCCATTTTACATTCATTTTCTTACCTTCTTGAATATTTTTGTAAAATAGCTTTCGACTTACTAGCACGTCGACTCAATATACATTCGATGGATGCTATCGTTGCAATGGCTTTTCAGCGAAACGGACGCTCGATCTAATGGCTATTCGAAATTGTGGTACATCGATGCTATGGAATTTCGGCAATTCGGATGTTCGACAAATTCAATCTTGATAACTTCGGGGAATTAGCCATCGGGCATATGACATTCGAAATCAAGCAGTAAACCTGGGATTCGCTGACCTATTAATAACCTACATATCTATCAATACGCTTGTTTGCACCGATAAACATCACGCCATGTTTTTCTGAAGGTTTGGGCAGAGGTGTTCCCATAGTACACCCACATTTTGCCGGTCCATAATTAAAAGTAGGTAACATAAAACCTTTTTGTACCTACCACTTTAACGTGCTGACACATACATATAATGCGAAAAATTTTGTGATTCCATAATAATTTCACTCATATCGAGTACTTCGACATTAATTACGAATTATTAGAGGGCTTCTGCACAAAATTATTACTGCTATTGTGACCTCTAGAGTGTTTGTTAACGTTTTACCTAGACCACTATAAAATAAATTCGGTGACCCTCACTGTCCAGCTAGATCGGCCTTATCGTGCGTCGGTCGGACACGCCATCACTTGTCGATCATTACTTTATAAAACCGGAAGGCGCCCTCTGTCAGCGGTTTGCCGCGTTAGGGTTCACCTAACAAAATTATCGCGTTGATCGCTTACATTAGGACAAAGAGTAAGAAAATAAATTACATATCAATGATCATAAATAACAATGTCATACTGTCTGGATGTTATAAGTAGGGATGTAACGGAGGTGGTTTTATCGGAACCGAAGTCGGATCCGGAGGTTTCAAATTTAGTTTGTCGGAGTCGGAACCGGAACCGGAACCGAAGTCGGAGTCGGAGTCGGAGGTGGAGGTGGAGGTGGAAGAAAGATGTGCTAGTTAAGGTCAGGTCTGATAAAATAAAATATTATAAATATTAATCAGCCTCTTTAAGGGGAACCTAGTCGCAGGCTTGAACTCACTGATGGGCCTGGCTAAAAAGCACGCTGTCTCACCAGGCATCGTGTCCGACAGAGGTAGTATCAGTGGTGAGCAGTTAGACGCTAGTTTTCACGCACAATATTATTGTGTGAGATGCAGGATCATTTATAGTAAAACAGGCGCGTAAAAAATTAAGAACAGTCCTTCGGAAGATCGAGTTTTATAAAAAAGCCACTGCATAAATCAATGACCAATAAAGTTTATTGAATTTTTCGATATTTGAGCTTTGTCGGTACCGACTTGGTTTTTCAGATTTTACACTTCTTTTATTACTTAGACACGCCCAAAATTACGTTAAATTAGCAAGAAAAACGAATCTTTGTTGGCTCCTAACTTTTTAATGGCTTTTTATTTTAGTATTCTGTTTCCGTACAGACAATATTAATAATGAGACAAAACCATACCATGTTTAATTTTTTATGTACATTGTCCAACAGTGGAGTAATACACTCCCGATGTTTGGATGGGAAAAATGTGGACTAGGTTCACCTTAATGTCTAATTTCTTAGTACATCATTTACACACACACGCACATAATCATTTCAGACATGTATAGGAGTTAGGTACTTAAATGAAATAATATGGAGTGACTTCAACAGAAGCAGATTATTCTTAATAAATAAAAGCTTTGCAGCTTTGTCTCCATCCAATCGATTTCTCAGTGGGTCATAAATCAATCCTGCACCACTGAAAAGTTATTCACTGGCCACTGACCCTGGTGGACAAGACAAATATTGGCGGGCAATTGGGTTCAAGTATTTAAATTTTGTATTCATTTTCCACCATAATAAGGGATCATCACTTATGGGGATACGTTTTTCTCTATTGTACCTACTCATTAAGTAATCCCTTCAATATAATAAATTTGTCCAAAACTGCATGTTCGTCGAATGTGGTATCATTATCATCATCATCATCGCTGCTCATCAATATACTTGATAAAATAGTTTGGACATTGTCAGATTGACCAGCTTCTGGTGATGCCAACCTTGCCCGTTTTTCTACAGGAATGTCAATATTTTCAGCCTCATTGGCAGATTTATTTCCATCATCAAGTAAAGTCATCAATTTGGATTCAACCCTTTCTTTAATCACTTCGTTAAAAAAAACATTTTATAACGCAAACTCGCTAAACGTAAACAAAACAAATGACCGAGTAATCGACAGAAAGAAAGGCACGTGTAACGAAGAGAGGGAGGCGCATTTCTCGCGCGACAAGCACAAACTTGTTTGAACGCGCTGCCCGCGGTAAATTCGCCACTGTCCGGCGCCGCCGCTGCGCTTCAACCTCCGATATAACCTCCGGTTCGAAAGTATCAGAACCGAAGTCGAAATCGGAGGTGTAATATCAATCGGAAGTTCCGACTTTTCGGAATCGGAACCGAAGCTTCGTAACATCACTAGTTATAAGCATCAGAAGCATCCTGTCTACACCCTACGACACCCCAAAATACTCAAATAAAGGCAAACGGAGGATACTGATTAAAACAATAACAGGATGTTTGATTAAATTCCTGTCGTTCTGAGGACGTCACTGTTGTAGTTACAAGAAACTAAGAAATGCGCTCAGTCATATGCCAGACTCGTGTGGCAGTGTGGGACGGCGCTAGAAGGTTCTAACATGCTGCAACACCGACAACGCTGCTATACGTGTCCCGTTTGCACCACTCTACGAAGACTGAGGACATCGTAGTACATACGGGGAAGACCAACTGGACCTTGAGGGTGGAGAAGTTGGAGGCGCGTCATAACACTAAGTCGTTCGTGGTGCGCGTTCTGACTCACCGTTTGGTGACCTTCCTCAAGGAAGAGTTTTGGCCGAGACGTGTGCTGTATTGGCGTTTCCGCGGCCAGCTACGCGACACCTCGCAGCGTAACACGACTCCATTACTTCGTATGCAGTAATTTTAAAATTTGTTTTATAAAATATGTATTAGGACATAGTTATTGTTTTATGCTTATACTAGCTTTGCCTGCGCGGAGGTCGCAAATTATCCCACTGAAAGTATCCTATTTGTGACCAAATAATATTCCCTAATAATGTTGTTTCGGTGCGGTGAAAATATGCAAAATAAATCGTTTGATAAATGAAAAAACTTAAAAAGAGACTTCGACCAGTAGCAAAAACTTATTTTGTAAATCGGCGAAATATAGTTCAGTAAAAGGATCATGTGTGTATTAACACATGATCCTTCGATGATCTAATTAATATTTTTACTTTGTTAGCTTAGTCGTTAACTCTATTGTGCATTCTGTGGTCTCCTATAAATGAAAGAAACGCTGCCATGTGACACAACTGCTCCTACTAAGTTATGACAGGCTGGTATTTCGAAGGCAAAAAGCCATTGCAACGATAGCATCCATCGAATGTATATTGGGTCGACGTGCTAGTAAGTCGAAAGCTATTTTACAAAAATATTCAAGAAGGTAAGAAAATGAATGTAAAATGGGATATAAAACAAAGCAGCAGGGTTTAATCGTCATAGCTAAAATAATAATTGGGTAAACACATCAGTGATCAACATTACCAATATTTTACATACTAAAAATGTCAGAAATAGGTAACTCAAAATGTGTTACAACTTCGTCTAATATGGGAGTATTATTACTACTTGCCATATTAAATAATATACCTAACATTCAAAGTCGTAAAACGTTTTATGTACAATAGCTTTCGAGTTATCCGGGCCGTCGAGCTAATGGACATTCGATAGATAGGACTATCGTTGCAATGGCTTTTCGGCCAAACGGACGCTTGATCTAATGGCTATTCGGAATTGTGGTACATCGATGCTATGGAATTTCGGCAATTCGGACGTTCGATCAGAAGACTTCGGTGAATTAGCCATCGATATGACATTCGAAATTAAGCAGTAAACCCGCGAATCTCAAAGCAAAACAGTTCGAAGCAATTCCGTAGCGGAATCTGAGTAGTTTTAAATTTTGTTATAAAAATAACTTTGTCGTTTTAGTTCCGCTTTTTTTAAATTTTACATTAAATTTATTCCATTAACAAATTTAAAAAATAATATTTTATTGGAATTTAAGCAAAGCAAACTAAAATTCAATCCAGACTGGCCTCAACACACTTAAGGATGATTTTCACCAAACGGCTCGCATCGCAAAGGATCGCAAAGGACACGAACGGATGCGGCTACAGCAGAAAGGATCCGATCGGATACGACGACAGGCGAACGGAGCTGATCGCACGTCGCAGCATGCTTTCGGCTACGATCGCCTGTCGCGGAAGACGTCCGCGGTCAAGCTCCTGTGCGCGGCTTGGTAATATAGATTTTAAATACTGTGTAGGTACACGATTTAATATCGTTTAAAGATTGTAAAATCCGTTCCGATCCAATACGATAAAAGCCGTTTGGTGGAAATTATCCTGTACAAAACCTTCCTAATTAGAGTTCAGCTGACACTGGTTTTTGGTTAAATCATAATACGACTTATATTTACGAGTCGTATTATGATTCAACCAATAGAGTAGAAAGTAAAATATTCTATTTTATGAAAGGGGTGGAGAGGGGAGGGGCTTGTGGCTAAGTTATATAAGCCGCACGGGTCGATGCCGTGGATGGGTGACCATCCTTACATACAATGACCCCGCCGTGCCTCGAAAAGGACGTTAAGCCGTGGGTCCTGGCTATCATTTGTGGATCTTTGACAGTCGTTACGGGTCGTCAGAAGCCCGAAAGTCTGACAATCAGTCTTACCAAGGGGTATCGTATTACCCAGTAACTGGGTTGTGGAGGTCAGATAGGCAGTCGCTTCATGTAAAATGCTGGTATTCAGCTGCAACCGGTTAGACTGGAAGCCGACCCCAACATAAGTGCGATAAGGCTAGGCAGATGATGATGCTGATTCTATTTTATCAATACAAACGCGGAGTCAAAATCTTGCGTGTAGTTGGATTATAAGTCTCAAATAATACTGACCAGCTAAATCGACCTTATCGTTCACAGTGCGACGATCGCATATGGGCAGGGCCTTATGATATATTTACCGGTGTCCACTTCCCTTCGCTTATAATTCGATACGAAGGAAATAACAAAAATAATTAGTGCCTCTTTCATATCACTCGCTACCATGGCAACTTGTTGCTACTTAGCCATTATTCTATTATTGTATTTTTATTAGAAACTGATTATTACGAAGTACTATGTTATGGGTGTATCGATCAGGTCACGCTTCAATTGCCGAGGTTGGTCCGTGGATACGTTGGTAGATCTTTACACACCGAGACCCTCCGTGCCTCCGAAAACACTATCAGACATCGGTTCCGGCTTTCATTCGCGGTTAATTGATAGTCGTTACGTATCGCCACTAGCCCTAAAGTTTGACTTCCAGTCTTAAACAGGGAATTAATTGAACCTTCCCTCCCCTCCTCACATTTTGCCAGTCGAACGAATGGCCGAATAGTCATTTTAGTATCAATCGCAATATTTATGACTAATTTGGAATCAGCCGGTTCCTGAACTAAACTAAAAAATTCAATCTGAAATCGTACTTACAGTAAAAACCCAGCGAGATTTCAACCATTTTGCAAATAATTGATAGTTGTTGTCATTTTTAAGATCAATCTGCCTATAATGTTCCCCAGCACTGCTGGTAGAAGCGTCCTCTGTGTGAGTGGGAGTGGGCCATAGTCCACCACTCAGGCCATGTGCGGCAGTCTTAGAACTTTTGGTTCTTAGACATGCCGGTTTCCTCACGGTGTTTTTCTTCTCCGTTTGAAGAGCAGTGGTGATGAAATAATTTACACAAAGTAAAGTGCCTGCTTAGGGTTCCAACCCACGAACTACAACTCGTAAGTCGCCGCCGTAACCACAGAGCCACCACAGCTGCAAGGCGTGAGCTTCCTCTGAAATTGCAGTCGACTATTTTTCGAATGACCTTCAAATCAAAAGATTGTGGCTTAAAGTTATTCGTAGAGTTTTTGTTTTATTAAACAGAGTTCGAGGTTATGTCGGAAATTTTTTGAAGATAGTGAAAACAAGGAAATATTTGAGGTTTAAAATTCTGTCACTTTCCATTTCAAATCATCAGTATCATCATTTCAGCTGATAGACGTCCACTACTGGACACAGGCCCTCCCCAAACTCCGCCACTTCAGCCGGTTCTGTGCTTCACGCATCCAGCGGATTCCTGCGGCCTTCATAAGGTCATCGGTCTACCTTGTGGGAGGCCGTGTCAAATACTTGATTTTTATTGTTAGTTGTACCTAGCTATGATCACGGCATCTACAATTAGCTTTACCCGACCTTCCCCATTAATCTATATTTATACATCTATACAAGTAAATAATATTTAAGTGGCTGTTTGTGATACCAAAATAATAGTTCTTTACTAAATGCATATATATGGATAACATACGAGTATATCAAAAACACATTTAATATTTTTTTGTCTTTCTGTTTATTCCGGCTAACCTCCGAAACGTCTGGACCAATTTTGACAGGAGTAATATACCTAAGAAGTAATAATGTAGGCTACTTTTAGTAGTACGTTTTCGTGGGATAATTTTCTACATCCAGATAGGCGAAGTCGCTTGCTGCAGCTAGTTGGAAAATAAGTGTAAATAAGTTTGGGCTCACTTCCCTATTTTTCTATGAACAGCGGTACATAGTTCCATATTATAACATGGGTTGGTACCGCACCTACTGGGCTCAATTTTCATTTTTTCCTGTTGTAACGCAGACGACGGTTGAAAACATCACAATTAAATTTTGTGATTTTCATTGAAATAATTACTAGTTTTTTTACTTTGTAGCATTGGTCTATACAGGGTCATCGGTGATCGGCGGCGACGATCTCTTGCGTCTGGCCCTGGTCCAGGCCATGGTATGGAACGAGAGTGCATGGGAAGCCGTCACCCCCTTCTGCGAAACAGTAATCCTCGCGAAGGAGGAGGCGGAGACGTGAGGGAAAGGCAATCTTTACGTCCTCGCACCCCTAGCCGCCGCAGGAGACGCCTTGGGCGTCGGAAGTCCTTAGCGGACTCCCGGTAACATGCGGACGGCGAGAATTGGGCAGCTCGCCGCCCGGTAACTACGAGGCCCGGGTCGACGGTGCGTTGTGTTCCATGCGTGCCTCAAAGAGATGTCAGCAGTGTCTATAAGTTTTTCCTGACCGTATTTCAGTGGTGTCCATGATTAGCAATAAATTATAACTGCAGCCTGAGTTTCTCTAGATAAACTAACTAACTAACTAAGCCTGAAATGGGATTATCGTATTTCCTGAGTTATCTGTTGTGCTACAACTTAAGCCGTAATCAACGTGGTGTGTCACGACATATTCCCTATTGTGACATGTTGCAGATATGACAGAACAAGAACACCGGAGAAGGAGTCAGGAGTCAGAGGGTCTAAAAAGGCCACTTTGGCTGAATCATAATATGACCATATTATGAATCATATTTAAAATCGTAAAATGGTCATAAACTGACAATTTATAATATTATCTGCGTAGACACCACGCAATTTATCTATTTGACAGGTTAACATGGAAATTAGTAAAATGGTCACCAAATTATGAATTGCTTTATTAAAGTAAAATGTCAAATAGCAGAATCAGGGGATTCAGGAAATGAATCACTTTTAGAGGAATTGCTTAATGTGGCTTTTTAGACCCGCTGATCACAAAACGTGAATATATGTAGTGACAATCTGTTGATTGTTAGGTACTAGCTTCTGCCCTATAACATCACATCGCTCGACCGCGATATTGCTAGAGGTGAGACGTACTAAGCAAAATTCGTACTGAATCTTAGAAGTACGCGTCCGCCTAAATATTTATTCCAAAAACTACATAGGTCCGCGAGTATTTAAGCGTCTCTAGATTATTGACGTTTCCAGAGCTAGCGAGTCTTCGTAACATCGAGATCGAGTGATCGGAGTAGTGTACTACGAGTTTGTATTTATTTGGTTGGTAAAAGATACGATCTTTTCTACATTTTAAAATATGTACTTTAAATTAAATCTTGTTCAAAACTTTCCTTCATACTTTAACCGACACGCTTAGGACTGTCTGCTGATTTTATAAATATCGTATTAATAGAAATAAGGGACATTTTTTTGTTGGTACTAATGTTGGTACGTATGGACATTGGGTTTAGAAACGCAAAACCCATAAATCGACTTGAGTCGAATCGAGTGCCGAACCGAACGTCTTCGAATATCACCGGAACTGACCGAGTTTGTTGGCCGCAAACTCGCAGACACAAGTATCGTAGTACGTGTCAAACGTCATACGCTTACCTATATACTCGAGACGCGTTTATGTAGTGCGCTCGGAATATGTCTTTACGCGTCCAGCCAAAAACCTATTCTAAAAACCCTATTCCAGTATATACGTCTCACTTCTAGATATAACTTCGTTTTCTCTTAGCAAGATTTCTGTCCTTTTTTGCTTGTTACTCGGCTCCTTAGCGTCGTAACTTGATGTTAAATAGCCTATAATTTTCTTTGAAAATTGGGCAACATACAAAAACAAAACCTCTTAGTTACATTAGTTTAAACTAGAACAGAACTACTAGCACCCTGCTTGGCAAGGTTTTTAATTCTTGACAAAACGTTAGACTTCCTTAATATACATATACATATAAATCAAATATTACGTAAATCATCATCATCATCATTCCAGCTGAAAGACGACCACTCCTGGACATAGACCTCCCCAAGCCCCGCTACTTCGACCGGTTCTGTGCTTCCTGTATCCAACGGATTCCTGCGGTCCTCACAAGGTCATCGGTCCACCTTAAGGAAGGCCTTCCAACTCTACGTCTTCCGGTACGCGGTTATGAAAATACTATAAACATAAACTTTCCGGAATAAATGTTTTAAATTACGTTAAATCCTGCTCATCGCCGGACGCTCGACATCTAGTCTTCCACCTGTCATCACTGCGCCTTGCCCTAGTGTCCTGGCCAACTCCATTTGAGCACCATAACACGCTCTCCGTACACGTCTTCGTATCTCGACGTTTCGAACTCGGTCTATTAGTCTGATGCCAACACGGGCCAAGCTTAAAAACATTTCAAGATTAAATATCTATGGTGGAGAAACATTAATTGAGACTACAAAACTATTATGTAATTTCCAATAGTTTGATGTAATTTTCATCGTATTTCGTGGTAGCTACTCTCTACTCATTTTTATGAAAATAATTTCAGTAATTGAAACTTGAGCAAACATTTTTAGACGACTGGCGTTGGACATACATCCCGAGTATTAATGAATGCACACACACAAACAAGAACAGTTCTGTCGATACTCTCCGTAGAAATATGTACAGGTACCACATGTAAGATGCAACTTAATTACTTACAACGTTGAATTTAATCTATACATCTTTAACTATATACTATACACATTATAAAATAGTGACGAAGTCAAAACAGTAAATTGAAAAAATAAAAAATAAATTTTTTGGTGTAACCGCGTCAAAATCGCAAAAAACGCGGTCGCCCAGAGACACTATAAGCGATTTTTATTTATAACTTGCTGAACAAACATAATTTCCTCCAACAACCTCTATCCTCTATCATCTCCACCAACCTGCACTGGACCCGCGTGGTGGATTATAGCCCACTCCCTCTCACAGAGAGGAGGCCTGTGTCCCAGCAATGGGAACGTTAAAAGGCTGAAAATGAATGAATGAACAAACATCCGTTGTTATATCTAAATTCTAATAAAATTTATACAAAAATCCCATTGAAAAAAGGACGATTTGTTGATAATAACTTCATTCGGACTAGCATAATCAGCCTGTAAAGTTCCCAATGCTGGGACACAGGCCTCCTCTCGATGAGAGGGAGCAGGCCGTAATCCACCACGCGGGCCTAGTGCGGGTTGGTAGATTTCACATGTTTTCGAATTTTTGGTTTGAGACATGCCGCTTTCCTTACGACTATTTCCTTCACCGTTTTGAGATCAGTGGTGATGAAATAATTTGCACAAAATAAAGAGGCTTACCAAGTGGCCACCACTGCTCTATTACGGACTTAATTCGTACTATTACATTTGCGAGCATTTTAAAATAAAAAGGAGCTTAATCGCTCCAGACATTCTCAAGCTTACCAACGGATCCTTAATACAACATTCTTTTTCTGCCGTAGTTTGTCATCATCTGCCTAGCCATTTCCCAACTATGGTAGGGTTGGCTTCCAGTCAAACCGGATGCAGTTTCTTCCGTAGTTTGTCCGGGCCGGATATTTGTTGAGTTTTTTTGACGTCTTAATTTCATTTTTATTTTTTTTATTTTGTGAAGGTAATATTTATGTGTGTACTTTTATTTGGAAATTGTGTATCAGAACCTGTTCATATTCAACCTATTCAATTTTCATTAATATTGTTTCTGTGTATTTTGCAGTTTCCAGTAGATTTGTAGGTATGTGGTTATACGAGTGGGAAATAGGTAGATAATGAATGAGTTTAGATAACCTTAAGTGAATTGTGATTTTATTTTTGAATGGTGGAAGTCCCTGCAAATTACTATCTAATGTTAGCCCAAAGATATTTTTCTTTACCTACCTTTAAGTATTTTTTTAAAATTTATTTTATTAACGACAAAAAAGCAGGTGTCTTGTAAACAAATAGTTAGGTCCCCTTTTATATTATAGGGTTCCACAGGATTTAAGATGAATTACAACTGGGTTCCAGGAACTTATGTGGAAGGTGCTGCAGCATCGCTCCTGCGAAAATTCTGAACGGCGAAATAAAAATACTTAACAAGTATTTTTATTTTGCCGTTCAGCTGTAAAATCATAACCCTCGTTCGGTTTTGCCGTAATCAGGTAAAATAAGGGACGAATAGAGATTTATATTAAGTAAAGGTGAAATCATCGTGAGGAAACGTATACTTATAATCAACATAAATCGAAAATCGCCTACGTACTCGTCTAGAGCAAGCTTAGATGGTGGCCAATGCCTTTTCTATATCAGAAGAGGCTTTTGGCCTATAGTGGGAAAATTATAGGCTAGTATTTGGTAATTCGGGCTGGTGGAAATTAATGAACTGAAAACAGTGAATTTTCACTCTACTATATTGCATTTTACGGTTAGTTTTACGGTTCCGTGTGCTACTGGACGTAAAGGATAGGATCATCCCATTTCTTCCCGTGGGTGTCGTAGAAGGCGACTAAGGGACTTACTAGAGAATGGGCAGCAGCGTTCTCTGTGCATTATACCACCATACTGCAATCGCCAACCCGCCTGCTAAGCGTGACGATTATGGCTCCATTTTTTTAGGGTAGGCCTATGTCCAGCAGCGGACGTCTATGGCTGAAATGATGATGATATTGAATTTTCAGTGACGTAACCTAACTTAAGAATTATTCAGAACGACATTTGTTACGATTCAGTGTTCAGTCTACACGAGATGCATGATAGTCACATCACGTTTAACTCACGTCTATATCTATAACAATCACAAATAATAATTATCTGTACTTATTATAAAAGTAATAAAGCAGAAGAGTTTGTTTGTTTGTTTGAACGCGCTAATCTCTTGAACTACCAGTCGGATTTTTTGTGTTATGTCATGAGGAAAGCTATAGGCTATTTAACATCACGCTAAAACCCTTAGGGGCCGTGAAAAGAAAAAGTCAGAAGAAACGCTAAGCGAAATCGAAGTTATAGAGCGGGTAGGTGATGTGTCGGGGAACAAGAAATTGCACGCGAACGAAGTCGCAGACAAAAGCTAGTATTTGATATCGTAGAACTGCCTCGCTTCAAAAAAAACCAAAGGTTATTTATTATACGGGAAATCCAAGAAATTTATTAATTATCTCTCTATGTTTATTATTATCATAATAGTATATATTTATATATATTATATCTTATTAATATATATATATTATAATAATATTTACCCGTCGCTTTTCGTTTTTTATCATCACCAGCTCAGCTGAAAAACGTCTACTGTTGGACATACGCCTTCCCTAAGCTCCGTCACTTCAAAAGGTTATGTACTTCCTGTTTTCCGCGGAATCTTATGGCCATCACAAGATCATTGGTCCACCTTGTGGAAGGCCTTCCAACACTAAGTCTTCCGGGACGTGGTCGCCACTCCAGAACCTTTCGGCCCCATCAGCCATCAGTTCTGCGACCAATGTGCCCTGTCCACTGCCATTTAAGTAAGGCAATTCTTCGGGCTATGTACGTTGCTTTGGTTCTCCTTCGGATCTCTTCATTTCTGATTCGATCACGTTGAGAAACTCCGAGCATAACCCTCTCCATTGCCCTTTGGGTGACTTTTAGCCTGCTAATAAGGCCCATTGTGAGCGACCACATTTTAGTGACATAAGTCATCATTGGCAGCAAGCACTGGTCAAAGATTTTCGGCTTGAGACATTTTGGTATTTAGGACGAGAAGATATTGTTTAGCTCCCCGATCGCTGTGAAGTCCAGTCGGATTCGACGATTGACTTCTTTCTCGAAGGTGGATCTACCTAACTAAACAGTTTGTTTGAGGATGATAAAGTAGGTAAACATACTCGTCCAAAACTTCGAGAGTAGGTGGTGGGAGCGGTATTAGGTTTAATAAACTTAAAAAAATAGCGACCAAATCTTGCAGAAATGGTTAGAATAGTTCAAAGGGAGGTCAGAATTTCCTGTTATGTTCGATTTTAAGCCTAGACTAGTGTCCGTTCTGTCTTAATACCAGGTGAATTTACACCAACATATTAATATAATAAAAGAATATTTAACCCCAGACAAGATACAGTGCTGTTTTGTTAAACAAAAGGAACTTCATGTAGGGTGTGTAATAACAGGGAATGACGCGCTTCAAGCGTTATATTGTGAGATTCGGCCAATTTACTCTTACTTGTTCGTCGCTCCTAAATTCTGTCTTAGTAATTTCCTGATTTCTTTTACCCACTGGATTTGGGTTAAGTAATTGGGCGGAAGTTTTGTTTGGTTTTCTACGTTCTTATAGTTTATGAGATGTGAATTTGTCAAATGAACATCGATCGCTGCATAGCAAAGAATAATGAAAGATGAATAGGCAAAGCCTCCTAACATTTCGGCAACGCTGTGCGGTAGGCGGGCACAGTGGCGGTAAGGCGGGCGGGATCGGAGAGTGCGCGAGGGGAGGTCGATAAGCAGCGATTCAGTGTGACTCGGTCGGTCGAGGCTCACGGTTGCTTCCCGTGCTCCCAGTGCGGTCGACACGCTCTTCTCCTACCCTTGCTCAACTAAGTTCATTCCGCTCCCGCGTCGCTCGCTCGTTTGGCCGCTCGCTAGTTCTCATTGCTTACAAGTTTGAGTCGCTTGCTAGAGTACGCGGTCGCCGATCTCGCGCGTTTCGCGCCTTCCCAGTGGTTTAATAAGTAAGTAAATTATTTCAGCCTACCTGTCACCTCAACGTGCTCCATATTTTTCTTGAGAATTATGACAGGTTTTTTTTCGGGTGAAATATTTTTTTAGGCGCTGCCGGAGCGGTTGCGGAAGAAGATCGTATTCCGCTTCGCGGTATAATTTATTTATAAGAAAAACAAAGCCTCCACGTCACTCTACAACGTTAGGGCCTGTTAACGGACCACAGTAATAAACTGCGGCACTTTAATAATACTACCGAAATGGATTTGGCCATCGGTATAAATCTTCGTACGGGTACGTGACTTAGGAATTGAACGTGTTTTAACGGAATAAATAATGGGGATAGAATATAATGTGATTGTTTTAATCCGTGTCTAAAATTCAGTCCGCTAATTTATGTTGTACGGGGCTTGGATTTGGGTCGCGCTGTTGTCGAATTCTCTGTTACTCCTGTTGACTTAGGCCTTTGTTTAAACTCGTTGTGTGTGGCAACACCATTTGAGAAAGCTTTAGGATCTTCAGTTTAAATATTTCTTTTAATTACGGTTTTGAATGTACCTTGTACATGAAATAATTTCGGAATGGTAGACACCGTATCTTTTGCGAGGTATCATTTTGGTAAGTCTTTGTTAGAACTGACTGTAGCACACGAATCGATTGTATTAGTTACGTAAAATGACATAATTTTCTTATAATTACGATTACATAGGGACACAAATAATTTGAAAAAGATATTCAGAGGAAGCCGACACTAATTTTGACCTTAATTAGGAAAAACGAATTTTCATAAGCCTAGGTTGTTTTAGGAACATGCCACAATAATTACGACGGGTTCAATATCTCCGCTTCTATAAATGCTGAATTATTAATGAACTCGATGTAAGGTTTATAAATTAAATAATTTATGCGGTGTCTGGTAAAATTAAATTAATTTATTTTCTAAACCTACGCCTTTTTCCAACGCCTTTGTATTGGCCTAAAATTTGGCATAATAATATCAATCTTATCGTTTACCGTCACGGTTTTAATTGAAAATATTTCTTTACGGAAAGTCTCTTAAAGAAAAATAAGAATAAATGAATGAGACCGCGTAACAAAAGATACTCGGTTCAAACAATTCACCAATGAAACCTTTATTCGTAACAAATGTAGGTGAATTCTAGGGTTTGAGTAGTAGATACGCGGGTGTTACGGATAACTTTAAATAAATTATAGATACTATTTTACTGTATTTGATCATTTATATATGCCTATCTGACATGCAGAAGTTAGGGAATGAAAATCCCGGTATTTACTGCCCCGCCTCATAAATTGACCCAATATAAAAATATCGTGACCGTTGCACTATACAATTTGCTAGCCTGTGGCGTACAATAAAATTAGAGCAATAAATGACTAGTATAGTGTACACAGATTAGACGGTGCAACTTTTACTGTTTCCTCAACTAATAGCATGACACTGGCAATTAAAACGCACCGTGAATCAGTTTTACATGACTAAAGATTGGTATACAATTTTTTTAAATGGGTGTCTATCTTCATCCGCTTTGTCTATACGTTGTCAACCAGTCAATCAGTCGCGGATGCTTTTCACATTTATTGTATGTAGGCTGTCATCGGAATAGGGTTTTTACAAACTTGCATTTCCTGAGTGAGTCTAAAGATTACCCAGGGACTGAGCAAAAATTAGTTCTATGGAAATTATGGGTGGTTAAACCAGCCACCTCACCTATGTCACCTCTGCTAGTAGAACAATAAACAGAAAGAAAAATGAAGAAGGAAAAAAACATACATGAACTTATTATGCATTTTATCATGCTGGCATCAGGTCGTTGGTCCTGGCTGTCGGTCGTGGTTCTTTGAAAGTGGTCGCGGGTATTACCTAGTATACCTATGGGTTGAGGTGGTCAGATAGGCAGTTGGTTGGTGTAAAATACTTACGGCTGCATCTACTTAGACTGGAAGCCAACCCCAATATAGTTGGGAAAATGCTAGGCGGATTGATAGATTGATATGACCTCGTTAGTCCCAGCTGTCGTTCGTGGTTCTTTAAAAATTTGTTACAGGTCGTCAGAAGCCTGTAAGACTGACAACGAGTCTTACCAAGGAGCATCATGTTACCCAGTTAATGGGTTGAGGTGTTCAGATAGGCAGTGGCAAATATTTACTGCTGCATCTAGTTAGACTGAAAGCCAACCTTTGAGGGATGAAGCTTTTAAAGGAAATGGTTACGAAAGTAATGTATCTCGTTGTGATTATGTTATTTATTCTATTTCATTTTGAGAATGCGCATTCACACGTTATTATAATGTAAATGGAAAACGGAATTGATTATGCTCAGTCTTCGTCTTCAATATGGCTTGATATTGGCGCTGGCGCTTTTGATATTCCACGCGAGTCTGACTGACAATGAATGTTAATACATACATACCTATCTCGCAAATCAATTACTTAGACGTTTTTTTGACGTCAAAACATCTTATCTCTCAGTGAACTGGTTAGTTCAATGTTTCTCTGAGAAAATGATGTAAGATTTTGATCGCTATTAAATACGCGACTTTTAAAGCGGTTGAAAATTTCTTCGGATTTAGAGGCAAGTTTATTTTTCTCACGGTACCTATCTATTATTATTTTACTTTACGTAAATTAATTGACCAATAATAATTCATCTATTTCGTGGCATTTCTCCGAAATTAGAAGAACCATGGGTGATTATTTCTGTAATTCAGATAAAACTCAACGGTTCGCTGCTTAATATTTGTGATAAAAATACAAAGGATTATTGTTCCATTTTCCTTTAAGTTTTTTTAACAATTTGTAGAAATTAAACAAGTAATTACAGTTGAAGGGGCGGTCGATCAGGTTAAGCTACGCTTGCTGTGGTTGGTCCGTGGATGTATGAACATATCGTGGATTTTTGACAGTCGTTACGGCTCGTGAGAAGCCCGACAGTCTTATCAAGTGGGCTGTAGAGGTCAGATAGGCAGTGGCTCCACGTAAAATAATGGCATTTATCTGCCTCAGTTTAGACTGGAAGCCGACCCAGACATAGTTGGAAAATGGCTAGGCAGATGAGATGAAACATATTTCCCTAGTCTAATTTTGTATCAACAAATAAGTTCCTAATCTAAACTTCGATTTATGAATCCATCTCAATCGTTATTATGAGTTTTGATGACGTATGAATAATTTATATTCACAGACCATAATCCCAATAAAACTAGTCAGTTTTATTGGGATTATGGTCTGTGAAATCAGTCTGGTTTCGATCTCATATAGAACGCTACTTCGATGTTGCGCGGCTGACTTTTACGAAAATAAGTTATTTAACGCGGCGGCGGCGGCAGACTGAAGTAGAAGTTTAAAACGACCTAAATATCAGTTCTGAAGATTTCATTCGTTCACGATTACCGAGGCTTAATGTCGCAGTTCAAACCATCAGGATAACGCAATTGCATTTCAATTAGTCCCAAACTAAACCAGTTTCAGACGAAGAAAAAGTATTCTTTGTACACTCGGGTTCCTCATAATCCTATCCTTTGACGATTAAATACTCTGAGTGCATTATCTGATCCGAGAAAAAAGCCTCGTAGGATGAAAGCCTCGGTGCGGACACTATGTTAACTAGCGCAGCATGTGACCTGCCAGAATCGAATTCTATTTATCAGCTTCGAGACGCAGAGAATCCTCGGTAGGTAGAATTTCCATGACTTTAAGCTGGATTAACATGGTTTTATTGAATTACCTTTGGCATGCCGTATGTTGAAGCAACAATAACGATGTACCTTCTATAAGTTTAGACCGTGCAAGCTGTTTGTTGCTTTAACTTCATGGTAAGCCAGCAGCAACGTTGCATCATGTTAGTGGGGGCTTTAGGTTGTACTTACATGCATTTATTTTCGCGAAATAGTGGTCTGATGAAACATAAACATTTTGTTAATACTTGTTGCCACAATGGCAATGGCTTTTTTATGTAAATGCAACGGTAATTTTGTTGGGAAATAGAAAATAATAATTTCGAATCATGTGTTAAATAAAAACGTTTGGTTGGAAATTGCTTTAGTTTTGTGTCGTTACGTGTAGAACACGCACTTCAGTAATTATTTAAAAACTTGACGAAAACTATGGATTTTTGTTTAAAAAAAAAAACTAATTATACAACACGAGTTTCTACTGGTATTTTAATTGGACACTTATAAATAATATATTGAATTTTTGAAAGGGAGAGAATATGAAACAAAAAACAATAGTTTCTTAACGTGGGTAACTAATCAATTAAATCATCCGAAATGTAAAACATGGAGACATTTTAAAGTTCAGTACATGTACCTTATAAAAAAATGGTCCAATTATTAAAACAATTGAATTGTTGTATCTCTTTCTGCGACTACCTACTACCCTCTCTCTAATCCTGCCACCCCTCAGCGTACGGTGACATTTGTATGTAATAATTTAATCATTTTATTGATCTGGGTAGGTACCATTCACACGAATGTAAGCTCAGGGTCATGGCACTGAATGTGATCCAAATCAATTAAACTTTGAAGACCGTTTTTCAAGAGTTTTCAGGAATAAGTGTTCCCGTTCTGTTTTTTGAAAGAAAAATATTTTACTCTGGAGACGCACAGGAAATATAATATGTGAGCTTAAAAAGGGAACATTTAAAACGAGACAGAGTTATGCGAGGCCAAGAAGGCTTTTGGACTTATACAATTAATATCCCATTTTGGGCGTGTTTTTTTATTATTTTATTTATATAGGACAATTGATTGCTTCAATTCTCGGCTCGGCGCGGCTTTTGGTGCCCGGTCACACCGGTGTCCTCTAAAGGGCTATGGAATATACGATATGGGCAGGAGCCGCTTTAAGGCAGCTCCGGCCCACTCCAGTCTGGGAGCCAAACGTCGGAAATGCTCCACGAAGTTCCACCGGCTGTCGCGGACAAGTCCCAGAAACTTCATCGTCAACTCGACGCTGATGTCCGACCTTACTCCATGTCAATTTATTTTTTAATAAACTTAATTTATAAGACCAAATAGTCCTATTTAGTAAGGTTTATACTGTCCCTTCTATCAATACATATTTTCAAATGAAATACCCTAAGCTGCTCAAATGGTGACTAAAACATACCAGTTTTTTCATCCCAACGTCTCATTACAAAACGGGTCATTGAATCGAAAATATATCGACCGCGCTGCTTGAATTCTATGTTATACTTAGCTTAGTCTCTTGAGCAATATTTCGAATTATTTAGACACCGTCAAACGGGATGAATAGGGACGCAGGGGTGAATCAGGACGAAACTTTAAAGGGATAAATAAAAACTGTAATGTGTTAACTTTGTTGTAATTAACGATTAAGTGCTCTTGGTGACAACAAACTTAATTATTTTAACGTTAAAATCCATTTTAAAATTTCATCCCGATTCACCACTACAACCTTATTCACCTCGCTTGTAGGTTTTCGTGGTATTCAGCTGCATCCGGTGAAAGTGGAAGCCGACAGAAAAGGCTTGACAGATATATATTGAAAGGAATAGCAGACAGTAATTTTATAAAAACTTACAATTTGGTAGACAAAATCATGTTTTAAAAACAACATAGAGAAAAAAAGGAGAAACAAAACAGGAAAGGAAAGAAAAAAAAATGAATGAATCGATAGAAGAGTATGTAAGGATCGTAGCAGGTGGCGTTCTGTAGTTTCTCCCTACCCTCATGGGAAAAAGGCGTGAGTTATGTTTGTGTTTGTAATAATATAACCAACCAGTTTTTGGGCAAAACTTGCTATAATTTTGATTATTAGGTATTCATATTCATTTAATCGCAAAAAGGCTTGAGGTTAGTTTTGATTGCCTATATATTAGTTTTAGTTGGATAACTATTAAAATAAATTGTAAACGAGAGATAAGAAAGTAGCTTCAAACCGTAATAAATAATCATGAGCAGAACATAGGAATTTAATCTAAAATTCTATTAAACATTGATCGTATAGTAGTGACAGATACTTAAAAAAAAATATTTCCAAAAAAAAAAACAACCGACTTCCGGAAAGACACTACAAAGTGAAAAATCACTTTATCTCGGAAGGCGCTGACTTTGGATATGTATTTTAATTTATTTTCACCGCCCTCCGAAGATAAAGTAATTCATTATTTTCCGGAAGTCGGTTGATTTTTTTTTAAGTTTTTATTTTTCACTTTTTAGTTAAAGTACCTACCCCACACCAATTCGAAATTGCATCATCCTTGGGCTCAAAACAATGCATATTTATGCGATAGCAGCAATCGCGGTCGATTTGCTGTCATGTCTTGAAGAGTTCCGTTGTCAGTCTCCGAAAAGCATCATAAGATCTGTATGGAATTTAAATGGGACCATTTCGGAATAAACCCCTTTCGAACAAAAAAAGAATGTTGCAAATCCGTCTATATAGAATGGAGTTATGTCTGAACATAAATAAATAAAAAAAAAACATGTCGAACTGATAACCTCCTTCTGTTTTTTTTTTAAATCGGTTAAAAATAAGAGTAATCGGTAAATAGCAGTATATGCAGTTAGTAATGGTATGAACACATCATCACTACATATTATAAAATAAAGACCCCCTCGCGTCTGTCTGTCTGCCTGTCGGTCTGTTCGCGTTAAACTCAAAAACGCACGGATTTTCATGCGGTTTTCACCAATAGACAGAGTGATGCAATTTGTTTAAATTGGTTAACGCGGACGAAGCCACTAGCAAAAACTAGTTAAACATAAGATTTACATTACTGATTACATCTGAATTTTTGACGGTCAGCGACGAGCGTAGTTTTAGTTGTCATTTTCATTAACACAACTTCTAGTAGATAAAATACGCAAACAAAATTCCTTCACCCTACAAAGACCGCTGTTACATCTGACTTTCAGATCAACCTGTTGTGCCAGTCGATAGGAAAAACTACAATCACGAAGAGTGCTTCAGAGAATGGAAATTAATCCAATTGACGGGCTACTGACAACATACAAAAAATTAAACAAAAAAAAATATCGTCAAAGGATTCACCACAATTATTGTCGACAGAGAAGATTTTTTTAGAAACAAAACTGACCGGATTTTGCCATGAAGAATATGGCCGCAACAAGGCAAACAAAGGGAATTGCTCAGTTTGTTAGGGTGATCTGGCTAAGCGTAGACAAGATCTTTTTATTAATAAAAGACTTGCATTTTATAAACTACTTATCTATAAGAAAACAAATATTACGATAAAGTTGTAACAAGATGCAAGAATATGCTTCATCTGGCATGTGAAAAATTGAAACCTTGGCAAGTAAAATCTTTGTATCATGCATATTTTTTTAAGCGCGAGGTACAGATTCAGTGTCCACGGATAGGGCCGGGTCATCACGAGGAGCGGTATCGGAGTCCATTATAAGAAAAACAAACGTTTGAAGCAGCGAGTAAACACAATAACATCCACAGTGCACGAAAGAAAAGCGAATATTTTTTTGTTGTGACAACCCTAACGTCAAGTCAAATGACTCAAGGTGTCATTTCGATATACATTGATACTCAAGTGGGTCTTTACAACGGATTTGATTAATTTTCACATCGATTCATCAATATACGATCCACTGTTGTAAATTTGTTGCCAGACGTAAAGAAGAGCACCATCCCATTTCTTCCCGTGGGTGTCGTAGAAGGCGACTAAGGGACTTACTAGACAAGACTTACTAGCCTGCCAAGCGTGGCGATTATGGCAAACCCCCCTTTTTTTTGGGGTAGGTCTATGCCCACCAGTGGACGTCTATCGGCTGAAATGATGATGATGATGACTGTAAATTGATAAAGGTTGTGAGGCTCGGATCAAAAAATCGTATTACTTTAAATTGTAGTGGTCAGAACACATAGTATTTAGTTACATGAGAAAAATGAAAATCTCAAGAAAAATACTATTAAGGCGGGTCGTTATTTAACACCACCGACAATGGCAGAATTGTTTGGGAAAAACCGGGAATCTGTTTGCCATAGTAAGAAACTGAATTTATTTACTGGCAAACATATTCGTCGTTGGAGAGCCATAATAAATAAATAAATAAATAAATATTAAAAATGATTGGTTAAAAGCGATTTTATATCGATACTCGGATCGAAATGATCTATTGCAAACCAGAATATCGATACAACTTAACCGGATTGACCATCTCTATAAGCGATACAGTAGGTGTTGCCTGAAAAAAAAAATAGTAATAACGTTTCTGATTGTTTTATTTTAAAACAATGTAAATAAGTATAATCTGCTCATATAGTATTGATCGGTATTCGTTTTGCAGGCCAACGCTTTTTTTGGCTACCGTAATTGATTAAGTAATCGATTACAAAGTGAAATTGATGTTTTATTTCCGTGCTAGTTAAACTGCGTCAAACAAATGACTATGCTTTTTAACTGGTGGATACATTTTATATACTGTTTATTTCGAGTTTTGTTTTGTTTTGAGTGACAGATACTTAAAAAAATATTTCCAAAAAATAAAAACAACCGACTTCCGGAAAAACACTACAAAGTGAAAAATCACTTTATCTTCGGAATGCCTGTACCTAGCTATTATGTGATGTGCAAAAATATTTCTTTCAGAATTAATAATATTGTTTTGCAAAAATATTTTTTACTACCGAAACTGGTGATTCCCTTTCATTATTATTCTGGTGTTTTGACATTGTACGTGAAACGGCGTGGCCTTTGACAGTATTAATAGTCTATATGATGGGATGGCATAGTTCATTTAACCTTTTAACTGAATACAGGAAATTTTTTTAACCAGTGCGCAAACTGTAACCATAAATATATATAATATAAGGATCGCGGTACTCCGGTGTACGCCTGTTTCCTTGATCTCTCTAAGGCGTTCGATCTTGTCTCATATGATTTGCTCTGGAGAAAGATGGGAGACAGGGGTACACCCGCGGAAATATGTGGGCTATTCCAGTATTGGTATTGTAACCAAGTAAATCGGGTGAAATGGCATGATACAGTCTCTGAGCCGTATAGGTTGGAGTGCGGGGTGAGACAGGGTGGACTGACATCTCTCAGGCTCTTTAACCTTTGCGTGGATTACCTGATAGGCGAACTCAGCAGCATGCGTGTCGGACGCAGTGTTGATGGGGTTAAAATTAACAACATCAGCCATGCAGATGACATGATGCTGTGGGTCCGTCGGCGGGAGCAATCAGAGAGATGCTTAAAACTTGTGAGATCTACGCTGCTGCACATGGATTAAAATATAATGTAAAGAAATGTGAATACATGGTCTTTGAGGTCAGAGGCCCTTTTAATTGGTGAACGGGTCACCAATTAAAAGGGTGTCAAGTTTTAAATACCTAGGCCATTGTCTTGCCGCTAACCTTAGGGACGATGTAGACAATATGACATTGAGAGGGAGCGCAGGGCTCTGGCGGTCCGGAGTAATATCTTGTCCCGTAGATTTTCACGGTGTACAGACCTTGGTCTGTACATCGTGAAAATCTACGCCTAAATAGGCCTTATTTTACTTGTAAAATAAGGCCTATTACCAAAGTTTGTACAAGGGGAAACTATGGGTCAATTGTACTAAGAGATCGCTGGATGTGCTGCGCGTCCAATATAACAATGCTTTCGGGATATTGTTGAGGCTACCTCGTTACTGTAGTGCGTCGGAGATGTTTGCGCAAACCCGCACCGACGGCTTCTATGCAATTATACGCAAAAAAAACTGCGTCGCTACTGGGGAGACTGAGGGGTAGTCGAAACAGCATCCTGAAAACTGTAGCCGACAACTTCGGCTCTCCGATTGTACAGCAGTTTGTGCGGAGGTTGATTTTTATTACTAACACTAGGCAATAAGTATATTCTCTTGTATGTTACTAACACTATATGGATATTTGTTTCCGAAATAAAGTTATTCTGTTCTATTCTATAAATTCAGCATATCATTTTATAGCCCCCCAGTACAGAAATTTTTAGTCGGTTATACAAAAAAAATCAGCTGTTCCATACATTTTGACCGCGTAGGTATTGCACTTTTCTATGAAACAGCAGATTTGTTTTTGTATAACCGACGAAAAATTTCTGCGCTGGGGGTCTAGAATGATATAATGATAGGGTTCTGAGTTCAGTTGCACGATTACTGACGTCGCGTGAACTGACTGCATAGGTCCATTCAATCTGTGTGGATCTTACCTCGAAAGCCCATTCCAGACATCAATTTACATGATCTATCCAAGATTATGTCTGGACTTCAAAAGAGACTATGACCTCTGAGTTTGTTTTCGCCTTTCTTCTCAGACCGACACCGACCTCATTTAGTTTTTAAAATATGATTGACGTGTAAAAGTGTTTGTAGAAACCTACTTGCAGAATTGAATTAATTTCAACTAAAAGAAAGCATATTATACTACACAACTTAATATAACATCACGCCTGTAATCCCAGAAACGTTACGCAGAGATGTACCTGTAATACACTCCCATTTCGCTAGTCAAGTTGTGTGTCCTAATATTTTATCATTAATACATTACCACTCAACCACACGCTACAAAACGAGAGCGTGGTCTCTTTTAACCCGGTGCCATACAGCCTTTGATATTATTTAATGAATATTTTACTTTGTTTTACAACATAACCAATTTGAGAAGGGTAGGACATACATTAAGTTAATTATGACTACGAGAAAATATAATGGTTTGAACAAACGTTTTTACATAATAAGCATAGAGACTTATGAAATGTTATTTCCTACTAATAAAATATTATAAATCTGAAAGTTTGTATGGTTGGCTATTGAGATGTTTGGACGTTCGTTACTCAATCATGCAAAAACGGCTGAACAGATTGGGGTGAAATTTGGCGAACAGATAGTTTACCTGGATGTGTTAACATATTTAACATAGGATACTTTTTATCACGGTAGTTAGTACGTTCACATAATTTTCGACCGCCGCGCGGGCCAAGCCGCTGGCAAAAGCTAGTTACAAATATATATTATGACGTATTATGTTTAGTTTTTGGCAGTAAACAAGCTTTTCTGGAATAAATGTGTCGTCTGTTTCTCTTAATCAATTATGAAAAGAACTTTACATTTATTTAAGGTAGGCAGTTTTACTGTAATTTTTCTTTTGTCCCGAGATAATCAGAACCGCAAATGATCTACTGCTTTCTTAATGCCCTCTCTCGGTCCTTAGACGATATTTTCCTGAATTGAACATTCGGGAAAATGTCGTCAATTCAGATGAATATAATTTAAATAAAATTAACTCTTTTAAGACAGTAAGTATAGTTTTTTAAAACATTTATGCAATACACTTAAACGAAAGATGGATTGAAATAATTCCTTTGCGAGAGCTTCGTAGGCTTAAGCCGAGATACGCAAATTGCTATGCAAGATAAAACCGGCTTTCATTTTTCTTTCAACAAAAATGATTTTATAACTAAAATTCGTTTGCCAAAGCTAGTTATTATTGGAAGTCGAGTTAGGTTAGGTTTGGTACAAAGGTGTGAACGGGAAATGTAGCACTGCCATCTCTATTTCCGGAAGTCTCCGGCAGACTTGACCTGAATCAATATCTACATTGTGTATTGAAAATGGGTTTGGATCTGAATTTCAGGAATTATAATAAATCTGCTGTTCCTTACATTTGACGAAATGTAAAATAAAATTTGTGTATATCGTATTATTTGCTAACAAATTCTTGTGTGGATTAGCATTTGAGAATCCGCCCATAATTGTGATTAATAAACATTACATAGTTCCGTTCCCTTATGAACAAGTATTTTATTCGTTATATTTTATTTTACTTAATATTTTTTGTAGGTGCTTACTCATGGTAAGCACGTACATAAAATATTAAGTCAACTTGATTATCTTTTAGAATAAATTCAGGTAATAGAAATAATATCATTATGTATAATTATGTTGATGTTGCCTTTTCATATCGGAGTTCTTTTGCTTAAACGTGTCGAAACGTGAAATAGATTACTTATGTGAGCATAGCGTGGGTACGGCATTCAATATTTGCGGCTAGGCCCAGATGTTTATCTAGTGTGTAAGCTAACCTTTATATGTGGCTTTTTTATTTTCGATAATGGAATTATAATTTTCTTCATAGTCGATTCCGACGTTCATTCAGGAGTAAATAAATAATGGAAACCATTTTATTTTTAATATCACATTGACCTGACATTTAGTTTCCCGTTTTAAGGTTTCGCACCCAAAACATTTCATTGAGCCATGTTAATAATATCTCCGACACAATTTACATTTTCAAATATCATAAAAACATTCCTGTTTCGCATTGACTTTCAGAAATAATTACCCTAACATATATCGACACCCAATATTATCATATAATATTTATTCAGCACTTGGAATTGTTGTCATCCTTGGTCCTGGGTTTCGATTCCTAGGTCGGGCACAATTCTACGGGTGTTTCTATCAGGAATTTTTCAGTAGCTGATCGGAGGCTGGACTTGTGTCCCTCTGTCTAGCCCTTGCGGGAAAACCGGGGTTATGTTGTGTTACTATATTCAGGTTGTATTTAAATTGGTTAGCAACATGGCACTTATGTTGATTAGATATTATGCAGATATACCTAAGTTACGCATCTTAACTTAAGAAAGGGCGAGCCAACTGACGTGTAAAAGTGTTTATACAGACCTACTTACGGAAATCAAATCATTTATCATTTAATTAATCTCGAGTGGTACAATCGGTCATTCGTCTCTGCCGCCAACAGATGACCTGTCAATTGCTCTGGATGTCGTCTCGAAGGGATGTTTTCATTAATTTATGTCATCCTTTATTGGTGTGGCAGCCTTGTGAATGTTTGTACAGTCGACCACGTAACTCCTATGGCAACCTAACCTTTCATGCCACATGCACGTCATAGAACGTCAAGGTCTATTTCTGCTTTAAGACCTAATCCTAATCATTTATATGTCAGAATCTGATACATTATATGGTTTAAAGATTAACTAATGGTATCATCACATCCAAGTGTGGCGTGCATATATAAGTTACATACATATGAGACAGTAAAGCAGTTTTTACCTAAGTTACATTTCAATTTATTGGGAATTATTGTTAAAAGTGTTAAAACAATTTCGAGGTTGACTATATACCGTTTTCCCTCGTAGGTATCGGCATGAATTGTACCGAGAATATTTCATGGCTGCCCAATGTTTTATGAACGTGGGTGTACCTACCAATATTTTATGATGATGTGTATGACATATATATTTTTTGTTTGTAAATCATCATTATTTCAGCCGAAAGGCGTCCACTACTGGGGAGCTTATAGAGGCCTCCCCCAATAATTTTTGTAGTAAATAAAGTATAAAACAAAGTCACTATTCGTTTTTGTCTGTGTGACTGCTTGTTCTGCTAAAATGCGCAACCCATTCACCATCATTTATGGCTGATTCCTATAATTTACGGACCGTTATTGGTTAATATTAAGACTTGTATCTTTACCTATAATGAAGCAAATACCTCATAGCTTTGCATTGTAGACCCTCCCATATGGAAGGGCTATCACACAAATTAGCCTACGAATGTATTTGTTTGCCCATTTTGGCAATAAAAATGCTACCATTGGTAAGCAAAATGGTTTGTTTTTGTTTATAAGAACCGAGCTTTAGACAATTCATTCGGGAAGGTTTATGTGTACAGTCACGAGCTTAAATATATCACTACGGACAGTTTGGCAGATAATTCATGATTCATCCATTAATCGCCGTCAAGATGACGGTAAATATGATATGTAATCATTTGTGGAGGGCATCACAAGAGGCACAAATATGTGACATCCAAAGAACACGAAAACTATCTGACGAGTTAAGTGACACCAAAATATAGGATGCCTTTTTTTTGGGTGGGAAATCATTGAATAACTTCTCCCGCTCTGGGTGGAGCGGGAGGGCGTGTCAGACTTTTACTGACTAAAACCCACCCGTGTTCCCTCAGTTGCCTGTGTGCCAGGGGCCGCGGTATCTCTTTCGAACAACCCGCCTTTATATGTTTACGTGTTTTAAATATACATGTAAAGTGACACCAAATATTTTTATTATAACGAGGTATCACATTCTTCGTAATTTAACTGAGTAGGCAGAAATGTATTACGCTAGACTTGTCCGAAATCATTGCATTCTAAGAGGTATCACATCTTTTTGAAAGCGATGAAGCATCCTATATTTTGGGCACGCCACGATTGCGGCGGTAAGTCCCCTCTCTGAGGAGTGGCTTGAGAGGTGGCATGGCGTCCTCACCTTCCGCCTGACACAGGTCCTCACCGGACACGGTTGTTTCGGGAGGTTTCTGTTTAACGGTTGTCCTGGCAGGCATCGGCCCTTGCGAGTCGACATCAGTCTGAAGCGCGCGTGGAACACAACGCATCGTCGACCCGGACTTGGTCCTTACTGGACAACAAGCTACCCATTACTCGCTATCCGCAAGCCCGCGCCTACGGTGGCCGGGAATCAGCCTGGGATTCCCAACGCTCAGGGCTTCTCCTGCGAAGACTACGGCCGTGAGGGCGCATGTACTGCCTCTCCCTCACGTGCGCCGCCTCCCTCTTTGTGAGTATCACTGCTTCGCTGAAGGAGGTGACGGTTAACCATGCACTCTCGCTCCGTACCATGACCTGGAAAATTGGCCGGACGTGAGAGATCGCCGCCGCCGATTGCCTCCACGAGGACACGGTGGTGCTCCGCTCAAGCCGGGCAGACCTCCACGGTATGCTCCACCGTGACCTCAGGGCGATCTTCGCAATGGAAACACCCGGGCGTTTCCTCCCGGCTTATCCGAAACAGAAACCTCCCGAAACAACCGTGTCCGGTGAGGACCTGTGTCAGGCGGAAGGTGAGGACGCCATGCCACCTCTCAAGCCACTCCTCAGAGAGGGGACTTACCGCCGCAATCGTGGCGTGCCCAAAATATAGGATGCTTCATCGCCTTCAAAAAGATGTGATACCTCTTAGAATGCAATGATTTCGGACAAGTCTAGCGTAATACATTTCTGCCTACTCAGTTAAATTACGAAGAATGTGATACCTCGTTATAATAAAAATATTTGGTGTCACTTTACATGTATATTTAAAACACGTAAAAAAAGAAAATAGAAAATAAAATATTTAAAGATACTTAAATTAAATTAAATTCATTAAACATTCCTTATATTTAGACAGAGACTTACAGATGTCTAAATTGTTAGTTTTTGCTTATATGTTATATTGCCTACAAACTCTCGGCACAGCGGCATAATGACCGAGGGCACTGTTTGAAATATAATATAAATTATATGTGTTATGCCTGGGAATCCGAGTCGAAATTGTAATCTTTAATGAACTCAAAAATTCACTGCAATTCATTGTTCCATTTTATATTTTGTGAAGGATGACGCAGTCCAGTTTCTTTCTACGACTGGTTAATGTATCCATGTGGTAATATTTCAACCTGTCAGTGTAGCTTGTGAGTTATTTAGCCAAGTGACCTCCGTAGCACAGATGGTAAAGGAACCGCCTTTGGACACTTTGTAATCGCTTGGAGTAAACCTCGTAATACGGATTCTATACCACGGAACTACATTCTACGATTGGTCGGACTAAAGTGTTGAAAAGCTTTATTTTTGTCGCGGGTCATTTAAATTCCTTACTATTTCGCAAAACAAATCCCAGTGCCTTGAAAGATCTTGAGACAATATTCAGGATGTGGATATGGAACTTTAGGGCTTGATCGAGTTGAACTCCCAGGTCACGAATTTTGCTAATGCATAATCATTCAAACAACCAGCGCGAGCGCGGCTTTTTGTTGACATTTTTGTCAGTAGAATTCAAAATGTGGGTTCTGGTAATAAAGCGCTTCCAGTGGATCACAGAGCATGCGGCGTCTAGCGGTGCCAAATATGTAGAATAAAGCGGTGGTATACTTAAACCGCTGAGCGGCAATGTAGTGTGGCTCGCTTGAAATCTCGTGACCGAAAGGTTGTATGTGCTGTGGAATAGGCGTCACTTACGCGTTTTAGTCAACACTGGTTTTAAAACAAAGTCGCACCAATTGATTTATAACGGCTAATTTTTGATGTTATTTAACCGAGTTATTTCACTATAAAAACTTAGTCACCACACTTATTTGGTGTTTATTTACTTATAACACTAAAACCAAAGTTAATAATTATAGTTTAGATTAAAAAGAAACAATTTTTAAGCGAAACGAACGGTAACATCTTGTTACTTCGTTCAATGGGTTGTTGCCATGGTTTCGTTACAACGATTTGGTTGGGTTCGTGTGAATTTTTGGAAATATATTCCCAGCTTTAGAATAGTATACAGTTTGGTTGTTTTATTTAAACCTTCAGTCCTTCCTACTAGTATACACTTAGGGTCAAAACTAAAGAACCTACTGAGTACCACTCTTGGTGTTCGATATTTAACAAAAACCATATTCCAAATATTATTCTAACATAGTTTTTTTTTTTTTTTTCTGGGTGGGAAATCATCAAATAACTTCTCCCGCTCTGGGTGGAGCGGGAGGGCGTGTCAGACTTTTACTGACTAAAACCCACCCGTGTTCCCCCAGTTGCCTGTGTGCCAGGGGCGGCGGTATCTCTTTCGAACAACCCGCACCCCCGGCAGGCATCGGCCCTTGCGGGCCCCTCTGTTGCTGCTGACATCTCTTTGAGGCGCGCGTGGAACACAACGCGCCGTCGACCCGGGCTTGGTCCTTACCGGACAGCGAGGTACCCATTACTCGCCGTCCGCAAGCCCGTGCCTACGGTGGCCGGGAATCAGCCTGGGATTCCCGTACTTTGCAATATATGTAAAACGAAACTTTAACGACCTTTTCAGCATTTTATTGCTCGAACTCTCAGTAATTCGTCCGTTTTCACGTAACTTGTGTAATTTAATTACAATGTATACGTGCTCATCTCCCATTGTAGTACCGTGAAGATATAGACACAATTTACGTTTTATATTCCCGGACATTTACATAATAGCCCATCCCATAAGTATTCATGTTGTGATATGCGCTTGTTTGCAATACATTTTACGATAAATAACATTGTGAACAGTTTGTTGGCAGGTTATTTTAAATTTTACTAACATCCGAGTGGACAGCAAAGTTAAAATGGTATTAAATCTTATAGGCTTATGTTGTATAGCAAGGTGGTAAGATTATATCTCTTTGTATCGTAACATTTCGTTTAATTAACAAAACACAGAGAGTAGTTAGTGGTGGCCAAGTGGTTTTGGCCCCGGTTAACGAGTTGTAAGTCGTAGTTTGAACCCAGGAAGACACTTTACTTTCTGCAGATGATTTTATCACCACTGCTCGAGAATAGGTGACAAAAAACATCGTGAGGAAACCGGCATGTCTTAAATTCAAAAATTCGAAGACATCTACCAACCCTCATTGGGCCCACGTAATGGATTATGGCCCAGTCCCTCTCACAGACGTGGCCGGTGTTCCAGCATTAGGACCTTAAAGACACTAATGTACTATAAAGTTAGAGATTACTTGGATGACAAAAAGGCTTGGGATTAGTTAAGTTGCTCCAATGTACCCTCAAGCAACGAACTATTACCTATATAAGCTAAGTGTATTAGAATACTATTGACATTTTTTTATTTTAAGTACCTATTGATTCACGTGACATTTTTTTTGATGACATTTAAAGAGAAAACTGACTGTGAATGTGAGTAGGTACTATGCAGGCTAGATTGAACACATGAATTTGTAACTCGTCTGGTGGTTTTGAATATATTGTAAATGGTCTACGTAAATGTCCTGCAGATCTGGTAGCGTTTTATGACAGGTCGTTGAGCTCCCTAAAATAGGGTTCAGCTACACGGTGGCTGATACATGCCGTCTGTTGGGTCAGGTCAGCTCAAAATTGCAATGTCTCTTTCTTCAAAAGGCCCTTCTAGACATGGCCTGTATTGTTAGATTCACATAAAATTAAAATAATATAATGTCTGGACTTTAAAAGAGACCTCTGAGTTTGTTTTGGCTTTTCGTCTCAGGGCTTGGCGCCATCTAGTTTTTAAAATATTGACCAACAAAACATTGACGTGTACCAGTGTAACAGAAGATCTACTTACATAAATAAACATTTCATTTCATTTCACTATTTTAATGAACGCAAGAAAAAAACTTATGTTAATTAATCACCCGAAAGTATTTAATTACGACATTATACATCATTGCAGGTAGAACATGAATGAGGCTGGCGTAGGATCGTGGGGTTTGGCATAAGAAAAGAAGGGCCTAGTAGACTCAGCAGTGGGTGAAGTCGGGCCGTGGAGGATGATGTAGTATTTAATCCCGAAAAAATCATTAATATACGCAAATTTTTCAATCGCCACAATAATTTTCTCTTTAGTATAAATTGGCGGTTTGACGTGTTCAACAAAAGCTGTCAAACTGACATAGCTCCATAATAGATAGAGTGATAATTTATAGATTACAGACTGACGAGATTTATGGGAAATGTCTATGAAAAAGTTGACCAAAATCTATCCGGTAGTATTTGTGTGATATTCGAACATACTTACAAAAAAAGCAGCCCTTAAATCTACGGTTTCCTAGAGGTATCGTCATTTTATAACGGGCGTAGTGAAAATTTATCAATATTTTACAACATTAAAAAAAATCTGATATTTGACATAAAGAAGTCAAAAAACGATCTATTACTGTGGGACCGCTCATCGCTTTCTTAAAAATCAAAGCTCTACAAAAAAGATTATCCCTTAAATACCGCTTATTTTCCTCGTCCGTTCAATTACATAATTAGAAGAAGCTAAAAAATCTGTATTTGTTTTGGGTTGGCAGTTAAAGAAAGAACAAATGCGTTTTTCCCAGTGCTAATGATCTCCTCGATAGTTGCTATATTGCAGCGGTGAGGTGTCAATTTTTCTAAGAGAGAAGCCGAAGCGAAGTCGTCTTTAACTTATTGACTTATCAATAAAGAATACTTACTACCATTCTAAAATTAATATAGGAATGTAAATAATTAAATACAATGAAATTGAACAGCTGAAAACAAAATAAAATGTGCAATATTCCTCCGTCTCGTTCTCGCTCACGCATTTGTTCTATATTTGTCTCTGTCATAACTCGTTGTGAGCGGCCTGCTCTCGTCAATATCAAGTGGTGCCACGTGACCTAAAGTGAAATCATTACGGGATCGCTGTTGTATGAATGTTTAGTTCCCAATTATGATGTTTTGGCACCGGGTTAATTCAGCACATTTTTTTATTGTTGTAATACAAAGCCAAAAATAACCTTTTTTGTTGTTTTCAAACAACATGTTGTTATGGTGAATTAAATACTCGTAGTGTTACTATATTTTTTGATAATAGTAGCCACTATTGACGTGTCATTTTTTAATAGCGATATAGTTGCCGATGCGAATTCCCGAAGGGAAGACGTTAGGAATCGTGATATATGTTTTTTTTTATGTTCGTAAATCATCAAATAACTTCTCCCACTCTGGGTGGAGCAGGAGGGCGTGTCAGACTTTTACTTACTAAAACCCACCCGTGTTTTCTAAGTTGCCTGTGTGCTATTGGCCACGGTATATGTTTCGAACAACCTGCACCTCTGGCAGGCATCGGACCTTGCGGGCCCCTTCAGTTTGTGCTGACATCTCTTTGAGGCGCGCGTGGAACACAACGCGCCGTCGACCCGAGCTTGGTCCTTACCGAATAGCGAGCTACCCATTACTCACCATCCGCAAGCCCGCGCCTCCGGTGGCCGGGAATCAGCCTGGGATTCCCGACGCTCAGGGCGCAGGCGTCTACTGCGGAGGCTAGAATCGTGATGGCACATATACTGCCTCTCTCTCAAGTGTGCCGCCTCCCTCTTCGCGAGTATCACTGCTTCGTAGAAGCAGGCGACAGCTACCCATGCACTCTCGCTCCGTATCATGGCCTGGACCAGGACCGGACGCGAGAGATCGCCGCTGCTGATCGCCTTCACAACGGACATGGCGGTGCTCCGCCGAACCCGGGCAGACCTCCACCGTAGGCTCCACCGTGTCCTCAGGGCGATCTTCCGCAGTCGAAAAACCCGGGCGTTTCCTCCCGCCTTATTCGGAACAGGAACCTCCCGAAACAACCATGTCTGGTGAGGACCTGCTTCAGCTGGAAGATGAGGACGCCGTGCCGCCTTTCAAGCCACTTCTCAAAGAGGGGACTTACTTACCGCTGCAATCGTAGCGTGCCCAATCGTGTTATATGGTGCTTTCGCCACTGCTACATTGTATTACTTACGTTCTGTCTGACCTCGATAGACGGCACAAATAGAAAACAATTCGAAATATGTCATTGCACGTTAAGGGGAGTAATTCAAGAAAAAGTCATTCAATGGGATAACTTAAACGTACTTGGAGGGTTGTAGTGATGATTTTAATTACTATAATTCCAAATTTCATACTCCTTTGTCCGCGTAATTTTCGTAAAAAGGGGTACAAAGTATTTGCTTCACGTATATTTTTTTAGATAGATATCTTAATTGACCATCTCGTATGTTAAACTTTTTATGTAGGTAAGTATGTAAAGAAAATACCCAGGGCACTGCAGGGCAAAGACCCCTCTACCCTCCTTCCACTTTTCTCAGTTTAATACGCAGTTTAATAGTTCTTGTTGAAGAAATCCAGTGTAAAATCAAACATTATAAAATTATTTATCAGACCTTTAATAATAATCTATCATTTATTTTCACAACCCTTTAATACGAATGCTTTTTACCGGAGAAACTTTGCTCATTACTGCCACTACCCAACGACGAGTTAATAATGATTTGTTGGGTCCATAAAGAATCGATGCTGCTGAATTTAAAAAATATATTTCCATCCTGTCCACACGAGCGCTTCTTGAATTTTTCTTTATAAGTTTATTTTACTGGAAATTTGTGGACGAAATCTACATACGTCCCATAGTATCTGATTGTCACTGAATACAGAGTTACCGAGTCTCCGACTTTCACGTAGTTTACGTTTGCGTAACATGTTGCTGGATTTGCTGAAAGGGCGTAGTAGTACGCTGAAGCTACGTAAAGATTTGATTTTTATTTCTAAGGTAAGAATGTAGGTATTGCAAAAATAATCATGGCATAATAATAATCTTAAATAATATAATCATAACATTTATTGGGTCTTCCCATAATCTAAAAATTATGGGAAGACCCAATAAATGTTGGGTGGACTGTGTAAAAGATGATATGACTAGAATGGGGTTGACTAACGAGATGACGATTAATAGAGAAGTATGGGAGAAGATATGTTACACATAACCCTCATAAATTGCAATAAAAGCAAAATAATGCTACAATATTTTTTAAAGTTATTTTATGATTTTAAGCATTTGCTTTGATAAGTTTTAAAAGAAAGATAAGTATTATAATTACTTTATATCAATACAAAACGAGCGGTCTCTGTTTTTAGCCTCAAGGTAACAAAAGAAACGATAGCGTCAGAGCAAGGTCTCTTTGACTGAATATTTCGAAATCAAAGTTCTTTTGTTCTTTATCTGGGTAGGGTACCTATACGAAGGACAAGAAATGTTATGAAAATGAAAATAGAACAGTAAATCGAATAATTTATCATCATCTTTTTGCATCATTAATTTGAAAGTGTAAACTTTCAAATTAATGATGCAAAGATCTGGATTTAAATAACAAGATTAAAGAATGAGGAATGTTAATTGATTAGCGTTTTCGTTGAAATACTGAATGAAAATATTGTCTTTCATGATTTCTAAGCGTTTGTCCTAATTTGGAGCACGCTTGTGCGTCGAAAATATTCTCCCGCTGCGCTACCCCCACTTTGTAACAAATGAAATACACGGTTGACTAACGAGCCTTAATAAACTCTACTTACCTAAACGTTTCTCATTCAATTTATTTAAAAAGACGAGTAAAGTAACTAAACATATGATGAGTTTTTGATTGGATAATGTCTTTATCAAATATACTAATGTCTTGTATTAAAATATACATAATCAGGCTACCAAAAAAAAAGGTTTGTTATCTTAGGTTCACTGGATAACTTAAAAAAAGAACTCCAAGTAGAATGTATTTGACTCAATGTGATGTTTTCTTTTCAAAAAATCAGATTTTTCAATGAATTTTTGTAATACATTCTAAAAGTGCCTAGGTACATAGTGGCTAACGACAATCTTATTTTAACTAAAATATTTAGGCATCTATTTATGGGGCGACCACGACTACTTGCATATGTATGATCATGTAGTAATTGGCCAGTTTGATATTTATTTATTTAATACTTTACGCACAGAAATGTACATAGGCGGACTTAATGCCATAGATAGATGCCTGAGATATTATAACTATTTAATTATCCAATCACTTTAAAGTTAGAAGAACACAATTAAAAAGTCACGATACCTCTTAATATCTTGAACCTTAATTTATTATGTCGCTGAATGTTGTGTTAATTTTACCGATATTTTTAATTTTGCCAACGCTGAGTTGAGAACAATAACCGATGGTGAACCAGATACCTAATTTTAACATCGCTGAGTTGATCTCGATTCGGTCGGGAAGATTTTATCAGGGTGAGCACGTGTTAACTCTGCGCCGATATGTCGATAAAGCTCGAAGCTCTTTGACGATTCTTGAATCACCTCATAGGTGCCTACTTTTCGTATATATATATTATAGTAGATAATGTACCTATAATAATGTAGGTACTTCGCATGGACAAAGAAACTATAGCGAGTTTCATATTCGAAATACATTTCCATTTTAAATTACCTGCATCATTGCTTTCAGCACAATATCCACGGTCGGGTGAAGCCAAACAAGATTTTCATTCAGTCTATCCTACGTTCAGCACCAGTTGGTTCGTCGACAGCGGATTAACATGTTATAAAATTATAACAATGAAGTTAAAAGAACGTTCCAAGACCAATAGAAACACGGAAGCATTAGGAATTCATGCAACTATAACACATGCGACACAATAGCCGAATTAATAAACACTCATTAACACGATGCAAGTTTCTTGCATACAATAAAAATGAAGCAACAATTACCGCACAGTGGCAAGATAAAGCTTCAATAGAAATTTTCGACTATCGTATTACCCAGTAACTGAGTTGTGGAGGTAAGATAGGCAATCGCTCCATGTAAAATACTGGTAATCAGCTGCATCCAGTTAGACTGGAAGCCGACCCGGCTAGGCAGATGATGATGATAAGAAATTTTCGACTAATTCATTCAGTGTTTATTTTATTAGTAGCACGTAGCGATGTGCCGAGTATGGCTTGACTCGAGTCAGATTCGATTCCTGCTTTGGACTCGCCTACTCGAATACCAATTTATTTTGATTCGAGGACGCCGGACTCGATTCCGGTACTCGAGTCAGGAAGAATCGATTTTGTACTTGCTGACTCTATTCTATTAAGCGAGTCCACCTGACTCGAATCTAGTATTCGAGTTAGGTTGCCTCGCTCGTACTCGATCTCTGTTTACTGAAGCAATGAAGAACGCCTAATAATAGAAGTTTGAACCTGCAACCTTTTTTACTAGTAGTGAAGTGATTTTATTGTAATTAACTTGTTTACAACATGGCGCCGAAAAAAGTCTCAGGTGTATGGAAGTGTTTTGAGAAAGTGGACGGCGATAAAATAAAGTGCAATAACTGTGCTTCCGTATTGAAAGTCTTTAAACATATATCTAATTTGTTAAAGCACCTAAAAAAGCTCATCCTATCATTTACTCGACTTACACTGATAATTCTTCAACTACCCCCGTTCAGAGTGATTCCGATTTATTAGATTAAGCTTCAGGTTCTGAAAGAATAAGACAAATATCTGAAGTTCTTAAATAGCTTCTAAAAATATCTCTTTTTATTGTGTTACAAAACAAATAGAACTTAATCTCACTTCTGGTTCCTAGATGCCTCCTTAACTCCTTAGTATGTTCTATGTTTTGATTTTTGTAATGTTTACCAATGTTTAATTAAAAATGTTTGACTTATTATCGTAGTGCCACTAAGCTAAACCTACATTCTGTTTGAAGTTTACTCCTTTTCGATTTCCTTTTTGTTCTAAAATCGGTATCGGACTTGAGTTTTGGACTTGAATTTCCAGACTACACTCCTGGACTCGAATTTCTAGACTCGAGGCTTGGATTCGAGTGAACATTCGAATACCAAAACATAGCATTTGAGTACTGGGCTCGGATCGCGGAATCGGGTCATGATTCGAATACCGTATAAACCGACTCGAGTCAACTTGATCCACCAAAACAGCGACTCGGCACATCACTAAGCACTCACACCTAACATCCAACAAAAGGTCTTTCCATTTTATTTGATTATGTATTTCGAGATCTATTAATGGGAATTAGTTTCTTCAACGTGGAATGTCAATGACGACTATTATTTAGATTAATCGCACTTTTGGACTCTATTCACTGGGTTTTTAACTTTGGGACTATTGAGGACTATTCAAAATGTAATTAGTTACGGATTTATTAAAAGTTGTTAAGAAATTATTCCTGTAAACCCCTCGTACCACGGTGAACTTTTTAATCGATTTTGGTTAACCTCATTTCACTGTCTGCTACAGTTTGCTCACCCTATAAAGTAGCACTTAAAGTTAAATAGGGGAAATGTGAAAACGTCATTTTTGCCGAACAATCGAGCACACTGCTTGTTGAGCACTAAAATTGAAACTAACTCAAAGTTTGTTTTTCATCTATTGCGTAATCTCCAATTCCAACTCTTAAACTGTCAAAAATAGCCTACCTATAAGGAACCGCTATATTCCAAGTGAAGCTTCAATAATGAGACAAAAGCTGTCTAGCTCCATAATGTGAAGCTATTCAGTACGGCAAATGACTCTTCCCACATTCCCTTGTGGAGTGATACTTAATGTAGTGTCATTGTAGTGAATGGTCCTCACCGACTCCACCCTGTAGGTATTGTTTTTTACAAACGACACTGTCGGTAAATGCGTTTTATGCAGCTATCGCGTGTTAGCTAGACCAGTACTTTCAACTGAACAAGTGGAGTTTTCACGATTTTATTTTTTTTGAGGCTGGGAAATCATCAAATAATTTCTCCCGCTCTGGGTGGAGTAGGAGGGCGTGTCAGACTTTTACTGACTAAAACCCACCCGTGATCCCTCAGTTGCCTGTGTGCCAGGGGCGACAGTATCTCTTTCGAACAACCCGCACCCCTGGTAGGCATCGGCCCTTGCGGGCCTCATCAGTTGGTGATGACATAGCTTTGAGACGCGCGTGGAACACAACGCGCCGTCGACCCGAGCTTGGTCCTTACCGGACAGCGAGCTACCCATTACTCGCCGTCCGCAAGCCCGCGCCTACGGTGCCAGGAATCAGCGTGGGATTCCCGACGCCCAGGGCGTCGTGCGACGACTAAGGCCGTGAGGGCGGATATACTGCATCTCCCTCACGTGCGCCGCCTCCCTCTTCGCGGGCATTACTGCTTCGCAGAAGGGAGTGTTCACGATCAATTGACTATTTTGGAATCGTTAATTTAACTTAGGACTACTTTACTCCCAAATACGCTACATTTCATTTAAAAAATCTCTTGACCTCATCCTTGCATCAATAAATGATCCCAACAAAAAACGTTTTATGTTTAGGGATTTAGCTTTCAAAGAATGAAATTGTAACTTTCTAAAGGGCTTTAAAACGTTATATATGTCTTTTTTCACACTCGAATTTAATAAAAACCCTGAATTAAAAGATAGATTGACACCGTGTGCTGATTAAATCAATTAGGTCGTGGAATTTGTGGAACTGTTTGCGTGTCCACGCTTGCTGGTTCGGATTTAAAAACATCATGTTGGTCAAAAAATTGTTTTTTTTTTAATGTTTAAGTGACGGAATAAACGAGATTCCTTAACGCTTCAAAAAAAGATTTGAGAATATTAATGAAATTTGAACATACGTGTAGGGATATTAGTTTCTAGAATATTCCATCATCTTAGCTATCAATCTCATAAGTAATTAACGGCTACCTCAAATGATCTTCGGTTCGAGACATGAATGTAGGGATTGAATTCAAAACATCGCTAGCTAAACTACGCAGATATGTTAGGTATTAACATCTAAACACGATGAAACATAGACGTAGCCAAAGTTAACACAAAAAAAAACAGATTTTTTAAATGATATTTCAAGTGACATAATTTTTTTTTTGTTTTTTGTCAAAGGTGGCCGATACCCATCGTGCTCTGCGGTATTTAGCTAGCCAATTTAAAATGACCTTGTCTTTTTGAACACAAATTGGTGGTAGAAAATTGACGCGCAATCATTGCACCAGATAATGTTAATTGGTTGTATATACATCCAATACGTATATAACGGTATAGGGGCGTAGATAGGTAATGGAGTCTTCGATCAGAGAGTTAAGAGGCTATCAATCAAGTGGTTATTCCGTCGGGAAGCCCTTTAATCTGCCAGACTAGATTAACATACACGACAAAAGGAGTAAAGCCGGAATATTTTTTTTTCTATTTAAATATCCACACATTTTTTTTTTTGAGTTACTGCAGAGAAGAAATGTGGCTACATTGTTCCAATTTAACACATAATTTCTTTGAGTTCATACAAAGTTACTGGTAGAGAAAGAATTCAAGTATCTACATTCTTCTAATTCATGTTTTAGCCCAAAATGATTTCTTAAATAAAAAGAATAAAAATAAATTCGTAAAATAATAACTTAACTATTCGTCAAACCGAAGAAATGTAAAACTTCGTTAACCTAGCATTTTATTCTGATAGTACGTTTCCGTGGAATAATTTTCGACCTCTACGCGGGCGTAGCCGCTGGCAAAAGCTAGTATAAAATGAAATAGCTCATGGCTCGGTAATATATTAGCCGGTCAGAAAGGAGCTGACGGAACCGACTGCTTCGCTTGTGCACACATAATTAAAATATCCACATCTAGTTTCCCAACATTTCACTCGAATTTGTTTAGCAATACCTTTGATAGCCTGTACCGGCAAGATAAATATACGGACGGACCAATGTCAAAGTTGGTAGAATTGCAAGGAAATTACACTGAATTTACAGACAGCTGTGCTATGGCAATACCCGTATATTGCAAATTCACGGAATTGACTCTTTGAAAATGGCGTGTTGGGAGGTTTTAGCAACTCTATCAAAGGGCTGCCTGCAAACATTTGTATAGCAGGAATATTTGGGATTAAATTTTAAATCCAACGTATGATTCGACACAGTGTGTTTTCAAACCACGGGTCGGTGCTAATGACGACGTTATTTGTATACTGTTGTGAGTAGTATCTAGTAAGCAGCGAGCGCTTTGCTGCATCGGATCAAAAATTTGAGTTTTAGCATTGGAACCCTATATGGTATGAACGTGTAGAAATACTTTGATTTTGAGTTGGAGCATTGGAACCTTTAAACTAGAGTATAAATATACTAGTGCAGGGATGGCGAACAAATGGCACGCGTGCCTTTGGTGACACGCAACAACATAATTAGGGCACATCAGCCTAAGTGACAGTAACAAACATAGAAATCTGAGCGTGATAATTTCATCTTCTGATGCGTGAGTCATTACTTTCAGAAACCGTTATCCATGTCGCATGATTCCAGTTCAGCTTGCATTCTGCTAAAAGTAATATATGAACCTAATAGCAGACACCAGAAGTTGCACTAATTTGTTCTTTCACATAAATACGGTGGTGTGATGTTGATTACTGTATGATAGTACAGATCTATTTGTCTTTGCTAATAAAGAGTAGGTACCTATTATTGTAAAAGTATTTAGCTTTTTCTAGTAGTCAATAAGTCAAGATTATTTGTTGGCACGTCAATGCCATTTTTTTTTAATAATTTTAAATGGCCCGTTGAGGTTTAGAGGTTTCACCATCACTGTACTAGAGTATACATTTCTGGAATAAAATTAATAGTGCAAAAAAAATAACAAAATAATTTACCTCTGTTCAAATCGTACTAATGACTACCAATTCTGTCAAAGGTTTTAGATATTGTCGAGAATAGCAAGAAACAGTTTGCTGTAATGGAACTTATTTTGTGTTCGAGCCTAAGAAGTATAATTAATAGGTATCCAATCATTTTCACTGGAATATCTGGCATTAAATTAATGTTATGCAAATACAACTGAATAGTCTGCGACTCTGTTCAAATCGTACCAATGACTACTAATACTTAGTACTAACAGTGTCAAAAGCTTTGTTGTGAATAGCAAATAAACTGCTTGCTTATTTGAGATTCATTTTGACTTCGAATATTGGAATCGTATTATTTGTATCAATGGTGTAATAATATATAATAATACAAGTTTTTGCCCGCGGTTCTGCCCGCGTGGATGTTGGTTATAGCGTATACACCTATATAAAAAGTAGCCTGTAACCTTCTCTATATCTCAGGCTATATCTCTGGAAAATTTCATGATAATCGGTTCAGCAGTTTAGGCGTGAATGCGTAACGCACAGACAGAGAGAGTTACTTTCGCATTTATAATATTAGTAGGGATTATGTTTTCAATAATTGTTTGATTCATAAATATGTAGGTAAGTATTATATAAAGACTTGATACTCATGAAACACACTATTACATGGGACTTCAACATAACTGGCGAGATATGGATGTACTATAGGTACACCTCTGCCGAACCCTTCAGGGAAGCAAGGCGTGATGTTATGTTATGTTAGATACACATTGAAATATATGAAGCATAACAAATAGAAGGTTTGGTCTAGATACAATTACTTCTATTCCAATAAAGAGATCGCAGTGAGCGAAAAAGCCGTCCATTGTATGTTTTGTAGTGTTTTTTTTTTGGTAATCTATTTCGATCTAGTTTTCTGGTGTGAAATAAAGTTTATATATGGAAATAAAACCTATAGGTAAACTGATCAATAACGCACGCCTAACATGAGGCTAGTTTATCAGGCCAGGATATCAGAAAACGCTAGTACAGATAGCACAGATATCCTTATTAAAAAACGGACTACAACGCTTTTCCTTTAAAAAAAAAGAAATCTGTGTTTTTTTACTCAAAATCAAAATCAAACGTCATTTATTCAAACTAGGCTGAGAGTCAGCACTTTTTGAACGTCAAAATGACATAAGACAGTCCCCCCAAAAAGCCCGCCCTTCACCACTTCCTAGTGCTTTAGCTGGGAAGAAGAAGTGGCGCAACAAACTCCCCAGCAGCACAGCTGTCTGTTATGTTGTAAGAACTTGATTCTATACAATAATAGCATATAACCATCATTCAACGATAAATGAAAATTTAATTAATTAAAAATAAAAAAAATAAATGGTTTATGCAGTCAAGTTAAATAAACAATGATATGAAGTAATTCATATGACCTGTCAGTAGTTAAGCTAATTCTGGTGAAAGAACATAAACGTTGTCTTGAGTTAATCACAGCGACCAACAATTCTTATCGTTTAAGTAGTCGTTGATAGAATAGTATGCCTTCGAACAAAGATTTGATTTAACTTTCGCTTTAAACGCATTAAAAGGCAAATCTAGCAAAGAAGAGGGAAGCTTGTTATAGAAGGTTATACCAAGCCCAGCAAATGAGTTATGAACCCTATGAAGCCGGTGAAAGGGAGCACGTAGTTTGTCCTTATTTCTAGTATTAATATTATGAGTATCACTGTTTTTAGTGTATAAGTGTATATTTTTCCTAATATATAAGATGTTAGCGAAGATGAATTGCGATGCCACCGTGAGAATACTAATATCTTTAAAAAATTCTCTCAGAGAAACTCTAGCACCTAGTTGGCAAATTGCACGAACAGCTCGTTTTTGAAGAACAAAAATATTTTGAATGTCAGCCGCTTTACCCCACAGCAGAATGCCGTAGGACATAACGCTATGAAAATAATTAAATAGACTAACCGAGCTGTATCAACGTCAGTGTATTGTCTTACTTTTCTGACGGCGTAAGCGGCCGAACTGAGCCTTCCCGCTAGGCTTGATATATGTGATCCCCACTGAAGTTTGGCATCTACTGTTATGCCAAGAAAAACGGCCGATTCTACAGTTGCAAGCACCTCATTATCTAAGACGATGTTGGGTCCCAGATTTCTTACATTTGGTAAAGCGAACTTTATACATTTAGTTTTCTTGGCATTGAGAACTAGATTATTCGTGGTAAACCAATGCGTAAGCCTTGAGAGTGCACTGTTTACGTCGTCAAAATCTTGTCTATTCCTGTCTACTTTAAAGATAAGAGAGGTATCATCAGCAAACAGTACAAAGTCACAGATACCCTTTAAATAGAATGGTAAATCATTAATGTACACTAAGAATAAGAATGGACCCAATATTGAGCCTTGAGGTACACCTAACTGAACTGGTAGCCCGGACGATTTCACACCATTAATATCTACACACTGGTGCCTATTATTTTAATAAGAATTTATAACGTTGAGAGCTTCATTTTGAACACCGTAATGACGTAGTTTACGCAATAGCGTGTAATGGTGCACGCAATCAAATGCTTTGGAAAGATCACAGAAAACTCCAATAGCATTTTGTGAGTTCTCCCATGCGTTAAATATGTGTTTCAGCAGAGCAACACCCGCGTCTAGGGTCTCTCGTCTACTAGGGTTTACAGCCAACATTTACAATATACAGAAGTAGTGTGTTAAACATATTATGTCCCCTGGTTCCCAAACTAGGTTTATCCTTGTAACTTGGGAGTCAGCCTCGTGTTTAGAGAACTATTTTAATTTTTAGGCTAGATAGTTATAATACTCTTTATTATGAAAATATTTTTTTTTTAGATAAATGTAGAATTTTTCTCGGGGACATAATAGGCTTTGTTATCGGTAAAATGATCTTTTAAAAACGACCTTTGGGAACATTAGGAGAAGGCGAGGCAATATTGAAGGTAGTTTGTAGTGTATCATTTGGAAATATACAATAAATACATACATACAAATATATATATATATAATACGTGAAGCAAATACTATGTACCCCATATTACGAAAATTATGCGGATGAAGGAGGACGAGGGACAATTAAAGTTTATATAGCGAAACAGTGCAGAAAGATAGTATTTTTAAATAGTAATATATTTTTATATAAATGAATTATGGTTGAATTTCGACCACTGAGGGACCACTAGTAAAACTAATTGTACATAATCTATAATAACAACACCTACATTTATAACATGAAACAAATGCTATGAGTAAAAAAAGGTGTTTAAGGAAAGTGCGGTTTGTTTAACAACATTTAAAAAATGGACAAAGATCGAATACGCCTTATCGACACGGGCAAGGTATTCCATAACCATACTGCTTGAACTGGAAAAGATTTATCATAGAAACTGGTAGGAGGTATATAGTCTCAAATTTTTCGATAACCTCAGATATCTATTATGTATCATAATTATCATGATAAGATAAGATCTTGTTTATTTTACCAAGAAACAGTGCTTTACAATTCCTTAAAGTCTACATTAGTACAGTTATCAAGGAAAAAAAAACAGAAATAAGACGCAAAGGAAACATTTTACTTATGAACTCCACACTAGGTCAATCCTGTCTCGTGGAGTCCATGGGTGGTATTACCAGATGGTGAAAAGCGTATTACATTAAAACTCATGGATTGCTATTGTCGAGAGGCACATAAAATGCATTATTACTTTACAGTAAGTAGTAAAATTTTACCTAATTTTTTAAACATTGTCTAGGCTTAAAACAATAAAGTAGGATGAAGGAATATTTTGAGTGCGATTCGGATTCAGTGTATGATTGGGCTAGCAGCCATTTGCGAACAATCTTTTTGACTTGGTTTATCCTAGAGTTGCCAATGTCACATATTCTTACGGTTTTGTTGTATATGTGACTGAGAAAGAGTTCTTGCATGTGCTGTGCGAAAGTTGTACGCGTCCTTATAGATACACACTTAAAAACTCGACGTTTCAGGAGCTGTGGATCTGAGTTACGATTTTATGCTGTTTCAGTATGATTTTAAAGATAAACAACTGTCGGACAATGAGTACTACGGCTTCTTTGTACAAAAGGGCTGTCGGGTATCTGAAATGTTTTTTGAGCATAACTTTCAAAACCGATCGCTGAGCTCGTTCGCTTTGGATCATGGTGGTAATTCCAACTCCACCCAATACTGTTATAAAGTAACACACACAGAATTGATTGATCATGAAGGAATTTCAAACGTTCTTTAAGATAAAACGGGGTTGTAGGGTTAAACAGAATTCTTTAGAGTTAAATCAAGACGGGGCTAGTCCAGCTAGTGAGTAAGAAAGTACAGATCGCGGCACGTAAGTTGAACCAAAATAGCGGATTTTGATTCGACCTACGCGCCGCGATCTGTAATTAATTTCCAAATTTCAGTGCACGTTACATCAATGACCATGCTAGAAGGTGACCTCATTCTTTTTCCGTGCGAGTGCTCCTATCTCCAGTTGTTTGTTCTGATTTTGGTTCAACTAACGTGCCGCGAGCTATCAGCCTACGGTAATAATTTAACTTTTTTATGACGGGTTTCTATTTTTGACCTTGTAGCGCCCCCCACTACTGATAATATCCGAGCTTGATAAATTAGCACAGATACGAAAAAGGGCTAAGTTTCGCAACCCACAGTAGGTAGCGATGTGGTTGCGATCAACCACTGTCATAAAATCAAAAGTCCACCCGTGACCAGTTCATAGTGCTTCAGCTAGGAAGAAGTAGCGCAACAAACTTCCCAGCTACATAGCTGTCTCTTCAGATAACTAGATATCTATAAGAAAAATATACTTAATAAACTACTTAAAATAACTTACCAAACGTATTAAAATGATTATAAGGAAAGGGTTGGGAGAGGAAAACGGAAAGGGTTACAATTACAACAACATTAATGTATGCAAGACAAAACTGACAGAATTGGCTTCTAAAGTGTTGTTTTTAGACTTAGTATTAAAGAATTAATGGAAGATAAAAAAAATAAATAAGTATAATTATTATAATATCAACAATATTAAATAGAGTGAATAATTGCAAGGTTATCCTATTCTTAACTAATATTATAAATGCGAATAAGTTTGAATTATATTATTACAAGCACAGTACAACCCGAATTGATTGTAAAATTCTAAATTAACGCGAGCGAAGCCGCAGGCAAAGCTAGTTGTATATAATATTAACACTCATATAATAAGGATATATGTAAACTTGATAATAATTTGCAGAATACATTCACACTTGGGTTATAAGATCTCACCTTTACCATAACAATGTATTTCTATTGATACAAGCCTTGTGTGACCGGCGAAGCTAAAATCCAATCGGATAATGTAATTCCCCGGCCCATGTCACTGCGGTGTCTTAAAATTTACCAGCTTATAGCCAAGCTAGGATAGAATTAATTTAGGTTATCACGGGATTATCGTACACACGGCTACACATCAAGCTATACATTTCCAGTATAAGCTGATCTCGCATTGTATAGGATTTCCGTACAGTGCGAGTTCAGCGTAAACTGGAACTGTATAGCTCGATGTGTAGCCATACATTTCCAGTTGTACATGATACTAACAGGTCTGAACTAAATTTCCCATTCTATTTAGTATCGTATTTTTCTACAGCGAAGTTAGATAACCAAAGGTTCGTGCAGTTAATGGATTCTCTGGTATTTACACAGCGTACATAACCTAACCTTATAGTAGATACTTGTTCAGTTCCAATCACGCTCACATAGTGCTGCTAGTGCAATCGATACAAAACGAATGAATTGCTCTATGTGCGGGATTTACTTGAAGAGAAAACTTCTATAAGCACGCCACGATCGCGGCGGTAAGTCCCCTCTTTGAGGAGTGGTTTGAGAGGCGGCATGGCGTCCTCACCTTCCGCCTGACACAGGTCCTCACCGGACACGGTTGTTTCGGGAGGTTCCTGTCTCGGATAGTGCGGGAGGAAACGCCCGGGTGTTTCCATTGCGAAGATCGCCCTGAGGACACGGTGGAGCATACGGTGGAGGTCTGCCCGGCTTGGGCGGAGCACCGCCGTGTCCTCGTGGAGGTGATCGGCGGCGGCGATCTCTCGCGTCCGACCCTGGTCCAGGCCATGGTACGGAGCGAGAGGGCATGGCTAGCAGTCGCCTTCTTCAGCGAAGCAGTTATGCTCGCAAAGAGGGATGCGGCGCACGTGAGGGAGATGCAGTACATGCGCCCTCACAGCCGTGGCCTTCGCAGGAGACGCCCTGGGCGTCGGGAATCCCAGGCTGATTCCCGGCCACCGTAGGCGCGGGCTTGCGGACGGCGAGTAATGGGTAAGTCGCTGTCCGGTAAGGGCCAAGCCCGGGTCTACGGCACGTTGTGTTTCACGCGCGCCTCAAAGAGATGTCATCAGCAACTGATGGGGCCCGCAAGGGCCGATGCCTGTCAGGGGTGCGGGTTGTTCGAAAGAGATACCGCCGCCCCTGGCACACAGGCAACTGAGGGCACAGGGGTGGGTTTTAGTCAGTAAAAGTCTGACACGCCCTCCCGCTCCGCCCAGAGCGGGAGAAGTTATTTGATGATTTCCCACCCAAAAAATAAAAAAAAAGAGAAAACTTCTTTAGGCACGTGAAGCGGTTTTGGGTAGACCCATCACCGCCCTAATGTCAACAGTATCCGTAGCTATGAGTAGGTAAGACGTGTTACTCTTGACCAGCAGTAAAAGCATATACAGGGTCAAATTAAATTATCTGGCAAAACTATACCCACGTGATCGATATTGAAAACGAATGGACAACAAAAATTTTTATCATTTCTTGGTCGAAGGTGAGATGATCGATGCCCGTGATCGATCGTTTTGTAATTTTTCGTGTATCATATCATGTCATAGATATCGTGTATCATATCATGACATATCATGTCATAGATATTTTGTTACACGAAAAATTACAAAACGATCGATCACGTTTTTTACAAATTTCCAAACATAAGTAATAGTCGTTTGGTTGCCTAATGGCCAATTTCTATAATTTACGGACAGTTGTAGGTTAAATTAATGATTAATTATTACTTTTGTATTACCAATGAAGAAGCAAAGGCCTAATCCCTTCACACAGTGGATCCCCTCTATTTTAAAGTAGCTATCACAGGTAAAATTAGTTTACGTAAATAGTTATGTAAATATGTATACAGCCCAATTTGTAAATAAAAAATGCTACCATTGGTAAGCAAAACGATCCGTTTTTGTTTATTAGGAAACGAGCATTAATGTACATGCCAGTGTCATTTAAAGTTTTGGACAAAGTTGGGACGATGGTTTTTTTATCTTATTTTTATATTTTTATTTTTTGATGAAAGTATTGCTAGCTAATTTAATTTGAGCGCATTTTAATCAACCATCTGAATTCACATTTACATTGTAATTTTCTTCATTAAAACCATGGATCTTTCATACTTTTAAGTATTCACAACCGTCGCGTCGGCGACTGCCGCCTGCCCCAGACTACCTATGCTTTTTTAGATGGTTGCTTTAAAGAAAGAAAACAATTGAGTGTCTGCAATTTTCTATCAAGAAAGCTTAGACATGATGACATTATGCGAAAACGATGGTAAAAAAGAACGTACGAATCGCTTTAAAAGGGCTGTGCTAACTGTCTAAGCCAGTCTAGTTCACTTCAATCGAACCACGAAGTCACTCACTCACACTCACATCAAGTGAGCGCACACAACTCTAAAGCAAATTTTTTTTTTTTAGAAATAAAACTTTGCGAATTCACACTTTGTCACCGTTCTTGAAGTGATGTTTAGACAAAGATACAGTATTGCTATCCATGCCTAAGCTTTCTAACATACCTATTAAAGATCAATTTATATGTAAATCGAGCATGGAGTCAATATTTTTAACTCATTAGTATAGTGCCGTGTTCACAATCAAGATTATCGGCCCTCCCTGTGTAGTCTCGGCTCTCTCTGTGTAATCTCGGCTCGAACGCCACTAGAATATGTATTGGCTTAAATTATTTATAACCCGGATTTCCTGACTTATCCACATACGAGTATACGTTCCCCTGTTTCTGCAAATATTGCGTAGTGGAATTTCTTTGTAAATGTGATAAAATAGCTGTTGTTTAAATTATATTTATTCATGCATTGATTGCAAATAAATTGTTGATTATCTACTCAACCAAAAAAAAATAATGAGTTTTTAATGACATTCCAAAATGTGGTTTCGTATGGAGAAGAATGTGCAATAAACTCCACCGTTACTCTTTTAAAATGTTTTAAGTACAATATTTAACATACATTCATTATATAATTATGTGTGAAAACGATGCACCTAAAATAAAATTACTATACCAAAATACGTGTAAAGAATTGACATGAAGCAATGACAGATTAATTAATTTTATAATAGATACATGGTGTTCACATATTATTATTATTACAAACATTATTAAAGTAAGTATACGATTTTCCTAGAATATTAATTAACAAGTAATAAGTCAGTGTGTGAGTTAAAATAATCAGTGAGCGTAAATCAATGTCATAAATATAATTAATTACCTATACAATTCAATTAGCAACCAGTTTGGTTTTTCTAGACTGTAGGTTGTCTGGATATGGAGCAGGACCAGCATGTTTCCAAGCATGTTTCGAAGCATTTATCTTACATAAAATTCTCTAATTTGTAATATGCTTGTTTACAAAGTCTATTTTTAATATGAGTTTTAAATTTCCTTTAATTTAATTGCAATATATCACAAGGTGTAACATTTAACACAGTATCCCATAAAAGATGTGTGTACTTTAGCTAACTTGAAAAATGGTTGGTATCGACAAGCGACCTGTTATAATAGATTCAGAACGTGATCCTGAAAAAACAACGTCACTAACTGTCAGTGTCCACGTTTCGGCACCATCAGATCATCACGGGCAAAACGCACTGGTTGAAGACCTTAGTCTTCAAAAATTGTGGAATAGGTGACGAAAAGACTTGACGTAGTTTCCCAAACGCTGCCCAACCCAACTGGATCCTCCTGTCGGCTTCTTTCTCAAAGTTGTGTTTACCGAGTTGGATGACTTGTTCTAAGTAGACGTACTCCTTCACAACTTCGAGAAGCAACCCTTCGATGTGAATTGGACTCGGCAAGACCTTCGTCATGACTTTGGTATTGTCCAAATTCATGCCTTTTTTTTATTACAGGGAGAAATCCTCATAGATGTCCTCCGCCCTCTCCGGGGCGTAGGTCTGTCAGGCTCTTACTGACTAAAACCACCCCGGTATTCCGTCTCACACTTGCACCGGGGATCACGGGAACTAATGTGACTTCCGCGATCCCCGGGTCCAAATTCATACCTAGGCCAACCAGCCGAGAGTTTCCGTTTAGGCTGTGCAGCATTTGGTCTAACTGTTCCAGTGTCTCTACCATTATGACGATGTCATCAGCAAACCTAAAGTGTGAGATGTATTCGCCGTCAGTATTGATACCCTGTCCAGTGCAGTCCATCGTCTTAAAGACGTACTCCGACTCATTGGTGAACAGTTTCGGGGATAAAACATCCCTCTCTCACACCCCTCTGAGACCGGATGTGGCTTGTTTCCTTATCCTAGATCTGGACAGTCATCACCACAGAGTTATACAAACATCTCAACACTTCGTTAAAGCGCCAGTCATTACGACATCGTTGCAGAGAGACCGGAACTGCCCATATTTCGATGCAGTCGAAGGCGTTTCTCGTAGTCCACAAATGTTATACACAGCGGTTGGTTGTAGTTTTCAGTCTTCTGTACAATTTGCCGAAAAGTATGGATAGGTAAACTGTAGCTGTAGAGCATTAAATATTTAGTACTAGCTTTCAGCTGCTTCGTCCGCGTGGTGGTTGGAAATTATCCCACGGGAATATCTATAGAGTATCCTATGTGTTAACCCAAGTTATAAACCATCTGAGTGCCAAATTTAATCCGTCCGTAGTTAATCCGTTCGGCCGTTTTTGCGTGATTGAGTAACAAACATCCAAATACAGACACTTTCACATTTATAAAGTTTCACATTAGTGTGATAAGGACTAAAAAAATACACTGCAAAAATGACATAAACGGACAACGACATAATTGTGTTTAATTAATTACTTATTTGTGACGTTGCCGACTTTTACTTCCTCCTAAGGAATCTTTAATCTTTAGCACAAGTAAGACAGCCATTTCTAAGCCTGAAAACACACAAACCACTCAAACTTCATTCACAAAAAAAAGCCGGCATACTACTGCGCTGCCTGCGTCTTTAGCAGATCTTAGCAACTACAGAAACGAACTAATAAGCCTATTTGAATGAAAAATCCGTTGTAAGAGATAATTTTAATGTCGTCGCTCCGTTGGTATTCGGAATAAGTTTTGATGAAATATTATACCTAAACCTAGTATAGGGCAGCACGTACTTAAGAGTTTATATTGTAAAACTCTTTGTGAAAGTGCTTGTCTCGAGGAGTAATATTTATCGAGCTTTAGGCTCCTACACAATGGTAACAAATGCTCAATGGACTGGGACAGTTATTTAAATATGTTTCAGTTTTTCTTTACAAATCCTATTCATAAGATGAAATCTCAGTCTACGCACGAAATGTAATCATTTATACTGCTTCGTTGGTCTAGTTGCCGTAAGCGCTACTGCTAAGCATGAGGTGCTGAGTTTGATTCTCAGGTCGGGCAAAGTGTTATTGTATTTTTCTATCTGGAATTTAGTCAGGAGCAGTCCGGAGTCAGGATTTGTGCCCGGTTAACGGCAATATGCTTACATAGGAGTTCAATGTAACTGCTGAAATGTGGGTGTACTATAGGAACACCTCCGGCCAGCCCTTCGGGTAAACGAGGCGTGAGGTGTTTTTATGTTTATCACTTTGAAATTGGAACGGTGTCCAGCTGTCAATTTGCAAAGATTTTCTGTAAAAAACAAATGAGTTCGATTTCTTAATATGTGCGTTCACTGGTGTGCGGTCAGCTGTGTGAACTATACAGAAAAATCTACCTGCAAGACATACTGAGGGCTTAAAGGTGGATCTCGTCGACATTTTTTCCGTACAAACTGGGAGTGTATTACTCCACTGTTCGACAATGTACATCAAAAATTAAACATGGTATGGTTTTATTTCATTATTAATATTGTCTGTACGGAAACAGAATACTAAAATAAAAAGCTATTGAAAAGTTATGGGCTAACAGAGATTCGTTAATGTTGCTAATTTGACCTAACTTTGGGCGTGTTTAAGTAATAAATGAAGTATAAAATCGCCAAAACCATGTCGGTACCGACAAAGCTCAAATATCGAAAAGTTCAATAAACTTTATTGGCCATTGATTTATGCACTAGTTCTTTTCACAAAACCCGATCTTCCGAAGGACTTTTCTTATTTTTTACGCACCTGTTTTACTGTAACAGATCCTGCATCTCACTCAAAAATGTTGTGCGTGTAGACTAGCGTCTAACTGCTCATCACTGATACTACCTCTGTCGGACACGAAGCCTGGTGCGACAGCGTGCTTTTTAGCCAGGCCCATCAGTGAGTTCGAGCCCGCGACTAGATTCCCTTGAAATATATTATCGTGCGTGGTTCAAACAAATGTTGAATTAAAGTACATATAATATAATATGTTAAAAAAAAACAATATGCCTAGCTTTTTTCTCAATTATGTTGGGGTCGGCTTCCAGTCTTTCTGGATGCAGTTGAATACCAATATTTATGAATGATTAATTAATTAAACTCAGATTTAATCAATTCAGCCGATTTATTCAACTGCGAAAAAATAATTAGCAGACAAACCCAACGATAAGTTAGAGAAAAGTTTTTCATTTTCATTTAAGTACTTATAAACTTTTACAATGGTTCATATCTCACACAAAACACGTATCACGATACGAATTACAAACTCTCCCAACTTTGTTCATCGAATATTTTATTAATAAAAATCTCAAACATGACAGTAATGGATTATACCGGATTAGTCAAGCCGTTCGCAATATAAGCGAATGCTGTAGAACTATTATAGTATCGCGTTGTTGCAGCCGGTCTAAGTGCTGGGCGGCTTAAAATGTGGGTATAACTCAGAAAGTAGGTCAACATTGTAATTTTTATAATTTAAAACCTCTTTTGATGCGATGGGCGGGTGGGTGATTAGGAACTCAGATTGGCTTAATGGGAATAAAGATAATTGGAATCAATTTACTCATAGGCTACTTATTAAATCGAAGTCGTAATTCAAAAATGAAAAATGCTGTTTGTAGGTACTTACCAACGAACAGCATTTATGATTTTTGAATCACGACTAGGCACAAGTGGTGCACTCGCACCACTTGAGCATAGGGTCTCTGATTAGGCAATTTTTTGTTTTAAAATGTAGGTTTTTATGGAAAGTAAAATTAGAAATGTTGCCTGGACAGTTTTCAAATTCGAGAAAACCTGAACGTCCTTTTTTCTTCGAGATTTTTGTTTGATTTAATGAGCGGGAGACGAGCACTTCTGTCGGTTAGCTGAAATAAATTTGGCTCTAATTGAATGCCAGGCTCAGCACAAATGGTTTAAAGACAACTAGCTGTTAGTTTGTCTTTTTTCTTATGACTTAACCGAATTTACGGTTGACTCCAGAAAGCTTTTTCTACCAAAGCGGATTCGAGGGTTAATTGCATTTGCAAGTTCTCATGATTTTTGCGAGAATATTCCATGCAGCAGAAAGAAGATTTAGTAGCTAGTTAGTATTACGCAGCAAGGGTTACTGAATTTTGGACGTCCTCTTGTGCATATCGGCACTTTTAATTTTCACTCCTGATTTATCAGACCCGCTAAGTGTCAATTTTGCACGTTGAATTATATGGCTATGTAAATATAACTCGACTACATTAAAAAGTTTTCTCTTTCATTAATTTACTAAGCTCAAAACGACACTGTAGTTTGGTAGCAGTACACTTAGTTGCCTACAGTAGCAGTACAATTAGCAGTGCAGTTAGAGGTTGTGTGACGTCATAATTAGGTGCCTACTACATAATGAGACAAAGTGTCTGATAGGGTTCGAGTACCAAATTGTACTCCGCAGTAAAATAAGATGAATCAGCACAACAATGTATTTAGTAATAAAACAGATAGATAAATAAATATATATATATCTTTTGTTTGTACAATATATATATAACTTTGTGTTGTTAAAATTTAATTACTATTAAAACGAATAAGAAAATTAAAGTATCTAATTTTGCGTGCACCCGATAAGGAATCCATTCATGGCGGAGTTCATCGAGTAGAAGCAGGATAGCATCACGTTGAGCAACGCGATGCTATCCTGCTTCTTGCTGTCAAAATTAGGCAACTGACCAGAGTAGCACTACTCTGGTCATTTGCCTAATTTTGACAGTTCCTACGAAAATAGGGCGGGCAACGACATTGCCAAATAGCTTGCCTACGCGCACGTATGCATCCCTCTAATTTGTCTTTGTAACACCGTGCCTCGGAAAGCACGGTAAGCCCAAGGGCTTAACTTGCTTTCCGTCGGCTAACAGGCAGGGACTAACGCCCCGGCTGTCATTCGTAATCTTTGGCAGTCGGCTTGTGGCTAAGTAATAATAGCTGCACTGGTCAACCGATCAGGTTAAGCTACGCTTGATGCGGTTGGTCCGTGGATGGGTGACCATCTTTACATACCAAGACCGCTCCGTGCCTTGGAAAGCACGTGTAGTTCGAAAAATATCCCACGAGACCGTAACACGGGGATAAAAAGTATTCTATATGTTAATGCAGGTTATAAAATATCAGTTTGCCAAATTTCATACAGATCCGTTCAGCCATTTTTGCGTGATTGAGTAACAAACATATAAACATAGAACCTACAAACATTCACATTTATAATATTATATTATATAGTAGGATTATTAGCTCACTAAAGTTCCACAAACTATTCAATTATTTAGTACACCTTTGTTCAAAGGCGTGTGAGGTACCTACGCTAAATACATAGATGTCAGATAGTCTCGGGAAAAACATAACAGCCAGTCACATAATGGAAGAGTGACTTGAAATATTCGAGATCTGAATGTTATGAACATAATCCTCACCGAGAGGCAAATTCATTCTGGATTGAAAACCAAATATATTAAGCCTTTGTAAGCATGAGCTTAGCTTGGATTTTTTTTTGTCTCCGTCACGCCTTGCTATAAAGAACTGATATTAATATTCTCGAGTATCATTATGCGTTTAATAGACGTTTCGCTCTTCGTTTGCCTATTTTTTGAGGTTGAAACAATTTCTTTTATATTGTTACCGAACTCATAAGATTGCCTAACAAACAGACGAGAAGATAGCGTAACGTTGATTCTCAAAATGGATAAAATTATTCTAAGAATGATCTAGAGAGAGAATCTTGGGGAGAAGCGTTCGACAAGAATCCATTTAATTGTCTACAATATTTGTTTCATACCAACCTGCACTGGGCCCGCGTGGTGGATTACGGCCCACTCCCTTTCACAGAGAGGAGACTTGTGTCCCAGCAGTGGGAACATTATAGGCTGATTATGGCTTGTTCCATAATGTTTACATAGTATAAAACAAAGTCGCTTTTCGTGTCTGTACGCTTAGATATTTTAAACTACGCAACGGATTTTAATGCAGTTTTCATCAATAGACAAGGTGATTCAAGAGGAAGGTTTATATGTATAATACACCGACCTCCACACGGGCGAAGCCGCTAGTATAACGTATAAATATGTAGCGACACAACGTATTACACATTGGCTATTTGTAGCTTCACATTGATACATATTATAATACTCAACTTAATGACAATCGAATGTTGTCAGTCGGAATCATCTTTTTGAGGCTGACTGTAAACGAACTAGGTAGAAATTGGCAAACAGCTAGTTACAGTGACAACTCATCTAGAAAGTTCCCAAAAACGTTAGTAAGAAAATATGTAATTAAAAGGTAACAGAAAAACTAACTCTATCGGCCTTCCCAGTAGAAATATCAGACCACTAGCTTTTGCGAGCGGCTTCGCCCGCGTGGAGCCCGAAAATTATTCCACGGGAACGTACTATTGGGATAAAAAGTATCCTATGTGTTATAGCAGGTTACAAACTAAACACATACAAACTTGGGGTCGTGCGTGCCATGGCCCTATACGGGGCACCGGTGTGGGCGCCTACATTAAGGCGCCACCCAGCACGCCGGTTGAAGGCGGCCCATACATACGGTCATGGCCATCCGGATGATCCGGGGATACCGCACGATCTCCGGTGAGACGGCGGGCCTCCTTGTCGGATTGCCGCCATGGGATCTGGAGGCAAAGGTCCTCGCGCACACTTCGGAGTGGCGCGAGGAGGCCAAACGCTGACTCAGCCACCGTAGGGACGGGCTTGCGGACGGCGAGTAATGGGTAGCTCGCTGCCCGGTAAGGACCAAGCCCGGGTCGACGGCGCGTTGTGTTCCACGCGCGCCTCAAAGAGATGTCAGCAGCAACTGATGGGGCCCGCAAGGGCCGTTGCCTGCCAGGGGTGCGGGTTGTTCGAAAGAGATACCGCGGCCCCTAGCACACAGGCAACTGAGGGAACACGGGTGGGTTTTAGTCAGTAAAAGCCTGACACGCCCTCTCGCTCCACCCAGAGCGGGAGAAGTTATTTGATGATTTCCCACCCAAAAAAAAACACATACAAACTTTCACATTTAAAATAGTAGTACTAGTTGGATTTACCCGAGGGTATAGTAAAACGAATGCTCTATAATCAAGTTACTGGCTACCGGCTTCTCTGTCGCGCAGTTTAGGAACGAAATGATACACCTGAACAAAAAGTGGATTGAAGCCCTAGCACAAACGCAGGACGAAAACGTAACATAAATGCGAACTGCATTTTAATCTAAAATACAACTATGTAGCATTTTTGATGAAGTATTTGCGACCACCACCCATTTGTTTCACCCATAGATAATGAAAAGAGTCTTAAAAAAAATTATACAACCCTATTTTTAGTATATGCGCAAACCGAAACACGTGTCAAGTATTTTTATGAAAATAATAAATAATAAATGTACGAAATTTCAAAACTGTATCATGAAAAACCACAAAGTTCTACGCTTGTTATGTTACCTGGTCGTCTACATAAACATGGTCACCACGCGGCACCGGCGGCCCCGCGCTTCCCGAGCGTCCAGCGTCGTATTGTGTTCATTGATAATAATTAGGCAGTAGGTACCCAACCGTACGGCGATTGTATTGTAATTAATTGGTGATAACATTTTCCATCACACTTGTAAAACTTTTTTGGGTAAAAATTATTGGAATTGATTCCTTTACTTATTCTGAACAAACTATATTTAGGTTTCCCATATACTAAAAATAAGGTATGTGTGGAGTGATTTTCCCATTATTTTTATCGTTCGAAATCACTGTCTTTACGTTCACTTCGCGCATTCATTCTCCGCTTACAGTTCAGAACCGAAGTGTTCTGTCAAATTAAAAGGTGACGTTTTTCCAACCCAGACGTGTAAAATCTTGATGATTAATGGATTAATCGAGTAGCTGGGAGATGACGAGTGATAACTTAAAAAATTTGGCAATGTACTATTATGGACTTCTTGCTGTTATGGCAAATTTGGCATCTGTGGACTGGAATACACCTAAGCAATTTTTTCAGATTTTTTCCAATGATTATTTACAAAGATATCATTTCATACATTTTTATTGTTGGGAAATTTACAAACAAAATTATGTCGGCAAAAATACTGTTATAGGTCTGTATGAAGAAATATTTTGGGTATATTTTCTTTTGGTAAGTAGCTTTTACCGGATTATTGGCCTATACAATCTGCTAAAGGGGTCTGGTAAACTCAAATACTTGTTTTTTGTTGAACCAATTAAAATGTATGTTTTCCGTAATATACACTAACAATGTTATATAATGGTATAGGCTCCCCAAGTGCGTGTAAAAGTTTTCAAAACTATAGGCTCCCCATGTGAATGTAAAAAAGGTTGTGGCCAAAAAAACAGTCAATTCAGAAAGACAAACTATTTTTAAATGAGTTTATAGTCTTTCCGATAGCGGCCAACAATGTTTTTATATCAGGATACATATCTAAACCAAAATTATTTAAAGAAAGACCGTGAAAGAGTTAGATCGTAAAAACAACCGAACGCAAACCTTAAATTATTCTTTCACTTCTAATAGTGAAAACATCGCTCTTAGTAAGATTTTCGTTTCGAATACTGTACGAATTGGAGAACAAATGGTTTATACAAATAAATGCATCTGCATGTTACCATTTATCTCTGCATCTACAGCGATGGAAAAAGTAATGAAAGCTGGTGAGGGACTTAAATATAAAAGAGGGACGCAAGATAATATACTTAACATAATGAATATTATGACTAAAGCCACTATTAAAATGCACTCATTGATAATAGGTATACATTTCCTACAGTGGAGTCGCACTATACGAGGAGAAATTCTTTTTTTTTTTTTTTTTGAAGGGCTTTGTCGGTAAGCCACCACATCGCCCAGTACAGAAAAAGAGGAAACAGAGAATATCTTTCAGATAACTTGAATATTAAAAAAAACGGATCGCTTTTTTTGTGGTTTTCACATCAAGATTACACTGATGTCGTTAAGGCAACAAAACGAACCTAAGAAATAGTTTTTAACTCCCAATATAACTCGTTTTTCAAACGCAAATAATACCAGTGTTCTTTCTGCTCCATATATGAACAATCAAACAATACTATAAAAGCCATTCTGGAGGAAAAACAAAGACTTAATTTACAGAGAAAAGAGAAGATAAGATTATTAAAAAAGAAGAAATAGAGACAGCTAACAAAGATTACAGTAGCAATATTTGACTTGCAAAAAGTTTTGAGTGTACGTAAGCACGTTTGCGGACGTAGCTCGCTGTCCGGTAAGGACAAGGCCCGGGTCGATGTCACGTTGTGTTCCACGCGCGCCTCAAAGAGATGTTAGCACCACTGGTGGGGTCCGCAAGGACCGAAGCCTACCCCCCTGGTAGGCTTCGGTCCGCTCGCCCTCCTGCTCCACCCAGAGTGGGAGAAGTCATTTGATGATTTCCCAACCTCATAAAAAACACGATTTAATACAAAAGAAAGTGCAAAGTGTTACAATTTGACCGTTGGTATTATTACCAATTCGCTAAAAGAGGCAGTACGTAAATACGGAGTGCTTTGTTATTTTTTTAATTGAACGCAAGGTAAGTGTTACAAATATTTCATTGTGTATTCAGATCGCTATTATGGGGAAAACAAAAATCGTTACAGTTTCGCCCTATATGTTAATGCCGCCAAACTTCTTGAAATTTCCATAAGCCATCGATTTGTTTTAAACTGGGCATAATCAGATTGAGGGAGATTCCATGCATAGAAAAAAAAAGTTATATTTACCTTACCAAATTAACAGTTTTATTTAAAATTCAAAGATTACTGGCGAAGAATATCATGTTATAGAATAAGAGCACCCGAAGTTATGGATTTAAAACTATTCGTAGACGATAAGCATTACCGGTGCCATAAAGACGTAAGGGTGATTCATTGGTCTGACGTGATGGAGTGTCTAATTCATTAGCAAATAAGTTCTTTTTTTCAAATTTAATTTTGAAGACACTTATTCAGAGCTTGAATTAACCAACCCTCACTCTACCTTATGCAGACGAATAGGACGAAAGCGTAATCTAGAGCAAAGCGCAGACGCAGTTGTAAGTATACTGTAAAGCTTGGTTATTTACTGAATGCAACCTGATGTTCTAACCGGCAGGTAATGAAATGGCTTTGTCACATTCGAACTACCAAGAAGATCCAGAGTCAATCCTTAAAATAATTCAGACTAGGATTTGTTTCGGAAGTAAAAAAGTTGATTAACAGATACGAAGCTGTAAAAGTCTAAAATGTGGAATAAATATTATTATTTATATTTTTAAGCAAACAAGCGTTTTATTTATTAAACTCCAGTACCAAAGACCCTCAGGTCCTACAATACCTAGATAATATAATACTAATAATATTTTTTTTAATTTTTAATATGCAGTTGCAACGTGCTTACTATCAAACTATTCCAATAAACAAAGCTTTGCATCCAGACCTTTTAGGTTTGTGTAAAAGTGGAGCTATTCCACGGTTCTAGCATTCTTTTTATAACTCTTTGTCCTGTTCTGAATCCGTGCACGAAAGTGTCTCTGGAGAAGAATTATAAATGAAGATTGAATTAAATGTTTCTTTCTAACTCAAAGTTGATTTTAAGATGTTTTATTTCATCTATTGGATTGTTATTATTGATCATGTTTCTGGTCCGATATACTATGAATTTGTGAATAATCAAATTTAGTTTAGTAGTCCAATAACGTATTTTTCGTTTAAAGAGACAAACGTTAAATTTAGAAAACAAAAAAGAATTGGCACTAGTTGATAATAACGAAACTGTTATTCTAAATTTCCATGTAATAATAATGTATCAATACTGTTTCTAGAATTACTTAACATTACCAAAAAAAGGTCGTAATAACACATTATGCATCATCCCTACGATGTCAAATAACACTGTAGAATAGTCCATAACAAAATGGTACGAAATGTATTGTTTATGATAAATTTAATGATAAATTTACTACAATAATTCCGTATATACTATTAATGTAATATTTTAACTATATAATATCAGGTATTATTTATTTTCGGAAATTGGTAAGTTATATCGTAAAGAGTTTCATATTAGTAACACAATTACATTCCGCAAAAAATAACTTTTATTTGATAAATCAATGACTTGAATATTCCCACTGGCTGAAGAGATTATATAAAAACAGTGTAAATCTTTACTCCTGTAAAATTTGGATTTTTCGATTGAAAAATTTCGAATTTAAAAATAATTCTAATGCTCATAGAAAGAGGAAGCTAAAACTGCAATAACGTATTCGTTTTTATTTTAGTAATCACAAGCCGTTTCAAAAGTTTCGGATCACCGACTTGCTACTAGTCCGGAGACTGTTCATGAAATTATATTCATTTATTATTGTCTTAGCAACAGCTATTCAGGAATGAAAAAAAAAACTTGTTTGTAACGGAGCTAACCACTTAATCCAATGAAACGGTCCGCTTTTAATTAAAATAATCTGCAGTTACTGACAGGATATTAAAATTTGTTTGTTAAAGCAGAGTATTTTTTAGTAAAGCGTTCCACTTAATGTCATTTAAATTCGAAATTCGAACGGTGTACAAACAGGCGTAAATTGATAAAGATTTAAATTAAAAACAAATGACTTCGATTTCAAATGTGAACAATTTGTAATTCACAAGAGTAGGGTTCTAAATGAATTTTGCAGTATATCATTCTAGAATAGCGTCTCATTTTTACATAACTAAGTAACTATTATAAAATAAAGTCGCTTTTTGTGTCTGTCTTGGAGCACTTTATTATTTTTAACTACGAAATGGATTTAGCTACGGTTTTCAGCATCACTTAGGACTTTTATTTCGGTAGGTTTTTGTATATAATACATTATTGCTATAGAAATCTCGATGTTTTTTCAAGTCGTCAAAACCAGCCCCTGCGGCTGGTCGCTAGTAATTATATAAAACATAATGATCAATTTCATTTAAATCCCTTTGTCCATTATTATTATAAAACGGATACTGTTAAACTGAAATAATTGTACGATATTATTACAATTAAAAGGATTTAATAAACTATTATTACGATTATTACTGTATGTATCCACAATATTCAAATTATTCTGCAATTAATGGACATGTGACACACATAAAGACAGACACCACCACACGAAATAAAATTGTAGTAATAACACAGTAAACCACACAGTTCACAGTTCCGTGTGGTGCCGGACGTAAAAGAACAGCACCATCCCATTTCTCCCCATGAGTGTCGTAAAAGGCGACTAAGGGACTTACTAGAGAATGGGCAGCAGCGTTCTCCATGCATTTGACCACCATGCTGCGATCGCAAACCCGCCTGCCACGCGTGGCGATTACGGCAAATCCCCCCTTTTGGGGGAGGCTTATTTCCAGCAGTGTGGATGTCTTTCGGCTGAAATGATAATTATGATGAATAACACAGTGCGGGAGTTTTCGAAACTAACTTTTCAGTTTCTATTCGTCCCTTCGGTCTTTTGTTTGAAGGCCATGCACCAGGGTAGCTCGCGAAATCTTCTATGTTCATATAATATGTAATCTTAATAAATTACTATTTTATGAATAAGTCATTCAATGGTATTAAATGAACTGCACTGCAGGAGTTGACGGACGCTACTGAAAGTGCCAAGCTCGTAGCCAAATTATGGGCTGAATGTATTTAGATTACTATCGACACGCTAAGAAGAAGAAATGAACTTTTGGTTGTATTGATGATTTTACTGATGATTTCTATAAAGCCATATTTATTACGCTCGCGAATTATAATTTATTCAACACTAGCTTTTGCCAGCGGCTTCGCCCGCGTTAACCAATTTAAAAAAAAAACACTATTAAATTATACACCTAAACCTTCTTCATCAATCACTCTGTCTATTCGTGAAAACCGCATGAAAATCCGTTCAGTAGTTTTTGAGTTTATCGCGAACAGACAGACAGACGCGGCGGGGGACTTTGTTTTATAATATGTAGTGATACAACCTGATACTCACCTGAAAATTGCAAAAAAAATTGAAAAAAAAATCGCGGGCTACCTTAGGGAATCATCTTTATTAAGCGCTTTTTTATGAATAGCCATCTTGTAACTTTGCGTTACCCCTTTTACAATAATTTCCAATAAATTAAAACTAAATTAAGCGATCTGTATCAGATGTAGACGAATATACCCTGTCATTTTATTGCGCTCAAGAACCTAACCTTTCATAAAATAACGATTAAAGAAAATATTAAAACCAGTTGCTTTTAATTAATTTTATGTAACAAACTTCTGTTAGGGCGTTCAAAGGAAGTCTCACTTATTACAACATTAATAATTTTACAGTTTCTAGAAATATAATATTTCTATATTTTCTGAGATTATATTGGAACTAATATTACGAGTAAACAAAGAGAGGAACTGTATCTTATAAGATGCTTGGAATTCAGTATAGGTAACAAACTACTCAGTTAAATTTTCTATCATAACTTGATAGTTATGATAGAAAATTTAACTGGGAACCTTTTAGTGGGAACGATACAGGCTGATTATGATTAATCATCCTATTTAGTTCCCACTGCTGGGACACAGGCCTCCTCTCGGCGAGAGGAAGTGGGCCGTAATCCACTACGCCGGCCCAGTGCGGGTTGGACGATGTCACATGTCTTCGAATTTTTGGTTCTAGGACATGCTGGTTTCCTCACGATGTTTTCCTTCACCGTTTTGAGAGCAATGGTGATGAAATAATTTACACAAAGTAAAGCGGCTGTCCAGGTTCAACCCTACAACCTGTATAACTCGTGAGTCGAGGACGTTACCACTAGGCCAGCACTGCTCTAAAATAAATCTGCTCTAAATTGTCTATAAAATATAATATTTATATTTTTTGCGGGATGAAATACTGGAGCCGAATATTAAACAAAGAAAGAAATGCATCTAACTAGATGTGCTTAAGACTCTCGTCTTAGATGCACCTCGCACGACGCAAGACGGAATGAAATTTTGAAACAAGCTGCTTTTTTATTTATTTTATTTAATAAACTTATCTTCGGTTGGTAACAGGATGTCAGTTTCTAACAATACCGTCACCAGCCTCAATTCTGACGTTTTCTATAACATTTCTATATTTTCCGCGTTGAAATAACATCGCCACTTGGACCGGTTCTGTGCTTGTCGTATCCAGCGAATTCCTGCGGCTTTCACCAGCTTATCGGTGCACTGTGTGGGAGACCTTCCATCGCTACTTCTTCCGGTACGCGGTCTCCACTCCAGAACCTTTCGGCCCCTTCGGCCATCTGTAATGCGGGCATAAAGGATTTTAAAGTAATTTTTGTTCTCGTAACAGGACGTTGCTGTAAAGCCGTCACGAGAGCCACTTTAAATACATTCTTGTTAACCGACTTCCAAAAGGAGGAGGTTCTCAATTCGTCGGAACCTTTTTTTTTTTTTTTTTTTTATTTATGTATGTTCCCCGATTACTCGAAGATGGCTGGACCGATTTGGATAATTTTTTTTTTGTTTGAAAGGGTATACTTCCCAGGTGGTCCCATGATCATCAAGTCAGGATCTGATGATGGGATCCTGGAGAAATAGAGAGAACTCTTCAAATTTTATAGGCACACTTGAAGCAATTTGTGTAGTTTTTGGAAGAGTACTTTCTCGGAGTGGTTCCATTTCAATTTGGTGAAGATCTGATGAAGAACTTCGGAGATAGGCAACGGAACTCCTCAATAAATGATAGCAAATGGACAGGGATTGCTGAAATCTCATGTCTGTCAATTGTTTTCACCAGTTAATAACATAACATCACGCCGGTACGCTTTGAAGGGGTAAGCACATGTGAACCACTAAAAAGTGAAAAATAAAAATCTTTTTTCAAAAAAAATAAACAATTTTTTTTTTTTTGAACTAAGATTTTTATTTTATTTCTACTATGAACGTCTTTGGAATTTGAGAGGTAAATACCTAATAATCATTTACTAGTGAAATTATTTATTGACTGACTTAAGGTATTGTTTTCTTCTAGCAATATTTTTGTCTTTTTGTATTTCTGTGTCTATTTTACAAAACTGGTGGATCAACCGGGTGTATAGTGCTTGTCTATCAATCCCATAAGAATCCCTGAATCGACTTACACGGCACTCAAGATAAACTGTCACAAATCCGTTTTACCAAAATATATTGAAACCAGAGATAAAAATATGTATTATTATTCCAATCACAAGAAACCTTACCTTTGACCCGTCGTCACACAACACCTACCCTTGTGGCCGCAATATATTAGGATTTCATGGGCCTCATCTTTATTCCAAGGCCAAAATAAAAAGGCCTGTCCTAAAACTGTTTCCAGTTTCCTTATACCAAAAGCAAGAAAAGCTTCGATTAAGTGAGACCACAAAATGTTTAGGTATTTATTCATCAGCGGCCTACCTTTTTCCCAACTATGTTGGGGTCAGATGCACCTGAATACCAGTGTTTTTCATAGAGTGACTGCCTTTCTAACCACCACAACCCAGTTCTTGGGTACTACAGTACGACTGCCATTCGTCGATCTTTGGCAGTCGTTACGAGTAGTCAGAAGTCCAAAATTCTGACAACCAGTCTTACTAAGGGGTATCGTGTTTGTAGTGTGTTTTTTTTACCATTTCGATCAAACGCATTGACCGCGTTCTAGAACCAATCGGAGCGTCGATACTAGGCCACAGATAGGTAGGCGCTTCATCTAAAATACTTCTATTCAGCTGCATCCGGTTAGACTAGATGCCCAACTCCAACTTTGTTGAGATAAGGCTTGGCAGATTTATTGACAAACTAAATATACCTAATGATTTGTATTGTGATGACTTGTAAGATTCCCTTAACAATAAATGAAATAAAATCAAATCCATACATAACATCTATAATGTTATGTATGGATCGATCAAAAGTTTTGTCTGCATCAAGCAGTTATTATAGCAATTACTTGTGCAAATAATGCTGTTTAAGAGGTATCACAGCTTCGATTGCCAATAATAGCCATTGTTTATTTGGAAAAGGTATTTATTGTACTTTGTTCTGCAATTTTCGTAAAGAAGTTATTTTTTCAGACAACTACTTACCGATATTGTATTCATTATGACTTAAGAGTCGATGTTCGTATGTTCGATATTTATCTGAAATTGAAACAATATTGATTAACGAGAATTAAGGCGTAGTGGAATTGGGTTATAATTCCATTGGACGAGGGATTTCAGGGATTTGACGAAGTTTCGGATCTGGTGTCAGTTTGAACGGTCGGATTAAATGGAAGATGATTTGTTACTGTGTACTTGTTGGCATTTTCATAGTTTATGTGCAACGTTACTTTTACCAGCACTGCGACATTTTTTTTAAATGTCGCAGCATCATTCTTGAGGTTTTTGGCCTCGTGCAGGACTTTCTGTTTTTTTTTTTAATTTTTACTTCAAATAAATTTAGTTTTTATACTTTTTGTACGACTGTGTTTATTTTAGTATGTTATCTTCCTATGCGAGTCACAATAAATACTTATTCTTTCGTTCTTACAACACACCTAAGATTACACTTATTAGATGTTTTGTTCATGATTTCGCAGGTTTTTGATAATAATATGTATTATTATGCATAAATGATCTTTCGTACATCAAATAGCGTTGTATTTTTCTGTTATATAAAAGAATATCATCAGATTTTATGTAGGTGTATTCAAATATTATAAAGAAAGTTTGTATGTTTGTTACTCAATTACGCAAAAAAGCTGCATAGATTTCGATAAAATTTGGCACACACATCGCTTATATCTTGATTGAACACATAGGATACCATTTATTCCGGTAATACGTCCGCTATCTAGCTATGTAATCGTTCGTAAGAGGTCAATGAAATACGACTCGAAAATAAAAATGAAATATCTTCAGAGGGTAAAACACGTAGCAAATTAGAATTTGGCTTGTAGAATTCAATTAGGCCTCGAGTGACGCGATGTCTTGTCTAAGCCGCAAAAGGCTCTTTTTCAATAATTTCCAAGTCGGTGGGCGAATACATCTAATTTTAGTCGGAATAATTGAATACCAATGCCAAAAATGTTCTCAAGTAGTATCGTTTCAAACACTCAACAATGAAAAGACCTATAATGTTAATATGTAAGCTGTGCTCTTCATTTTATTAACCGACTTCAAAAAAGGAGGAAGTGCTATGTTTTCTATGACTATACTAAGTTCTAATCAACCGCAAATGGTTCCGTTGCCCATTTCTTTGGGGTACCAATAACCATAGAACGAAAACATCCACAGAGAAAGCTTAAAGGTGTTCCTCATTTCAACCTATGAGAGCTAAGCTCAAATCAGCGCAAACATGATGTTTTGTCGCAATAAAAGTCAAATAATAGTATTTATGGGCATTTTGGCAATGAGGCATGAAGACACCAAGAGTGTTACGGCGTTATATAAACGCTGGTGGAGTGTTCTTCAAATCCACATTAAAATATTTCAATTTGTAGAAAACAGGTTAACGGTAAATACGGCTGTTATTATGAATACAATTGACGCTCAAAACAGTTGTAATTCCTAAATAAAACTAGACAATACTATTCAGGAACGAAATTATCCGGAAAACAACCGGAGTTACCATACACTAGCATTGTACATACACATAGACATAGCTTGTAGAGTGAGCAAGCTGAAGTGCCAGTGGGCTGGCCATGTTTGTCGAAGTCCTGGAGTGGAGACCGCGTATCGGCAAACGTAGTGTGGCACGCCCCCCAGCTAGATGGACCGACGACCTTAAAAAGGTGGCTGGGACAGACTGGATGCGGAAGGCGGAGGATAGAGTGTTTTAGCGCAGCCTGGGAAAGGCCTATGCCCAGCAGTGGACTGCGATAGGCTGAGTTGATTGAATACCATTCAAAATCAATCATTTAATAAAACATAACATCTATATATATATCTTATATCTATTTATATATAAATGAATCCATATTTCCCTCGGTCACGGCATCACACATGAACGTTATTTTTTGTTGTGTGTGTTATTGTCAGGAGAAGGTTCTTATGAAAGAAAAAAATAAGGAAGTTGCGCATAACATTAGAAAATTTAAGAAAACTTAACAACTATATTAACTTTTCTAATATTATACCAATGCTAATTCAATATTCATAGTTAAGACTGGACAACGTTTGTCGAGTCAGCTAGTTACAGAATAAAACAAACGTAAAATTAAGTAATTCATTCTATGTCCAAAAATACCATGTTCCTGTGTGCTACGAATACCGTAGCAGCGCAGCGGTGCGTAGAAGCTCCGTAGCGTCGTAGCTCGGACGGAGCTTAGGATTCTGTAAATCTGTTTAAGCGTACAAAATATGTCAGTATATTGTCGGATGAGGTTGAATTAGTGATTTCTTTATTTTTAAATACTAAAAGTATTTTATTTTGAATGCCAAAAATAAACTAGAAACTTTACAAACATACTATTATTTTAGTTTTAAACAACCCGTTCATAATATATTTCAGTCAGACCACACCTAGTTCGACAAAGTGATTTTTAATTATGTGAACCAGTTTTAGTGTTCCAGTTTGAATGTGGATCACATCAACGTCGGAAAACGTGAACCGTTGGCAACTGCAATATAAACTTATCTACACTAATATTATAAAGAGGAAAGATTTGTATTTTTGTATGTAACGTATAAACTTAAAAACTACTAGAACAATTTCAAAAATTCTTTAGCCGTTAGAAAGCTACATTATCATTGAGTAACATAAGCTATATTTTATCTCCGTATTCTTACGGGAACGGGAACTACGCGGGTGAAACTGCGGAATGCGGCTAGTTAATTATAAGGACATCATCGTGTAAACTGTTACCATTGACTCGGTGCACTTTTCGTCGGTTATTACTCGTCTCAAATTATAATGTATACATCAACCTAGTTAATACCTAGTTGTAATTATAATTACATACCCAAAACCAGAGCACGTCTGTATTACCTTCAGGGGTAGGCAGAAGCGAGCATAAATATGGACAGCTTGGAAATAAATATCAAACTATTAGGTTTTTATGTTGCCATAGTGACGTCAAATATTTTCTATCACAACGAGATATTACATTCAAGAATTTAAGTGAGTAGGCAGATTTTTACAGCACAAGAAACGTTGGATGTTTTGCACTCATAGTGTTCGAATAGAAAACAATATTCGCGATTATTTGTTAGTATTGTTTTCGGAAAACCCTGATATCGGAAGTGTGGGTACATTGTATAGCCAGTTTGTTACTATTCTTATAGCCAGATTGCAAAATGGTCAGACTGATTTGGTTTGCTAACCAGCCAATGAGAGTACTGAAATAAAATCCCACATGTATACAAAGGTGCACATCACAATCAATTTATTTTGTGGTTGAATATTTATGCGATTTTATTGAATATACAATTTGTATCTTTTGGCACATGACAATTGGTTTAGGCCTAGGCTGAATATAAAACAGTTTAGCCTCCAATGCAATTTATGCAAAGTGCAAGTTTAAAAAAATATACAACTTAGTTGAAATACTTCGAAAACATCTTTATGCTCGATAATAAGTTCGATATGGAACCTCCTAAAAGGAGAGAGGTACGAAAATACAGAAAACAAACAATAACAAATTTTAGAATTTGCTCATAGCTAAGTAGTCGTGGCAAGTTTAAAAGTCAAGAAATAAGATTTTTTACACAAACGAAATCCTACCTTTTCATCTCCCATAGAAGTCGAATTTCCAAAATCCCTTTGTGATTACTCCCCTAAATTAAAAAAGGAAACCGTGTGAATAATTTCACGTTGCTAGTTGTATCAATCGTATATTAATTTGGACAGCGCGGCGTACCGTGAAAATCCGTGCCGTCAGCGGACGCAATCATGTAGATTTTAGTTAAACAATGTGTTGGTGCACGTACAAAGGGACGTGCTTTCGCTCAGTGAACCAGGTTTCAGTTACATCGCCAATATCCGAACTATGGAGCGTTCAAGCGTCATTCACTAGTAAAAAAACGTGACGAACTTTTAACGCGAGGTCTATCGACACCACTCTAAAACAAATTTTTTTTTTTTAAATAATCTCTAAATCCCCCTCAAGTTTCAACCGTGCGGAATCTTTGAAAAACATGGGACATATTTTTAAACCAATATCACTTTTATTTACAACATACCAGTGTTTATTCAATTATTAGTTTAAGCCTGTAATTCAACTATGGTACAGATTTATACTACAATCGAAAATGAACGCTTAAGTAATGCTTATTAAAAAAATACTAAAGGATTTCCCTCTTTAGGTAGTTACCTATAGTTAAGTTATGTTAAATAAAATATCTTATGTTAATTTAAAAGTTGTCGTTAAATAACCTGGTTAGTATAAAGTTGTAACAGAACCTAGAAACTTACCTAAATTGAAAGTAACTAACACCTGTTACTAAGAAAAGTATTGCAACACTCATTTTTAAATCCCAATTCGTTTGGATTGCAACAATAAAACTTGGCTGAGAGCCTTTTTTGAATGATTGAGCACGTTAAACTGAAGTCTAATAAATGTTTGAAACAAAAAGTATTTTCCTTGTTTTTTTATTTAACACTAGAGTTGCGCTGGCTGGGATCAACTGTGTTGAACTTTTTCTTGTTTCTGAATCGTCATTAAGTTTTTTTTTGCCTCTGTATTTTAAGTTAGGTGCCACTCCTTAGACAAATTAAATCAGGTTCTATTACGCAGTAAACATTATCAATCAGTTTTATCATATTCGTAAAATTTAACAAAAATTGGCATAAAAAAATCGTTCATAGTCTATTATTAGATTTAAAATCATGCCCTTAAATGGTGTGCAATAACTATAACAGTAAGAGTTACCAACCTTGTTTGTTACAAATATAATCATTTAATATTGCGTCGTGTATCGATATAAGTATTAAACCCCATTTCCAAAGCAACAACCGTGTGCATCGTCTGTGCACTGTTTTTTTTGGAATGGCATCTTGCAGTTGACCTAGAAGGTTTGTGACTGCTTAACCAGGCTATCCTATGGGTGTCGTAAGAAAACTCAGAGACGTAACGTAAAACTTCTTAAATTACTAAGCGACTGCACGCTGACCCCCTGTGGGGTACGGGCCTCAGCTCAGGGCGTCAGTGACGGGGGGGGGCAGCCAATCGGAACAGGCTGGATCATATCATCATTATTATTAAACGGGGAGTTCAAATTTACAGGCTCAGCTGCGGCGCGGGCTGGCACTTCATCGAGCAAGGGTCGGGGTTCATCGTTTAATCGGGGTCGTCGCGGGGCGCAAGGGACCTCGGCGGCAAGGTCGGAATGACGGTTGTTTGTGTTTGTGTACTGTATTAGTGGCCCTACTGCTTTCTTGGAGGACAATAATGGGGTCATCGGGATCGGAGAGAATATGTCTCGGCCGGCGAATTTTACTAGGGACATAGCTAGCCGCCTTCACAATCAGAGGATTGCAATGATTTACACTTATATCAAAGAAACGCTTTGAATTGCATTTCATGAACTGAAGGACAGTGGGGATTTTCAAATCGAGATGGACGATCTCGTTCCGGACGAACCAGGGCGAATCTGTGGCCTGGCGAAGGAAACGGGTTTGGAGTGTCTGCATCCTATGGACGTATCAGGGTTTCGAGTGTGCAAAGACTGCACAGGCATAAGTCATGATGATGGCCTAATGCACGCCGTGTAAATGCGCAACTTGCACTTCAGTGACAGCTTGCTACGTGCGTTTAGGATAGAGTGTAACCTACCGCGTGCGAAAGGGGCGCGCGAGCTCGCCTGCTTCATGTGCTCAGCCAAAGAGAGGTTCTATCCATGTTCGCTCCTAGATATTTGACTCGCTTTTCCCAAGGGATCGGCTTGCCGAACATGGAGATGGGCCGGGTTTAAGTCGCGGTTTCGAGAAGAGAACCGCTTGACTTTTGTCCGGATTGACTTCGATTCTCTACTTTCTGAACCACGCGCCAAGCATGTTGATAGCGGTCTGGCGAGTGGAGGCTATTGCGTCTTGACTAGGCCCAGTGTAGTAGATGACTGTGTCGTCTGCAAACAGTGCCAACTGTGCCTTTCTACTTTTACGAAACTTTTACGTGAATATGAGGGGAGCTAGCACGGCGCCCTGAGGGACGCCTGCACGAATGGGATGCGGTAGCGAAAGGTGCGACTCGACAGAAAGTCTTGTAAGATGAGCACGAGACGATGTCTGAGTACTGTTTGGGCATAGTGGTTTCATCGTATGGTATTCTGGAGGTAATTAAATCATATCGTTTAAATCAAGCTTTATCCTTTACAAAACAAATTGACCGAGCTAATTCACTAGCGATAAATCTTATTAACTTGAACAAATGGATTATGTGTAAGGTTAGAGGCCAATGTATGTTAGTTTGTTTGATCGGTATTACACAATATGCTTATCGAAGGTATGTGGTATGTCCGAGCATCATCCAGTCACATTGCCGTATTTCTCGCTACAGAAAGCATTTTCCTTACAGCTTGGAGTTAATGGCCGTCTAATCATCTTTTAGGGCAGTGTTTCGGACGAGAGAATGGTTTTGGCTAATTTCAGCTTTACATATAGTTCGGTTGAACGTTGGCTAGTATGCAAGCCTGCATGTATGACGCTGCTCTCTCTAGGCTAAATTTTATTGATGGAGCTTATGCGCGCTGTTGGCCACAGTTCGACATATTTACAAATAACTACCTTTTGTTTTTGTATGTAGCACTTGTCAGCTTAAATTAAGGCGCTACCCAAACGTGTGACGATATTCGCACAGTTTTATGTCGATATATTACAAGCCTTTACGACGACATATTACAAGCTAAAAATTTAGAGTATTGTGTGTCTTATTCAACAATCCTACTAATAATCCTATGCTACTTATATTATAAACGTGAAAGTTTGTGAGGATGGATGGATGTTTGTTACTCTTTAACGCAAAAACTACTGAACGGGTTAGAATAAAATTACCTGATTAACAGAAACCTGGAGAATACGATACCCCGTAAGACTGATTGTCAGACTTTCGGGCTCCTGACGATCCGTAACGACTGTCAAAGATCTACGAATGACAGAAGGGACTAACAGCTTGACTTGTTTTCCGGGGCCTGGAGGGAACTTGGTATGTAAAGATGGTCATCTATCCACGGATAAACCGTGCCAAGCATAGCTTATCCTGATCGATTGACCCGTGCTACTGTTTTTGCTCAGCTGGCATGTTATTCCAATGAAACTCTGTTCTACGCTAGGCCAGCTCAAATTTGAAGAGTTACCACCGACGGCTACTGTACAATAGGTGCAATTCATGTGTGTAAAAATATTCCTAACTAGCTTTTGCCAGCGGCTTCGCCCGCGTGGAGGTCGGAAATCATCCCACGGGATCGGAAAAAGTATCCTATGCGTTAAGCCAAGTTATAAACTATCTGTGAGTCAATTTCATCCAAATCCGTTTGGCCGTTTTTGTATCATTGAGTAACAAACATCCAAACATCTAAACATCCAAACATACAAACTTCCACATTTATAATAATAGTAGTAGTATTATATTACATTAATAGTAGTATATTTCCCGTCCTAAATTAAGTCTTTGTGTAAATAAAGATTTAAAACTAACTTTAGTTTTCTTCTTCAACAGGCGTTCGCGTGGCGGCATGGCTGCAATCGTTTTCCTTGTTCAAGTAAGTAAAATATTTAGTAAATTCTTTACTTAAAATGCAACAAGAACTACCACAAGGCGGACCTGGGACCTGATGAAGGTTGCAGCAACGCGCTGGATGTGAGAAGCACAAAACCAATGGAAGTGGCGATGCTCGGGTGAGGCCTTTGTCCAGCAGTGGACGTCTTTTGGCTGAAATTATGAAGAGTGCTGATAAATAATTAAACAAAACCGGCCAAGTACGATTCAGACTCATACATTAAGGGTTCCATACCATTGTATAATATTGAAAAGGCTTCATATACAAAAACCGCCCATTTTGTTGAACATCCTTGAATTTTTTACTGAATTTTATTTTATTATTTGTGGTACACAATAGAAATATACACTCTGGGAAAATTTTAATTTTCTACCTACCTACCTGAGATACAGCCCAACGGACGTACGGACATCGGGGGCTTAGTAACAGGGCACCCTGTTAGCACCCTTTGGGTAGAGAACCCTAAAAAAAAATATTTACAGTCTCAACACTTTACCACTTAAAACGATAACAATGTGATGTTTAATAAAAAAAACAAGAATAAATTATTCATGTTTGTAAAAATATCTTTTTATCCACCTGCTCCTGGTTAAACTGGAAGCCGACTCCAAAAGGGTGGGCATGACCATGACATTCGAAAGAATACGTCTCCTTGACTAGACTGTCATTTATGAGCTTCAAAGTTTTCTTCCGCACGTTTTCTTTCAGAAATCAATAGTAACTTACAATAATTAAAAAACTCAAAACCCCACTGCGTAACTTTAAAAAAGATGGAAACAAGAAATTTCCATCTTTTTAATTTTATAAATTATTTTTTATTTTAGTTAATAAAACCTATTTAGGAAACACTTTATTTTGATACCCCAGTCGATACGTTTTGTGAAAAAATATATTTGAATATGGCCCCAAAAATGGGTCATCTTAAGTTTTATCATTTTAATATAAGTACCCAATGTCACTCTGATAATTGGGACGAATCCTCGACGCCGACTCCCACGACGCCTCTCAAGCTAAAATCCATCAAGCCGTTTAGGCTACAGAGCGCAACAAAGAAATCCACACACATACCTATACACACCAACCTAAAGTCGAACAAAAAATAACCCTCCTTCTGGCGCAGTCGGGTAAAAAGGGGCCAAACTCGCGAGTTACCGTTAAGAAATTAACCATGATAAAAGGAAACTTCCGTTCAGCGAAGTTTACGAACATCTTCCTCTATTGACGTTAGACGTCTGCTCAATCAATTTCCACTTTCGGGCAAGATCCCTGCGAGTGTCTTCGCCTTATTTCACAAACAACTTCTGTTCTACAAGTCCTTTGTCAGCAACCCAGAACAATTAAATGTTTAAATAATGAATTCCAGCCAATTAGTCTTTTATGTCTTTGACAGTTTTCAAATTGTTTCCCTTAGCCAGTCAGGACACAAGTTAGGACAGCACTGGGCAGACTTGTGTAAAAGTTCAATGTTGCAAGGGTCAGTCCTGGGTTTATTTATTTATTTTATTTTATTTGACCATTTTTGTACACACACACACATATAAACAGACAAGAAAAAAGGATCAGAAATTTGGGTGTAGTATAGGTACACCTCTGCCCAACGCTTCTGGGAAACAAGGCGTGATGTTATGCTATGTTAAGAGAGGAACAGATAAATACGTACAAAAGTGATGCTTCTTTCAAAATCAATGTCTTCCAGCATAGCACATGCGATAGGAGAGTAGATAAAAAGATGTAGACAACGTGTGTAAGAGTAGAAGGGAAAACAAAATACTTAAAATAAAATAAAACAGTTTACTAAATTAAATATAAGCATAATATAGCAACATGACAGTATAGTTACATACCTACTTCTAAAATAAATATCACGATAAAAAATAAATAAGCGACTTCCGAAAAAAACACTCGCTACAAAGTGAAAAATAACTTTAATTTCGGAAGTCGGTGACAAAAAACTAAAATACATATCAACACCGACTTACGAAATTAAAGTTAGCTTTCACTTTGTAGTGTTTTTTCGGAAGCCGGTTGTTTTTTTTTAAGACAGATAACATCCACAACATCATCGCTTAAAATCAAATAAGGTACTAGTCGAAGTGTCCATCTAATAAAAAAATATTACGCTGATTCTGGCACAGTTAGGTGTAAAATAGAGGCGATTTTTCAATTGTTAAATATTTATAAATTGAGATGATTTTTCAATCGTTAAATATTTAAATTTACTTATACGTGACGCAAAAACTTTGCACCCCTTTTTACGAAAATTACGCGGATGGAGGAGTATGAAATTTGGCACAGTTGAAGTTTATATGGAGGAGTGCAAAAAGCAGATATAGTCATAATATAAGAATGCATTCGAAATACTTAAATAAATAAAAAAATGTTTGAATTTTGACAATTAGGCGACTACTAGTAAAACTAAATGCTTAAAAATAAGCAATCAAATAATATAGCATGCATATTAGCCACGCCCCAACGAGATCGAGCCGTCGACTTGTGCAATTGTGCAAAAACTTTTCGTCGATTAAGGCACTAGAGTACCTTCGTTTTTATTTCAGCTACTGAGCTTTTTATAGTGGATTTTAATGCACAAGCCGTGTACCGCGCTAATAAGAATTTATTTAATGCTTTCACGGTACCTTCATAAGTCTTCCCTCGTCTTTAACATTGAGTAGTTACCACGTTTTACTTCCTAACAAAACTTTGGTTGGACCCCCGGCAGACATTTACTTTGTGTAAGTTATTTTATCACTACTGCTCTCAAAACAGTGAAGGTAAAACGTGATGAAACCAGTATGTCCTAGAACCGAAAATTCAAAGATATTTGACTTCCACCCGCAATCTACGGAGCGCTTCTTCTCACAGAGGGCAGGTCTGTCTCCCAGCAGTGAGAACATTATAAGCTGATAATGGTATCAAGCGGCTCGGCCTAAGACTTTGTGCACTTATAGAGTGTAACCTTTCTTTCTCCAGACAATTAGTCAGTCACGAACTATCAACTTAGCGGTGGGTAGTGATATTCTAAAGCTCTATCAATTCACATCATTTTCATAAACCCTGCTCTTTGTCATTTGAAATCAAGTTGGTTTTTAAATTATGTGAAATAACGTATAATTTGAATTTGTGCCAAATGTAATGCCTCATCAGCTGTAGATAAACGTATGCCGATGAGCGCATTATACGTATATAGGTATGATGCGCTCATCGGCATACCCTTATCTACAGCAGACCTACTTAATGTAACTAGTGGTTGCCCAGTGATCAAAATTCAACCATAGTTAAAAACTATTTATTAGCTTCTTGCACGTCTTCTTCATATAAACATTAACTGTGCGAAATTTCATACTCTTCGTACTACTTTTCGTATAAATGGGCACAAAGGTTTTGCTTCGCATATGAATATATAGATAGATTAAATAAAAAAATTAAAAACCCCGATCCAAAAAAAAAAAACCTCTAAAAAGTAAAAATATAATATTTATTGGCCTTTTAGGTTGTAGGTAATATTTTGATCAAAGCACTGTCACGTCGGGGGACGGCTAATGAAAATGTTATCCTTTCTACAAAAGCATAATTGCATTAATTATATCTGGGTATCGTCTGTTTGGATAAGGAACAAGGACGGTTGTGGACAAATTCCTTAGCAAAGTGCTAGCGCTGATGTCTGTAATACAGATATTTGTTATCTAGTTCAGACACAGATGTTCCAATCTGTTTATAGAAACAAGTGTCATAAAATATATCACCTATACTAATAAAATGTTGTATATTTTGAACAAATAAATAAATAAAAATAAAAAATGAAATTAAATTAACTAAAAAAATTTGAACAAATAAATAAATTAAAAATTAAAATTAGTTTATAATATTAGTAGAAAGCAAAGGGGCAGCGTAGGGGCAAACTAAAGTGCTACAACAGATTTCTCAAGTCAACCATCGCTAAATGACGATACGAACAAACAGCTTCCTCCGATCCCGAACACGGCGAACAGCTCCCACCGTGGCCACCGAGGCTTACCTGAAAATTTCTAAGCCGACTACAAAGCCAAGTGGGCCGCTGTAGGTACAACTTTGTACGATGGGACTACGCTGTCGAGTCAAAGTGCGAATATCACAAGCGATATTCTACGTCCTGCAATGTCACCTGCACTTTGAGGAACTTGTGCGAAACCACTACTAACGCAGTCAGTATAGCCGGTTTGTTACGAACAAAGCTCACTTAACTTAAAAAAATTAATCATCGACTGGTGCTTTCTAGCAAAATGCTGACACTTAGAGGTTACAATTTATCAACTAAATGGACCTAGAGGACCTGTGTTTTAATCCTGTCTTCTTTTGTTGCAGCTTCTTGGGTACCCTCAGTCAGGTGGACTGGGGAGGATGGCGACGTGACACTCACAACCTCTTCACTAAGCTCATCCGGACTAAGGACCCTCGTGAATCTGAACAGAATCAGGAGGTGTCCTTACCGGGCAGACAACGACTTTCGGTAAGTACATTTTACGGATATCCTCGACGGACGGATCCCACCATGTACTAGCGCTCATTTATATTTCTCCAAACAAATCTGCGCGTGGACCATCCGTTGCGGATTTCTGACTAGTAATTTATTTACGCACTGTTGCATAGAGTTCTTGTAGGCTTTGCACAAAACTGAGTTAAGACTAACGCTCTGCAAAAACAATGATTGCGAGCACACTCGTAATGAAACAATAACAACAACAATCAAAGTTATCCTAAATTTCTGAAAAAACTGTTTTAATCACTGATTCTCTAAAGATTTGTATAGCGTAATGTCATAAACAGCGTGCAAGTTCGACGTGCATATGGAGGCTTCAGTACCACCGTACAATAATTAAAACTAAATTGTCAAAACATATTTTAGTTAAAAAAACGGTCTTTAATTTTTTTGTTTATTATTTTTGTTACAGCTACCATAGTAGTACACACTATGAGACACATTTCAAGTAGACACCTAATACGGTTCAAAAGATACAGCTCTGTGACAGAGGGATAGACAGCCTTAGTAAATAGGATCCTGTTGGCAACCCTAAAAATTAACAAAGGACGCTCACTTTGTTCAGGAGAACTAACGCTAATTAATTAATACTTTGTAGAGAAGAAGAAAAGTGGCCATGCTACGCGCTCAGGATAGTGGCCAATCTTGTGGTAACATCTTGGATAGTATATTAGTGATGTTTGTTGAAGAATATAAAATTAAATCTAACAAAGTTTTCCAAGTAAATAACAGAAAGGTTCCGTGGCGACAATGTAACTAATGATACTCCTTACAAAGTGGCATCTGCTACAGACGTTAATTATTTTCTCTCATTGCTCGACTTCGGTTGCTACTCGATTTAAGGAGGACAAAGTTCTAAGACCTTTTCAGTTTTGAAGTGTGCATTAAGATTATTTTAGAGACTAATTTGAGGTGAATTTAATTAAAATATTTCATCATCTTGTATTAAGTGGACAGGTAGTCTTGTCCTGCAAGAAACTTTGCTTCAGAATTCTGATGCCATCATCATAATTGTGGTCCTCCCGCAAAATGTAAAGACTCTAAAACTTGGCTATTATACTTTCATTCTTAATGAATGCATTAATTCCCGGCATAAAATTTCGCAGCTCATAATGCATCGCTCAAATCGACCTAAATTCTAAACATAACATCATGATTGTAATCCTTGAATCCCTGTATGCAGAAGTTTACCTATAGTACTCACACATATTACCACAAATATTTAATTAACGCTAAGTCTGCTGTTGGAAATTTGCCCCAAACTAAAAGTAGAGCTCATGAAGCGAGGGCTATGTGCAGCCTTTAACGTGATCAAGGTAAGTATAGTTGAAGCATAGTTATTAGTAGCTTCGAAGTAAATTGTTGGAAACTACAGGGGAACATTGTTTGACTTTGGTTGTGTGACATTGTTCATGTTCTGGCTTAAGGTACAATAGTGTCACCATGAAACTGAAACAAGTCAATCATTTTAGTTTAAAATAATCATTTATAAAGGTGCATGTCATCGTACAAGTTATCCAGCAATTTTATAAATTGGTGATAGGTTGATAATACAAATATTTTATTAGAACAAAAACATATAACAATTTCATGTACGTTAATACTGTGTTAGTTTAGTAACTGTGTCGCAGTTATTGGCGCCCACCCAAGGAGCGTAGGACAACTGAGTTCTATAGCAACAATTTTGTTTACGGTAATACTTAGTATAATTAAGTAATTATAACAAAATTAGCACTAGACATTTATTAATAATACTTGTAGCATTATACTGGAAGACTGCGCGGTTAGACTGGAAGCCAACCTAAACATAGTTGGGAAAAGACAAGGCAGATGATGATTATTATGAAACACTCACACACACACAAGTCTGTGTGAGTGTGTTATATTATATCCTAGCCGACCCGTCAGACATTATCTTGTCTTATCTATGAATATTAAAGTTATTATGGTCGTTAAGTTTTCTTAAATTTTCTAATGTTACGCACAACTTTGTTAATTTTTTCTTTTATAAGAACCTTCTCCTGGCAATAACAAACATAACAAAAAGAGAATTAGTAAAATTGGTTCAGCCCATAACGTATAATGCCGTGATTACGGGAAAGAATACCTATAGAAGGTAAAGATTCGTACTTTATCAAATAACTCACTTATTATTGAGTCTGTTTAAAGAGTGAAATAATGATAATAGTTAATAGGTCTAAAAAGCTACGTTGGACTACTAAAAACTTGATACTTGGTTTCCATTTCGGGCATTTAAAATAATAATTAATTCGCAGTTACCTCCTCATCCAGAGCCGGCACTTTACATTTCACGAGGCGGTCTATCTGCCTGCATTTGCTAATGTTACCTTACCGGATGAAGCTGGTCCATCTGATGAGTTAATATTTAATGGTTTCACTACAGTCTGCTTTACAAACTGACCCTGTCTAAAATAGATTTAACGTAAAAGTGAAGTTCGTATTTTTAGTTTGTTTCCTATTGAGTTATTAATAGAGAAAAAAACAGCTAAGTGCGTGTCAGACCACGTACAATGAAGGGATTCATAGTTGCCATGACTTTAGCCCGGAAACAAACTTAACATTGTAGTTCAAAAATATGTTCTCCCATACATTTCAAATTCCCATTCATCTCACAGCAAATTTTCTAAATGCAAATGTAAGTTAGTATTGTTTAAATCATAAATCGACAAATTAACGATTTTCGGACTTATTCGTACTGTGAGACATTGCCAGCTACGCGCCACCTCACAGCGTAACACGACGCCGTAACTTCGTGTTCAGTAGTTTTAAAATGTGTTTTATAAAATATGTATTAGTTTATAGTTTATTGTTTTATACTTATATATGTATTGTGTTTTGTGGGCCTTAGTTGCCTGAAATAACGGACAATTAATAAAATAATTGCAACTCGCCAAATTTCATGATTCTAGGTGAACGGGATGTCCCCTATAGGTTTTGATGGTTCTCTTGCGAGCGTAAAATGTGCGCCATAAACGGAGCATAAACGCCCTTATCTTTAAATTGCGTTGACTTAGAAGTTTGATTATTTGACTGCTCCAGTAGCAGATTTGAGTATTTCACATTAATTTCAGTTTGATACCTTCAGGCGTTCCTGAGAAAAAGGGCGTTGACAGACGCACAAACATACAAAAACAAAGTGATCCTATAAGGGTTCCGACTTAGGTAAACCACCCTAAAATGTAAACAAACTTAAGTGTAACCCTTTTCCTAGTAAGTAATTTGTTGGTAAGGGTATTCTCCAAATCCACGGTTTCCTAGAATACCGATGGCTACCGAATGACGTCACTGAAACGTTACTAATGAACGTAATTCTGTTCCTAGAGAGCTGTCATAATTTTCATGTCAGCTGTCACTGCGGCCGTTACGGCGTGGCCACTGATTTTCTAGGAAACTGTATCGCTTCCACTATTTTCCATCGCTTCGAATGATCTCGCAGCGTGCCGTGATATTAAAAACAGAATATTTGACTTTCCAAAGACAATGCCAGATCCTGCCCCACCTTTTATCAATTTACAGGAAATGCAACTTAATCAAAATTCTCGCATGAAATTATGACTCTTTGTTACTTAATTGTTATTCTGTTACACTTGCAGATAAAAAGTTAGCGATAAAAAGGAATTTTGAAGCCCAAAGCCTATTTCCTGTGTTTGTTGCAACCATCCGCGTTGCTTAGTAACGAGCATACACGCGGAACAAAACGAGTTATTTCATTCAAAAATGACATAAATTTATTTATTATGTACGGATTTTTTTATGTACTAGGTTTAAATACACACAGTAAAAGAAAATAATGTTTGTTAATAACTATGTAATATTATTATGAATGTATATTCTAATAAATCTTTCGCATTTGAGCATTAGTAGGTAGGTCATTAGGTGTAACGAAACGTCATTGACGAGCTAATAGCAACGTCAAAAAATCATTCATTGAAATTCGCTCTATTCTGTTTGCTTTCGCATTTTTGTTTATATTTTACGCTCCCTAATCTCTTTGCTTTCACAATTATTATAATTTTATTTTCACAACGATTTTTGCTTTTGTACACTGTCTCGAAATCGCCTACTCGCCTTATTATAACTGCAATGAACCTACACTTAAGGTAGCCAACCTAAATGTAATACTTAATTGTTTAAAGATTTAAACGGGAACGGCAAGTTCTAGAGGCATTTAAACATTATTTCAGTTATCACTAATAATGCAGCAATAGAATGCTACATTTGGCATGCTTGTAAACCAACTTTTATTTTATGGGTTTAAGCTCTATAGAGTTCCTGGTATTGTCCTTTGGTGGGGTCGCTATTATGAGGTACCTAAATTTTTCCAGTGGCTTGGGCTATTGTACTATCAGTATAAAATGTATTATAGGTGTTATTTCAGGTTGCAAACTATATGTGTGCCAAATTTCATCCAAATCCGTTCAACCATTTTTGCGTGATTGAGTAAGAAACATCCAAACATCTGAACATAAGTACAAACTTTCATATTTTTAATATGAGTAGGATGTACCATCTGCAGAGTACTCAAGTCCAGGACAATGACTTTCTTAAACCGCTTTAGATGATATTAAATCCTTTCTTATGATTTCTGATTATAATAGAGCTGGCGTCTCAAACGATCGTTCCTAAAAAAACATAGTTTGCCGTGGTCGCTGGAACTAGATTGAATCATTCTCTTAGTTTAAACAAATGGTGAAACAAAGATAAAACTCATGTTTACGAACAGAACTCTCACATTTTAGACTAGACTAACTAGGTATTTGAATAAAATAGATAAGAGAATTTTGCTGGTCGAAGAGTTGAGAAAAAGTTGTTCCGTACCAATTGAATGTACTGTACGAAACAAATTTTTATTATTTTGAACTATTAATTTTTATGTCAAATAATTGATTGATAAAATGACAAATTAGTTGAAAATACTTTCCTTGATGGAAAGTTTTCACCTACTGCTTAAATTAAGGGCTAGCCCCCAAAAGATTCTGATAACAAAATAAAATGCACCAAGGAAAATGGCGGGTCGAGCTGGTTAGAACAAGACTCTACCATTAGTGGTCCACATTAAGCCCCAGATCGCAAGAGCTGGACATCATGAGGAGAAAGATGCCTTTGGCATCATACAAGCAGTAACTAGTAGAAATTCGTCATAATTGTTTTATACCAGCTAATTTATTTATTTATCTTATAAAGTACACGGAGGACTTACAGCTAATACAAACAGACAACAAAGAAAACCATAGTCACCAGAAAGCCAATCACAATCGTCACGTATAGACTTATGATAATAATTTCTGGTGTGAGCACAAACAAAAAAAAATACACATCGGCTTAATGAAAGTAAGTAGCAATATAAATACTTAGTTTGCAATTATATGACTAAAACATTAGATAAAATAATAAAAAATAATAAAACCTACGCTACTTAAAAACATTCTACTAATATTATAAATGTAAAGGTTTGTGAGTATGGATGTTTGTTAGTACTTTCACGCAAAAACGGCGGGAAATTTGGCACACAGGTAGTTTGTAACCTGGAATAATACATAGGATACTTTTTATCCCACGGTACTACACTCCCGTGGGATAGTTTTCGACCCTCACGAGGGCGAAGCCGCTATCCAAAGCTAGTATTATTATATTTAACGAGATATCAGGAAGGCTGGGCTGTTGCATCTAATTGCTGATTCGTGACTTCGTCAGCACGGGAATCCATAGTGGGCGTTAAACTTCAGGAAACGTTGAAATAAATACGCTGTAGCGTTGACTGTTCACTATTTTAATTTTACAGACAATTAAATGACTTAAACAATTAAGGATTGCAGTAATAATTAACGATTTAGAGCCAATGGATTTGCGAGTGACCACCACGTGCAACGGCTGTCAACAACTGACTGAATTGACACGACGTCGCCCGCCGTGACAGACGCAACTCTCAGACTAAGGAGACGCAACTCCATTCGGTGTTACCCGCTCTTAATTAAAATTACCATTTAGTTGAATTCAAATCGATTAATCGTTAAAATAACAGAATAATGACCAATACATTCGTGTGCTTTTTTATTATGACTGGCTTTTAACATGTATTTTTTAAGTGTCAAATAAATATTTTTGTTGTTTTTGTTTTTGATTAAAATAATAACAAAATAAATTACAACTCTCGAAATGGAGTTTTTGGCGGGATCGCGTTGAACATGTCGCACGAATTTTCATTTTCATGGAATTTAGTGAAATAGCGAATTAAATTGTATAATTTTGATAGTGAATTATTCAATTTAATTACGTGTGAGTGCACAAGTGTAGTGAAATTGAAAATAAGTGACTAACGTGGACTTTTCGTGTTCCCCCCAAAAACTCCTATTAGGTTGTTGTAAAGTTACTACCGCTTTACAATAACTTTGACTTGACTGACTAAAGACGACTATGAATGTTTTGTAACTTCGTGCCCGATATCGGGTCATTTACTTGTTCTAAAAGAAAAATTACTTGACACTGGCTAAATGCACAAACCGTGTGAAGCCAAAATTAAAAAAAAAAAAAACTCTCGAAATTAACTGATTTTCATTATTTAATAATGTCACGCGCCGTTATATTAATAGTGGTGTCCTTGGTATAATAGGTTCACTTTGGACCTATAAACGTCTTCAAACCTTTGTTTCCTATTTTAAACGTGTTTCAGAAGTATGATACGTCTCGTTTTCAATAATTCGTTGTAACTCGTGGTACCGAGAATCATAAATGAAATACGAAATACGTACACGGACACTCGCCTGTTCGCGTTTGCATGACAGATGTGGCCATCTGCATAATTATGTATCTGGCATTTCAGAACAGAGATGTATGGCCGGTTACTTTTGTTGTGAATCGATATTTTATTACTAGGTATAAAATGATACGAATCACCTTCAAAAGTATTCGGAAATAAGGTATTTCTTTTTCGGATGATTTGGAGGCCTGGAGATCTGTAACACAAGTATTTCTAGTACAGGCTCCAGTCTCCACAACATCAATGTATTTTTTTGTAAGTATATATGTATATTATAAGTATAAGTATTGTAATGATTTTTTTATTATGTGGTAGAGAATATAAACGTTTTTTTTAAATATTATTACCGAATTCTAAAAAGTACAAAAATATATTAAGTAGGTTATAATGATGTTGCTAAAATATACTGTAACCGTTTCTAACTTCACCTTTCAGCTATTTCCGGTATTATACCACGGTTATTTCACAGAAAACTTGCTTTGTCATTACGTTTACAGCTGTCACGAAAGGCATAAATTTCATAAATTTGAACTCAGAAGTGGCTGTTAGATTGTTCATTTTGTTATTGTAATATTGTTTGGTGGATAATGTCATCTGTCACATTAACGAAGCCTTGAACAAATGTAGAAGTACCTAATTTGACTACATGATTACAAAAATAACTGTCTTAACTTGTGAAAATAACTTAGAAGTTCTTACTATAAATGATTACGTAGTATTTAATTACACTTGTAGTATATTTTAGGTTTTCTATTGTTATTTATTATAATAGGCTGATTCAAATGACTGGCACAATACTGTCAGTTCAAATTGATACTTTGACCTGTCTTAAATTACGAATCAGTTCTTATTAAATTCCATAATTACCATAAAATGTTTAATAACGGTTTCACTACATAACCTTTGTTTATTATTATGTGTTAGAAGTTATCAAGCCAAAATGTGTGACGATCTGTAAATTGTTCAAAATGGCGGGAAATGTTTAACGTAAATTGACATTGGTAGTATATAAAAAGGATTGTAATGACGTTATTGAGGTGATTGCTCGGTATATGTTCAGTTGGTTGGTCCTAGTGCTGTTGTTGTATGGAATATAGCGACTAGACGTCATGTAAGTTAAGTAATTTGATATTATACCATAATTGTTGCTTATTATGGCAATGTTTGATAATGATAATTCACAGCAATGTAGGAAATGTGTTGATAAAATACTTCAATACTGTTTCCATGGAGTTTCTTGTCCTTCTTCTCCATGAAGACCTAGTTTTGGAACGGACGACTAGCTTTCTGATTAAATACTGACAAGCCTAATTGAAATAAATGTCTAGTCTTGTCTTTCTGTGCTTTACTTCATAAAATCTTTTCCCTACAAACCATATTCATAAGAACCTTCATATAAAGAAAATAAGCAGTAACCATTCTGATATTCAAAGCTTGATACTTGTTTTATATATTACATATACACTTATAAATTTATATAGCCCCCTCGAATTTCTGACACGCGCATTGACAGTTAAATAGCCGTCGCGTTCACGATGATTGGAAGATTGGCTATTAACTGCAAGATTCAGCTGTCATGATGCATGGCTGACCCTGGAAATTTTAAGCAAGATAAGGTTCGATTTCTAAAATTACGCTGACTGTTATTGTCACTTTACCAAAATATTTCTCGAGGTAGATTAGGGATTTTTAAAGAGAAGAAAATGAGAGGTTTTTTGCTGTAATCTGTTGTGCCAAACGAAAGGCCCCATGCCTTCAATACTAGACTAGCAAAACTGACGCTCAGTCTTCACTCTGAAGTGATACATAAGTGTATGCATTGCAATGCCTATTGCAAATACAGAATCACAATCAACGCTTCAAATTAACACCTGGCAGCTTTGAATTGGATCCCAAATATTTCCTATGTTGTTTTTTAGAGATGTAGATTTGCTTTATAACATAAACATTGCGTTTCAATCAACCAAACCGAGCCAATTTTTTGTACAGAAAAAATATTTTTTGGATACTTTCATATGAAGTCTAACAAAAAAATCCTGTTTCGAATAATAGTTTACAATACAACATTTATTGGTTTTCCTCAGGGGATAAAGGTGTTATTATTCTGTGGTCTCATTCCTTTTACGGGATATATATGCAAGGCAGTCCACCGGACAATACCTACCGTGCGACCAAGAAATATGCGATGCGGCGACGCGATTGAAATTCTTGATCTCTATGCCGTGTCGTAATACTCGTATACGCGATCATGGCGCAAATATCCGATCGTCGATTTGACTTTGTCACACAGTTGTTTGGGAAGGAGCCCAAAGGTGCAAAAGGCGCGCGTGTAAAACCTATCGTCCAATTTTCTTATTTATGCTATTAATATCAGATTCTATTCGTGACAGGACATAATTTAATTAAGTCCGTTGTGACCCTGCACCTTTGTAGAGCGGCGCATTCTTGAAAATTGTCGCTTGGAAGTTCAAGCAATATACTTAATTGGAGGATGACAAACAAAGCATTTAATTTAAATATCTATAAAATTAAGCTACAATACGAGATACAAGAGTTCGTTTAATTTGTTTGCTATATGGTCGTCTGTAAGCTATCCGGTCAATTTCAACTCAACAAATATACATAACGTACATGTAAACTTCGTGCGACAAGCGTGTGTCGCTAATGCAATGCAATGTCTAAACAAACTGTGAACATATTTCATTGAAACTTGAAAATTACGTTGCATTGATGAACTTGTAACTTTAAAATAAACTGCGGACTGGGATTTAACTTGTTGGATATCTGCCACTAGACACTGTTATAGTCTACCAACAAAAGGGAATATAATTAAAAATATTCGTTATACAAAGCTTTCATTACAATGTTGAAAATTATTTATTGATTAATCTATTAATTTCAAATATATTTTATGCTTTAGTTCAGCTTTTAGAAACTGAATCAAACAGAAATTTGATTGTTGCGCCTGGGAATTAGTTGATTCTTTTGTACAACCTTGTAGACCTCGTAGATGCGCTACGCCGTAGCAAACCGCGTAGCGTCAGCCTGATAAGATTAGAAGGTTATCGAAAATAATATATTAATTATTTCACATTTAAATCGTGTTCCGTTAATAATGATTACAACATAATTTAATTATAAATGCCTTTTTAAGTATGACAATTATCTTTTGTATCTACATCAGCATAGACACTGTTACATCAATAAATTCCTATCTGAAATGAGTACGATCGTTTACGGTTCGAATACGTCGATTCAGCCAAAGAAAACGTTTAGCGCATAAAATAGTCGTTTAGTAAGACATTTATGGGCCACCAATATCCGCAGCAAATGTGTAGAGCGGTGCGGGACGTGATTCTCCAGTGATATACTCTAGCTAGTCTGCCATAACTGGTTGCATAGTATGACTTTAATCGCGAAATACGTTTTAAAAATCTCAGTTTCTTAATGAGGTGTAAATATTTTAAGGATTTATTAACGTGTAAGACATTTACATTTTTGACAAAAAATCACTTTCATTTTCCAGAAACAGAAAATCTCTTTTATCGTCAAAGCTTCGTGTTGTACGAATTATATATGGAGGCAGTGATGCATGTGGTTATGCATAAATATTATTAATAATTAGGATTGTAGACCACAAAGTTGATCAGAAAACTAAGTCTCGATAGGCCAGAAGTTAGTTCTAATTGGTTTGAAATCGACACTCGCAACCCGCGCTTTGCGCAACTTTCTTGACTTCAAAAAACATTGGGATGTTAGGTAACTATGAATGATTTACACACATAAAGCTTTCGGTATAAATTCTCTAAAGTAAGGTGGCTGCAGCATAAAAGAACAAAGTGGTCACACAGCAAGGACGAAATCATTTTAAATTAATAGTTAATTATGTGTAATGAAATGAAATGTTTATTTAAACTTTCAAGTGTCAAGTAATTAAAATAATAAAAAGGGGTAAGTAAGTATATTTTATAAGACACTTTTACTATGGCACCGGCTTTTCCTAGCTGACTGATCCCTGAGAAGAAATGCCGAAAAAACTCAGAGGTCATGGTCTCTTTTAAATTCAATAAACACAAAAACAAAAACCATAATATTATTAGGATTGTGAGTCTCACAATACAGGTCCATGTCCGGAAGGGCCTACCTACAACTTAATAACAGCATTGTACAAATAAAAATAAATAAATTCATTCACACATCCCACGTTGAAACTAAACTTTCCACAACAGAGTTAAAAATAGCCAGACGATCACACACCACCATACACTGTTATATTTTTAACGTCATTCATGCTTCCATTGGGATCAAGTTATAGTGCGTCAAACCCGCCACTTTGTGTGGGTGACGTGGGATGAAACGGACGATTTGAGGCAGAATAATAGGTTACCCCAGTGTTCGATAACTGCGCAGGGCGAATATTACAGAGCGGTTGTTAAATACGGTTTCATATTACGTAGCGTAAAATTAAAATTCATTTTCATACACACATAACTTTTCATTTTGTATAAGGCTAAAACTGATTCAATTATTGGGCATATTTGTATTCCCATAATTTCATTTATGTATATAGACTAGTAGTCGCCCTATAGTTGAAATTCGACCATGATCTTTTATTAAATTAATGTAATTCTAATGCATTATTATATAAAAATATTAGATTTTTGGACTCGTTCTTGATATAAACTTTAACTGCGCTAAATTTTGGACTACACAGTCCGCATAATTTTCGTGAAAATGGGTGTAATGTTTTTGCTTCACGTATTATTATATAGATAAGAATGGTTGTTGGTACATGTTTATGAGAGATTAATAAACTCGAACACCGTTTGACTGATTACCATCCACAAGCTTTTAATCATAATGTTATCATAAAAGTTTACATAAATCAAACATTAATCTTTGCTCAGTGGTGCCTTAAATACCTTTTCAAAGCAGAGGATACCTACTAATTTATTAGATTTTATCACGTAGTAATTATTCTCGTCACGACATGTGCAAATGTAAGAATGACGTTATTTATTGACCAAATTGTGTATGTAGCCAAAATAAGGGATATTACCCTTTTTGAAAAGATATGTGTAATTTTGAAATTACGATTCCTTGTCAATGTATGACTTTCTACTCTACCTAAACTAAAAATAACAAATATACTACCTATTTCGTTGGCCCTACCAACGAAATAGGTACATCAAAATTATATTTTACATTAATAAAACTTGTACAATCGTTATCCTATAATGTACAATCAATTACAGGTAACCGCAATACATTATCGTGACAGATGCTCTAATACTCGAGGAAATTAAGAACATCTACATTAAAAAAATAAATATATAGAAGAGAGAGAGAGAGAGAGAGAGAGATGTATTATTATTAAACGGTACGGCATGTGAACCTATTGTGAATCGATCATTGCATCTGAAAAGCGGTTGCTTACGGCGATAATTAGTGTTTTCAATTTTATAATTGCTTTTGCAAACCAAGCTACGAACGGAAATATGACTTTGAAAACTCCAGATGCGAGAAAGCTTTCATAACTCATTTTCTGCATTTCTTTTAAAAACAAACAACTCTGGGAAGTAGTTTTAAAATGAGAAACCTTTTTTTATTGCTGCATAAGTTTCTGCCAATTTAAAATAGTAACTTGTAGGCAAAAAGTAGAAAGTAATGCATTTGAATGAGATTTTCTTTTTCAGTTCCTTTTACAACCAAGATGGATCGTATTTGTGTAACACTAAACGTTAGCCTACGTGAACCGCGTATCGTATTATCAATTATACTACCAAGGAATATTTCACTTTATTTGCCAGGCACTACAGTCCACTTCCCACTGTGGTCGCATATCAAGATGCAGCGGCCTTTCGGCTTCGGCCAACCGGCCGCCGAGTTATATTGAACAAACTGAATTGTACAGTGTGCCATTTCCATTTAACTGTAAAGTTGAGTATTTCTGTGAGTGGCCGAAAGAGGCTATGTTTGGTGGTTGACTATTCTTAAATATTCTTGTTCAAAAACCACAAACTACGTTGCTAACGTATTGTCCCTCCCAATATGTACTTAATATTCAAAGTAGGTTGCAATGGGTTTATTAAATATTTATGAAATTTCATTTACGTGTGATCCATGAAGTTAATTAAGTATCCAATAATTACAAGGCCCTGATTAATTTAAAATCAAATCAACTATGTAATATTATAAATGTGAAAGTTTGTACGTTTAGATGTTTGGATGTTTGTTATTCAAAATCAAAATATATAAAATATACCTTTTGTCCTGGTAGTATGTTCCCGTAAGATTTTTTCCGACCTCCACGCGGGCGAAGCCGCTGGCAAAGCCTAGTGGTTTTATATAAAAACAGTATTTTTGAACTCGTACCTTCCACTCCTGTGTATTTACCAATAAAAGGATTCTATAAGGCTTTAAAATCATTCTATTGAAATAAAACATGTACCTTTTAAATACGAGAATTTCGAGCCAATCCTTTCATAAGGCTCCAGCATTTAAACTGAACCGGCGTCCAACAATGCATTTTGCATAGGTATTTTTAACAAAAGCGTTTGTGCAGTGACTTGTGCTTGACTGTAGAATGCCAAACAAAATTCGGATCCAACCGAACTGAAATGATCAGATACAATTTTATCCTGACTATGTCGAGGTCGGCTTTTAGTCTAACCGGGTGCAACTGACTACCAGTATTTTACCTGGAGCGACTGCCTATCGAAACGATTACAATAACCCTTGGTCAAACTGGTAGTCAGGATTCTGAATACTACCGTTACGACAACATAGATTAAAAATTCATTCTTACGTTTGCCGCTGGATGGATGGATGTGGGAAGTTAATCATAGCTAAATACTAATTTTAAAAAGAAATAACAATCTTTTAAAACACCATACCTTTTGAAATTATTTAATTGAAATAAGAATATTTGGTGAAATAGGTATGATGATTTCCAGTAAACATAGATTCAACTTTTGTGTTCCAACTTTCATTTCATATCATGGAACTATACAAGAACATACATACTACACACACCCACATACACAACACGGGCCCAGTGCGGGTTGGTAGATGTCACATGTCTTCGAAGTATTGGTTCTAAGACATGCCGGTTTGAGAACAGTGGTGATGAAATATTTAAATAATTTACCTGCCTTCCTTACCATACCTACAACTCGTAAGTCGTGGTCGTTACCGCTGGACCACTAGTGCTCCAATGCAATACCTATTTAAAAAATGGTTGTCTGTAAAGTCGGTTTACGGACGATAATTTTACGTGATAACGTCATAAGAAAACAGACCGATCGTGCCTCTCTATCGGTTGCTCCGCGCTCTCGCTTGCACGGTCGGCTCAGGTGGAACGTGACAATGAGTCATGCTTTTTCGTGCGTGCAGCCGGCGTTCATCGATTTATAAGATGTTATCACGTCAAAAGAAATTAATAGCTGACGAAAAATTTCTACCCGCGTTTCACAATTATGTACTGAATTTATGGTAAAAGGATGCGCGGCTATGTCTCTGCATACTGTATACTCTTTTGTCTTTCCTGGAATGTGAATGAGACAGGCAATCATGCATTGGGGTTTCAATTAAATATTGCAGGTATTGAAACTGTTCAATATTGAAACAATTTTCGCAATGCAGTAAAACGTACATAATGCGATGTAAAATGGCATTCCTGAAAATGATGATCGCTGGAATTTGAATATGTTGAAAATATTGTTCATTAATAAGTGTCACGTACAAATGAACTACAGAAATATGCGTACAATGACTTTTATTTTGAATCTGCGCCATCAGTGTTTTCATATTTCGACAGTCGATTTTTTGTAATTAGAACTCTAACATTATCGGTGTTTAGGTACTTCGAAATTCATTATGGCTCGTTGGCTGAAGAAAAATCTACTATTGTAATAAGGCTAATTTAAACATTAACTTTAGACCAGAAACTTGCACTTGTTACCTGTCAACCCAATTAACTTTATGTTTTTCCACAGCGATGCCTAACTACAATGGATTTAACATCTCTCGGTGTCGGCTCTTGTGTCGGCACCGGTATGTACCTGGTTGCTGGGATGGTTGCTCGGAAATTTGCGGGGCCTGGCGTGGTCTTCAGCTTTATAATCGCCGCCCTTGCCTCCATCTTCTCCGGTAAGTCCTTTGTCCTCATTCTCTTGCCCGTATCTTTTATTACGGAACAATAATACTAGACTAAGTAGGTCCAAGTATAACGATAATAGCTGCTAAAGTATAAACTGTAGCGCAGCCAACAACGCCCTTATCCAGATACAGAATGGTATGATGTTCCATGCAAAAAAAGCTTAGTATATCAATTTATTTCGGGTTAGCGCAGCAGCTTTGCAGAGTAGACCGTCTTATGTGGAAATAGCTACCAAAGGTAAAATTTGCTTACGTAACTATTTATTTGCCAGTTTGAAAACAAAAAAAATTACCATTGGTAAGCAAAACGATTCGTTTTTGTTTATAGGAACCGTGCATAAAGGCTTCTTCAAACAGCCGCGACGCGACAGCGCGACGCGACACTTGTAGAACAATTTCCATTAAGTTTTCATAGAAATTGTTCTACGAGTGTCGCGACACGACCGTCGCGTCGCGCTAGTCTGCACGAGCCTTAATTGATAAAACCCAGGGGGTTCGTTGCGTATCACAGTATCAGTAGCAATGGCTTTCATTTTGGCCGTGTAAAAAAAAAGAATGTATTATACTTTGCAGACTAATTTTTCAAAAATATGATTGACTTGATTCAGATCATAGAGTATACAACGTGTAACGGAAAGGGTATATACATACCAAGGGCACGGCTTCTTTGGATGATATCAAACGATATTGGAAGGGTTTTTACTCCTATCTCTACATGTTCGGAAATTATGAGAATTTTTAATACATGAAACCTATACCAGAGACCAAACTTTTAAAATTGAAATAAACACATCACTCAGAAGAGATTTATCGTGATATTGGCAAGTAACGTGGAAAGTTATTGACCTACATAGTAGTGCGGTGACAAGTTTGTTACGATTTGAATTTAAGAAACATATGAAACGATGAACAAACGTACTTTCGCATTTAAATATTAGTTAGGATTAGGATGGGCAATTTTAGAGCGGCAGATTTTATTGCACGGCATGATAAACTCGTAAATTGGTATAAATCTCTACATAGTATAAAACAATTCGCTTTTCGCGTCTGTACGCTTAGATCTTTTAAACTACGCAAGGGGTTTTACTGCGATTTTCATCAATAGAGTAAGTGATTCAAGAGGAAGGTTTATCTGTATAATACACCGACCTCCACACGGGTGAAGCTGCTGGCAAAAGCTAGTAACTTATAAGTCAAATAATAGCAACTTTGCATGGTTGCGGAATCAGATAGAAATAAATTCTCCTTGATTACCATTGAACAGGGTTCTCTCTTTCAAGCCGCCTTGTATTTCTGCCAGGGGTGCGGGTTGTTCGAAAGAGATACCGAGGCCCCTGGCACACAGGCAACTGAGGTAACACGGGTGGGTTTTAGTCAGTAAAAGTCTGACATGCTCACCCAGAGCGGGAGAAGTTATTTGATGATTTCCCACCCAAAACAAAAACAGGTGTCCTGTATTTTGGGGGCCATGCACGACATTACGCTTGTTCTCCCCAAAAGGTTGGACAGAAGTGTATGACAAACCCCTAAAGCGGTCTGAAATTTGTCTTGCAAAAGCGGATAGAAAAATTGTTTGTTAATACATTAAAGGTATAGATTATATTAAACTTTTGATTAAATTAAATAACAATTCCAATTTCATTTATTCGAAGTTTGGGAATTTACTTTATTTGGCGGCAATAAAAATCTAAAACAATATTTTATTTTTGAATATATGCAAAAATCCGTTCCCTCTAACACGCTTGTGATCGCCGAAAAGTTAAGCAGAGTTGTACTTTTAGTACTGGTGCGGGTTGTTTGAAAGAGATACCGTGGCCCCTGGCACACAGGCAACACGGGTGGGTGGGTTTTAGTTAGTAAAAGTCTGACACGCCTTCCTGCTCCACCCAGAGCGGGAGAAGTTATTAGATGATTTCCCAACCAAAAAAAAGTACTGCCACATTTCGCCAGCTATGTTAAATTTCATGTAATAGGCGGCGCGCCTAGTGCCATCAAGTGGGCACAAATCCAGACTCCGAGCTGCTACTGAGAAATTCCTGATAGGAAAACCCAATCACACTTTGTCCGAGCTGGGAATCGAACCCTGGACCTCATGCTCATCAGTACCGCTCGCGAGCACTAGACCATGGAGGAAATTATTTTAATTATCCATGATTAAAACAGTGTTTTTGTCCATACAGGAGCCTGTTACGCAGAATTCGGAGTACGGGTGCCACATACTACTGGAAGCGCGTACATGTACAGCTATGTTACCGTTGGTGAATTCATTGCATTCATCATCGGTTGGAACATGATTTTGGAGTACTTAGTAAGTATCTTTTATTTTTTCCTCTTTTTTAAGGTAGGTTTTAAAAGGAAGCTCTATTAATTTAATAACACTATACAGTTTTATTTACTGAAAATGTTTGTCATAGTGTAGAATAGAAAATGTCACGGCACTGACACTGAATGTCTGTGTTATCAGCCTATCGGTTAAATTTCGGAGAATTCGCGCTGGAATTGCAGTTTAATTCCGCCGAGCCCGTTTCGTCAACGGAGAACAATACGTACGGCGATGCACCACTGCTAATATGTGTCGGACATCCCACCGATACGTAGTTTAGGGAACACTTTAATTATGCGTACAGCGTGGAATTCCTGATAACTATAACCTAGCGGCATTTAAATCGAGAGTGAATAGGTTGCTTCTAGGCACGCGTGTTCCGTCGGCGTCGTCGATAGATCGAGACGATCGAGATTTTACACCCGACGATCGTTTATATCGGGATACGAGAATAGTTAGTCGCGATGTTTATCGCGCTTTCATACAAAGTAAGTTGAAACAAACGTTTTATGAAATTAATAAATGATTTTATTTCTGTAAGTAAGTTTGTACAAACACTTTTATACGTCAATCATATTATTTAAACTAAATGAGATCGGCGTTTCTATCTGACTACTCTGAGAAGAAAGGTTGAAACAAACTCAGAGGTCACGGTCTCTTTTAAAGTCCACACATAATCTTGGTCAGATCATGTGAAGACCATGTAGATTGGTGTTTGAAAAAGTATTTCAAGGAAAAAACCACTCAGATAGAGTGGATCCGTCCAGTCAGTGCACGCATTTGTCACTAATCGTGCAGCTCAACTCTGCACTTTAGGAGCTCAATGATTCGACGAACAATACCAAAGAAAGGACATTTGGATAGGCCGCATAAATTACTTTACTTATTCGCGCAAATGTTTGTGTGTGGTAAATATGAACTTTTGCGCGAACTTGTGATAGTTGCGTAGTTTTATTCTGTTAGGATACCCAGTAAAAGTGCGATGGGCGGCAATCCATTTATTCTCGAGAGTACTCTTAAGTAGTCGTTGCTCTTCCTATTAATCAACATATTAGTTTCACAATGGGAGATCCACTGTGTTCTTACAATAGCTACGTACGATATAAAACAACTTTGAAGATCGTAATCATGGTAAATTTTTTTTTTTTTGCGGAAAATATTTGGTAATTTACTTGCATTCTCCGTGACTAGAAATCATGAAATCTTGATACTTGAAGAAAAAAGACAGGTTACATAATTCAAATCTTCTATAATAAATTAACTAAAATGTTTCATTTTTTATTCTGTCTTCTTTAATTTGATTAAAAGCGAAAGAAATTAACAAAAAGTACCATACCTTGGTTACACAGACAGACTCAGTTTACGATAAAATAACAGAACAACTTTCAGCTTTTACCACCGTTTAAATTAGCCGACTAATATTTGAAAACCCGTTATTCACTTACGAAAAGCACGAAACCAACCGTTTTCACAACAAACAGTTTAAAATAAAAGATAACCAGCTGTCATTTTTATCTGCAAAAACGCTCACACTTTTAAATTGGATGAAACTTAAAATAGTAGTTGTTTGCCATGTTACGAGTTTTAAAAGGCAATCACATAGCTGAGGTCATGTCACATTAAGAATAGTTAGGGTGATAATGAAAATAGAACATACGAGTTCCATTACGTTGTCACAATTTTAATTATTTTACCCGCAAAACACACTTCCAACTTTACTTAAGTGTCCACACATAATTCGAAAATGAATCCAAGTTAAACTCCGCATATTTTCACCTCAACTGAACGTTTGAATTTCTACTCTTAACTGAATTTGGGACAACACTCGTAGATAATGGCTTTCATTCATTCATTCATTCGCAGTCTTGCTTCATTAACTACGGGGTATAAATAGGCATAATGGTTTTGTATTGGTAAATAAAACAGACCAATACTATTCTGATCAATACTTTATTTACCTACTGCTTTGTGGACCGATCAAAATATGATAGGCTCGGTTGGGTTAGAGATTTGAATGTCATTTCTTGTATTGAAACGTACAAGCAAGGAGCGGGGTGCAAGTAAAGCTGTAACAAAATCAAAAGTCATTTATTCAAATCAGGCTGAGAATCAGCACTTTTCGAACGTCAAAATACATAAGACAGTCCCCCAAAACGCCCACCCTTCACCACTTCCTAGTGCTTTAGCTTCGAAGAAGAAGTGGCGCAACAAACTCCCCAGCAGCACAGCTGTCTGTTTAGTCGGATAGATATGATTTATACATACATAGGCAAAGTAATAAACATTAAGAGACACAGAACATTAATTAAATAGGCCACATAAAGCATAAAACAACTCATCATAAAAATATTGTTATGAGTAGATTATGTCAATAACTAATGACATAATAGATAATAATAAATAATAAAAAATTACTAAGACGTAATAAAAAAAAATATTTTACACTTTTTAGTTGTGGTACCTTCGTCACTTATATTCATGTACCTCCATTGCTATGTAAAAGGCAGTAACAGGAAGTTATTACTATTAAAATGTGATCAACATAGCACTTAGTGCAAAAAAAATACTTTTTGTGGAAACTAACTAAAAATACCCTCATCAGAACTTGACCCAATGTATATGGGAATACCCTAAAAGTGCACCCTTTCACACTTAAGACAAATTTTCCAAATCGGTTAATAAATTTGGGAGTCCTGAGGTAACAAACATTTTAAAAATGTAACCGAGTTGAGAACTTAGTCATTTTTTTAACTCTGTTAGAAAATAAAGCTATATACAGATTGAGGATTTAAAGGCTCGAATTCACACCCGACAGAAAAATACGGTTACACAAAATACAACGAGTAACAGAGCCAGCAAATCTCAAAAAACTCAAATTAGTATTATGAATGAGCTGTAGTGCTATTCTTTAAAGTTCAACTTCGAATCTCATTTAAGTATCAATTCAATTTTATCAGTACCAAATAACATACTACACTACAGTAACTTACAAAACGCGATCTAAGTCTTATTTCTAGCCTAAAGCTCTGAGCTAGTTTTTGTATTTTTATGGATGTGGATAAAGTTCTTATACAAAAACGACAATTTACCACCCGATAAAGTTGTTGGTTTGGTAAAACAAACTGTATTTCGATTTCTGTAAAGTTCATAATTAAATAACAGGCTGGATTTTTTAAACCATACCTACCTAAAGAAAAACCTTTATATGTAATAAGATCGATTGCGTTCAAAAGACTACGAACTCATTTAATACTGCGTGCACGCCAAATACTGTTGGCAACATTGAATGTCTAAGGGATGTTCAGAAGTTGGGATGTCGCGCTTATTCTGTAACTCGTTGTTGTCAAAATCAATTCCCACTATCTTCCCATAATCACGTGGTCTGGATCAACTAAACAATTATCCTTTGTTCCTCAGATCGGTTCCAGCGCGTGTGCCCGTGCTTTAAGCGCCTGCTTCGACTTACTATTTGACGGTGCAATCTCTCGAAAACTGGCTGACAAAATCGGAACAATGTATGGTAAGTACCTTCTCAATGTTTTAGGTGAAAAGCTGGACCAAAAACGCTGTTTGGATGTGTCACACTAAGCCAGGCCATTTTAGAACCGTTCTAATGTCATTTCATACTTAAGTATTTATTTATTTATTATCTATAGATGACTTACAGCTCAAACAAACAGAATTAAAAATATAATGTGACACTGACAGCCCATTAAAAGACTTGATTTCGAAAAAAAAAGTTTTTTTTTAATATTCGATGGTAAAAATACGGTTCCATAAACTTTGGCACAATTTAAACAGATAGGAATTTTACAAAAGGAATTTGATAAAAGGCCCCTCGTGCATATACACCCAACTACATTGCGCATACCTACACTGCCGTACATAAAATTCCCCGTTACAGATTTTCAATTTCGAATTTCGAAAAGAGTCATTTTCTGCCTAGCCTTTTCTCAACTATGTTGGGGTCGGCTTCCAGTCTAACCGAATGCAGCTGGGTACCAGTATTTTACATAGAGCGATTGCTATCTGACCTCCACAAACCAGTTATTGGGTTATACAATAACCCTTAGTAAGACTTGTTGTCTGACTTTCGGGTTCCTGACGACTGTCAAAGGCGGCTTAAATCGTGCTTTCTGAGGCACGGAGGGGTCTTGGTATGTAAAGATGCTCACCCATCCATGGACCAACCACGGCAAGCGTAAGTTAACCTGATCGATCGACCCGTGCGGCTATTATTACTTAGCCAGAAGCCCCTCAAAAAGAGTCTGTAATATAAACAAACAAAAAAGTACCTAATGACTAGAGAGATGATTTTTAAAAGACAAAATTAAAGGTAAAACCACTGGAAAAAAACTCATACCATTGTAAAAAGAGTTGTGAAATTAACCCTGAAATATGAGCCTACCTTTTAATATTTTTTCTCCATTATCCAAGAGAATACGAAACTAGAAAAGTGCCCCGTCATTTGTAAAAACTCGAATACTACGACAGCCGCGATTTAGAAAACGAATATTAAATTAAATAATTATGCCCGTATAATTACGAACATCGTTAGTTTATAGCCTATCTCGTGAGATTCTACTGAAATATATCCAATTGTAGTTAGTCACTCTAGCTAGGCGGCTGATCGGGAAACCCATAGTCGGGCCGTCACTTTTATAATAAAAACTCATTTATTCTATTAAAAAAAATATTATTTTTTCGAATTTAGGATTTATTAGATTACCTATATCAAAGAACTCCAATGCTTTAGTCGTGCCAGTGTCTTCATTAACTGTCGTATCCACGTTGTATAAAGGTACCCTAGTTGTCGCCTAGGGCCCCAATTCTGTATCGTGAAAATGATTCCCCGCGGAATCTTACTACGTTCAAACTATGTACGTCAACATCGTTTTTTTTTTTAAACCAATGTACCGGTAAGGAATCGAAATATTTCAAGACAATTTGTCGATATTATTAATACGATATTAGCAGAATTCGTGTGTGATTGACGTGGTTACGAGTAATGAATCGTTAAGTGGTCATAGTGAATTCAGGCCCTGTCGTCGAAATTCGACCATTATTTTTTTTAAACTTACTAATGCATTATTATATAAAGATATTAGCTTTCTGCACTCCTTCTCCATATAAACTTTAACTGTGCCAAATTTCCTCATTCCGCATAATTTTCGTAAAAAGGGGTACAAAGTTTTTGCTTTACGTAGATATTAATATATACCTAGATACTAGCTGACTGGACAGACGTCTTGTTTCCCAGAAGTCGATCGCAGCGCCACCATAGCTCCAGTTGTAAATCGGTGAAAACACGTACAGAATACACACGGAACAACTACGCACTCATAATATACTAATATTATAAAACAAACATGAACTACATTACTTAGTGAGGCAGTCGGGTAATATTAGCAAAGACAGTAAGTTATTGCAAACTAGTCAAAATAATGTAGTTTGGTCACACCTGTATGCTCCAACTATCAAGCAAAATTGTCAAACATTTGTGACAAAGACACAACACCATGACGCCGACACGTCTTCCTAGCGTTAGTTTGTTTGTTGTGCTCTCTCGGAACTTACGCGAGTTTGTGTTCACAATCGTATCTTATATCATAAAATGTTACGACGCTGGCCTATTTTGGAAACTTAAAATGCAATAATAAAATATAATAAATGTAATATAATATAAATTGAATGATTAGTGTTTTAAAACATTTTGTATTAAATCTTCTCACGTTTTGCCTGGGTTATTCGGATCTTTTTTAGCTAACCTAACTATCCGTCAAATTTTATGACAAATCGGTTCTGTGGTTTGGGCGTGGAAAGGTAAACAGGCAAACAGACAGTTCCTTTCGCATTTTTGTTATTAGTGGAATGGATGTTGCAATAAAAAGGTAAGCCAGTCAGTAAGTGGATAACGAGGTTATTCTGAATACATGTAACTTTATGACAACTTTGTCAACCAACCTATAATGATGAACTCACCCTAGATCAGGCCTCAGGCCACATAGCTTAAGTCCTGCGGTTTCTGGACAAGCAGCAGTTACTTATACAAGATGAAATTGAAAACTTGCCCCAAATCGAAATAAGAGGTTAAGTAATTTATCATTTCCAAAAACTAAATTCTTGAAAAAAAAAGTGTAGTTATCATCTAAGACAGTGCAAACTAAGTTATCGCCTTCAAATAGTCACGAATTAACGGCGATCCAGTAAAATAAAAATAAATTTTTTTTGTGAAAACAAATAATAAAATAATAAAGTATCAATTTAAGCACGCACGACTAATTTTGATAGTTCCTACGACAAACGACGACTTTGCCAAATCGCTTGCCTACGCGCACATATGTACTTAGTGACATAAATTTTCTTTATATCACGTTGAATTATATATTTTTAATTTGACAGCAGGTGCAATAGCCGAGAAATTTCAGGATGCTCGTGCGCTTTAGTGATGTGCTAAGACACTTACTATCTTCATTATGACTCGACTAAATATTGTTCTGAAACCACACCGTTACAGTGTACCTGATGTATTACTTATCTGGAAAATAAATAAACTGTTTTATTTTTTACTATAGTCCCTATTCATAAATTCAATGAGGCAATCATAACTTTGACCACAAGCCAGTAATAATATATCAGTTTTCTAATAAACAGAGTTAGTCATCCTAATGTTTACTACAACCCGCCAACCAAACCGACCTCAATGCATCAAATAAATCCCTTTGACGTAACCGTGTAGCTGCATATTAACAGGACAGAAGCCAACGCAGTTACGCAGCTAATTTATTGGATGCAATGATTATATTGATTGAGGCAGGGAAATTGAGTTTCACACATTAAACAGCAATATATTGCGGTGCCTTTCATTTTGACAGTGCAGCCGGCTTCATTGCGTTATTGATGTAGTTGACGTAGTTTTAAAATCTATTAAGCATTGGATTTGGAATTTCCTTCTAATCCTTCGGGGTGATTAGGGAGGTGATGATGGTGGGACTCCCTTTTCCGCACGTAGACTCCCATTCGGTCCGTTGTGCGTTGGGATTCTGGCTAACAAAGCCAGCCTAGCTGCGCCCAAAAGCACAGAAGCTTCATGGGAGCTTCACAGGCTTCGCGAGCGACCTCACTGTTCCGAGGATTTCTTCACGTTGAGAAGCCACGGCCTCGCATTTCCAGGATGACGTGGGCGGCTGATTCCTCGGGTCAAGGCAGCCCTTGCAAAGCGGGCTGTGGTGCCTATATTACAAAGATGTTTGTTAAGGGGGTTAAGGTCCGTAATTATTCCCATGATTATTCTAAGGTTATTTCTACTCAGGCTTAGAAGTTTGTTGGTTAATCATGGGTGCACAATTGTGAAAGCCAATTGTGACTGTAGGGAAGAGGGATTATCTAATTAGAGTGCGGACTATCCTACCACATGATCAGTTGCATCCCATCAATATTTAATTACAAGAAATCACTATTAAAATGGTAGACTTTATAAGCTTAATGACATAATTAAAAGGCTACGGAATGTCAATTCGATAATGAATTCACAGTTTACGAGGCTTGTATTTAACCGAACTTCTAATAACTCCGATTTTGCTAACCTAAAATGTTATTTAACACTCTAATATAATGATTACGATTCTTTTTTGGACCTCTATTTATTTCTGTTTTGGGGTCCCAAAAATTACTAAATAGCCAAGTAACTACGGCCAACTTGAATGTAGCGCTCGTTTTGGTCGCACGTGGTTGGACTGTTCTAACATGTTCTGCCCTAGCTTAGTTACTTTAATAAAAAAGCTCAATTATTTAAAAACAGAGCGAAAGTTTTTGACGTTCATTTATTTTATAAAGCGTCCATCAATAGAAGTTCAATAAGTTTTAGCAGATCAGATCAGTTAATTTTTTCCCATACTTTCCTGTTAACATTTCAAGCAGAAAAAAGTTAGCAATCAACCATTACTGACACAATTGATCAAATCGCATTTAAGGCTCCCGCAGATTAGCAAATCGATAGTAACATTAAATAATTACATCATCATATCAGCCGAAAGACGTCCACTGCTGGACATATAAGCCTCCCCCAAAAGGGGGGGCTTGCCATAATCGCCATGCTTGGCAGGCGGGTTGGCGATCGCAGTATGGTGCTCAAATGCATAGAGAACGCTGCTGCCCATTCTCTGGTAAGTCCCTTAGTCGCCTTCTACGACACCCACGGGAAGAAATGGGATGGTGCTATTCTTTTACGTCCGGCACCACACGGAACGATAATTACATACCGGTATGGATTATTTCAAATTGCTTCGCTATTAACGCTATTAATGGTAATTTTAGAAATTACTTGATTCTACAAATGCCGTGATATAATTAACTAAAGGTTTTCTTTGTAATGCAACTGTCAAATCACACAGAAAGTCGATGGAACATTCTTGAGTACATATGCTTTGTTCACTAGGCGCTGTTAATAGATATGAATATCTAATTTTCTTAACTTTAATAGTTTCATTTCAAATATCCTCTTCGTTTATTCAAAATTAGGTACCTTTGTAACTATAACCAAAATAGAACGGAGACAGGCAGAGGGTCTACATAGGGCTTCACAAAAGGTGTAACCGAGAAAAATATTTAAGCCTTATTGCAAAGATCCATGAGGACACGGTGAAGCATACGGTGGAGGTCTGCCCGGGTTGGGCGGAGTGCCGCCGTGTCCTCGTGGAGGCGATCGGTGGCGGCGATCTCTCGCGTCCGGCCTTGGTCAAGGCCATGGTAAGGAGCGAGAGTGCATGGGTAGCCGTCACCTCCTTCTGCGAAGCAGTTATGCTCGCAAAGAGGGAGGTGGTGCACGTGAGAGAGAGGCAGTATATGCGCCCTCACGGCCTTAATCGCCGCAGGAGACGCCCTGGGCGTCGGGAATCCCAAGCTGATTCCCGGTCACGGTAGGCGCGGGCTTGCGGATGGCGAGTAATGGGTAGCTCGCTGTCCGGTAAGGACCAAGCCCGGGTCGACGGCATGTTGTGTTCCACGCGTGCCTCAAAGATATGTCAGCACCAACGGATGTGGCCCGCAAGGGCTGATGCCTGCCAGGGGTACGGGTTGTTCGAAAGAGATACCGCGGCCCCTGGCACACAGGCGACTGAGAGAACACGGGTGGGTTTTAGTCAGTAAAAGTCTGACACGCCCTACCGCACCACCCAGAGCGAGAGTAGTTATTTGATGATTTCCCAACCAAAAAAAAAGTTTTCCTTTAGGCGATGCTAACCAATTGTACAGGTATGATTTGGCACAGCCTGGTGGGAAAATATTTATTCGAATTGCCACCCGGCTGTGCCGAACTCGAAGAAGTGTGTAACATCACCCCTTCGGCATGAGACGTTATTTATTCCGTCAGCAACTTTCTTATTTTGTTTGCTATCGAGTGAGAAGCCATCTCTCAACTTCATTTCAATACGAGAGATATAACCATTTTGCTCTCATGCATGATGTGAAAATTTTAATATTTGGCGTGTTAAGCGATATTTGGTAGATTAAAGAAAGTCTTATGGGTTCGCGTTACCGCCATGAAAATTTCAATAATATATCTTTTGCTAAGAGCATGATGTCTTGCGCTTAGCCAATAGTAAAAACGTATAAATCCTCATCATAATCTACCTAACCTTTTCCTAACTATGTTGGGGTCGGCTTCTAGTCTGACCGAATTCAGCTGAATACCAGTAATTTACATGGAGCGACTGGCTATCTACAACCCAGTTACTGGGTAATACGACCCCTTCTATAACATATATATATTTTAATTACCTAATAATTTGAATATTCAAACAAAACACTGTGTTTTTCATGGTTTTAAGTTTTCTCTTCTGTCGATTCATTCTATCAGACAGCTGCAATTTTGTCTATATCCTGAATTGTCACGGGTGTGGTCTCATATCTAAATAGCCTTTCCATTGTTCGGTGGAGTTCGACCTAGTTAGCATTGCATCTGCCATTTCTTAGAGCTACTCGTAGAATAGCTTCTATTCAAGACGAGGTGGCGTGCAGTATTAGGCAGATGAGTAGATAAACACGGTACTGTCCATTTATATGAGATTTTGTAGATTAATTCATGTTACCATCGATATTTTACTGCTGAAATTGGGTCTTAAAAACTTTTAAAATGGTGCAATAGTTAAAAACCTTTTTTTTTACTGAACCTACTTTTTCCCTAAGGCGCTAGGTAACCCTTATTACGATTTTTCTATTTAATTTTCTCAACAGCAGTGGTTTAGTAGAAAATCATTTAAAAGTTAAATTATTTGTAAGAATCGTGGTTATACTGTGCCTGGTACTGGGTTGCCTCCGATTTTATTGTTTATTTGAAATATAATTCAAGAAGACTTCCATTGAATTTTACAGAAACGTTTTTCTTTTCGTTAATCGAAGAGAAAAACGTTTCAGTAAAATCCGATTTACTTTTAAATTACATTTAAGTAGGAACATGTTCATTTCGTGGTGAAGAATACTGTGCAGATTTTTAGGAGAAAATTCGAAAAAAACTTTTTTTGTTGTTTTTACGAGGCGCAAATTCTTTTTTCCGTCCGAACTCTATGGGATTTGCTCTTTACGATTAATGTGTACCAACCTAGCGTCTTAAATGGTACCTAATTCATATTGTCACAATTATTTTTTCATTCACATTCGTAGTGGTGACCACTTACGGGAAGGCACAACTATGGAAAAGTAAACGAAATCAAATAGACACGGAGTGCGATCCAGTATGTTAAAGAAATGGACAGTCTAACCGGTCTGCCATTACTTCCACGACGATGTTGGAGCTTGTTTCGATACAGTGCAAAACAGAGGCCGCTCTCATGTAAGGCTTACAATGCGTAACAAAGGGGACGTTCCACACAGTGCAGACAGGTTGCAATCACTTTCAAAGTGTTTTGTATTCATAGAAAGTAAAAAGAAGCTAATAGAATGTCACTTTGTCGAGCGATGACTAAGGGTTCAATCTTTTTTCCTTGTATCTAAATTATGTCGACCAAATAAAGTAAAACCAAGATAGTTGCCCCAGGGATAAATCGCATTCTATTTTATTAATCTATCGAAAGACTCTCCAACTACCACTAAGTTGACCGTTTCGCGTGTCTCTTTGTGATTTGCATGGGAAGGCAAAATGCGATCAAAGTTTTTGCGGGATAGATGTCCTGTTTCTGGGCGGGTCATCGTTATCTATCCTAAACATAATTTATATGGATAAGGCAACTATCCCAAAACTTAGAGGTCCGCAAAAATCGTTAATAATCTGGAAATATTTAAGACTATGTTTTTTTAGATAAAAAGCATAGAATCGGATAGTTTTACAATTAAGGGGAACCTAGTCGCGGGCTCGAACTCACTGATGGGCCTGGCTAAAATGCACGCTGTCTCATCAGGCATCGTGTCCGACAGAGGTAGTATCAGTGATGAGCAGTTAGACGCGAGTCTACACGCTCAACATTCTTGAGTGAGATGCAGGATCATTTATAGTACAACAGGCGCGTAAAAAATTAAGAACAATCCTTCGGAAGATCGGGTTTTATGAAAAAACCACTGCATAAATCAATGAACAATAAAGTTAATTGAACTTTTCGATATTTGAGCTTTGTCGGTACCGACTTGGTTTTTCAGATTTTACACTTCTTTTATTACTTAAACACGCCCAAAGTTAGATTAAATTAGCAGGAAAAACGAATCTTTGTTGGCTCCTAACTTTTTAATGGCTTTTTATTTTAATATTCTGTTTCCGTACAGACAATATTAATAATGAGACAAAATCATAACATGTTTAATTTTTTTATGTACATTGTCGAACAGTGGAGTAAAACACTCCCGAAGTTTGTATGGGAAAAATGTGGACTAGGTTCACCTTAAGTATTTTGCTTTTTATACTGAGAGATATAGAGTGTTTTCAAAAAGTGTGGTAACTACCCGGTTTTTACCCTACTCCCTACTCTCAACATAGTCACTACATAGTATAAAACAAAGTCGCTTTCTCTGCCCCTATATCCCTATTTATGCTTAAATCTTTAAAACTACGCAACGAATTTTGATTTGATTGGGTTTTTTTTTAATAGATAGAGTGATTTAAGAGGAAGGTTTATATGTATAATACACCGACCTCCACGCGGGTAAAGCCGCTGGCAAAAGCTAGTTAACTATAAAACTTGGCAAAGAAACCAAAACAGCCTGCTACTTAACAACGTTTCTTCGATAATTCGGAATTCAGGCTTATAAAATGAATGAAATCCCACGATGGTAGGACTAAATGGCTGGCTGGTATAATAAGCAATTAAATTGGACATTACATAGACTAACTCGTTTTCATTCGTTTCGCTATCTCCATAATGGCATTTACTTTTTATGCAGCTTCGAGCTAACAGGAAGGCTCGGAGGAATTGATTTTTTATAAGTCTAATACCTACTTTTAATCATCACGATGGCACTTGAATGTATGTATGTATGTACCTACTATTGTCTATCTTAAATTATTTACTATAAAGTTTTTCGACCTTTGCCGAAGATTTTTCAGGGTCCTATATAGTACCTGACAATGTGCAACATTTGTCGGTGTTACTGGATAATGCGATACCCCTTGATAAGACTGCTTGTCAGACTTTCGGGCTCTTGACGCCCCTTGGACCCTTAACGACTGTCAAAGATCCACAAATGACAGCCGGGACCAACGTATCAACGTGCTTACCGAGGCACAGAGGAGTCTAGGTATATAGAGGGCAACCACGGCAAGCGTATCTTAACCCCGACCGGCCCTTGGTCGTAGAAGTGCCAGCCCGCGCCCAGGCTGAGCAAGTAGAGTTAAAATCCCCTATTGATAATAATAAAGAAACTGTTTTGATCCAGCCTGTTGCGGACAGGCTGCCCTCCCCCCACCAGTGACGCCCTGTTCCGAAGCCCGTATTCCACAGGGGGCCCTCAGCGTACAGTTGCTCTAGTTTAAGTAGGTTTTTAAGCCCTGGCTGGAGCCTCTTAGTCTAAACTTAAAGAATCCTCACGAAAGCCCGGTTGAGTAATTACGGCCTCTCAAGGTCAACTACGAGATGTCATTTAAAAAAAAAAAAGCGTATCTGCTAAGATACGCTTTTTTTCGACCCACCCGACACGACAACGACCGACCCGTGTGGCTGTTAGCCACAACCCCTTTAAGTTCGTTCATAATAGAGAAATATTATAAAATCTTTCCGTGATATATATAACATAACGGAGTGAAAACTTTTAGACGGCGGTAATTGCGATGATTAAAATGTTCAAGTTATTAACTTAATTCGTGGGTTTCACGAGATTCGCCAGTTCATGGCCCGGCTTTAAAATGTATTTTTATATTGACTGAATTATGTATGTCGAAAATAGTTACGATGAAAGATTCAGATAATAGAGAATTATACATATATTTACTTAAATTATAATGATGAATGTTGACTTTTATCTTTTAGGTTGACTGTGTACATGTGTGTACATTAAAAAAATGTGTCATTTTGTAAAGGGTCCCAGGCCCCAAAGGGGTAGTTTTCGTAATTTTAAGAACGTTCACAGTCTGATCTCAGTCTCAGTATGTCAAAAATACCTCAAGTTTCCATAAATTTTTGACTAGTTTTTGACATTTGATTGTTGTCGAAGTGAGACTGCGACTAATTTTGAACGTTTTTAATAACGAGGATACTGGTCGTGGTGCCCTGAAATACGAGTATATATAGACTTAGATCACAGTTTAGGCACCAGTCTCCCTCAGTCCCTCAATATTAAAATGTTGTATGACTCTGATACCATGTAATATGTATTAAAATAACCTCTTTTTTGCTGGGCTGGATAAAGGTTCGTACCCAGACTGGCGCTTTACTTTGTGTTGATTATTTCATTATCATTGCTCTCATTCGGTGAAGGAAAACATCGTGGAGAACCTTAAATATCCTAGAATCAAAAACAATCGAAGACCTGTAACATCAACCAACCCGCCAGTGTGCCTGCGTGGTGGATAAGGGCCCTACTCTCTCTCACCGAGATTAGGCCTGTGTCCCAGCAGTGGGAATAATATAGGCTGATTATGAAACGGTTTTGGTATTTTTTTATTCGGTTTTCCTGTAACCACAGAACTATTTTTTCCGGTTTCAGACACATAGTTTCTCTCTTTAAACCTGAAGACTGAATCCTTCGCTTCTAAACTCACTACTCAGAATCGTCGATGTCTTTTAAAAACTTGATTATAACACCTTAAAGTTTTTACAGAAATTATGAAAAAAGGATGGGACAAAACGTGTCGTTCCAAACCCGCATTTTACGCCATGTCGAACTAGAATAAACTACTTTTTGTGAAAAACAGTCCACCTATTTGTTGATCTGGTTTAGTAAACATTTTATTTCCGATATAAATAGAATTAATTGATATACAGACTAAAATTTTAACCAGTGCGCAAAGTGTAACTACGAATTCAGTATAATATGTTTCTAGACGTAGCAAGCCCCCAGCTTAGAAATTTATAGTGGTTTAAAAAAATCTGCGGTTACATATATTATGACCGCGTAGGTATTGCACTTTTCTATGAAACAGATGTTTTTATGTATCTGACAAAAATTTATTTGGGGGTTCTAGAATGGTATGCAGAATTCATGGTTATAGTTTGCGCACTGGTTAAATTTTATTATGTATAGACGAATGGTGTTGGTCCTCAATGAAAGCTTTTTAAAAGTTACTTTTCAATTTCAATTTCCCTTCCTATCGCACTGAAATTAAAACATACCGCCACAGAATCCGTTCTTAAGTTCTTAACGTAAACGCAAACGGCACTACATCGGAATGTCGTATGGTTTGCGTATACGTTAACATTTGCGTTTCGTCGCACACAAATTAAATCGTAGGAATAGCGCAGTGGATGGAACGTCTTGTTTATTATTCCTTATTCTTACAGTTAAATATAGACGGTATTGCTGAGATAGTACGATCTGGTGACGTAAGCGTAACGTAAATTAGAACGATTATTAAAAAGAAAATATAACCATCCAATAGAATTTTAGATGCAGCAGCACAGAACCGGTCGACGTGGCGGTGCTTGGGGAAGGCCTAACGTCCAGCAGTAGACGTCTTTCGGCTGAAATGATCATGACGATGAACATAGAATTTTGGTTAATTTATTTGCGACAAGCTTTTTATGTATCAAGTATAAAGTATTAAAAGTAGGTAAAAAAACAACCAAGTGCGAGCCGGCTCACACATGAAGGGTTCCGTAAAACCGTACAATATTTAACTCAACATTTAAAAAAATACGTTGCTTGGGAGTAGACACCACAGAACAGCTCTGTTCTTTGGTCGACACACTTTAATTTTTAACTTTATTTCATTTTTATTATTTTGTTGTTAATGTGGTAATAGAAAAACACACTCTGTGAAAATTTTTGCTGTCCATCTATTACGGTTCGAGATATAGCCCGCTGACAGACAGAGGGATGAACGGTCAGTGGACGCTTAGTAAAAGGGTTCCGTCGGCACCCTTTGCTACGAAACCCTAAAAAGACATAAAAGTCATAGCCTCAAAGGCGTAATATTTTGTTTTTTTTTGTTGTCTTTAGCAGTTAATGTGTTTTCTTATTATACATTTGTAATGTAATTATCTAACTTTGTTTCCGTTGTGTATTTTCCGTGTCATGTTTATGTTTTTCGATTTATTTTAATATTTTTACCTTGTCAAACTTACTGTACCTGGATTTATAAATAAATTATGAAGTCTCCTATAACTGGAACACCACACTTGTATTTATTTGTAGCACGTGATTGTTTAACCTCAGTTGGAGGTCCAATCTCTACATAGTATAAAACAAAGTTGCTTTTCGTGTCTGTACGTTTAGATCTTTTAAACTACGCAACGGATTTTAATGCGGTTTCAATAGACAGAGTGATTCAAGAGATTATACATGCGTATTACAGTGGAGAAAAGGCGAGAATTTCAATGACTTGTAATGTGATGTCATACATAACACGTTGGATACGTTGTGCATTTAATGTAGATTAAAATTGCGCTTTGCAGCATATCATTAAAATTAATATCTTAGGAGTTTGCGCAAAATAAAAACTAACGCGCGCGAAAGAAAGACAGAAAAAGTATTTATTAGACTCGCACAGTAATATCAAAAACTTAACAAAAATAAATTCACGGGATAACGCGCGCGTATCCCTATGATAAAAAAATTACAGTTTCTACAATTAGGTGAGCCGGAAGCATTTCCAAACTCCACGCGAGCGAAGCCTCTGGCAAAAGCTAGTAATTAATTAATTTAAGCGCGAAAGGAGTTTTAAGGAAAACGTCGTGAGAATTCCTGCCCTAGAACCAAAAATTCGAAGACATGTGAAATACACCAACCCCGTACCTAAGCCCGCGTTATAACCATTCCCACTCATAGAGAGAAGGCCTATGTCCCAACAGTGGGAATATTATAGGCTGATTATGCTTAATGTCTGTTTGGATGCTTGCTTCATTTTAGGCCCGCTGGAAACAATAGTACTCGTACATTACTGCAAAAGCCGTGAAATAGGCAATATATAGTGCTTTTCTCAAAAGAATCCACGAAATTAAAAATACTTTATGTTTTCGCCAGTAAAAAAAAATGATTTTTGCTTTTGAATCCGGACGATTGTCGTTTAATTAAGAAAGGTAGTTAAATTTCCATTATTTTTCAAGCTGATGCCGTTTTTAACATGCACTGTACATTTCAGCATGGAATAAATTGCCGCCCATAATATAGATGGCTTTTTAGTTGTAGAAATCTCATTAAAATACGCCAAAATACTGTTTCGGAGAAAATGTAAACTTTTTCTCGTTTTTCCAAATCATATAATTTTCATATACTTACATGTATTTTTATTTTGACTTCGCTGGAATCAGGTTATCCATTGCCAATTTGGCTTCTGATTTTAAATCTGGTGAAGTACAATCAATCTCCATTTCACTCTCTGAACCGTTGGAACTCATTTTAATTATTAAATGTATATTTAATGTATGTACTTAAATAACAAATCAAGACGAATTTTCAGTTTTGCCGCCAATTTTCTATTTATCATCTGTGCCGAAAGGCAAACGCATTTATGGCTATACAGTCACGTGAACGCAATTTGTACTAAGCAAAGAGACTTACTTCGGTATGCCAAGAATGATAAAAGAGATATAATCAAAGAGTATTTAATAACCCCAGCACGCCGTTTGATACAACATTGCTGGAGCGTTGTAATGTTCCAAATTCAAAAAACGCTCCTGCAAAGGATTTGATTTACGTGGTCCGTAAATTCGATACTTCGCGTGTTCTGTTTTCGTTTACAATTACAATATTTCCATGCATGTTTAAGAAAAAGATTTTAATGGTTCTAGTAGCTGCGCCATTCAATCTAAAAATATTATATCAATCGAAATGGAGATGAAATATTTTATATTTTAGATGAATGTCGGATTTTCCGATACTTTTAATAATTAGAATAATAGAGAAGGGACCAATGCTTATTCTATTATAAGCTCTTCATATCTATTTATTATTTCATGGACATTCTATCAAAATCTTTATTTTCTTAAGTTCGCATGGAAGCAGCCCCCGAGGATATTACTCCTTAAGAACATAATATACTATTCCATATTCAATTTTTTTATCCAAATTAACGTTATTCCCTTTCTGAATAGAAAAATCAACTTTACTATTGGAAAGTAAGTTGATTTTCGAATTACTTTTACTATTGAACAAGCCATTAAAGTATTGAAATTGTAGTACTAATTGAACTTTATGTGTAAGTATGTTTTTCCAAAAACATTATATTTGTTTACTTATTTGAAAACTAAACTGTAAACACAGTATTTTGCTACACCTAATTCTTCTGAACCGTGCCGAGTGTGTTAAGGATCTAAAACAACTTCATACTTCACCGAACTTTAGTGGAAAGACCTAGGTGCTTTATTGAAGCTAAAAGAGCACTTCTACACTGGAACTACACTCCGAGCGCCGACATAAAGACTAACTGTCTAGTTTAGGGCTCACCAGCATGTAATATATTGTAATCTAGCTGTGGATATTATTAAAAGCTACACATATCGTCTCAACTTAACACAATACAACCTGTGAACCGGTTTACTGTATTATCTGAACAACAAAATATTTTCAATTTTTCTATTACCTAAGTTATAGTTATATTTCTAGTTACTTTTACAGTTCTTCCTTTCATATTCAGACCATTCTTCTTTGGAACACGCTTCCTCTCGATGTCAGGCCGGCCACCAGTAGGTATGCATTTAAGCGGAAATTGCAAAGGTATTTTCATAACGAATAGCATAGAGTCATATAAACTCCTCGCTTCCTTGAAAATGTTTTTATAATAAAAGTACATATTATACTAGATATGTATGCCTGTATGTGTAATACAAGTTTATTACCTAATTTACCAATCTTATTCATTATGATATAATTTGTATAGTTTTTTTTTTTAATAATTGTTCCTCTCAACCTAAGCACCTACCATCTAATCTCTTCACCACCCTTGGTTGACTGGTCGAGAATGCCTAAGGCATTAAAAGTCAGCCTTTGTATCTTTTTGTGTGCGAGTAGTTTAAATAAATAATTAAATAAATAAATAAACAAAAAAAATATTAGTTAAATTGTTCCAGCCGTTCACGTGTGATGCCATGACCAAGGGAAAGAGGGATTCATTTATAGGTATAGGTATATATTGATTTGTGCACAGACATGTAAAAAGACAACGTCTGGTCAATGCATTAAAGCTATTACTGATTCCGCAATAATAATCCACAAAGGGATCATATTTCAATAATGCACCACTGCCGTTAACATTTTCTGAACCCTAAAATAAATTGTGAACACCCAATTTGGAAATAAATGTATAATAAAACAATGAAAAGGCGAAAAATTGTTTAAGCGTTATTGTTTATGTGTGTGCCAAACTTTACTGTATCCTAAAGTTATAGCTATATTTTAAGCCCTTATACGTCAAACTAGGCACTTATACAATATTTTAAATGTAATTCATGAAGATGTTTTTTTTTTTACCTCCACAACCAGTAGATAGGAAGTCGCTTCATGTAAAATATTGGCATTCAGCTGACTCCGGTTAGACAGAAAGCCGACCCCAACATAGTTAAGAAACGGCTAGGTAGATGATTGATGATGATATTTGTTTAGTTATATATCAAATTTGGTTAATATTTATTTTAAAGGCATAAAAACTTTTACCAAAAAAACAACCGACTTCCGAAAAAAGACTACAAAGTGAAAAATAACTTTAATTTCGGAAGTCGATTGTTTTTTTTGGTAAAAGTTTTTATTCTTCACTTTTTAGTTGTAGTACCTACCCCACTAATTCGAAATGGCTTCGTACTTGGGGTAAAAACAATGCATATTTACGCGATAGCAGCAATCGCGGTTGATTTACTGTTATTTTTTGAAGAGTTCCGTTGTCTGTCTCCGAAACGCATCATTTGATCTATATGAAATTGAAATGGGACCACACGGAAAGCATCAACTTTCAAATAAAAAAAGAATCATCAAAATCGGGTCACCCTGTCGAAAGTTCTGAGGTAACAAACATAAAAAAAACATACAGACGAATTGAGAACCTCCTCCTTTTTTGAAGTTGGTTAAAAATAGAGCTAATTTTTCTTAAAAGTAACAGTACAACACACCTTTTTAACATCCACAGTGTTATGTAATAATGTTAATGCTGAAAAAGCGGGCAAGAGGCCGTAATAATGTTCCGTTGGCATCCTTTGGGTACGGAACCCTAAAAACTTTTATCAAACTTTAGGGTTTAATTCCAATATAATTGATTGATAAGACCTGCTATTGGGTAACTTTCTTAATACAAAAATAAACTCAAACAATATTTTCCAGCTACCGAAATATTTGTCTACTACTAAGTCTACTGCTGAGCTTACCCATAACGAGCTATGTAATTGTTTAAAGTGTGAATTGTTGACACGGGTACTTAAATAGTCCTTTTGATAAATAATTTCGTTTTTGTACAAAAAATTAATCTGCCTAGCATTCTCCCAGCTATGTTAGGGTCGGCTTCCAGTCAAACCGGATGCAGCTAAATACCAGTAGGTATTTTACATGGAGCGACTGCCTATCTGACCTCCACAACCCAGTTACTGGGTAACTCGATACCCAGTAACTGGGTACAATAAAGCATAATCCTATTCTGATCAGTACATACTAAAAGTACTTAGATACTTTTCTAAAACCATTAGACTTTACCCCAGTAGGTACAACCGTTCTGCTAAGATTAGCTACCACGTTCGCTAGTTCGTGTAGCTCCCACGCGGAGCGTAATAATCTCCCTTCATTCATATGTAAATCGTTGTAGAGCAATTTATGTAGGGTTGATCGCAACAAGTAATTACTTTTAATTCCATCGCTTTAATTGCCATTTTAATGTTATAGGATGTTACGGTTTAGCATGGTAATTACGGTCACTGTCCCACATTTTCTAACATTTTTGTTTCAAAAGCAGTTAAAAAGTCCGTTTACGACCTGAATTACGCAAACACGCAGCAGTGGTGCTGGCCGCGACTTGTTCGAACCCAGACACTTTACTTTTTGTAAATTATTTCATCACCACGGCTCTCAAAGCTGTAAAGGAAAACATCATGAGAAAACTGTCATGTCCTAGAACTAAGAATTTTAAGACGTGAATTCCGCCAACCCACACTGGGCCCATGTGGTGGATTATGGCCCACTTCATCTCACAGAGAAGAGGCCTGTATCCCAGCAGTGGGAACATTATAAAATCATTATGATGATGATGATTTTTGATGATACATAGTTTATTGTTTGTATTGATTATAATTAAGGAAATGGCAATGACCGCTGTTGCCATGGTAAAACACGATAACTAAGACAATGTTTTAGTACATCCTTGTAGACTAAAATAAACGCTATAGTAGCAAATGACGAAATTAAAAATCTACATCTTCCCCGCCATCTTTATTGGGTACTGAGATCGAAAACCCTCAGGTTCTCTCAGCCATGATTATATTTATAAAACATAAACAGATGAGTTCCCTTCCAAATAGTGTACGGTTAGTATCGATTAGTATAGATTAGTAAGTAGATATTCTCGAATACAGTTTTGACTTCTATTCTAATATTTAATTTCATTCAAGAAAAAGGGCTCGTCACTATGTAATACCGTGGAGAGCCCTCCGTGGCTCGGTAAGCACGTTAAGCCGTTGGTCCCCGCTGTCATTCATAGAATTCGGCAGTCGTTACGGGTCATTAGCATCCCGAAAATCTGACAACCAGTCTTACCAAGAGGTGTCGTATTACCCAATAACTGGGTTGTGGAGGTAAGAAATGCCGCCGCTTCATGTAAAACAGTGGTATTCTGACACATCCGGTTATACTGGAACCTGACCCAACCATAGTTGAGAAATATTTAGGCAGATTATTATAATCTACCAAAAACAGACACAGTTGACCAATTAATCACAAAGTTTACACTTATAAAAGAAACAAGTAAAGTTAAAATGCTTGATCTTTCAAACCATTTGTTCCATTTGTTTCTCACGTTAAAGAAAATCATGTCCAAATTACTGTTAGATTTCTTACCCACTCACCCACACACTACAGATCAATTAGTAGCAATTAAAGTCCAACAAATGACCTAGAATTACAAATCCGAGGCCCTGGCCTTGAGTCGGGAGTTTGGAGATAAAGCCTTGGAGATAGTAAGTACAAACAGCAGTCAGGAACAAAGGTAGTTGTAACCTTTGTGAAGGAAGGATTAGTTTAGAAAGCCCTATTTCAAGTAAACAGATGTAGGTACTTGGAAGTTTTATACGAGTTTCGTAAGGATGATGCCTCCTGTAAGTAATGTTGGTAGTGGTAGTGACCCCACTTTGTAATGTGTACAGCGTGGAAGCGTGGTACTATGGACGACCATGATTTTAGCTCACGATTTTAGACCCTAGCGTAGAAAGGAGAATGCTTAAAAATGCTTAAAATGGACAGAAACTACTAATAGTCCTTAATTCTAATTAGAACAAAATATGTCATCATCATCATCATATCAGCCGAAAGACATCCACTGCTGAACATAAGCCTCCCCTAAAAGAGGAATTTGCCATTATCGTCACGCTTGGCAGGCTTGGCGAGTCGGGGGTTGGCGATCGCAGAACAAAATATATTATGTATAATGAAATAATTCTGAAGTTTGTTTACCTAGGGTGAAAATATAACGATAATTAAAATATTTAACTTGACATCCCTTGACAAAATCACGTGCTGAATCGTTGGCAACAGTTTGCGGGTCTATGTTGCTGCCACCCTGTATTATGATGTTAGGTTCTCACGTTTAGTTACAGCTGTAATTACATTATGCAACCTTCATTTTTGTTTTCCTTAAAACTCTTAGGGGTCACTGTGCTCATCACAAGTTTTACATTGAGACAAACTCTGAAATCGCAATAAAAATAACATCCGTTCCAAATATTCTGTAAATTTATGTGGATTCCGCCTGGGCACGCGTTACCGTGGGCGACTTAGAAATCTCTAAAAAGACTTCGATCCCAAGTCAGCCGAAGCAAAGACATTCTCCACAGATGGGGTCCACGGACGGCTCAGATCTCAAGTGCGTATGCGGCACCTCTCCGCAGAAAATAGCTCACCTTCCATCTTGCGCCGCATGCCCTGTTACTTGTGCATTTGACGATCTTATGACTGCGTCAATGAGCGAAGTTCGCGCACGCGAATTTTGGGCCAAAGATGTTTGAATTTTTTGCTATCGCTACACTAAGAAGAAAAGTACAAGAACTTGTAGTGTGGAATGTGACCCATATCTAAGAAAGTTCCCATTCAAATCTATTTGCGTAACATCGCGCCATCGTTCCCCGAAGGGTTGGGCAGATAAGCGAATGTAATTAAAGGGTATTTATTTCCTGATTCGGATTTTGCGAATGAACTAACTCAAGATTGTACTGAGAAGTTTAGGAATCAGTCCGAGTGTTACAACTTATTTTACCAAAAAATTTGTATGAGTAATTATTACCAATTTTATGCAGTATTCATTTGTGTGTTTTATTTTAGTAGTGAAATAGGATTAAATAATGCAAAAAACCCTAAAGTAGTGTTAGTGAAGATGTGTTACAAACATATTATGTGGGTCAAAAACTTGAAAACGAACATAACACATCTCCATGACAAAAAGCCATCTCCTTACATAAAATATACTTCACTTTTTCTATCCTCTTTATTTATATGACAAAAAAATAAAGGTACAAATCGAAAGAATTTAAATCCGTCATTGGATTGTTGTAGTCCAGCCCGTTTGATACGAGTGGCCTGTCAACGGTTAGAAAGTAAATCTTTGAACCAATTTCTAAGCTCCTTAAGTCCCATTGGGGATAATCTCTCCTTTCATGCCAGATAGGCATTCTCACTCTGAGCCGGATTCTGGATTCCTGATGTTAAAATATAATAATACTAGCTTTTGCCAGCGGCTTCGCCCGCGTGGAAGTCGAAAATTATCCCAAGGGAACTTACGAATTATCGGCATTACCAGCTATCTGCGTGCAAAATTTCATCTAAATCCGTTCAGCCATTATTGCATGATTGAGTAACAAACATCCAAACACACAAACTTTTACATTTATAACGTTATATATATATAGGAGGAAGTAGAATATATGTTGTCTGACGGAACAAAACTGTCAGTAAGTCTGAGATTTTTGACTCTAGTGTGTTAACTCCGTGGGCAAATAGCAAAAATGGAATCCTTGTAATTTCGTCTATCCGTCAGTATGTCACAGCCATTTTGCTCCAGAGACTAGGTATAATTATTAATTGGGCACTACATCGATGGGAGGTAGGTATAAAGGAGGTAGGTAAAAATACGATAAAAAGTATAGGCCACTCTCTACCTACTTTTTATCGTAACACCCGCCTTTGAACCCAAAGGCTGAAAAGAACGCAGGTCCTCACCGGACACGATTGTTTCGGGAGGTTCCTGTTTTTTATAAGGCGGGACTATAGCCTCCACAGGAGACGCCCTGGGCGTCGGGAATCCCAGGCTGATTCGCGGTCACCGTGGGCGCGGGCTTGCGGACGTCGAGTAATGGGTAACTCGCTGTCCGGTAAGGGCCAAGCCTTGGCCGACGGCGCGTTGCATTCCACGCGCGCCTCAAAGAGAAGCACCAACTGAATTGGGCCCGCAAGGGCCGATACCTGCCAGGGGTGTGGGTTGTTCGAAGTACCGTGGCCCCTGGCACACAGGCTACTGAGGGGACATGGGTGAGTTTTAGTCAGTAACAGTCTGACACGCTCTCCTGCTCCACCCAGAGCGGAAGAAGTTATTTCATGATTTCTCACCCTCAAAAAAAAAAGAGCTGAAATGAATATTCGTTGCACACAAATTCGTCGCAACAATTTTATTAATTGTCAGTGTCATATTTCGAACATTTTTCATACTAATTCGTAGAAAACGGGATAAATCCATCATTTTAATTAACAAAATGTAATCCTTTCAAATCTGCTTACTAAACCAAAACAACGAACATGAAATCAAACCCAATCTATTTTTAACGCTAATCCAGTAGGATTAGCGTTAAAAATAGATTGAACGGAAATGTCCCAGGTAGTAACCTGGGACAGTTCCGCTTTTATTAGATTTCAAAATTAAGGAACGGAAACCATATAAGTAACCAATCCAGTAAAAATAAATTTAATATAATCGCGAAAAACGATTTATTTTTGGAACATATATTCCTAGCGCGGTGCTTCCGCTTCAGCTGAAGTGTTGAGGGTAGTAAAATGTAAAGAAACAAAAACATAACAACTCCATAACGCGTTGATGACACCGTCGCTTCCGGTTCGGAAAAATCCGATACTTCAAAATATCCGTTAATTGACATAATTTGATCCGATACATCATTTGTAGAAAAGGGGCTCGTGGCTGAGTAATAACAGCCGCACGGGTCATTTCATCAGATTAAGCTACGCTTGCCGAGGTTGGTTTGTGGATGGGTGACCATCATTACATACTGAGACTTTTCCGTGTCTCGGTAAACACGTTAAGCCGTTGGTCCCGGCTGTCACTCGTGGATCTTTGATAGTCGTTACGGGTCGTCAGAAGCCTGAAGACCTGACGACAAGTCTTAAAGGGGTATCGTGTTACCCAGTAACTGGGTTGTGGAGGTCAAACAGGCAGTCGCCCCATGTAAAATACTGGTATTCAGCTGCATCCAGTTAAACTGGAAGCCAACCCCAACATAGTTGGGAAAACGCGAGTCAGATTGATTGATATAATTTGTATTAAACAAAAAAACACAAAATCATAAAACCCAACTGCCTAAAAAGTGAACTTTGATTTAAAAAGATGGAAACAAGAAACTTGTTTACAAAAGATGACTATTAGACTGAATACTATAAGCAATCTCATGTAATCGGAGGCATCTTACATTTAACAGTAAAGACCTTTATTGCCTCCGACTGCATGAGATTGCTTATAGCATTCAGTCTAATAGCCATGCTTTTAAAACAAGTTTCTTGTTTCCATCTTTTATATTTAAAGTTCACTTTTTAGGTAGACGGGTTTTTTGATTTTTTTATATTTATTTTAATTTCACAGTTTTTGGTTAATTTTTGACGTTGATGATACCTATTTATGAAACCCTTTATTTTGATACCCCACTCAAAAGGTTTTGAGAAAAAAAAATGTTGAAGACACAATATGGCGCCAAAAATCGGCTATGTTTTTTTTTTTCAATTTTGATATACCCAGTGTCACTCACAATTAAGACGATACTAACTGCACCTCGCAAGCTGAAATCGATCAAACCGTTTAGGCTACAGAGAGAGCATGCCAACGAAATATACATACATACATTCACTCGAAAAACATAACCCTCCTTCTGGCGCAGTCGGGTAAAAAGGTTAATAATAGGTAATATTTAGTTGTAGAATTACAGTTTGTGTTTAATTATTTTAAATAACACTGACGTCACCGCGTCAGAACTCAGAAGTGTCGAAACTGTAGTCAATTAAATAGTTGCCAGTACGTAATAATGTCTATAGTCACAATTATTCGGTGTGTAGGCAGGCATTCTCGTTTGACGATTCGATGTGTTGGTCAATTTGTTGGATGACTTCATTAAAATGGCAACATTTTGATTTGTTAAGGACATAATATACGGTTTTATAAGCTTATCGAGCAGTTTAACTAATGAATGTCTTAAACCTTCGATAAGCTTTTTTTTTTAAATAAGACCGTTAAAGTAATTAAGATATATAAGTAGGCGAGATCCGCTACCGTTCTGGGTAGGTATTAATTTGATATCGTGAACTCACGAAGGTACTTACCTGTATTAAAATACTCGACACAGCAAATACAGCGTGAGGTGGTGCGACGTGCATGATCATCGTAACAATATAATAATATTTCAATGTTGCTATTCTGTAACTGTAGGTAGGTACACGAGATTTCACAAAGTCCCTTTGAAATGTTCCACGTCCGAAATTCCAGCATTCGGTCGGTTCGAGATGAGTAAGTAGGTATTTAATATTCTAATGATTCGTGTGCAACGATAAATAAGAGAATATGAACAACATAGTAATGTACTTGCAATAATTTCAAAATAATAATTAGTATCTCTATCTACACACGACGACATTTCCAGTTTCTGCTGACCTCGCATTGTATAGGCATTTCGTACAGTGAGAAGTTGGCTTATCCTAGAAATGTATATATTGATGTGTCGTCGTGTGTACGAGTAAGTAGATACATAAAAAGGAGGGGAAATAATAAAAGGACATGGAAATATTCGTCCGCATCGCCTTCAACAGGTAAAGTGGCCATGCTGCCAAGAAATAGACCAGGCCTCTGATTTCGTGAAGAGTCGACCAACCGCAATTGGTCAACTGGTCGAACCTCGTTCAGTCCTATGTCTCGTGTTATCCACCCCACATGGCAGAACGCACTGTGTGCTAAGAAGTAATATTTTTGAAGTAATCTGGCGAATTTTACATTCTGTTCCAAATCTCGATTTGACAAAACAACTGGGTATAATTACGGTTCATTTTCGTTAGTGTTTTGTAATTTACGCAGTATTTACATAAAATAAATTATTTTCTACATAATAGCTTGGTAAAAAAAGTTTGATGTCAGTTACCGGTCCGGTTTTGACATTATTTGTGTGACAAATCTGTCATTACCACACAATAACTGGAACCAAAGACTACACTAGTATACACTGGAACTAAAGTTCTGTTCGGTGTGTCAAAGTAAAAATCGTTTATTTCAACATTAAAATGAAAATATTGAGATATCGTTGGTCCTAAACTAGGCACAGCCTGTATCTTGGGCACCATTATACATATAAAACATTTTGGTTATTTTTAAATAGGTAAACGTTGAAATTGGCGATACGGTTGAAAGGACTGAACTCAAAAAGCAGTTAACTGTAATTTAAGAGAGATATATTCCAGATAGGTACAATATTAATTAGATGCTGGTAAGCGTATGGAGTGCGCGCGCGTGCCGTCGTCGGTAGCGAAGTGGCTCGATGACCCGCGTCCCGCACGCCGCTCCTCTCGTCGTCGCTCGCCGCCTTCCGCTGTCTCACGATAGCAGCCGAAGATTGTCGGGCGGTCGGAGGCGCCCGAAAACTAGTAGTTAGCCTCTTCGAGATTGCAAAGCTAAAATTACAAAAATAAACTCAATTCAGGTAAGAAAACTAAAAACTTTTTTCAAAAAAAAAAAACAACTTCCAAAAAAAACACTACAAAATGAAAAAAATTAATTTAATTTCGGAAGTCGGTGACTTTGGATATGTATTTTAATTTTTTGTCACCGTCTTCCGAAATTAAAGTTATTTTTCACTATGTAGTGTTTTTTTTGGAAGTCGGTTGTTTTTTTTTTTTAAGTTTACCCCTACACAGCCTACCAGCATGATGTTATGTCATGAACTGGTGTTAACAAATAGACAGATATGAGATTTCAGCAGTCCCAGTCCATTTGCTATCATTTATTGAGGAGTTCCGTTGCCTATCTCTGAAGTTCTTCATCAAATCTTCACCAAATTGAAATGGGACCACTCCGAGAACTCTTCCAAAAACTACCCAAATCGCTTCAAGTGTGGCTCTAAAATTTGAAGAGTTCTCTCTATTTCTCCAGGATCCCATCATCAGATCCTGATTTGATGATCATGGGACCACCTGGGAAGTATACCGCTGCAAACTAAAAAAAATCCACATCGTTCCAGCTATCTTCGAGTAATCGGGGAACATACATTAAAAAAGGTTCCGACGAATTGAGAACCTCCTCCTTTTTGAACTCGGTTAAAAATGAATTCATATAAATAAAATTCACTGAAAGATCAAACGTGGTATAATTTCTATATTTTGCTGCTGTTCCGTATTTTATGTGTGTGTCAACCTTACCCCCAAGGGTAAGGTTGTTTGTGACCTTGCATTTCGTAAGTTGATTTTATTTATTTAAACTAAGAATTGCTTCAGTAGAGATGTAAGATTGTTCTAAGAGCCATCATTTTACAATGTGTTTCATCTTAAAATCCACAACTCCTCTTAAACCCAAGTAAGAAGAGTTGTGGATCTTAAGTACCGAGTTTGCTTTATTGTAGATGTGAGTGTGTAGGAATGATGGTAGTCGTTGGGCGTACGCAGAGTTGACTACTGGGTTCGAGATTCGGAATTTTCTCTTACTTGAAGGGCGTTTAACTCAGTTCTTTTCGAAACCTTAAATTAAGTTTTAGTTGTGACGGTAAAAATGTACAGTTTACGCACCTCAAGAAGTGCTGCCTCTCAATATAGACTATCTGTAGACAAACGGTAGGATTTGAACTTTTATAACAGCACGGTGTGCCCTCCAGCTCAAACATTTGAGTTTTGGCGGCCCCACCCCAAACTGTTATACAATACTGGAGTAGAAATTTACAGAGGGCAAGATAAACTAATTTACGTGTTTCGGTAGAAGCACATTCACGTAATAGCTTTATTACATAGATCACCCTACGAACTCGTTTTGCCATAACCATAATGTGCTGTTTGAAAGGGAGATGCTGATCTAATGTCACTCCGACCTATTTTAGGTGACCATCCTTTCGATCTTGATATACAGACACATGGAAACAGACCTACCGGAAAGCTCGCTAGACTTACATCTGTGGATTTTAACCTTCATTCAGAAAGTTTACTGGCGTTTGTTTTTCTAAAAATTATGTATTTCGTTTTCTTTTCGTTGAGCGTAAGTAAATTTAAATCCAATCAGTTAGCTAACGTACTCATTCCAGACTCGGTTTTCTCGTGAAACTCATTCAGTTGGCACCTTCGAAAATTATAACTGTATCATCAGCGTAACAAATCAAGTCGGCGTTAGGAATTTGATTTCTTAAAATGTTATCCATATACATTGTGAATAAAGACGGGTCCAGCAGATTACCCTGCGGTACACCAAAAGAAACAATTAATTTATCGCTCATCTAACTTCTACTATAACACACTGCCGGCGACCAGTTAGGTAGCTGCGAAAACCAGTTTAGGGTGACTCCTCTTATACCAAGCAACTCCAGTTTCTTTTATAGTATTTAACTCAAGACTGTCGAAAGAGAGCGCGAGATCTATGAATATGCCTAGGCATCGTCGGCCTTGGTCAACGTGCCCGACACAATGTTTGTTATGAGTTCGTCGTTATGAGGTCGATTTTCCGTGCATCTTCCCGGTGTACAACGTGTAACGGAAGGGGTATATACAAACCAAGGTCACGACTTCATTGGATGATATCTAACGATATTGGAAGGATTTTTTTCGGAAGTTATGAGAATTTTTAATACATTGATATCAAAACAAATTGAAACAAACACATCACTCGGAAGAGATTTATCGTGATATTGGCAAGTAACGTGGAAAGTTATTGACCTACGTAGTGCAGTGATACGTTTGTTATGCTTTAAATTTAAGAAACATATGAAACCGAAAATTTTGGTATCAATTCTTAGAGTATTTTATTTTTAGCTGAAACTATGTATAGTGATTCTATACCAGTTGATATCTTTAGTGCTTAAGGATAGCAATAGGGTTTCTGTTACACCTTGTATAGCCAAACTGGCGTTCCGAAAATAAGTTATTTTCTTCAGTAAACTTCATGATACGTTTGCTGATTACTTTCTCGAGTATTTTAGAAAAAATGTTGAGCAAAGATATACGTCTGTAATTATCAGGAGTCCCTTTCGGCCCTGCTTTGTGGATTGGAGAGAACAAGGCAGTTTTCCATTTATCCGGGAAGACTCCTGTTGACATGCTTAAATTACAGATGTGTATAAAAGACTCCAAGATTCAGTGCTTTATGAATTTGATAAGTATTGCCCTGTGTCCGTCTATTCTTGGAGCGCTCTCACTTTTAAAATTAAGAATGATTCCGTCCACTTCATGTATGTCAGTAAGCGCCAAAAACATGAAGTTACTATTAGATATTCTACATCTGATTTTTGCGCCTAAACCGTTATCAGTCGTGGACAGACATTGCAATATTACGCTATTGCGTAAACTACGTCATTACGGTGTTCAAAACGAAGCTCTCAATGTAATAAGTTCTTATTTGCAAAATAGGCACCAATGTGTAGATGTTAATGGTGTGAAATCTTCCGGGCTACCAGTTCAGTTAGGTGTACCTCAAGGCTCAATACTAGGACCATTCTTATTCTTAGTGTATATTAATGACTTACCATACTATTTAAAGAGTATCTGTGACGTTGTACTGTTTGCTGATGATACCTCTCTTATCTTTAAAGTAGACAGGAACAGACAAGATTTTGACGACGTAAACAGTGCACTTTCAATGGTTACGGATTGGTTTACCACAAATAACCTAGTTCTCAATGCCAAGAAAACGAAATGTATCAAGTTCGCCTTACCGAATGTTAAGAATCTAGGACCTAACATCGTCTTAGAAAATGAGGTGCTTGAAACTGTAGACTCGGTAGTTTTTCTGGGCTTAACAGTAGATGCCAAACTTCAGTGGGGATTACATATATCAAGCCTAGCGGGAAGGCTCAGTTCGGCTGCCTACGCCGTCAGAAAAGTAAGACAATACACTGACGTTGATACAGCTCGGTTAGTTTATTTTAGTTATTTTCATAGCGTTATGTCCTACGGCATTCTGCTGTGGGGCAAAGCAGCTGACATTCAAAATATGTTTGTTCTTCAAAAACGAGCTGTTCGAGCCATTTACCAACTAGGTGCTACAGTTTCTCTGAGAGATTTTTTTAAGGATATTGGGATTCTCACGGTCGCATCGCAATTCATCTTGGCCAACATCTTATATATCAGGCAAAATATACACTTGTATACTAAAAACAGTGATATTCATAATATTAATACTAGAAATAAGGACAAACTACGTGTTCCCTTTCACCGGCTTCATAAGGTTCATAACTCTTTTGTTGGTCTTGGTATAACTTTTTATAACAAGCTCCCCTCTTCTTTGCTAGATTTGAATTTTAATGCGTTTAAAGTTAAAATTAAATCCACCCTCTGTTCAAAGGCTTACTATTCTGTCAACGACTACTTAAACGATAATAATTGTTGGTCGCTGTGATTAACTCAAGACAATGTTCATGTTCTTTCACCAGTATTAGCTTGACTACTGACAGGTTATATAATTATATTAGTTCATGTGTTGGTTTATTTTATTTGCCTGTACTATGTTTTCAATGTTTTGTGGGTATATAAGCCTGTGCTAGCTGAGACATGGCAAATTTAATGTTTTTGTGTTTCGTAATGTTAATTACCCATTATTGTATAGAATCAAGTTCTTCTAACTTAACAGACAGCTGTGCTGCTGGGGAGTTTGTTGCGCCACTTCTTCTTCCCAGCTAAAGCACTAGGAAGTGGTGAAGGGTGGGCGTTTTGGGGGGACTGTCTTCTGTAATTTTGACGTTCAAAAAGTGCTGACTCTCAGCCTAGTTTGAATAAATGACTTTTTGATTTTGATTTTGATTTTGAATATTTAGTCTGCAAGATTTTTTCCCACCGAAGCAAAGTAACTATTGCAGTAGTTCAAAGATCCTTTGATGGATCTTGCGGAAGTGATTAGTTCTTGTGGAGGAGCGCTTTTTTTTCTTTGGTGGTTATATCTCTAATAGAGCTCTAGGGTTATATTGATTTTCTTGCAATTGTCTGCTGTTGTAATTGTTTCTTACTGTTCTTAGAAGATCGATCAGGATCAGGATCTGTACCTCGTGTAAGAAAGTTCCAGTGTTTCATTATTCAGGTATTGTTTGACTTGCAAATGTAATTTGTCTTTAAAACGCATCAATAGTAGGCAGTAGTACGGGTTTTCTCAGCGCCCAATAGTTTTGTTAGTTCGTGAAACAGCTGACTCTCAAACTGTCGTCCTTGATCTGTCGTGATGGTGGTTGGACAACCGAAACGGCATATCCATGTTTCATAGACGTTATTTGCTACAGTTTCTGACGTCACGTCTTGCATTGGTATAGCTTCGGGCCAGCGTGTGGTGCGGTCGATGATTGTTAGCAGGTACCGGTGTCCGTGTGCTGACGTAGGTAGCGGACCAACGATGTCTATATGTATATGTTGGAAGCGTTCGCTGACCGGGAACGTTTCGATGACGCCACGCGTGTGACGTTGTACTTTTGATTGTTGACACGCTGTACATTCTCTTGCCCAGTTGCCAATGTCAACGTTCATTGATGGCCAGAAGTACCGATCTTGAATCATTTTCCGTGTCGTTCTAATGCCGGGATGACTTGAATTGTGCACGGCCTTGAAAGCGATGCAACGATAGTCAGTAGGCAAATATGGTCTTATGCATCCTGTCGATGTTTCACAGTAAATTGGTTTGATTGTTCCGGGAACCGTGATTTTCTTTAGTTGAATGTTGGTTTGTTTGGTAAGTGTTGGTATCGTGTCGTCTCGCTCTTGCGCTGTAGCTAGCTGTACGTAGTCGATTGGAGTTGGTACGTCGATTGTCTCAACACGCGAAAGGGCATCCGCCACTACGTTATCTGTTCCGCTAATATGACGAATATCTGTTGTGAACTCGCTGATAAACAGTAGTTGCCGTGTTCGCCGCTGCGTGTCGCTAGCTGACGGCGGTTTGTGAATGGCGTATGTGAGCGGTTTGTGATCGGTGTAGATTATGAGTTCACGTCCTTCAAATATGTTGCGGAAATATTTCACAGCCATGTAGATTGCCAACAACTCTCTATCGAATGTGCTGTATCGCTGCTGCGCATCAGAAAACTTCTTTGAGAAGTAGCCGAGAGGTATCCAATTGTTGTTGATCTGTTGTTGTATAACAGCGCCAGCGCAGGTGTTCGATGCGTCGCACATTAGAGATAAAGCGTTTTTCGTAGAAGGTGATGGATGAGCAAGCAAAGTAGCGTTCTGTATGCTCACTTTGCATGCTTCAAAGGCTTCTTCAGCTTCTTTTGTCCAGTTGATCTTGGTTTTGTCTCGTTTTTTCGAGTTGTGAAGGAATGCATTCAGTGGTGCTTGAATACCTGCAGCGTTGGGTAAACTGTCACGATAAAAATTCAATATGCCAAGGAAACGTCGTAGTTCTTGAATGTTTTCAGGCTTTGGGTAGTCGGTGATAGCCTTGACCTTTTCTACTGGTGGCTTGATTCCTTCTTCTGATACGTCATAGCCGAGGAACTTGACAGTTTGCTTGCCAAATACGCACTTCGACGGGTTTATGGTAATCCCGTAATCGTCTAATCTTTGTAAGACAGCACGTAGGTCGACATAATGTTTGTCCTTGTCTTCAGAAGCAATGATGACGTCATCGATAAATTGGAAAGTGTTGTCGCATCCACTGAGCACTTGATGGATGAACCGCTGAAATGTTTGTCCAGCGTTCATAAGTCCAGGACACATGCGAGGAAATTCATATAACCCGAACGGTGTTGTAATTGCAGTCTTCTCAATATCGGATCCGTACACGGGCAATTGTTGATATGCACGGCAGAGGTCTAATGTGGTGAAGATTTTTTTTCCGTGGAGAAGATATGTAAAATCTTTAAGTCGTGGAACTGGGTAGCGGTCGGGTTTTGTAACCGCGTTTAATCTTCTATAGTCTCCACATACACGTATGTCACCATTTTTCTTGGGAACTACATGTAGTGGGCTTGACCACGGGCTCTTGCTTGGTCGGCACAGACCCTGTTGCATCATGGTTTCGAATTCTTTCTTCACAGCCGGATAGAGGTGCGGTGCTAATGGTCGAGTCTTGCAATACAATGGCGGACCGGTGGTTTCAATGTGATGTTCGATCCGATGCTTTGGTGTTTCTTTCATTGATGACGGTCGAGCGATGTTGGGGAATTCTGCTAGAAGCTGGTGGTACGGATGTTCCATGTCTATGCTTCGTACCGTTGGCTCGCTGGAGTATGACATTGGTGCATTTACGAATAAGTTCGTGACTTTATCGATGAGTCGTTTGCCAGCGATGTCGACTAATAAGCGATGGTGCCTCAGAAAATCAGCGCCGATGATTGGTTTGCTAACTGCTGCGATTACAAACTTCCAGCGATATGGCCTCCGTAGTTTGAGATCCAATTCAAGTGTCTTCTCACCGTATGTGGAAATAGTAGTATTGTTGGCCGCATATAGGCAAAAGGTTGTAGGTGCAGCCTTCATACCGGCTTTCTTTGGAATGACAGAGATGTTGGCGCCGGTGTCAATCAGGAACGACATACGTGAGTTCCTGTCAGTGATAAATAGGCGGTGTGAAAGTGTTTTCGCGCCGGTTGCCGCCTCGGCCAACGCAGGTTTTAGTTTTCCGAGGTCGTCTTTGGATCTTCAAAATTGCAAGGACGTGTGCACCGTTGAGCTTGTTTCCCGAACTTACGATGATAGTAACAGGTCCTATCATTTCGAAACGATGAATCATTGCGGTTGGAGCGGGATCTGGAGGGTGTTCGTGACCTGGATCGATATCTTCGAAATGGTCGTCTGTGCCGATACGATGATTGATTCGTTTTCAGTTCGGCGATCTCACGAGTCAGCAAATCAATCTTCTCGGTAAGTTTCTCTGTAATGCTCATCTCGTTAATTGTCGCTTGGCCTGTGCAGGTGGAGACGGCAGCGATAGTTTGTGGATGTGAATGTTCCAGAATCTTATCAGCCATTTGCGCGAGATCGTCGATGTCTGACTTCTTGGCGATGTTGTCGCTGACTGCTAGGACAGCGCGGACTGACTGTGGCAGGTGGTTCGTCCACATTATACGTAGCGCCGAGTCCGATATATTGTCACCAGCGAGGTTTTTCATGCGCCGCAATAATTGTGATGGCTTCATATCCCCTAGTTCCATTTCAGATAACAATCGCTGGACTTGTCTTTGTTCTGATTCTTCGTACACTTGCAGTAATCGTTTCTTCAAAGTTTCGTATTTGTCGGTTGCTGGAGGTCGGAGGATAATGTCGGCTATCTCGTCAATATCCTGGCGTTCCAGCTGGCCAATGATAAGCTCGTACATTGCCTTGTCCCCCTTCTTGTGTGGAGAAACTATGGCTTCAAACTGCGCGAACCACAACCGCAGTCTGTCGCGCCAGATCGGTGGAATGCGAAGCGTTGCAGACACACCGGACACTTCTTGCTCGTCTTTCTTCAAATCCACGTTGGATGTCATTGTAGCTTAGTTATCACGTCGGAGTCACCACTGTTGAGGTAGGAGTCCCTAGTAGTGTCTGTAGTGAAAGACGGTTGAGATGCTAATCCCTATAATTCCAATGCACACCTATTATATACAAAAAGAGTTACAATATTATTAACAGCTACCTACATGCACATTATAATAAAATAAACAAATCATATGTCGGTAAGACGAAAATGTTTGCATTTCTCGCTCACATATAAAAGCTTGCGCCGGGCCTGGGCCGACAGTATTACACCAGGCACCGGCGCACGCGTATGAGGAATGGATCTATATATGTATGATGTAGGTGCAGCTACACCGGGTGTAATCCAGGACTTGGTTATACACTTTTTCACACTTTTTTTTATATTTTGGTGTTTTTTTAAGGTAGCCGCACCGAGGATACCTTTAAAGGCTTTGAGTGCTTTATTGACATCTTGACTACACGTGATAGGAGACCGACCCTCGTTTTCAAGATCTGATTTCAGCTTTTCATAGTCGACCTTTTTGTTCATTTTTCTGATGTTTTTTTTTTACTATTTTCCATTTTAGTATTGGTTTAAATCATAGCAATATCGTGATCTGTCAACGAGGATTTACCAAAAATACCAATCACTGAGCCACAGCTTTTTACGTAAACATGATCTAGGCAGCTGTTTCCTCGGGTTGGCTTTGTGATTGCAGGTAACAATGCGTGCTGTGCCATTATGCATTGATTGATGCAACTCGGTGTTGTCTCCACTTGAGTTGTCGGCTAGTATGTCAATTTTTAAATCTCTCGTCATTAACAGCACCGATTTCAACTTTACTTGGCTCCAGTACTCATCTAGTGACGACAAGAAGTTTGTAAAACTACTAAAAGAAGGGGACCGGTATATACCAAATAGATTGATAGAGCCACCAAGACGAATCATAAGGCAGTTTGCATAGTCTATTTCAGGCTCGGTTATAACGACTTCATGGCATTCCGTAACATGGATTATGACACTTCCTTTCGCTACTTCGCTTTATTAATATATTATGTTGTTCGAAATTAATTATATCCATCAAGACTTCTTATGACATAATTTTCGTTCAACCAGCATTCTGCGAGAATCATTGCTTCATATTCGATATTGAAACATTTTAAGGCTACAGCGAAGTGATCAAAGATTTTTTGCATACCTCTGATATTTATTGGAATTATCTTTAGGTTATATATAGGCCTTTCTTATAAGGTCCTGGCTGTCTTCCAGCTCGTCCAATAAGTACGTCGAATACATAGGGATTTTTCTATATAATCATGAACTATTAAGTTATCCACGGAAAAAGACTATAAAGTAATAGGTAATGTATGATGATATGTTTACTTCTGTCCCTTAATCTACGATACCACTGGCACCTGGATGTTTGGCATTAGGGCGTATTATTTTGTGTGAAGTGTATAATAAATGTGTACAAAAGTGTCTAACCGAAGAATAATTGTTAAAATAAAAGTAATAACATAATAACAGCAAGTTTACAAGTCATGAAATTGATACGATAACTAGAAAGCGACGTAAAACTAAGGAACTAAAAACCGAAATTAAGGTAAAGGTAGCTGCAGCACACGTATCACATAACAAAATATGATCTGCGATTCTAAGCAAGATTCCATGACTACATATTTGTTTGTTGTGCATCTTGTGCTGAGAACACGTTTTGGCTTGCCTTGTTGAGATGTTGCTCGATGTCTGCTGCATTGCGAAGTCGGATAGCTGGTGCACCTTTCTTCTTTCGAATGTAAATTTGTCCGTTCTAAACCCAGCAGAACATAAAACCGCTCTCAGTAGCTTTGGACCTGGCTTCGCGAAAAAGAAGTTGATTCTGCTTGGTGAGATGTTCGTTGATGTAAACTTTGCTAGTGCTTCCCTCAATGTTTAAATCGGTGCTGTTTAATTTACGTCTGGATTTTGATGCTTTGCTGAGTTCACTCCGCTTTGCACGGCGGGACAGACGCACAGTTATTGGTCGTGACAATTTAGGGGTATGGTCACTTTCTGTGCTAATTTGACGTTTACCGACATGGGTCACGCAGTCAATATCGGTCTTTGAGCTCTACTCCGATCTTAGTGGCTGTCAAGAAGGCGATGTCCTGTAACTTTTCATTCGCGGACTCAGCTATTCCCATTATTTCAATCTCATATGACTAGGCAACCCGTGCTTGCAAATTTATGTATATATTTTCTTCTTTGAGGTGGAAAACGGAGCATTCAAGGTCAAGGATTGTTTTCCGTTGTTTTATTTATAAGCGCATATTGACCAGTAAAATACCCGTAGGTTGGTACTCTATTCAAATATCGCAATATCCCACATACTTTCGTATTGAGGTCGTACTTTTGTAGAATATTAATGCTCTCTTAGTTTCGGAACAAATAATATTAATATCCATCTCAAATCTAAATCAGAATTGGGTGAGGTAAACTAGTTATGCGATTGTACGAAATCTTAGTATTTCAAACTAAGTTTAGTTTGTAAGCTCTTTTGATTATTCTATACGTATTCCTAGAGACGCAGTATATTTTTTACGATGTAAATAACGCTCTACTACAGATCCAAAATTTGTTCACTGCTAATAATTTAATATGAAATGGAAAAAAAAAACGAAGTGCATAAGATTTTCTTTAGCAAATGTTAAAGGTAGTGATTGTGAGATAGTTTACACCCAAGGGAAACAATAATTCGTCGTTAAGGAGTTAAGGCTACAATGGGGTCCTCATTTAACATCTCTTAAAGAACGGTAAGTTCAGCAACATACGCTGTCAGAAAAATCCGTCAATTTACTGATGTGTTGCCGCGAAGCTAGTCTATATCAATTTCTACTTTAGTATCACGTGTTACAGTATTTCATTTTGGGGACCGGCTGCAGACATCTACTGTATTTTTATTCTGCAGAAAGGAGCCTTCAGAGCCATAATTGTTTCATCTCAGGCGTGAATCTCTAAAGGAACTGTTTAAGTACAATAACAGCATGTTGGTACCCTCTCAAAATATATATGTATAAAATGTCATGTGCTTATGAAAAAGTTACATCTTTTTCGAAGAAATTCATAACTTGTATAAAACGCACGCTATGCAGGTAGGCGTATTATAAGTTGAGGAATACATTGCCGAAAAAATACCTAGCTCAATACAGGTCTTCGCTCCATCACAAGAATCTTTCCTCGAAGTTTTGACATATCCCCTTTGCACCCTAGCGAAGTAGGTTGCTAGTACTTATTAATCAGAGACCACAAATCAATCATTTTGACTGGATTGGCTGATGCCACCTTCATTAATTGAGTTGGGTTCTCAGGCTTGACAAATATTAACTATAGATTTCGAACTTAACCTAAGCTTAAGTTATACGTTGTGAGGATTACCGACTCTGGATTGTGGATTAACTGCAATTATCTCGGTGTGTAGCACTTACTTACGCAAATAGTTCGTAATAGTAATTACTACTTCAATTATTTTGAATAATATTTTTTTTTTTAATGAAATATTAATATAATATTTATTACTTCATGGGATTAGCTATTAGATGTGTTGAAGTTAAAAAACTTTTTCCAAAAAAACAACCAACTTCCGAAAAATCACTACAAAGTGAAAAATAACTTGAATTTCGGAAGGCGGTGACTATAACTATTCCAAACTATTCAAACAAGTTTGTAGTGAAGCTAAGTGTCGATATTTAAGCTCAAAAATTAAAAATAGTCAAAATAAAAAAAAACGACTTGGGAAATTATAAATAAGGAGACTGGAAGAGATAGGCAGCGTAGTAGTAACTACAGCATTAACAATACAGTTATTAAAAAAGATTTAGAAGTTGCCACAGTTTTTGAAAATTTATTTTCTGATATTCCAGTCTCAACCACTAAAACTTTAAATTCTTCACCCACTGTAGCCGAGTCCCTATTGAAGGAAAATGTTGATATTTGTAACCATGAATTTAATTTCCAATATGTTAGCGCTAGAGATATTATAAAAATGTTCAATACGCTTAATGTTAAAAAAACTGCTGATCTATGGGGAAATTCCGTAGAGGTTACAAAATGCATAATCAACAGTGTAGCGCCTGAATTGGCAATTATTTTTAATAAATGTATTGACTGTGGTGTAATTCCTGACCTAATGAAAAATAGTAAAATAATACCTTTGTTTAAATCGGGTAGCACATCAGACCCCACGAATTTTAGACCAATTTCTGTGCTTCCCACCTTCAGTAAAATATTTGAAAAATTGATGCTAGATCAGTTGCAAAGACATTTTAATAAACATAAGTTATTAAACAGTAAACAATTCGGTTTCACAAGGTGTCGCTCGACTACCGACGCTGGTGTTGAGCTTCTTACGCATATTTATGAGGCCTGGGAGAAGTCACACGATGCCCTAGGTATTTTTTGTGACTTGTCTAAGGCTTTCGATTGTGTTTCACATGAAACGTTGGTCAGGAAATTGCATCACTATGGTGTTAGAAACACTGCCTTGGATCTTCTTATTTCTTATTTGGATAATAGGATCCAAAGAGTGGACGTTAATGGCAAGCGATCCCCAGGCTCTATTGTCACTATGGGAGTTCCGCAGGGCTCAATTCTTGGCCCTTTTTTATTTCTCATATATATAAACGACCTACCTTGTCTTTTAAAGAACAGTCATGAAATAGTGTTATTTGCAGATGACACATCACTTTTATTTAAACTTAAACGACAACAAACAGTTACTGACGATGTAAATAATGCTCTTGCTAAAATAGTGCATTGGTTTAGTGTTAATAATTTACTATTAAACGAGAAAAAGACTAAATGCATTCGATTTCTGACACCTAACGTTAAGCAGGTGAAAACTAATGTATTAGTAAATGGGTCGGAATTGGATCTTGTGGACACCACTGTGTTCTTAGGTATTACTTTGGACTCGAAGCTACAGTGGGGCCGACACGTAACTAAATTGTCGAAGCGGCTATGCTCTGCAAGCCTACGCGGTCTATAAAATCCGTCATTTGACTGATGTAGAAACAGCTCGATTAGTATATTTTAGTTAACTCCATAGTGTAATGTCGTACGGTATTTTGCTGTGGGAAAATGCAGCCGACATTCAAGCTATATTTGTGCTGCAGAAACGAGCCATTCGAGCAATTTATAACCTAAGTTGTAGACATTCACTGAGGGATAAATTTAAGGAAATAAATATAATGACAGTCGCATCTCAATATGTATATGAGAACCTAATTTATGTTAAAAAGAACATTAATCTATATTCTAAACACAGCGACGTTCATAGCATAAATACTAGAAATAAAGATTTACTTGTTGTGCCCACGACTAGGCTCCAAAAAATTAGCAATTCATTTAAGTGCCAAAGTATTCGTTTTTACAACAAATTCCCAAGCCATGTTAAGGAACTAAGCTTCAATAAATTTAAACCATTTATTAAACAGAAACTCTGTCAAAAAGGTTTCTATAAAGTTAAAGATTACTTGGATGACAAAAAAGCTTGGGACTAGTTAAGTTGCTCCAATGTACCCTCAAGCAACAAACTGTTATATAAGCTAAGTGTTTAATAGATACTGTTGACATTTTATATTTAAGTATTGATCTACGTGACATTATTTTTAATGACATTTAAAGAAAAAACTAACTGTGAATGTGAGTACTATGCAGGCTAGATTGAACACATTACTTTATAACTCGTCTGGTGGTTTTGAGCATTTTGTAAATGGCCTACGCAAATGTCCTGCAAATCTGGTAGCGTCTTGTGGCGGGTCGTTGAGCTCCCTAAAATAGGGTTGAGCTACACGGTGACTGCTACATACATGCCGTCTGTTAAGACAGGTCAGCTCAAAGCTGCAATGACTCTTTCTTCAAAAGGCCTTTTCAGACATTACCCTGCATTGTTAGACTCACATAAAATTTAAATAATATAATGTTTGGACTTTAAAAGAGACTATGACCTCTGAGTTTGTTTCGGCTTTTCTTCTCAGGGAACAGTCAGCTAGGAAATGCCGGCGCCATCTAGTTTTAAAAAATATTGACCAACAAAATATTGACGTGTAAAAGTGTCTTTTAAGATCTACTTACATAAATAAACATTTCATTTCATTTCATTTCATTTATGTATATAAATAAATATATATTATACATATATATTTATATATGTATTTTATTTTTTTGTAACCGCCTTCCGAAATTCAAGTTATTTTTCACTTTGTAGTGTTTTTTTCGGAAGTCGGTTGTATTTTTGGAAAAAGTTTTATAACTTTAACACATCTAAAAAAAACAATGCATATTTATGCGATAGCAGCAATCGCGGTTTATTTACTGTTATTTTTTGAAGAGTTCCGTTGTCTGTCTCCGAAACGCATCATCAGATCTATATGAAATTGAAATGGGACCACACAGGAAGCACCAGCTTTCAAGTAAAAAGAATCATCAAAATCTGTTCACCCAGTCGAAAGTTATGAGGTAACAAACATAACAAAAAAAAAAAACATACGGTCGAAAAGAGAACCTCCTCCTTTTTTTGAAGTCGGTTAAAAAAAATTATTCAAACGAGGATAGCTATGGAAGCACTACTTACAATAAAAACACTACAAAATGAAAAATAATTTCAATTTCGGAAACGTTGAGTTTTGTATTAAAAATTTAAGTTATTTTCACTTTGTAGTGGTCTTTTTGGAAGTCCGTTGTTTTTTTGTTAATAAACTTTTTAGTTTCCACTTTAAAGTTGTAGTGGTAGGTGTGTCTATCCACACAAATGAATATGTGCATAACACGAAAAATGACGGGAAATTATTATAACATCATCAACATAATCGAAGTGTAAAAATACGTTTTACAGCAAAGTCAAAAAACCACTAATCAGAACTGGACCAAATTTATACGTTTTCAAAGCAAAAAAGAATGTCTCAAATCCATTTTTTATAAATGAAGGAGTTCAGAGGAAACAAAATAGTACAACTGAATTGAGAACCACTTCCTTTCTTGGAACTCGGTTAAAAAGTATAAAACATTACCCTCCTTCTGGGGTAGTCAGGTGGAAGCAATAAAAAATCTCATCAACGCCTTCCTGAAAATACGTTTGAATTTACTCACAAGTGTCATAAGCTTGGCTGGTTTTTTCACGTCCGCTCACTTAATGAGCCTGCATTTGCTAAACTACCATTATTTATTGTTCAAAAGAAAAATTGGGTTTCTTGCCTTAAGACTGATTTATCAATAATCAGAGATAACTTTTACTGGAAGAACAACTGTGGCAGTTTGACATATTATTATACTAACTAGTGGTCGCCTAGGTCGACATTCGATTACTAATATTTTATTTAAATTTTAATAAAATAATCAAAAATATTAGTACACTGCACTCCTTCTCCATATAAATTATAACTGTGCCAAATGACGAAAAACGGGTACAAAGTTTATATTAATAATTATAATTATTAATTTAATACATTTCGAATGCATTATCATATAAAAGTATCAGCTTTCTACACTCCTTCTCCATAATCCTCCGTCCGCGTAGTTTTCATAAAAGGGGTACCTACAAAGTTTTTGTCTCACATATTAAAATAAAGATATATGGTATATCTTTACATACCAAGACCCCTCCGTGCCTCGGAACGCACGTTAAGCCCAAGGGTATCGTATTACCCAGTAACTGGGTTGTGGAGGTAAGATAGGCAGTCGCTCCATGTAAAATACTGGTATTCAGCTGCAACCAATTAGACTGGAAGCCAACCCCAATATAGTTGCGAAAAGGCTAGGCACATGATGATTAATACAAAGTTATATACTAGCAAATAATCTGCCATCGTATCCACAAGAAAATCTCATCACGCTCTAGAATGATTATTAAAAATCCCTGTGCCTATACAAGGAAGCAATGAATTACTTTAACCATTGAAACTTCCTCATTTGCACTTAGCTACGTTAACTCCAATGCCGCATGAAGACTAAGTTTATAAAGCGCTTTTTTTTAGGTTAAGTAACTTTTCTTTTTTAGCTAAATGAATTTTGTATGGTTTCAACTCTGCACCTTAATTGCTCAACACACTATTAATCAGGATCTGAATAATTTTGAAGGTAATTGCTAATCCATTCTTTCATATTATGTTTCGAAAAAGTTGTCTGCTTAGCAACGTATGCTAAGCAGACAACTTTTTTCATAATTGTTGTGGAACAGTCAAAATTAAAGCGATTTCTACTGATAGCGTAATGCAATGACCCGTCAGGTTAAATTTTATTGCGTCATCTGAGAGTTAAAGGGAAGAGAAAGAAAACATTATTGATATAAGCTAACATTAGCCCGGTTTCAAGTGCAGTGTTGAGATTAGTTAAACGTCATCATTTTTGTTTAAAAAGATTTCGCCAAATCCTTTTTTTGAAGTCGGTAAAGAAGTAAAACGCTTAGTTTTTACATTACCTACTTGTAACTGCTAATCACTTTCTTCAATTAATCGCTAACCATTTAGTTTTCGAAGCTTACGGATAACACTTCTTCTTTAATTGGTCCCTCATTACTGAGGATCGCGGTCACTGGACGCCTTTAAGCGGACAATCTTCCTCCATCGACTCGGTCTGAAGTTGCCATCACCACCTGCTGAAATTTGTTGGAGGAGGTAGCTTCCTTTATTTGGTCAGACCATCGTGTTGGCAACCGGCCCTGTGCTCTCTTTCCTTCGGTATTGCCAACAATAACCAGCTTTTAAGGCTGCTATCTCCCCTTTGCATTATGTGGCCGAAGTAGCGCAAAACGGATAAACGAACTCTATATTTGTACACATGTCATTAAAATTGTAACCAGAAGTATCTTCCCTGACTGTATCGTTGGTCAAGTAGTCATCAGTGCTACCGCTGAGCATGAGGCCATCGGTTCGATTCCCAGGTTACATAAAGTGTAACAAGGTTTTTCTATTAGGATTTTTTCAGTAGCAGCCCACAGACTGGACTTGTGCCCGATTGATGGCAATAGGCTCACCCCCTATTTTTAACCGACTTCAAAAAATGGAGGTGGTTCTCAATTCGACTGTATGTTTTTTTTTTGTTTGTTACCTCATAACTTTCGACTGGGTGAACCAATTTTGATGATTTTGTTTTTTGAAAGCTCGTGCTTTTCGTTTGTTCTCATTTCAATTTCATATAGATCTGATGATGCGTTACGGAGACAGACAACGGAACTCTTCAAAAAATAACAGCAAATCAACCGCGATTGCTGCTATCGCATAAATATGCATTGTTTTGACCACCAGGATGATGAAATTTCGAATTAGTGGGGTAGGTACTATAACTAAAAAGTGAAAAATAAAAACTTTTTCCAATAACAAAAACCGACTTCGAAAAAGTTTTTATGAGACTTAAACATAACTTGCAAACTGTGGATGTACTATAGGTACACGTCCTCGGACTAACCCTTCGGAGGAACAGGCGTGAAGTTATAGTCATGTGGGTTAATTACTATTTATAACAGCTTCTTTGCTCGACACCATTAATAAATTGGAAGCAGTGAAAGTCGCCCAAGAAATAACTGGGACATCACACTGATACTAAAATTAGAACGATCAATAATAGTCTTAGGAAAATAGGGCTCGATAACACTGCAATAATGAAGGCAAGATTTGAGAATAGTAACAGTTTGATAAATTTAATTGATGATTAAACGAACTTACCTATTATACATGAAGTTTAATCACAATTCCTCGAAGAGCTTCGTTAGAAGACATTTTCAAGATTGTGGGCTGTTTCACTTACAGACTCGCCATTCCGCATTGCATCTAAATAAAAAGAAAAATACTATAAATTATTTATTATTGATAAATTTCTCTAAAGCTGTTATCAAGGCTAGAAAGGTCACTAACTTTTTACTATTATTTTCAAGAGTTCGTTGGGATATAAAATCTCCTCTATAAAACCTCCAAATAATTTAAAACTTGTTCAGTGTTCCGCATTAATTAATATACACCGTGACATTTTAGTCGTCTTACAACGGCAGCCCACTTCATGTATCCAACGACTACTAATAATTTATTTAAAAAATGATATTAAATGTTCAAAACATTTGCATAATTAAAAAAAATTAAATATCATTCACTAAGACCCATGACGTAGTTTGAAACACCCTGATATGGAGATGGAATCAATGATGGAATGTAATGGTAGGCAAGTAGATATATTCTACCGTTTGATACGTAAACATTATTTCATCATTCTAAAGCATTATTTATTTTTCTTTGTACCTATTATCTTAATTAATGGTAACAATGTTTTAATCGCCCCTAGAGGTATTTTATAACGGATACATTAAGTGTACCGAACCTGTGTGTGTGAATACCTTTGTAAGACGACTAAAATGTCACGGTGTATTTAGGACGTGTGAGCCGCAACCGATAGATTTCCTTGAAGAAACTTACAACACACACAGGTATCCCGACTACAGGCTCCAGTCTCTACAACATCAATATATTTTTTAACACTATTACGTATTCTAACGTCTACCGTAATCTTTACTTTCCATGAACAATTTTACCATTGAGAAATATAAAATATCTCTCGATTACTAAAAAAAATACAAATAGTAGATTATTCTACTAAAATAACATATTGACAATTAGTCCATGATAATATAGTGAACGTGTGAATTACATAAGCTTCAGGGTCGCAAAGCCAAGAAACACAGATATAACATTTATGATTTATTCTGCTCGGGATTCTCGCAAATAAATCAATACAAGCGAGACCAAATTGATATGTTACTATAAGCTATTTGAGGAATTTCCCACTCCATGTCAGAAATAGTCTTTTTTTTTTACTTTGCCCCACGCTAGGAATTTATCCTGTATTGTGGGTGCGTTTACCAACATTTTAACTCACATACACAAACAGCCAGACCCGGAACAACTACTGTAGGTCATATTGGTATGACCAACCTATTTGTTCCGCACGGAACAAATATTGGTATTTGTTCCGTGCGGGAATCGAAACCGCGACACGCAGGGCAGAACTCAATCGCTTAACCACTGCGCAAACCGTGCCGCAGCCGGCCGTGCCATTGATGCAGCGTCCATATCTACTAGTATATTATCAAACGAAAGTATATGATCTGCATGAACCATATTTTTACGCGCTTCACACTATACAATTGTTTCGTAATATCGGTCAAATGAGGAATTCATGTACGAGATATTTCCGTTGTATGTATGTATTGTTTTTTGAATTATGTAACCTATATATATTTTTTTTCTGAAATAGATTGAAATTAAATTAAATTTAATTAAGCCACCAGTCAAAGATCGGGGAAAATTCGGTTGGTAAATTAATTTTAACGTAGTTTTCGTCATCATTGAGGTTTATGCTTCTCAAAGTCGTTGTTCTTCCCTCGCCTGCTAGGCAGACTCATTGAGTAATATAACGACAGAAAAGTAGTCATGTTGATTGCTTGACACTTGACAATTTAAATAATCCACGACTTGACATGCGGATGTTAGAAGACCGTTAAAGTGAGCAGAATCTCTTATTTTATATCGTTTGAGTTAGGAAGCTCAAACGATATAAAATAAGAGATCTTAGCAATTTTGTTTTAATTTTCTGTATTTTATCATCAGGTAAGTAATTACATTAGGTACTTACCTGATGATATTACCTTCACATATTTTGGAATCAAAATCAAAATATTTTACTTCACATAAAACTGCATGGGCACTTATGAAACGTCAGAAGCTAAGTGCACGGTTCTATGAAGAAGAGCCGACAAGTAACTCTACGGATACTCTTTTGAAAATAATTGGCTTTTACATTGTTTTCAAATTACAGTGATATTAGGTATGAGAGGACAGTGCAGGCCTGTCAATAAGTACCAGGTACTTAGAGGAATAAAAATAAAGAATAGAAAATCGTCTACAAATCTAGTGTGTAAGGCCTACAACGTTCTCTCATTCACAATATGTACAAGAATCTATATAAATAAAATGAACCTATTTAAACCAAGTGACATGATTTCCATGACAATCACTATTAAATAGTCGATATTAGAATTGATGTACAATGTCGAATATTTCCTAAAACTACACTAAACAGTCAATACAATACAATTCATTTTAAAAAAATGTAGTTAAGTATCTCGCAGACCTGAATAATTTTGCAAATGGTGCGAGAATTTTTGTAAAAATACAAAGAGTAGTGTAAGCCAAACGGTTACACGTGTAACTCGTACAGATTGCCATTACATTTAAAACGATCAAGTTTCAAAATGTTTAGTTGGTATAATAGTTTTAGAATTAAAATGAAACATCGTTGGCCGTTCGGCTTAGGAACAAGAAATATACGGGATAAAACAATATATTGATTACATAGTAAATACACACCACTGATCTTAGAAACACTAAAGTCGGCCCGCGGAGCATGCCGTCTCTAACTTTGGTGACGTGCTTGCAGCTGACGTAATACTTGGAAGTATAGTTGTGCGTCGTCTGTATCTGCTGCCTTTGAGTCCCGCACCCCCCGGCGGCAGTGGTGGCGAACTGACAGCGACCTGCCCCTAGTTCAGTAGCTTAAAGGTCGGTTGACTGATTTAGCTGGTTCATGGGCCGTAGACTTCACTGTCAAAGACGTGTTTAGATCAGCACTAGATTGTATAAACGTTTTTGCTGATTTTAAGGTTTCCGATAGGTTTCCACCAAATAGTGTGTAACTGATCTTTTAATCCTTTTGACAGCAGAAACAATAAACGTATGTCATGAGATTAACTCCATGAATTGCATATCACCGAGTATTTGAGCTGTATCCATCAACAGCTAGCAGCTCAGGGTTTTTATGACATGAGAAGAGCAGCGCGGTAATGGCCTCGCTGACGTGCCACAAGATGTTTACTTTCTAATCTTGCTAAGCTTGAGTTTCTATCAAAGATGCTGGAATCTCCGCTCTTATAAACTTGCAGTTAATCGGTACTAAATAGATATCTTTTAGCTCTTTGCTGTGCTCTTTAAAGAGACTGTAGGTAGCAATAAGGTTGAGTGTAATCGCAAAATCATTTCGGATTTCACTGCAGTATTCTTTAGTGTCAGTAGGGTCTTTAATTAAATCTGGATCTGATTCGGGAACAGCTTGTTGAAGAACAAGGGGATCAGGTTTTCTCGCCGTTGATTTCACGGCAGGTGCAGAAAGTCCTTGCGCAGGGGACAGTGCGACAGCATGGAGACGTGTGTGATCAGGGCCGGAACTTCCTCCTCATCACTACATTCCGCTGAGGCTTTTTGCCAGTAAGAGCATCCACGTTGTGGATCCGGGTCACAGCGATATGTTGCCAAATCGTCATCGGTTGGGAATGGTCGACCAAAATGAGTATAAACCTATTAACGGATGGTTTTAAGACTCCTAGTGAGAAACACGCAATCCCAATATTATAGGTGATAATATTTATTCCTGTAGGTATAACGTATATGTCATAGTGAAACCCAACAGGTAAACCCGAGCAACTAGTACTTAGTTTTGAAAATCAGATTGTCCTTTGGGGCCAAAGGATAATCCGATTTTCCAATTAAATCATTGTTATGACTGCCTCGTTGGTCTAATGTTCGGCAGCGCTACTGACTAGCATAAGGTCCAGAGTTCGATTCCCAGGTCGGACAGTGTTATTCAGTTTTTCTTCTAGAATTTCTTAGTAGCAGCCTGGATTTGTGCCCGCCCGGTTGATATGCTAAAAGTAACCTATTAAGATTTATGCACGAAATAAGTTGGTCAATGACTTACCCTGTAGGTTATAAGGCGAAGGCAAATCACTATCAGATGACCATTTACTTTCAAAACGAGTACGTCACCTACATTTTATTTTGTGTTTTACGCGCTATAATTAACGCGATTGTCACCTGCATTACTGTACAACATCTGTAAAATTACTGTAAAACTGCGGCTAGCAAACAGTAACTAGTCACGAACAAAAGTAATTAGTCACGAACAAAAGTGTTTTACTCCTAAATTCAATGCGAAATGTCTGTAAGTGAATGTACATGTGCCTTAATATCGAGAACGAAGCTTGAGAGTACAACGCCCGTAATCTATGACTCAAACCAACGCAAGTAATTTTAATATTTAATTATTTTATATGTATTCCATTCTTTTCCTTTTTGGTACGGAAAAAACACCCTAAAAACGTACGAAACCTAGTCTGTCTGAGTCACAAAAGCAACAAATACAGATTTTGCCACCTCGAGGGGAAATTTTCCCGTAACAAAACTAACAACATCGATGTTAATTTTAAATTAGAATTTAAATCAAAGTAAATAAAACATGATTATGAAAAAATATCACGAAACATCATTACTAACACGTGATTCCTTGTGCCTTTTAAGTTTTTTCATGTAGATTTTACACGATTTCACCACACTAGACGGCATCTTTTGGTTGCCCCAAAATACATGTGACTGGCGCTGTCGCGGGGTACGTAATGGCGGCGGTTGTCAGACTTAGTGTATCGGTGTGAGTGTAGGTCATGTACGGAAACGAAATTGTAGCACCTTCCTTTCACGCTTCAAATCATATTAGTTTATCATTACGTCCGTCTTGTTTTTAGGTCTGAAGATAAAATTTATAAACAATATTGCCGGTAGAATACCTGGACGCAAACAGCGGTTTCATAAGGTCGATATTACGCGCCGGCGTTAGCACCCGTGCGAGCTCCTAAGCCTGGATTAATAAGCCTTAGAACTGATCCAGGCCCTGAAAGAGGCCTCAGTGTTATTTATATAGATAACTTTGCTCAAATTACATGAAAGATTAATATAATATAATTGCAGTATATTTTTTCAGTATTATTACAAATTAATTAAGTGTTAGCACAGACATTGCTGTTTTCGCAATGGTGATCCCATATCTTAAGAAAGGGATGACCTTATTTATATGCTATATAAAGTTTTGATTTCATCAACATCATCATCATCATTTCAGGCGAAAGACGTCCACAGCTGGACATTGGCTTCCCCTAAGCACCGCTACTTTGAGTGGTTCTGTGGTCCTGATCAAACTAAGGCAAATGTCGAGCCAACGAATGCCAACTATTATTAAATAAAAATAAAAATCGTTTTAGAATGATACAATGTGAAATTCTTGAGCTGCAAACCAAGTAAAACTTGTACTATGGACTAAAGGAAGCATGCAAGGGCGTGGAGAGTGTTTGGTGTGGAATTAGGTAAATGTGTGTGTGTGTGTGTGTGAGAGAGAGAGAGAGTGAGGGTGATGTGATATGTGTGAGTGTGGGTGATGTGCGGACTATGCGGTGTGTGTGAAAAATATTCATGTGTCAGTTGTTGGGTCACAATTAATATTATAATAATATAATATATCTTTATTTCGCAAAATTACAGATAACTGAACGTCAAGTTTACAATTTCTGAATTTATGGTAGAGATTAATTACATAAAACATTTGGATGCTGCAGAAATCTGTACACAATAGATTAGACTCTGTCTCTTAAACTAGGCTATCCTGTATCTTAAGAGACAGTGTTTCGCAATGAGGTCCCAATTGCTATATGTATGAGTATACTGTGTCGAAATACCTTTATATGGGAAAGAAAAAGTTATAAGTTATAATTTGCATTAGTTTTTAAGATTATGTATGAGAATGTGAGAGTCGAGGGTGAGGGTGAATGAATATGACTGTAGATGTGTAGGTGTTTGTATGTGTGTGTGGATGAGTAGGTGATGTTATGTGGTATGTGTATGGATGTATGATTAGGGGAGTCGTATGTGCGAGTGTGTATGGATGCGAGGATAGAGGTATTCATGCAAGCATGGAGATGAGTATGTGCTTATTAGTCGATGTAGTAAGTAAGATCTCCGTTGCAGCATAGTCCTGTTTAAGCTTCCATTCTGTCATTTTTAATTTTAGGTTGTGTTTGTTGTATAATTCAGGCTCAACTAACTTATTTTGTTCAAACTGGCTCGAATAATAACTTGATTTCATAATCATTAAAACAAACGACGCGCGCAGTCGTGCCTCACGTCCGCATGGGATTCGCCTCAGTTCGAACAATAATGAGTCTCTGGTTCCTGTTCTGCATACGTCGTTTCACTTTGGTCATCTATGATTCTTCTTCTTGACGGACTGTCAAGAAGAAGCGTGTGCCTATGTCGCGAGCGAAAATGTGTCTTCTGTGTGTCTTAAGTTTCTTACTTCCGTCATGTTTTACACGACAGCTAGACGTAAACGGAGGGTAATGTGGTTATCAGCATATGTATGTATGTAGGTATGTTTGTTCATTTGTGGCACTCTAGAAAACAAACGCGTGTGCGGATTTTGATGACTATAATGTCAATCGATTTGTCTTAATCTTGGGAATGTCACTAAAGACCTGACAGTAATCAAAATCCAACAAGCAGTCGCCATAATAATATACAGAACAGAAAAAAAAATAAGACGAAGAATGTTTAGTGGATGTTTTTTTTTTATTTGCATTGCTGAAGGTTTATGATGTATCTAAGAATCAGGTTTATTCAATATCTAAAGGCCTGGACAAAGTGACATTCTATTGGCGATAACGATGGCCGAAAAGTCTAAAATATGTTTGATTGACAACGAAAAACGAATATCATGTTGAAAGTCGTTGTACAAAAACAAAACACTTTGAAAGCGATTGCCACTTGTCTGGCTTTGCCCTTGAAAGAGTTCCCTACCCTGTAATCAAATTATTTTTTTTTTTTAATAGTTTTAGTTAAATATTTTTGTCGTAACTCATCATCTGCTGCAGCTGAATATTAGTACTTTACATGGAACGTCTGCCGGACGGGCGTGATCGCTTGGACGCGAAGGGTATTATAGGAGCGGGTATGCCTATCCAGGTTTTATCAAAATGTGTGTGTAGGTCTCTCAGTCCACGCGGCGCTGACGTCTTGCACCTATAGACTCCAGATATCTTCAGGACGGCTACCATCTTCCGTTCTTCATGACATTACCGGATTTACCAAAGTTTTAGATGGTTCCCCAAAGAATAGTTTTTAACTTCAAAATAGGTAGGAGGTGTTTTAGACAACTCTCTGACATACTTTACCTGAATAATAACACAAGTTTCTTACAAGTCTTCAGGAAGCAATTTCGGAACACTACTTGAACTATATATATATACATCATCATCTGCCTAGCCTTTTCCCAACTGTGTTGGAGTCGGCTTCCAGTCTAACCGGATGCAGCTGAATACCAGTATTTTACATGGAGCGACTGCCTATCTGACCTCCACAACCCAGTAACTGGGGTAATACGATACCCCTTGGTAAGACTGGTTGTCAGACTTTCGGGCTTCTGACGACCCGTAACGACTGTCAAAGATCCACAAATGACAGCCGGGACCAACGGCTTAACGTGCTTTCCGAGGCACGGAGGGGTCTTGGTATGTAAAGATGGTCACCCATCCACGGACCAACCGCGGCAAGCGTAGCTTAACCTGATCGATCGACCCGTGCAGCTATTGTTACTTAGCCACAAGCCCCTCTGTATCTCCCCCTCTATATATATATACATATGAAGATTTAAATTAGAACCTTGCCGATGACTAAGAATTACGCTAAGTTACATGTTTGCTTACGTACCAGCAAACTTTACTTTAACGAAAACCGCTAATTCCTTCCTGTTCAAGGAAAACTGAAAAATTATAAAAAAATATAACAAAAATTACTTTATAAGTTGATTTCTTCGAAACCTACAGAACCGATTTCCAATCTAATTATCGATATCTCAGGCTGGTCCATAGACCTAAAACAATCTGATATTTAAAACTTTTCAACTATGTTTTTCAGGGCGTGACGTGCCATGAAAAGAGGATTGGCAAATACATAAACATTAGAAATTACTATCTAAAGTAACACGACACGTACGTACACGTACACACTTAATTAAGTGGGCTTTATCTTAGGTCTAGATCATTAAAAGTTAGGTCCAGAGCTAGGTCTCGGTCTAGGTTACCAGGACGCACTATATCTAGATTTATGACATTAATTTACACTTAGTCATTACTTTAACTCACACACTGACTCAATGTTTGTAAATATGTGAGCACCATGTATCTATCATAAAATTAATTTATCTGTAATTGCTTCACTTTCGTTCTTTTTACCTATTTTGGTATGGTAATTTTATTCTGGGTGCGTCGTTTTCACACATAATTATATGATGAAGGTATATAAAATAATGCATAATATATATATTGTACTTAAAAACATTTTAAAAGAGTAACGGTGGAGTTTCTTTCCCAATCTTCTCCGTACGAAACGACATTTTGGAAGGTTCGACTAGAATCAATTCTATTTTAATGTAAACGTTGACGTTCAAAAGTGAAGTGTGAGCGAGAGTGCATGGGTACCCTAAGACTAGGCGGCGCACGTGAGGGAGAGGCAGTACATGCGCCTTCACAGCCGTAGGGTCCGCAGGAGACGCCCTGGGCGTCGGTAATCCCAGTCTGATTCCCGGCCACCGTAGGCGTGTGCTTGCGGACGGCGAGTAACGGGTAGCTCGCTGTCCGGTAAGGACCAAGCCCGGGTCGACAGCGCGTTATTTTTTACGCGCTTCTCAAAGAGTTGTCAGCACCAACTGACGGGGCCCGGAAGGGCCGATGTCTGCCAGGGGTGCGGGTTGTTCGAAAGAGATATCGCCGCCCCTGGCACACAGGCAACTGAGGGAACACGGGTGGGTTTTAGTCAGTAAAAGTCTGACACGCCCTCACGCTCCACCCAGAGCGGAAGAAGTTATTTGATGATTACCCACCCAAAAAAAAACCAGACAGATGTTTCCCTGTCCTTTAAATAATTCATACAAAATTTCCATCTAATACGATGACTGGGCGGGTTTTAGTCAGTAAAAGTCTGATACGTTCTCCTGCTCCACCCAGAGCGGGAGAAGTTATTTGATGATTTCCAACCCAAAAAAAATGCTTTGACTTTCACTTTGACACTACAAAACTATAAATTACGGCTATATAGCCCACTTAAATAAGGTTTGCAGGGGTGGTACTTATGGGCATGCCACAATTACTGCGGTAAGTGGGGACTTAGCGCAGTAATTGTGGCATGCCCATAAGTACCAAAGAGGGGTCTTTGAGGAGTGGCTTGAGAGGCGACATGGCGTCCTCACTTTACGCCTGACACAGGTCCTCACCGGACACGGCTGTTTCGGATAAGGCTGGAGGAAACGCCCGGGTGTTTCCATTGCGAAGATTGCCCTAAGGACACGGTGGAGTATACGGTGGAGGTCTGCCCGACTTGGCCGGAGCACCGCCGTGTCCTCATGGAGGCGATCGGCGGCGGCGAACTCTCGCGTCCGGCCCTGGTCAAGGCCATGGTACAGAGCAAGAGTGCATGGCTAGCAGTCGCTTCCTTCAGCGAAGCAGTGATGCTCGCAAAGAGGATGGCGGCGCACGTGAGGGAGAGGCAGTACATGCGCCCTCACGGCCGTAGCCTTCGCAAGAGACGCCCTGTGCGTCGGAAATCCCAGGCTGATTCCCGGCCATCGTAGGTGCGGGCTTGCGGACGGCGAGTAATGGTTAGCTCGCTGTCCGGTAAGGACCAAGCCCGGGTCCACGGCGCGTTGTGTTCCACGAGCGCCTCAAAGAGATGTCAGCACCAACTGATGGGGCCCGCAAGGGCCGATGCCTGCCAGGGGTGCGGGTTGTTCGAAAGAGATACCGCGGCCCCTGGCGCACAGGCAACTGAGGGAACATGGGTGGGTTTTAGTCAGTAAAAGTCTGACACGCCCTTCCGCTCCACCCAGAGCGGGAGAAGTTATTTGATGATTTCCCACCCAAAAAAAAGGGGTGGTACTTACGGTTTAATTTACTAAGCACTTGTTCACCACTGTTTATTTGTTTAACTATCACTATTATTATTATTATGAATTTAAGTTATTGTCAGAAAAAAACTTTATACACTATTTATTGAAGCCTCATCGCGATCAATTCAGTAAACAAATTAGTCTTTGAATATGGCATACCTATTTGAAACAGGAAAGGGGTAATTAAAACACGTAGTATCCACAGCTCGATCAAACGTTAACAACTTATGCAGCTATTTAGTTGGAAATTAATCTAACTACTAATCAAAGTTAGTCTTAATGAATTTCACCCGTTACGTCGGTTTCTTAGAACTCTGAACAGTAAATGTAGTTACGAGGTTTTCAAAGACCGCTTTATTTGCCGGTAAATCTTCGATATATTGTGGTGGTATGGTCAGCAAATAATTTTTTACCCGCCATACATTTTGACTGCGTGGGATTGCACCTTTCTATGACACAGCAAATTTAAAAAAATAAAAACTGATGAGTTTGCACGCGCCAGCTTGTTTCGGAATCATGTACTGATCGCGGAACGTAAGGAGAACCAAAATATCGGATTTTCTTTCAACTTACCTGACGAGATCCGTAATGTATTACCAAACTAGCTTTTGTCAACGGCTTCACCCGCGTGGAGGTCAGAAATAATTATCCCACGGAAGCAAACTACAGGGTTCAAAAGTATTCTATGTGTTAATCCAGGTTATAAACTATCTGTGTGCCTAATTGCAGCCGTTTATGCGTGATTTAGTAAAAAATAGAGATGGGCCGACTATGACTTTGGCCGACTAGCCGACAAGCGGACTAGTCGGCTGCAAAATGGCCGACTAGTCGGCCAAGCTGATCATTGACTTCGATTGAGTTAGGGTGACATGGGCTATGTTCAAAACGGTAAACCTACTTATTGCCAATTGTTTGCTTCAGAGTTTCTTCTCTTTTAACCTCCGACGCAAAAAGAGGGGTGTTATAAGTTTGACCGCTATGTGTGTCTGTCTGTCTGCGTGTCTGTGGGACCGTAGCTCTTAAACGGGTGGACCTATTTGAGTGCGGTTTTTAAAATTAAAAGTAGATTTTCTAGCGGTTGTTCTTAGACACGTTTCATCAAAATTGGTTCGACTGTTTCAAAATTATCAGCTCTTTTCTGGTTGATGAAGGGATTTAAGCAACTTCACGGATCTGATCGAGTCGAAATTTGGTATTATATTCAGGATACACAAGTTACTCACCAACAAACAGCAGAAGTATCGTATTTGGGCTCATTGAAAAGGTCTCAATGAGTAGGTTATAGATAAATGGTGATCTGACGAGGAATGAGTATAATTAGTAACAAACTTTACTGTGAGAAACATACGTACAGCTGCGCAGATTTAAGCGTAACAAGTGTCGATCGTAGCGTGTCGATCAAGGCATTGTCACATCGGGGGACGGTCAATGAAAACGCCAAACAGGCGATGCCCAGCAATAATGAATGTAACTATGATAATGTATAAAGGATTATATAAAGAATTGTTATTTATTATTGTCGGGGGACGACTGATAAAAATCAGCCGTCCCCCGACGTGACAATGCCTTGATTAAAATATTACCTAAAACTTAAAAGCCCAATGAATATAATATTTTTACTTTTTAAAAGGTTTTTTGTTAGAAGTATTAATTAATATTACTTTCGGTATTGAATTTCTGGATCTAAGTACAATTAATTAAGGAACTTTCTAAGGGTTCCTATTCCTTACTATCCTAATCTCCTGATTGCACTAACAGTAAACTGTAAAACTGACTCAATAATAAAAATACATAACAGTAAAGATTTCAATTCCATTTCAATCACCGTTTTTAAATTTTTAAGCATATTAATACAAGTAAAAAATGGGCCGACTAGTCGGTGGTTTTAGCTGACTAGTCGCCGACTACAAATATGGCCGGCTACTCGGCTTTCCCGACTAGTCGGTACATCACTAGTAACAAACATCCAAACATTCAAACTTTCACATTTACAATATTAGTGTGATTTCAGTATATGTAACATCAATGACTACGCTAGAAGGTGAGCTCATTGTGTTTCCGTGCGAGGCAATGACTGCACGCGCTCTTTCCTTCGGTTGTTTGTTTTGATTTTGGTTCAACTTACGTGCTGCGATCTATACTCCGACATCCAAGACGTCGATGTCTCTGCCACTCTGTATACATAAGCCACGCGCATAACTTTGACCAAAGCTGATAAATACTGGTGCATGTTTAATAGGATCGACCGTTTAGGTTGCGTCGGGAGTGGGCCAACCTCATTTCTCGTTTCCCCTAATAAAGACCCTCCCTCCCTACCCCTTTGACACCCAGCTAACCTTATAAAAACCATTCGTGACAAACAGTAACGCTTATTTGCAAAACAAAATGTATTTTCTGATTCGACCGCTGGATTATAAAAAGCGTTTTGGTTTTTTTATTATGTTTTCAGTTGTTTAGTTTTCATGTCGCGTTTAAAATTGTGGACCTTTGGCTTTTGTAACGATATTAAAATGAAATTTTATTTGGAGCAGTTGTACAGGTTGGTTTGTTTTTTTTTTTTGTGTGGGTGGGAAATCATCAAATGACTTCTCCTCTCCCGCTCTGGTTGGAGCAGGAGGGCGTGTCAGACTTTTACTGACTAAAACCCACCCATGTTCCTTCAGCTGCCCGTATGCCAGGGGCCGCGGTATCTCTTTCGAACAACCCGCACCCCTAGCAGGCATCGGCCCTTGCGGGCCCCACCAGCTGCTGCTGACGTCCTCCTGCGACGGGTCAGTACAGTGGCCCCGCCGCTAACCACTTTTCGGCCGCAGGGGATAGGGAGAGCGGCCAACGCTATACCGACACTCCTCTTCCCCTGCGGCCCCACCGCGTCCGCCATCAAACGGTGGCGGCCCCGTCCAGGCTACGGAAGGGAAGAGCGCTACTCAGAAGTACCGGCACTCCTCCTCCGCCGCAGCCTGTAACCCTCAGCCGCGATGCCTCCCATTCGACATCGCGGCCCGCCTCAGTTGCGATGCACCTCACCGCAACCTACTTTTTGGCCGCTACGTCGTCGGCTTGGAGGCACAAGCCCTGACGAGCGGCCCCACCTTGGGGTTCCTCTTCGCTTCACCGTGGGAGGGTGACCACGGTTACTGAGCCCCCCCGCAACGACAATGCGGGAACCGCACTGGGGGGGTGTACAGGTTGGTTAACATTTTAATTTCAGTTGCTCCTATCAATATTGTTAAGAACTCACAAATACAAATTCATAATATGTTACTATGATTTTGTAAGAACTTATGTGCGTATTACTGTTGCGTTGCCTTCCTACGAATATGGTATCGAGAGCGCTCGTCCGCAGGGCGCAACGGCATGGCTGTCTAAACACGTACAATAGGTAATGGGATCTAATTGGCAATCCAAGCTGGCGATATGCTCCAGGACTATCTCTATATTCACCAGTATTCACAATGATCCCGGAGAAACCGGGTAGACATTCATAACAACGTTGTCGAACAAACGATTTTTTTTAACTTACTGTACTTATCTTTGAGGAGCTCGTGGTTAAGTAATAACAGCCACACAGGTCGGTCTATCAGGTTAAGCTATACTTGCCGCAGTTGGTCCGTGGATGGGTGACCATCTTTCATATCGAGAACTCTCTGTGTCTTAAGCACGTTAAGCCGTCGGTTCTGGGGATATTCGGGGATATTGGACATTTGTTACGAGTCGTCAGAAGCCTGAAACTCTGATAGCCAGTCTTAGTGTATTACAAGAGGTATTACCCAATGACTGAGTTGTCTGCCAGGGGTGCGGGTTGTTTGAAAGAGATACCGGTGCCCCTGGCACACAGGTAACTGAGGTAGCACGGGTGGGTTTTAGTCAGTAAAAGTCTGACACGTCCTCCTGCTCCACCCAGAGCGGGGAAGACATTTGATGATTTCCCACTTAAAAAAAATGCTGGGTTGTGGATATCAGATAGACAGCTGCTCCATGTAAAATACTGGTATTCAGCTGTATCGGGTTAGACTGGAAGCCGACCCTAACATAAACGGCTGGGCAGGTGATGATTTATCTTTGTAAATCCTTGGGATTGTGTGTGTTAAGCAATTCGGATATAAGACTTCATGAATTATTTGTTCTTCCAAATCCGTTAACCCGTGCTAACATTAATAAATTATTTCCATCTCTCTAATTCACATTGTCTGCCTTGGTAGTCTAGTGATCGCATGCGCCACTGCTGAGCATTTGGTCTTGTTCGATTCCTATGTCAGACAAAGTGTTCCGGGGTTATCCATCAGGAATTGCTCAGTTGCAGCTCGGAGACTGAATTTGTTCCCAGTTGTGCCCCTAACCCCTATTAAATGGTACTTAAACACAACTGGCGAAATGTGGGTGCATTATAAAGGTGTTCTTACTCGGGCAATTTTTTGTGCAATGGTTGCTCGGCAACACGAATGGATCAATCTGGATCAATTACGTGGAGCAATCTGGAGCAACAACAGTAAATTGCCGAAGTGTTTCGGCAATATTGCTTCTGATTACTCCATATGTTTTATGAGTTGCTGAATGTCTAATCGGTTTGGATTTTTTTAGTCAATTTGCTTTCTATCTCGTTTGTATGTATAACTACGTCTTCTTTTTGCGAAAGGAACCGGCCGGCGGCGTAAGTTGCTCCATATTGCTCCATATTATGTGGTCGTATCTCTGGGAACAGGTCGCTACATGTTGCCATTGCCCTAAATTGCTGGATGCAGTCGTGATGTCATATTTGACGAGAATTGTCCAAGATGGAGCAATTTTAGTTGCTCGTGTAAGCGCACCTTTAGGTATACCCCAATCAACCCTTCGTAGAAACAAGGCGTGATGTCACGTTTCTCTCTGATTTAAAAATTGATCCAAAAACAAACATTAAAACTTTTGGCCTTTTGGCCTCGTGCAGAACTTTCTGTTTTATTTTTTAATTATGTTTTACTTCCATGAAATTTGTTTTTTATTATTTTTGTACGATTGTATGTTTATTTTAGTTTGTGATCTTCCTGTGCGGGTCACAAGAAATACTTTTTCTTTCTTTATTTCTTTCAAAACTCACGAATATTAACATTTATAATATTCAGAAAGATATTCCGTTTGTATGAAGAGTGTCTTACCGTTGTGGTCTTTCACTGAGACTTCCTATAAACAATAGTCTATGAAATAGACAAAGACAAGTGATCCTGTCGTTGATCGTAATATTAATTGTACATAATTATGTTGTTTCTTTCTAAACTTTAGATATTGTACCTATTGATTTACATTTTTAATCCCCTAGTGGAATTTGTATACATCAATACACAAGTAGGTGTTTCATTCACAGCGGGATCAGAACACCAGCGCTGTAATAGTTAGTGTTTTTTTAAATATCGTAGTATTATGCTGAAAAAGAGGCTTTTTGGCCTCGCACAGGTATTTTCTTTCTTGCTTATTTTTTTGTTGGTAGGTTTTGAAGTTGACTTTGCTAGTTTTAAAGGCTCTTTTTTATTTTACTCTTTGTACCGTGCGTGTCCCAAATTAAATATTTTTCTTTCTTTCATTGCGATTGGGCAACGTTGTCGCTTGCAGTTTTTGGTTGCGGTTACCTTCGGAAGAGCACCTTTAACAATTCGAAGTCCGCTTGGCACAAGCATACCTATAAGTACCTGTCGCGTTGACGAAGATACATTGAACCGCAATGTTTGACGTCGGATTAAATTGCTTAACCCTCCACAGAATTTAACCGTGGAATTTTCAATGGTCTCAGTAAAAATTACAACATAGTTTTTGAACAGATTACTATAATTGCTCTTTTGTATTTGAGTGAAATAATGAGGTTTGGAAGGAAAAAGAGGAGTTCTTTGCTCAAAAGTGGTGCTTTAGTTATAAATAAACCATTTTAAACAAAAAGTCGTGGTTTCAAAAACTTTGTAAATTTAAAATAGTTTGAAACCACTACCACTTGGGCTGCACATTGATTACGTTTTACTTTAAACATTACTTTGTTGCCGTTTAAATCGAAGTTATAAAAGTATCATACTGATATCTACTATGTTTTTATTAAACAGACTGACACAGTTTTGACATGCGTACTTATTTATTAAAATATACCTACATTTTCAAAATATATTGTAGCTGAGAAAGCATTAAAATTTGTCGGCTGATTAGATTTTTACGCAGCCACTGCATTTTTATTTAGAATTAGCTGACCCGACAGACGTTGTCTTAACTATGAATATTGAATTCGCATTGCTATAATATTAGAAAAGTTAACATGGTCGTTAAGATTTCTTTTTTTTTCTTTCATAAAAACCTTCTTCTGACAACAACAAACACAACAAAAAATGATTTAGCAGCAGATTGTTTATAAAAACGCTAGTTTTTGCCTGTGGCTTCCCCTGCGTGGAGGTCGAAAATTATCCCATGGGAACGTAATATCGTGATAAGAAGTATCTTATATTTCAGGTTACAAACTATGTGTGCTTAATTTAATCGTTGAGCTTCTCAAGTTCTGAGTTGAGCTACATGATTACTGATAAATGCCTGCACTGATTGGACAAGTTCACTCAATCTGTGTGGTTCTTTCCTCAAAAGACCATTTCAGATACCAATCCACATGGTCTTCACATGATCTGACCAAGATTATGTCTGGACTTTAAAAGAGACTTTGATGTCTGAGTTTGTTTCGGCCTTTCTTCTCAGAGTAGTCAGATAGGAAACGCCGACCTCATGTAGTTTTAAAAATATGATTGACGTGTAAAAGTGTTTGTACAAACCTAATTACAGAAATAAAATCAGTTATCAGTAATTCAAATCCTTTCAGCCATTTTTGCGTGATCCAGCAAAAAACATTCAAACATCTACATACAAACTTTCACATTTATAATATTATTATAGTAGGAAGTAGGACAGTAAGAACTAGGATTAGGAGCATACTTAGTAGGATAATTTAAGTATTTGAAATTTAGCGATGACTAGGTATTTTATTATAAACCAAATAATAGGTTCCAACTGCGAATGACTATTATTTAGTAATTGTTACTAATATTTGATCAACAAAATGTTGGACCTCTGAGTGTTTTACTCAGACAAATACTACAATAGGAATTGTTAAACACTGGCTCACGTATGTTGCAACACAACTTCATTAAATTTGTACTATTTTAGTTTGTCGGTGCTGCTTTGTTAGTTGAAATTTCATTCACTTTTCAGTTACTTTCAGCAATTAGTACAGACTCCTACTTGATAATTGAGCATTAACTGATGACAAGTTAAGATCTTCATTGTTGAATTTTTCGATATAGTTGTACCTACCTGAAACAGAATGTAAACCGACCTTTTGTGAATCTCAGAGGAATAATGTAAAACTAAAGGGAATATTAATCAAGATGCTGTGGCATTTTGTTTCATTGCTTTGCTTTGCTTTTGGTAAGGTACTAGTCTTTACGGCAGGCACTAACACCTACCCTATTGTACCACAGTTGAAACTTTGCGGAAGTCCGTCACTTCCTTCAAGTATCTGGGCCACTGGGTTTCCAAAGACCTTAAAGACAACCAGGATATTGAGCTTGAGCTTGAGCGTTGGCTGTCCACTGTTATATGTTGGCTCGTAGATTTGCGATATGCTCGACTGGCGTTAAGGTTGTCATTTCTAATAAACAGTATCCGCTTCTATAACAAGTTGCCAAAATCTGTTACAGAACTTAGCGATGGAAAGTTTAAAACTCACATCAAACGTGTCCTTATCAAAAAAGCATATTACAAGATAAAAGACTACGTTGAAGACAAGGAAGTTTGGCATTAATTCCTTCTGCACGTGTGGCTTCCCTGGTAAATCATTAGCACCATAACTATGTGAGCGTCTATTAACTGCTTCCAAATTACAATGCTAATTTTATCAATTTTATTTTTTACACTTTCGGACATATTCTCTCTTATATAACACTTGTAATATCGAGTATTTATTAGCGATTCTCATGAAAATCATGTAACTTGGTTTAAATAGGTTGATTTTCCTTATGTAGATTCTTGTACATATTGTGAATGGCAGAACGTTGTAGGCCTACAGTTTCTATTCTTTATTTTCATTCCTCTAAGTACCTGGTACTTATTGACAGGCCTGCACTGTCCTCCCATACCTAATATCACTGTAATTTGAAAACATTATAAAAGCCAATTATTTTTTAAAGAGTAACCGTGGAGTTTCTTGCCGACTCTTCTCCATAGGAAGCGACAAATTGGAACCGTGCACCTAGCTTCTGACGTTTCATAAGTGCCCTTGCAGGTTCCAGCATCCTGAAAACCATAGCGGACAGGTGGGATAGCCCCATACTGGGACATTGTATATGTCTACATGCCAATGGGGTGTAGGTATAATGTAATTAGATATGGTAGACAATTGTTTCTAAGTTTTTTGAACACTAACCAATCAAAGGAGAAAGTCTGAAATATAAGTGTTTTTAGGTAGGCTTTTGGCTATGTAATAACGGCCACACGATTCGAACGATCAGGTTAAGTTACACTTGCCGCGGCCGATCTGTGGATGGATAACCATCTTTACATGCAAGACAGGGGTATACCCAATAACTGGTTTGTGGATGTCCGACGGGCAATCGCTCCATGTAAAATACTGGGATTCAGCTGCATCCGGTTAGACTGGAAGCCAACCCTAACATTGTTGGGTAAAAGCTAGGCAGATGCTCAGGTAGGTAAAGCAAATGTACGAATATTGTGTAGTATGAAAATATATTGAAGCCATAAATATTTAACAAAAGACGACTACGAAGAGCGAATCTATGCTGGATTACTTGTAGTACCTACCTCATTCAAGCACAGGGAGCTTGAATACAAGCTCAACCGTGTCTAGACGCAGCAAATCTTCTTATACCGCAACCGTATCGCTAAGAAGATTACACGTAAATATTTGCTGTAATATGTACCATATTTCTGAACAAAATCTTGCCTTTACGTACCGATTTTTAGTCTGCATAATTTGTGAGACGTCTCGAGGGCTTTGTGTAGTCTACTTAGAAACTGTTCGAGACGAACCCGTACCCAAACGTTCGACGGTAAATGAGGGTAGGTACCTGAGTTCAGGTAAACGATGTTACGTGTAATATTGGTTGCCAATTTCTGTGATATATACGATGTAACAAATCAAATTTGGTACTTATTTTGCTATTGATTACAACATGTATCTACTTATTTACGTTCTTAGGGTTAGGAAATCTTTCTGTCTTTGCGTAGGTAGGTATTACTGCGGTACAGTAACAGTATTCCCATAACAATCGTTACATTGAATTGTAACTCAAAAAAGACATTCATTGACTAAGTTTGGACAAAGTGTATTCTTTTATACCGAATTACTATATCCACTGTTGCAGTTCTATCAAAAATAACAAGCTTTTTTAACAATTCAACTCAAGAAATTGAATGTATACTTTGGCAACGCTTAGAAATAACATGCAACATAAGTGCAATACTTACGCCATCAAAACATATTTAACAGCAACTTGTTTTATTTATTCTTCTTTCGTTCTGAAGTTTTGTCCCACATTTCAAAAAAATCTTAATTTGTCCCACATTCCTGAAAATTCTTAGTTTATCCTAAATAACAAGGACTTTAAATGTAAGATTTGTGGCCGCTCCGAATAGCAGAATAACTATTACAACAGGGGAAAATTTTATGAGAAAAATAGAGGATATTTCATTTTGTCAGACATTTTGTGTGTCAGCTAGAAAACGCTTTATGTCTTCGAAGTAGGTACCAGGATCTTATAACTTGGTAAGAGTATACTTAACATACATTTGTTTGTCAGCTAAAAAACGCTTTATGGCTTCGATGTGACAGATAGTCATAACTTTGGCAAGAGTTCATCTAGCATATATTTAGAAGAGAAGACAGAGAGAGAGAAGCGGTTGTTTTAAATAGTTGATTGATGTTAAATATTTAATAATATGCAACCCTTTTTTGCTGATTGTACAAAAAAGTAAGTTTGTCATACTCGTATATTTAAATTAAAAAATATGAGCCGGAGAAAGAATATAAAATAGGACGAAGCGGGAATAAAATCATTAAAATTATATTTTGGGACGAAAGAAGCATACTGTTTGGTAGGACCCAGAAATTGTTTATCTAGGACAAAACTCAGTGGGCCGAACGAAGCATAAATATATTTTTTTTTTACTAACGGACGAAAATATTTCATCGCAGTGGGGCTCAGAATCATAATGCAGAAAGAGATTGCGCGTCGATGTCCCTGCCACCCTGTATATCTAGGATTCTAGGTTAAGTGTTTATTGAAGGCGCATTCTTTGAATGTAGGACGGATTTGTACGAAATAATTATTCCATTTCATTATGGAAACATGTGTGGGTCACAGATATTGATGGTTATATGTAGGTATTTTAATGTTTCAGTAAACTGAAATATACAAATACAAGATGTTAAGAGCATTCATTCCACCCGGACAGGCAACAACGCATTTATAGTAGTTTTTCGTGATTATTTCATGAAATACAAACAAAAGTAAAAAAAAATTCAGCCATGCACTAGATCGTTGGTATTTTCAAGATTGCATGCTATTTTTTTAAGTTATTTTGGTATTTACTTATAAAAATCGACATACCGTCAATTATTTTCTATTTACATTACTTAGTACAATTAAATGTTTTTATTGAAGGGTAAATGTTAAAAATAATTATAAAAACCAACGATCTAGTGCTTGGCTGAAAAAAGAAATGTACTTTTGCATGTATTTAATTAAATCTACTATACAATCACGAAAAACGACTAGGTACTATAAAAGCGTTGTTGTCAGCCCGCGTGGAATGAATGCTCTTAAGGTAGGTTAGATAAAACGAGGAAAATACTTTAAGAAAGTGTGTACTCATGAAACTGATCAAATCTTACATGGGCACGCCACGATTGCGGCGGTAAGTCACCTCTTTGAGGAGTGGCTTGAGAGGCGGCATGGCGTCCTCACCTTCCGCCTGACACAGGTCTTCACCGGACACGGTTGTTTCGGGAGGTTCCTGTTTCAGTTAAGGCGGGAGAAAACGCCCGGGTGTTTCCATTGCGAAGATCGCCCTGAGGACACGGTGGAGCATACGGTGGAGGTCTGCCCGGCTTGGGCGGCGGCGATCTCACGCGTCCGGCCCTGGTCCATGCCATGGTACGGAGCGAGATTGCATGGTTAGCCGTCACCTCCTTCAGTGAAGCAGTGATGCTTGGAAAGAGGGAGGCGGCGCACGTGAGCGAGAGGCAGTACATGCGCCCTCACGGCCGTAGCCTTCGCAGGAGACGCCCTGGGCGTCGGGAATCCCAGGCTGATTCCCGGCCACCGTAGGCGCCGACTTGCGGACGGCGAGTAATGGGTAGCTCGCTGTCCGGTAAGGACCAAGCCCAGGTCGATGGCGCGTTGTGTTCCGCGAGCGCCTCAAAGAGATGTCAGCATCAATTGGTGGGGCCCGCAAGGGCCGATGCCTGCCAGGGGTGCGGGTTGTTCGAAAGAGATACCGCGGCCCCTGGCACACAGGCAACTGAGGGAACACGGGTGGGTTTTAGTCAGTAAAGTCTGACACGGCCTCCTGCTCCACCCAGAGCGGGAGAAGTAATTTGATGATTTCCCACCCAAATAAAAATCAAATCTTACAATCTTACTAACCTAACCTAACCTAACCTAGCCCTTTCACAATTATTTTGGGGTCAGCTTCTAGTCCAACCTAATGCAGATGAGTACCAGTACTTTACAAGGAATGACTGCCTATCTAACCTCCACATCCCAGTTATTGAGTAATACCAGACTCCTTGGTCAGACTGGGTGTCAGACTTTCGGGCTTCTAACGACCCGTTACGACTGTCAAATAGCCACGAATGACAGCCGGGACCAACGGCTTAACGTCCTTACCGAGGCATGGAGGGGTCTCGGTATGTAAAGATGGTCACCCATCCATGGACCTACCACAGCAAGCGTAGCTTAACCTGATAAATCGATCCATAAGGCTGTTATTGCTTGTCCACTGTATAAATAAAAAATCAATTGTTTCCTACACTAAACAGTGCAATCAATATCTACCGCTGTTATTTTTCAAGTTCAGAGTTTCTTCCTCCGTAAGATTTGTTAATTTTCATGAGTACTACATTCCCTCAAAGTGTGCCTTTTTTTTTTGATTACGGGGGGAAATCCTCATGGATGTCCTCCGCCCCGGGTAGGGCGGAGGGGTCTGTCAGACTCTTACTGACTAAAACCACCCCGGTGTTCCGTCTCTCACTTGCACCGGGGATCACGGGAACTGATGTGACTTCCGCGATCCCCGGCTAGTGCCGGCCCGCCTCTGCGGGCCACGTCGCGATAGGGAGGGAGTGAGGTGTTAAACTCCCCCCTTACGTCATAGAGAGGCGCGCGTGGAACACTACGCGCCGCCATCTCGGGTCCAAACAAGTAGAGGGCGACAGATTTCCCCGGATCTGTCGCCCCTGGACCCCTCAAAGTGTGCCTGCCCTAACCTATCATCATAATATCCTAATCATATTATAAATGTGAAAGTTTGTTTGTTACACAATCACGCAAAAACGGCAGAACGGACTTTGAACAAATTTGGCACACAGATAGTTTATAACCTGGATTAACACATAGGATATTTTTTTTTTTTTCTTGGTAGTACGGTCCTGTAGGATAATTTTCGACCACCACGCGGGCGAAGCTGCTGGCAAAAGCACTATAATGATATAATTTAATGTTTCAATTTCTTCTTTGGCGTTCAAAATGGGTACATAGGTAATCGTAAATCGCTTTGCTCAATTTTACGATTCATTGAATAGTTTCTAATAGAAACTCGAATCAAATACGCATTCTTACGACTGATTAGGCAATATTTGGATATCCCGACACACACAATAATAAATATTATAATTTACCGTCCATCGAAAGAAAATTGTAGCAATCATAACCGAAATGTACTTCATCATCTGCCTAGCCTTTTCCCAACTCTGTTGGGGTCGGCTTCCTGTCTAACCGGATGCAGCCTGTATTTTATACATAGTGACTGCCTATCTGACCTCCATAACCCAGTTACTGAGTAATACGATACCCTAATCAAGCATGGACTATTTGTCAGACTTTCGAGTGTCTGATGACCTGTAACGACTGTCAAAGATCCGCAATGGAAATCTAATATATAAAATTCTCGTGTCACAGTTTTCGTTGCCATACTCCTCCGAAACGATTTTGATGAAATTTTTTGTGCTTATCCGGTATCTATGAGAATCGGCCAACATCTATTTTTCATCCCCCTAAATGTTAGGGGTAGTCCACACCTAAATAATTTATAAGGCAAAACAACGTTTGCTGGGTCAGCTAGTATCATATAGATATTTCCATTGCGGATCTAACGTATTTACACCGCAATTTTTTGATCATTTTAATCCTTTAAAAGGGTCATTATACTCATCATTATGAGCAATTTTTACTATGAGATCAACCCTGAAATCGTGATGCTCATAATTATGAGTATAATGACCCTTTTGAAGGATTAAAATGATCAAAAAATTGTATAAAAATAAATTCCTATTTCCCTTGGTCACGTGAACGGCTGGACCAATTTTGCTAATTATTTTTTTGTTGTGTTTGTTATTGTCAGGAGAAGGTTCTTATGAAAGAAAGAAATAAGAAAGTTGCGAATTCAATATTCATAGTTAAGACAGGACAACGTCTGTCGGGTCAGCTAGTACTTAATAAACAATATCTTAAATGTATTCCAGCTGGGTCTAAAAGCAGAAAATTCTGCGCTTAGAGTGAGTACCAAAATCAATGTTATTTTTAAAAACCAGTAAAACTACTTAGTTCCTAACTTACCTAGACCTTCATATATACAAACAAATGTTGACCAAAATAAACAGTATTCCTTTGTACAATTTCCGCACCATTATCTACTAATAGAATCATCCGTCTGTATTCTGAATAATCTGAATGTAACAATAATTTCTGAGTTGAAGAGGCGACAGAGAGCCAATTTATTACAGCCTTTTGTGCAGTTGACTGCACTGAACGCAATAAACCGGTTCTGCTGAACGTACTTAAATTATAAATATAAAACAAGCAATGATAAAGATAAGAAGTAACTGTACTACTGTTTAACCGGCGGCGCGCGGCGGTGCACACTGGTCCCAAATTAAAAAAAAGTGGACATTGATAGTAGACCGCTGATATTTTTTTTTATTGTTGATACAATGATAACAGATAAGGCAAAAAAAAATTATTGTCCTACTTCAAATACTTTTCTGTAAAAAAAATATTTCTTTTTTTTTTGTATGGGAGCGATTACATTTTACTCAATTTCTCAAAAACTTTAAGCGATGTCGAGATGGCAATCACATATGTTAGAAAACTAATAATTCTGAGTATTTGGCTCGAAGAAACTTATTGCTTATCTCTGCGTACTTTCGAGATAATAGTGACAGAAAATAACATTTTTTTTTAATGTTAATTTTTTGCTTTTTTTTAATCATAGCCTTACTTTAGCACATAATTATAATGTATGCGTAATGTCAAATAAGTAAAAAGAGACTTCTCTGTAAAAGAGGTTATGGGGGCTCACTAATGACTGAAAAGCTATGACCTTTCTGAAGGAGTACTTTCATCAGTTCTAAAAAACAATCAAAATGAAGACATATTAAGCTGCAAACATAAAGTTGAATATGTTCACAAACGATTCTGAAAAAATATTATGGTGAAAGATTAATATTTGGGTCTATATTCTCTTGAGAAATCTCTATTTCCTCGTTTTCCAACGAAAGCAATTCATTGTTCAAGATCAAAGCACTAGCCTCTGGAAACAACTGTTTATGTAAACGAGCAAACTTTGGTTTGATATGGCTGATGTAAGGATCTGAGCTAATTAGAAAGCTGTGGATAATGTCTAAATTAGTCTGAACTCTACCGATTTTTCTTGTATGTGCCATTTTAACATTCCGGAAATCTTTATTCCTCGCTTCGGAAGCTTCTTCGGAAAGCATGCCTATCGGAATAAAGGAGAAATTTTCACAAATATCAGCACCGTGTATCAACAATTTATGGACACTTGAAGGCATGTAATACCATGGATATAAGTTTACATATAGCATTGCTGTTTCTTTACAATATTCCCTAAACAAGTTGGTATTAATAAGTTGACCAGATGAAATTGTTTGTAAAATGACTGCAAATCTCTTGATTAAATCAGGGTGGATACCCGTTATTTCAGCAGATACTTCATAATTTTCAAAAAACCTTCTTGCCGTGTTACCGTCATTGGTTGTACCAAATCCCTGTTTTACTATGTCAATTAACAAACCAGTTCTTTCCCGGAATTCTTCTTGAGTCAAATTCTTTTTAATTTCTTTTAACAATTTATCTTCTTTTCGTGCAGCCCACTTTTTGAAGTCTAAGTTGTACGAAATGTGTAAAATACATTCCATACATCTTATCCACATATGAAGCGAAGACAGACCATATTTATACATATCTTCTCTGATGAGTCTTTTGTATACAAAGTCCAAGTCATTCATTTTGCTAGGTGGGGTATTGCAAATATTACAAACAGCTGCAGAAGAAGTATTGGAAATCACAGTAGAAATTTTCCCATCAATCATAGTCATGTACAAATCATGTTTAATATCAAAATTATCTACAATTGTGGGAACAAGATTACGAATTTCTTCCTCTAAGGATGCACTTTCCTTCTTTATCAATTCATTTGTTTCTTTTGCAAATATAAAGCCAATTGGACGACAATAGTTTGTTGAAGAGGGAGCAGGATTTTGCCACAAGATAGTACCACTCTCTTCTTCCAAACGAAGCGGAACCAAACTAATCATGAAAACTGAAGAATCGTCAATTTTAGCGTCGGAGTGTGACTTTTGTTTATAATTACTTTGAGAAGATGACCCGTCAAAACCCCATTTGCTTATTAGTTTTAGCGATTTTTTGTCGGCAGAGTTGTGCTGAATTGTTTTTAATATCCTATTAGTTGTCAAATCTAGAAGCGATTGAAGTCTTATCTTAGCATCAGATTCAGTTACAGTTATGTCTGACTCTGGAGGATAACAAGTTTTTTTAGCTTCCAGGAGCTTTTGATAGGATGGAAGACCATACATTTTTTCTCATTTTTTCTGAAGCAAGAATAGTTCTTAAATTTCGATATTGCCATTTTGACAAATTTGTTGAGGTGTAAAGCGCTAACGTTTTATCATCTGGTAAACACGGTTTGTCAGTCTTTTTAGCGAATAGTACATCATATACCATCTCACATTTTTCCTTGTTTTGGCTGAGTTCGTTTAATATAGCTGCTAATTTTGTTTTTTTAGACTCTTTTAATTTGGCACATAAAGCATAAACTAATTCCTCCTCTGTGTGATCTAGAAGTGTTAGAGAACGCCTTTTCTTCTGTTTATCAGATATATCAACAAATGGTTTTTTACTTGTACCATAACTTAATTGATGAGTATCCACTTGCGTTTCGAAATTTGGAATTACTTCCTCGGCAACTTTAAAAATGCTGCTTAAATCGATATTTTGACATTTTGGCCAAACTATTTGGGATTGTAACCAGTCTGAATTTTTGTTAAGAAAGGTCTTTTGAGCTCTACTGGAAGCAGACCATCTTTTTGAGATATTACTTGAAAAATTACGACAAAATAATTTAATATTACTCAAATCTTCGGAAGACAATTCAACACCAATACGTTCAATAAGGGCATTAAATAAAAATTCGACATTTTTAAAACCACCTCCTGATTTAAGAACAACGTATAAGTCTAAGTTGGTGACAAATGCGGACATATTATAATTTTAAGGAAAATTGAAAACAAATTAGAATCAAAGATATCAAAGACAAAGTGACTTTGATTTTAACAAAAAAAATTACGAAAACAAATTCGACGAAAGAAAGACAAACAAAAATTATTTGATTTTAAAATCCAAAGATTCAAAATACAACAATAACAAAACAAACAAACAACAAGCATTTCTTCAAGCGCACAAAAAAAATAAGGACACGTCTTATCGCAACCACATTTAGTTGTACACTGAGTGAGGTGTACGCGCGCGATTCGTGACCGTATTACGTTACGTCATGAGAGGCGGCCATCTTGTTATCCCGGCAAACTCGCGTCGAAGCTCCATTTTGCTGGCCAGCGGACCTATTGCGATATGAGTAAGGCTATGATTAAAAAAAAGCGAACAATTAACATTAAAAAAAATTGTTATTTTCTGTCACTATTATCTCGAAAGTACGCAGAGATAAGCAATAAGTTTCTTCGAGCCAAATACTCAGAATTATTAGTTTTCTAACATATGTGAATGCCATCTCGACATCGCTTAAGGTTTTTGAGAAATTGAGTAAAATGTAATCACTCCCATACAAAAAAAAAAGAAATATTTTTTATAGAGAAAAGTATTTGAAGTAGGACAATAATATTTTTTTGCCTTATCTGTTATCATTATATCAACAATAAAAAAAAATATCAGCGGTCTACTATCAATGTCCACTTTTTTTTAATTTGGGACCAGTGTGCGGTGGCGCAAACTGCGCAAAGCAATTGCTAACCATATCAGTTTAACTTACAAGTGGAACTTCATACCTATCGTTTATTACTTGGAAATAATAAGTTATATACTAACTGATGCCTTCGACTGTATTATTACACCCTGACGGAGTCGAAAGCATCAGCTGGTAAAATCCAGTAAATACATAAGTATTTACTGGATTTTACCAGCGGCATCGCCCGCGTGGTTCTCGAAAATTATCCCACGGGAACTTATTACCGGGATAAAAATCCTACCTTTTAATCCAGGTGTGCCAAATCTATCTGTGTGCCAAACACATACAAACTTTCACACTTATAAATATTAGTAAGATATTATTCCTGTCTTCTCCAGGACCCCTGGGTCCTGCACCTACTGCGCTGGACGCAGCCTACTCAGTCAAATTTAATAGCAATTAGTTTAGTGGTTTTTAGCTTGAAAGGTAACATTAAGTAATGAAATATTATAAAGAGGTAGAAATTGTTTGTCTTTAGGTAGGGGATAATCTCTGTAACTTCCAGTCGGATTTGAAAATTATTTTGTTCCTGGGGTAGACTTAGCATCATGCTACGACCCTAAGGAGCCGGGTATAAAGAAAAAGTAGGCAGAAATAACGTTAAGAGAGAACGAAGCAATATCGCAGGCAGTCTATGTGATTCTGGATATAGTTTATGTTAAAATAATACATTTCACTCGGACCAAGTCACAGGATGAAGCTAGTTTTATATCGTGGACTGTTATTAGCGTGATTTGATTCACTGCTACGTCAAGGCCTTTAGGATGAGATCCATTATTTTAGAGTTTCTAGAAAATTCCACAGTAAAACAGGTCGTTTTTGCCCTCCCGTTGTGGTCTACCGAGTCCCCAAGCCCTCATTCTTGTCCTATTGGAATAGGTCCATACCTTATAGTTATATACACATGACAAATAATCATTATTATTCCGTCCTACTTAGCTATTTGCTAGGCGATATTGAACCACGTCAATATTAGTTAGCATTTAAAACTGCCATATCAAGTCAAATTGAACAATATGAGAGTTCAAATGCTTTGATTATTTAGTACTTTATTACTTACTCATCGAATTGTGTGGGGTAGGTACTGTAACCAAAAAGTGAAAAATAAAAAACGTTTTTCAAAAAAAAAAACAACTGACTTCCAAAGAACACTACAAAGTGAAAACTGTACTGTTCACTTTGTAGTGTTTTTTTGGAGTCGGATGTTTTTTTTTTTGAAAAAAGTTTTTATGTAAAGAATCTATGTGTACAAAATTTCAAAACTGTATCATGAAAAATCACAAAGTTATAAGTTTGTTATGTTACATGCTTGTCTTCATATACATGGTCACCACGCGTCCACGCGCGCCGCTCACGCGTAGGCGTTCGTTTTTGCTCATTGATAATAATTAGGCAGTAGGTACATAACAGTACGGCGATTGTATTGTAATTAACTGGTGATAACATTTTCTATCACACTGGCAAAACTTTTGTGGGAAAAAATATAATATGGTGTTAAAATATTAGAATCGATTCAGTTACTTATTCTAAACAAACTATATGCAGATTTCGCATATACTAAAAATAATGTTGTAATAAATTGTAATAAATTGTATACATAAGCACAATATCAACAAATCTAAAAGAAAATTATTACTTTTATTTTCCGGTACTAAAACCTGTAACTGTTTGGTTTTTTACCTTTTCCGCACGCAAACGCTCCCTAGCTAAATACTACGACACACTGAACGCGAGGCAAGAGCGATACCAACTTGCTGGTTGAGCCAACCAGCAAGATGTTAACAAGAAACTTTGTAGGACGACATATTTAATGCAAACCGTCTCTCCAGACCAGCCCGCGTTTAAGTAACAAACTTAAGTTTTAAACTCATGTTATCCAACATTGGCCAACTTGTTTTGGGTCACCAACGCCAACATCAATTGTTTGTCAAACGTTTGTGGTGTGAGCCGAGTGCTTAACTTAAGCACCATTATGCCAACAGGCGCACGAAGCTACCCCTTAAGTGTCAAATACGGTTTTTGTATTTGAGTGGATTAAGGGGTTGTTAACCTATGATGCAAAGTAATGTAACAGGCTTTTATGGTTCTCTCTGTATTTGCAACAAAATGTACCCGTTGTAAAACCAACCAATTAACTTTTCGATATTGACCGTCCGACGCTTAGTTTCTGTTTTCGGTCTATTGTCCAAAAAATCATAATTTGGCCATATTTTCGTTTTTAATTGAACCAAGGCTTCGATCAAGCCGAAAATCAGAAGTTCGTGAGTCGTGAGGTGTTGGGAGTAATTCAGCTTACTTCGTAAATGTCGGCAATATGAGTGGGTGGGTGGAATGAGTATGTGAGAGACGCCCACCGCGAGGCCAGGTGTAACTTTTAGACCTGGATACTGAACAATCGTCCTTCGTCAGGCACGGTTTATGATGAAATCTATGAGAAGCAAAAAGTTTTTAAAAGTAGACTGAAATGTTGTCAAAATCATGCTGTGCAAACTGTAATGGATAGGCTGGCACAGCAACGAGCTAGTAAAAATTTTGGTAAATTTTGGAAGTCCACCAGTAATTTGGATGCAAAACTTGGCTTCTCTGCGTGTGTGGAAGGGATAAGTGATAAGGGGTGAATTGCTAATATTTTGAAGGACCATTTCAAAGTTCAGTCCCCTCTCGGTCCCTCAACAATGGTGAATGATTGTGAGCCCATTCGTCCGGGTGCGAAACCTCTGATACGTTTCTCAACCAAGCAACCAAGCAAGTATGTGCAATCATTAACAACATCAAACGAGGCAAATCGCCAGGACATGATGGGCTCAGCATTGAGCACCTGAGGCACGCAGTTGTTCATTTGCCGCGAGTCTTGACTATGTTTTTCACAATGTGTATTAGTCACGCGTACCTACTAATCGAATGAAGACCATCATAGTTCCCATTTAGAAGAACAGGACAGGTGACATCTCGGACGGAGGTAACTATCGTCCCATTTCTCTTGCGACTATAATAGCCAAGGTGTTGGACGGTGTGCTTGATTCTTGCTTAAGTAACTACATATATCTTCATGATGCACAGTTTGGGTTTCGCCCCGGACTATCAACTGAAAATGCCATTTTAAGTCTCAAGCATACCGGCCAATATTATAAGGATCGCGGTACGCCGGTGTACGCCTTTTTCCTTGATCTCTCCAAGGCGTTTGATCTTGTCTCATACGATGTGCTCTGGAGAAAGATGGGAGACAGGGTCACACCCGCGGAAATATGTGGTCTATTCCAGTATTGGTATGGTAACCAAGTCAATCGGGTGAAATGGCATGATACAGTCTCTGAGCCGTATAGGTTGGAGTGCGGGGTGAGATAGGGTGGACTGACGTCTCCTAGGCTCTTCAACCTTTACGTGGATGACCTGATAGCCGCACTCAGTAGCATTGTGTCGGATGCAGTGTTGATGGGGTTAAAAATAAACAACATCAGCTATGCAGATGACATGGTGCTGCTGGGTCCGGCGGCGGGAGCAATCAGAGAGATGCTTAAAACTTGTGAGACCTACGCTGCTGCACATGGATTAAAATATAATATAAAGAAATGTGAATACATGGTCTTTGAGGTCAGAGGCAAACGCCGTGGAGAAGGACCCGAGTTGCTGATCTGATGACAATTAAATTAATTCTGATGACCAATTAAAAGGGTGTCAAGTTTTAAATACCCAGGACATTGTCTTGCCGCTGACTTCAGGGACGATGCAGACATTCAGAGGGAGCGCAGGGCTCTGACGGTCCGGAGTAATATGTTGTCCCGTAGGTTTGCACGGTGTACAGACCAAGTAATACTTTTCACAATTAACACTTTTCAAAGTTTGTACACGGGCAATCTATGGGTCAATTGTACTAAGAGATCGCTGGATGCCCTGCGCGTCCAATATAACAATCCTTTCAGGATGTTGTTGAGGCTGCCTCGTTACTGTAGTGCGTCGGAGATGAAATCAAAATCAAAATCAAAAGTCATTTATTCAAATTAGGCTGAGAATCAGCACTTTTCGAACGTCAAAGTACATGAGACAGTCCCCCAAAACGCCCACCCTTCACCACTTCCTAGTGCTTTAGCTGGGAAGAAGAAGTGGCGGAACAAACTCCCCAGCAGCACAGCTGTCTGTTTAGTCGGATAGACTTGATTCTATACATACATAGGCAAAGTAATCAACATTACGAGACACAGAACTTAAAAAATTGTCATTTATGTCAGCTAGCCATGCCAATATACCAACAAATAAAGTGAAAAATTAACTCAAGCACAAAAAATAAAAACTAAACAAAGCATATACCAAAATAAAAGTCTCCTGGTATAAATGGCGTGATAGCTTACATAAGCAATGCTGGATTATGTTTACAAATGATAACCTAGGACCATTGACGTAAAATAAATAAAAGATGTTTGCTCAAACCTGCACCGACGGCTTCTATGCAATTATACGCAAAAAACTGCGTCGCTACTGAGGAGAGCGAGGGGTAGTCGAAACAGCATCCTGCAAAACTGAAGCCGAGAGCTTCGGCTCTCCGATTGTACAGCAGTTTGTGAAGAGGTTGATTTTTAATAACATTAGGCAATAAGTTATTTTCTTGTATGTTACTAACATTATATGGATATTTGTTTCCGAAATAAAGTTATTCTATTCTATTCTAATATCAGGTGACGTTCGGCATACTTCGGGGTGAATCGTGCTCCCTTGGTAGTTTCACTCGGCTAACTTAAAAGGACGCGATTTTGTTTTGAAGTTGTAATGATAAATATTTTTTATCGTGTTTTATTTCTTTTAAAGCCTATATTTACTCTTTCTCTCCATAGCTGTCAAAAAACAAACAAGATATTACAGAACAAATATAAATATATATTTTGAATGCCTAAATCATATGATCGTTTTTGGGTTCATTTTGGGCCGAAAATAAGACTAAAGCCGAAGTTATTTTTCGTTTTAGGCTGAAAATCGATTTCCTGTCGGACACAACGTTTTTGACCGTAATGTAGGTAGTTACGTACTAGGTAATTAACCTTATTATTATTTCAACCACTTTTCTCGCCTATAAATGCAGCGCGTCAGTCATGTTTGCTGACGCTTATGCCATTATGCGTAATAAAACAGCTTCTCCGATGCGCCAGATTCGACGAAGCGCTAAAGGAGTCCTAAGGATGATATCTGAGAGGCCAGAGTTTGCAGTACTGGTGAGATTAATCCAGCTTCATGTGACAAAATGACACTAGTAAGATGTTTTTCTTATTGACATATTTTTTTTTTTTGACATGACTGATTTCATGATTTGAACAATTTTGAATTTTATGAATGATGATTGGATTTGATTTTATTATTGAATGTTTAAGACCTTTGTACTTACAATTTTGGACAAATAATGTAATTAGTCTGAAATAAATAAAATTAATTTAATAAATACCTACCTTCTTTCTTCCAAAAAATTACGATAGGTTTTCACCACCGCTGCCCAGTACAGAATCATTACAAATTTTTCCCCTGCCTCTATGTCACTGCGAATCGAGACGGGCGGTGGTGTGCAAACATCCTTATAACAGTCATATCCGACTTTTCAACTCGCATCGTCCACCCCCCAAACCGACTGACCTAAATGACACACAACGTTTTGCTACTATAAACGTAGATCCATAAATGTTTTTAAGGCGGTGCCTTGCTCCATCGGCATTCGGTTTGTTTTACATTTTCTTTTAAATATCTGCACTCGAAAAATTTAAATTTATTTTTTAGGGTTATTAAATCATTGAGTCCGTTGAGATAGCATTTGTACTCATAAAATTATGTCTAAAGCGTGCAAAAAGAACAAAAACTTTTTTTTTGTCTTTTTTACATTTTAATTTTTTTTTTGTTTAAAACGTTGCCCCACACTAGGATTTACTCCTGTATTGTGGGTGCGTTTACAAACATTTAAATTCACATACACAAACAGCCAGACCCGGAACAACTACTTGTAGGTCATACAAATATTTGTTCCGTGCGGGAATCGAACCCGCTACACGCAGCACAGCAGTCAATCGCTTAACCACTGCGCCAACCGTGCTGTCAAATATCTTGTAGAGGTCCCGAAAATTGTTTATCTACTTGAAAATTGTTTATTTACCATGGCAGCCATTTGATAAAACTGCCAAAAAAAATCATTTGTGATTTGTATATCTATCTATATTTAAATAATACGAGTATTTAAAAGCGAAAGGTTTTCATTCACTCCCTGATTAATCACGAAATCTCAAAAACTGCTGGACCTACAAAGATTAAATTTGGCACAGAGGTAGCTTATAAGTAGGAGACGTCAGCTAAGAAAAGGTTTCAGGAAACTTCCCCTAATAGGGGGTGGAAGTATGTATGAAAATTGTTATTCCTTGGGCCATTGTTTTCCGACATGCACGCGAACGAAGTCGCGGGCACAGCTAGTATATAATATAGACAACTTAAGTTGTAGATAAGCAACAATTAATTTCCCTGACTACATTTATAACAGTCGTTATACACTTTGTAAAAAAATAGGAACACGACCACAGGCGGTCTAAAAAGGCCACTTTGGCAGAATATGATTATGAATCTTATGATGATGGATTATGAATCTTATTTAAAACCGTGAAATTGTCACAAACTGACAATTCATAATATTATCTGCGTTGACAGCACGCAATTCAACTATTTGACAGTTTTGTATGGAAATTCGTAAAATGGTCACCAAATTATGAATCGCTTAATTAAAGTAAAATGTCAAATAGCAAAATCATAGGGGAATTCAGGAAATAAATCAGTTTTAGAGGAATTGCTTAATGTGGCCTTTTTAGACCCGCAGATCACGACCGTTCGAACCGCAACATGGCCAGCCCGTGATTGCTTCCCGTTACTCACAAAGAAATATTGGAAATACAGTTTTAAGAGATCCCCACAATTCATGACGCTAGGTGTGATTGTGGTTAAGTAATAACAGCCGCACGGGTCAATTGATCACGTTAAGCTACGCTTACCGCGGTTGGTATGTCTATAGATGGTCATCTTTTTATACAAATACCCCTCCATGCGTCGGAAAGCACGTTAAGCCGTTGGTCCCGGCGGTCATTCGCGGATCTTAGTTAGTTGTTACAGGTCGTCTGAAGCCCGAAAGTCAGATACCATGGCCCCTGGCACACAGACAACTGAAGGAACACGGGTGGGTTTTAGTCAGTAAAAGTCTGACACGCCGCTCCCACTCCACACAAAGTGGGAGAAGTTATTTGATGATTTCCCACCCTCAAAAAAGAAAAGCCTGAAAGTCTGATAACAGTCTTACCCAAAGGATATCGTATTACCCAGAAACTAGGTTGCGGAGGTCCGATAGGTAGTCGCTCCATGTAAAATATCAGTAATAATAATTCAGCAGTATCCAGTTAAACTGGCTCCCGACCCCAATTTTATGTGTTCGCATATCGTCCACGTAACAGCAACCTAATAGCACGGCGGTAGTTTCAAGGATTCTCTGTTGTGATGACAAACTAATCAGACGCATGCACGACACACGCCACAGTATCTTCCAAGTTCTCCGGCTATATTGGCCTTATTTCACGAATCAAAGCATGCACTCAGGATAAACGTCAAACGCCTAATTGAGCCCAGTCTAACAATTCCATGTATGTCCCGAGTAGATACAATTACGAGCATAAATATAGGGTGACAGGACTTCAACGCACATCCTGTTACCATAGATTTAATGCACTATTCTGAAGCATGCGTATTAGAAGGCAGGGGGCCCTTCTAATTTTCCTTCGAATATGAAAGAATATAACTTTTCCATACATTTTGAATGTGTGGGATTGCACTTTTGCATCTATTATGAAGAAAAGTAGAAAAATTATTCGGTCAGGTTTGTATGCTACCAAAGTGATGTGAGATATATTTATTTAATCTCAACGAGGTATTACAACTGTGTAGGCAGATATTTATAGCGCAACACAAGATGTTATTGTATTCCTAGAGGTCACACTTTTTTTTGCAGGCGGTGCAGCATCCTATATTTTAGCGTCGCTTATCTTGTTACATAGTTTTGGTGTTTCTTCTATCCATATATTTGTGCTGCCACTTGTGATGCTTTGCACAAATCATCACATATATTTGCCGTCATCTTCACGCCAGATGATAATGGATGAGTCATGAAATCAGATATTTTGTAGTGCTGTACATTACAATGTATATCTATGCTCGTGACAATGTTTCATTTGAAACTATTATACTCTAAAACTAATTGAAATGGTAATACCGTCTCGTCAAAAGGAATGACTGTAAACGATAATAAACGAATCCTTTGGAGGTCTATCTAAAGATTCGTTTATTACCGTTTACAGAAATTACAACAAAGCCCTACGTACACATGTTTGGGGCAAAATCAACAGTATAAAGCCGAGTGGCTACATTTAAAGCATCGAGAGCTCGTTTGGCCTCATGTGTAACGCTATACAGGCAAAGACTCCGTAAACAATATCAGCTGTGCTTATACATAAGTTAGTACACTAGAGACCTGCCCATGCTTTGCAGGGGTGCAATGTACTGATACGGTGACATGTCAAAACATAGTGATTTCTGCTTTATCTAGATAAATATTAACGTATTATACACAGAAACTTTTCGGACTAAATTATCTAAATGAGATGGTGTGAACTGCATCAAAATCCATTGTACCAAGCAGTAATATAATCAAACAAGAAAATCGACTTTGTTTTATACTATTTATTATAATTCTAGCTTTGGCCAGCGGCTTCGCCCGCGTGGAGGTTGACATTATATATTATTTTATTTTTCATTAGGATAAAAACTTAAGTAAAACTTTCTACTACATTCAGGTTTAAAACTATCTGTGTGTCAAATTTCATCAAATCCGTTTAACCGTTTTTGTATGATTAAGTAACAAACATCAAAACATCCAAAAGCTTTTACTTTTACACACTTTTACATTTTTAATAAGTAGGGTACAGCGTGTATCAGAAAGGTGTGGTGGATTTTTTTTTGGTTTTGTGGTATATTTATAAGGGACAGCTTATAATACTTTCGCGATTAAGTTGTTGTTTTTCAGTCTGATGGTATGTCTATACCCTAACCTTCAATTTGATCACACCTTACTGAGCATGCTGTAGATAAATGTGTGTACTCTGTGTAGGTCCTTCACAGCCTGTTTCGTACAAAAGATGGGACGTTCCTAAGTTATTTACGCGTTGATGCCTTTCGGGACAAACTGGGACAATGGCGGTACTTCTTTTTTATTCTAGCACTTTTCTCCACAATTTTAGGGTCTGTTTTTATGAAGTGATCTTTCGTTCATTATTTATTTTCAGGAACAACCTTTTGGAAATTTGAGACGTATTAGGTTCAATCGTTTTTCTTTTTATAGTCCGAAGTCATACACATTTTCACCCGACTGCGCCAGAAGGAGGGCTATGTTTTCAAATGTGTACATGTATGTATGTATATATATTTCTTTGGCACGCTCTGTAGCCTAAACAGCTTGATGGATTTAGTTAGAGAGGCGTCGTTAGATGCGTTTCAATTGTGAGGGTAACAATAGGAATATCAAAATTATGAAAATTAAAATGCCGCCATAATCTAGGTATATCTACCTTTTTTAACAATAAAGACCTTTATATTGTAAAACAATAGCATATTTTCTCGAAAACCCTAATGAAATGGTAACTATTACTGGTGGCCAAAATTCGACTAAAATTCATTTAATATCTTAATGTATTTTAATGTATTATTGTATAAAAATATTAGCTATTTGCACCCCTTACTCCTTACAAACATTAACTGTACCAAATTTGCGCCTTCCGCGTAACTTTCGTAAAAAGGGGTGCAAAATATTTGCTTCACGTGTTAATATATAAATGTAGGAAGGACACTTTCGTCACAATGTAATACTGAAACTGTTTACACTAGATACACAAGTCCTGCCATATAGGTATAACACTACTGTACTCCCACAGTGTATTAATTTCGTAAAAAAAACATTTTTGGGCTCTATCACCATTATCAGCCAGTCCTTTTCGAACTATATTTGGGCTCCTCTTCTTCGATACCAAAAAGTTCAAATTATGTTTAGCCAAAATTTCAGATGCGCGAACTCTGCTAACAGACACAATCAAAGGAAGTGCATAGGTGACAGGGCATGTGGCGCAAGATGTAAGATGGCCCTTGACTGTGGGTTGGCTTCCAGTTGAATAACTCAATTTTACAAGGAGCGACCGCGGTGCTCAACCGAGCAAAGTTTGCAACTATTGCCAATACAGCTTCCCAATGTGGGCGTAGCATCAGGGTATTATGCATTCACAAAGGCCGACAGAATCTAAAATATTCACAATGTCCACCAATATCACCAACAGGGTAAAGATAACCCACATTCTGTGAAGAGCGATTGAAATCCGTAAAATGAAATCCTTAGTTATTAAGGGGAACCTAGTCGCGGGCTCGAACTCACTGATGGGCCTGGCTAAAATGCACGCTGTCTCATCAGGCATCGTGTCCGACAGAGGTAGTATCAGTGATGAGCAGTTAGACGCGAGTCTACACGCTCAACATTCTTGAGTGAGATGCAGGATCATTTATAGTACAACAGGCGCGTAAAAAATTAAGAACAATCCTTCGGAAGATCGGGTTTTATGAAAAACCACTGCATAAATCAATGAACAATAAAGTTAATTGAACTTTTCGATATTTGAGCTTTGTCGGTACCGACTTGGTTTTTCAGATTTTACACTTCTTTTATTACTTAAACACGCCCAAAGTTAGATTAAATTAGCAGGAAAAACGAATCTTTGTTGGCTCCTAACTTTTTAATGGCTTTTTATTTTAATATTCTGTTTCCGTACAGACAATATTAATAATGAGACAAAATCATAACATGTTTAATTTTTTTATGTACATTGTCGAACAGTGGAGTAAAACACTCCCGAAGTTTGTATGGGAAAAATGTGGACTAGGTTCACCTTAAGGTTACCATTTTGAAAGAGAACCCTAATTAGATAGCGCTAAAAATTTAAGCCAGTCGCTAAAAGGTATCTAAGGTAGGAAACTGACTATCCAGGGTACATTATTAAGAATCATAACTGTATAATTCCACGGCACATTTTTTTTGGATTATAATTGTGTATTTAGAATTAAGTAAGTATTTTTTTGCTTCCATACAAAATACGTTTTTAAACATATCAAGGCCCAAGCTAGCGGTGGTTAGGGCTGCAGGGGCCTCGACATGATGCGATAACGGAGAGGTAGCCTTCTGAGTTAGGCCGTTGATCCAACATCTTGAACCCCTCTAATGATATTGTCATTCTAATGTAAACAACTTTTATAATTGACGTGTAAAAGTGTTTGTACAAACCTATTTAGAGAAATAAAATCATTTATAACCAACTTTTTTACTTAGAAAGACACACAATAGATTAAAGATAGCCCTTTTAACTTCTTGTAGGTATTGCGTCTTTCTCGTTTTTGAAAAAATATTTTTAGAAAACTCTTACCTTAGTACTTTTTCAGTCACTTCACAATGATGAAGAAATGGAATATTCACTGCGGGTTTAATATCCCATTGGTGGGTAGATATTAATACTGACACAATCTTGACGTGTGAGAGCTTTTCCAATTAGTGCTGGTAAAATGATTGAGTTTCATTATCATGAAGAACCAATCGGAACATTGACAAACTGATAACAGATTAACTTATCACTTGAATCAGAATTTTCTGAAATGGGGTTATGCTTTTATAAAGTGACGAGCTGTGCCCGCGGCTTCGCCTGCCTTGATGTTAAAAATTATCCCATGGGAACGTGCTAGCGGTACTAAAAGTAGCCTATATATGTTACTATGTGAAAGTTTAGGAGATTATCCCGAACAAACAGACAAAACATTTACAAATTATTTATTTTTGTTTATTTAATTTTTTGTTAAAATATCTACCGTTTCAATTTTCGTATACATTAATAAAGCTGTTATTTTAACGTTATTGTAATTATTTGCGTCGATTTTATTTGTTATAAGAAGTTACCGTATATAATTTCATAAGCTTTTAGTAAAAACCCTGTTATTTTGACATTCAATCTTCAATTTTATTTATTTGTACAGATTAAATAATCGTAGTTCGCACACTTAATTTAAACTGCGCATCTATATTTGGTTATCCTTCAATTGTGCTTACGGCTTTGGTAATAACCGTTTCGCTTCTATTAATAATACTGATCGTGGCCTAGAAATAACGAGAATTTTTCAACCAATATCCAGATCTTTTTTATTGTTAGCAAATTCAACTGAGTAGGTTATCCTACTATGTTCCCGAACATAGAGGAAGCAGCTCCGCCATGAGCTGCAAAAAATACAGTCATGTCTACTGTATGTCATTTAAAGATTACCTGCCTTCATATTTATCTGTGTATTTAGAAAATATGAATGAAGAAATTAACCTGACTTTTTGTCAACAGGCAAACCCCCGGATCTTTTGGCCTGCGGAATTACGCTAATGATGACGTTGGTGCTCGTCGCTGGAGTGCGGAAATCCTTGTTCTTCAACAACTTGCTAAATGCTATCAACCTCACCATTTGGGTTTTCATCATGACGGCTGGCTTATTCTACATTGATATCTCGAATTGGACTGAGCATAACGGATTCTTACCTTTTGGATGGAGTGGAGTAAGTGTTTAACTTTCTACATTTTTTGTTTCATTTTATAGACACAATTTTACGAGTTTGTAATCCACTCCGAATCTCACTCAAGTGACCGCATATAATTCGAAATCGAACTTATTTATTTTTAAATTCATCGCGTGCTCAGCAAACAACCACGATAGCGTTCGAACACAACGCTAACACCCTACAGTTGGAACATTCTTGGAACGCCAGACAGTACCAGTAAATTCTATAAATTGAGTTTTACTTTTTATTTAACATTCCCTGTTTCACTCGAAGCAGACAAAGCAAAAATGTAATTACAGAGACATTGACATGCTCAGCCTTTCCGATCGTTATTGAGGGTGACGCCGACACGAAATGTTGGTTGGATATTAGCCAGGCAGAATATTTGTAGGCAGTGAGGCTCCCACGTTATACCCAAATTTGATCTCAATGTGGTTTTTACTCTATACGGTTATGGCCAGCATTCAAATTATAGGTACTCGGGTGGCGATTGTACTCGGCGCTTATTAGTTTCCTAGGATCCTGCGTAACAGAGTGGGATCCTAATATCAAGAAACTCATAAACGCCAAATGGTTACTGCGTTACCAGCTGCCGTGTCAGATATTAACAAAGAACTAGGAGTTGGATGCAGGTGAGGTTTGCTTGCAAACTTTTCATTGCAACTTCCATGAAACTTTAGCTTTCATTAATACGCAGCCGTTAACTTGGATACCAGAAAGTTGTTTGAATTTATCTCATTTAGTTTATCTAGACCAGGTATTCAAAGGCAAAAATCACTAAGACAGGTGCAATAAAAATAAAAAGCATATCAGGTACAATGTAGATTTTGTTCAGTTATAACAAAAGGAAGCTAGCTGCAAAAGAAAAATACTGTGATGCGGTAATTGATTGGATTAAAAGCTTAGGTCACTTCAATTTTACAGAACGAACTGGATCAAAGTTTCGTTCATTTCCGATCTCGGTCGCTGTATGAAAACAAAGAGTTGGAAGTTTGAATGTAACTATAAGGTGTTATGGCGATCGGGACTGGCGAATGGCTTCCGCTATCTACGAGTACAATGCTGCCAGATGAGTTCTAGTTTCAACGGACTTTTTAACCGTAGGAGACATTTAATTTGAGATAATGCTATCATTGAGTTTTCTATCAAAATTAGCAAATTCTTCACCTATATTATATCAAAACTGTACATTACATTTTTTTTAAGTACTTTTTGCGATGTCTGGTAATTCTGGCATTGTAATCGCGAAAGTTTAATTTTTAAATTTTTAAGTCTGACTGATTACGCAAATATCGGATAGATTTTGTTCAAATTTTGCAAAGCTATTTCTTAAAAGTTTGGTCATCCTGTAGGCTATAAATTATTACGCATTTTGCTATGGGGGATGAGCAATATTGCAATTTGTTTGTATTCATATAAGAATACCAACAAATTACGGTAAACTATAGAGTTTATCGCAAATTGTAAGAAGCTGAGCAAAAAGATATAGTAATAAGGTAAGGTATAGGAATATTGAAGTTAGTGACAGATATACTTTAAAGGGATTATCATCCCGCTATACCTTTATAGATAAGCAGTCAATCATGACATAGATAAGAACTTTTAACATAGCAAATATTACAACTACTGCTGTCCAAACGTTCAGCAGTGGACAAAAGTTCGATTCATACCACTCGTTAGTTACTACGCAATGAACAATAATACTCTACTCTAGGATAACCTACAGTGAGTAATACCAATCTTAACTATTGTTAAGGTAGGTATTCCCCACCGCCAGTAACTGACGGCCTTATAAATATATAAGGCCGCCAGTATAAACGGTATCAACTAGTTAGGGGGGTATTATCACTGTTACTGGCGGCCTTGTATATTGTTAAGGTAGGTATTAAATTGTCCACAAATAAATAACAATGTATATTTCTCGTGTTTCTTTTTAAACACATTGTTAAACGATTTATATGATATTTCGTGGAACGTACTTAGAAAATATTATAATATAATAATGTTAAGGTCTCTTTTGGTTACAAATAACAATAAATATCTATGGTTAGTTGCCTGTTATTAAAAATCCCTTGAGTTATATTATTTTGGTGACAGCTGTTCGTCAGTATATATTTTTAAGAATGCATCAGTCAATGTATTAAGTAGTAGGTATATGCCAAAATGCAAGCGTTCATCAATACACACTAAAAACTTTACCAGCAATGGGAAATCGTTACTGAAAGGTCTCGACGTCAGGACGAGCTGGACAACTGGGGCCCAAGTCTGCTATTTTTATAAATTCGTCATTCCAACACGATCCCATTGTCATTTTGCTAAAAGTTCGTAATCTGCTAAATTCATAATGGTCGATCATTGGTCGGTCAATGGTCTCGTAATAGAATTGTGTTATAATGGCATTGTCGTATTACCATTATTATAAAACCCGTTAGTAGAAATGATTTTCCAAAAACGACTACTAAATTTGAACATTTACTTATGCTCAATTGAATTAATTAAAAATTGTACATCTTATTTATTAGTTTATTCGTGTTAAATTTTAGCAGATCACCGCCTAACTCAGTCATTCATTTGTCATTATGTACAGGATTACCAATAAATGCCATTTCTTTCAATGGAGTGTCAGTGGCTGACCATTGGAAAGTCATAATGACGCCATTATATTAGTAGATTACCAAACTTGTCAAAATCAACAATTATGAAATCAATGATAGACCATTCTGACACTATTGTAATAGCAGACTTGAGGCCCTGGACGTCGCTTGCTCCGTAGCTGTTATTATAGTATCTTGCGATGTCTTACGACTTCCAAGCCAACGAAGTCGCTGCCAGAAGTTATACACAATACCAATTTATAACAAACTTGTGTGTTTACTAATAGAAGCAATCAGCGCACATTAATTTACTACGTATTCCAATACAATTTTATAATTTCAATAATATTACTTAGTAAGAACTGTTGAGTAAACTGTTTCTTAGCCATTCGATGTCAAATAAGATGTTTTCTTTGTGCTTCTGTTCGCATATCAAGTGTTGTACCATGTGTACCGATAACAATAGAATTTATATTGTGTCTGCTTATTAGAGACGCGATGGGTTAAGCAGACAATGATGAAAGTAAAAAGAATATCATGAAATCGCAGTTCCATTGTGAAATGAAATCATAATATTGAAAGTTTTCTTGAATATTTCACAATAAAGCATAATAACGAGCAGTACGATTCATGATGAAACATTATTTGATTCAATAGATGAGCAACAACAATACACTTATTTCTTGTAGATGAGAAGTTCCTTGGAAAAGTAGTATATGGTAACAATGCTTATGATTGTAAAATCATATCTATTACGAAATTGATGGCTTCTTGGAAATGTTGTGAATATTTTTCCACACAATGTTGGAATTTGTGACCAAATAAGCTGATTTTTGTGAAAATAAAGCTGAAGACATGTAGCAAATAACAACAACAACAACAAACAATTTATTTCCAAAAGTAATGTACAGTGAAAGTAAGTAGAAAGTAGTTGTAAGAAGATAATGTAGTGACTGCGTTGGTGTAGAGGTCGCAAGCGTTACTACTGAGTGTGAGGTCCTGGATTCGATTACCAGGTCGGGAAAAGTTTTATTGGGTTTTCTATCTGGAACTTTTCGGTAGCAGCCCGAGGTCGGTTGATGGCAATAGGCTCGCTCCTTATTACATGGGACTTAAACATAACCGACGAAAGGTGGGTTTTTTATAGGCAAACCCCATAACCGTTCGGGGAAATAAGATGATGCTATATAATGATGAAATGTACAAAGTATGTAGGTATGCGCAGCATTTACAGCGTAGGTGCAAATGCGCACAAGTGCACAGAGATTTGATCATTAACCCCTATGCAAGGTGGCACCTATATTACAGGGGTCATCCATCCATCCATTGATTACGGGTAAGTACGTACGTACGTAAGTAAGTACGTAAGTACTTATTTTTTAGGGAACAATTATGTGCTTAATTCTAAAGTGCAAAAGGTGCGGTGAGTGCGTGTGAAAGTGTGTGTATAGAGTGGTCATTGTATTGTCATTTGAATTGCTATTTTAATAATCGGAGTAACAATTTTGGATTGTTCAATGAAATGCTAACCACCAGATACAATCCTTTTAAATGTTATGGAGAGATTATTAAAATCAACTGCAACTGTAATTCTTTTTTTGTTTGAGTAGTGAATATTTCAATTACAGCTCTATACGTCTAGCCGAGGTCGGTTGGTGGATAGGGAGCTATTCATAACATATCCAGAACCTTCTGTGCATCCGAAAGCACAGAAGGTTTAGCTGTTGGTCCTGCGCCTGATCTCTCTCCGGTCGTATTGGATTGCCGTCCCATCGGACTATGAGAGTGAGTGCACCTGTGTCTGCGCACACACTTTTGCACTATAATATCTCCCGCGTTGACGGCTACTCTCCGTTGATCTTGGGTGCCATGGCTTAAATTGGGTCTGGAACTACTAGCGACCCCGCTTCGCACCATTTTGCGACTTGATAAAACATCGAGTGTTATTTAATAAATGTGAGTTTTAATGTTCAATAGCTGGATGAACGAGCTTTGCTCCGTTTTTTTTTTTGACGAGATAACGTCTTATAAATCGATGAACGCCGGCTGCAAGCACGAAAAAGCATGAGTTATTGTCACGTTTCGCTTGAGCCGAGCGTGCAAGCGAGAGCGCGGAACAAGCAATAGAGAGGCACGATCGGCCTATTTTCTTATGACGTTATCACGTAAAATTATCGTCCGTAAACAGACTTTACAGGCAACCATTTTTTTGGTTTGACGTTTTCTAAAAATGAAAGCTATCTAGATCAATTTATCGCCCCCGAAACTCCCTGCCTACTAAGTTTCATGAAAATCGTTGAAGCCGTTTCCGAGATTCAGATTATATAAATACAAGAATTGCTCGTTTAAAGGTATTAGATGTATTACACTCAGAGATCGGATATTCGGATGCATATTCACCTGTTTGTGGTTGTTTTGTACGACCACAAACATGATGAGTAGACGTTTTAATAAATTTTCTTTACAAATAGGTACGGTAAAATATTTTATTTTCAAAATTATTAACAAGTTGTCACTGAGTCATCGTCATCATCGTTTCAGCCGAAAGTCGTCCACTGCTGGAGATAGGCATTCCCCAAGCTCCGCCACTTCGACCGGTCACTGAGTAATTGAGAAAAAATCACCCCTACCACATACCGACACCTATCTACAACAAATTAAAAACAAAATCGCTAATGTGAATTTCCTTGTCAACCAGGTATTCAGCGGAGCGGCAACATGTTTCTACGCTTTCATAGGATTCGACATCATCGCTACCACCGGCGAAGAAGCCAACAACCCCAAGCGTTCCATCCCTCTGGCGATTGTTAACAGTCTCGGGATCATCCTCCTCGCTTATGTCTCGACTTCCATAATACTGACTCTGATGGGTACGTACAAGACTCATTTATTTTCTCTTTCCATCAGGGTTTTTACACGCTTTATATTAGCTTCACTTGTATGTTTGTATGTTTGTTTGTATGTAACCGACTCCTTTGGACGCTATTTTGACCCACTTTAAACGGTCAGATTTCATTTAAACTTTGTAGACTCATCGAGGACCTGTGAAAATTCAATAATTAAAAAAAATAGAAAAAAAACACGCTTTTGTAGTTAGCAAAACTAAAAAATAGAAAATAAATAATAGTTTAAAAAAACTAAAAAAAACACTCTTTTTTTTAAACTATTATTTTTATACTCTGACGTTTCTTCGGGAACGCATCGAGAACATACGTTTTGTGACACTTATTTAGCTTGTTGACTTAAAATATGGAATACTAGGTGAGTTATCAGGGTAACGCAATTCTATTTAACGGACCCGACTTTGTCTTTGCAATAAACTTTCCTACTCAAAATTCCACCACGAGTGTAATTCATTAATCATTTCAAAATAATATTCATAAACTTTTGCCTAGTCCTTAGTATACTTAACGCAAGTTTTTTATTACTTGGTAACTTGCAAGGTTAAGAACACATGGCTCGGGTATAACCTACACTGATACAAAGTTAAATGTTAGAGCTAATTACCATGATTGAAATAATATTAGTTTGAGTAAGTTAGTTTCTCTATGATTTGGTGTTGGGTTTTGAATGGAACCCCGCTTCCGCCCTTGCCTCGAACTTCCGCAAGCAATCATATCTCCGCCTCCACAGTTTTAAAACGGAGTCATATAAGAAAAATCTACTCCAACACGAAGGGAAGGCCATTTAATGAGGTTACTCGAAGTTGATAGTTTATGCGTCTGTTTTTGCGTCCTCTCTGTGACAGGGAGTGGGCCCAGTGCGGATTGGTAGATGTCACATGTCTTCGAATTTTTGTTTCTAGGACATGCCGGTTTCCTCACGATGTTTTCCTTCACCGTTTTGAGAGCAGTGGTGATTAAATAATGTACACAAAGTAAAGCGCCTGTTTGAGTTCAAACCTACGACCTACATCTCGTGAGTCGCGGCCGTTACTACTGGCCCACCATTGCTTTCAACCACTAAGAAATGACGTCAATCAATAATCGCAGCCTTTTGCAATCCACTGCTAAACAAAGGCCACACCTAGGCTGCGCCACACCACCCCGTCCTCCACCTTTTTAAGGTCATAGGTGCATCTAACTGGGGCGCTTCCCACTCACTCACGATACGCGGTCTCCACTCCAGGACTCGTCTGCTCCACCGGCCAATGGTCCTTTGACAAACATGTTCAGCTCACTGCCACTTAAGCTTTTGCGTACTCTTCAGGCTTTGTTGGTGATTCGCTTTTCCTTCAATGGGTGAATCGCCTACGAAGTGACAAAACCGCAAAAGTATCCCTTTTGGGAAATATTTGCCTCTTCAAATATTTACTTACAAATAGGTTGATCTTCTTCTTGATTTTTTCGTCTTCTTTTTTTTGGGTCATTTCTCAGTGTATTACATTTACACATACTTCTACTTTGTTAAATTAAATAATATGAGAGAAGAATTAAAAAGAATGACTAAACATGAAATGAACTTAAATTAAAACCCACTTATTCAACAGTTATCTTTAATGGTTGTTTACATTCCTATTAAGGTTATTTTTCTAGTCGTCCAAGTAATGCCTAGAGGTGCTAGTGTCTGCTCTCATGAGTGGCTACTCGTAATATCATTTGTGGAGTAACCAACGTCACATTAAGGCTATAGTGCGGTTGTAACTTGGTTTCCCAGAACAGAACGGATAATACCATCAACCTACTTTACATAGTTAGAAAGGAAAGCATATGCTTTTGACTAAGAGATAAAGCTTCTTATAACTTGAATGATTTTTTGATGAGGGTTGTTGATCATGTTTTATTCATTTATTATTTTTAACGGTCTATTCTATCATGACATTTTTAAATAATTAGGCTCGGCGAGACATTATAGGTACATTGATTTATTAATACGAGTGGGTGGGCCAGTGATCGAACTTCGACGGTAATGCAAAGAAATTAGCTTTCTGCACTTCTTCTCCATATAAACTTTAATTGAGCTAAATTTCATATTCGTCCAACCGCGTAATTTTCGTAAAAAGGGGTACAAAGTTTTTGCTTATATAGTGTAAGTTTTTATCCAGTGCGCAAACTGTAACCATGAATTCAGCATATCATTCTAGCCCCCCCTAACGCAGGAATTTTACGTCGTTATTTTATGCTGAATTCCCATGAATTCGCAAAATGTAACCATTTACATTTTGCACACTGTATAAAAACTTGTCCTGTGTAGATATAGATTTGCATGTCAATCTGTTTTTATTATATTTACATTTGACATCTTTTACATTTATTCAAATAACTGGAGAACAAGTTGAGAAATTTTTTTTTTTTTTTTTTATCTTATCTTATACGGTTTTAAAATATTAAGTACGTAATAATAGTTACAATCTGAACTTTAATATTATAAAGAGAAAAGGTTTTATTATTTTTGTATATTTGTTTGTTACGCTTTCACGTTAAACTGGCGGAACAGATTTGAATGAAATTTGGCACATGAGTGTACCATGACATAGGATACTTTTAATTCTAATATTCAAATTAAGCTGAGAATCAGCACTTTTAGAACGACAATATTCCACAGAGTCGAGACTGACGCAGATAACACAGCGGGGCGCAGCTAGTACTTAATAAAAATTACAGTATCTTATGCTTTAATAAGTTTTACACCCATCTAAAAATAAATACCTAGTTGCTGTAATATTGTTAAATCAAAGGATCGATATTCAGCCACTTCCCTTAATCATATTGAGTTGAGAGTAACTCAATTGACTTAACACGTGTTGCCGTGTAGTTTGATGATATAATATTAAAAATAATATAAGTACAGGGTTATAGGGATATCGGCGCGCAAACTGTTAACATGGATTTAGTAAGTACACGTTTCTAAACGGCGTTAAAATTTTCCGTCGGTCTTTTTTTTTAAGTGTTATTCCATACATTTTGACCGTGTAGGTTTTGCACTTTTGTATTAAAGTGACTTTTTTTTTGATAACCGAAGTAAAATTTGTACCGGGGCGTTTTAAGTGCTTGAAAGTTTCAGTTTGTGTCCTTGCAACCTACTATATTATTACTGTGAAGGGAAAAACCAGACATTCATAACACACAAGATGTTTTAACCCGCAGCTGGGCTAAGATCTCCTCCATACAGTTCTAGTCCTCTTTATATTTCGGCTTCCTGGACCATTCTACCACCAGAACGAGACAAAATCGTCAGGCCAACGCTTATTATACCTAGGCCTTGGTGACAACTCCCGTCTTCAAGTACTGTTATGACGACCCTAACACATTTGTCTTTTTTTTAATAAATTACAATCTGTTCATAGTAAAATAAAAAAAGAAATACTTTTACCTACGAACGTTAAAGACCTAACCTCTCACTTAACGAAAGAGTAATCAAAACTTCGCTAATTAGGTTTACAAAGTTCAACATCTTTGGCATTTTATTACAACTCAAACAAATTATAAGAAAACTTTGATAGTAAATATTTTTACTTAGTGCTAAATGGTTGCTTCTATCATAAGTCGTTCACTTATAACCTCAAAAGAGAGTCTGCGAACAACTTGAATGCCACACACATCATCCTTCTCTTGCCGTTATTAAAATGTATTTGTGGTCGGCGCAGGATTTCTTCTTCTTCCATACCTACTTCTCTAATAATCGTCTTTTCAGTAGTCACCTCTTTTCCACCCATATCTTTTGGTGTCAACCTCATTCGCCCGCATCACATGCCCATCCCATGACAACCGTTTTCCATACAAGTTTTCAGTCACCAGTGCACTTTCAGACTTCCTCTAATATAATGATTTCCATTCAACTGTGGACAGAATGTGTGAGACACACATTCTGTCCACAGTTCCATGCAAAATTACACTCATACCTTAAATCAAAACTCACCATTACCTGCTTACAACTATGTTGTGATCGGTTTTTTACATGGAGCGACTGCCTATCTGACATCCACGACCCAGTTACTGGGTAATACGTTACTCTTTGATAAGACTGGTTGTCAGACTTTCTCACGACACATAACAACTGTCAAAGATCTGCGAATGACAGCCGGGACCAACGCCTTAACGTACTTTCCGAGGCACGGAGGGGTTTTGGTATGTAAATCCATCCCACTCGTCCATTCCATGTACCAACCGCGACAAGCATAGCTTAACCAGATCGATCGAGCAGTGGTTAGTAATTAACCAAAAGCGCCATATCAAACGAAAATCAACTTTATCAAACGAAAAGTAATTTCTGCAATTTGTCCATCAACTCATGATATCGTGCCAATCTGCGGAATAAACCCCATTTGAAAATTAATCTAGAGTGACACCTTGGGAAATTGTAAACTATTGGAAACCAGTCAAAGTTGTTCAAACCGATAACTAAGTGCAGGTTTGATATCTCTTCAGTCTTGTCAATGCCCAGTTAACCTCAATACGGTTGCGCTAAGCCGTAGAATAAAATGAAACTTCGTGATGCTGACAATATTCATTTCGAGAGAATTGTAAAATGGAATGGACAGTTGGACAGTGGCTATTTTTCGACGTATAAAGTATTGGATGTACAGGAAAACACAATACCTATTAATTAGTGTTCCGTGTTGCAATGAATCAACAATTTTTCCGATCTTGCGACTGGCAACTAGGTAGACTACAATGTTTGTACCTAAATAAAATAATGTGGACAAATGATGATCAATATCTGTCGTTTGTTTCATAATGAAGCAGTCTATTTTGATCAGTCCAGTTTTTTCACTTTTCTGTTTTAAAATGGTAATTGATTAAGTTTCATTTAACTTTAAATTATGTGGATAAATAAATACTGGTAAAACAGAAACAGACATATTGTAGATAGAAATATGTGTTGTTCGGAAACCACTATCGTTTAACACACAACTACACTAATTATTAAATATGGGGAGTCATAGCAAGCCACGCATAGTGGCCATGTTACGACGTCACACGCGGTCTTTCCTTGACCCGAATGCATTTCGCGTGCGAAGTTCCCCCACATTGAACAGGTGAAGGTTAATACTATGCCGCAGATGCGCTAGCTTCATTATACAAAACAACGTCAGTGTCTTCTGACAACCGGTCGCTGGGCTATTGTTAGTATAATATAACTAAGCGGTAGACAGGGTTGTGGCGCAGCCTGAGAGAGTCATATGTCCATCAGTGGACTATGTTAGGCTAACGTCTGTCCTTATAAACTGGTTTTAGGAAGACGGAAAGTGAGACGGACGGGTGGCAGAACTTTTGTGCACCAAATTATTTTAGGTTTCTTTTTCTATAATTATATGTAGAAGGAGAAACTGACTGACTGACATATCAACCCACAGCAGTAACTACTGGCACTAGGAACGTGAAATTCTGCACACAGCTTCCTTTTATAATGCTCTCTGAAAGGGTTTTTGTAAATTTGACCTTTAAGGGGTGAAAAGGGAGGTTTTCGTTTGTAGGAAAAATTTAGTACCCTGAGGTTATAAATTTGAAACTTAGCACGAATAGGTAGTTATTTTAGTAAATCATAAATATAATGTTTCTTTGGTTTTTTATATAACACCTTAAAGAGAGAGAACGGGGTGTTAGTTTGTAGGGAAAATACGAAATCTAAGCGGAAGAAGTCGTAGACGAAGTGCTAGTCATCATTATTAGAATGTGATTAATGATGAGTTAGTTCCCAATAACATCACAAAGTAAGTTAACAGTTTGATTTAGGCAAACGCCTGACGTGTCCATCTAATAATTATTGACTTGTCACCCGACAACTTGATAATTTGGTGCTGGTACTCTCAAATATTTCCTAATGTTTCCAGTGTCCGAAACTACCTTAACTCGTTAAAATAAAATTTTATAAAGTAATTCAACTAGGCAATAACAAATAAGGCACAAATGCTCTAGCTGCTGCAGTTTTGGAAAAATGTATGCGAAGTAAAATCACAGTTATACAACAAGTAAAGGGTTATGAGTTCGTGGCTTCTCTTCACATTTTGAAGGACTCTCTGACGAGTGAACGAGAGAACTTAGTCTACCCTTAAAGTAGAACCTAATCTACCCTTTTTCAACCCTTTTGATACTGTAATTTCAACCGTTTGTCGAACTCTAGCTTTTTTAACGTGTTGTCTGAAAAAGCAACAGTCGACCAGATGAATGTAGGTTTATTTTATTTAGGAAATTTAGGCAAGCGTGAAGCAACATAAATAGATTGAGATTTTCACTTGCCTGTTTATGTTAAACACTGAAATAAAATTCCGTGTGTGTTACCTTTTGCCTGAAACACAGGATTACCTAGTTCAAGCACGTGATTCTTAAGAATATAATTTACATTTAAGCAAAACTGTACATATTTTTAATTTTAAGCCTTGTAAGTTTTGAATAAATTAATTATTATTATTTTACGTTTAATAAAGACAGTTTTGACTTTACTCTTATTAATAATCAACTTCATTCGAATAAGCAGTTTTAATACTAGACCTGTAGTCCTAGTGTAGTGTTGTAGTGCCCGTAGTCTTCAAAAAACTCTCAAAAACTTTGTACTCCTTTTTACGAAAATTACTTACGCGGACGGAGGAGTATGACATTTGGCACGGTTTTTTTTTTTTTTTGGGTGGGATCATCAAATAACTTCTCCCGCTCTGGGCGGAGCGGGAGGGCGTGTCAGACTTTTACTGACTAAAACCCACCCGTGTTCCCTCAGTTGCCTGTGTGCCAGGGGCGGCGGTATATCTTTCGAACAACCCGCACCCCTGGCAGGCATCGGCCCTTGCGGGCCCCATCAGTTGCTGATGACATCTCTTTGAGGCGCGCGTGGAACACAACGCGCCGTCGACCCGGGCTTGGTCCTTACCGGACAGCGAGCTACCCATTACTCGCCGTCTGCAAGCCCGCGCCTACGGTGGCCGGGAATCAGCCTGAGATTCCCGACGCCCAGGGCATCTCCTGCGAAGGCCACGGCCGTGAGGGCGCATGTACTGCATCTCGCTCACGTGCGCCGCCTCCCTCTTTGCGAGCATAACTGCTTCGCTGAAGGAGGCGACTGCTAGCCATGCCCTCTCGCTCCGTACCATGGCCTGGACCAGGATCGGACGCGAGAGATCGCCGCCGCCGATCACCTCCACGAGGACACGGCGATGCTCCGCCCAAGCCGGGTAGACCTCCACCGTATGCTCCACCGTGTCCTCAGGGCGATCTTCGCAATGGAAACACCCGGGCCTTTCCTCTCGCCCTACCCGAAACAGGAACCTCCCGAAACAACCGTGTCCGGTGAGGACCTGTGTCAGGCGGAAGGTGAGGACGCCATGCCGCCTCTTAAACCACTCCTCAAAGAGGGGACTTACAGCCGCGATTGTGGCGTGCCCAACATTTGGCACGGTTAAAGTTTAAATGAAGAAGTGCACAAAAGCCAACATTTATATAATAATACATTAAGTTTTAAATGAATTATGGTCGAATTTATATAGGGTAAGTTTTTATCCAGTGCGCAAACTGTAACCATGAATTCAGCATATCATTCTAGCCCCCCTTAACGCAGGAATTTTACGTCGTTATTTTATGCTGAATTCCAATGAATTCGCAAAATGTAACCATTTACATTTTGCGCACTGTATAAAAACTTGTCCTGTGTAGATATAGATTTGCATGTCAATCTGTTTTTATTATATTTACATTTGACATCTTTTGCATTTATTCAATTAACTGGAGAACGAGTTGAGAAAATTTGTTATTTTTTTGTTTTATCTTATCTTATACGGTTTTAAAATATTAAGTAGGTACGTAATAATAGTTACAATCTGAACTTTAATATTATAAAGAGAAAAGATTTTATTATTTTTGTATATTTGTTTGTTACGCTTTCACGTTAAACTGGCGGAACAGATTTGGATGAAATTTGGCACATGAGTATACCATGACATAGGATACTTTTAATTCTAATATTCAAATTAAGCTGAGAATCAGCACTTTTAGAACGACAATATTCCACAGAGTCGAGACTGACGCAGATAACACAGCGGGGCGCAGCTAGTACTTAATAAAAATTACAGTATCTTATGCTTTAATAAGTTTTACACCCATCTAAAAATAAATACCTAGTTGCTGTAATATTGTTAAATCTAAGGATCGATATTCAGCCACTTCCCTTAATTATATTGAGTTTTTTTTTTTTTTTTTTTTTTTTTTTTTTGATTTTGGCTTCACACGGTTTGTGCATTTAGCCAGTGTCAAGTAATTTTTCTTTTAGATCAAGTAAATGGCCCGATATCGGACACGAAGTTACAAAACAGTCATAGTCATCTTTAGTCAGTCAAGTCAAATCAAAGTTATTGTAAAGCGGTAGTAACTTTACAACAACCTAATAGGAGTTTTTGGGGGGAACACGAAAAGTCCACGTTAGTCACTTATTTTCACCTTCACTACACTTGTGCACTCACACGTAACTAAATTGAATAATTCACTATCAAAATTATACAATTTAATTCGCTATTTCACTAAATTCCATGAAAATGAAAATTCGTGCGACATGTTCCAACGCGATCCCGCCAAAAACTCTCTTATATTGAGTTGAGAGTAACTCAATTGACTTAACACGTGTTGCCGTGTAGTTTGATGATATAATATTAAAAATAATATAAGTACAGGGTTATAGGGATATCGGCGCGCAAACTGTTAACATGGATTTAGTAAGTACACGTTTCTAAACGGCGTTAAAATTTTCCGTCGGTCTTTTTTTTTTTTTTTTTTTTTAAGTGTTATTCCGTACATTTTGACCGTGTAGGTTTTGCACTTTTGTATTAAAGTGATTATTTTTTTGATAACCGAAGTAAAATTTGTACCGGAGCGTTTTAAGTGCTTGAAAGTTTCAGTGTGTGTCCTTGCTACCTACTATATTATTACTATGAAGTGAAAAACCAGACATTCATAACACAAAAGATTTTTTAACCCGCAGCTGGGCGAAGATCTCCTCCATACAGCTAGTCCTCTTTATATTTCGGCTTCCTGGACCATTCTACCAGCAGAACGAGACAAAATCGTCAGGCCAACGCTTATTATACCTAGGCCTTGGTGACAACTCCCGTCTTCAAGTACTATTATGACGACCCTGACACATTTGTCTTTTTTTTTATAAATTACAATCTGTTCATAGTAAAATAAAAAAGAAATACTTTTGCCTACGGACGTTAAAGACCTAACCTCTCACTTAACGAAAGAGTAATCAAAACTTCGCTAATTAGGTTTACAAAGTTCAACATTTTTGGCATTCTATTACAACTCAAACAAATTATAAGAAAACTTTGATAGTAAATATTTTTACTTAGTGCTAAAAGGTTGCTTCTATCATAAGTCGTTCACTTATAACCTCAAAAGAGAGTCTGCGAACAACTTGAATGCCACACACATCATCCTTCTCTTGCCCTTATCAAAATGTATTTGTGGTCGGCGCAGGATTTCTTCTTCTTCCATACCTACTTCTCTAATAATCGTCTTTTCAGTAGTCACCTCTTTTCCACCCATATCATCTTTTGGTGTCAACCTCATTCGCCCGCATCACATGCCCATCCCATGACAACCGTTTTCCATACAACTTTTCAATCACCTGTGCACTTTCAGACTTCCTCTAATATAATGATTTCCATTCAACTGTGGACAGAATGTGTGAGACACACATTCTGTCCACAGTTCCATGCAAAATTACACTCATACCTTAAATCAAAACTCACCATTACCTGCTTACAACTATGTTGTGATCGGTTTTTTACATGGAGCGACTGCCTATCTGACATCCACGACCCAGTTACTGGGTAATACGTTACTCTTTGATAAGACTGGTTGTCAGACTTTCTCACGACACATAACAACTGTCAAAGATCTGCGAATGACAGCCGGGACCAACGCCTTAACGTACTTTCCGAGGCACGGAGGGGTTTTGGTATGTAAATCCATCCCACTCGTCCATTCCATGTACCAACCGCGACAAGCATAGCTTAACCAGATCGATCGAGCAGTGGTTAGTAATTAACCAAAAGCGCCATATCAAACGAAAATCAACTTTATCAAACGAAAAGTAATTTCTGCAATTTGTCCATCAACTCATGATATCGTGCCAATCTGCGGAATAAACCCCATTTGAAAATTAATCTAGAGTGACACCTTGGGAAATTGTAAACTATTGGAAACCAGTCAAAGTTGTTCAAACCGATAACTAAGTGCAGGTTTGATATCTCTTCAGTCTTGTCAATGCCCAGTTAACCTCAATACGGTTGCGCTAAGCCGTAGAATAAAATGAAACTTCGTGATGCTGACAATATTCATTTCGAGAGAATTGTAAAATGGAATGGACAGTTGGACAGTGGCTATTTTTCGACGTATAAAGTATTGGATGTACAGGAAAACACAATACCTATTAATTAGTGTTCCGTGTTGCAATGAATCAACAATTTTTCCGATCTTGCGACTGGCAACTAGGTAGACTACAATGTTTGTACCTAAATAAAATAATGTGGACAAATGATGATCAATATCTGTCGTTTGTTTCATAATGAAGCAGTCTATTTTGATCAGTCCAGTTTTTTCACTTTTCTGTTTTAAAATGGTAATTGATTAAGTTTCATTTAACTTTAAATTATGTGGATAAATAAATACTGGTAAAACAGAAACAGACATATTGTAGATAGAAATATGTGTTGTTCGGAAACCACTATCGTTTAACACACAACTACACTAATTATTAAATATGGGGAGTCATAGCAAGCCACGCATAGTGGCCATGTTACGACGTCACACGCGGTCTTTCCTTGACCCGAATGCATTTCGCGTGCGAAGTTCCCCCACATTGAACAGGTGAAGGTTAATACTATGCCGCAGATGCGCTAGCTTCATTATACAAAACAACGTCAGTGTCTTCTGACAACCGGTCGCTGGGCTATTGTTAGTATAATATAACTAAGCGGTAGACAGGGTTGTGGCGCAGCCTGAGAGAGTCATATGTCCATCAGTGGACTATGTTAGGCTAACGTCTGTCCTTATAAACTGGTTTTAGGAAGACGGAAAGTGAGACGGACGGGTGGCAGAACTTTTGTGCACCAAATTATTTTAGGTTTCTTTTTCTATAATTATATGTAGAAGGAGAAACTGACTGACTGACATATCAACCCACAGCAGTAACTACTGGCACTAGGAACGTGAAATTCTGCACACAGCTTCCTTTTATAATGCTCTCTGAAAGGGTTTTTGTAAATTTGACCTTTAAGGGGTGAAAAGGGAGGTTTTCGTTTGTAGGAAAAATTTAGTACCCTGAGGTTATAAATTTGAAACTTAGCACGAATAGGTAGTTATTTTAGTAAATCATAAATATAATGTTTCTTTGGTTTTTTATATAACACCTTAAAGAGAGAGAACGGGGTGTTAGTTTGTAGGGAAAATACGAAATCTAAGCGGAAGAAGTCGTAGACGAAGTGCTAGTCATCATTATTAGAATGTGATTAATGATGAGTTAGTTCCCAATAACATCACAAAGTAAGTTAACAGTTTGATTTAGGCAAACGCCTGACGTGTCCATCTAATAATTATTGACTTGTCACCCGACAACTTGATAATTTGGTGCTGGTACTCTCAAATATTTCCTAATGTTTCCAGTGTCCGAAACTACCTTAACTCGTTAAAATAAAATTTTATAAAGTAATTCAACTAGGCAATAACAAATAAGGCACAAATGCTCTAGCTGCTGCAGTTTTGGAAAAATGTATGCGAAGTAAAATCACAGTTATACAACAAGTAAAGGGTTATGAGTTCGTGGCTTCTCTTCACATTTTGAAGGACTCTCTGACGAGTGAACGAGAGAACTTAGTTATTACAACCTAATCTACCCTTTTTCAACCCTTTTGATACTGTAATTTCAACCGTTTGTCGAACTCTAGCTTTTTTAACGTGTTGTCTGAAAAAGCAACAGTCGACCAGATGAATGTAGGTTTATTTTATTTAGGAAATTTAGGCAAGCGTGAAGCAACATAAATAGATTGAGATTTTCACTTGCCTGTTTATGTTAAACACTGAAATAAAATTCCGTGTGTGTTACCTTTTGCCTGAAACACAGGATTACCTAGTTCAAGCACGTGATTCTTAAGAATATAATTTACATTTAAGCAAAACTGTACATATTTTTAATTTTAAGCCTTGTAAGTTTTGAATAAATTAATTATTATTATTTTACGTTTAATAAAGACAGTTTTGACTTTACTCTTATTAATAATCAACTTCATTCGAATAAGCAGTTTTAATACTAGACCTGTAGTCCTAGTGTAGTGTTGTAGTGCCCGTAGTCTTCAAAAAACTCTCAAAAACTTTGTACTCCTTTTTACGAAAATTACTTACGCGGACGGAGGAGTATGACATTTGGCACGGTTAAAGTTTAAATGAAGAAGTGCACAAAAGCCAACATTTATATAATAATACATTAAGTTTTAAATGAATTATGGTCGAATTTCGACTACTAGGCGACTACTAGTAACTATTATTAGGCATTGGCTGGTTATTTTGAATACTAACCTGCAAATCTGGAATTCAAAACATATAAACACTTACTAAAATAAATCATACAGTAAAATCTTGGTCTCGGTGATTAAACCATGGTGAATAATCCAAGACCTAAATGAGAGAAAGTGCTCAGCATTGACAAACTATTATTATCATGGAAGTGGCTCAACAGATATGTACCTAAATCTCATGATTAAAAAAGGATTGTATTTTTTTCAAATAATCTTACTATTTATATAACCCTAGTTTTAGTATAAGCGAAACTTGAATCACGTCCCTAGTAATTTTATGTAAAGAATATATGTACAAAATTTCAAAACTGTATCATGAAAAACCACAAAGTTATACGCTTGATAAGTTACCTGGTTGTCTATACAAACATGATCACCGCGCGGCGCGCGGCGGCCCCGCGCTGCCTGAGCGTCCAGCGTCGTATTGTGCTCATTGATAATAATTAGGCAGTAGGCACCTAACAGTACGGCGATTGTATTGTAGTTAACTGGTGATAACATTTTCCATATTTGCAAAACTTTTTGGAAAAAAATATACCATGGTGTAAAAAACGTTGCAATCGATTCAGTTACTCTGAACAAACTATATTCAGGTTTTGCATATACTAAAAATAATGTTGTAAATGTGAAAGTTTGTATGTTTAGATGTTTGGGTGTTTGATACTCAATCACTCAAAAATGGCTACACGGATTAGTATGAAATTTAGCACACAGATATTTTGTAACACATACATACTTAGTATACTTTTTATCCCGATCCCATGGGATAAATTTCAACCTCCACGCGGGCAAAGCTGCTAGGAAAAGCTAGTTATTTTATATAATAATTGAGGGCTTCCTATTCCCTTGACGTATGAACTAGATTATAGAACATTAGCGCTATCGCCGCGATAAAAATGCAAAACTAGCACAACGCATCGTCCTTTAAAATGGGTGCTAAGTTAATACAGAGCATTGAACCTTTGCTCACCCAATATTTTTGCAGCAGCAACATAATATAACATGACACCTGTATGCCCCGACGAGTTAGGCAGAGGTTCCAGTCATACAGTTGTGGTCATATAATTAAGAACGCTTATTTAAAGGGAAGATTTTTTCAAACTAACAAGTAAAACTCGTTGCAGGTATTTTTTTCGAATTTCTCTCGGTATCGCAAAACTTTTCCATACTAGCGGTACATTCGTTGAAACACATGATTGGCTAAAAATAAATAGATAAACTTGATACATTACATCTAATCTAGTATTACTACCCACTGGCTGGTCACATAATTAAGAACGCTGAATAGTTTAGTTTTTTGTTCAAATTTAAATAGAGCACACTCTGTGGCTCTGTGGTTTTAGGTGGCGCCAAAATCATACGCATAGTGCGTATGATTTTGGCGCGATTTAGTGATGTAAAAGTCATTTAGGTGATTGCTTCATATGAAAACAATGGGGAAAATTAAAAGTTGTGATAAATCTACAAGGGAAGTAATAATCAAACTTCGTGATAAGATGTACGTATGTTATATTTTAAGTTCTTTCTTTAATTGAATACATATTTAGTGATCCACAGTAAAACAAGCTTAAAAATACCGTTTGTTTAAAAAAATACACAATTTATAAACATACTGTGAATAAATGCGTTCATCAATGTGCAAATTAAATGAATTAAGTATTTACAGGTATTTTTCCCTATGGTTCTTATTTTGTTGGTTCCTTACGGGTTTTCTTATCGAGAAATTATTGAGTTTAGGAGTTTGGTATTTGTAAGTCACAACTCGTGTTGTGTAAGTGTAATATGTAAGGTATGCTTAATTATTCCAACACAATTTGTAAAGTTTTAATACAAAATGCTCATACCAAACATTTTTCAAGATGAGTTTTAAACATAACATTAAATAATTTAAACTGATGTCTTACGGAATTAAACAGAGTATGCCAGAGAATGTAATGCATAGTGTACTATGCATTACATTCTCTGGTATACTGTTTAATTGTAATAGATAATATACTTATTGGTTATTTCGTTAGATCAAAATCCACTTTACCAAATTAATTAACTGAAATATTTCCAATAATCATAGTGGTCTCACTGGCAGACCGATAATATTGATAATCCTGTGTGGTTTACGCACAATAAACTACATCGCAAAATAAAATCCCACTCTCAATCAAATGAAACGAAAATAATTCAACAGAAAAGTCATTAAAATGTGGGAAATGCGCTGCAACCGGTTTGACATGCATATCAGCTGTAAAAGTAACATAAGATATCCTGACAACGTTTATTTTAAAACTGGGTGAGTATATTGAAATGTTAGCGATTTATGGTATTTTTTCTTGCTCGTGATCCATACTGTAGGTTTTATCAAAGAACAAAAAACAATACCATGTTAACTTTACACACTTTCGCATCGAGCCTCACTTATTAGTGAATTTATTTGTGTCGTAAATAATTAAAATTCTTAGCGGATGCACAGGTTCTAAGTAATAATTAAATATATTTTTGATGTTTAAACTTTGAACAACGTTTATACATAAACTCTTTCACGAAAATCCGTTTGAATATCAAAGAGATTTTAGGCAACCGCAAAGCACAGCTAAAACAGACAGGAACAAATTTCGGCTAGGAGTAGCCGCATACCAATCTATGTGTGGTACGAGCACTCTATTTTGTAATGCGTATGGCCGACATACTACTATTTATATATCAATCTAAAGCGATTGTATGCGATATCTAAAAGCCTCGTTCAAATATGGAACTGTTATTCCGATATGTTATTGTGTAACATGAATCCTCTTATCTTTAAACGTTGTTTTTTATGAGATGTTTAAACGTTAAAAATGTATGGTTAAACAGTCACTTATCATTACTTAACTTAAAGCAACCTTTATAACTAAGCGGGCTGATGTGTCGAACAGATCATGTCAGACAAAAACTGCTCAGTTTCGACTTTGTGTCGGGTAAGTGGGGTATTTCTGACGTTTGTGTATATACTTATACGCTTTATACACCGGTGTCTAAAGTTATCATTTTAAAAGAGTAACGGTGGAGTTTCTTGCCCTTTCTTCTCCATACGAAACTACATTTTGAAAGGGGCGACTAGAATCAATTCTATTTTAATGTAAATACTGACGTTCAAAAGTGCATTTTAAGTGCCTATTTGAAATAAATGCTTTGACTTTGACTATAGTTTGTTCAAAATATGTACTTAAAGAACATGTAACGGAAAGGGTATTTAAGTACCTTAGATAAACTTAAAAGGGAAAGATAACCTGGATTCGGTGCTAAACTACACGTAGTGCAACTTACACATCTGTGGTCACAATTCCGAATGTTTACGAATATGAACATTGATAGTTGGTGTCGCACAAGAGTCGTGCAAGTCGCTTTGTGTCGTGGCCTGTATTGTTTTATCTATTTCGCTCTGATATAAATGTCAAACCACCAATAAATGAAATTGTAGCTTTCAAGAAATGAACATTTTTGGTTGTAGACCAGAAGGCATTTTGATGCGTTTTATTATACAAAAAAAGAAATGATTAAGTTGTTTCGACATTCGCTGTTTAGACGTGTCTTTGTTTGGGCCGGGGGTTTTAAATTTAAAATTTAACTTTTTTAAATGTATCACTATCAAAGTGACCTCCGGTCAATATTTAAACGGTTTCGTAAGAAAATGTTTGGAACTCACTGCAGTTCAGACAAAGGCAAAAATGCAAAAAAATTGTCCGTTGAATCAATTACTTGAACAAATTGAAAATCTCTATCTGGTGAAACTTTTAGTTCACATTTTCCTATGCGAATGACTGTATTTTTAGCTAGTCTAAATGGAGAAATAATACCATTTCTTTTAATTTTTTTAAGTGCTGCAAGGGAAATATGAAAAGATGCTTGTGCATATTTACTTTTAATATTTTCCGTGTTCCTAGACTATTAAAAGAGCTTGGCATCTCTTTGAACCAGGACATCGACAATGTTCTTCAATATTTCTTCTCACTGAACACAACATGGAATAATGAACTTATGGTATTTTCTTCTTTGTTCCGTGTGGTGCTGAACGTAAAATAATAGCACCATCCCATTTCTTCCCGTGGGTGTCATAGAAAGTGACTAAAGGACTTACTAGAGAAAGGGCAGCAGCGTTCTCTATGCATTTGACCACCATACTGCGATCACCAACCAGCCTGCCAAGCGTGATTGTAGCAAACCCCCCCTTCTGGGGGAGGCTTATGTTATATATATATATATATATATTTATTGCTATCAAAACACGATTTATAAATATCTGTATCCATATAAGTGTACACTTTAGAGAATTTTATAAATCGCTATCTTGTTACAAAGTATCGAGGTGAAACGAAATTTAATTTAGGGCTAGAGGTTAAGCAATGTGTAATAGCAGAAAGATTTTCAAAGCTAAGCTTAAATGGTGTCAACAACACCAGGAGCAGATAAAGATGGATCGGCTAGCGACTCTGCATTCCAAAGTTTCGGGAATTTTGGAAACACACCAATAAACTGAACATCAGGTCTGGCGTTCCTTTGAGTATCGATGGTGTCACCGATGCAAAGATGATCGCTAACATGTTTAAAGATCACTTCACAGTGGAATCCCCTTTGGGCGCCTCCGAATGGATGCTGTACGCTGAACCCGTGTGTGAAAATATTAGACTGAAAGTGACTTCTATAGACATACGAAAGATTTTGAATAATATGAAAGGTGGGAAATCACCGGGACATGACGGGCTCAGTGTCGAACATCTGCAAAATGCAGGGCCACACATCTCTAGACTTTTATCAATGTTTTATAATCTGTGCATTGGACACTCCTACCTACCCAGTGAACTAACGAAAAAAATAGTTACTCCCATAATAAAAAACAAGACGGGAGATAGCTCGGTCAAATCTAATTATAGGCCAATCTCACTGGCCACCGTTATTGCAAAGGTTCTAGACAGTGTGCTCGAGGCTCAGTTAACAGAGTTTGTACACCTACACGATGCTCAGTTTGGTTTTTGCGCTGGACTTTCTACAGAGAGTGCTATACTGAGCCTAAAGCACACTGTTGTGAGTAGGAAAACGCCCATTTATGCTTGTTATTTAGACCTTTCTAAAGCTTTTGACCTTGTTACTTATGATACACTCTGGGATAAGCTTGAAGAAACCAATTTACCTGGTGAGGTAATTGGTATCTTAAAGTTTTGGTATCAGAGTCAGGTCAATTATGTAAAGTGGGCTGGCATCTTATCGGATCCATATGGACTACAATGTGGAGTAAGACAGGGTGGATTGTCATCCCCAGTTTTGTTTAATCTGTATATAAACGCGCTAATCGTTGAGCTCAGCAGCATGCATGTCGGCTGTCACATAGATAACATTTGTATAAATAATCTGAGTTATGCAGATGACATGGTGCTGTTGAGCCCAACGATCGGCGGACTTAGGAAACTAGTTAATGTGTGTGAGACGTACGCGGCTAGTCATGGCCTCAAATATAATGTCAGAAAAAGTAAGCTCATGGTATTTATAGCAGGTACCAAGTCGCCCGATCAGGTTCCTCCCGTGACTTTGAATGGAACACCCATGAAAGTGGTCACCTGTTTTAAATATCTTGGGCACATAGTCACCGATCTCTTACGTGACGATGAGGACATGGACAGGGAGCGTAGGGCGCTGTCGATCAGAGCAAACATGATAGCCCACAGGTTTAATCGTTGTAAAGCTCAAGTTAAAATTACACTGTTTAGAGCACATTGTACATCATTATACACGTGCTGCTTGTGGGCTCATTATACTCAAAGATCATTCAGCGCCCTGCGGGTCCAATATAATAATGCGTTCAGGGCGTTGTTGGGTCTGCCGCGCTGGTGCAGTGCGTCGGGCATGTTCGCGGACGCACACGTTGACGGCTTCCACGCTGTGCTTCGCAAGCGATGCGCCTCGGCGCTCGGCAGGTTACGCGCCAGCACCAACAACATCCTGGCTGTTATTGCGGACAAGCTGGACACGCGATACGTCCAGCACTGGGTTAATACCCACATTAGGATATAAGTAATTATAATATACTAACACTAGTTTTCATAAGTTTTACTCTACTAACATCTATGGATTATTGTCAGTCCGAAATAAAATGTTTTTATTTTATTTTATTTTATTATTTATTTAAAGATCCCATACGTAGGTGGCAGTTTAGGGGATGTTGGTGAAAACAGGCATATCTCAATTCCCACAAACAAAAACGGATCGTTTTGCTTATCAATGGTAGCATTTTTTATTTTCAAACTGGGACAATATATAGTTTCGTAAACTTTTGCGTTTACGAAACTATATATTGTTTACGTGTGATAGCTACTTCTAAATAGGGGTTCTATTATGCGAAGGTATAGGTCTTTACTTCATTATCGGTAAAGATACAAGAGTCTGAATACATCTCAGTCTTACCTACAACTGTCCGTAAATTATAGGAATCGATCAGACGACAAAAATGAGAAGATACAATTTCAGTCCGATAGTAGGTGGGTTACCCAATCTTTTTTGTAAAACCTGCCTCTAAAATATTGAAAGCCAATCGAAAGAGATACCGTAGCCCCTGGAACACAGACAACTGAAGGAACACGGGTGGGTTTTAGTCAGTAAAATTCTGACAAGCCCTCCCGCTTCGCCCAGAGCGGGAGAAGTTATTTGATGATTTCCCATGCTCAAAAAAAAAAATTGGACGCAGTGACACTCACTCATACGCGGACCCTCGTCTAAACAGCGAATGTCGAAACAACTTAATAATTTATTTTTTGTACATCGCGTATCAAAATGCCTTCTGCTCCACAAACAAAAATGTTTATTTGTTGAAAACTACAATTTAATTTATTTATTGTTTGAAATTTGAAAATAAAAAACCAGTGCATTCTATTCATCTAACTAAACCGTACTTAAGTTTTAAATGCCATAGTTTTAACTTAGATAGCTGAGTTATCCGCTTTATCGCTCACTTTGTAAGCGAACCGTCTTACTGCGTCCGACTTACGTCTTGTACGTCCGTATTGTTTTTTTCATTTAAATCCGTCTATGACGCAACAAAGGAAAGAGCCTTGTGAATTACCAAGGTATCTTACTAAATAAAAAAGTAAAAGGCGTTTGTGTCAAGATATGAGAACCCAATATGTTGGTGAGTAAAACCACGACACATAAATCGGACCTCCCATACAAAATCAATAGTCATCTGATCGATTTTAGATGATGATTTTAGATGTTAGTAGAGTAAATCTTATCCCTGGATAACTGACACTGTCAAGGAAATGATGTGGCTGCGTGACAAGTGCCATTTGAAGTCAAAAACTACTAAATCCGAACATCACATTAAATCCTACAAAGAATTAAAATACCTTGTCAGAGCTGCTTTTGACAGTGAGAAGTGCGCATATTTTAAAACGTATATCAATAATAATATTAAACAACCAAAGAAGTTATGGACACATATAAAATCAACTATAGCCACCTCAAAAAAACCAGAGCATAGTCTACCACATTTCTGTAACAACCCAGAACACATCAACCAACACTTTCTGGACGTGCCTGGCAGTGGTAAGGTCACAACTGCTGAATTAACATATTTTGAGCACCATAGACATAGTAACAGTCATTTCCACCTTGAGCCCGTCCAACAGGATGTGGTGCTGAGGATTTTGCGCAGTCTTAAGTCCAATGCGCAGGGTACTGATCACATTTCTCTGGAGATGCTGATGTTGACACTTCCTCGAACACTGGCAGTTATCACAGCTATCATCAACAAGTCGATAGTCACCTCTTCTTTCCCTGATCTGTGGAAAATGGCGATAGTTAGACCAATCCCAAAAGTACCCAACCCCACTAGCGTGAAAGACCTCCGTCCAATAAGCCTACTGCCATGTCTGTCCAAGATTTTAGAAAGAGTTGTCTCGGACCAGTTTAGGGCATATCTTGAGCACCACAGTATTTTGCCTCTGGCTCAATCCGGATTTCGTCGGGGACATAGCACAGCCACAGCACTCCTGGATGTAGTTGGTAACATTCTCGAAGCCAGAGACCAGGGCATGGGGTCCCTTCTTGTCTTACTGGATTTCTCGCGTGCTTTTGACTCTATTAATACTTCGCTTCTTCTCTCCAAGCTGGCATACTATGGATGTGATGTTGAAACGGTCAAATGGTTTGGAAGTTACCTTAGTGATCGAGCGCAATTCGTCCAGGTGACATGTGACAGTAACGGAGATACCATGTCCTCTGGTCCGAGGCGGGTGTACAGGGGCGTACCGCAGGGATCGATCCTAGGTCCGCTTCTCTTCATCCTTTACAGTGCTGACATCATCAACTGTCTGATCAACACTAAGTTCCACCTGTACGCTGATGATCTGCAGTTGTACCTCTCCTTCCGCCCCGAGGATACTGCTGAAACTGTTAAAAAAATCAATGAGGATTTGGAGAGGATCTCTGGTTGGTCCAGAAGAAACTCCCTGGTCCTGAACCCAAGTAAATCCAAGTACATTGTTATGGGATCTAGGGATTTCCTGAACAAAATGCTTGCATGCAACCTGGGCCTCAGGATTGATGATTGTGATGTGGAAAGGGTTCTAGAGGCTCGTAATCTTGGGCTGATATTTGATGGGCAGCTGCACTTCGAAACTCACATCTTGGAAGCCGTGCGCAATTGCTTCTACCGACTCAAGCTCTTGTATCGTGTCCGTCCTTACATAAGTGTGGACATGCGTGTCATGCTGTGTGAGTCACTTGTTCTATCCAAGCTGAACTACGCTGACACTGTGTATGGGGCGTGCATTCTCGGTAGAAGCGAAAAACTGATCCAGCGGGTGCAGAATGCTTGTGCAAGATTCTGCTACAATGTCCCACCCCGATCCCACATCACTCCATTTTTAAATAAGGGTAATTTGATGAGAATGTCAGCACGCAGAAAGCTTCATCTGGCTACCCTACTCTTTGGCACTATTCTCACAAAGAGACCAGACTATTTATACAAAAAAATGTCTTGGTCGCGCGATATTAACAAGATTAAAACTAGAGCATCTTCATACCTCTTGTTAGCCTTATCGCACAGAACCGCTGCATTCCGTGGTTGTTTCAAATTTGCTGCCTCTCGGTGCTGGAACGACTTGCCACCTCCTTTTCGTGCTATAAAGACAGTTGGCACATTCAGAACCAAATTTAAACACCACTTACTACAACTCCAAAAAGATACCACACTTTGAACTTACCCTTGATCTGCACGCAGCTGGCAATGGTGACGAGCGTTTGGCAGCGATTATACAGGCACAGCAACATTGGTTTCGCACTTTGTTTATGTTTTTATTTTGTTTGTTGTTTGTCATTTTTGTACATCGGAATTCTTACACTTTTCCTTATTGTCTCAAAACCTTAGTTATTATTATTATCTTTATTTCACTAATTGCCGTAAATTTTCTAACTTGCAAGACAGCCGTAATACTAATTTATATAAATTGTGATTTTCTATTGTTTTTACCGTAATGTCAGCGCCTGCGTCTCATTACTTGTCACAGTGATGCCATAGTGTCACAGACGATAAAGGCACAGACAAGTAATAGATGTTACGTGGGGTGCAGACACGCGGATTACTTATGCACTTACTTACTATTTATGCACATTATTTCATACATGTTATCTATTTTTTTAATTTATTTTTTATTTCTGTATCTGTCCGTGACATTCACAGTGGGCCCCATCAGAATACCAGCGCTGTGACAATTTTTAAAAAAAATGTCGCAGCATCATGCTGAGATAGGGGCCTTTTGGCCTCGTACGGGACTTTGTTTTTATTGTTACTTTTTGTTTTTCTCTAATTTTAATTTATATTTTATTAAGTATGATATTTAGTTAAGTTTGTGTTATTCCTGTGCGAGTCCAATAAATACTTTTTCTTTCTTTTCTTTCTTTCTTTTATTTTGTATGGGAGGTCGGATTTTTTTTTTTTATATAACGACCCATGTTTCTTGGAGAAAGTTGTTCAATTTCACGGGTACCTTGAAAAATTTGGACGGTGACTAAAAAATAACCTTGTATACACTTCCTAGGTATCCTTAGACAGCCTACTGTCCACATATTTGCTATTCGCTTCGGGGCCTAAACGTTCAGGACATAGGCTCATACACTGAATGTTTCCCTGTAACGACCAATTGCCGTTGTCAATGTAAACGTGATTGATACACACCGGTGTAAAATGGTCGTCTACAAAACGCAATTAAAGCGATTGACAATATGACTTTGATATTGAAAATGCAAATGACAAAATTGACTGCGCCAGCATATGTACATGACGGACGGAAACTTTTGTTTTATCTCAGTTTATACCATTCTTTAAAGCGACCTTACCAACTTTTATGTGTTTTTTTTTCTGAGTTGAAACCACAAGCAATGCCTTATTTTATTTGCGTATGACGCGACTTCTCTTCTTTCGTCCATCATTTCATAAACTTCAATCACGTAAACGTTGAAAATTGCAATAGATCGTTTCGGGAACACTTTACAACATGTCCTCGTGAGATGTTAATCTGAAACTTTGTTCGGGTCATGTAACAATTGTAGGGTATAACAGTTGGTCTTTCGTAGGAAAGTACCTACGTAATGTAACAAAAAACGCTACGAGTAAAAAATATATTAGGTACTAGCTTTTGCCAGCGGCTTCGCCCGCGTGGAGGTCGAAAATTATCCCACCAAAAAGTATTACAGTGATAAAAAATATCCTATGTGTTAATCGAGGTAGGAAACTATTTGTGTCTCAAATTTCAACCAAATACGTTTAGCTGTTTTTGCGTCAATAAGTAACAAAGATCTGAACATAAAGTTAAAATTGTTAAAGTTACTGTCAATGGTTCAGGAACTATGACTGGTTCAGAAACCAGACGGTAGGTTCAAAAATCCCCGTGAATTACGTAGTTGAAAGAAACTGGACAGTGGAGGAGTTACCTTTAGGCTAAATGAGGAAAGAAAGAAATCGTTTATTTGCTGATAATGTAGGTATGTATATAAGTTGGAATATTGTGAATTTTCCCGATATTATTATCACTAGTCAGAATTTAGTAGGTAGGTACAAATCAGTCTAAAAAGATTAATGAACAAAATAGAAATCTCTTCATATAATGAATAATATCAATGTCGTAATGTGTAGGTAATGTCAAATTATGTTTAATGTCGGCCGTCATAGTTATTTAAAGTAAAGAATATTTTCAAGCTAGTTTTTATATTTTTTTGTTACATTGACACACTACGTCAATTTACCGTATTACGGCTGTCAATAAATGTATAGCAAAAAAATAATCTAATTTGAACAAATATACAAGTTCTCTGAAAGGAAGACTTCGATTGTTATACTTTTGTGAGCTTAAAAAAATAATGGATTACCTCGCTACTTACGGTAACGATATTAATATTCAGTCTGGTTTATATCATTCAGCCTTCAGTTAAAATAATTAATACATTCTAAGACTTCATAGAAAAACCCTCATTCTTTTTATGAAATTATCTGTAGGTATCGCCGGTGGTCCTCATTGAATATCGAACTGAATGAAAAGGCTTTGTCCTTTATTGGTAACCGCTAATAAGTCGAATTTTAAATATGGCCGTCTATCGTTCCTTTAAATAGGTATTGTTATAAGGTCCTTGGTTTGATTCCCAGGTCGAGCGACGTGTTCTTGGGATTTTCCAATAGGAATTTCTCAATAGCAGCCCGGTCTCTGGATTTGTTCCCGGTTGATGGCAATAGACTTAAGCATAACTAGCAAAATGTCGGTGCACTATATACAGGATAAGTTTTTAACCAGTGCGCAAACTGTAACCATGCATTGAACATTTGATTCACACACATGATTTCTAGACACCCAGCGCAAAAAAAATTGTCGGTTATACAAAAAAAAAACAGCTGTTTCATAGAAAAGTGCAATACCTACGCGGTCAAAATGTATGGAACAGCTATTTTTGTATAACCGACGTAACATTTCTGCTCTGGGGGGTCTAGAACGATATGCTGAATTCATGGTTAGGGGAGATACGCCATGAAACGGACGTTTAACTTTGAAGTATTATTACTACTGTAGTTAAAAAGTTAGGAACTCATTAATTGTCCTTAAGGAATTCAGAGATAATATTGTATAATTATTCATAAACCATATTTTGTGAAAATTGTATTTATTGTAAGAAATATTATGTTTTCTACTAACTCATTTATGTCCGTTTCATAACACAGGTAGCATTGAATAGGACAATGGGTGTCTTGAAACGGACTAAGAACCAATGCCATACTTTGAGCCAAATGAATACTCAATGTTTATTTTTTTTGCTTTTACGCAATTTCTTTAATTTAAATAAGTCAAACATTTTGATACAACATAAACTGAGATCATAAAATAAACAATTACAAAAAAAAACAACATAAATTATTAGACTCTAAGCTTCTTAGTCTTAGTTCCAAATTTGCAACAATATAAGTAGGAATCATTTTTTTTTACACAATAACACTTATTTAAATCAAATCAAATCAATCAATCAACAACATAAAATAATTAGACTTTCAATTTCTAAGTCTTGGTTTCAATTTGGAAACAATATAATAAGTAGGTATCAAAAACATTCTTTAATTAATATTAAGACTGATAAATCACAAACTGTTTTCATAAATCCTATAATTTTTACCTACATTTGAAAAATATTCTATTTCCAATATTGGGATTATGAGTGAACTTAGTTGAAGATCCTTTAGCTTTCTTAACAATATCCGCCAAATATGATTTCGATATTTTATATGCTGATGCAACTGAGCGAGTAGACTGTCCTTTTTTTAGTACTTCTTCCACAGCAGATTCTATTGCAGCTTTTTCTGGACGAATCCTCTTCTTTGGCGGCATCTGACGGTGATGAATAAATAAAAACAGGTTTTAAGAAACTACAGTATGCAGGAGTAATGAATCGGAGAGGCACTAACGCATTGAATCGGACGTCCGTTTCAACGCGACGGTACCCGTCCGATTCATTGCGAGTGTAACCTAAAAACATTTAAACCAAATTCCAAATAATTAAGTATTGATAAGATTATAACTCACCATTCCGTATCTTCTTGAGAATATGTCACAACAAATACAACCATCACACTTGTAGCTTAAGTTACTATAGAATTTTAAATCAGTTTGCAAATTTACGATATTTTTTACAAAACTCATGCGCTTCAACAACGTGCGAAAAAGTAAACAAAATAATGGCTGCCGGAATCTGTCGTTATTGTGGGTTTATCTATGGTCATCAGTGCTGCCAACAACCAATAGACATTAATATTTTCTATCAGAAATTTTAAAGATATCTATAGTGTCCGTTTCATAACGCGTCCGTTTCATTGCGGATTCCCCCTACAGTTTGCGCACTGGTTAAAAACTTATCCTGTAGGTACTCCCCGAGGGGTTAGGCAAATACGTACCAATAGTAAAGTGTATACCCACATTTCGCTAGTTACCTTCAGTCCCATGAACCGGGCTCAAATTCAGACTTCGGGCTACTACTGAGAAATTCCTGATAATCGAACCCAGGACCTCATCAGTAGCTCTTGCGAGCAACGTGGTAGACAGTTGTAACAGAAATGTTGTACAGAAATGAAAGCGCAATAATATTCGCTTTCATTTCTGTATTTAAATTTGCTTGAATTTCAAAATGAACTATAACACCGCTAATAGATTTAACACACGCCACTAGCACACAATAACAACCAACAACCTTCTATTTCGTCGCGGCGAATGTGTCGTAAGTTAACTGCACCTTAATATGATTTTTATTTATTTAGGTGTATGCGGGTATAATCATAAAGTTTTAAGAGTTTAGTGAACAAGACGAGCATAACAAGAAACTATAGTCAATAGCGTGATTATTTAAGTGATTTTTAAAACATTAAAAAAACTATCACCACGGGTGAGATTCGAACCCGCGACTCGCTACGCATAAACTCGCTAACCGAAGTACGGTAACCGGTAAGCTATCACGCCATACCCTACTGGCTGAATTTATTAATTACAATAATTTATAAACGTATGAGAGTGTGTGTCTATAGTATAGAAATTACTTAGTAAAAGAAGGTCGTAAGTTAAACCGAGGTGTTAATCTATTGCTTTCTGAGATTGCTACTCCACTCACAACACATCTATAAAATTAACATGATACCAAACCGCATTAATCAATTAATAACGCTTGCAAATTAGAGTGTCCACTCATACAATATTCGGTTCAGCATTACGCGAAAATTAATATCTAAAATCATATTAACGCTGCGTGTCAATGAAAATTACATTAGGATATTATTAACCGAATGTGTTAACTCAATTTTATAGGAAAATCATTTTATCACATGCCTACTCATCGCAATATAGGTAATTGAATTACGATCAACGCCAGCCACAGTTTAATTTTAAACAAAATTTATGAGATTCATTTTAACACATGACCCTTCAACTGATGACCTGTCAAACGTTCAACTGGCAATTTTAACTGTAGGTATGTAATTAAAAGGCGCATTTATATCTTCGTTTTCGAAAAGATTATATGGACAATTAATACGAAAGAAACAATGGATTTATTTTATTTTATTACGAATAACGATGAAGCTTCAACTTTTGTGTTACTTCATGAACAATGACTGAAAACTTTTGAACAATTCTTCTAAATGTCTTTGACATATCTCGGGATCCTAGGGTCCCGGCATTTTGGAAGGCGTACGAGGAGCTGAAGCCAACTCGTAGAGGCCCCTTGAATAATTTTAAATGATGAGGTTGGACGATTATCCCGGTATGCATATTACTATACTGTTATATGCACTATGCAAATGCACCCAAGGACAAGCCCTGGTTGGCGTAGGACTATTGCAAAACATGGAAACGAAACATACTAGGCTATAGGTGTGGGTTGCTAAAATGCTTTGGTAACCTACAAGCATGGAAGGACTGTCCCCTACCTGATTAATGTTATGTACACGGATAAAAATGGCAGAGGATGAGTTACACACTATATAATGGGCCCCCGAAAACGGGCGCTAGCATATAGTGACGCAGCATCAAGGGGCCAACACTTCTTGAGGTGCTTGAAGAGTGTAGAGGTATACCACGGATATCAGAACAATTCCAGAAGTACGGTCAAAATATTCTTCTGAATATTGTTAAGGGAGGTTTATAACAACAGCTCTGGTCAAATTACACCGAACGAGCGACAGTGATACGGGACAAAATTCGTTATCGCCGATTTTGTCAACAAACTTGTATCTAGAGGTCTCACACACCCAGCGCGAGCGAAAAAGTTTCAAACTCGCCCAATTAGTCGCATGACTTCCTAGTTATCGAAAAAATGAAGGCGCGCGATCCCGCTCTCTCTCTCTCTCGCTTCGCGTCCCACATCCCTCTCGCTACTTCGCTTCAGTTTGCCCAGGACTTCCTGTCCGACTCACTGCGGCTGGTTGATAATGTAGCACGTTCACTCGGTTAGTGCTCACAAAGGCTACATTGCACTCCACTATGAAAAGGTGACCAACTTACAGAATTTTTGAGCAATTCACGTAAACAGAATGGAGAAGGCGGTGCAACAGTAATTGTGTTCTATAAAATGATCACGTTGAGAAAGCTTTTGGTGAGATAGATATAGGCGTTATTTATGACGTGTAGCTAAAGACAGAGACATTGAAACGCAACCTGTGACCATGATTTTAAACCGTTGTTGGTTATTAGAAAATAATTTGGCTGTTCCATAAATTTTGACCGCGTAGGTACTGCACTATTCTATGAGATATCAATTTTTTTTTAATCTTCGGAATATTCCTACACAGAGTTCTAGAATAATAGCTGAAATCATGGTTACAGTTTGCGCGTCGATAGGGCTCTGTCACCCTGTAAGGAAAAACAAGTAACGAACAATATTTTTTTTTTATTTCAAAAACCATTTCAAGAAATAAAAACGTTAAGGTCCGTCAAATCTGGAAATCTTGAAAGTTGGAAGGAGTGTAGGAAAGCCTTTGCCCAGGATAGTGTAGGGTAGTAAAAAAAGAGAATTGTTCGAAATAGTAATTAGTAACGTCCTGCACTCCTGCAGGTTGAAATTCCATACTAATAGAACAGCATACTAACAAAACAACAAACATGGCACTGCTGTCGGTGCACTAAAATAAGCCCCAGTCGTAGCTAGAATTAGTCCGAGCCGCTCGTTAGTGAACTACATCTCGCAACGCGTAACATTTACCTACCTATCCTTTACCACTGCTTCTAGCAGCTAGTACACACGGCTGCACATCAAGCTATACATTTCCAGTTTACGCTGATCTCGCACTGTACGGAAACCCTATACAATGCGAGATCAGATTATACAGGAAATGTATAGCTTGATGTGTAGCCGTGTGTGTACGTTCATTTCGAAAAACTCGAATCAACAGCACGTTTGAAGAGGACTTGCAATAACGGTATGCCTATTAATCTCTTTTTTATGAGGAGAAGTCTCTGCCCTACAGTGGGACAATAATACGCTGAATAATTGGTATAATTATTAGTACATGCCTGTTAATTAGTATAATTATTCTCTCTGGCAGTAAAGTACCTATTTATCTACAAACGTATTACTTTAAAAGTCTTCCTGTAAATACACATTTTGTATATTATTGTTCACAGGTTGTGCTAATTTTTGACGTAAATGGTATTACTGATTATTATTAACTGATACGATATGGGAAGAGTACGTAAAAATCGTCAAAAATATTAAGCTTTACGGCTGACTAATACAAAAACCGACAGGTTTTTCATATAAAACCATGGCAGAAAATATACTTGGCAACCTATTGGAATCAATAAAATAGGTGCGATGCCAAAAGAGACTGCCTCATTCTTGAATCTATCAAATCCCGACAGTACACAGGATATTACTTTCGTAGAAGCTCTGCCACCCTTGTAGCAAATTCCGGTGCTGATCTTACAGAACTGAAACGCCATAGAGGGTGAAGGTCCAGCACAGTAGCAGAAAGCTATGTCGAAGATTCAATCGAAAATAAAGCCAAGAGATGCAGCCGAATAGTTGACAGTATAAATCTTAAACCGTCTACTGTTGACCCTTGGGCGCCACTATCTCCAGCGCGCCCTTCAACGTCGAAAGGATAACCTTGTGGAATGACTACATTACAGCTTTCTCAGCAACAGCAACCACAAACGATGGCGACTTTGCCAAACACCCAAGTCTTACAAGAACATTACACTGAGTTTCGGAAACTGTTTTAATTTCACTATAAATTTTTAATGATTTTATAAATTAATCCTTTGTTCTCTTATTACCGATTATAAAACGAAATGTGATGAATACTATACTACTATTTATTTTCTCGCAGTCAATGGTAAAAAGTAGAGTACACAATTCGTGAAAAAAATAATTCATGTCGGTCCTTGTATCCCTCGCTCCGCTCAGGATTCTAATCTAGAATACCTGCTACGCTCGGGATTCTACTCTAGAATCCTTCGCTGTTCTCGGGATCCAACTTAGTCCCTCGAATTAAATTCTCTTTTTTTCACTTGTTGTATAATCTACAATTAGGAGCCCATATTATGGCAAAGGAAAAATTCATTGCATAAGCATAATCAGCCTATAACGTTCCCACTGCTAGGACACAGGCGTTTTCTCGGTGCGAAGCACTGGGCCGCAATCCACCACGCGGGACCAGTGCGTGTTGGTAGATGTCACATGTCCTCGAATTTTTTGGTTCCAGGACATGCGGATTCCTTACGATGTTTTCCTTCACCGTTTTGAGAGCAGTATTGATGAAATTAAATACATAAAATAAAGTGCCTGCCTGGGTTTGAACTCATGACCCACAACTTGTATGTCGGGGCTGATATCACTGGGCCATCATCGCTGCTCTAAAAAAGTCATGGGATTCGAGAATTGCGAGTTGCAGGAAGATTCCTAAAAATTATATCATTTTCCTAATGTATTTCCTCTTTTGTCCCCAGTACCCTACGATGAAGTGGACACTGACTCGGCCCTGGTGCAGATGTTCGCCTACGTCAATGCACCGATCTGCAAATACATCGTTGCTATCGGTGCCCTCGCTGGCCTGACCGTCTCCATGTTCGGCTCGATGTTCCCGATGCCTCGTGTTGTCTACGCTATGGCTCTTGACGGACTGATATTCAAGTAAGTATTCCTTTTGTTGTACCTATCTTTATTTTACCTGAGGAAATGCTAATGTTTGTTAACAACTCTGTTGATGCCTTTTGTTCTATTCGAGAACAAAATATTTATTTGATTAAACTATGTAGGTACAGGTTCCGTATGCTGCCGGACGTAAAAGAATAGCACCATCCCATTTCTACTCGTGGGTGTCGTAAAAGGCGACTAAGGGAATGGGCAGCAGCGTTCTCTATGCATTTTTACCATCATACTGCGATGGCCAACCCATCTGCCAAGCGTGGCGATGATGGCAAAACCCCCCTTTTTGGGGAGGCCTATGTCCAGCAGCGGACGTCTTTCGGTTGAAATTATGATGATGATGATGTAGGTACAGGCACTTTTGAATTGTCAAAGAGTCGGTTAGTCAGAAAGTTGGAGCTAGTTCCAAAACGTAATCACTATGGAAAAGAACCAAAAAGAAACTCCAAAGACACTCTTTTTAATCAAGATTTTGCAAAAACCTGGATATAATAATTACATTCCATAATTCTTAACATAACATACACATCACCCCTTGTTTCCCCGAAGACAGGTGCACCTATAGACACCCACATTTTGTCAGTTATGTTCAAGTCCCATGTAATAGAGGGCGAGGCTATTGCCACCAACCGAACTCAAACCAGACTCCAGTAAGCTACTGAAAATTCAAGATAGAAATACCTAATAACACTTTGCCTGACCTGAAAATTGAACCCAGGACTGCAAGCTCAGCATGCTTCTATATTTGTGAGAAATATTTAAAAAGAAAAATTAAATGAAGAAACAAGGACCGGTCTCAACCGACGGCGCCCATTCACGAACATGCAAACATTCATCAGCCAACTAGATACGAACTCTGAGCAACAAATATTCAGAATTAAGACAAACATAATACCCACAGAGCACGGAGTCAGTCCTTCAGAATGTATACGCCATTTGTGTCGCAGTGCGAGTGAATGGGGACATTCATGGAAAGTGCTCACAATGACGCCTCTAGCGACGACTGCTAAGGCGTCCAGTTCAAAGACAAATCATTTAATCCAAGTAAGCCATTTGAAAGGCACTTTTGAACGTCAAAATTGACAAGAAAATAGATATGATTCTAGGAGGCCCTTCTGAAATGTAGTTTCACTTGCGCACTCTGACACTTAATTTTGCATAATTTTGCGGCTTGCTATTGAGAAATCCCATATTATATTACACTGAAGTTGTCCGTACCACGAACAATCTATAAATAAACGGTTGGCATACTCCTATATTTGCACAAACCGAGGCTACCTAATAACATGCAAAAAAACAAATGCAAGCATACTTTTAAACAAATCAAAATCGGATTACTCAGTAAAAAGGCATTATACATTAATAAGAACCTCCTCCTTTTTTGTCGGTAAAAAATAGTTGGTGTTGCTATAATTCAGTGGTTTGTAATATACATCGCATAAGTATATGGTTGTAATTAAACCATCTTTAACCAAAATCCGTGGCATAAAACCCGTTTTAAATTTGTTTAAAACGGTTTAAAACCACGACTTCGTGAGCACATTGATTACGTAGGTATTATTTTAAAAATTACGTTAAAAAGGCAGAATATTTTATTTTCATTGCCCTTGACATATCCAGGAAGTAGGTGTGGTCTAGATAACATTGCGTGACTTCAGTGCAAGCTATTTAAAAAAATTAAACCATTCTGCAACCGCTAAGTGTGATTTTAAACCGTTTTAAACCAAAACGACAGTACAAGACAGTTTAATTCGTTTAAAATGCGATTTGCATGTAAAGTCGCGTCGATTCAAAATATAAACACACAATTCCGTCTTACCGTACCTACATGAGCTATTAAACACCAATAAGAGCTTTTATTTAATAAATAGGTCATCATCTGCCTAGCCTTTTCCCAACTATGTTGTGGTCGGCTTCTAGTCTAACCGGATGCAGCTGAATACTATTATTTTACATGGAGTGACTGCCTATCTGACCTCCACAAACCAGTTACTGGGTAACACGATACCCCTTGGTAAGACTGGCTGTCAGACTTTCGGGCTTCTGACGACCCATAACGACTGTCAAAATCCACAAATGACAGACGGGACCAACGACGTGCTTCCTAATGGATAACATAATCCAACAACGAGCAGTGGTCTGATAATATAATTCGTATATTTCGTGGTCAATATTTTTACACAAGTGACAAGGCTCATAAAAAAACATATGCCGTAACAATATTAATTTGAATCGGTGACAGGCATGTGTAACAGGCCAGTGCATACATATATGCGACCTCTTCCAATACGCCCCCTTAATATAGTTACGCTGCGTATGATCACTTCTGTACTTGTCAGAACTCGGTACATAAAATTAAATAAATCACCAACACTTCTGTGTCCGACTGTACTACACTGTACCCAAAAGTAGAATACAAAAACAGAAGAAATCTAACAAAATAAAGTATGCATAACGAAACTAAATTATCTATTACACAAAGCACAAAAAAGAACATAAAACGTCAAAACGTCTAACTACTCATCGCCCCCTTAATAGAATAATTTGACAGGGATAAATCCTTTAAAAATTCTCTAAGCTTCGGGCTGTGAACACTTTTAGTTAAGATGTCCGCTATCATCATATCAGTTGACATGTACCTTATTTCAACTTTGTTAGCTAGTACACATTCACGAATAAAATGATACTTGATATCTATATGCTTTGTCCTATTATGCATCATTTTGTTAGCTGCAATTTTATGCGCCGACTGATTGTCATTATAAATTACTACTGCTTTACTATCCACAGCTGTCAAACTGTTAAGTAAACTACGTAAATAAAGAGCTTCCTTCGAAGCTAGACTCAATCCTACGTACTCTGCCTCTGTGGAGGACAAGGATACTGTCGCTTGCTTCCTACTCTCCCATGACACTATATTTTTACCTATCTTGAAAATTAATCCTGTGAAAGATTTTCTATCAAGTGCCCCTCCCCAATCTGCATCAACATAGCCTCGTAAGTCCAAATCTCCCGACTTCCTAAAAGTAAGACAAAGGTTAGACGTACCCTTCAAATACCTTAAGACCCGTTTTGCACATTTAAAGTGTATTTCGTCATAACACGAATTAAATTGTGAAAGTACACTCACCGCATGTGCTATGTCTGGTCGCGTATTACAGGCTAAATAGTTTAGACACCCTATTATGCTTTGATATGGCAGATTACTATGGGAATTTGTCGATCTTTCTAATTTCATGCCGACTTCCATTGGGGTTGAAACTGGCTTAGCGTCTGTCATGTTAAAGTCATTCAAAATTTCCGAAATGAACTGTTGCTGATCTAGACAAATAACATCTTTATCTCTCCTCAGCCTCATGCCTAAAACATGCCTAGCCGCGCCTAAATCGTTCACTTTAAACTTATCAAGCAAATCGGTTTTTAATTTTTGCTTTTCTTGTTCACAATTTCCAAAGATAAAAAGGTCATCTACATAAATAACAACAATTAACTTGTTATTGTTTTTAAGCTGCTTTTGATACAAACACGGTTCTATTTTTGATTGTACAAAGCCTGAGTTCAACATCTCTTTGTCCAATTCCTTGAACCAAGCATTCGAAGCTTGTTTCAATCCATACAAAGAACGCTGCAGCTTACATACTTTGGTTTCTTGACCTTTGACTACTGCTCCTTTCGGTTGGAGCATGTAAATGTCCTCTTTAATCTTGCCATATAAAAAGGCAGTCGTGACATCCCATTGGTCAATGAACCAACCGTATTCAACAGCTAGCGAGAACAACGTTCGCAGAGTAGAACTTCTAACTACTGGAGAATACGTCTCAGTATAGTCTACACCACGTACCTGTGTGAAACCTTTTGCTACTAATCTAGCCTTATACTTTGTTACCTTGCCGTCACTATCTCTCTTGATTTTGAACACCCATTTGCACTGGATAGGCTTCTTATCGATCGGACGATCCACCAACGTCCAAGTCTGGTTCTCCTTTAGTGACATAAGTTCATCATCGATCGCTTTTTGCCATAAGTCACCATCGGGTCTCGCCAACGCTTCATTAATAGTCAATGGATCATCATCAAGATTGCTCTTGGCATACATAACATTGCATCCATACCGATCGACTTGTCTGCGTTCTCTTACAGGATACCTTCTTTCCGATTCAGGTATTGTGACTTCCTCTTCAGTCAATACGTCAATCTCTTGCTCTGGTACTACAGGCTCAGGTTGTATCTCCTCCGATACTTCTACGTTCTCGTCTATAGCATTACGGTACACATCATCGTGAGCCTCCAAGGGTTCCGATCTGCTTGTAGATCTGTTGGGTAAATTGGCATGAACAGAATCTGTATTTAGGTTTATGATAACTTCCGACTTTTCCACGTTTTCTTTTTGGAAAAAGACGTTTTCGAGAAATTTTACATCTCTTGCAATTTTCACTTCACCTGTCTTAGGATTCATCAGACGATAACCTTTCTGATTATCTGGATATCCAATAAAAATCATCGGTTCCGTCTTCATGTCTAGTTTCCGTCTCTTTTGTTTTGATATCAATCTGTACGCCAAACAACCAAAGATTTTCAGATGACTGACATCCACATCTTTTCCAGTCCAAAGCTTCTCTGGTACCGCATTATTCAATGCTTTCGTGGGGCTTCTGTTCTTTAGGTAAACAACAGTATTAACAGCCTCGGCCCAATACTTCTTGCTTAAGTTCGATTCTGAGAGTAATGTTCTTGCCTTTTCTATTATAGTCCGATTCGCTCTCTCTGCGACAGAATTTTGTTCCGGCGTGTACGGTACAGTCGTCTGGTGTTTTATACCTGCAGACTTCAAAAATGATTTAAATTTACTATTACAGTACTCTGCGCCGTTGTCAGTTCTCAGACATTTAATGAATTTACTGGTCTCATTCTCAACTTCCGCCTTGTATTCACGGAACTTATCGAAAGTTTCACTTTTGTTCTTCAAAAAGTAAACATGAGTCTTCCGAGTAAAATCGTCGATAAATAGAAGAATATACCTCGAACCTCCGAACGACGGCTCCTCGATTGGTCCGCAAACGTCGCTAAAAACCAGCTGTAAGACCTCGTTCGCTCTCGTACCTTGGTGTTTAAAGGGACTTTTGCAGGTCTTTCCTTCGATACATGGAATACACGGCTCGCATAAATCGGTACTCTTAAATTCCATACCGGTTACTAAAACTTTCATTTTATTCATATAATTACGCGATAAATGAGCTAATCTTTTATGCCAAATGTTCGAAATATTTTCATTTTGTTTTGACAGTGTCACATTCACGACGTTATTTTTTTTTTTTTTTTTTTTTTTTTCATTTTGGCTTCACACGGTTTGTGCATTTAGCCAGTGTCAAGTAATTTTTCTTTTAGATCAAGTAAATGGCCCGATATTAGATATCGGGCACGAAGTTACAAAACAGTCACAGTCGTCGTTAGTCAGTCAAGTCAAATCAAAGTTATTGTAAAGCGGTAGTAACTTTACAACAACCTAATAGGAGTTTTTGGGGGGAACATGAAAAGTCCACGTTAGTCACTTATTTTCACCTTCACTACACTTGTGCACTCACACGTAACTAAATTGAATAATTCACTATCAAAATTATACAATTTAATTCGCTATTTCACTAAATTCCATGAAAATGAAAATTCGTGCGACATGTTCCAACGCGATCCCGCCAAAAACTCCGTTATTTTTATTTTCTGTCAACTCATAAATTCCGTCAACCTCTTGACATCTTGCAATAATTCGATTCTTATTTTGAATTATGCAACCTCCATTGTCAAAATTCATGCAATAATTCTTCTTGGTCAAATCGCTCACCGAAATAAGGTTCATGGATAAATCAGGAACATGTAAAACGTTTTCTAAAATTAATTTTTCGTTTTCGCTGACTCGTGGCTCAGCATTTCCTCGTCCTTTCACCAACAATTTCTCGCCGTTTGCTACTGCGATCTTCATGTTGCCCTTTTCAGGTTTATAAGACAACAATTTGTTTTTATCGTGGGTCATATGATTTGAGCACCCACTGTCCAAATACCACTTATCTTTGTGTATCACCTTCTTCGTATTCAGGCAGATATTCGCGGTTTTGATCCGCTCCTTGCATTCGGACGCCTTGTGTCCTTGCTTGTGGCACTTAAAACACTTGTAGACGAATTTCTGCTTGCGATCGTTAGTTTTTGTGTTAGATCTTGCATCGTTCTGTACTTTACGTGTAACTAAGGCTTGTTCGTACTCTGTATTTAACTTACTCTGTCTACTTCCTTCTTGTAACAATTTCGTTTTGATTTGCTCCAACGTGATCTGTTGTCCACTATTATCTACAGCCATGATGAGAGGGCTGTACTCAGCGGTTAGTCCACCCAGCAAAATCGATATGATCCAATCATCAGGAATATCAGCATCAATATCGGACAATTGTTGTGTCAGGAATGTAGTTTTGCTTATGTAGCTTTCCATAGAATCGAAATTCTCTAACTTACAGCTGAAAAGCTCTCGCTGAATATGTATACGTCTTCCCCAACCTTTGTCTTCATATGCTTTTTGTAAGCTGTTCCAGGCTTCTTTCGCAGTCTTCGCATTGTAGACGTGGGTAAAGCACTCTGGTTCTAACAACAAACATATTGTCGTTCGTGCTTGCCGGTCTACGTCAGCGTTTGCTACATCTGTAGAAATTACTCCCCACCAGTTTTTATTCTCCAAGTAATTTCGCACCAAGAACTTCCAATTTGGGTAGTCGGACGATCCTTTCAGCTTCTTGATACCACTTATACCAACTTCAGCTGACATAATTAAAATTTCGTAAGTTTTACAGCAAACCACTCATATAAATTATACGCACTATCAGAAAAAACTCCAGCACACTTCTGGGCCCATAACCTAATGGATAACATAATCCAACAACGAGCAGTGGTCTGATAATATAATTCGTATATTTCGTGGTCAATATTTTTACACAAGTGACAAGGCTCATAAAAAAACATATGCCGTAACAATATTAATTTGAATCGGTGACAGGCATGTGTAACAGGCCAGTGCATACATATATGCGACCTCTTCCAATACTTCCGAGGCACGGAGAGGCCTTAGTATGTAAAGATGGTCACCCACCCACGGACCAACCGCGGCAAGCATAGCGGTAGCTTAAAGTGATCGACCCTTGCAGCTGTTATTACTTAGCCACAAGCCCCTCTATTTAATTAATAGATACAATTATTTTAAAATTGCTTTCGTGTCTGTCTGTGTGACCGCGTTGTTTTCAAAACTTCATGTTGGATATTTAGAAAATATGCCTATTCCGAAAGGTTTAAGAGTAAAAGGTAACGCCTACATTGTTATAAAAAGGAAATTCGAAGTTTAGTCAAATCGTAAAAACTACGCGAAGGCGTGAGTCGCTACTTGCACGAACGCAGTTAATTTGTAAGTAGAAATGAAACATGTAGCTTACCTACTGTAAATAAACGATACCATTATCGATGCAAAAATAATCGATGGGTTTATATATGTACCTAATAATAACTTGCATATTTTAAGGTTTCCCATTATTTCTAAGCAGATTTTTAAAACAAAAGTTGTAGTAAAAAACCAATTGCAGGAAATATAAACTGAAATTCAAGAATATAGTAAGGTTTCAGAAAACTGCAGTTCTCTTTTTTATTGAGTTAATGGAGCCTGGAATAGTTCCATAACTATCGAAGCTTTTTTCTGCGTGGTGGATGAAAAGAATAACTCGAAAAATCGCTTGAGCGAGTCTAAATAATTCACATTTCACAAATTTTGGACTAGACCGTATGCAGGAAGAACTATTTAATTGTTGTACCTAATCGAATTTGTTTGAACCTTTTTGAAGAACATCTCCTCACTTTAATTATGTCACTCACATCGACCTTGTAAATGCCTTTTGTTTGTCGCCTTTTAAACCCCCTCTCAGCATGGACCAAACCATCTGAGCACACTGTTCAAATTTTTTGCCATTACATCTTCTTTTCAACCGCAACGTTGCCTAGATTCCTCTACGTATCATTTATAGTTATACCACATTAGTCATTCAGTCAAGTCAGTCAATTTAAATGATGATTGTGGACAAAAGCTGTTAGCTACAATATCTTGAATGTTTAACCTTTCTATACTCGCGCATTGGTCTGTGAGACCGGCCATAATAATACTCTTTCGTGATTTATTATTTTTGCATCGATAATGGTGTCGTTTATTTACAGTAGGTAAGCTACATGTTTCATTTCTACTTACAAACTAACTGCGTTCGTGCAAGTAGCGCGTCTGGACGCAGGTCAATCTATGAGCTCGTCGGCTGCTTATCCGGACATGCCTGTGATAACCTTAATAAATTTAAACTGCCAGCCAGGGTTTAAAAACTTAAAACTATAGCAACAGCTCGCTAAGGGCACTTGCAGGGTACGGATCTCGGGTTAGGGCATCGCTGGTAGAGGGCAGCAAGGGTCAGACTGGATCGGGCTGAATCGACGTGAGTATAATAGGATGCAGGGTTTATATTTATTTCAGCTCAGTACATTCTGAATTGATGACACTTCTGCCTTAAAGTTGTTCATTTCATGATTTCATGTTTCTCATGAGGATCGATATTACACATTTTGTAAGAAGTAAAAAGTATTCCCTAGTTTCTGAAAACATTTCTTTTTTCTTTTTTTTTCTTTCATGACTGAATCTCTTGTCCTGAACTTTGGTTTGAGACACCGTAATCTATATACATTTAAACAAAGTTGGATTAGTTACACCATTTATAACTCAAGAAAGGCTTAACCGATTTTTATGATCTTTGATTTGTTGGATTTGTCTCCACCCCCAACAACAGAATAACTATTAAAACATGGGAAAAATACAGTAAAAAAAATTTGACAGTTCAGTTTGTCATATATTTTTCGTGTCAGCTAGAAAACGATTTATGCCATTGGAGTATCAGCTTGTCATAACTTGGTAGCAACACACCTAAGGCGACGGTCAAACGACGTATTAAAATACGAACGTAATAATATAACGACAAGATTTTATCGAACGCTGCCCCTTTTTCAACTAATACTGAGAGGTATTGAAACGAGCATTGATAATAATCCAACAGAGTGCAGCGCAAGGGAGTCTCAACTCATCAAAAAACAAACTTTTAGATTTTCAACGAATTTCTTAGCGCTGGTACTTAGAACTACTATATAGTTCGATCAAAATCCAGTGCGTAAATAAATTCCACCGCGGTTTTTTTACGTCCGTGGGAATGTGGGATAGCATAGTAGGTGTATCAGTCAGAAAACGTTTTAGCCCATGTTCCCACGCATGTAATAAAATTTGAATTTATTAGCGCACTGGATCGTCGACGCTTAGTGGCGAGAGTTGAAAATCGAATATTGTGTTTTTTCGACGCGCTGAGACTCACTCGCACTTGCACTCTGTGGAATTCTGGATGGTCGGTTCAACACTGAGAGTTGCAAATCTAGACCATGAAAAAATCCCGCTGCGATTTTATTACGTCCGTGTGAATTTACTAAAAAATACTTTATGCCTTCGAGGAACCAGCTTGTCATAACTTGATAGGAGCACAATTAACATAGGTACTTAGGTATGTCAGCTAAAAACGCTTAACGCCTTCGAAATACACTCACTTAACATAGTTGTGTTAACTAGAAAACGCTTTATGCCTTCGAAATACCAGGTTGTCATAACTTGGTAGGAAACCATGTGCAATGACTCGAGATATTTTGCTGATAAGTTAACCCGGAGCATATAAGTTAATATTATCCTAACGTTTATATGCACTCAATAAAAATTTAGCCTAACACAGTAATATTCTTTAGAACTAAGACACAAATAATGTAGATGAGTAGACTAAAACTATATTAATTCCTGATTTCCAAACTAGGTAAGAATCTATATCTTGGAAATCAGTGCTCTTCTGTGGTAGATTACGTGTAAAACTAATAAATCACATACTTGACAATTCCAATTTTTAATGACTAATGGCCGATTCCTACAATTTACGGACAGTTGTAGGTTAAAATTAAGACTCTTGTATCTTTACCAATAATGAAGTAAAGACCTAAGACCGCATAGTAGAACCCCTATTGGGAAGCGGCTATCACAGGTAAAATTAGCTTACGAAGCTATTTATTTGCCCAGTTTGGACATAAAAATCATACCATTGGTAAGCAAACCGATTCGTTTTTGTTTATAGAAACCGGGCATTAGACTAGAAAAACAGGTACGTACTTAAGTCTAAGTATCCCAAGGGCACGTGCTACCTGGACAAAAACTAGCCTATGAGGTATAATACTTCATAGGCTAAGTTTTACCGGATAATCTCTGAAACGCAGTCGTTTCAGAGACTATCCGGGACAAACGGATAGACAGGCTCCAAAAAATTAGCAATTCATTTAAATGCCAAAGTATTCGTTTTTAAAACAAACTCCCGAGCCATGTTAAAGAACTAAGCTTCAATAAATTTAAATCATATATTAAACAGAAACTCTGTCAAAAAGGTTTCTATAAAGTTAAAGATTACTTGGATGACAAAAAGCTTGGGACTAGTTAAGTTGCTGTAATGTACCCTCAAGCAACAAACTGTTATATAAGCTAAGAGTTTAATAGATACTGTTGACATTTTATATTTAAGTATTGATCTACGTGACATTATTTTTGAGGACATTTAAAGAAAAAACTAACTGTGAATGTGAGTACTATGCAGGTTAGATTGAACACATTACTTTATAACTCGTCTGGTGGTTTTGAGTATTTTGTAAATGGCCTACGCAAATGTCCTGCAAATCTGGTAGCGTCTTGTGACGGGTCGTTGAGCTCCCTAAAATAGGGTTGATCTACACGGTGACTGCTACATACATGCCATCTGTTGAGACAGGTCAGCTCAAAGCTGCAATGGCTCTTTCTTCAAAAGGCCTTTCCAGACTTTACCCTGCATTGTTAGACTCACATAAAATTTAAATAATATAATGTTTGGACTTTAAAAGAGACCATGACCTCTGAGTTTGTTTCGGCTTTTCTTCTCAGGGAACAGTCAGCTAGGAAATGCCGGCGCCATCTAGTTTAAAAAAATATTGACCAACAAAATATTGACGTGTAAAAGTGTCTTTTAAGATCTACCCACATAAATAAACATTTCATTTCATTTCATTACAGACACACAAACAAAAATTTATAAGATTACTTATGCTTTCGTTATTATGCAAAAAGGTGTTATTTTGACATTACACACAGTCACTTAAAAGCTTGTGGGGCTTGTGGCTAACAGCCGATTGGGTCGATCGATCCGGTTACTCGCCGCGGTTAGTCTGTAGATGGGTCATCATCTTTACATACCAAGATCCCTCCGTGCGTCGGAAAGCACGTTAAGCTTTGGTCCTGACGGTCACGCGTGGATCATTGACAGTCGTAATGGGTCGTCAGAGCCAGAAACACTGACAACCAGCCTTATTTTGTTGTATCGTTTTACTCATTCACTGGGTTATGGGGGTTTAGTGAGGCAGTCGCTCCATGTAAAATACTGGTACTCAGCTGCATCTGGTTAGACCGGAAGCTGACCCTAACAAAGCTGGGAAAAGGCTAGGCAGATGGTGAAACAAGCACTTAAATTTTATTGATTTGTTTCTTTGGAAATCGGCCGTTAATGTATGGGGGCATGTGATGCGGAAGAATTAGGAACGCGTCCTGGGCCACGTTTTGTCATTTTATGTGGATGTATATAAAAGAAGACCAAAGAAACGATGAATGGACTGTGTGAAAGGTGTAAGGCTAGCAAGAAAGCTACTACGATGTCCGTATGGTAAATGTAGCCATACTGCATCTACCCCAGATTAATTTAGGATAACGGCTCGAGAATTATGTAGTAGCTACGAAGAATTTTCGAAATTATTTCTGCTCAATATTTTATTTTAAATCGACGAAGACGGTATTATAACGTTCTTAAAGGTTGGTTTAAAGTACAGGTTATATTCATTACTAGCTGCGCCTCGTGGTTTCACCCGCATTACGTTCAAACCCGAAGGAATTTCAGGATATTTTTTTTTCATCCAGCATAGCAGAACAAACAAACAAAGAAACAAATCATTTCTCTTCATAATATTAGTTTAGTTAATGTTTATTGCCACAGTATATTTTCAATTCTGTCAATATTATGAATTTCCTAAAATAATGTTAATGAGGCCGCCATTGGACCAGGTTTCTATTTGCATTTACCACTAATGATAGTAGGCATCGCTAAATTGAACATGTATGTGTTTCTAAAGCGCAATAAATTCCCTCAAAGGCATGCCTTTGAGGTATTGGCGCTACAAATACGATAACGATTATTTGCACCTTTTGCATTTGCAAACTATTCAAACATTTCATTGATCATCCATAATTCCATGCATCAATTTCCAACGATTAATTTTGAATGTCAGTCTATCATTTTGAATCGAAATTACTACTACTACTACGTTCGAATGATGAAATGGAGTAAATACGCTGTAATGACTAATGTCCTAAATTGGAACCTATCCCGTCTGTCAATGTATTCGTTTAAATCGCTTTCCCCTCTGTTTCGCTTTAATTAATATACTGTTTACGAGAACGGGCCGCATACAGGCAGATTAACTGCTAGTAACGAAGTATTAAATGATCCCTGTTGATGAACGCGGCTGCAAATCCCGCCCGTTTTCATTTGTGAACTATTTATATTGCTCATTACGCTTCCGGCCGACTGTGTGTACTTAGGGCAAACTTAATAGTTGTTTTTGTTCTGCATAATTATGTAACCTGTCATGCCTTTTATGCCCGGAGGCTATTATTTAGGTATTAAGGGTTGTTTACATTTTTTTTCTTGTTTGAATATAATTTTCACAGTATTTGTTTCATGGGCGTGGGCTAGGTGACATATGGCAAATAATTTAATTTAATATTCTATGTCTCGTAATGTTAATCACTTTGCATACCTACCTATAATGGAATAGAATCAAGTTTTCGAACTGAACACACAGCTGTACTGCTGGGGAGTTTGTTGCGCCACCTCTTTTTTCCAGCTACAGCACTGGGAAGTGGTGAAGGGTGGGCGTTTTGCGGCACTGTCTTAAGTAATTTTGATGTTCGAAAAGTGCTGATTCTCAGCCTAATTTGAATAAATGACTTATGATTTTATTTTAGGTACTGTTGTAGTTTTTAGGGATTTAGGAGCTTGTGATGTTCGTTAACACATAATATAGTTAGTAACATCAAATTTAAAAACCGTTTTTCTTCTGAATATTTAATTTTGACATCTTTTTTTACTAACGGTTTTTTTACCGCCGTTCAGTGTGGTCTAAACATTGAAAGGACACAGAAAATTTAAAAAGTCAGTAATAGATCGACGCTTCCGGTGGGGTAATTGTGTAACACACTAATAGTAGGAATCGCTTTCATTTTGACAATTTAACAACATTCATTGCGTTAACTAATTTGTCGAGCTGACGAATTTTTGGAACATAAATAATTCAAAAGTAATGCAATATTATATTTTAAATGAATATTCTTCAAAATGATTCAGATTGTCATTGATAGTGTGCTATAATTAGGTTTCTGGTCGCTAAAACGGGTTTTTCACATATCACTAAAACACTTCATAATTCATAGTAATCCGTTTGATAAATTTTCATAAACAATTCGGTGTGTGTTCGTTAAATGGCGCTAGCTTAGTCCCCCATTAGCAACACATTTATACTTGTACTAGCTGCCCCGGCGAACTTCGTACCACCTCAGAATCAATAAATGTTGTGTTAAGTTATCCGCAAAATATCTTGAGTCATTGCGCATGGTCTCCTAAAAAGTTACAACAACCTCATACTTCGAAAGCAAAAACCATTTTCTAGCTGATATACCCTGTGTCACGTGAGCTTCTAGCTAGTTTTGGCAACTTCGTACTTCGAAGGCATAAAACGTTTTCTAGCTGTCACACCTATGTTAGGTGTGCTCTTACCGAGTTAAGACAACCTGGTACTTCGAAGGCATAAAGCGTTTTCTACTTGACACAACTATGTTAGGTGAGTGTACCTCAAAGGCGTTAAGCGCTTTTTGGCTCACATACCTATGTTGAGGTGCTCATATCAAGTTATGACAACCTGGTTCTTCGAAAGTATAAGCGTTTTCTAGCTGACACACCTATATTAGAAGAGCTCCTACTAAGTTATGACAACCTGATACTTCGAAGGAATAAATCATTTTCTAGTTGATACACCCTGTGTTAGCTGAGCTTCTACTTAGTTATGGCAACTTAATATTTCCAAGGCTTGTAAGGTTTTGTAGCTGACACGCCTATTTTTTTAAATCACTAAATGGGCCTGCTCTTGACCTCGATCACGCTTGATGGGACGCGATTGATGAGGTCTATGATGGATTGAGCGTGCCCAGAACATGCCTGTTCACTCTTGTTTTGAAGGAAGATGGGTTAAATGTGGAAGGGAACACAGACGCAGACAGTGAGTTCCACACTTTGGCTGTGCGTATAATAAATGTAGAGGAGAACCGCTTAGTACGACTGGTCGGGATATCAACCAAGTGCAGTTGGTACCCTGCAGTGCGTTTGGTGTCCCGGTAGTAAAAAGGGCGATGGTGGGATCAGTTCGTGGAGTACCTGCGCATACTTTCCGAAGTACAGTCTGTAGAAGACCGGCCAGCAAGCAATATTACGCCGATGAGTTTCAATACCTCTGAGTATTAGTTGAAAAGGCGACATCGTTCGATAAAATCTTGCCGCAGGCTATTTTAATACGTTCGTGTGACCGTCGACTTAGGTGTGCTCCTACCAAGTTATGACAACCTGGTACTTCGATGGCATAAAGTGTTTTCTAGCTGACACGCAAAATATATGAGAAAATGAATTGTCCTAAATTTTTTATTACTGTATATTTACACCATGTTTTAATAATGATTCTGTTACTCGGGGTCTCCACCCCGACCGAACCGATCAACCGATTTTCATGATCTTTGATTTGTTGGATTTTCCTCCACAAATCCAACAAATCAAGGATCACAAAAATCGGTTCAGCCATTCTTGAGTTATAAATGGTGTACCTAACCCGACTTTGTTTTATGTATATAAGATAAAATATAAAGATGACACATGCAGTGTTGCTGAAACATCACTACTTTGTGTGAACATTTCACTGGCTTACCAGATCATTGCAATGAGGTTCGGATTTACATTCGAGCCTAGGCTCGCGAGTACCTGATTGCTCACGTACCGTAGAGGGGCCCCGCGGCTTGATAAGCTAGCTGAGCTGTATATATCAATGGCAAGGACAGTCATTTTTTGCAGTCAAAACAATGTGCTTATGAGTGTATGCAACGGCCTAGGGATCATTATTAAATTTAAGTTACATTGTGATGTTACAAATTTCGTTGTGATAGTTAGCATCATGTACCAGTAGTCACTATTTATTTTGATACCTCGCAACATACCATGTCGGGTTCCTCTCGATGTTTTCCTTCACCGTTTTGACACGTTCTTTTACAATATTTCTTATATTTTTTACTGCAAACTACCATTTTCGTTCTGATTTAATGTGTAACCATTAATTCAGCTCATGATTCTCGTCGGTTATACAAAAAAACGGATGTTTCGTAGAAAAGTGTTATTTAATACCTACGCGGTATGAATGTATGGAACAGCAATTTTTATTATAATAATAAAACGACTGTAAATATCAACGCAAGGAGTTTCAGAATAGTGTACAGAATCCATGATAACAGGTTCTTTGTCGATCTTTTTCGAACAACCCGCACCCCTGGCAGACATCGGCCGTTGCATGTCAGCACCAACTGGTGGGGACCAGTTGGTGCTGACATATCTTTGAGGCGCGCGTGAAATACAACGCGCCGTCGACCGGCTTGGTCCTTACCGGACAGCCAGCTACTCATTACTCGCCGTCCGCAAGTTCGCGCCTACGGTGGCCGGGAATCAGCCTCCGATTCCCGATGCCCTGGGCGTTTCCACCGTGTATATTCTCGCAGGCAACGGTGCGGGTTGTTCGAAAAAGATACCGTGGCCCCTTGGCACACAGGTAACTGAAGGAACACGGGTGTGTTTAGTCAATAAAATTCTGACACGCCCTCCCACTCCACCCAGAGCAGGAGAAGATATTTGATGATTTCCCACCCAAAAAAAATGGTATATATTCTCTTTAAATTGAGGATTTCTTAGCACACCATTGAAAGTCCAATTTTACCATGATTGCCACACCTGGGAACACACTGATTTTATCGAAAGATATTAAGCTACATCTTCCATGATCACTTTATTGACTTTCACGATATTCCAATACCATCCATCTACGCAATCTATCCATATCTGAGACCACAGAAAATTCTTTATTTTATTTTTAACAGATTTTTTTGCTCGATTCGCATCTTTAAACACAAAGAGAATTTGGGTGTGTCGATTACATGAGCATACATTAAAACCAAATGTAGGAACTACAGTAGCAATAATGCACACGAGGCAAATTGCAATGAGCCCCGCGCGAACGGTCGAGCGCCAGTCGCCCGCGCCGCGCCCTAGTGTTAACTTGTGTCTTAACAATATATTGTAACCAACCACACTGTAACATAATCCCTGAATTATCAATACACTTAATACTGAACTCCAGACTTTCATTTACATTCTTCACCAACCATTTAAGGTTCCAACATTGGTGACCCCGACGTGATATCAAGGTTATGGTTGTGGGGATGTAAATCGCGGTAGTGTATCAAAGTGAGCGAACAATTTTTAGACAGTTAAGTGATATTGTGCGGCGGCGCGCAAGGCGACTCCCCGTCGAATTGGAACCTATCGGCGGGAATTTCAAGGGTTCTCCAGTATGAGTACAACACCACCAGCACCACCACCGGTGGCTCAACTGGCCAGCATCAACGTCACGGACAGGATTCCGCAGTTTTGGACCGACATGCCTCGGTTATGGTTCGCACAGTTCGAGTCCGCCATGGAACCGCAGAAGCAAGGGGACGCATCAAAATTCCATTTAGTAATTTCTCGACTGACCAGAGACGCTTTACAACAAGTATAGAAATCATTATACCAAATATCGCGGACAACAGTTCCAGTTAAAAGCAACTGCACACAAGCATAGCAACAATTTAAGTACAATTAAATACAATGGGAAATTATAACACTAAAAACGAAGAAGTCATTATAGCCCAGCAGGGGACTAATAACGCAAAGCTAGTCAGCGATATACAGAACAAATTAGAAAACTATGGTTTAATTATAATGGTGATCGGGATTGCTTTGGTGACCATGTGCGTTTGCTTATGTGGAAGACAATGTTGTTCCAGCGCTAGGAAATGGTTAAGAAAGGAACTGACATCGTTGTGGTCAGAGGGACCTGCAACTGCAGCGGCCCAGCAGACTTCATACGCGTAATAACAAAGTGTAACAGAAATTGCAAGATTACAGTGACATACTTAGAACATTAGAAATAAAACCAGAACGTTAGAACGTTCGAACATTACAATAGATTAGCAATAAGGCAAATCGGATTACAGTGCCTGCGTGCACAAAAGGTATTGTGTGCACGGGTTTCATTTTAGCATGGCGTCATCATGACAAATACCGTCGACTCAAATAGGGTGATCATGTAATTTTATAGCAGAGTAGTTTGCCATGATGACTACCCTTAACGTTAGATAAAACTTAATTAAGAACTCATTTTTATTTTTATGGGGGGAGGTATGTAGGAACTACAGTAGCAATAATGCACACGAGGCAAATTGCAATGAGCCCCGCGCGAACGGTCGAGCGCCAGTCGCCCGCGCCGCGCCCTAGTGTTAACTTGTGTCTTAACAATATATTGTAACCAACCACACTGTAACATAATCCCTGAATTATCAATACACTTAATACTGAACTCCAGACTTTCATTTACATTCTTCACCAACCATTTAAGGTTCCAACACCAAGCAAATATGTAGGCATAATGTTACTTATTTCTACTTTCATAGTTAATGACACCATAGATTACAGTAGGAGTCTAGCAGCTTATTGTCTGAAACCGCTCGTGCTAACAAGAATGCAATAAACTGAGAGGACTTTAGCGATCCATAATGCATTTGCAGTTCTTAGAGGAAAATAAAGCAAATCCGGCGTTTTTTTTTTATTTTGTCTGCTAGATTTTCCTGAAGATTTTTATTAAGACTTGAGATTGTGAAGAATTACCTACAGCTTATAATATATCTCAATACTCAATACGGTAATGAATTTACAGCATGATGGGTTTTATGACTGGACCGTACATATTTAAAACGATAGATCTGGTTACGGAAAGCTTTTTGTCACAAAACAAATTCTGATGGTTATAGTATCTTTATCTGCCTAGCCTTTAGCCTTTTCCCGACTATGTTGGGGTCGGCTTCCTGTATTTTTGTATTTTACATGGAACGAATGCCTATCTGACCTCCACAACCGATGTTATCAATTGCTTCCCATCAGGCGTGATGGAGGTCAAGAGCAGGTCCATTTAGTAATAAAAAATGTAATTTAAAAAAAAACAGTTACTGGGTAGGAATATGATATCTCTTGGGAAAACTGGTTGTCAGATTTTTGGGGTTCTGACGTCCTGTAACGACTGTCAAAGATCCACGAATGACAGCCGGGACCAACGAAATAACGAGGCACGGAGACGTCTTGGTATGTCAAAATGCTCACCCATCTACGGACGAACTGCGGCAAGTGTAGCTTAACCTGATTGATCGACCCGTGCGGCTGTCATTATTGAGCCCTACTCTTAGAAGGTAATAAAGAACATGAAATAATTACTCACAACTCCTGTTCCGTTGCATGCACACATAAGCACAATTTTTGTGCGTGCATGCGGGCACTGCCCGAAACAGCGATTTTTCCCAAACAAAAATCTTATCCCAGCAACATTACTTTCCCAATGTTGCTCTCTTTTCTATCTTCTCTAAATATTGTTTGATGTACAGAATGCGTACATAGTGGTTTTGTGATGTATTTTTCACACCCTGAAAATCAAATTGATATTATAATACATATCGCAAAGCATGGAAGCCCTGATTAATTGACCAATCAGGCAGATCGGGCTTCACTTCATAAGCTTAGTACGTAATACGCTCAACTAGATTAATCGGATTACGTGATTAATTCGGCTATTAAAAAGTTCTAAGGTAATGCATATGAGAGCCGAATTAGTTCAGTACGCGTTTAGCCAATCAGAATCAGGCTGGGACATGCGATCTTAACTTGAAACATAATTATTGCTAACTATGTTTCCCGTGATTGGAGAGTTCACCTTCTACGTCATGTTGTAGTGTTTCATATGTTTGTCTCTGTAACACCCTCTTCGTTTAGTTTCTAGTCTTTCGGCGTTCAAAGGTTTCACGTACTCATACAAAACAGATTCACATTTAAAAACAGATTCACATTTATAACTTACCAGCTTTTGCCAGCGGCTCCGCCTGCGTGTGGGTCGACAACTATACCACGGGAACGTACTTATCGTCATCTAACCTAGCCTGCCTTTTCCCAACTGTGTTGGGGTCGGCTTCCTCTTATTTTACATGGCGACTACCTATCTGACCTCCACAACCCAGTTACTGGGTAACACGATATCCCTTGGTAAGACTGGTTGTCAGACTTAACGGGAACGTATTTCCACGATAAAAACTATCTTATGTGTTAACCTAGGTTATAAACTATCGGTGTGCCAAATTTCAACCAAATTCGTTCAGCCGTGTTGAAGTGATTGGGTAACAAACATACAAACATACAAATGTTCACATTAGGATACACAAGCCGTGTGCCCGATGGCATTTCCCATCGGCAAAAATGTCGAATTTCCATACAAACTTTCATCCCCTATTTAACCCCTTTAGGGCCAGAACTTTCAAAAATAGTTCCTTGGTGCTACCTTACCTTCGTTATAAAAGGAACTCTTGTGCAAAATTTCATTCTTTGGACCCATTGGTTTAAAGTGGTGCGTTGTCTGTCAATGAATGAATGGATTTAAGATTATTATTAAATTTATAATCAAAAGGGCTTGTGGCTAAGTAATACAAGCCACACGGTTCGATCGATCAGGTTAAGCTACGCTGGTCGCGGTTTGTGCGTGGATGAGTGAACATATTTACAACCAAGACCCTCCGTCCGACTGCCTATCTGACCTCCACAACCCAGTTACTGATCATACGATACACCTTGGTAAGACTGGTTGTCCCGACGATAAGGACCCGTAACGACTGTCAAAGATCCACGAATGACTAACAGCTTTAACATGCTTTGCGAGGCACAAGGCACCTTTAAATGACAAGAATAGTTTGGTCGCTGTGATTAACTCAAGACAATGTTTATGTTATTTCTGCAGAACTAGCGTACCTAGAGACAGGTTATATGGTTTCATAAAATTATTTATGTTTTTTTTTTATTGACTGTCTAAGTCATTTTTCAAAGTCTGACACGCCCTCCCACTCCACCGAGAGCGGGAGCTCTCGGTGGAGCGGGAGGGCGTGTCAGACTTTTACTGACTAAAACCTACCCGTGTTCCCTCAGTTCCCTGTATGCCAGGGGCCGCGGTATCTCTTTCGAACAACCCGCACCCCTGGCAGACATAGGCCCTTGCGGGCCCCTTCTGTTGCTGCTGACATCTCTTTGAGGCGCGCGTGGAACACAACGCGCCGTTGACCCGGCCTTGGTCCTTACCGGACAGCGAGCTACCCATTACTCGCCGTCCGCAAGCCCGCGCCTACGGTGGCCGGGAATCAGCCTGGGATTCCCGACGCCGAGGGCGTCTCCTGCGAAGGCCACGGCTGTGAGGGCGCATGTACTGCATCTCCCTCACGTGCGCCGCCACCCTCATTATGTCATTAGTTATTGACATGATCTACTCATAACATTTTTTTATAGATGAATCGTATTGCTTTATGTGGTTAGCTAGCCACCTCGACAATTGATTATTCTATTCTTGCCTGAAGAACCGGCAGCAAGCTCGTCATGCTCCCGTAGATGTCACTGCTTGCGGTAACGTCGGGGGTCGGGTTACCTCCTTCCCTCAAATACGGCGAGGGGGTAATGGCTGATCTTTGTATTATGCCCGTGAACGGGTGCTGCTTGTGGTGACTGCTCGTCTTGCTGACCATCATATTGTTATTAATAATTACCTACCTTTTATTTATTTTACGTCGATGGTCGTAGGTTATCATTTGTGGCCTCGAGTTGTAACTCGGGTCGTAACAGCTATCTGAACATAATCCAGAATTGCATATGTAAGATATCACGCCCTTATACCAGGAAGTTTTTATTTTGGTATAAGGCTATATTAAAAAAAAATATATATATTCTTTGTGCTTAAGTATTCGTTTTATTTTTTGATTTATTGGCATGACTGGCTGACATAATATGACAAATTATTTAATTATTGTTCTGTGTCTCGTTATGTTTATTACTTTGCTCATATACACACAGCGTCAGTATGTGCTAACCCCCTTTTTTGGTTGGGAAATCATCAAATAACTTCTCCCGCTCTAGAGCAAGAGGGCGTGTCAGACTTTTACTGACTAAAACCCACCCGTGTTCCCTCAGTTGCCTGTGTGCCAGGGCCCACGGTATCTCTTTCAAACAATCCGCACCCCTGGCAGGCATCGGCCTTTGCAGGCTCCATCAGTTGGTGCTCACATCTCTTTGAGGCGCGCGTGGAATACAACGCGCCGTCGACCCGACACTACCTCTCCCTCACGTGCGCCACCTCCCTCTTCGCGAGCTTTACTGCTTCGCAGAAGGAGGTGACGACTACCCATGCACTCTTGCTCCGTACCTTGGCCTGGACCAGGGCCGGACGCGAGAGATCGCTGCCACCGATCGCCTCCACGAAGACACGGCGGTGCTCCGCCGAAGACGGGCAGACCTCCACCGTATGCTCTACCGTTGCCTCAGAGCGATTTTCGCAGTGGAAACACCCGGGCGTTTCCTCCCACCTTATCTGAAACAGGAACCTCCCGAAACAACCATGTCCAGTGAGGACCTGCGTCAAGCGGAAGGTGAGGACGTCGTGCCACCTCTCAAGCCACTCCTCAAAGAATAATGTGCTAGATGATTTTGAAGATATAGAAAGAATTTTGAGCACTCCCCGAATATTCTAAACACGGCACAAATTATTTCGAGGTATATGAAGAGAAAGCATTTGGTACAAGATTTCGTACAAACGTAGTGAGTGCTTTAGAATTACTTGATTTAATTGAAAAGAATTTTAAAGAGCCAAGCACGTTTGCAGTCAGTGTCAAAAGTATCAAATTTGTCAGCCAAATGCTTCCGACCACAGTTTTTTCAGCATTTGTTGTAGCGTCTTTCTCAAAATAATATTAAACCATTCGAATATTCGGTCATTTTCGACTCACTCATTCAAAAACGTTCGGTTATTTAACCCTTGGTTAGAATTAGAATTGAATAGTGAACTCGAAAAAAACGCGGTTTGTTTAAACATATGTTTAATGCTAAGAGGACGCGGGTAACGTATTCAATGGTTACGTTGTAGTTGGAGAACTCGGGTCTAATTAGGTAACTATTTAGCCGTCAATCCTCGTGCATTAGTCATTTTGAGAGACAGCCCTCATCCCGTATTGTCACTTTGCGAACAATGCGATGTGTGGACATATTGCGTTTTTCTTTTGCTTTAGAAAAATGCCGAAATTGTAGATAATAGTGTGAACAGCAAAATATTGTTAATCAGCCGGTTATGGTTTTTTAAATGGCTGTTTTAAATTTAACCATCTAGAATTTCGGCACTTTACAAAGTACCTACTAATCAGCTTCAACCTACATAAAATATATATAGGCAGTACAGATGAATTGATAACACTTCTCCTTTTTGAAATCGAGTAAGTATTTTGTATTCTGAGATTGGTTATACGAGTAAGACGGCGTATTTTAATTTCTGAATTGTTTCATTTTTGTTTTTATTACGTACGCTTTTAATGTGCACGACTTTTTACATCGTTCTCACATGTATAATTTTAACATAAAAGATAAAACCTACTTTTGTAACAAGATTTTGATTTAAACGTGTGTCCGTGGAGTTTCTTGACGGTTCTTCTTCATAGGTACGTGGGTACCTTAGAAGAACCGTCAAGAAACTCGCTTTGGAATCGGAAACTACCTTAAACAACGTTTCACATTGACTTTATGAATTGGTAGTGGTGTGTTGTTAGTGTTGTTATTTTAGTGCTAAGACTTACTGTACGTCCAGTAAATGTACGACGTACATTTACTTTGAAGATAAAAAAGGGCTTCGTAGCTTATTCTCTAAGACCTATTGTGCCTTCAAAGTAAATGTACTGTGCAGTCTATGGAACTGATTTCAATGGACTACCTGAACGGGCAAAGGCATTGTTATTACAATAGTATTATTCAGGTGACCTAGACGTTAAATAATTCGATTGTGCTATCTAACGTGTAGTCTACCTGAATAATTTTATATTATTATGCCATTTTAAACCGTAAGTCGCATGTCTGACTTCAGAAAATGAAAGAAGAAAGTATTTTGACATTTATTTGCGAAGAGCCACTCGCCGCTGCTTTCAAGACTTAACAAAACATCAAGATTAGTTTGTTATATTTCAATTTAATTTACACGTATTACACACTGAAAAGTTTTAAAAAACTAAGCGGTCTCACAGATAAATACGAAAACCAACTTTTAATATCTATAATAAACCCGATGCCGTAGCCATACCAATTTTTAAATTACGATACTCGCTTAATATTTTTCGGTTGTAAAGTGAGGTCCCGAAATTGAATACTGATTACATAATTGGGGTTCCATTCATTAAACCCTCTAAAAATGTTGCTGTTTGTTGTTTTTAGTTAAAAGTAATAATTTTGCTTGCATCTGATTTTTTTCTGTTTAAAATGGAAAAATACAGTCTCACCGTATATTAAAAGCAGGTTTAATAGAAACCCAATTTCCATTACCGTTAATTTCTTGAAAAGGCGAACTTATAACAAGCATATCTCATTTCGCACTAATAATCAAGAGTAAAAGGTTTTCTTTGCCTGGGATCCACACAGAACTGACATAGGTTGTTTAAATCCGACAGGATACGGGAAGCGCACGTCTCTGAGGAGTGTGCCGACATACTTTGCGTTCCCCTTCACGACCGAGGAACGAGAATGTGGATGACACGCTCAATAATTTTACTGGAAGTGGTAGTACTTCAAGCGTGGTTTTAAAAGGTCGTGAAAATATTTCAGTAAAACTCGAAAAGACGGAGTAAATAACAAAGATTCCTCGTCGTGTCTCGCAACGGCACTTTGAACTCGTGTCGTTTAAAATTCAATTCTGCAGGTTTATACATAAAATGATGAGGAATTTTTACATAAATTCTTTAATGGTATGCAAAGTGCAGGCACATACATTAATTCCCTCGTTTGTTTTGTTTTAGAAAACTGTCATCGATCTCTGAGAGCACTGGCACCCCCGCTTTTGCAACCATCTGTGGAGGCCTTGCAGCCTCCGTGGTGGCCCTCTTGATTCAACTTGAGGTGCTGGTGGAAATGATGAGCATCGGTAAGTACCCCGTCTAATTACACAGCTTTCTGGTGGATGCTACGGAGCGCTGGGCCTGCAGTAAAGGTAGGTAACCTATTTTCTGAGCTATCGGCGATAGCTATGATGGGAAAGTCTAAATGTATGGGACACACATAAGCTATCAAAAAGCTTTTGTCTGTTCTGTTGAAAGTCGTTTTAGAGATCAGAAAATTAGGGACGCAGCGATGTTGGGTGTTCAATTAGAACTGAGTAAGTGAATGTATACTTAAGTGCCACAGAACCAAAAATGGAATATGAGTAATTTATTTGCTTAAAAGATTAAAAGATCCCAATAAATATTGCGGAAAATAGTAAAATCTTTTTACTGTTTTCCGCAATATTTATTGGATTCTAATGGGCATGCAAGCATTTTTAACCGTGTACAAATGTTTTAATTTTTTTTAATAATAATAATGCTTCCAACTGAATTTCGGAGTCGGTAGCCGGTGGGCAATTTTATCAAAATCAAAATAATTTATTTCACATAAACCTTCATGTGCACTTTTGAAACGTCAGAAGCTAGAAGCACAGTTCCAATTTGTTGCTTCCTATGGGGAAGAGCCGGGACAATACGTGCAGAAGGAGTTAATGCCAAACTTCCCTGTGTTCAACGTAGTCTTTTATCTTATAATATGCTTTTTTGATAAGGACACGTTTGATGTGAGTTTTAAACTTTCCATCGCTAAGTTCTGTAACCGAATTTGACAACTGGAGTTTAAAGCGGATACTGTTTATTAGAAATGACTTGCTAGTTTTAGTTAGTCAAAATTTTGGAATCACAATTTCATCTTTACTATCGCTGATTATAGCCAAGTAAAATAGTCGATAAAATAAGTATAATAGTAATAAAAGTAAAATAGTAGATACAATAGTGCACTATTATATCCGCAAACACAGATGGAATCCCTCTTTCCTAACTCTCATAGTCTGATGGGGCTGACAAGACCGAGGAGAGATCAGACGCAGAACCCACGGCTTCACGTGCTGTCCGAGGGACGAAGGACATACCACCGACGTTGAAACTCCAAGCTGCTACGAAAAACATCCGTATAAATGGAAAACCTAATTAAGCTTTTCCCAACTTGGGAATCCAACCCAGGATCCCACGCTCAGCAGACGTAGCTCTAATATTAGAAAAATCTAAGATATTATCTAAACTGCAAATAATATATTTTATTCCAGAAAAGAATATGCAGTAAAGATCAATGAAAAATGACTTATTAAGTGTAGTAACAAAGTGTTTAAGTTTCGTGTGGCAACTTTTCACTTTGGACATTGAAAACTTTCACGTCGTCGATACGACAGACACGAAAAAGTTTTATAAAAAGTATCGCCCTTCGCAGGAGCGATACAAGATGTTTAATGTTCCTTGTAGTTTCACTTATATTACGTCTTTTCAATATATTTGTAAGTAATTTTGTTCGTGTGGCGTAAAGGACCACAGGAGACACCCACGGGAAAAAAGGTTTGGTACTACATCCCATTTCTACCCGTTGGTCTTAAAAGGCGACTAATACTCGGTTCCTGTAACAAACCCGTATCGTTTCGCTTATCAATGGGAGCAATTTTTTATTTCCAAACTGGGCAATAACTACTTTCGTAAGCTAATTTAACCTGTGATAGCTACTTCCAAATAGGTGTGGTCTACTATGCGAAGGTTAATACCTTCGCATAGTAGACCAGGTCTTTACTTCATTATTGGTAAAGATAAGTACAAGAGTTATTATCTTAACCTACAACTGTCCGTAACTTATAGGAATCGGCCATAAAGGACTTACAAGAGAATGGGCAGCAGCGTTCTTTATGCATTTTACCACCATACTGCGATCGGCAACCCGCCTGCTGATTATGGCAACTCTCCCCCTCCCCTTGGGAGAGGCCTATGTCCAGCTATGGACAACTTTCGGCTCAAATAATGAATTCTGAAAAGCTATAAATTTGTATCTGATCTACACAATTCTATTCTATTCAAAAAATAGAATTGATAGATCAGGTACAAATTTAGTAAACCTATTGAAAATTAAAGAAAGTTACGTATTGTTAGCATTTTGCATAAAGATGCTTCACATATAGTAACTGCGGTGTGAATACCCTTTTCAAACTAACGTTTTATATATCTACTGCGACCGATCTTTGTAGCTGTCATTACTTCCAATTAATTTCAAGTCGATATTCTGACGCTATCTTCAGACGCTCCCTGCCTTTACAATCATGCTTGGCATTCATCTTCAGACACGATAATGAAAACATAAATGAAAATTTGTAGATTCCTCTTTTGATAAACGAAGTTTGAATTTAAAAGTTTCATTTCGGTCTATCATCATAATATTTTAGCTGTAAAAAGCAAAAACTTAAAGCTTCTTCTATATATTTTGTATTTTTATTGTGAAAGGTTAGACAAGTGTTCAGCTGTAACATAACTTGATTTGAAAACACTTTCTGCTCCAAAATCATCTTTAATTAAGCAATTTATTACAACAACAAATTCTAAAGTAGTTGGTAAACATATAAATGAGCAGAAAAAATATTCCTATAAAAACCATTTAAGTTAATAAGTTAGATTCAGTAATTTTTACTTCCTACATATAAATAAGCCATGCATTGTCATTAAAATAAGTGGTGGCTGGTGGCTAAGTAATAACAGCCGCACGGGTCGATCAATCAGGTTAGGCTATATTTGTCGCGGTTGGTCCATTAATTATTTTCTAAGTTATAAACATTAAGTAAAAAACACGGGTATTTCCTTAATAAAACAACCGTGCATTGTCAAAAAGCAAACTGATAATTAATTTCCCACTTAAAACCCATTCTAAGTTATGAACAGTAAGCTATTTAGTAGTAATAATGTTAATCTTGATTTTAATTTTTATTATTATCTTGATTACGATTTTGTTTTTTGTTTGTAAAATTTTTATTATCATGTCGATTTAGATTTTGTTTTTTTGATGTATAATATTGAGTCTAGTAATAACTTATTTTTTCTTAAATTCTTATTTTGATTATGATGTTGATTTTACTAAATGTTTGTCCTTTGTTTCTAATTAATTTCTCTATCCTGATTACGAGTAAAACATCTTGTTAAAACGTATATTTAAGGAGCTATTTTTTAAGTAAGTGCTGTGACCGCCAGTAATTGACAAATTCACCATAACACAATGCAAATATGTTTTTATGTTAATGTTTCTAGTGAATAAATCGTTGTTGGTGTATCTTTTAAATAAATAAAAATCAATAAGGGGCTCCCTGCGCTGGTAATCCTACTGAATGTTCCCGTTACTAATTTATAAGTTAGCTTTTACTAGGTGTTGGGAGATGATTCAACAGACGTAAATTGTAGAGTAAAATTTTAATTATTATAAAGTACTTTACAATAGAATGCAGGATAGCCGAGCGGAGGCGGAACGAAAACAGTATAATTAAACGCGCGCGCGCACCCGGTCCTGGTCGTCGCTGTCGAATGGCCGGCCGCGGCGGGCGGCTTGCTAGCGCCCCCGCGCCGCTCGTTGTTCCCCGCGCCTCTCCCGCGGCCCCCGCGCCGCTGCGCGTGTACATCTTCCCAGCCTTGAAAGAGCTAACTTTCAACAGGTTCCTCAGATTCTTCTTCACCCGGCAGCCGGACGATGTAATGGATGGCTCTGCGGATTGTTCCTTTTGCAGTGTAGATGTCTACCACACGGCAAGTGTTGTCTGCGCCCATGTGTAGACGTGTAATGCGGCCAAGCCGCCAGCGTTGAGGAGGCAGATTCTGATCCTTTATTAACACCATGTCTCCAATTCTAGGACCGATAGACCCAGTTTTCCATTTGGAACGCTGCTGCAGCTCTGCTATGAACTCTTGAGACCATCTCTTCCAGAACGCGAGGCGTAGTTTGCAGATGAGTTGGTACTTCGTTCTGCAGTCTTCTTCTGCAAAAGAGGGCACCGACGTCAGTGGCCGTCCGATAAGGAAGTGCCCGGGGGTCAAAGGGTTTAAGTCCAAGGGATCAGAAGACAAAGGGGAGAGTGGGCGAGAGTTAAGGATTGCTTCTATTTGTGCAAAAAGAGTTGACAACTCCTCAAAAGTAAGGGAAACATTAGCAGCCGTTCTTTTTAAGTGATATTTTGCTGCTTTTACGCCTGCCTCCCAGAGTCCACCAAAATGTGGGGAATAAGCAGGACTAAATTTAAATATAATGCCTTCACTAGTAGCATAATTAGTGACTGAGTCACGACTGGAGCGTAGCACCTTACCCAGTTCATTCTTTGCCCCCACGAAGTTGGTGCCATTGTCACACCAAATTTCATAGGGCTTACCTCTGCGTGACACAAATCGCCGTAAACATAAAATAAATGCTGATGTAGTAAGATCGCTCACCACCTCTAGGTGAACCGCTCTGGTACTTAAACAAACAAATAGACAGAGGTAACATTTACTTATTCGATTACCTCTTCCCTTTTTACTAGAGATTTGAAACGGTCCCGCGAAGTCAGTACCAGTCGAGTGGAAAGGGAAAGTAGGCCGCATCCTCGCCGATGGTAAGTTGCCCATTATTGGCTGTATAGTCTTACCACGAAATCTAGTGCATACAATGCATTGTTTATTGACCTTGCGTGCTAAGGCCCTCCCTCCTATAGGCCAGTACATTTCTCTCACAGAGGATAATAACAATTGCGGACCTGCATGAAATAAACGTTGGTGTTCATTTTGCATTAATAAAAGGGTAAGTCTATGCTTACAATCTAATATAATTGGATGTTTCTTGTTATAATCAAAACTTGAATTGTCAAGACGACCTCCTACTCTTATTATACCTTCAGAGTCAACAAACGGATTTAAATTAAATAATTTTGAATTTTTAGGTATTCCTAAACCTTTACTTAGATTTTTCAACTCTATACCAAATGATTCTTGTTGACATATTTTGAAGAGAATAGTATGTGATTTTGTTATTTCGCTAGTTTGTAGTGAATCATATAATTTAGTTTTGTTCCTACAATTATGCACAAACCGCAATACATAAGCAAACACGCGACTTAAGTGATTAAACTTAGAATAATTATTAAAATTAATTATAGAGTTATGGCTGTCATCGTGAGCCACCTTTGTTTGCACATGTACCTTTAGTTCAGGTAATTCCACTGACTTATGTGGTTGTTGTGGCCAAGCCGGTGACTCCTCCTTTAAGAAGGAGGGTCCTTCCCACCACAAGGGTTCAACCTGCAGACGCTGAGGATCTACACCTCTTGAAGCAAGGTCTGCAGGGTTGAGGTGCGTGAGAACATGCCTCCACGTGAAGCCTTGTGTCAACTCATTTATTTCTATTACGCGATTGGCTACAAATGCTTTTAAAAGGTTTGGTTGTGCGTTAATCCAGCCAAGTACTACTGTTGAGTCAGTCCATATAACCTTTTGTGTGATTTTCTGACTTCGAAGGGACTGGATTACCTTTGTGGACAACTGAGCACCAAGTAGTGCGGCACACAATTCAAGGCGAGGTATGGTCATGGCTTTCAAAGGTGCAACCCTGGCTTTCGCACATAACAATTTAACATCTACAATATTTTCATTATTAATTGACCGTAGGTAGACACAAGCTCCGTACGCTTCCTGGGAAGCATCCACGAAACAGTGTAATTCTACTACCATGGGAAAATCACATAGTGTATACCTTGGCAAACTAATTTTAGACAGATTATTTATATTCTCTGTTAACTTTACCCACTTTTTTTCGATATGGGATGGCACAGGATCATCCCAGCCTAACTTTTCATTCCATAATTGCTGTAAAATTATTTTAGCTTTAATTATGCATGCACATAGCAGCCCTAACGGGTCAAATATTTTACATGTTAATGATATAATAGTACGTTTAGTGAGTTTCCTACTTGTATCCATATCAACAGTAAAATGTAATGTGTCCGGTGAAGGTGACCAGTTTAGTCCTAAAACTGTGGAATGTTTACTCAAATCAAGATTTTTATAAGTGGTTTCTGTTTGTAACACCTTGGGACAGTTTGTGCGGATTTTATGAAGAGGGAAACAAGCTGAAGATAAAACTCTAGTGACCTCATCATATATTTCTTTGATTTCTTTCTCTGACTGGCATCCAGTATTTAAATCGTCCATGTAGAGATCATGTTCTAAAATATTAGAAATTATAGGATTAGAACATTCGCGTGCTAACTGAACAAGGCACCTCGTGCTCAAGAAAGGTGCAGATGCTGTCCCATAGGTGACAGTGTTTAGCTGCAAGACCTTTATAGTCCGAGAATTATCATCCCTCCACAAAATCAATTGCAAATGTCGTTGAGATGGATCTATTTCTATTTGCCTATACATTTTTTGTATATCTCCTGTTAGTACATATTTGTAAGTTCTAAACCTTAATAAAATAGACATCAAATCATCTTGTACTACTGGGCCTACATACTGAATGTCATTTAACGATTTTCCTGAAGTCGTTTTGGCAGAGCCATCAAAAACGACACGTAACTTTGTGGTTTCACTTTGTTCTCTCAATACCGCATGATGTGGTAAGTAATATCCAGATAGAGGACGCTTAATCTCACGTAAATGACCTAAGTTCTTATACTCCTCAATAAATGCAGTGTAACTTTGTTTGAGCTGATAATTACTATTTAATTTTTTCTCAAGATTAAGAAAACGCTTTTTTGCTAAGAAATAAGAATCACCTAGTGCCTGTTCAGGAATCTCCTTGAATGGCATTTTAACTGAAAATCGACCATTGGGAAGACGCTTCATATTTTCTAAAAAATGTTGTTCACATAATTTGTCCTGGGGTGAAGATTTATCAACACTATTAATTTCTTCAACTTCCCAAAACTTTTTAAGGTCGTTATGAATTTCCTTTGTGAAATTACATGTCAAGTGACTAAGGCTACTTTCTCCTAAACGGCCACTGACCAACCATCCAAACTGTGAATTTTGTAGGATAGGTTTACCTTTACCCAACGAAATACGCTTTGTCCCTACAATGTTCCAAAAAACATCTGCCCCTAACAAAATATCAATATTAGAGGGATAATGGAAGTTTGGGTCTGCAAGCACGATATTTTCGGGTAAATTAAGTTCCTGAATATTTACAGGTGCACTTGGTAAAGTTCCTGTAATCTGTGGTACAATTAGACAATTAACTTCCATATTGAAAGAATTTAATCGCGATTTTATACTTATATTGCAGCGCTCTGATATATTAAAAGAAACATTATTTATACCTGAAATCCGTAAAGGTTCAGTAATTTTAACCGATAGGCCTAACTTGCTTTTCAGGTTTTCTGTCACAAAGGAAGATTGGCTGCCTGTGTCTAATAGAGCCCTAACAAGGTATGTCTGTTGATTGTATTCATCTACTACTTGTACCATAGCGGTACACAACAGAACCTGGCTGACGGAGACAGCAGACAATGATACTGGTAGTGGTTCAGTTGATGTGGAAGGTGTAGCGGTAGTTGTGTGTCTGTCAGTACTGTTATTATCTTGAAGTTTATGTACATGTAATAAACTGTTATGTTTTTGTTTACAAAACTTACATGAACTCTTCATACGACAACGAAATGACTTGTGACCCTCATGCAGACAATTTGAGCACAATTTTAATTTTGATGCTTCTTTAAGCCTGTCTGGTACACTCATATTTTTGAATTTAGTACATTGGTGAATACGATGACCTTGCTCACTACATAATAAACACAAATATTCACTCAAGTTCTCAACCGAAGAGACCAAGGAACTAGATTTCTCAAATTGTTTATTTTTCCAATTATTTTTATTAAAATTACCTTTATCATTTTTATTTGGTTGTGACGTAATTAATGTTGTTTCTAAAATATCTGCACGACTACGTATAAAATTAAAAAAGTCATTTAGCGTTGGCAAGTCAGGTAAAATATTCCTATGTTCTTCCCACTTTACGCCTGTACTGGTATCTAACTTCCCAGTAATCATAAATATTAATAAAGTGTCCCACTGATCAGTTGGTTGCCCTAGAGTGTTGAGCGCTCTTAAATTTTTTGAAACAATGTCTACTAAGGTACGTAAATCTTTAACTGACTCTTTAGTTAGGGTTTCAATGCTGCATAATGCTTTAAGGTGATTGTTAATGAGGATTTTCTTATTATTATCTATCACAAAGTAACTCCCACGCTACAATGTAATTTTCAGAGGTAAACTCCAATGATTTGATAACTTCAATGGCACCACCCTCTAGTGAGGATCTCAGATAGTGAAACTTATTGATGGCTGGTATTGATTCATTGCAATGGATTAATGATTGAAACGTATCTCTAAATTCTAGCCATTTTAAATAAGAACCGTTAAATGTTGGCAATTTTATTGTTGGCAGTTTTATTGACTGCAGGCCATGTGATGGGCAATTTGAATGAGAACCTCTGTTACTACATGCATCACCAAAATTTTCCTTTTGAGACCCTTTCCTTTCTAAAAGATCCTCAATAATTGACAAAACTGAAATAAACTTAGTTTCAATCGAATCTCGTAACGTAATTTGTTCATAAGTCGCAGATTCCTCGCAACTGTTTTCAATTAATGTTTGTAGTTCATTGAACTGCCTAAATAATTCTTGACCATTGTCCAAACGTCTACCTAACTCCTTGATATTTACGCTAGTTAGATCACCAATGTCTACTTTTTGCATTTCCTGTACGTATTCGCTTAATTTTGTTAACCGCCCTCTTATGTTGCCACGTTTCCTAATCAATTCACTGAATTCAATTTTGCCCACATCCTTTTCCATGTTTGTCGTCTTTAAATTTCAATATCCGAGAGTAAAACAATGAAATAGGTAGATAATAAAGTGTGCATCAAACCAAACAGTCGATCCTGTAGGTATTTACGCTCCAGGCGCAGCTCGCAGCCACGCGGTGTCACGGCAGGCACGCCGCACGGCAAGATGGCCGCTTCACTGCTTATTCCGCGGCGGCCGAGGAGCCCCGGTCGCCACGCGGTGGCGTACGTAGACGGGAGCTGGGAGGCAGCTCGCAATCGCAGCCGATGATTTCCTGGAATTGTTCGGCAAATCTATTTGAAGCAGGGATGCAGTGCAAGGCGTTAAGCTGTGTGATTTTTGCACGAGACACGGAATTACGGATTTTAGTGCAGGAATTTAAACATCAAAGTAGGTAATTAAAATGCGATAGGTAGATACAGCGAATGTTGTTGCACGATTATAGACATGCTATGCTGGACATGAATAGTCGCTTTGTTACGATAATAGGTTTATATAATTTGGTATCTATAGGTACCTATTCTTCATAGAATTGAAATGACCACAATGCGATTAGCAGTAGGTATGTTAGCTGCCCTTCTACACCAGAGGAAGCAGTCAACCCCTCACACACAAATAAAAAGCGTAAATCGGGAACGGAAATATAAAATAGGAACGAGCTTACTTCCCTCGGATAGACCACCTGACGCGATGCCCGCTATATCCAGGTTGATCTTCAAAATAGGTAGCAGTAGCCTCCTTGTGTTCCAGCGATTACGAAGCAGTTGCACGTGGCCGTGATGAGCGTTGAGCAGCGGCGTTTGCCCGTGGCCGGTTCGAGAACAATCGAGAACACGCCACCGAGCCGCAGTGTTTTCTTCGCTCCAACTTGCGTTTTGCAGTTTCTTATTGCACACGGTCGCCAAATGTTGGGAGATGATTCAACAGACGTAAATTGTAGAGTAAAATTTTAATTATTATAAAGTACTTTACAATAGAATGCAGGATAGCCGAGCGGAGGCGGAACGAAAACAGTATAATTAAACGCGCGCGCGCACCCGGTCCTGGTCGTCGCTGTCGAATGGCCGGCCGCGGCGGGCGGCTTGCTAGCGCCCCCGCGCCGCTCGTTGTTCCCCGCGCCTCTCCCGCGGCCCCCGCGCCGCTGCGCGTGTACACTAGGTACAATATATTAATTACAACGAAAGAAACGTATATTATAACTGTAAATGGTAACCACTTTTTTCATGAATATTACCAAGATTTGTTTTAATTTGAAATATTACAGGTTGCTATTTTTTATTCAACTAAAGATCAGGCAGCTGATAAGGTTAAGATGGTTTTTTAATATTACATAATCGCCATGCATCATGCATCGCCATAAAAAAGGTAGTATTTTTCATATTCTCATGCACAATTGCACATTGTACATTGTACATTTTTAATGATAAAAATATTCAAACAGAAACATAATACAGACCATAGCAGACATATTATTTTTCAATTCCGTACTGAGATATCGAAATCAGGAAAGTCACGTAACCGCGACCGCGTAGCATCCGTAGCACCACTCAGCCACGTCGTAGCCACGCACGTAGCAATCGGATACGCGTACGTAGACAGAACGCATATTTATAAAAGGAAAGCTAATTTAATGTGCAGTGCAAAAATTGTAAGTCTACGACATAATTATATTAATTATTGGAATAAAGTTTATTTATGCTTCAATTTACAAAAAGGTATAGTATTTGAAGCATCCATTATATAATTAAAAGCCTAGTTTTGAGAATGAACTTTTCAAAAAGAAAACGTGCCAGTATACATAATTATTATTATACTAGTTTTTGCAAGTGGTTGCGCTTGCGTTTACCAATTTAAACAAAATCTTACGAAACTATCCACCTAAACCTTCCTCATGAATCATTCTGTCTATTGGTAAAAACCGCATGAAAATTCGTACAGTACTTTTTGAGTTTATGGCGAACAGACAGACAGATGCGGCGGGGGACTTTGTTTTATAATATGTTATTATATGCAGTGTGACCAGAGAATAGCATAAGATTGAAAGAAGATTTTTTTTTCTATTTTATTCTCCCAATTTGCTATCAAACCTCCGACTTATTACAAAGCATTAGTGCAAATAATGAATCGGTCGTTCTTTAATTTCCGCTTTTCGTACATACACATGAAATTACAGCTTTATTTACTTAACCATAAAGTTTATAATTCAAAAACGTAAATATGTTATGTACGCTGATGTTTGAACCAGCATTATTTACCACGGGATCGTAAAAAATGCTATTTTATTGCAACTAGTATCTGGCCCAGATGAGCTCGTACAATTTTAAGAGAGACATAAAAATTGAAATTTAATACGAATCTACAAATGCAAATGCAGAATTTATTTTCAGAAGACGAGTGTTTTTTTCAGATTCATGTTTAAACTAGAAAAACCTGAACATGAATTGTATAGCCCTTAGCATATTTTTTTTTTTGAAAAATCTGGACGAGTGCGTGTCGGACTACGCGCAACGAAGTGTTACGTAGTTGGGATGAATTTATCCCAGGAACAAACTTAACAAGCGGATTGTATTTTGTTTTGACGTAAAAATCGGCCATTTTAATTTTAATAATTTTGATATACTGTGTGTCACTCTCACAATTGAGACTATTACTACTACTATATCTAACGACGCCTCTAACAAAACATTTCTGGCGCAGTCGGGTAAAAACATTTTCTACTATATATTTCGACACGCTTTTGCGCGACTATTACTCGTTAACTTGTAAAGCTTACTCGGCTGTAATAGTTTTCTTTCCAACTTCGTTATATATGTCGCAGCCATCTGGATAAAATAGCCAGCTAATTGCACGCCTAGGTCGTTCATTAAACACCAGCATCCACTTGGATGCGTAGGCCGATAGTTAATTGAACTAGAATCATTAAACGTTTAGCAACTTGGCGTATTGAAAGTCAGCCCTTTGAAGATGACTGACCAAGACTAAGTCAAGTGATTCAAATTTATTACAGTTTTTTCCACTACGGCACTAGTAGTCACCAAAACAAATTTTTCGTCAACAGCGCAATCTGTGAATGTTAGTTTTCGTTCTTGAGTGCAGGTTTAAGTGTAATTATTTATGTATTTATTTCAAAACATTTCAGTATTACTAGTTACTTAAGTAGGTATTAGTAAAAAGTAGTCGTACATAATTTGTGAACTCATGTTCACCCTAACCAAACAACAAAAAATCATCAATATCCGATTTAACTAAATGACTACACGACATTAAGCCATCTGATTAAATGTTGCGCTCAATGAATTGGCTAGTTAATGCGATACCCAGCAATATACATACAAACACACTGACACATAGGTACGTTTAATAATAATCACCGCAGCGAATATATACAGTGGTGGTCATGTAGTTAAGAACGCTGAATAGTTTAGTTTTTAATTCAAATTTAAATAGAGAACACACTGTGGTTGTAGGTCACTTTTCGTATAATTTTGGTGCTAATTAGTGCTGTAAAAGTCTTAAGGTGATTGCCTCATATGAAAACAATGGAGAAAAATTAGAATTGTGATAAATCTACAAAGGAAGTAATAATAAAACTTCTCGAGAAAAAATTATCTAAATAGCTGAAGGACAACTAGCCAAGTAATTGAGCGTAACGTTTAACCAGATGGCTGAATGTCGTGTAGTCAGTTAACCGTTTAGTGAACGGTCTAGGCATCCAATGCTACGATGATTGTCCAGATCCAGGATAGGGAACAAGTCCCATCCAACTGCTCAGAGGGGTGCGACAAGGGATATTATATCCCCGAAACTGTTCACCAACACGTTGGAGGACATCTTTAAGACGTTGGACTGGACTGGACAGGGTATCAATATCAACGGCGAATACATCTCACACCTTCGGTTTGCCGATGACATCGTCATAATGGCAGAGACACTGGAACAGTTAGACCAGATGCTGCACAGCCTAAACGGAGCCTCTCGGCGGGTTGGCCTCGGCATGAATTTAGACAAGACGAAAGTCATGTGCAATTCTCACCACCAATCCACATCGAAGGGTCGCTTCTCGAAGTTGTGAAGGAGTATGCCTACCTAGGGCAAGTCATCCAGCTCGGTAGACACAACTTTGAGAAAGAAGCCGACAGAAGGATCCGGTTGGGTTGGGCAGCGTTTGGGAAACTACGTCAAGTCTTTTCGTCGCCTATTCCGCAATGCTAGAAGACTAAGGTCTTCAACCAGTGCGTCCTGCCCGTGATGACATACGGTGCCGAAACGTGGACACTGACGGTTGGGCTGATCCACAAATTTAAGGTCGCTCAGCGCGCTATGGAGCGGGCTATGCTCGGAGTTTCTTTGAAGGATAAAATCAGGAATGAGATTATCCGGAAAAGAACCGGAGTTACCGACATAGCTTGTAGAGTGAGCAAGCTGAAGTGGCAGTGGGCTGGCCATGTTTGTCGAAGGACCGATGGACGGTGGAGCAGACGAGTCCTGGAGTGGAGACCGCGTATCGGCAAACGTAGTGTGGGACGCCTCCCAGCTAGATGGACCGACGACCTTAAAAAGGTGGCTGGGATAGACTGGATGCGGAAAACGGAGGATAGAGTGTTGTGGCGCTGCCTGGGAGAGGCCTATGTCCAGCAGTGGACTGCGATAGGCTGAGTTGATTGTTGATTGATAGGCGTCCAATTAGCTGGCTAATTTAACCAGACGGCTGCGACAGATATACTGTAACCTTGATATTTTGTACATATCCAGAAACCGTCATATAACTGGAAGGAATTGGAAGGGGGAATTGCCTGTAACAAAAATGTTGACTTCAAACCTAAATACTTCACAAACGGATCACTTAGTCGCTATTTTTTTAGGCGAACTCGCAATATTTTTGAAAACCTATCCACAACGACTCATCGACACCAGGGGAAGAGTAGAAAAATAAAACATCCCCACTTTATGTGTACAGGATTCTCCGTGGGGATGTTTTATTTCCCTAAAACAAGCATGCCAAATAACAGCTTTCTAGTGCAAGGTTTCCTTGTGGACTGCGGAGCCCTAAAAAGGAGTCGGTATGTAAGGATCGCAGCAGGTGGCGTTCTGTAGTTACTACCTGTATAAAGGGGTATTTTCAATTTCAATATCATTCGTACCTTTTTACGTCACGTTTACTAGGCGCGATCGTGCTAGCCCTGCGCCACCCAGATCAGCCCCAGACAGATAGTTTCGCATAGTAAATCAACCAAGTGCAAAACCCGCAGACGTTTGAGTTGCACTCAATTTAATTCCAGAGAATTGTACTGTTTGCAGCCGCAGTCAAGAATCTATTGGGCCTGATTAAAATAACAATCCTAATTAGATTGCTGTTGAATTTAATTACGTTTTCTTTGAAGTAAACTCGGTTGTTTAATTTTTATTTATTACTATACGGTCTGTAATGGATATTCTATGATTTAGGTACTTTAAATCGGCTAAGTTGCGCAATATTTTTGTTCGTTTAAAAATCTGACCACAGACATTGAAATAAATATGTAAAACCCAACGTAGTGTCTACCCGTCTAAGGAAACAAGATAGTGCCAACTTTAAAGGCGTTTGTTCAGCCAGCATAAAAAGCAAGCTTATCTATATAATAGACGTCAGAAGTTGAAGCAGATAATGCTAGTTGATGGCTTGAGCAGGTGAGCAGCTGGTGTCGGGACTCATGACAATGAAGCTGCATTGATAACAGCGATGATAATAGCTATGTCGGTTAGGTTCCGCCTTGATGGTGGTGTATTTATCTTAAGTGGGAAGGGGCTCGTGGAAGCCTTTAGAGAGAGGCTTTTGCAAATTTTCATTGGACGTCATCTCATGGGCCACCCTGTATAACAAAAGTAAACACTAAGAAGGGATTTTTTAAACAGAGTATAAAAGTCTAATTGCAAATTCGTCTTTCTGCTGATGGGAAAACCTATCGGAAAGACGCACTTATACCTACTAAAATGCTGCTACAATTTAAAATACTATATGAGTATTCTTTGGAAATTCCCATGCAATGTTGTATACCTATCAAAATCTATTTATGAAATTGCTTCGTTAGCGAACACCAACTGTCCAAACAAGGTTGACCGAACATTCACGTAGGCTGTTTCATATAAAGATAAAGAACTATAATTCAGTTCTTTGTGGTGTTATTAATTGTAAACATTTATGTAATATTCCTATTCATACGTACCTAACAGAATAAAGGACATTGCTCTGCGCCTATACATTGTTCGCTCCGGAACCAAGAGCATCAGAAAATAATGTGTTGTATTGTCCATCATTAGTAAATTCCTACAAGATGTTATCCCTATTTTAAAGCGGACTAGCCGCAGAATAGAAATATTTCAAAAAACGTATCAGATTTTTTTTTATATTATGGTTTTTCATAACTCCGTGACTCCGAGTGATTTTTATGAAACTGAAAAACAATATCCTATTGCATTTAGCTATTTATAGTACCCTCCCCAGATAATTTGGTATGCAGTTTTAGTTTTAAAGCCTAAATGTATGTAAGTTCAACGTATAAATTCAAAGAATCTAATTAACATACTAACCTGCTTTCTTAGTTTTGTCCATCTATTACTATACTCTATGGTCTTGTATATGTATTTGACAGAGTGAGAGACTGACAAGTGACCATTTAGTGAAGTCAAAAATTGGGGTGTAAAAAACCAAACGTTAAAAAACGTAATTTCCTAAGATTTACTATAGCCATACGTTACAAACAGTATTATATTTGTTTTTGTTTTTTCACTTTTGCCATCCGATAATATTATTAGCATTACAAGTATGACAAAGTCCTACTTATAATAACACCACACTACTCATTTATACTTGGAACAATATTAATAATAACATCTGCACGATATTGCAGTTTTTTAAGAAAACTTTTATAATTCAGGCAGTAGGTAACAATAAGTTTATTTTTTTAATATTAATTGTCAAAAAATCGTAAGATCACTTACGAGTTTTTAGTTTAGTTAGAAGTAAACCACTACTTTTCTAAAATATCTTAGAAAACCGTGAATAATGATAATGATGAAACATGTAGGTTTTGTTAACTTCAGCATTATTCTTACTACCTATTTATAGTAGAGTGTGACGTAATTGATTAGGTATAGCAGGTTTTTTTTAATTATATTTTTAGTGAATAATAATAATGGAATTGTGACTGAATATTTTCATTATAGTTTCTATTTGCAATACAATCGAAATAAATTCAAAATGTGATTCAGATTTAAAATATGCAGCAGTTAAAAAAAAACTTGAGAAGTGTCAAGGGACACCCGGATGGGACGAAGTTCCTGTTCTGCAGAGAAACACGCGCACGCCGCACGGCTTACAACAATGTAGCAAAAAGTGTCGTTACAACTTTTTGTCTTAATTTTTTCCGTCTAGCCCCCTTTCGCAACGCGCGATAAGGAACTTCGTTCCAAAAAACAAAAAGATTACAATCTATGGGGTATCCCTAATCTTCTTCGACACGACATGACGTTTGGCGAAGATGGAGGCGATTGCTTGTTTTAGTCGCATATAAAAAAAAAATATGTTCATTTTTTTGTTCAGCTAGTCCGTGTTAGAAAAGTATTTGCAACAAATTTAATAAAGTCGATAAATAAGTCCGATGCTGTTACTGCACAGGGCGATTCTGGGCATTGTCTTTTCCATTACTTAGTTATATTGTTGTAAAGCCAGTTTTGAACAAACTTATAATTTATATCTGGCAATAATTATATGTCATGCTGTAGACTGTTGACGAATAAAGTGAACACGACCTAACTGGGTTGTGTTCACTTTATTACTTTACTGGGTAATCCGATACCCCTTGGTAAGACTGGTTGTCAGACTTTCGGGCTTCTGTCGACTCGCAACGACTGTCAGAAATCCAATCAAGAATGACCCAGGGACCAACGGTTTAACGTGCTTTCCGAAAAAAAATCAAATAAAAAGCCCTTGTAAATAATTACGCTGAAAATCGTCACTTTTTAGACGGCAAAAATGAACAAGCAATTCGATTATGTTTCGTGCTACATGGGTTCTGGCTCCATCTTATTAGAACCACGTGTTTTCTAGGTCTAAGTGATTGGTTTGATGTTGTTCTTTTTTTTTTCATTTATCTTAACACTATTGCGATTGGAGCAGTGGTGGCCCAGTGGTAACGGCCACGATTTACGAGTTGTAGGTCGTTGGTTCGAACCCCGACGACAGGCGCTTTACTTTGTGTAAATTATTTCTTCACCACTGCCCTCAAAACAGTGAAGGAAAATATCGTGAGGAAACCGGCATGTCTTGGAACCAAAAAATTCGAAGACATGTGACAGCTACCAATCGGCACTGGGCCCGCGTGGTTGATTTTGGCCCACTCCCTCTCACAGAGAGGAGGCCTGTGTCCCAGCGGTGACAACATTATACGTTGATTATGTATGTATATATGTATTGCGATGGCAGTTGCAGTAACAACAGCACCTGTCCTGTTGCAATACAATCGAAATAAATTAAAAATATGATTCAGATTTAAAATACGCAGCAGTTAAAAAAAAAAAGATTACAATCATTGGGGTATCCCTAATCTTCTTCGACACGACATGACGTTTGGTGGTTACTCATGTGGTTTGGCGAAGATGGAGGCGATTGATTGTATTAGTCGCATAAAATACTTTTTTTATGTTCAGCTAGTCCGTGTTAGAAAAGTATTTGCAACTAATTTAATAAAATCGATAAATAAGTCCGATGCTGTTACTGCACAGGGCGATTCTGGGCATTGTCTTTTCCATTACTTAGTTATATTGTTGTAATGCCAATTTTTAACAAACTTATAATTTATATCTGGCAATAATTGTTGCCCTCTTCATAGAAGAATGGTGCAATTATTTTAACTGTCAGACAAAAATAATATATGGATCCTGTCTGGATCTACAGAAGTGCCTCTTCTGCAGAAGCATAAATGTTGTTTATTTAAAAATCCTTTCTGATCAAAATAGTATTAGTTACTCGTACTGATTTTTTGAAGGTCGTTTTTCAATCCGTTTTGGAACTTTAGGATACAATTATTAAAATGATTGCGGCAGTCATGGTCTTATAAATAGTGGCATAAAAAAGGCCACTGTTTAACTAAGTAGTGGATTTTGGTTGTTTTTCACAATACGTATAGGTTTTATTTTATGAATTTTAAGAAAACCTACAGCTAATACATTCCAGTAGTCAGAAGTAACATGTAGAAGAATGCCAAATACAAGTTTCCACTTATATAAACGTATGTATAAAATTGTCAAAACGGTGCATACAGCGAGAGAGTTAAACATAGGCACAACTGAAGAGAATAAACAAAAATAAAATAAATTACACAACAAAGTTCCGTGTGGTGGCGGACGTAAAAGAATAGCACCATCCCATTTCTTCGGTGCACGAAGTGCAATCTTGGCCACCAGCTCAGAGACGTCAATAGACCCATTCATTATGTTAAATAGGATAGCAAGATCCGCAATTTGTCTTCGCTCGTATAAAGGAAGAATATGAAATTTCTTACACCGACTGCTATAGTTAGGAAGATAAGTAGTTGTACGATATGTGTACCTTAAAAATCGCCTTTCTATACTTTCAAGGCGATCGATATAAACATTGTAATAAGGATTCCTTTGGGAAGCATATTCAAGATGGCTACGGACAAAAGCACAGTATAAAATGTTCATGGTTTTAACATTTTTAAACTCAGAGGAGACCCTACAAATAAAACCCAACGCTCTAAAAGCCTTGTTGACTATATTGTCAATGTGCGCATCAAACAAAAGCTTTGTGTCAAAAATTATCCAAAGATCCTCGATGACGTTAACTCTGGTAATTTTAAGATACAATTATTAAATTTATTTCGGCGGTCATGGTCTTATAAATGATGGCATAAGAAAGCCACTGTTTATCTAAGTAGTGGATTTTGGTTGTTTTTTAATACGTATAGGAATTTTAGGATACAATTATTAAAATTAATACGGCAGCCATGATCTTAAAAATGGTGGTATAAAAAGTCTCCTTTTAACTAATTAAGGGATTGAGTGGTTCGAAACAACCGTAAAATTAGGTGCCACAGAGAAATGGTTCCAACAGAGTGCACCGCGAGTGAGTCTCAGCGCGTCAGAAACACACTGTTTGATTTTCAACGAATTGCTTAGCGCTGGCTTAGTCGTTTGAAGTACCAGGTTGTCTTAACTCGGTAGGAGCACACCTAACCTAGGTGACAGCTAGAAAATGTTTTAAGCCTTCGAAGTATCAGGTTGTCATAGCTTAGTAGAATTTCACCTAATATCATTATGTAGGTAAGTATGTCAGCTAGAAAATGCTTTATGCCTTCGAAATACCAGGTTGTCATAACTTGGTAGGAGACCATGCGCAAGGACTCAAGATATTTTGGTGATAAGTTAACACAACATTTATGGATTCTGAGGTGGTACGAAGTTCGCCGGCACAGCAAGTTCTTACAAAAAACTACTTTACGTACATGCATTCAATCAATAAACACATTCATTCTTTCATTCATATAAAAAAATAGCCCTCAAAGATAATCCTTTTGCAAACCCAGCTGTAGAGATAGGCTTAAACGTTGAAAAAGAATAATACTGCTAAATGCTAATGCTAACAATAATTAACACTTCAAATTAGCAGTTATTTTTAGCAACTGTTAAATTTAATCACAGACAGATTGTTAACATAATTAATTCTCATTTCCTTCATACTTTTCACAGACTTAGGACTGTCAACTTTTTCTGTTGGCTTGTATTTACAATGTGAATCAATTTATTTACAACGATTTCTTTTTTTGTAGCAATTTTTTTAGTATCAATAATTTTTAATCATCGTTTTTTATGTATTTTTTTTTCTTATAACTACTTATGTACAAAATTACAAACTATGCCCTTTATAAAACATAAATGCCCAGTAACGGCCATGAATGTATCATTTCTCGCCGAAGTCCAATTGTCAGTCGTAATGCAGATTGTTTCAAGTTCTTTATTTATGACTTCTTCCACCTCCGTTCTACACTGTTCGTACATTGTTGGTAAAAGTGTATTTGAAAGATATTTTCTTTATCTTCATTGCTTCTCAACCTAATACGAATACTAGACTCGAGTCAGTTGGACTCACATAATAGAATCGAGTCAGCGAGTACAAGATCGATTCTTCTTGACTCGAGTACCGGAATCGAGTCCGGAGTACTTACTCGGAACAAACTAAATTGGTATTCAAGTTGGCGAGTCCAAAACAGGAATCGAGTCTGACTCGAGTCAAGCCGTACTCGGCACAACGCTACCTATTACCTAGATAACAAACACGTAAATATTAAACTTCGTAACAAAGATCAGTCTTTATTTAACACTAGTTAAATGTAACATTTCCGAAATCAGCAGTTAGCAGTTAATTAAATCAACTCGACTAAATAACAATCTGTCTGACTGAACACTGAACTGAGTTGCTAAATTGAAAACAATTCAGTAGAGATGGAACATCATTGTGTCCTTTCCTTTCCTTTGTTTTTTTTTATAGCCTGCGGCCAAAGAGGGACAAATATATCCGTGTGTGGTGCGACTGCGGGGTAGCACCGCGCAGACTACCTGATGCGTGTTCTGTGATTGTTCATTGTTATCTGTCCCACATTTGTGTTCATTAGTGTTTGTGGGTTGACTGCTATATTTAACCACTATCTCAGAATTTATTTAACAGGTGTTGACACAAATTTTGCAGTGTTCATGAAGCAGCTTATCAATTTTAGACCCATCTCTACCCAGCTGATTGCGACAACATTTTCTAGCTGTCACCTAGGTTAGGTGTGCTCCTACCGAGTTAAGACAACCTGGTACTTCAAACGACTAAGCCAGCGCTAAGCAATTCGTTGAAAATCAAACAGTGTGCTTTCTGACGCTCTGTTGGAACTATTTCTCTGTGTCACCAAATTTTACAGTTACGAAAATTGACCTTCTGAATCTGCTAAGTAGTAAAATAACAATGAAATACGTAAAGACAACCTTTGCCATTTCCTTGAATAACACATTTTGTCTTGGTGAAACTTTACTAGGGAAGAAATCTAGAACACACTTAAAATAACATGTATCATTTCGTTTGTTTTTCTTTACCAAATAAAACTATGTTTGAAGTAATTGAACCCACTGAACACAACAATTCAATCGAACAAATCCAAAGAATCCTTTTGTTGGATCCTTAAGCGTGTTTTTATTACAATATCTAGTGACCCGTAAAGTGTTTTTGATGTTAAACCCTTCCGGAGAATAAAGGAGATAAATATTTAACATTGTGTGTTTTCTAAAGCTTTTATCAATAGGTACTCATAAACTATTTGAAAGCCAAATGATCAATTTCTGCCTGACCCAATGCAGATGTAGATGACTGAAGAAAAATAAATATTTTACAAGGTGTTAAAAAACCTCAACAAAAAACATGGGGGTACCTAACATCGGCAATGTAAGGCCACTGAGTGGCTGCGAGTACCAGTAACCGCATAGTTTAGCATGGCAACATGGCCGCAGCATTGTGGAGGGTTATGCATCGTCGCCGACCAGGAAATAACTGCGGCATCCGCAGCTTAACCTCACAGACATAGTGAGATTGTTTGAACCTATTAGTGGCATGATATTACATTCAAAATCATAAATTTCTGTTGATGAATGTTCATACAACAACAGATATGGCGTGTTGCATTGAATTTAAATATATATATGAATAATTCAGTTCGGTCGTTTACGACGCCCTGTATGATTTAAATTTCCTCTGACATACAGTGAGAACATCGCACTGCATCATATTTTTATTTTATAGTGTGCACGCCGCTTGGTTTTGAATGTGATGTGGATGGCATATCAGCTGTTTTAATTATTATCACTGCAGTGGCAAGGCCGTCGTCAACGACGAACTAATGAACAATCTAATAAACACAATAGTGAGGGGAAAAATGTAGGCATAATTTGAGTCTGCGCCGTAAGTTTTTGCGAATACCTTGGTCATAAATGTAACCAGGCCTTGCGGAGTTAACTAAACTAAACTTAGTCAGTGTTTAGGCGATTCACTATGCTAGCCTCTACTAACTCAGCACAGTGTAGCGAACACAGTTTCGTGACGAGCGATGGAAGCGAGCCGACAAGATAAGCGAGTGGAGAATCCCACTCTTAAAACGAGCGCCGAAGCGAGCCCACCTACGTCACAAGTTAGCTGTGCGCCCTTTCATGCGTGGAAACCGAGCGATGGATTGAGCGCCCTGCCGCAAGTTAGCAAGAGCTAGCAATAAATGTCTCGAAGTTGGGATTAAAATCTTGTAGTGCTTTCCCAGTCAGAAATAACGCACCGAGTAAAAAGACGTTTTCATGTCAAGAAATCCCTCCTTGTAGTTCAGTGACTTCACATTAAATATGCTCTTGACTCGGGAACCGATCACTTTTCCGAATTTTTTTGTTCGAATTTCATTTTACCGAAAACTATTGACCGACGTCTTTTTTTCTATATGCATTATTTGACATATTTTTAGATGAGTGAAGTATCATTTGTCATAGGTATTATTTTACCGAACTATATAGCAGCTATATAGCAGCGCCGGAGCCGTGACAGAAACTATGCTTGCTGCATGCCTGCTTGCATGTTGCATGCATGTTTGCACGCTGCATGCTTGCTTGCATGCTGCAAGCCTGCTTCCACGCTGCATGCAAGTAGTGTGCACAAACTTTCTAGGCGTTTGGTGAAAAGAAAATATGGTAATTAAAACAGTAGTATAATGAATTTTCGGAAACATTCCGAACAAATATTATTTCGGCTCAGTGTAACTTCGGTAAAAAGTTTTTCTACCTAAAAAAAAGACACTAAAAAGTACCTCTGTATTATTCTAAGGCTTCTTCAAACAGCCGCGACGCGACAGCGCGACGCGACACTTGTAGAACAATTTCCATTAAGTTTTCATAGAAATTGTTCTACGAGTGTCGCGACGTGACCGTTGCGTCGCGCTAGTCTGCACGAGCCTTTAGTGATTAAGCGGTGTTATCGATTTAGTGAATGTGAGTATCAATACAAACCATCTCTGGTTTAATGATACAAATAAACGAAATTGTATTAAGACAATACCTACGAATAAAGTAAAATAAAATAAAATAATATTCATAGTACCCCGGCAATTTTTTCTTTCAAAGTGACAATTGGAGAAACTCATAAACAAAACACTGCGGTAGGTACTCAAAAAGAGTTTAATTTAAAATGTCCATGTTTATTACAGCAAAATATTGCAATGAAATATTTTCAAGAGTCAAAAGCTAGTTGTCTTAAATTCTTAAATTATTAGTTTGCAATATTTTCTTCTCTCTTTTAATCTGTTCTGGTAATGAGCTTGCGCCTACGTAGTTGGGATTACGAAGCCCTTGGGTGAAACAAGCTATATTGTGATGTTGGACGACCGACTCTCAACGTAATACCGCTATGTGCTTACTTTATGAAGCTTCGTAACTTGTAGAGCTACTTCTAGTATAGTATGCAATCATATTCACCGTTACTTCTAGATACCTAGCTAGATTTCATAAGCTACGTTGAATCAAAAATTATTAAATGTAGTTTATCAAATCTACTAACTACGAAAAGTTTCTAGCACCGTGCCGCCTATTGCTTCCAGCTTGTTAAGAAGAATGGGAATAGAAACAGTGTCGAAAGCTTTCGACAGGTCCAAAAATGCTGTTATGGTTTTTGACGTGAATACAATGAATGTGATGTGAATACGTTTTTAAATTTGCTACCATACGGGAGCAATCCATAATCATAAATTATATTTCATAAATTATATTATATCCATAATCATAGCAAAATCTAATGATAACAAAATCGGGGGATACAGTTTGACGTTGTAGTTTCGAATCTATCCTCTACATCCAAAATTAGATTATACCACTGGATAGCTAAAAGATCAAAGAATTCATTACAATAAATGAGAACAGTGACGCATCACGCGCGGTGGAGGGGGAAGCGGTTGAGAAATGATATGGTATTTAGTTAAATAATTGGTTAGTTGTTAATTAATGAGTTTTCAAAAACCTTAGAGATGGTTGTGGGCAATGTAATTTGTCTATAACTTCCAACACAGTCTCTATCGCCACTTTAAAAAATTGGATGAACAATTGCCTTCTTGAAAACTCTAGGAAAGGTCTCAGTAGTTATTGCAAGGTTAAATACATATTGTTTTATAACTGGTATTAAAAAGTTGCGGGCCGATTTTAGTAAGAATGCAGAGATGCCATCCCAACTGACTGCACAATTATTTTTAGGCCTAGTTTAACAGTTTCTAATTCCTGTTCAGAAACCTCAAAAATGCTCATTGAGTAACACGGGCTATTCATTTTTTGTGACGTATAAGTGAAGTGGAAATAATTGAGCTTTTACCCTTATTTGAGATTTCGTCAGCTAGTATTTTCCTTATGTTTGCGAAGTACTTATTAACTATATCAACTTTAGGATTTTCACGCAAACTCAATAAGTCGTTTGGTAAGGTCTTTTTTTGCTTCGTATCCGTAATACTTTTGATGTCATCCCAAGTTGCCTTCGAGTTACCCTTGGCCTCTTGAAATATGCTTCGATCATAAATAATTCTAAGTTTTTTTAAAGTTGTTAAGAAAATTACGATAGCGTTTGTAGGTAGTACTAAGTATCATATTATCGGGATCTTTTGGAGCTTTGAAATGCATTGTCTTTATTTTTTATACATTTCAGAAGTTCAGGGGTACAACGTATCTATTTCAAATAGGCACATAAAAAGTACTTTTGAACGTCAACACCTGCCTTGCTAAATATCATTTCACACAATCTGTCGATCTTTACCTCGTATTAGTCCGCCTTTATATATCGCTGTTTACATTTACATGCTCGTACAAAGTACTATTGACAAAATCGGGTGAATAAAAACGCCTAAAACATAAATACCAAGTCCGTACCGGAACAAACCAGTCCCCGATGAGCCGACGACCCGGAAACCTAGGCCAACGGCTGAACGATGCGACAAGGAACCGACTGACGCATTTTCAACGCAATCAGATAATCGCAACTAGCTAACAAAAACATATGCTGCTGGATAAACAGTATCCTTATTGTCATTTTTCTTTCATTATTGCAAAGCTTCAGACTTAAGTAGGTTTTGGATTTATGGTTATACTTATTAAAAAGTAGCCGATGTTTGGAACTGGACTCATCTTCACACTTCGACGCTCCATTGACCTATTTTGGGTAGGGTTTCAATTAATATTTAACATCTCGTAATCTCTCGTAACTTCGTCGGTTTGGCTTGGCAGGCGTCAGATAGTCTTAGACCTGCAAACTCTTAAGTAGGTCGCAACAATCTACTTTTATGTAACTATTCAAGAATATATTCGCTATGTGCATGATTTCTATTTCATAAACGAAATTAAAGTCGTATTTCGTGCCTGTCTGTGAGAATACACCATTGTTCTTCTGAACTACGCAACGAATTTAGATGCTGTTTTCACCATCATTAGATAGAGAATAGATGCCTAGCTAAGGCTACAAAATAAACTGCTACGCTTAAGCCTTAGCTTTGGTAATTTTATTTGAATTGCGCCAACATCCATCACAAATATCAAGGAATGTGTTATTGGTATGCTATCGTAGCGTCAGATTACTTCCTGCGATCTATCCTGCCAATCTCAGCCGGTTAAATTGGAGGCAATAGTCGTGAAAACACTGCCTTAAAATGGCTGAACTTTCGGGCAAACTTTAGCTGTGATTTTGAAGTGATGTTACACTACAGTATTGTAAAAACGTAATTCGATTATTCAAGCCATTCAATTCAACGTCGTCAACGCCAAAATTCAACGTAATTCAATTTATGCTTTCAAGTTACCTATATGTATCAACCTACTTACTTGGCCAGTGGAAGCCAACCCCAACTAATTAGAAAAAAGGCTAGACAGACGATAGATGAAAGCACTATACTTCGCGTCATATTAAATTAATTTTATGTTGCTTAAACATTTAAGATATTCAGCTCAGTGTTTTAAATAAATAAATAATAATCGTTGAACTGAAGGATCTACTTTAATTAACCGACTTCCAAAAGGAGGAGGTTCTCAATTCGTCGGAACCTTTTTTTTTTTTATCTATGTTCCCCGATTACTCGAAGATGGCTGGACCGATTTGGATATTTTTTTTTTGTTTGAAAGGGTATACTTCCCAGGTGGTCCCGTGATCATCAAGTCAGGATCTGATGATGGGATCCTGGAAAAATAGAGAGAACTCTTCAAATTTTATAGGCACACTTGAAGCAATTTGTGTAGTTTTTGGAAGAGTACTTTCTCGGAGTGGTTCCATTTCAATTTGGTGAAGACCTGATGAAGAACTTCGGAGATAGGCAACGGAACTCCTCAATAAATGATAGCAAATGGACAGGGATTGCTGAAATCTCATGTCTGTCAATTGTTTACGCCAGTTAATAACATAACATCACGCCGGTACGCTATGAAGGGGTAAGCACATGTGAACCACTAAAAAGTGAAAAATAAAAAACTTTTTTCAAAAAAGTAAACAACCGACTTCCAAAAAAACACTCAAAAAGTGAAAAATAACTTTAATTTCGGAAGTCGGTGACTTTGGATATGTATTTAAATTTTTTGTCACCGCCTTCCGAAATTAAAGTTATTTTTCACTTTTTAGTGTTTTTTTAAGAAGTCGGTTGTTTACTTTTTGAAAATTTTTTTTTTATATAAACGTGTGAATAATAAACAGATATCGGCGGTACGTAATAATGTGTATTACTGACAACAATCTGTTTTGTTGTTTAAATAAGCTCTTTTAATTAACACACTATTGTAATGTAATAAATGATCGGCGAAATACGAATTGCAATACTCAATTTACAAATCACCGCAAATGAAGTAAGTAGCTCACTTCCCATAGGTGCTCTCTTTTAAAATCGCTTGTTTTTCGACAAGGTTTTCCTCTGAAGATTTCCATCTCTCTCCCGCTGAATCCACTCTGGACCTCCTTTGCTCCTTTTTCCATCCCTTGGGTAACACTCTGTTATTAATATGTCCATGTATCCATTTCTCTTTTTGCTCTCTTACCATATGTCCTGTCCATCGCCATTTTTGTGTTTTACATACTTTATGTGCATCTTTAAACTTGGTTATACTTTTTATGTCTTTTACTTTGTCTCACTTTGTCTCTTCTCTTGACTAACTACACTTCTTTCTATACTATTTAAAAACCCGGCCTTTCAGAAGATTTGCATGAGTGCACGTAAAAAAAGTGTCTCTTTTCCAATACATCCAGCCTCATGCGCTTTCACTTCACTCTCGATGCGGCCATATGAACTCCCAAATGAAAATTTTCCTGGCGTAATATTTGCAAGCTCACTCATAACGAGACAAAGTACAAAATCTTTATTTCCTGATTCGTCAAAGCTCTTCCAAGCCGAGATTTGCCACCCTGGGGACCTCATTTAAGCATTAATAAGTGAGTTATAGTACTTGGGTGATACTTGTTTTCCACAATCGTAATACATACATACATAAACTCACGCCTTTTCCCATGGGGGTAGGCAGAAACTACAGGGCGCCGCCCGCTACGATCCTTACATACGCCTTTTGCCTGTTTTATGTTCATACATCTGAGGCCCTAGTGTGAGTTTCATTTAACCATGTACACCAAACGCAGTGAGCGCGTTCGGCGTTCCGATTGGCCCTGGATTGGTGACGGACCAATCGGAGCGCCAAACGCGCTCACTGCGTTTGGTGTACATGGTTAAATGAAACTCACACTAGGGTCTTTGGTGCTACACGCACGCCGGTTGCGAGTACTACGCAGACCTTTCTATAGAACTTCACCAATAAGGTCACTATATGTTCTCCTACGGTGTCCCCTTCTGGCTTTTCCACTCACATCTGCCTTGTAAATACATTTTGTTACAATACAATTGTAATGTAGGTATGATATTCCTGAAAAAGTGTTATGAAACGTGAGCCAACATTAATTAGGTAGATACAGGTCAAGTAGCACAACAAGGATTTCAAGAGAATATTCCTAATCTAGTGCTTCAAATGTTTGTAAAATCGCCTGCACGACTACGTAATTATGTTGAATTGTTAGAACGAATGGAACTACCATTGTGTGTGTGTTACGTAATTATTAGGGTAATTGCATTGCCCTTACCAATATGAAGCTTTAAAAGCGCATCTTGCGATCGGCGAAAAAACATATGCCTCTCATTAAGGCTTCTTCAAACAGCCGCGACGCGACAGCGCGACGCGACATTTGTAGAACAATTTCGATTAAGTTTTCATAGAAATTGTTCTACGAGTGTCGCGACGCGACCGTCGCGTCACGCTAGTCTGCACGAGCCTTTAGCCTTTGTCACTCGCCTCGAGCAGCTCACCAGTGCAGCAGTGAATGAATCCTTCCGAAACTTTCTAAATTATAATAACCATCAAAATCAATTGCGCAATGAAGTTTAAGAACTAAGCTCACTGAAGTTTAAAAGCAAAGTTTCTTTGTTTCACACTATTCACGTAAAGAAAACATTGAACCCCTTTACAAATATGGATTGTTTTATACAAAATGCAGCCCATTAACGTAGACAGTGGGTGATTGTGCACCGTACGTAAGTAAGCACACTGTCCTCGATCGAAAGAAACGTTTTACATAACGGCTGCGACGCGACGACGGCCTGGACACCTGTTAGGTGCTAGATTATCTTTTTATGTACAACTGAGCTCGAAATATTTGAACGAAAACCTGGAATATACATGTATTTGTAAATTAGTAGCCAGTCTTACCCAGTTACTGGGTTGTAGAGGTCAGATAGGCAGTCGCTCCACGGCTCCATGTAAACACTGGTATTTAGCTGCATCTGGTAAGAATGGAAGCCGACACTAACATAGTTGGATAAAGGCTTGGCAGATAATGAGTCAGCTAAATGCCTTTGAAGCAGAAAAAAATACGTAAAGGTTCCTCTACACACATGCCGGTGGCACAGCCGGCGGGTTTTTGCCTTGTGGGTATGCTGCAGATGATATTAAGCCGCCGGCACTTGCCGCAGAAACCGAGTACGCCGCCGGCCTTGTTGGGGACATGGCCGCCGGCATAGTGTGTAGGAGCCTTTAGAAAATGTCGTTTCCTGATGGTTTTACAATTGGCTTGTTTAGCTTGGCACTCTTTAGCTTTTTATATAAAACAAGCAAATCGCGTCTCTCTATAAACACTGATGTTAACTTGATGCAAAACGTACACGGTACCAAATCGCCAATTGTGTCTGTAATTTCGATTTATTTGAAACTTGCTAACCTCCCATGCCTTCTCAAAACATATGGATTCCCTAATTATCTGCTAGTTTAATATTAAAATACTATAAGTACGTAATATTAATTCTCTAAGTGATGGTAAAACCACTTTAAAATCCGTTGCGCAGTTTAGAAATAACATTGCGGTTACACAGACAGAAAGCGACTTTAATTTGTAAAACGTAAAATAGAGGATTGAATGCACTGCAGCATTATTATTGCTCATGCAAAACGGGAACCTTGGGTTGTTACGGCCACATAATAGTAATTGTAATATGGTTTTAGAGCCTGGCCAGATATGCAGAGAATATCCACGAACTGGACTCAATAATAATAGAGCACGATATTAATTAAAAACTGTTTAATTGAATAATGCTCAGTAAATTAAACCTATTCGACTTAAAATATATAGAGAACCCTCGGACAGAATATGATACACATTGGCCCAGAGAAACATGGCTATGATACCTTCCAAACAAAAATAGTCGGAGCTGTGGCGGATGTGGGTGTGCCCACATTTTTGCCCACAGACATATTTCTCACCGCAATATGTATAAGCACGGTTTTCAATGTATCAAGAACAATCCTATTATATATTTATTATTTATTTATTTACATACATACGCTATCATTACAGTGTCCCAATTCGGTAGCGTAGTTAATTAATCATTCTTGGAATTTACAACATACATGCATGCCGCATAAGATTTACAAGTTAAGTTTAAGTATATAATATTATAAATGAGAAATTTTGGACGTTTGCTTGGATTTTTAAATTAGGCACACAGATAGTTGATTTAGATGATTTAGATTAACACATAAAATTATTTAAAACCCGGTAGTTCGTTTTCCCGGGATAATTCCCAACCTCCACCCAGGCGAAGCTGTGCACAAAAGCTACTTAATGCCTAATCATTGATATTATACTATAGGAGACTGGTGCTTAAGCTGGTATAAGGCCAGTATTTCAAGACACCAGTCAAAGTAAAAAATAATGTTAAAATGTGAAGTAAGAACGGTGTATCGTTGAAAACGTGACGTTAAATGCCAATCTATTTCGACAGGTTATTATGAACGAAACTCAAGAGGGTTAAACCATTTTTGAACAAGGCTTATTGTTGTTACCCGCATATTTTATATTTTGTTACAGCATGATTTATTACATGCTTTTGGCCTTGTGACGATGGCAAATTTTAATCTTAGTAAAGGATTTCGGACATTTTAAATAACAAAAATGGTTGATGTAAAACATTGGGCTATATTAGAACATTAACTTTGCAAAATAAACTCTTTTGGTTACATTACAAATCTTTGCTAGCCCGTGCCACAGCCCTGTAACTTCCGGTGTGATTTTAAATATTTCACGTCAAAAACCATGTACAATATTTTTCAGAGCCAACATAACGTTTTATCTCGTTCCCAGTGGGACCTACCTGCAATGAATGAATCCTTAGAAAAATGACATCTGTTGCTATATCATTCGCATACATCCTCACTTGTCAAATACGAACAATGACTGCCAATCCGTTCACGTCATAAATGCCATCAAGTTGTCATGACGTCTTACATGTGTAGGTCGCGTGCCGCCGTGTTCTATCACGCAACAAGCAAGGAGGCTCACGTTGCCGCGTTGGCTTTGTGACGTGAAGACAAAACAAAGCTGTCTGTTCAGAATAAGTGACACATTCTGAAGTGATTCAATGGAAAATATAGAAAGAAATACAAGGGCATGAAATACTGAGAGTGATGCTAAATATAAACTTCAATATTTTAAAATACTTATTTTGTAATATAAAATATGTTATTTTCTAGGTAATACAGTAAGCAGGTTCACAGGTTAACAGCAACTTGTGACTTCAGTAGCTTAAAATACTACCTACAGCTAGGTTACAATGTATTATTTGATAATGAGCCTAAACTCAACAGTTAGTCTGCATCTTGGGGCTCGAAAATCCAGAATCTACAAAAGTCCGTCATTCATAAAAGTCTGACATTTATAGCAAGCTCTTCACCAACCTGTCAACCTTTTTAAATCATTGTAACAACGTAGCAGGCTGAATAGTTAAACACAATTGTAGTAAAGTGTTAAATAATTAACTTTAATTTCGTGTACTTGCACGGTATCAAAAAACTAGTATCTTGCAAAAAAAAAATTGGGTGATTTTCATTTTTCACATACTAAAACAATTTAGTAAAATATTTTTACATACACTGTACATCGGGCTGCGCACACGGCTCGGCGCGACTTTGCGCCACCGCAGCTGTGACCGCAGCGCGATTCCCGCTACCCCTTCCCGAGTCTGTTTCAGTCGTCCGTTATCTGTCGCGCGGTAAGGGTGTGTCGTATTACAACTGACGTGCACTCGCGTTGTTTCGTAAATTAGGGACCTCTATCCACCATACTGCCATTTACGTATACAAATCGCGAGTATTTAGATATAATAGGGTGTTACTTCACGACCGGTCAAAGTTTAGCCTAAGTTTGGACCTAATCATTAATAGGTCCTTATTTCTAACATGATCGCAGATCTTACGGTTTCCGGTGTATGTGCTAGGATAGCTCCCGAAATTCAAAACTCACGTTTTTTTTTGCAATTTGCAGGTTAGTGAAATGTTGATTAAAATACGATTCGCGACCGAATATTTCATGAAAAGTCATTCAGATCATATCAAATCAAAATATTTCATTTCACATAAACCTGCAAGGGCACTTATGAAACGTCAGAAGCTAGGTGCACGGTTCCAATTTGTCGCTTGCTGTGTAGAAGAGCCGGCAAGAAACTCCACGGTTACTCTTTTAAAAATAATTGGCTTTTATAATGTTTTCAAATTACAGTGAAATTAGGTATGGGAGGCACTATGCAGCCATGCTTATTATAAGTTGGGAGATTACATCCCTGACAAAAATGCTTGGCTAAACGCTGCTTGTCCTGCTCCGCAAGGTAGCTTAAACCAAATTGATTAGCATTTGGAAACGTTGTTGGAGCTGCTGAATACTGTAAAAGACTAGATATCTTTGCATTGTGTAAATTCAAACTTCTAGTATTGTATAATTGCATAGCATATGTGTGAGCACTATGTTCCTACTATAAAGCTACCATTTACAAGGTACGTCTTTCATTGACTTGAATGTGCCTTGGCAGCTGAGAGTATGTCATGCTCACTCAAATGTCTCGCTGGTGGTGGCGTGTGTGTTGGATCATTAAGTTCCCTTCAAAATGGTTGAGCTGAATGGTGCTGATCCACACGTCATGTTCATGAAAGGGCGCCACCAGTGGGGACTGGTCATCTCCTGGCTCCCACGGCTTATTTTAATTTCTGAATTGTTATTTTAATTTTGTTTTAATTACGGACGCTTTAATGTGCACGTCTTTTTACATCGTTCTCACATTGAAAATATCAACATAATGATGTAATCAACTTTTTGTAACAACACCATGATTTTAAAAGAGTGTCCATGGAGTTTCTTGCCCGTTCTTCTCCATAGGTAACTCACCGACCTTGACAATTCAAAAGTGCCTGTAATTGGTTTATTTGAAATAAATGCTTTGAGTTTGAGTTTGAGTTTAGGAGGACAGTGCAGGCCTGTCAATAAGTACCAGGTACTTAGAGAAATGAATATAAAGAACAGAAAATCTGAAAAACGAATGACGTCTGTAAGCCTACAATGTTCTCTCATTCACAATATGTAAAAGAATCTACATAACTAAAATCAACCTATTTAAACCAAGTGACATGATTTGGAAATCATGTCACTTGGTTAAGATGAGTGGTGTAGATGAGTTGAGAATCACTAATGATTTATTACAAGTGTTGTATAATCAAATAATGACGAGTATATGTCAGATAAATTCAATATGATTTAAAGATATATGTTATATTTAAATTACAATCTAAGATATGGAATTGTAGAGTCCCCTAACACAGGTATTTTTTGCCTAAAAGGAGGCTCCCAACACAATTCATTGTTTATGAAGCTTTTTATGAAAAATAAATTAAAAAAAGAACTTTGAGATATTGATGATTGTAATTATTATAACTATGTAATTACATACGTGTTAAGGTCGCGAATCAGATTTTGTTCAACATATGTACAACCTAAAACTGACATGAAAATTACAAAAAAAAAACGTAAGAAAATTTTAATTTCGCGAGCCACCTTCAGATAATTTATTTCGCTCAAAAAGTTATTAATTTTGTATAAATGACATTAATTTCTGTAAATTGGTTTTAACCATATAAGTAACAGGTATTTTAAGTTCTACACGGCAAAATTAAATTATGTTTAAAACTAGATGAGTTCGGAGTTTCCCAACTGGTTACTCTGAGAAGAAAGACTGAAACAAACTCAGAGGTCTTATAAAGTCCAAACATAGTCTTGGTCAGGGATCCACCTCAAATGTCTTTTTACGAAAGATTTTTGTATTTTCCACACGGTAGGCAAATAACATTGTGCCAGAGATAGTCCTTTTGTATATATTTGTAAAACGAATATAACCTGATTATGTACCTACTGTTCATGAACATAATTCATTCGTGACGAACTTTTAATTTATATCGTGTTTTCGAACTGATTTGCCCCTAAATATCGATCTAAACATTCACCATACACGGCTGGAAATGTTCGAAAGATTAATTCACACATCATTGAACGCACTCGAGGGAACGGACTTAGCAAATCAAATGCACTTAGGAACCTGTGGATCGCCTGTAAAGCGACCTACTCAAACGTTACATAACTGAACCTTTCATGAATATTGAGGGGTTTCAAATGCAAAATTTTAAAAGGTTTTCTATATCGTGGGTCCTGGGGGTCGTGCTATAGAACAGAGGGAGTATAGAATACTGTTTTAAAAGTATTTAAGGTAGTTTTCTTATTCATATAACTCATGACAACTGCCATACAATTATATAACATTTAACGAAGCACATTACCCAGTAAAAATATTTACTAAAGAAGAAAGAACAATAAAAACATTTAAGGACCCAAAAAAGTTCTTCGTGATCTTGTAAATTTTAAGAAAACAACGGCTATTTCAACGTTAAAGAGGGCGAGTCACGACTGAAAATTTCAGCATTGTTAAGGTTTACTTTGTGATTCAAGGCGGATACATTACGGTATTAAAGAGTAAAGACAAACGGAAGCATGAGAGGGCCTTGTTTTACGAAGTAAGTACCTCTCTGTACTGGAGAACGGTTCCTAGAAAATTTAATCTTTTTCAACACCTCATAAGAACGGGTTCAGATTGCAAAGGTGTTAAAGATACCCTCTTTTCTTTCACTTCAGCTATCTTTAATACGACGCTTTATCAAGTACACCAGGTTCAATTTTATCTGTTTGTTCGGTATTTTTAGTAGAAAATACATCACCAAAAATAAAGGACATTGGGCATCGTACTATGGGTAAAATACTCATGGCGGACACATACGAAATGCTCGGGTTATGTGTGTATTGTCACCGTAAAATTGTAAATACCGTTAGATTATAATCTATCTCGCGAGATTGTAAACTGTTGAAATATTGTGGAACCGTAACATACTACTTACAATTTAACGCATTATTTTTCGGTAGATTATAATCTTTTGAAGTGAAACCGTCAAATTGTGAACTGGTATCAAGACGGATATTAATTGCGCTATTACTAAATAATCAAACAACTGCCGGTAACTTGGAACTCGCGAGATAGATTATAATCTAACGGTATTTAGAATTTTACGGTGACATATATATGGCTATAGTATACGAGAATACGGGTCACATCTCTGTTAAATAAAACGACGGAAGACTTTTATTTGAAATTTGAAGAGGTGGATGCTGCTGCATCCTCTTTCCCTCTCTCTTTTTTGCGGGCTTCTGAGATTTTGTCAACATTATTTTCATACAGTAATTATCATTATTATTTACATTGCCATTATAAATTAACGGTGGTTTCCATTAATTTATAATGGCTCCCAAGATTGGATAATCTCAACAAAATATTTATTCTATCCAGTTGTTAACGTTCTATATACGAAATAGATCAAATACTAAAATGAATGCAATTAAACAAGACACTTAATGCAATAAAAATACCAAATTGGACCGTCTACTTAAGTATTTATCTTGTTCAAAATTTGGTTCCTTGGTGTTTTATAATTTTCTCTAACAAATTACAATAAACTTCTAACACAGAGGTGAAATGAAAATGGCAATGATTACCACGCTTGCTCATTATAGGTTAACAATTAAAATCCATGCTTTCTTGCGAAATTTCCTTTACCTTAACTCAGTGGTGGAAAAGGTACCCGCCCAGGTTTATATCTGCAAACTGCGGACCAACGCTTTGCCGCTTTTTACTTCCCATCAATACTTACATATGAAAATGCCTAATTGATTCATCAACCCCCAGCCCGAGGCCTTTATCACAGAAAGCTGAAAATTTGCACAGAGGTTTCTTTTATAATACCTATACACAAGGAATAAGGATTTTTTTTGCATTATTCGTTATAGTTATAAAACTCGCTGGAAAAGTGCTAGTCTACCCAAAAATAACACGTAAATAAACAATAGCGGTAACCACAGAATAGCTGTATCGTAATATTCTTTGGTACTGTTAACTACTTACGGGATATTTTCGTCAGCTCATTCAGATAACTCTGGCAAGCCGCTACACGACGGCGCCCATCGTTCCCTTGACCTACTTAGAAATGGAGGTCGGAAGACATTCTGTTTTGTCCCCAAAATGAGGAACACTGTCGTAACAGAAAGTACAAAGGGCCGTGTATGTATATATATATATTGTTACAAGACCGACACATTAATGTTTACTTTATTGTGATTTTTGTTTCTTTTCAACTAAGTCTATTATAAAAAATAAAAATATTAAAACATACTTTATAATAATGTATTAAAACGCTATAAATATCTGCAGTCTTAGATAATATTTGTATTGGATATGGAAGTGTTTAAATTCGCGGGAACCATAGTGATGTAAAGTTCACTTGCATAGTTCTCTCACATAGTTATCTTGCAAATTTCACTCGCTAAGTTATCTTGTTTAGTTCTCTTGTATTGTTCAGTTGCATAATTCACTTACAACTCTTTATACGTGTCCGCAAATAATTCGAAAGCAGACTCATCCGTTTTTCAACGAAATAATCGTGAATTCACACCTAACCTCTTTTGACACGCTGAAAACTGTCCTTGTCTTGTTTTTTTTTTTTCAATTAGGATTTTGACGTTTTCCCTAAGTACATTCTCTGATCTGAGAAATAAGTCCAATATAGCCGGATAATATGGAAGACAGTATGACACGCCAAGTCTGATTTCATTAGTCAACACAACAGAAAATCCATAGAAGGTCGAGGGTCGCGCTTTTAAAATGTCTGTCAGTACACGTCTGAACTCGAAGTATCTCGCGTGAACACGTCATTTCCGATGCCAAGCTAGTTTACTGGTAGGAGTTTCATTTAGGACGAGATATTTTCGTACAATTGTTGAGGAAAATCTTTTTGGCTGGTATAGGTAGGTTTGACACTTTTAGCACAGATTTTACCAACTTCAAATATATTTGATCACGAAGAACAAAGTTAATATCTGTCAGTTTTTCGATAACTTAAAAATTAAATATTGGGTATTCTTCGGAAAAAGATGCTGTTAGAAAAATCTGCCCTAACTAAATGGAAAATGGCAGAATGGAATAAATTAATGAAGAACATATTTTCAACCTAGTTCCCAATAAATCTGCCTAGCCTTTTCATAACTCTGTTGGGGTCGGCTTTACCAGTATTTTACATGAGGCGACTGACTATCTGACCTCCACAACCCTGTTACTGGGTAACACGATACTCCATAATGAGACTGTACGAACTAGTTACCAATTAATTAATATTCGTTAGTTCTGCCCACACAGTGACATTTGCTTGTCACAACTTGACATAGGAGATCACAGCTGCCCTCACTCGAGGTCACTGTGTTAGACACGGCCCATTTGTTAGGAATTATTACCAACAGCACATTATGACGTAATCTAATGTTAATACCTAATAGAAAAAGTTCAAAAAACTTAAGAAAACTTAAAACCTTACACGATTAACCAAACTGAATACGATTTTGTTCCGATTTTGCTGATTTACGTGATTTTACAGACGCGATTTTACAGTTAAAATACTATATTTCTAAAAGTTTTTATGCACCACATGAAATACTTTGTAAGTTTTTATACTGTGTAAACGTTAAAACAATTTATAAATATGTGATATTTTTAATGATATGATTATGGCCTTTCAAAATATTAAATATTAAAAATTACAAATAAACACATGTCGTTTTGAACAATGAGTATGTACTTACCATTTTATTTCAAATAATTGCAACATCCAAATAATACATACAAAGAAAATACTCTTTAAAATTGATATTTGTCTGCAACGATGTACGGAGCAATTAAGGCCATAATGGAAATTCAAACATTATACTTTTTTTTTGTCCATGCTGGGCCACACTTTATCCATCTTCTTTCTAGGCTATATCTAAGTTAAATATCAATTAACAATAAACCTTCCGAAATAAATTCTCTCAATGATGGAATGGATGAATACATCAAAATCTGTTGCAGTTTAGAAAAACTTACTAATACAATAAATTAGTAAGTAATTATTATTATTAATCGTTTATTTCAGGCATTAGCACCCATAAAATTAAAATTGAAAACTTATCCTAAAACAAAACAAAAGGATAAATTAAACAAACGAACATAAAAACAAAGTAAAGAAAAATAACAATAAAACAACCCACCATTTCCCACCAAGGAAGCTGGAAGAGTGGCCGATGCGAATCCCCGAAGGGAAGCCGGTAGGAATAGTGTTATATGGTGCTTTCACCACTGAGATATATTAACCTACTTTCTCACTAATCTACATGGTCCTCACAAGCTCTGACCAAGATTATGTCTAGACTTTAAAATAGACTTTAACTCCTGAGTATGTTTCGCCATTTCTTTCGCCATTCTCAGGGCTAGTCAGATAAGAAATGTTGACTCAATTTTGCACATATTTTTTTATGTGACCTAAAGGTCAACTGATTTCGATAACCTATTCACAGAATAAATAATTTCATTTCATTACTTTAATAATAAGCTAATTCTCCAAAAGAAATTATATTATCTACTATCTTATGTACTAATTGCAAAAACATGTCACAGTCAGTTAAATTACCAACGTTTATATTTAATTCAATTACTAAGTAAACTAATTGTTTTCTGTATGGCGCTGCTCGGCAACGCGTATCAAGTAGGTACATAAATTAGTGCTTTAATTTAATTAATTAAAACAATAGCGCTTTACATTAACATGATGACTGTTTCATGACGACGAAATTCAAAATAGTTTATATAAGGTATCGGGGAACTTTGACAAACATATATTTTCTATGATGTTATTTTCAGCACAATACTTTATTCCAAATTAATCTTCGACGTTTTTTGACCACCACCTTACATTGACGATATCTGATAATCAGATCGGATAATGTTCCCGAAGGCCGTTAAACCGGCTCTTAACTTGTCTAGAATGTCACCTACAGCTTCCAATACTTTAAAACAAAGATAAACACTACAACTTAAACCTCCATAGCCTTCATCATTATTTATACATACCTACTCCTCGTTTCACAGAAGCCGCAGCTTTTAATGTCTAAATATTCAAACAAAAATATGTCTTCCACGCTCCCCACAGCAGCGTGAACCATTTTGCACGGCCTGAAGGTCGCGGCACGGTCGCTCGTAAAAGGTTCTCTACAAAGTAAATTCTGCCAGAAGGGTAAGTATCTCTCTCTGGCTCCTTATAGTTATTTAATGCAAGCGATGGCGGGATTATGTTGACAATGGAACATCAACAACGCAGCTTTCAGTGGATCCGTTCCAGAACCTTGGTGTAGGTTATAAAGATCTTTTTTCAATGTTTTACGTAAGGATGAACCTGTTGTCCGTCGTTCTCGTAAAAAATTTCTGCGGCAAATTATTCATTTTCCAATAACGCTGTGATATTAATATAAACCAAGGGAGGTTATAAAGGTAATTTATGTATAATAGTCATGTGCTATAAATGCGCTCAAAGCAAACGGAAATATAATTATTCATCCAAATCGCTGTCACCGGTAGGAAAATTGATAATTATGATTGTGTAACACACAATCTCAACGCCATTAATTTTGATAATTCACAAAATATCCTTTGCGCAGTATACGTTGGAACTGGGAGATGAAATTTTCTACCATATGAAGCAAACGCTAAATGATTAGTTTTGGGATTTTATCCGGATAAATACTTATAAATGTCCGTTTTTACTTGAGTATTTATCCAATAGGTACAGCGGATAAATACTATCTAATGTTTTTGTAACGTAAATTGTGTCATTTTACAAATAAAAGGAATGAAATTAATGAAAATCTGACAATATAGATTAGCACTGTACTTTATTAGTGGTTTTTTTTCTTATGGCTTCGCAACGTGGTACTTGTTTGCCCTACCCTGTGAATTTTTAGAGCCGTTGACGCACAGCCTCGACGTGTTTTATAAGGAATTTTCACTTTTTGTATGGAAAATATCAAAAATGATTACCTAAATGTGTTAGTGGTTTATGGCGGTTATAAAGGGGATTGAAATTTTCATTATTTTTGCAATAGGACACATCATTTTTGAGATATACTCAAAAGAAAAGAAAAAAAGATACAGTTCTATTTTTGCACCTGAAGTCGAGGTGTTCTCGCAAAGAGGGAGGCTGCGCACGTGAGAGAGAGGCAGTACATGCGCCTTCACGGCCGCAGCCTTCGCAGGAGACGCCCTGGGCGTCGGGAATTCAAGGCTGATTCCCAGCCACCGTAGGCGCGGGCTTGCGGACGGCGAGTAATGGGTAGCTCGCTGTCCGGTAAGGACCAAGCCCGGGTCGACGGCGTGTTGTGTTCCACGCGCGCCTCAAAGAGATGTCAGCACCTACTGATGGGGCCCGCAAGGGCCGATGCCTGCCAGGGGTGCGGGTTGTTCGAAAGAGATACCGCTACCCTTGGCACACAGGCAACTGAGGGAACACGGGTGGGTTTTAGTCAGGAAAAGTCTGACACGCCCTCTCGCTCCACCCAGAGCAGGAGAAGTTATTTGATGATTTCCCACCCAAAAAAAAAAAACTCGAGGTTGGTTGGTGTGAATTTTAGTTCAAGGCAACCAATTTTATTCCACACTTTTAGGCCTCTCCCAAGCCACGCCACAACACCCCATCCCCAATATCTCCCTATGTCGGTAACTCAGGTTCTATTCCGGATAATTTAAGTTTTGATTTTAAAGTTCAAAGAAACTCCCAGAATAGCCCGTAGAGCGAGCCATCCATAGAGCGCTGTCAGTGACCACGTTTGTTTGGCACCGCATGTTATTAAAGGCACGACGCACTGGTTGAAGACTTTAGTCTTCACACATTGCAGGATATGCGACGAGAAGACTTGATGAATTTCCCAAACGCTGCCCAACGGGACTGAATCCTTCTGTCGGCTTCTTTCTCAAAGTTGTGTCTACCAAGATGGATGACTTGCCCTAAGTAGACATACTCCTTCACAAATTCTAGAAGTGACCCTCCGATGTAAATTGGACTCGGCAAGAATACCTACATGCCGATGCCAACCCCCGAGAAGCTCTATTCAGGCTACGCAGCCGTTAACCGTCCCAGCATCTCAGTCATTATTACGATGTCATCAGCAAAGCGAAGGTGTGAGATGTATTCGCCGTTAACGTTAATACCCTCTCCAGTCCAGTACAGCGTCGCGGAAACGTATACCAACGCATTGGTAAACAGTTTCGGGGATATCACATGATGTGATATCCAGTGGCGGATTTACACATTTGCCACCAGTAGGGTATTACATTTTTGCCGCCCCTACTATCCTCTGCAATTCAATACACCAATTTACAATCATATTAATTACATTAATTTCTTCGCCAATAAAATTGCAATTTTGTTATTTGTGCTCTATCATCGTCATTACATCAGGTTTTTTCCCGTTATTAGTATGATTATGACCTAAGGCATTGTTGTGTCAGTTACTAGATTATTCTTACAAATTACGATTTAGTAAAATTAAGTCAATAAATAGTCTTTGGGTATTTGTCAGAGCTAAGAAAAGTACAATCATGCACTACTTATAAGTAAGGTATGCCTTAAAACTACTTACGCAATGAACACAGCTTACACAAATAATGTAAATTTGAAAAACGTTGTTAAATATTATTATTTCACTTAGTCTTTTTTTTTGGATGGGATAAAATCATCAAACGACTTCTCCCGCTCTGGGCGGAGCTAGGGCGTGTCAGACTTTTACTGACTAAAACCCACCCGTATTCCTTCAGTTGCCTGTGCCAGGACCACGGTAACTCTTTCGAACAAATCCGCGACCCTGGCAGGCATCGGCCCTAGCGGCCCCTTTCAACTGTTGCTGACATGACGTGGAAGGCATGCTGTCGACCCAGGCCTGTCCTTCCCTTGGTGAGCTATCCATTGCTCGCCGTCCACAAGCCCGCACCCGCGGTGGCCGGGAGTCCGCTGGGGCACGAGGGCGCAATCCTTGCCGCTCCCTCACGCTCTCTGCCTCCTCTTTCGCAAGCATTACTGTTTCGCAGATGGAGGTGACAGCTTCCCATACACTCTCGCTACGTATTAGCGGTGTCAGCGTCGTTTGCTACACTGACGACACGTTGGCACAGGGGAGGTTGCACCAGGTGGTGGCCGAACTAGCGACACGCGTACGCATACGTACGTACGTGTACGCATTTCCGACGTTTGGCTCCCAGATTGGAGCGGGAGCTGCCTTAAATCGGCTTCTGCCCAATCTAGGGTGTCCAAACGCCTCTTGCAGGAGGCTCTACACGAGGGCGTGTGGTCCATGGCACTTTACGGAGCACCGGTGTAGGCGAGCTTCTTGGGGTGGCGACCAGCCAACCGCTTGAACGGGTCCCAGAGGGTCTTGGCTATCCGGCTAGTTCCCACTGGTATCCCCACCACGCGGTCTCCGGTGAGGCGGCGAACCTCCTTACCAAATTGCCGCCATGGGATCTGGAGGCAAAAGTCTTCGTATATGTGGGAGTGACGCGAGGAGGCGAAACGCTGGGGCGTAACTCCGCTGCCGCGAGAAATCATGACACAGCGGACAGAGCTCCGGTGGGATCTCATGGCGTCATGGAGAGTGCCAGTGTCGGGGACGCCTTGATAGACTTGACAGACTTTTTGGGGACTAACCACCGCAATTGTGCGGTAGTTAGTCCCCAAAAAGTCTATCATCATTCCTGCGAAAACAGAATTTGGAGAACATTTATTTAAACTTCGATCACTCCACATGACTCTATGTACACCAGCAACAATTTTTTCGGGTGAGAGAAACTTTTCTTGCTTAATGCGGGTGAAAAACTATCTACGATCGACTTGAAGTCAAGAAAAGCTAAACGCCGAGTCAGAACTGCGGTGGTGCTCCGCCCAGGCAGGGCAGACCTCCACCGTATGCTCCACCGTGTTCGCCAGGCGATCCACACAATGGTGACATCCTGGCGTTTCCTCCCGCCTTATCCGGAACAGGAACCTCCCGAAACAGCCGTGTCCGATAAGGACCTGCGTAAGGCGGAAGGTGAGGACGCTGTGGTGCCTCTCCAGCCACTCCTCAATGATCCAGAATCTGATTTTATTGATGAAATTGAAAGTGTACGCATTCCTGAACTAAATCACTTTCTAAATCATTAGGATAAAAAAAATCCAAGAAAATTGCTTTTTATGTCTAAATAAATCCAAATATTGAAACACTACTGGACTTGTACAACACAATGATATCCCAATGTATACTTTACACAGCGTTTAGTAATTTTTCAAATACAATCTTTGGAGTATTCGATATACCTAGTGTATAGTACGAAAATATTGTAAAATTTTCGAGACTCTTTTTTTTTCGTTTATATAATAATGATGTTTCTTTTTGTGAGGCAAAAAAAAATGATTGAGCCAAATTTGCGGCCCCAGGCTCCAGCCTACTCAGCCTGCTGGTAAATCCACCACTTTTGATATCCCCCTGTCTCACTCCTCTGAACAGTTGGTTAGGCCTGGTTTTCTGATCCCGGATCTGGACAGTTGTGGCAACTCCATACAAGCATCTCAGCACTTAAATGTAGCGCCAGTTAATTAGACATCCTTACAGAAAGGCTTTCTCATATTCCATTAATGCCATACACAGCGGCTGGTTGTACTCCTCGGTCTTATGTTTAACATGCCGTACAGTATGGATGTGGTGTACGGTACTTAAGCCTTTTCGAAAATCGGATCTTCTGAAGAGACAGTTCATGACGACTTTCGAGAACCGCAGGCTTAGCACGAGCACCGATTTGTCGACGGAAGAATAGACATGACTATTAAATAAATGATGTATAATAGGAGTAGATAGCTATGTTCTTCTTTTAATTATCACAGTTATGCGTTCTAAACGAATCATGGTTTTGCGATAATCGTAAATACTTTGTGGCCGTCGTGTAGAAAGTTTGTGGTCAGTGTGATTTTTACAGTTTGGGAAGAAATATTCTTCTGAAATAGTCTATATATAAAAGGACCTAGACAAAATCGTTAGAAAAGAAAAACAAAAAAAAACTTTTTCAAAAAAAAAAAAACAACCGACTTCCGAATAAACACTACAAAGTGAAAAATAACTTTAATTTTGGAAGTCGGTGACTTTGGATATGTATTTTAACTTTTTGTCACCGCCTTCGGAAATTAAAGTTATTTACACTTTGTAGTATTTGTTCGGAAGTCGGTTGTCTTTTTTTTTAAGTTTTTATTTTTCACTTTTTAGTTTTACCCTACTAATTCGAAATTTCATCATCTTTGGGGTCAAAACAATGCATATTTATGCGATAGCAGCAATTGCGGTTTATTTACTGTTATTTTTTTAAGACTTCCGTTGTCTGTCTCTGAAACGCATCATCAGATCTATATGAAATTGAAATGAGACCACACAGGAAGCACTAGCTTTCAAATAAAAAAAGAATCATTAAAATCTGTTCACCCAGTCGAAAGTTATGAGGTAACAAACATGAAAAAAACATGCAGTCGAATTGAGAACCTCCTCCTCTTTTTGAAGTCGGTTAATGATAGATTGTGGAAGGAAATCTATGGTGCGATGTCAAAAATGGAGAAACGAAATGTGACTATGTATAGGAAAAGCACTATCGTCTATTCTTCGTAGAAATATAAAGCGTCACGCTAAGCCTGCAGCTTGTATACGTGGCTCAGAAGTGAGATGGGTCTATAATTCCTGAGCAAGGTTTTGTCACCCTTTTTGAAGAAGAAAACCACCGCTTCTCTGCTCTATGCGTCTTGTTTGGTACCCTTTGGGATGACGGAGTTCAAGAGACTAGTTAGCTCACTCAAGTCTGGAGCCTCGCAAGCCTCCCTTGAGACCTTTTCATTTCAGTGCACCAAGAGCCAGAAAATTAATAGTGCGTGCTGCGCAGTTTAAGGGTCAACATCTGTTACTAACTGAAAAGCCTTTCGCAAGTTTCTAGCGTTGTCACCAACAACAACGACAAAATTTTCTTCGCAGTACTTTTTCATGACTTTTAACATTTCTTCACGGAGATATTCACTCGTGCGTGTGGCGATTCTGTACACTCTCAACATAGACAGGTTCTAAAAAAACTATCCAAAGAGCAAAATCTATTAGGGACAGTGGGGCTCCTGAAACCATTACAGCCCTGGCAATGACATCAGAACGAAATAATGTAATATTATAGTATTTTGGAGAGCCCAAATAGCAACACACTTTTACACGTCAATCATATTTTTCTGCAGCTGATTATGAGTTTCCTTCCTAATTCTTTAGATTTTGAGTACCCAAATGGCCAGCAGCTTTATTAATAACATACATCAGCTCTCTGACATGTAATGTGGAATCCATTACCGATTTTCTACTATACATGTGTATTTATTAATAAGATACATTATCCGGCCATGTCGGTTTGCTGCTTTATCGGACTATGAGTGAGTGAGGGAAGAGGTAGCACACCTGTGGTTGCGCACACTCTCGTGATCTTTAGTTTAATGCCCAATTTATTTAATATTTAATGAGGCTACGCCTGCAATTTGATTCAAATTAATAAAAATTATAAAAGCTACTTTCCCACAATACATTAAAAACCACAACCATACAATACAATAATGATAAATTCACAAAGAGCTTGCCCCAAGCAGAAAAATGGACAACAGTAAAAGCAAGACCTACTCAATAAAATAATTATCTCTCCAGTTGACTTCAAAAGAAGATTTTTTTGTACAGAACGTTGCATTTATTCCGTCTCTGCTAATAAATCCTTTTTTAAAAGACAAAGAATCTTCTTTGCAATGAGGTTTTAATTCTATAAAGTGAAGTATTTTGGTTTTATTTTAGCGTCTGAAAGCCCTTATAATAACTAATTTTACTTAGTTAGGTACTTGTATTTATTACTTGTATGCTTTTTTTTTCAATCCATTATTATATTCTAGTCATCAAAATATATTATGCTAAAATATTAGGTACTTATTATTTTCGGCCAATGCTAACGACTGTTTTGAGGATATGCTTACTACTCTACGTGAAGGCGAAATAGTCACCTAAGTTTGACTTAGCACGTATAGAGGGGATCTTCTAATAATAATACATTACGATACGTGTGACTTAAGAAGTCCATTACTGCTCGCGTTTGGCTAATTTGTCACCGTGCAGACTACTTAGGCGACTACTTAAGTCACACGTATTATATACTATTTATTTGCATGTGTGATATAAACTCACTCTTAAGTTACGCTTTTCTGTGTTTTCTTAAGTGCGGGTTTAGATCGCACAGTCTTTTGTAGTATAGTCTCGCTAGTAGGATCCTCATAAGAACACACCAGAACAGTTTGACCTAGACTAACGTATGTCCATATGTTCCAGCAGCTAATTATAGAATCAATCGTTTTCCCCAGGTACTCTTCTGGCATACACCCTGGTGTCCACCTGCGTCCTGGTGCTGCGTTACCAGCCTCACTCGACCAACCTGATCGAGTTGCTACCACAGAGTCTTCGAACGCCTGTAGATCCTGAGGGAACTGCTAATGCCAACCGCGAGACGACTTTCACGGTAAGTCTTTAATAAAGCATAAACATAATCAGTGGATAATGTTCCCACTGCTGAGACACATGCCTTTTCACTTCGAGAGGTACTGAGCTTTAATCTGCCACGCGGGCTCAACGCACGTCGCAGATTCGCAACGCAGATTGGTAGATGTCATTCGGTGGAATTTTTGGTTCTAAGGTATGCCAGTTTCCTCACGATGTTTGTGATGTATGTTAGACTAGCTTCTTACCGCCTCTTCGCCCACGTGGATGTCGCAAAGTGAATTTTTAGTCATTGTTTAAATTTTTCAGGGGTATATTAACCGTGAAATTAAATAACTTTCTCCAAGGGACATGGGTCGAAATATGATAAAAAATCGCACCTCCCATAAAAAATCGATCAGCTGACTATTGATTTTCCATGGGAGGTCTGATTTTTTTTTCATATTTCGACCCATGTTCCTTGGAGAAGGTTGTTCAATTTCACGAGTACTATCACCCTGAAAATTGTTAACGGTGACTAAAAATTTACCTTGTATACAACGTGTAACAGAAAGGGTATATACATACCAAGGGCACGGGTTCTTTGGATGATATCAAACGATATTGGAAGGGTTTTTTAATCTTATCTCTACATGTTCCGAAGTTATAAGAATTTTTAATACATTGATACCAGAACAAATTGAAACAAACACGCGACGAATCCGTTCAGTGTTTAGGCTACGGGTTAACATAAAGACAAAATTTCAGCTGACAGCTTTCTCATTTATAACAGTAGTATGGATTTTTTTATCATAACGAGCTATCACTTTTGTTTTTAATCTAGTTGAGCATTCTAAGTAAGGAGTGACAAATCTTTCTGAAGCCGATACAATATCCAACAACTACAACGGCGTCGTTTGTTAGTCAGATAGTTTTGGTGATCCTTCTATGTCATATATTTGTGCTGCTACTTGTATATAACTTCCACAAATGATCACATAAGTTTGCCGTCATTTTGGCGACAGATAAATGCTATTTTTATTCATTTTTTTTATTAAGGATTGTTTTAACCGTAATGCGTATGCGATGGGACCATCGTACCCTAAATACACAATGATTCCGATTACATTTGGGCCATAAACTTGAATAGACTCTTGGCATCATCAGTGAGGAATCATGAAGTAAGATAATTATTTTGTACCCGAGCTGTCCTTAGTAATACATATTATTATGTTGCTTGTGATTTTCTAGTATAATTATGATGGCAATTATTTTCCAAATATGCTATGACCGTGACAAAACACATTTACAATAACTACTGTAAAAAGGCCACTTTAAAAAAGTTGCTAAGGGTACATACATATATTTAAAAGTGCTCGTTACTGTACATAATGTAATTGTAGTAATTATCAGATATCGCCACGAATATAATCAGTACACAAAATTCAGTGGGAGGACACTCCCACATTCAAGATTGGACTCTGTATTGATGTGACTGTAATTTGATCGCATCGTTGAATACATAAATACTCAGTGGGTTTAATCAATGTTATCTCATTATTAATAGTCACATGTTATTGGTTATAGGTCTGTTGGGCTCATGAACGTCGTCGTTGCCAAAGTCTCACGTCATGTTGGCAGGCATACTCTCACCTGCAAGTGTGGCCCAAGCCCAACAAAAGACCCGAATTTGGGAAACAACTAAACATATTCATTGGAATTGTATAATGATAATAGATGCCTAGTACTTCTCCAGTTGATTTTTAAGTGCATTATTTCACATTAGGCTAGTTTAAAATTGATTTGTGTAAAAATGTATTACTTTTTGTGATTTTTATTGATGTGAAGGTGCCACAAGGATGCCAAATGTCACTAGGAAAGCTGTTTGGGCCTGCTTGTTAATCTTCATCATCATCTTATCGAAGGACGAACTCAGTAGTGTCAGATTTGGAAATTAGATTAAATCCTACCAATGGAAAGTTTGTATATTTTAGATGTTTAGATGTTTGTTACTCAATCACACAAAAATGGGTGTTCGGATTTGAATAAAATTTGGCGCACAGACAGATTATAACCTGAATTAAAACATTATGATACTTTTATCCCGGTAGTACGTTCCCGTGGCATAATATTTGACCACCACGCCCCGGCAGAAGCTAGTACAAAATAAACTAAATAATAGTTTTGCCATATTTACTTTAATATCTTTAAATGACCTGAAAGCGAAGAGGAATGCTATAACTTCTTGGGTCTACATATGTATATATTTTTACTTCGGCATAAAAAATACTTTAATGAAAATATATTTGACTAAAATAAATCAACTTTAACTACTTATTACTCCTTTGATGTAGAAAAAGGAATTTTTACGTGTTTCTTTGGCAGAAACCCTTTACCAGTTAAAAAAATTGTTATAAAACGAAATCGAAAATGTGTTAAACGAAAACAAAAATTCCCTTTGGGGTACCCGGGTACATCAATACAGGAAGTTTTCCCAGCTGCAGGAAAAATTGTTAGAATTCCTACAGATATTGCGAAGTAATTAGCAGTGAGAGGTAAATTGTGTAAGTGGAATAGTCATTTTGTGTAAGTGGGACGGTAGCTTTGTCGTTTATTGCGCTCGATGATGAGGAAGAACCAGTTGTATTATGACTAGAGATCGGATATTCGGATGCATATTTACCTAAAGTTGCGAGGTTGGCTAATATGGAATGCGCTTTTGTATCGAAATAATCTTTATTTAATTTATGTGTACTGTTTTTTACTAACACACACCGCCCCCTCCCTTACACCCTACATGCATATATTTGCATCGGGGCTTCAACATTAATTCTAAATAAATATGTATCTGAATAGTTTGGCAATGCTAATAATTTAGAAGTCGCTTCCATACTATACACCTGACTAGTTATGCATTCCCGGTGTTCCTGGCATAAAAAATAATTTTTAAAAGCTGCTTCTATACTTTCATAACCAAAAATTAACTTTAGGTAAATATGCATCCGAATATCCGACCTCTAAATAAGACAAACAATTATTTTTACAAAACGTGTTGCTCCACCTTTGAAGGTGAAAACAGCACCCTAATTATTGAGTGACACACTATCAATCTGAATCATTTTGAGGGTATTGCTATTCCATCGTATAGGTATATGTAGGTATGTGCATATGTTCGAAAAATTTGTCTACTCAACTGTCAAAATGAAAGCCATTCCTACTGTTGTTGTATTACACAATTACTCCCGATCCGTAATTTACTTTCTCATTCAGGTACAGGAGGTACAGGACAGGTACCTACGTGAAAATCATAAGATAATATTTTGAAAATGAAATATAGGTACTCGTAAACGGAGCTTTACCTGCAAAAGTAACTTTTAACAATCTCTGATGTGAAGTGGGATGTATTTGAAAATAAAAAGTTTATAAACTCAAAGTAATAGCAATAAAGTAGTTTATATACACTTAACTCGTCCGACATAAAACGATATCGTTATTTTCATGCAAACTGTGTTACGGACAAAGAAAAAGCAGGGAGTGGAAAGCGTGAAAAATTGTGAAAATAACTGGGCTGTTAACATTTATCGTGAAACATTGTGTATTGGAGCCAGCGGAAAAGAAAATAAACCGGTAGCCGGCTCGGTAGTAGAAGACTCGGTGCAACGTTCGCAAAAAATATTATTTACTAGCTTCCGCCAGCGGCTTCGCCCGCGTAGAGGTCGAAAACTATCCCACGAGAACGTAGTCCCGGGATAAAAAGTAACCTATGTGTTATTCCAGGTTACAAACTACCTGTGTACCAAATTTCATTCAAATCCGCTCAGCCGTTTTTGCGTGAAAGAGTAACATCCATCCATCCATACTCACAAACTTTCACATTTATAATATTAGTATGATTTAGCGCTGATTCTTTTAACATCCGATATCTTCTATCCGTGGAATAATAATTAGAGAGAGAAAGCCTCGTTTTCAGTATGCCAAAACGGCTCGAAGCTGCAATCAGGGCCCAAGGAATACCAGTAAATACCAATACCAGTTATTAAAATGTAAATATGGCGTAAAACCACGGCGTAAAACATACATAATGTTTGAGTTTTTTGGCAGTAAGTTAAAAATAGATGGATGGAAAAACGGAAGAAACTATAATTTCAAAGAAAGTAGATGAAAATTGCTTTAAAACGTTTTCATTTCAAAACAGTGACTTCTATAGTTTAGGACAAATTGCAATTTTAAGAGCGTGGTACCAAGTTTTGAAAGCCAGTGTATGAGACAAAAAATGTGGTATTGATGCAATAAACTAATACAGACATTGCCTATAAGACCTTAACAAGAAATAAAAATGTATAGTCTACTCTCGGCCTCTCGACCTCCAATAAATAATGTGCCCACTGGACCCCTGACTATAGTTGATTCTCGATCCTTGGAGGTCGAGAGTGGATTTAATTTTCCAGCCAAGTTTTAGTTTCCTTTCGGCCCCAAAGTAGTCTATACCTTACTGTACCAAAATATAAATTTTAGGTACTTACCGAACTAGGGGTCGAAAGTGGAGGAGATATACCTGTCTTTTGTATGAAAATTCAGTCTCATGCCCTGGTGGTTGAGTGTGAACTATGTTTTAGGGTTGAGAGGAAACAAATAAATAAAAAAAAATAGGGGTAGAGGGGCCGAGAGTGGACTAAACGATAAAAATGATCGTCGGCTTCGCGTGAGCTCAGAATCAACTCTTGTTGAACTATTTCGACGTTCGGGTGAGCTTGTGAAACTATTTTCTCGGAAAATATCTCCAGAGGCAGACAAAATGAACCGATGTTGATGAAAGAAAAATGCAGTTTCCATTTATTGGCTGGCACGTCAAAATGAGGTTATTAAAGAAAGATATACTTGTTTTATCAGCACTTTTATCCGTTGCTTTAGTTACTAAGAATAAGTTTTACAAATTGAAAAATTTACGTAACATTTCTTCCGACATTTCTTTCTAAAGACTTAGCCTATAGAAAGAAATGTCGCTAAACCAATTGATTGATTACTATACAAGTTATTATGGTTAAATTTTATTTCTCAATAAAAAATTACAAAGATTCCACCTAGTTGAGATTTTTTGAAACTGCAGCTATTATTTCTCTTTTCAACAAAAATAATTTATGAACGCAATTGTATTATTTAATTTCGAACTCAAATTACATTAACGAACACAAAAACTAACGACTTTTTGATCCACTTGCAAAATAAATAAGTATTGTCGTCGCAAATATTCATTAGTAGAAAAGGCTTTTTTGTATTAAAGATCACATTCGGGTGTATAAACTTAACAATTCACATAACAAAAACATACGTAGGTAGGTACACAAACACACAGGAAACTGGAAACTAATTTAAGAAAAGATAGGTACGCCAAAACGCTTCCGAGATTAAAAATATTCTGTTTCAAAAATAGCGAAAGCCATTAATTAACAATTCATCGCTCGTGAAAATAAATTTTCACTTTTAATCTGCAGGTGAATGCCTTGCCAATTTTTTTTGCCATGAATGTTCTGTTTACAAAAGATTAATTGGATTCGTTTTAAGGTACGTGTTACTAAAGTGAATTTCCAATTACATCATCATTCATCATTTCAGCCGAAAGACGTCCACTACTAGACATAGGCCGCCCCCAAAAGGGGGTTTTGCCATAATCGCCACGCTTGGCAGGCGGGTTGGCGATCGCAGTATGGTTGTAAAAATGCATAGAGAACGCTGTTGCCCTTTCTCTAGTAAGTCCCTTAGTCGCTCTACGACAACCACGGGAAGAAATGGGACGGTGCTATTCTTTTACGTCCGGCACCACACGGAACAGTCTAATTCCAATTACATGATTATACCTATATTAGTTATTTCTTAGTTAAACTCAGAAACATATTTATATTCTATGGTTTACATAATAACAGTCCATTGCATCCATAATAACCTACACATAGTATGGGAACAATACATTAATTACGAGAAGCGAACGAAATAAAATATAGCATGGAAAAATTCATCCGCATCGCTGTCAACTGGTAATGTACCCAAGAGAGTTAAACTTGGATATCATTCTCGTAAAAAAAATAACATGGTGAGGAAACTAGAGTTATCAGTCTGTTCTGGTCTATTTGCCAACCTACTCTAAGAAAGCATTTCTTCCATAAAGCGAAGAATAATTTCCCTTGTAATAGGTAAGTTTCAGGAACAAATAACGCATATTATATCAAACAGACATTGTGAAAACCCGTAAGTAAATTGACGCATTATTTTGCTGATAACACGTTTTGTCACTGAAATAAAGTATTTAAAAAACTTTCTTCATTTTTAACGGGTTCCATTTTGACACTTCAACAACATTCATTACGTTACGTTATTTATTCGTTTACGTTGTTGAGCAGAAAACATTTTTGAACATAAGGAGCAATGGATTATTCCTTCAAATTAATTCAGAGTCGAATTGATAGTGAGTTACGCAATCAGGACGCAATAGGGTCGTAGTATCATCTCAGCGACAATTATTGATACAAACTTGTCAAAAATAAAGGTTTTTTTTTCTTCATTATTATTTTCAATCGGTCGTTAAACCATAAGCGAATTTGGTGTGGGATAATATGGCTTTTCTGGTGGAGCGGCCAGCACCATCCCTACCTGTCAAATAAGATAGCCCCTTTTAAGCCTCTTGACCACCGCAGACGGGTCCAACAAATGATAAATGATAAATGATTTTATTTCTGTAAGTAGGTTTGTACAAACACTTTTACACGTCAATCATATTTTTTTAAACTAGATGAGGTCGGCGTTTCCTATCTGACTACTCTGAGAAGAAAGGCCGAAACAAACTCAGATGTCACAGTCTCTTTTAAAGTCCAGACAATCTTGGTCAGATCATGTGAAGACCATGTGGATCGGTGTCTGAAATGGTCTTTTGAGGAAAGAACCACACAGATTGAGCGGACCTGTCCATTCAGTGCACGCATTTATCAGTAATCATGCAGCTCAACTCAGAACTTGAGGAGCTCAACGATTTGATGAACAATACCAAAGACAGGACATTTGGGTAGGCCGCATAAAGTACTCAAACTGCCAGATTAATACTTAAACTAACTGAGAAAGAGATGAAAAAACACAAAAAAAAAATCCGCTACTAATGGATTTTGGTTCAAAAATAATGGTGGATGAGAAATATTTTTCTCAGATTGAGACTAAAACTAGAATACGAACATATAACATCAGCCTGTATTCCCCGAAGAGCTGGGCAGACATGTACCTATAATACATCCACATTTATGGACGTTATTACGAATTTTCTTAAAAACACGGAAACTGCCCCTTACATAATCAGCCTATATTGTTCCAACTGCTGGGACACAGGCCTTCTCTCGGTGAGAGGGAGTGGCCCGTAATCCACCACATCGGCCCTGTGGTACGCATCTAAGTGGCAGTTACCACTACCCCGTAGGCAGATGCGTACAATATTAGCAGTAGTGGGAGTAACAGTTTAATTATATTCTTTAACTAGCTGTGTCAGTTACCACTTATAATATCAGCTATCTGCTAGTGAGAGTCCTGTCAAAATCGTTCTAGTCGTTTCGTAGATTAGCCTGAACAGACAGACCATTTTTTATAGCTTTTTTGTTATGTACTGTGAATACTTTCGACATTACAAACAGGCACTTTCATCGTATTTATTTGCATAGACCATAGTTACTAGTCGTCTTCGGAATACGATAAACGCTTTAAAATAGAGTATTGTACTCTTTTTCTTCTGGGTGTACTCTTATTTAATCTAAAACACAAATAAAGTACGCTAAAATACCTCTTTTATGTAAGTAATTTTTTTTTCAGTGTAAGACTTGACTATTTGTCGGTCATGAATGTGAAGTGGCGAGAAGAGAGGAACAATGGATTTATAAATATTGATTAAAATGAGCTCCTGATCTTATATTAACGTAGAATTAGGATATTTGGAGTCCTATAATTCTTGTAAAATCATTAAAAAATGTTATGTACTGCAAAAAAAAAATATGGTACTCTATTTTACTTTTCTGTACTCTTTATTTATTCTCTCTGAAATCAGAAATACTCTACTTCTCTTAGAAAAAGTTGGCAACCCTATAAATACCTGTCCAAAACGGGACAAACGCTTGCTTGAACTTCGCTTGTAGTTTGGTCATTCAAAGGAAATTCAGCGTTTACATTGAACCTTTCAATATGCCACGCTATAGGCGTAGCGTTACATCTCTTGGGGCATTGTTGGCTGAATGTGGGGCATATCGACGGAGGCAATTATAATTGGTATTGGCGTAAAATTGTTATTGTATTTATACATCAAAGTTTGAACAAAACCTATCCGGTAATTTTTGTGTGATGCTGGAACATACATTCACGCAAACAGACAATTATTTAATAAAATATTTTTCGTTAGGATCGTTCCCTGACCTCGTGAAGATTACAGATAAAACTTATATGTACAGTTTCGCTACGGTTTTATTATAATGTAAGTATAGATTATTCACAATTTGGAGACACTCGTTTTTATTTTTAACCGACTTCACAAAAAGGGAAGGTTCTCAATTCGGTAGTATTATGATTTTTTATTTTATATCTATCTTACCTCACAACAAAACAACTTTAAATTCGGAAGTCGGTGGTCGAAACATTTTTCACTTTCGTGTGATTTTTATGGAAGTCAGTTGTTTCTTTTTATTGCGAAATGATGAAAACCATTGGATGAGGTTTATGATAAAACAAGCGCGCACATAAGATGCCTGATGTTTACTCTTATTTTGGAGGCTGACGGGTTATATGTGGAAGGGCACACACGCTGGCAGAGAGTTCCACACTTTGTCGGCAAACAATATGCTTGAGAACTTAAGGATTGAGGGTCGCCGTAGACAATCCCGCCTACATTTTCATAGAAAGCGAAGCTAATAATATGTGCCGTTAGCCGTGGGCTATTGTAGAGCGGTACATTTAGTAGGAGCCTAATGCGGGAACATACGTTTTGTTACACCCACGCAAGTGAGGACCTTTCAAATAAGCGAGGACCTGTAATAACTTTGACCTTTACGTTCTGTCAGTTCTAATACCAGAACTATTAAAACCGTTCTTACTAACACGCAATAAGGGCGCTGTCAAATTCAGACTGTGACCGCGGACAGTCGGTGGCCTACACTCTGTACAGTCAAGCACCAGTAACCAAAACAGTTTTTTACGGTATGTACTTATTAATATTGTAGATACTCATATGTGTATGTTTACCTAACATGTTTTTACTATCAGGTTTACGCGGTATTTAACCTTTTTTCCCTTGTTTGTCTTGAAATTTTCGTGGGGATATCGCCTGCTGAGGTCCATTCTCAGCAGGCGATATCCCCACGAAAATTTCAAGACAAACAAGGGAAAAAAGGTTAAATACCGCGTAAACCTGATAGTAAAAACATGTTAGGTAAACATACACATATGAGTATCTACAATATTAATAAGTACATACCGTAAAAAACTGTTTTGGTTACTGGTGCTTGACTGTACAGAGTGTAGGCCACCGACTGTCCGCGGTCACAGTCTGAATTTGACAGCGCCCTTATTGCGTGTTAGTAAGAACGGTTTTAATAGTTCTGGTATTAGAACTGACAGAACGTAAAGGTCAAAGTTATTACAGGTCCTCGCTTATTTGAAAGGTCCTCACTTGCGTGGGTGTAACAAAACGTATGTTCCCGCATTAGGCTCCTACTAAATGTACCGCTCTACAATAGCCCACGGCTAACGGCACATATTATTAGCTTCGCTTTCTATGAAAATGTAGGCGGGATTGTCTACGGCGACCCTCAATCCTTAAGTTCTCAAGCATATTGTTTGCCGACAAAGTGTGGAACTCTCTGCCAGCGTGTGTGCCCTTCCACATATAACCCGTCAGCCTCCAAAATAAGAGTAAACATCAGGCATCTTATGTGCGCGCTTGTTTTATCATAAACCTCATCCAATGGTTTTCATCATTTCGCAATAAAAAGAAACAACTGACTTCCATAAAAATCACACGAAAGTGAAAAATGTTTCGACCACCGACTTCCGAATTTAAAGTTGTTTTGTTGTGAGGTAAGATAGATATAAAATAAAAAATCATAATACTACCGAATTGAGAACCTTCCCTTTTTGTGAAGTCGGTTAAAAATAAAAACGAGTGTCTCCAAATTGTGAATAATCTATACTTACATTATAATAAAACCGTAGCGAAACTGTACATATAAGTTTTATCTGTAATCTTCACGAGGTCAGGGAACGATCCTAACGAAAAATATTTTATTAAATAATTGTCTGTTTGCGTGAATGTATGTTCCAGCATCACACAAAAATTACCGGATAGGTTTTGTTCAAACTTTGATGTATAAATACAATAACAATTTTACGCCAATACCAATTATAATTGCCTCCGTCGATATGCCCCACATTCAGCCAACAATGCCCCAAGAGATGTAACGCTACGCCTATAGCGTGGCATATTGAAAGGTTCAATGTAAACGCTGAATTTCCTTTGAATGACCAAACTACAAGCGAAGTTCAAGCAAGCGTTTGTCCCGTTTTGGACAGGTATTTATAGGGTTGCCAACTTTTTCTAAGAGAAGTAGAGTATTTCTGATTTCAGAGAGAATAAATAAAGAGTACAGAAAAGTAAAATAGAGTACCATATTTTTTTTTTGCAGTACATAACATTTTTTAATGATTTTACAAGAATTATAGGACTCCAAATATCCTAATTCTACGTTAATATAAGATCAGGAGCTCATTTTAATCAATATTTATAAATCCATTGTTCCTCTCTTCTCGCCACTTCACATTCATGACCGACAAATAGTCAAGTCTTACACTGAAAAAAAAATTACTTACATAAAAGAGGTATTTTAGCGTACTTTATTTGTGTTTTAGATTAAATAAGAGTACACCCAGAAGAAAAAGAGTACAATACTCTATTTTAAAGCGTTTATCGTATTCCGAAGACGACTAGTAACTATGGTCTATGCAAATAAATACGATGAAAGTGCCTGTTTGTAATGTCGAAAGTATTCACAGTACATAACAAAAAAGCTATAAAAAATGGTCTGTCTGTTCAGGCTAATCTACGAAACGACTAGAACGATTTTGACAGGACTCTCACTAGCAGATAGCTGATATTATAAGTGGTAACTGACACAGCTAGTTAAAGAATATAATTAAACTGTTACTCCCACTACTGCTAATATTGTACGCATCTGCCTACGGGGTAGTGGTAACTGCCACTTAGATGCGTACCACAGGGCCGATGTGGTGGATTACGGGCCACTCCCTCTCACCGAGAGAAGGCCTGTGTCCCAGCAGTTGGAACAATATAGGCTGATTATGTAAGGGGCAGTTTCCGTGTTTTTAAGAAAATTCGTAATAACGTCCATAAATGTGGATGTATTATAGGTACATGTCTGCCCAGCTCTTCGGGGAATACAGGCTGATGTTATATGTTCGTATTCTAGTTTTAGTCTCAATCTGAGAAAAATATTTCTCATCCACCATTATTTTTGAACCAAAATCCATTAGTAGCGGATTTTTTTTTTGTGTTTTTTCATCTCTTTCTCAGTTAGTTTAAGTATTAATCTGGCAGTTTGAGTACTTTATGCGGCCTACCCAAATGTCCTGTCTTTGGTATTGTTCATCAAATCGTTGAGCTCCTCAAGTTCTGAGTTGAGCTGCATGATTACTGATAAATGCGTGCACTGAATGGACAGGTCCGCTCAATCTGTGTGGTTCTTTCCTCAAAAGACCATTTCAGACACCGATCCACATGGTCTTCACATGATCTGACCAAGATTGTCTGGACTTTAAAAGAGACTGTGACATCTGAGTTTGTTTCGGCCTTTCTTCTCAGAGTAGTCAGATAGGAAACGCCGACCTCATCTAGTTTAAAAAAATATGATTGACGTGTAAAAGTGTTTGTACAAACCTACTTACAGAAATAAAATCATTTATCATTTATCATTTGTTGGACCCGTCTGCGGTGGTCAAGAGGCTTAAAAGGGGCTATCTTATTTGACAGGTAGGGATGGTGCTGGCCGCTCCACCAGAAAAGCCATATTATCCCACACCAAATTCGCTTATGGTTTAACGACCGATTGAAAATAATAATGAAGAAAAAAAAACCTTTATTTTTGACAAGTTTGTATCAATAATTGTCGCTGAGATGATACTACGACCCTATTGCGTCCTGATTGCGTAACTCACTATCAATTCGACTCTGAATTAATTTGAAGGAATAATCCATTGCTCCTTATGTTCAAAAATGTTTTCTGCTCAACAACGTAAACGAATAAATAACGTAACGTAATGAATGTTGTTGAAGTGTCAAAATGGAACCCGTTAAAAATGAAGAAAGTTTTTTAAATACTTTATTTCAGTGACAAAACGTGTTATCAGCAAAATAATGCGTCAATTTACTTACGGGTTTTCACAATGTCTGTTTGATATAATATGCGTTATTTGTTCCTGAAACTTACCTATTACAAGGGAAATTATTCTTCGCTTTATGGAAGAAATGCTTTCTTAGAGTAGGTTGGCAAATAGACCAGAACAGACTGATAACTCTAGTTTCCTCACCATGTTATTTTTTTTACGAGAATGATATCCAAGTTTAACTCTCTTGGGTACATTACCAGTTGACAGCGATGCGGATGAATTTTTCCATGCTATATTTTATTTCGTTCGCTTCTCGTAATTAATGTATTGTTCCCATACTATGTGTAGGTTATTATGGATGCAATGGACTGTTATTATGTAAACCATAGAATATAAATATGTTTCTGAGTTTAACTAAGAAATAACTAATATAGGTATAATCATGTAATTGGAATTAGACTGTTCCGTGTGGTGCCGGACGTAAAAGAATAGCACCGTCCCATTTCTTCCCGTGGTTGTCGTAGAGCGACTAAGGGACTTACTAGAGAAAGGGCAACAGCGTTCTCTATGCATTTTTACAACCATACTGCGATCGCCAACCCGCCTGCCAAGCGTGGCGATTATGGCAAAACCCCCTTTTGGGGGCGGCCTATGTCTAGTAGTGGACGTCTTTCGGCTGAAATGATGAATGATGATGTAATTGGAAATTCACTTTAGTAACACGTACCTTAAAACGAATCCAATTAATCTTTTGTAAACAGAACATTCATGGCAAAAAAAATTGGCAAGGCATTCACCTGCAGATTAAAAGTGAAAATTTATTTTCACGAGCGATGAATTGTTAATTAATGGCTTTCGCTATTTTTGAAACAGAATATTTTTAATCTCGGAAGCGTTTTGGCGTACCTATCTTTTCTTAAATTAGTTTCCAGTTTCCTGTGTGTTTGTGTACCTACCTACGTATGTTTTTGTTATGTGAATTGTTAAGTTTATACACCCGAATGTGATCTTTAATACAAAAAAGCCTTTTCTACTAATGAATATTTGCGACGACAATACTTATTTATTTTGCAAGTGGATCAAAAAGTCGTTAGTTTTTGTGTTCGTTAATGTAATTTGAGTTCGAAATTAAATAATACAATTGCGTTCATAAATTATTTTTGTTGAAAAGAGAAATAATAGCTGCAGTTTCAAAAAATCTCAACTAGGTGGAATCTTTGTAATTTTTTATTGAGAAATAAAATTTAACCATAATAACTTGTATAGTAATCAATCAATTGGTTTAGCGACATTTCTTTCTATAGGCTAAGTCTTTAGAAAGAAATGTCGGAAGAAATGTTACGTAAATTTTTCAATTTGTAAAACTTATTCTTAGTAACTAAAGCAACGGATAAAAGTGCTGATAAAACAAGTATATCTTTCTTTAATAACCTCATTTTGACGTGCCAGCCAATAAATGGAAACTGCATTTTTCTTTCATCAACATCGGTTCATTTTGTCTGCCTCTGGAGATATTTTCCGAGAAAATAGTTTCACAAGCTCACCCGAACGTCGAAATAGTTCAACAAGAGTTGATTCTGAGCTCACGCGAAGCCGACGATCATTTTTATCGTTTAGTCCACTCTCGGCCCCTCTACCCCTATTTTTTTTTATTTATTTGTTTCCTCTCAACCCTAAAACATAGTTCACACTCAACCACCAGGGCATGAGACTGAATTTTCATACAAAAGACAGGTATATCTCCTCCACTTTCGACCCCTAGTTCGGTAAGTACCTAAAATTTATATTTTGGTACAGTAAGGTATAGACTACTTTGGGGCCGAAAGGAAACTAAAACTTGGCTGGAAAATTAAATCCACTCTCGACCTCCAAGGATCGAGAATCAACTATAGTCAGGGGTCCAGTGGGCACATTATTTATTGGAGGTCGAGAGGCCGAGAGTAGACTATACATTTTTATTTCTTGTTAAGGTCTTATAGGCAATGTCTGTATTAGTTTATTGCATCAATACCTCAGCAGGCGATATCCCCACGAAAATCTTCCTGCAAAGAATCTTTATTATTATTAGCCATTAGTGACTCGCTGCTGGGCGGAGGCACCCCTATTCTCTTTCCACCTCTCTCTGTCAAGAGCTGTCAAGGACCAATCTTTATGAAAGGATTCCAGCTCATTTTGCCATCTCCGGCCTACCACGATGTCGTTTGCCGTTAAACCCAATGGGTCGTAAGTTTGGCCTATTTATGGTCTGACATACGGCAGATGTGTCCAGTCTAATTGCATTTAAGCGTGGCAGCTTTCCGATTGGACATCAGTTATTTTTGGGATGGCACAGATTGTTCTATTCTTAACCCGGTCCACAAATTTTATACCAAGAATTCTCCACTCCATAGCTCTCTCGCAAACCTCGAACGTGGACCTCTGCTGAATAGTCAACCACCATATTTGAGGATGGGAAGAACAGACACGTCGATGAGTCTTCTCTTAAGACATAGCGAAGAATCTTACTCTCAAAATTATTAAGGTTTTATTCAGTAAAGTCCCATATGTGATGGCGTTAGAGCCTCTTTATAGTAATTGGTTCACTTAGGACTATAGTTAAAGTGTTGTCTTGTTAGTGTGGGACGTTATTCGATATTTGTATGACTGTATCTTGTGTTCTATTGCCTCTTTTTACCCGAATACGGCGAAGCAAAAAGGAGGGTTTATGATTTTAACCAGTATGTATGTATGTATGTATGCGCTCAGCTGTGCACTCATAACTTCTAAACTTCTTACTTATCATAATTTGAAAAATGAGGTATCGTTGGAAGCGTTTTCATGGTCCGTCATATTCAATTGCGTCAAGTCTTAACTAAAAATAAAACTTTTCTGATTGTGAAACCTGCGAACAAATTCATCAAGTGTCTAAGTTTAGAAGTACGAAGCGCTACGTGTCGACAGAATTTTCATTCTGTTTAGTGGTACAATGGCGTAGAATTCTATGGCAATTGTTTGAGCTTCCAGACATATGTTTGGGTAGAGCACACGTACTAAAAGGACTGGTAAGTACTGAAACAGCTATTATGTAAAACATATTACGAGTATGTAAGTCATGTGCAGGTTTTGTGGTCTTGATTGGATCACGTGTTTGAAAAAGATTGCCCTTTTCAGATCCTTATGCCCGATGACTTTGTGAAGGCCGCAGGAATCTGCTTGATGCGGGAAGCACAAAAGTGCACAGAAGTTGGGAGAGCCCAAGCACCGCCTCTCCCTATGTCCAGCACTGGACGTCTTTCGGCTGAATAGATTACATCAGCCTAGATCCTTAGGGCCAAATGTTTTCAAAAACAACATGCTACTCCCAGTTTTTCAGTAGGTAAAACCGACCAAAAGAACCGACATTAATTCCAGTAGAAAATAAAATAAATCATTTTTGTTTTCATATTTTCACGCCAATAAAATGAACGAAATGTGAAAAATTTATATATTTCCTCTTCATTACCTCACAGAGGGAATAATTAAATAACAGCTCTCGGCATTCGAAATCCGATTACAGGTAACAAAGAGAGGAAAGAATGAATTATTACGAAATAAATTTACGAAATATGAAATTGATAAATTACTATATTGTAGGCAAAGCTACACTCGGTGCTAAATGAATCTACATTACTGTGACCGTAAAAGACATAATCAAAAGAAGATGAAAAATAAATCCTTTTTTTACAAGCCTTTATTAGCTTCACCTGTATGTTTGTATGTTTGTTTGTAACCGACTCCTTTGGACTTGATTTTGACCCACTTCAAACCGTCAAATTGAATTTAAACTTTGTAGACTTATCGAGAACCGATGACATTTCAATAAAAAAAATTAAAAGAAGATAAAAATCTGAACAATCACGCTTTTGTAGATAGCAGAACTAAAAATAGAAAATAAATAATAGTTCAAAAAAAAACTAAAAATAACAGTTTTAAAAACACGCTTAAAAAACCAAACTAAAAAGTAGAAAATAATTTAATTCTATTAAAAAGCGTGGGGTGCTTGATATTAATTGATTATAAAAATACCTCAAAAAGCACCCCACGCTTTTTAATAGAATTAAATTATTTTCTACTTTTTAGTTTGGTTTTTAAAGCGTGTTTTTTTAGTTTTTTTAAACTATTATTTATTTACTATTTTTTAGTTTTGCTAACTACAAAAGCGTGTTTTTCATATATATTTTTTTTAAATATTGAATTGTCATAGGTCCTCGATAAGTCTACAAAGTTTAAATGAAATCTGACCGTTTAAAGTGGGTCAAAATAGCGTCCAAAGGAGTCGGTTACATACAAACAAACAAACTTACAAGTGAAGCTAATATAAAGCGTGTAAAAACACTTTAAAAACCAAAGTAAAAAAGCCGAAAATAATTTCAAAAAAGCGTGGGGTGCTTGATATTAATTGATTATAAAAATACCTCAAACAGAATCCCACGCTTTTTTGAAATTATTTTCTGCTTTTTAAGTTTAGTTTTTAAAGCGTGTTTTTTAGTTTTTTTTTACTATCATTTATTACTTTTAGGCTTTACCCTCATCATCTGCCTAGCCTTTTCACGATTATTTTTTGGGTCGACTTCTACTCTATTTTCTTCTACTGTATAAATAATATAAAGTGCATGTCTGTGTTCGCACCTACAAAACACATATCGTAAGTCGCGACTCTGACCACTGGGCCACCACTGCTCCTTAATCGAACACTAAAATAAACATATTATGTACAAGTATATAAAACAAAAAAAAGAAAGAAAAGAGCTCATTGGGCATTAAAAAAATCGTCCGTATCGCTGTCTGTGGTTAAAGATCCAAAAGGCTGGCAGCGTTTATTTATTTACCAACAGTTCATTTATCAAATTAAATTCCAGCAGAAAACATCCATCGGTTTATTACTAAACTTTAACTACATCGTACGATTCTAGTTACTTATATCTTTAGGTGACTGTACATATTCAAGTTCTGTTGTTACCCTATTTGGACATAATATGATCTCATGATGACTCAGCCACTGTGTATTAATTGTGGTGTAATGGGCTGGACGTAACTAGTTCAGTTCGAGATCACAATATTAGTGCTTATGCAAATCATTACGTTGTACCCTCTCGAGCAAATATATTACTATGGCCACGGACAGCTCGGCAATAATATCTGATTTCAGATTCATCCATTAATATCTGTCGTCAAGGTGACGTGACTGAAAATACTCGTATATGTGAGGTTTTGTGTAAGGCACAAGTGATAAAGTGGTAGCACAAATATTTACCATCGAAGGGACACCAAAACTATCTGACGACAATTCGACCCAAAACATAGGATGCTGCATCAGCACCAAAAAAGACGTGTCATTTCTAACCGCTTAGACAACAAACTCCTCACCTAAAAGTCGGTACTTAAGTCATTATGGACCTACAAGATCATATTGTTGGGCGTATCCAGCAAAACCAACATAATCTGCCTACAAAGAGTCTAAAATGGTATCCTAAGATCAATAGCAAATACAACTTGTTTTGCTAGGAACGTCGAAATTCACGATTATCTACAAATGGCATCAGTGAACTCTGAAATCCAGCGGTACAAAAGGCACGCCTAACCATACATCCAAACACACTAGTTATTGAACTGTTAAAGCCAATAGCGGTTATGAAAAAAGGCTGCAGATGAGGAACCACCTTCTGTATGTGGTAGGTGCAGCACTGGCTGTTCCAATACAAGGCAATTTGTCATGGAACGAATACGCGTATGGTCCGACGTCAGATTGCAAATGGAATGAAAAAGAAAAAAACTGTATCGTAGTTATACAGGATCAAATTAAATCAGCTGACAATACTTTAACCACGTTTTGGGGATATCGATATCGAAAACTAATGACATAAAAAAACAAAAGAAATAAACAGTATTCTTAATATTCCAAGTTTGTTCAAAACTTTAAATGACACTGACAGGCAAACAAACCACTGTTATGGTTTTGGAAATTCGTATAAAATCCATATCGTATCGTGTTCCTATCCTATCCATATCGTATACCTACCCATTATACCGCCATAATAAAAAGATATGGGCAAATTTAGATTTTCGCGAAAACTTGTAAGTACCAAAATTTACCTTAATTTTCAACATTTTTACATTTTTTGGAATTGTTTATGCTGTAAGATCTTGCTTTTTGCCAAATTTCGTGATTCTAGGTCAACGTAAACTACCATATAGATTTTCGGCCCAAAACCTTTAGGGTACTTCCGGTTGGGAAAGGCGTACAAAGCCTATGGACTCTTAATGATGAAAATAATTTCTCGCTGGTGTGCAAAGGCTAATTCAATCATAATGCGCAATAGAATTTTGCGCTAACTTATTGCAGTGCATGTATTTATTTGATTTTTTTGCTGACATTATTGACAGAGACGCTCTCTTCAAAGATGAAAATAGTCGTACCTCACCAATAGTACGAAGCCCGCAAGGGCCGATGCCTGCCAGGGGTGCGGGTTGTTCGAAAGAGATACCGCGGCCCCTGGCACACAGGCAAGTGAGGGAACACGGGTGGGTTTTAGTCAGTAAAAGTCTGACACGCCCTCCCGCTCCACTCAGAGCGGGAGAAGTTATTTGATGATTTCCCACCCAGAAAAAAAATAGTACGAACATATCTGCAGGTACATCAGAATAATGCATAGGGTTGTTTATCTATAATTTTGTATTCACGGTAATGCAAAATAAAAGTTTTATTAAGTTTTTTATTAAGTATAAAAGCATCAAGTAAAAAATATGAAGAGTATTAAGTCAAAAGTGTAAGTGTAAGCGTAAGTCAAAAGTGTTAAGACTGGAGCGGGCCGGGGCTGCCTTAAAGCGGCTCCTGCCCAATCTAGGGGGGCCAAACGCCTCCTGCCAGAGGCTCTACGCGGGGGTCGTGCGGGCCATGGCCCTATACGGGGCGCCGGTGTGGGCGCCTACATTGAGGCGCCAACCAGCACGCCGGTTGAAGGCGGCCCATAGGGTCATGGCCATCCGGATGATCCGGGGATACCGCACGATCTCCGGTAAGGCGGCGGGCCTCCTTGCCGGATTGCCGCCATGGGATCTGGAGGCAAAGGTCCTCGCGCACACTTGGGAGTGGCGCGAGGAGGCCAAACGCTGGGGCGTAACTCTGCTGCCGCGGGAAATCGCGGCACGGCGGACAGAGCTCCGGCAGGATCCCATGGCGACGTGGAAAGTGCGATTGTCGCAACCCAGTGCTGGGCACGCCACGATTGCGGCGGTAAGTCCCCTCTTTGAGGAGTGGCTTGAGAGGCGGCATGGCGTCCTCACCTTCCGCCTGACACAGGTCCTCACCGGACATGGCTGTTTCGGGAGGTTCCTGTTTCGGATAGGGCGGGAGGAAACGCCCGGGTGTTTCCATTGCAAAGATCACCCAGAGGACACGGTGGAGCATACGGTGGAGGTCTGCCCGGCTTGGGCGGAGCACCGCCGTGGCCTCGTGGAGGTGATCGGCGGCGGTGATCTCTCGCGTCCGACTCTGGTCCAGGCCATGGTACGGAGCGAGAGTGCATGGCTAGCAGTCGCCTCCTTCAGCGAAGCAGTTATGCTCGTAAAGAGGGAGGCGGCGCACGTGAGGAAGATGCAGTACATGCACCCTCACAGCCGCGGCCTTCGCAGGAGACGCCCTGGGCGTCGGGAATCCCAGGCTGATTCCTGGCCACCGTAGGCACGGGCTTGCGGACGGCGAGTAATGGGTAGCTCGCTGTCCGGTAAAGAAAGAAAGAAAGAAAGAAAGAATACCGTTTAGTTGGACACAGTTCGTGAAACACAAAATAAATAACAAAAAAGTGAATATAATTAACTAGGTACATCAGTGTGTGCCTCACGGACGCGCCAAAAAGGTTCATTTCAGCATTAATGCCAGACAGATGCTGTCTGACGCTGGTTTTCTAATGAACCTTTAGGGACGAGTGACGAGGAGTACAAAACAGTTTCAACATAGGTATACAAATATTTTAAAACTTATATATAAACATTTCATATAAACGTACAAAAACAGAATAAAACGAAAACCACAGGAGCTCAGCGAAACCTGTTTTTAGCATTTATCTATGTAGGTACATTGATTCATGCTCGCACGATGCACTTACAAAGCGCTACAAGCCGCCGGGCGCGGCGGACATTAGTGTCAGTTATTTCGTTTTTACGGCAAGAAAAATTAAAAATTAAAAATTACAGTGGAGCATAAACACGAATACGGTAAGGACCAAGAGAGAGAGATGTCAGCAGCAACAGAAGGGGCCCGCAAGGGCCGATGCCTGCCAGGGGTGCGGGTTGTTCGAAAGAGATACCGCGGCTCCTGGCATACAGGCAACTGAGGGAACACGGGTGGGTTTTAGTCAGTAAAATTCTGACACGAAGAGTGGGAGAAGTTATTTGATGATTTCCCACCCAAAAAAAAAAAAGTGTTAAGTACAAAAGCATTGAGTATAAAAGTTAATCAGGAACAATTTAGGTATAAATTAACAAAACACACGAAGATAGATAAGGAATTTCCCTACGTGATCGAATCAGTAATGAAGAGATCCGCAGGAGGACCAAGGCAACCGACATAGCCTGAAGAATTGCCAAACTTAAGTGCCAGTGTGCAGGGCACATTGCTCGCAGAACAGATGGCCAATGGGGCCAAAAGGTTCTCCCACAAGGTGGACCGATGACCTTGTGAAGGCCGCATGAATCCGCTGGATGTGGGAAGCATATGTCCAGCAGTGGACGTCTTTCGGTTGAAATGATGACACGAAGATAGCTGCAAAAGTAAAATACTGTCGCGCGGCTATAAACGCCCCATACAAAATACACGTATTTTTTTAATTGAGACATACAAAAGGAAATAAAAAGACACAAACTTTGTACATGTTCGTCTGTTAATTCTATCGGAGGGAATTTCTCGTTAAAGGGTTGATTTTAATTGTCTTGTTTATGTTATTGTAAAACATAAGAATAATGTGATTGAACTGGTGACCAACGCAAATCTGCAGAGTTCAGTCTTGCAGATTCTGTCGGAGCGTCAGTTTTTTACAAGGCACTGGGGGTCGTAAAGCAAAAGGTAGTGTTTCTTATGGATTATTTGTAAATGGGCTCTAACTTCCATGTTTGGAACAGCTTTGTAAAAGATCACAACATCGCGCGTTCGTATTCCCGAAGAGTGACGATGAATACCGAAGCGGATACTTGTGGTATCTGTAAGTACGTACGAAATTGGTACCTATTTTCTCAATGTTCTGCCTTGAATTGAACAAGTCGGTTAGAAAATAGGGCAGGGGTGCAGGCGTGGGGGGAATGTAAAGCAATTCTGTTATATGGCCTCGGAGATAAATGACTGCACCGTTATTGACTCACTCTTCAATGGTTCCGGCTAATAAACGGAAATATTCATAATTTTTCTGGTTATTTTTTCCGTGTTCATTGGAATATAATAATTAGTCTCCTGGGCTCCCGGGTCAAGCAAAGTGTTATTGGGTTTTTCTATCTGGAATTTCTTATTTGCCGGAGTCTGGATTTGTGCCCGCTTGATGGTAATAGGGAGAATAGACTTAAAGATAATCGGCGAAATGTGGGTGTAGGTACCTCTGTGCAAACCTTCAGGAATTATATATAAGTGTCATGTTATGTGTGTTATCCTACTAGTATTATAAATGTGAAAGTTTGTATATATAGATGTTTCGATGTTTGTCACTCAATCACGCAAAAACGGCTGAACGGATTTGGATGAAATTTAGGAAACAGTTTATAACCTAGATTAACACTGGATACTTTTTATCCCGATAGTGCGTTCCCGTGGGATAATTTTCGACCTTCATGCGGGCGAAGCCGCAGGAAAAAGCTAGTAACTTATAAGTTCGATACTTATTTTTATCATACGTTTATGGTAAGTATGAACAACATAATAATTTGAATTCGGGATATCGTTTTGAACTTTTGTTTATTTTTAACTTATTTCATGACCTTTAATTTCAACAAAAATATATTTTTAAGTAGATTATTATATTAATTTCGTTTCTAATGTACGTACCTTACGTACGTATTCAGAAATAAACAAAACCACAAAAACACAAAAAGGATTGTATTTTTATGATCATACAAATAACTAGAACTTACTACTGGGGCTGCATATGCGATCCAGCGTCACCGACCGACTGGAGCCGAGTATAGAATTCAACGTTACCGACCCGAGCGTGACTGTTCCGTTTCGTTCATTGTTCAAAAAGAGCACAAAGTATACATAAAGAAGTATTCTGTTCAAAAACTCAAACAGCCCTTAGTTTTCCAAATAAGTGCTTTGCTCTTCAAGTCACGTTAAACTTTCGAAATAGCTTAGCAGTTCGCTTTTAAAGCAATCGCAGCCGTGTTTTCTACAAATTTCGAACTCATAGCTGCTGCATCTATTTCTTAAAACACAGGAGAGAATAAAACAGTTGGATAAGTAAACATTGTAGGAATGTTTACTTATCCAACTGTTCCTAGACTAAAAGGTTAGAAAGCAACAGCTGCTAGCTCCGTAAAATAAGACGACAGAAAAAGATTGTTATTTACCCGTAGTATATAGTGAATTAATCGTCTCTGTATGGATTGAGGAGCCATGTCTCGTATTTGAACGCGGGTACTACCAAAATTCAGTAGTAAATTACCCGATTTTGTAGGCCCGATACTGGAATTTGTAGTAAAACCTTTTAAAAGTTACACGTAGTTTAAGGTGGCTCCTCAATTCAGATGTTTGGATTGAGTAACCTTAGAAATCGAAAACTAGCCGATGGATATTTATGAAAATTTCGCAGGAATTAGTAGTATTTATGCGTAATCTGTACAAAAAAATGTTTTTATACGGCTGAATTTGAAATAACTACAATGCTTTGATGTATCTAAAAAATCCATAAATTTCCCCACACTGTTTCTCGGAAACTAATGAAGCAATTAAAACAGATTTTTATTATAATTTATTAGTAAGTTTGTTTAAATTTGTGGTATCAAAAAAAATATTTGTATTGTATTTAAAACCAAAACGTGTTTACAGTTACAACAAGACATTTGAACTAAAAGAACACAGCACTTAAAAATAAATCCTTAAAGTGTTTATGATTACTTATTTTTTATGTTTAGTTATGATTTTTTTCGGACATTAATTATTATTATTATTATTTTTTATTGACATTACTTTTGAAAGGGTGATCTTCGAAAACGAACCCTGTTTCACTCCAGGGCCTGAATTCACTATGACCACTTAACGATTCCTTACTCGTAACCACGTCAATCACACACGGATTCTGCTAATATCGTATTAATAATATCGACAAATTGTCTTGGAACATAAAGAATATGACATTTCAATTCCTTACCGTTACATTGGTTTCTAAAAAAAAACTATATTCACGTAGTTTGAACGTAGTAAGATTCCGCGGGGAATCATAATAACGATACATAATTGGGGCCCAGTAGGGATTACCAGATAACTAGAATACCTCACTTAGCTCAGCCCACCGCAGTTCCCTGTTGGACATAGGCCTGCCACAAGCTGCGCCTTAACACCTTGTCCTCAGCCATTAGCATCCAGTTTGTGCCAGCCACCTTTTTAAACATCTATTCCAGAACTCGTCTGCTCTACCGGCGACCAGTCAAACCGGGCCAGAGCACTGTCATTTCAGGTGACTTATTATGAAAACTATATCGGAGAAACATCCACTCTTTATATTTATTGCTTGTTTATGTTGCTGGTTGTATTTAAATTGAAAAAAAATACCATTGTTTAAATAGTCACGTTGATAGGTCGAGCCAAAGGTAACAGACAAATATATTGTACCGCAATATCCGTGGCTCGTGGCTCCTGGCTAGTGGACATTGCAATGTTTTTTCGGCGAATGAAGCGGAATTTATTGAACTGGGTGTTCCTTTGGGTTATTCCCAAAGTACTCCAAAAAGAGTTCTCGAACTACTCTATGAAAAATATAATATTTTTAATTAGGTTTCATTCTAATCCATGATAATATTAAAATGTTCTCAAAGTACTCCACCCTGTTTTAATCAAAAAGTTAATTTTATTAATTATCGGATTACTAAGTATAAAAGGGTACATGACGTACAGTTAGGCTCAAAAGCTTTGCAAATTCATTTTTAAGAATATATTTTTTATATAAAAGTCTTATAATATAGTTCTGTGTGGTGCTGGACGTAAAAAGAATAGCACCATCCCATTTCATCCCTTGGGTGTCGTAGAAGGCGACTACGGGACTTACTAGAGAATGGGCAGCAGCGTTCTCTATGCATTTTACCACCAAACTGCGATCTCCAACCAGCCTGCCAAGCGTGGCGATTATGACAAACCCCGCTAAACGACCAGCAGCCCTGCAATAAGGCCCCTAGTACCCGGCGGGCGGCCTTGGCTACGGTAGCGGCCAAGGTTACGGTGTGGCAAGGGGTGCTAAGAATCTACGGAAGAGATCTGACGAGAAGATTACCGAACTCGAGGAAGAATTGAACAGGTTACGGTGGGGTAGAGTAGGGTTATCTGAAGTCCGAAGAGGGGGAGGACTCGATAATCCTCAAATCCGGTAACCTGCTCAATTTCGGGGAGGGCGACCAGCAGTCCCAAGGTGGTGTCGAGTTTATCGTCCATAAGTCCCTTGTGAGCAACCTGGTGAATATCGAAAGTGTGACCACGGTGGCTTATATATTCGCTGAAGGTCATACAGGTCTACGCCCCGACCTCGTCACATCCCGACGATGAGGTGGAGACCATGTATGAGGATATATCCAAACCCATGAATGGCTCTAAAACTCATTTCACCGTTGTCATGTTTATTTTATGATGAACTCCTTCTTCAGAAAACGTGACTTCATTATGTCGACGAAGAAGCAAATTTTCAATTATGTCTATCATAGGATCAACGCGGTGAAAACTGGAAACGACCACCGCATGGTAAGAGGTACATTGAACATCAACATCAAGCTGGAAAGACGTCGGCTGATGAAGTCTACGCTCTCTAGCTAGATCGATTTATCGACGATAAAAACCCCGTGGATACTAAATTTCATGAAAATCGTTGGAGCCGTTTCCGAGATTCAGATTATATACATATTTTATATATACATAAATACAATAATTGCACGTTTAAAGGTATTAGATATATCACAGTGAAGTAATAATAATCGCTAGGGTTATAATTTAGTTTTTCGTGATGTTTAATACTTTATAACACATTTGCTCGTAAAGGGTCTCTTATTACACCAATTTCTATATCGTAATGTATGTCATAACGCACTTGTGCGTTATTGTAGTGTAAAACGCACGGTTTATCAAGATCTTACGTCTAAAATGAACGGTACTTTTAAAGTAAATCTTAGCAAAGAGTTTTTATGTCAGAAAAGTGGTCAACATTTTATGAATAAAATTAACTGTGAGAGATAAAATATAAAAAATAAACATTTAATTCTTTAATTTAATTAGTTTTGACAATAAATTACAACCATTTATCTGTAACAAAAACAAAAATATATTAATTTACTTTATTAGTTAAACTGGCTGTTTTCGTGCCTTTGCCTCAAAAAAAAGCGCTAATGCGCGCGCATCGCTAATTTGTGAACAAGTAATAATCAATTTTATAAATTGTTCAAATTTTTCTAACTGCTTTAACAAGTGATTAAAGATTTACTCGTTTAAGAAAGTCCCACTTTTATATATTTCCTCGCAAATATGTTATAAAACGTCGTATGACATACGTGCGCTTTGAAAATGACCGCACTGGGTCTGGGATTATGGGTTTTCCAATTGTTTTGTTTTCGAATGCAATAGGTACCTACAGTTAGCAACTATAAAGGCATTGAACTCTGTTATTTTAATAAATCATCTAAATTGATACAAAATTATTCGAAGCACACTGAATTTGAGCATTTCATGTAACAACTAATAGTAAATGACTAACTAATCCTCAGATTTTATATCGGCTCAGATTTTCAATAATGTGTTTCCAGTAGCAGCCCGGAGTCGGCTGATGGCAATAGGTTTGCCCCTATTACATGGGACTTAAACGGTTAGGGAATGATATTATGTTTTGTTTCTTATCGGGTAAGAAACAACCTTTTGTTATTTAAAAAAAACCCAATTACACTTTTCCCGACCTGGGAATCGAAGGCAGGACCTAATGCTCAGTAGTAGCTTTCCGACCGCTAGGCCAACGAGGCAATGGAGTCAGCAAGACCTTCGGGGACACAAGTCGTTGTGTTGTATTAGGTATATGTTGTAACTAATAGTGTGTGCGAAATTAGGGTGCTGTATGTTCAGACTAGTAGAATATCGATTATACGAGCATCGATTATCCGAATATTCAATTAACCGGACTTATTCTTCGCGGCTCTGATTAATTGAATCCCATACATTTGTTACAACTGAAGCGCATCAGGGACTTGGCCTCAATGAAAAGATGTGATTCGTTACGACAAAGATTATAACTAATTATTTCCAACTAACATTTTTAATTACATAGGTATAATGTAATTCATTATCTTTATAGCTCGTAATTTTTTTATATCGTATTGCCTCAATGACGTATGTAAACCCTTCACGTAATAAAAATATATTAAAATTTTATTATTGTTTGTTTTGACTTTAAAATCGATTATCCGGATTTTCGATTATCCGGAATACGAGATTCTACTGTATGATGAATTATTTTCAGGCCCACGCATCTACCCACATCATGCCACCTAGCCAACGCGTCATGGTCCGACGAGTCACCAGAAGGTAACATAAGCTAACTGCGAATTTCTTGCGAATGTGCCTCTGCGAAAGGTCGGCCGCACCCTTAAGTGTCATCAAAGATGTGTGTGTTAGCTACGCGGCAATTTGCCTGGCGTCCCTTAAGGACGTACAATCATTTGAACTACTTAATTTTTAACTAACACAGTATTTTATTTTATTTACTTTTTCAAAATGTATAAAGAATGAATATTGCCAGTCTCAAATCATAAATGATAAAACCTGATTGACACTGAGCGATTTAGTTGCCTGTGGGCATACCTTAAGTTAAAGCTACAATATAAGTTGCACCGTTTGAACATATTAGACGATGCAAGTCAGTTGTTGCTTCAATTTTATTGTATGCCACAGGTAGAAAAACATCGTGGTGCGATGTTTAAAGTACAAAAAATATCCTTTTGCATCATCTTTTATCGTAATTTTTCCAAAAATTATGCTTGCGTAGAAAAGTTCAGTTTCTTTCGACATTGTCTCCTGAACTAAGTGTAAATGTTTCCAGCTCTCCGGATTCGGATGACACACTGCCTGGCGATGAAAGTGAGGAGTACCGCGATGACACCTTCTTGGTCAACTCTAACAACGAGAACAACTACTACGGTAAGGCATAGTTCTATCTTTGTTTGTGCTCATGCGCTGTCAATTTTTGCCGCTAAAACGTGTAACCGCCATTTATTTATTTGCGAGCGATTTGTTATTTTTTTTTTTCTGGTAACTTTCTTATTTATATTGTGACGGCTTTCGTACCTACTGTTGCAGAAAAAGATCAATGTACTTTTAGAAATAATGTATTTATGCAAGGATAGCTTTCGCCCGTGTGAATACGGGAATTATCTCACGGGAACGTGCTACAAAAGTATACTATATCCGAACCTCGGGTCGTAGTCTACCTGTGTGCCATATTCCATGAAAGGTAACAGACAGACAGAGAGTTACTGTCACATTTATAATTTTAGTGTTGAAATGGATTGTAAGTGGTATTATAATAATGGGATCACACCTGCGAATCTACCGCGGAACTTCGTAAAGCCATACATCTCGTCCTGAATCGTTTTCCATTAGGTACCTACAGCTATTTCCATGAATCAGTGGCAAACAAAAGCTGTAGGTCTAAAAATACAATTTATAGGATTTTTCGGTTCGTCTTTGTGAAATTATTAGATTCATTCTTGTTTTTATAGGTTTATACAGGGTGGCAAAGACATTGACGCGCAGTCAGTAACCGGAGTAGAAATTTTTGGTCGGTTATTCAAAAAAAATTAGCTCTACATTAATTTCGACCGTGTAGGTATTGCAATTTTCAATGAAACAAAAGATTTTGCTTGTTTTCATATCCTAAATGCCACTTGTATTATGTTTACAGTTTTCTCATGAATCTCAAATATTTCGTTAGTAAACCTAAATTTCGAAGTGACCATTTATTGTTTAGGTAAACTGCGCTCTTTCTAAACAGTCAACAAAATTGAACCGTCACGCTAGGTAACGCTGAATCGGGTATACTCGGCTAAATTCGGTCGGTGACGCTAAATCGCTCAATCACAGCTGTAATCGTTATCAGTTTAAATGAGAAAATCATATAAATTTTAACTTCTATCATATCGTTAGCAGTAAAAAAAGGTTTGTCCTTTTTTTACAATGGACGTGGGACTACTTGCGTCGATTGTTTTTTTTTTATAATTAGGAAGTCACGCAACTATTTTGCGCTAGTTTGATCACCTCCATACAAAATCTGTGCAAGTGAATTTCTTCCCGCATCGCGCGCTGAGTTCACTTCAGTTCGGCCAGAGGGTTCCGGGGTTCCTAGCAACAGATTACAAAAAATATTGAAAGACACTGAACTTGACTTAAAAACCACATACAGAGGTAAAAAATTAAGATAACTAACGAGACATTACCTACTTAGGCTCTTGTCCCACCGCTGAAGAGCAAGCGTCGAACTATCGACTATTTTCTCGCTCAAGAAGCGTACGAAAAATGAAAGCCCCGCGTCAGTAAAAGAGATGCATATATTAATAGTTGATCGTTGACTGTTCACAATGCCGGCGAGAACTACAACACACGTACAAAAATTACTTATTGACATAAAACAAGTTGTACAACATTGCACTGAAACGTGGTCGTTCACAATGGTCCTTATAAGAAGGCTCAAAGTTACCTAAAGGGCAATGGAGAGGGCTATGCTTGGAGTTTCCCTATGTGATAGAATCAGGAATGAAGAGAGCACGCCTCGATTGCGGCGGTAAGTCCCCTCTTTGAGGAGTGGCTTGAGAGGCGGCATGGCGTCCTCACCTTCTGCCTGACACAGGTCCTCACCGGACATGGCTGTTTCGGGAGGTTCCTATTTCAGATAGGGCGGGAGGAAACGCCCGGGTGTTTCCATTGCGAAGATCGCCCTGAGGACACGGTGGAGCATACGGTGGAGGTCTGCCCGGCTTGGGCGGAGCACCGCCGTGTCCTCGTGGAGGTGATCGGCGGCAGCGACCTCTCGCGTCCGACCCTGGTACAGGCCATGGTACGGAGCGAGAGTGCATGGCTAGCAGTCGCCTCCTTCATCGAAGCAGTTATGCTCGCAAAGAGGGAGGCGGCACACGTGAGGGAGATGTAGTACATGCGCCCTCACAACCGTGGCCTTCGCAGGAGACGCCCTGGGCGTCAGGAATCCCAGGCTGATTCCCGGCCACCGTAGGCACGGGCTTGCGGACGGCGAGTAATGGGTAGCTCGCTGTCCGGTAAGAATCAAGCCCGGGTCGACGGCGCGTTTTGTTCCACGCGCGCCTCAAAGAGATGTCAGCAGCAACTGATGGGGCCCGCAAAGGCCGATGCCTGCCAGGGGTGCGGGTTGTTCGAAAGAGATACCGTGGCCCCTGGCACACAGGCAACTGAGGGAACACGGGTGGGTTTTATTCAGTAAAAGTCTGACAGCCCTCCCGCTCCACCCACAGCGGGAGAAGTTATTTGATGATTTCCCACCCAAAAAAAAAAACAGGGCAATGGAGAGGGCTATGCTCGGAGTTTCCCTACGTGATCGAATCAGGCATGAGGAGATCCGCAGGAGAACCAAGGCAACCAACATAGCCCGAACAATTAAGTTGCAGTGGACAGGGCACATTGCTTGTAGAACTGTTGGCCAATGGCCGTTGAAAGACGTACAGTTGGAGGGCCCCCCACAAGGTGTACCGATGACCTTGATGTTGCTGGAAGCACAGAACCGGTCGAAATGATGCAGCTTGGGGAGGCCTATGTCCAGCAGTGGACGTTTTTCGGCTGAAATGATGATAAATTGAGATGTACAACATTAATGACAGATTTCTCTGACTCCTGCCCTTGTAATAATTGTGTTGCAGGAGCCAGCGTCCGCCTGTAATACAAAGACACTGTAGACTTGTACCCTTGTTTTTTGATAGCTCTCAAACAAAACCTCTCTCTCCAGCTCCACTAGATAGTTTATAACAGCGATAAGAGTTATCAATGAAAACACTCACAAAGATTTTCGCTTGGTACATTCGCTAACCGGCAAAAATTCATCGCACTCTCGACCTCGCTAATAGCCCAGCGACAAAACTATCCGAACTACGCACTCGCTGCTCGTTCCTCGCCAACTTGTTTCTAGTTGATAGCTGTACTGTCTTCTCGCTTATAGTCGACGATGAGACAAGTGCCTCAGACATTGTTTTGCTTGACAGGCGTGAAACCGGGCATTATAAGGTAAGGGTAACGTAAGGGTAAGGGCGGCAATATTGGGAATACGTTCTAGAGGCCGTTTACGTAATTTTGTTGGTTTCGCTGTATTACTCGATTTTAAAGAGGTACTTTTATGGTTATATCCTTCATTTCCATAAGTTTTATACACCACATGAAAGATCGTTTCAATTATTATTTAATAAATGAGCTACTTTTTTATTTTTGTCAAGAATTATAATGCGAGATTTAGGTTGTTTTGAAAGATTATTATCCCAATTTTTTTTTTGTGAAATAAATTAATCTTGAACTGAAGTTTATTACTGTAGTTTTAATTTTTATGAACGAGAGTTCTGAGTAGCCGAATTCAAAACCAATCGATTGGTCATTTCCTTTAAAATTTGACTAAGTTCAATATTTTTTACTACGTTTTTTTAATACTAAAGTGATAAAAAGTAATTCAAACATTGTATAGATGACTTTCACAACAAAATATTTAAATTTTTTATACCGTTTAGACGTTACAGCAATTCTTAACCTCTAACAGCAAAATTCTCAAAACAGTCGTGGTCGATTTGTGGTGTCAATTTGTGGTCGATTTATCAAAATCAAATAATAAAAAAACATAGCTCATTCATTTGAATATAATTGAAATAATCTTTCAGATGGTGCATTAAAAGTTATGGAAAATAAAAGTATTTTAACTATAAAATCGCATCTATAAAATCACGTAAATCAGTGACATCGGAAAAAAGTCACATACGGCCATCTTAACCGTGTTGGAAAAACGAGCGGCAATAACTCATAACATTTAAATGATCTCCTTTTACCTTCATTCCTGTTTATGGTCTGGTTCTGAGAATATTGAGCTAAAAACTTTAATCTTTCCTTAATAATATTCCACTATACTGGGTCCTTCCCTGTACAAATGAAGTCTTCGTCCCGTACCCAGTTTAATTTCCCTTGTGATATGAAAAAATAATACAAAATGATCACAGATGTTTGAAATCGGAATAAATCGTGCTTCAATAATGTCAATATTAGGTACTACTTATTGATATTAGGTAGATGTCGACATCTAAACGGGGTGGCAAGGACATCGACGTCCGTTACCATGGATTCAGTAGGTACACGAGTCGTTGAAACTTTTCGTCGATTATTTAAAAAGAATTACCTTTGCCATACATCATGACAGCGTATGTATTGCACTTTTTAGAAAAATGGCATTTTTTTTTAATAACCTCTCAATTTCTTAACTGGGTTGTCTAGAACCATGTTCTGAATTCATATTTTCAGTGTGCGCGTCGATGATCCTGGCACCCTGTAGGTACAATATTTATATTTTCTCATGAATCTCAAATATCTACGTATCTACCTTAGTTTAAAAGTGAAATCCTCTTTACGCTCACTTTGCGCTCTTTCTGAACAGTGAACAAAACTGAACCGTCACGCTCGGTCGGTTATAACGGTGGGAGGGGTTCACATCGGCGTCGAGTCGACGATGAAGTACCTAGGACTCGTCCTCGACAGCCGGTGGAACTTCGGGGAACATTTCCGACGTTTGGCTCCCAGACTGGAGCGGGCCGGGGCTGCCTTGAAGCGGCTCCTGCCCAATCTAGGGGGGCCAAACGCCTCCTGCCGGAGGCTCTACGCGGGGGTCGTGCGGGCCATGGCCCTATACGGGGCGCCGGTGTGGGCGCCTACATTGAGGCGCCAACCAGCACGCCGGTTGAAGGCGGCCCATAGGGTCATGGCCATCCGGATGATCCGGGGATACCGCACGATCTCCGGTGAGGCGGCGGGCCTCCTTGCCGGATTACCGCCATGGGATCTGGAGGCAAACGTCCTCGCGCTCACTTGGGAGTGGCGCGAGGAGGCTAAACGCCGGGGCGTAACTCCGCTGCCGCGGGAAGTCGCGGCACGGCGGACAGAGCTCCGGCAGGATCTCATGGCGACGTGGAAAGTGCGATTGTCGCAACCCAGTGCTGGGCACGCCACGATTGCGGCGGTAAGTCCCCTCTTTGAGGAGTGGTTTGAGAGGCGGCATGGCGTCCTCACCTTCCGCCTGACACAGGTCCTCACCGGACATGGCTGTTTCGGGAGGTTCCTGTTTCGGATAGGGCGGGAGGAAACGCCCGGGTGTTTCCATTGCGAAGATCGCCCAGAGGACACGGTGGAGCATACGGTGGAGGTCTGCCCAGCTTGGGCGGAGCAACGCCGTGTCCTCGTGCAGGTGATTGGCGGCGGCGATCTCTCGCGTCCGACCCTGGTCCAGGCCATGGTACGGAGCGAGAGGGCATGGCTGGCAGTCGCCTCCTTCAGCGAAGCAGTTATGCTCGCAAAGAGGGAGGCGGCGCACGTGAGGGAGATGCAATACATGCGCCCTCACAGCCGTGGCCTTCGCAGGAGACGCCCTGGGCGTCGGGAATCCCAGGCTGATTCCCGGCCACCGTAGGCACGGGCTTGCGGACGGCGAGTAATGGGTAGCTCGCTGTCCGGTAAGGACCAAGCCCGGGTCGACGGCGCGTTGTGTTCCACGCGCGCCTCAAAGAGATGTCAGCAGCTACAGAGGGGCCCGCAAGGGCCGATGCCTGCCGGGGGTGCGGGTTGTTCGAAAGAGATACCGCCGCCCCTGGCACACAGGCAACTGAGGGAACACGGGTGGGTTTTAGTCAGTAAAAGTCTGACACGCCCTCCCGCTCCACCCAGAGCGGGAGAAGTTATTTGATGATTTCCCACCCAGAAAAAAAAAAAAAAAAAAAAAACGCTCGGTCGGTTACGCTAAATCGAGTATTCTCGACTCCAATCGGTCGTCGACGCTGAATCGTTAATTCTCGGCTTCAGTCGTTTTCAGTTTAAAATTAGAAAATCATATTAAGTTTTCAGTTCTATCGTGTGTTCAAAAAAAATGTTGTGTGCTTTCACACAACATTTTTTTTGTCATTACATTTATTAGAAAGTACTTAATGAAAAGAAAGGAAAACTCGATTGCTTTTATTTGACCCTCGACATTGCGTGTTCAAGTAACAATTATCAACTCACCGAGGCTTCCGGCGACTTGGGTCGTAATTAACTGCAACTGCGGTCCCTGTTGCCGGTTCATTTATTTTAATATTTTTCTTCCGGTGACTGGGACCATAATCCAAAAACAATAAAGTCAAACGAACAATTGTTTAAAGTAAACAATAAACAAAAGAAGAACAAAACTGTATGGTACGTTGTTATTATTAATATGATTACTCTTATGTTCGGTAAGCTCCAAGTTATGAAAACCTGGTACTTTGAAGGCATAAAACATTCCTCAAAAAGGCGCGACGCGACAGTGCGGCGCGACGCGACAGTGCGACGCGACACTTCTAGAACAATTTCCATAAAGTTTTCATAGAAATTGTTCTACGTGAGTCGCGACGCGCCTTTTTGCAGGAGCCTTAAGCCGTTTTCTAGCTGACACACCTACCTATGTTATGTGAGATCCTACCGAGTTATGACCACCTGGTACTTCGTAGGCATAAAGCGTTTTCTAGCTATCACACAAAATGTATGAGAAAATGAATTATCCCCATTTTCTAACCCGTGAATTTTTCCCATGTTTTTATTTTATTCTGCTATTCGAGACGGCGTCAGATCCAATAAATGCAAGATCATAAAAATTGGTCCAGCCGTTCTTGAGTTAAAAATGGTGTAACTAACCTGACTTTGTTTTATTTATATAAAACTAGCTGACCGGACAGACGTTGTCCTGTCTTAACTATGTGAATATTGAATTCGCATTTTATATATATATATATATGTTAGGCACAACTTTTTCTTTTTTTCTTTCACAAGTACCTTCTTCTGACATTAGCAAACAACTGGGGTTCCACTTAATTGCGGTCCCAGTCGCCGGAAGCCTCCACTCAACCATCTTTAATAGAGCAATTTGTTATAACTAATGAAATGCCGGTAGAAGAGGTCGTGCCAGTCATCTAAACAAGTACTTTTACAATTAAGGAAAATGGTTAGATTAGATCCGTAAATATGTATATTAGCAAGAGCCCGTTCTTTGTAAAGCTAATATAATATAATATAATTTAATGTTCACGTTATTTAATTGGCGTCGTTGAAACTTTCACAACTGACAGTTAACATCAAAATTAAAGGTACTTCGCAGATGTATGCCCGTTTTCACTAACACTAGAAAATACCTAAATTTAATGAGTAAACGTAAAGCAGTACCTAACTTACCGCCAAAAAAAGTTTCAGCTACAATTAGACGATGACTTAAGTTAGAACCCTCATGGGTTCCCTAGCAACAGGTTTCTTACAATATTGATAGTAAGTCCAAGTTTCTTTGTCGCAACAAAGCAATATTAAAGCAGCGCCATCTATGTGCAGTTGGCGGTGGTTCTTCAGGCAACAACAGCTCCTGCAGCCGCTTCCTCGCGGCCGTGTACCGTCAGCTGAACGCGATGAGCTACCTATGCCCTGGTTTCTTCCCATGGGTTGACTGCGGACCAGCTACGGATATGAGCGGTAAGTAAATCTCTTAAATTTTAACTTTGTTCACGTTGATTGGGATACCTACCCTATGAAATTAGCTGACCTACAGGTTTAGCAGTGGTGGGCCCTTTACTTTGTGTAATTTAGTTCATCACCCCGTCACACCCGTTTCATCATCTTGCTCCCGAAACGGTAAAGGAGAACATCTTGAGGGAACCAGTATGTCCTAAATCGGAAGACATGTGACATCCAACAACCCACACTAGGCCCCCATTGTGGATTACAGCCCGCTCAGTCAACATTGTAGGCGGATTATGCTTATGTACAAGTGTAAATGGATGATGTTTAGTAGGTACAAACACCCTGTCTTTGGACATTACAGTTTCATAGTCACAATCCATAGACACCCGAACGTGCCTTGCGGTGCCATCGCTCTGAGTAAATGTCAGGGATGTCAAAAATCAGAAAGCCAAAGGGCTCACGACCAAGAGTAAAGTACGTTAACACATATTTTTGCCTCACATTTTCGTTAGTGTCAAAATCAAAATGATCTTTGTTCTCGTTACATTAAGTTTGCTATTGAGTTGCTGCCACTAAGTAGTCTGTCAATATCACAGTGATCTTAATAATAAATATGTCGTCACAATAAATTCACTGTTGTCATACTGTTAGAGGTAAAATAACTGTTGATTTATGTTAAAAAAATAAAAAAATCGTTAGAAATTTCCCAGATGAAAAAATTCAAATTTAATCCCAGTGTAAAGTGAGGATTTTAACGAGTTTCAACGAGACAACGACTCGTGAATCGTTCAGGAATTCATACATTTTTGAAAAGTTGTTCGCTTTAAAACAATGACAGAACTTTTCCCTGTAACTGCAAAGCTCCCTGAATGGAACTTGCATTCGCAGCTTCAGTTTCAACTTTGAGAGCCAACGTTAGAAGCGCAATGCGCGTTCATTCAGAATGGCAGGTTTTAAAACTTTATATTATTCATTTCAATATGTAATTTTGAGTATGAATACCTTGGTACAGTGTTATATTTTTAAAAGGCTAATTTGCAGGTTTTGAATAACAATGGTCAGTAGAATTACTATTCAAATAACTTTCAAACCCGTTAGACAATCACGTCTGTATTTTTGAAGAATCAAATACCAGTTAAAAGTAATTGGTTAGCCGTCTCCACTAATCCCCCGGCCAATTGCTAGACACCCTACCAATCGCCCACCAATCCCCACTAGTTTCTAGGCTGGTGCCTGTAGGACCTCCACAACCCACTTACTGGGCAACACGATACCCCTTGTAAGACTGGTCGACTGGTTGTCAGACTTTCCGACTTCGATTTTCCGACGTACTTTCCGAGGCACGGAGGGGTCTTGGCATATAATGCACGGTGAACAATTCACGGACGGACCTCGGCAAGCGTTGTTTAACCTTGATGATCGACCCTTGCGGCTGTTATTATTTAACCACTAGCACCCACTAACATCTTGAAATATGGGAGTAACAGTTTTGCCTTATAGCCCTTTGAAAAAAATGTCTGCTGAGATCCTGGGTTCGATTCCCTAATCGGACAAAGTGTTATTGGGTTTTTCCATCTTCCATCTGGAATTTCTCTGTAGCAGCCCAGTGTTTGGATTTCAGCCCGGCTGATGGCAATAGGCTTCCCCCTCTTACATGGGATTTACATAACTTCCAAAACGTGGGTGTACTATAAGTATACCTCGGCCTAACCCTTCAGGAAAAATAGGCGATATATTATGTTATGTATTTTAAACCGTTTATAAACTCCTGTTTTAATTGATCTTGTCCTCGCACCAGGAATGTTCGTCATCAAGTCAGTGGGCATCATGTACCTGCTGATCATCGTCTTCGACCTGTTCGCTGCGTACGGCAACCCTGGCTCCTCTACTTTCACGAACGTTTCCATGATACTGCTGATCCTTGCCATCTTTACCATCATGCTGATGATTTCGAGGAGACCACAGAACCGGTAAGCATCATTTGATTTCTTAGTATGTTTATCTTTCCTTGGCAGACGACGCACAGCCGCAGGGTCTAGAAACACGACATTTTGCACTACAGTTTCTGTTATTATTGTTTTTTATATTATTATTTCATTTCAATCAACTTTGGATCATACTATTAAAGTAATTTAAAAATAATTCATCAAATTAAAGAAAATTATACTTTCATAAAAACAAAATTTAAATAATATCTTATCAATATTTATAACTAAGGAAATCATTTTGAAAATTAATCCCTTAAAGGGGTTAAATATCGAATTTTTTACTTGAAAGCATTTACCAATGCTATCTCCCATTGGGCGTACGGCGTACTATTATAGAAATTAATTCATCTTATTATCAAAGACAAAAATCCTAATACATCGTTTTCATTTCAGTCCTCCAGTCGAAATGAGACTGTTCACCTATAATAGTTGACTGAATTAATTTTAATTTATCTAACCCAGAACAAGACTGCCTAACTTATAGATTCAACAACATAATTTATCATTCGTTTTCTTACAAAAAACCAGTCTTACTCAACCCCTTAAAAAACTTTTTTTTTATTATCTGACTCCAAAAAGGAGGAGTTTCTCAATTCGTTTGTTTTTTTTTGTATGTAACTATGTTCTGCGATGTCTTCGACAATTGCGGATCGATTTCGAAAATTCTGTTATTATCCAAACAATAACAGAATTTTACATACCCTATCCATATAGGGTATGCCTCAGGGGTGGTTCCATATAAATTTTATTAACTTTGGTACGTTATTTTTTGCGCTAGCTTCGATAATACGTATTTAATCCACTTTGTGTATCTTGTTGATGTTATAATACTTCTTGTTTACATAGCAAATAGTGGTATAAGAATTGATGTGGGGTATGTACCATAGCTAAAAAGTGTAATATAAAAGCTTTTTTACAAAAAAACAACAACCAACCGAGTTCCAACAATTTTTTTCATTTTAATTCCATTTCGTTTTCACATTGACACTCTACATCATCTCTTAACCACGTTTTAATAAAATATTCAGTCTTAAATGTAGACTAGTTATGTATCTACTTGAAAGCTCATTTTAGCGAAAACTTTGGCCTACGTTCTTGCATAATAATTTAAATGCGGGGTTGAAATTTAATATGCAAGAAAGTTATGCGCTATATATAGGCTATAAAGTTTTCGCAGATAACTAATTTATTCACGGTTCTTTAGAACCGGGTACTAAATTTTACATGGAAATTGATTATTTTGCCTCAAAGTAAACAAAAGAGCTTATTTTCGTCGTGAACGCGAAGAATGGGCTTATTTGGTGTCTTTATGGTATTCGATGGAAATCACGAAACACGGAGACGCTTCGGCTACAGGCGCCTCTGTCAACACTATCGTCACATTACAAAGAACAAAAGTCATCTGCACTTTTGACGAAATTCACTTTTAATATAATTCAACAGTAAATTATTTTTCTAGGATTATTTTCCTGTTTAATTCTCAAATTTTAACACATATTAAGTCACGTATACACCGTGACATTTTAGTCGTCTTACAAAGGCGGTCGACTCAATGTATCCGTCATAAAATACCTCTACGTGCGATTAAAACGTTATTACCATTAATTAAGTTAATAGGTACAAAGAAAAATAAATAATGGTTTAGAATTATGAAACACGTTCCCTGTTAATAATGTTTACGCATCAAACGGTAGAAGATATCTAGCTACCTACCATTACATTCCATCATTCATTCCATCCCCATAACAGGGTGTTTAAAACTACGTCATGCGTCTTAGTGAATTATATATGTTTTTTTAATTATGCATATGTTCAAAAATATTTTTTTTTTAATAAATGATTAGTAGTCATTGGATACATGAAGTGGGCTGCCGTTGTATGACGACTAAAATGTCACGGTGTATACTTGTGGCGACGCACTGGTCAAGCCGATTCGGCCAACCCTTAAAAAATGTCACCTCCCACCGATCCACCATTCATTATTTCAAATTACAATGAATATAAATGTGTTGTTATGTATTACTGAAATAACAGGAAAAATTCTCTGATTCCAACTGAGTATCTTCTGAAGAAACTTCAAGTTTGCATCATGTGGTGAGTGATTTTTTTGCGGAATGGCTTACTCTGACCATAATTCCAACCCTCGCCACTGGTATGTAAAGACAACTACACCTGTTTTAACGAAGCAGACACGGACATGTTATAGTCCATATATACGACATACGACAGACAATCGGCGTTTCACCTGTTGTAAACAAATAACTAACTGAATCACGGAATGAATTCCCGATAAAGTCACATGGCCGTTTTAATGTTCGAGTAAAGGGAACTGACGGCTTTTTCAACTTCCCTTATTTTAGAGCTAAGGTAATAAATAATAAGCCACGTTGGCGTTATAAATACTAGTTAAATAAAGGGAAATGATAACACACTTTTATTTATTAAAGCAATAAACAATACAAAATACAAAAGAATAGTAGATAATAAATACTTAATTGTTTTAATATTTTAAATTATTTAAGGCCTATGTCGTCTTTCGCAGAAAAGAAGCTTAGGTAATTAGTAAATTCCGCGTAGAAGCGCATATTTGGCAAAATCAAAATCAAAAGTCATTTATTCAAACTAAGCTGAGAGTCAGCACTTTTTGAACGTCAAAATTACATAAGACAGTCCCCCAAAACGCCCGCCCTTCATCACTTCCAAGTGCTTTGGCTGGAAAGAAGTGGCGCAACAAACTCCCCAGCAGCACAGCTGTCTGTTATGTTGGATGAACTTGATTCTATACAATAATAGCATATAATTAACATTGCAGTTGATTTAGTTTACTTTGTGTACGAAGTAGATGAAGACAACTAAATATAATTGGCGCTAACCATTTCCATGGGCCCTATTAAGTAAACGTAGTAATAGGGTATACTATTAACTCAAAGTTGTAAAATAGACAAAGATAGTTGTGCTCGTCTATAATTTATCACAGTTTGGTGTTCAAACGCTCTCCCTGCAGAATCATGGGTCTTATATAACAATGGGCTTTCCTCAAGGTTCGATATTGGCTCCATTCCTTTTTTAAATTTACATTAATGATTTACCCCAATTACTTCAAAATCAACCGAAGACGGTGTTATTTGCTGATGACACATCATTAATGTTTAAAATAGACCGACGATCACAAAATATTGACGGCGACGTGAATAAACTCTATTGAGTTATTCACGTCGCCGTAAGATTTTTCAAAAACCGATCCTGGATGTGAAGAATACATAAAAAAGGACATAATAAATGTTTTTGACGATTATAAATTTTCTTTAGCACACCTTTTAGAACTCAAAGCACAACTAATCAACAAATAAGGTTACTAAGCAGAAAAAGGTGAATGTAGTCCATAGTTGACATTGTTGCGCGATATTGCAAATCATTTAATCACCTATTAGAAGACTACATCATTGTAATCATGTAATCACTTGTTTTCAGACTCATTAGAAGCCTAACCAATTTGTTATTTGGTACCTATTTTGGTTGTATACAAAGTTTAAAAAATCATTTTCTGTTGATAAATATCTAGCTCAAACATAGTTGTGTTGTGTAAGTGTGGGTGTACTATAAACCTCTGCCTACTCCTTCGGTGATATACGGGTTATGCTATTTTATGTTACGTGTTGTTAAAAATCTGTGTTCCTCAACTAAGACACTAAAAGGAACCGTTTCCTAGGTAAAAGTAAATAAAAATATTTTGATGATAAAAAAAATATATCGACAGCGATAGTCGTTATCTGGAGTATGACAAAAAATCGTAAATAATTAGTACTTTATCCACCCGTAAGAATATTACGGTTTTCTTTGCTGTTTTATAGATAATTAGATTTTCATACAAGTTTCATACAATTTTTTTGTAAATAGTAATAACTTATATTACAAGTGAAATCTGGCAAAAAATCCGGAACTTGCAAATTGAAATCCCTAAGTCTATGAAAGTCGATTTTCAGCCCACCGTGCGGCGCTGTGATACCATACTATGTGATCCATACAAAAAAAACTCATAAATACCTGGTTTACTTGAATTATTTTTCTATTTCGTTAATCTAAACTGTTTAATCAATGTGTTGGCTGATCCTTTTCAGTGTTGCTCTGATCTACACTACCCCTGGGCTGCCCTTCGTGCCGACCATCGCCATCATCGTCAACATCTACTTGATCCTGAACCTCTCCATCTTGACCCTTGTTCGATTCACTGTCTGGATGATACTCGGTAAGTTTTATTGTAACTCGTTTAGGAATTTATTTAAACTATTTGTTCCAATATCGGCAATTTGTCGTTTGCTAATAGAAATTACAACAAAGTTGAAAATATCTACTAGAATAACTATCGAGTATACTTTTGTTAAGGTAGTCTATTGGGACACTGAAAGTTTTATCACTTTTACTTTTAAAAGTGCAAAGTTTTCAAGAAGGCCCTTTGTGTATTTTCAAAACATTAATCAATATTAAGAGAAAGCCAAGTAACAGAAACGAAATTCAGTCTCTAGACTTGGCAGGCGAGGTTGTTGATATTTTTAATAGAGACCACCGATGATTGTGCCGGTAGTCGTTAGGTACAGCCAATGGCATGGTAAAGAAGTGCCTCAGTACCCCTTAATAGGCTTTAGGATCAGGGATTTGAGACAGTAACCAGTTCCTCTCTCTAATCAACACAGTTGCTTGGCTTGATTCCGTCATCGGTAGCCGCTATTTTATTTATATGTTTTCGATACGAATATTCATATTCACATCTTTAACAAATATATGTTCTTAATCGTTTTCACGGTGTATTCCAGGCATGTTCATGTACTTCAAGTATGGCATCAAGAACTCTACTTTGGAGACGAACCCACCTGTCCCAACCCTTGAGACCCCACCAGAACCGAGCCCCCTGGACCGCACGACCATCCCGCCACCATCACCGTACCAGGCCAGATCTGGCGACCGCAACATTTTCGAGGGAGACGGCAACGAAGGACTGTATGGAAATTTGGAGTTAGTATCTTTATGAAAAGCAGAATGAACCAGTTTTTCCTAATTTTGAAGATAATGTTGTAGGATACATAGGAATTTTAGCGAATCATGGGTTACAGTCATCTTTATGAGTGTGTAAAGCTTTGTTCACTAGATAGTACGAGAGAGAGGGATGTTATCCATGAGATGGCGCTTGACTTGACTCATGTGAGTAAAGCCCTACACGCTGCTTCACGAGACAGTGGAAACTAGAACTTGTGAATGAGTATCGGAATGCAACGAACAGTCACAATACCCATCCAGCACCACATTACTCTTCAAAAGTTTCCATCAACTATTTTAAGTAGTATCAATCGATAGAAATAACATTTAGAATTTAGCTTTAGATTTCTAATTCTTTTGCACCTGTCTACCAAATAACACCATTTTCCAGGTATGACAATGCTTTACTTACGTGGCATGACTCTAACTTGCAACCAGTAGGATCGTCAAGTGGTTTTTCTACCCCATCCTCGGAAACCAACAGAATGCAACCCCAAGTACAGCCGCCAACCACTTACAATCCGTCTACGTACCGTCAAGTAGAAACTGTGTAAGTACTGACGTGGGACCGTATTATGACGTGTTACAGCCAACATTACGTCATCAGGGAGAGAGATGGAGCTATTTACAATGCTTCATTCCCTTTCCCTAACGGAACAATGAAAGATTTAACACTTCAAAATACGACCCCTGGAAATATATCAGGGTTGTTCAGAACGCGATGAAAGTATCTGTAGACCTGACTCTTCTGAAAGATAAATGACTGAATGCCCAAAGTGCTTCAGATGTAGGTATACGTATGCCATTACATTAAGCCCACGTTCCCACGAACGTAATAAAATCAGCATCTTCGACGCAGTCCTTAACGCCGCGCGTGTGCTGTAGAAAAAGGTTGCGTGTCGCTGGACGATGTTAAAAGGCTGCTTATGCCTATAACATTTCCACTGCTGCGACACAGGCCTCCTCTCTGTGAGAGGGAGTGAGCCAAAATCCACTAGGCGAGCCCAGTGCGAGTTGGTGGGAGTCACATGTCTTCGAATTTTATTGCCGACGCGCTGGGATGCACTCTGTTGGACTCTCAATGCCCGATCCAACACAGGGTTGAGAAGCTAATAAGCGATAAAATCGCGCCGTGATATTTTTACGTCTGTGCGGACGTGATCTAAGCGGAGTTGGGCCGCAGCGCATCACATGTCATAAAAAAAAAGCGCTGTAGCGTGCGACGGTTTAATGTAGATGGGAGATTTTTGCGCGTTGTGGTGCGGCCCGCCCACATGTGCGCCAGACTTAAATTTTAAAAAAAATCTTACACGTTTAATGCGCCCCATTTTCCATGTAGCTTACCTACTTATAGGTAGGCAGATAGTTAAGGTCCACAGATATTTCCTCCGAAAAGTAGGTAGGTATCTAAGTATAGACTGATCCACCTTATTTTTACAACATACCTAGTTTTTAGCTTTTGTAGCTATCATAGTTTCCATTGTAATTATGCGAATTTGTTCCAAAAAATGTTAGCTTTGACTTCTAATAATTCATGTCACCAATTTCGTAGTGAGTGTTTGACATCTATATACAAGATAACCAGTTGAAAAATATTTAGTGGTAGATTCCTTCTGGGCATCCCCTGTGGGGTACAGGCCTCGGCTCATGGTGTCACAGATAGGGGGACAGCAAGTTGGGACAGGCTGGATCAAATCATTATAATTATTAAACGAGGAGTTTCAATCTACAGGCTCAGCTGCGGTGCGGGCTGGCACTTTATCGAGCAAGGGTCGATAGGGGGTATCGTAAAGTCGGGGTCTTCGCGGGGCGCAAGGACCTCGGCGGCGAGGTCGGAATGACGATTGTTTGTGTTTGGGTACTGTACTAGTGGCCCTACTGCTTTCTTTATAGAAGAGTAATGGTGTCATCGGGATCGGAGAGAACTGAGCGCAGATCGCCGGCGCGATGAAACATATTTATAGTACTTTAATTTTATTCATTTTTAGCTAATGTAAAAGATTATTTTGGTGTAAACAGTACGTCAAAGTGATATTGAACTTCGCAGAAATTCAGAAATGTTTCCAAACCTTTTCAGTTGAAAATAGAATTACGTCCAGTATTGTTTTCCTTATACAGGGTTATTGGAAAAACATTAACAACCTCTTAAGAGGTTATTGTACTCATCGTTATGAACAACTTTTACTATGGGACCAAACCTGAAATCGCGAAAAAAAATTCAGCTGTTCCTTACATTTTGATGAGATATACGAACATAAATGTAAGGAACAGCTGATTTTTTTTTCGCGTATATCATAAACATGTATTCTATAAAAAAATACATAGAATATTTGTAATCTATGAATAATAGTTTTGATGGATTGTATTCAACAGAATCTGCAAATTAGACCTCTCAATTCAGCTCTCCATCAGTTTTTGCCCAAACATGCGTCAGGAGAATGCTTATTACTAAATATGTAAATAAATCCTTTTAAAAATGCTTTATTGTCTTTGTAGAAAAAAAAATTAACAAATAATTGTTATTAATTCAACCAACGAATAGTATTCAATTTCAACTACTAAATCATGCATCTACGCGCATTTTTGTAATACTCCTTTTAAATACTTTTCATACTCGTAGCTTTCAAACCAGTTCTTCGAGCATACAATTAGTAGTGTTTTTAAAACAGCACACATTTTGTAAATAATTTCTATATTTCTATGTAAATCACAAAGATGTCAAACACTCTTACATCATCAAATCGTTTTTATTAATTGCGTGATTATTTGTAGGAAGTAGATACTTTAGAATAATAATAATATAAACTTATAAACCCTCCAATAGGTACTAATTATCACCTGGAAACTACTACCTAACAGTGAAAAAATAATAATTGTTACATAGACTATTCAAAGTCAAATATATTTGGGTTATTTGAGGATGGTGTCACTGTTTGCCGTAACCCACTTATATGTTGTTTTTTTACCTCCCCTGACAAAGTTTAATTTTCTAATTATCGACCGATAGACATTTATACATTGATATCTATTAAACAATCTTATTTTTCTATTATAGAGTTTTCCTATGTTCCTCCAAGATTATACAGGGTGACACTATCGACGCGCAAACTGTGACTATGAATGCAGATGATTCTGAAGCCAACGTTTTGATCACCAGTCAATTAAGTTTTTGTATGTTTAGTAAATTTCATTTCATTTTCCATTTCATACATTTTGACCGCGTAGGTATTGCACTCTTCTATGAAACAGAAGATTTTTTTTTGGTAACCGACAAAAAAATATACTCTAGGTCTAGAATCTTGTGCTGAATTCATAGTTACAATTTGTGCGTCGATGCTGTCTGCCGCTCTGTATGAAGTAATGATTTCCTATATAGGTAACTGACCAGCTTTAACTTGTGTTATTCTATAAACATCACTTGGTTATTCGAACGAAACCGATATTAGGACACACGCGATAATGTCTATAATAAAAAAATAGAGGTGTCGTGAGACATCCGGTTGAAACGAAGTTCCTTAAAATTTTGCACAAAATGTTACACTTTTTTCGGTCTAGATCTCAGTCTCCAAGAGTACAGAGTATAGGTTGATGTTTACAAGGACATGACTGGATCTTCAACTCACTGCTCAGCGCCGAGAGTTGAAAATCGAACACTTTTTTCGAACACTGAGAACACTGTTGGATTCTCAATGCTCGGTTCAACAACGAGTTGAAATCCAGTGCGCGATAAAATGTGCTGTAAGGAACTTTGCTCCAAATACAAATGAGTTAGTTGTCAGGTTCGGAGATTGGTATCCGGTAGCTCGAGTGAGGTTTGCTGTGAATTTTACAGAATAACACCAGAGAACGTCTGTTCTACAAGGATTGTGTACTAAAAAGTATCTTAACTATTTCAGTTACGACCCGCGTACAAACCGGACCTCTACCGTGGCGAGTTCCATCAGCCGACCTCCGTGGGCGTACCCTGACGCTGCCCACGGGAATTGGGACTAAATTCCTCACTCACACGACTGTCTTACCTTATTTTTCCAATCATAATTTCTCTTAGCATCTAATTTTCCCCAGTTTTTCCCACATTATTTCGCAAATGCAATAGAAACCGTGATGTTTGTTTATTTTACAACTTTGTAATGTGATGACATCTTCACGATAATTGCTTAAAGTCTAACGATGACTTACCATGACTTAGGTAATCTTTAACTTAAGATCTATTGAAGACCTGACCCAAATTATTGTCTCCTATTTATTTTTATGCAGTGTAAAGCCAGGGAAATTAATCGTTAATTAAATTGAGAACTGTCATGTTAAAGAGACATGACTTCTATCTATGCACATACATACTTCAAATACATGCTTCTTCAACCTTTACCGTTCTTTATGTACAGACGGTGACCTGAAATAAGTATCCATCCTAGCTAGTAATTTACATGGTGAGGTGGATGGCTACCTCGGGTCACCGACTTTACTTATTTACCGATTTGTTATACTTTTTGGCCATTTACTGTAGACACATATTTATAATAGTGATATGATTATGAATTATATGTCATCTATAAACATGTATCCTTACAATATGTAGTATATACACTGTTTTAATGATTTTAACAACTCTCCCGTACGTTTACTGAATTTTCCGGCAATTCACTTCAATATCACAAAATACAAGACATCAATAAACATATCTGATGATAAATTTAATCAAAATTCATCATTTTTTTATAAAACTGAAGTATATACAAGTATAACATTCATATATGTACTTAAACAGTGTTTGGTCCATTTCGACGTACGGGACTCAGGGAAATTAATTGATAACTAAATTGAGAACTGTAATTTTTTGACGTTTTATAACACTGCAAATTAAAATAAGATATCATTTTGATTAACAATGATTTTCAGACCATCTAACTATGCGCATACATACTCGAAATACATGCTTCTTTAATCTTTACTGTTCTTTATGTACAGACGGTGACCCGAAGTAAGTATCCAGCCTACCTAGTAATTTACGTGGTGAGGTGGATAGCTACATTGGCTCACCGACTGTACATATTTACCGATTTATTATATTTTTTGGCCATTTACTGTAGACACATATTTATATTAGTGATATGATTATGGATTATATATATATCATCTTTATACATGTATCCTTATAATATGTAGTATATACGCTGTTTAAATGATTTTAACAACTCTCCCGTACGTGTACTGAGTTATCCGGCAATTCCCTTCAATATCACAAAATACAGGACATCAATAAACATATCTGATGATAAATTTAATTAAAATTCATAATTTTTTATTGTAAAACTAAAGTATATACAAGTATAACATTAATCTATGTACTTACACATAGATAGTTTGGCTCATTTCAACGTACGGGAGTCTCTTAATAAATTTACCTATCTCTATATTTTTGAATCCAAGTTCTAAAATAATAATATCTAAACATATCACCTAATGAATTTCGACGATATTTATTTATACCCTAAAATGTTCTCCTGTTATAAAAAAACTCTAGTTTGTATATACCCACCAACAGATAGTTGTACCTATTTTGTAACTCATGTATTGCCCTAAGTTAAAGTACAATAAAGGCGACGAGGCCAGCCCAACGCAATGACAGACCGCTGCGGTCTGCGGTCGCTTTTGAAATTGTAACTTTAAGAAATTACCATACCCTCATTATTTTTATATCCATTTTCACCTGTTTATTGTTACAGAATATTTTTATGCAATTCAAAACGTTGTTGAATATTGATATTTATTATTTATTAAGTATTTTTTTCAATTATGTTTATGTATTTTGTATCAGTATCATATCATTTTATATAACAAGGGACGGACTCACTCCACTCCCGACTTCTTAGTTGTTATTCGAAAGACGGTCCTCCCATTAATTTGACATACTTCTGGAATTGGGCTGGAATTCCGGCCTTTAGACAAGGCAAAAGTAACATCAACACTTTATTGCATTGGATGAGTGAAGTAGACAAGAACAAACTGTTGGATGCGTCGGTACGGTTACCGGCTCTCATGCAACTAGAACCGGACGATCCTATAGTCCCATGCCGAATATCTATTATTATGTAACATATTTATAAAATATGAACAATGCAGCAACTACTGTCATTAGTTATCTGAATTAATCCGTTTTCTTTAATTAACTACTTCATTATTTCATCAATTTAGACATATTTTCTATTTCCCTATGTTTTATTTTGAACTCTATGTAATATTATTCTTAAAAATGTGATATTTTAAGTAATGGTTTAACTATAAACTTAATATATTATTAGAACTCTTCAGTATTTATATATTTATTCTTGATTTTGTATATTATTATATCATTTAGGCTAAATACTAATATTTTTAGTCAGTTACCTATACTTGATTGTACGATACTTTACTATAACATCCTTGTAAAGTGTAAACGTTGCCTACTTTAGATATACTTACATGTCTCAAGTGTATATCACATATTATTTAATAGCTACTTAAGTACTAGTCGCTTCTCATACATTCGCTCTACAGATGAGACAAAAATTTAAAATTAAGTTGAAAAAACACAAATATAAAGTCAGTTTTCTTAAATGTTATACCTAATTACGCAGGTAGTTATTACTTTATTTATGTATTTAGGTTAAGTATTTTGTCAGGGAATAACTCAGGGAAACATTCTCTTTGGATAACTAAATTATGATAAAATCGATAAGGCCTTAAGGTACGGCCAAACGCCAGGACGCCGCGTCTACCGTCCTGGCTGTATCCAATGGATTTTGAATTTGTGATCACGGCGATCACGGGACGGGTATAGACCCGTACTTAGAAATTCATAATCATCAACTGAACGCCATCGCCACCTAGAACACTAGACGCCGGACGCAGGCGTCCTGGCGGTTTGGCTGTACCTTTAATGATTAAAACTTGTTGATGTTGATAAATTACTAGTAATTGTTGGCTTTTTCAAGTCGAGATGTACTCAACTTGAAATGAATCGCTTTGTAATTAGGTTGTTAAAGGTCGTAACAGCTGATAGAGTTAAAAACTGACAATGAGATTATGATTACGTTCAATATTCTTCTTTTAAACACAGCTCAAAGTAAGTGACATTTCGCCAGTCCTCTTATCCTGCCCGTATATGGACTAGAGGCTTACTTAGAATGCGCGTGCCAAAGCTTACTACGACCGACAAAAAATCAGTATCGTTTTTAACTGCAGAAAAATTTAAGACATAGCAGCGAAAAGTGGGTTCTCCCACGCTGAAATTCCCGTGGTATCCGTGCCAGATACCGGGTAGAGAATTGTGTGAGTGTGTTCGTATACTTTCCCATATACTTCGCTACCACGTGTCCAGTGATACCGCGTAAAAAGGCACTATAAACAAAACATCTTAACACCACAACGAACATGACGCGTTTCCCATGTCTAATCTCGCGCATTCTAAACGGGACTACTACACCCACGTCCCGTATTACAAATAGAGATGGTTCCAAATAACTCTCTTCTATTTAATAGGATTTAGGTATGTTCTGTGTAATCACGTAATATGCAACAATAACTGTTAGTATTAATGTGCTCCTTCTATCAGACACATTATAATTACCATTTGGGGCTGTTGGCATGGGTGGTGTTACCATTTGACTTATAGTCCAATTTTCACAATATTCATCAGCATTGGTCTCTATAGATCGAAAAACCCTCTGTGTTTTGATTCTGACTTCTTGGTGATGCGTTGCGAAGATACTGCGTAAACTCGACCCCTACTCATCAACATCACGTCAGAACGTAAGACTGTAAATGTTGTAAAGATATGATACTTTAACATGACATTTGCTGATTGAAATCCATCTGATAGGTAAACTCCTTACGAAGCAATGGGTACCTACTGTTCGTCGTCCTTTCCTCAATGCGGCCATATACGACGCATCTTCAAGTTACCTATGCGGTCTCCTGCGGTGTGGACCGCTTGTACATGCTGCGTCCAACATCCTTCTTGATCGCGTCTGAAAACCTTGCCGGTGCCCTTCCACCCGGCCCTGTATCATGAGCCTTTCCAGATAATGCTTAGATGAATGCATAATACGTCTGAAAAAGCTGCGAACTCGCTCCTGGCCTATTGCCGCTTGGTGGTGTTGAGCTCCTCTAGTGTCGACTCATTCGTTCTCATGATGATCATGGTTTCTCTAAAGGTACCTACACCTGCCAGCATTCGGCAGCTGTTCTTAAATGGCCAGTCAACGCTTCTTAAACCGAGTTTTCGGTATGAAAGCACTAACTACAACAATCCGCAGTTAACTTGATCGGAACAATTCTTGTACCAGTTACCAATGTTTTCTTCGCCATTCCAGGACCAGCAGCCTGAATCTAAATTAATTTCAGAAAAAAATCTTTTCTAAAACCTTTTGGATTTGCTACCAAAATTATGACGCTCAAAATTTTAATTTAGTTATTCTCTTCATTATTTTCATAGATAGTTCTTGAAATTTTAATTATAAATTGTTGATACGAAGGATTGTAACCGTAAGTTTTAAATAATAATTGTATTGTTAAGAATATTATACATTTAGATAAGTATTAAATGTTAAGCGTAGGGCTGACTGTGTGCAACCGTAGCTGGACAAATTAAGATCGACATGAAGTCAGTCATCCATAGCCGAGTCACAGACTACCAATGACGGTATCATTCTGGTAATTAAACATTTTGGGCTATAACTGAGCCTGAACTGGCCTACAAAACCAAGTATGCAGAATAACAGAAACTGATGCCTTTTCCATTCGCACGCCATATAGCTCGACTGACAGCAAGCGTCAAAACAGGCAATTGGCATACAAGTGAATGCAAGCAATGCATATTTCGAGCTGTCTCCTCAAACACCTGCGCTGCGAAATACAGACTGATGTGGAACGAAAAAAGGCCCACGGTACCACAAAACAGTAATTTCAAAATGGTTTCAGATGTCCAAGCTTCTTTGTACACACTTGGCTCTAAGCTTTAAAATACATTGAAAGATTTTCCTACTTTGAAGGCAGGGGACAGTGGGGATGGTTAATACCAGTTTAGTGGCAAACTTTTAGTTATTTATGGTTGGTTTCCCTTAGCCTTGAGTGGAGATCGAGCTGGTGTATTTTAAAGCGCCGAATCGATGTTCCCCATATTTAACCGAGTTATCCAAGCACTGCTTATATTCAACATATATTTAAGCGTAGATTCTGCTGTCCGTGAGTATATGGAAACACGGCCACAGAGTTGAGAGGTTATATTTGCTGGAGATGGTATAGCGTGAGTACACCTAAATTGTGAAGAAACTACATGTTCTACTAACTTTGTCGCAATGAACTGATCGCTGCGTCTTTTAAAATTGATACGCTACCAGGCAAACGAAACAAATGTACACAGACGTCCTATTAATAAGATGTGTAAGCCAAAAGACCTCCACTGGCGAACTGTAGTCCACCACTCAACTTCACGAGGGTTTAACCAAGAGCTTAGCATAACATCGCGCTCTTTGTTCGGCAGCCGCACATGGCTAACCAGCCACCTGCTATCATGTGCTCGCATGCATGAACACTGAACATCCAAGAATGCTCCTAACACAATCCTCTCCACATTCTATTCCCGCTCCGTAGTTGTCCAGGTTTAGAATGACATTACTAGCTTTGTCATTATAACCAACTAATATCAGAATGACGATCTACCTAATTATATTATAATAAGGTTAGGTTACACAGTGCCAGGAGTGACAATGAGCTAAAATAATTACAGCATTGTAATTTTCAATATTCCGTGATTCAGCTAGACATTGTCATAATGTAACTCTGTCTTACAATGCTTACATTCCTATTTCATAATACATAAGAGTATAAATTATTTTGCCAACAATTATGGATCTCTACTGTTTTTTAGGTTTCTTTAGTTTTTAAGTATTTAATTAACGATAAGTACGTATGTCATAAGTTTATAAGTTTTTCTCTTTTATGACTATGGCTGAATTTAGTTTTTTGTCTATTTGTATATTTCTTTGTGAAACAAATTCTTCCTTTGAAATATCTTTACAAGCATTCCAAAAATGCAATTCCTAACGAACTAAGTTAGTGTAAAACGTTTATTCTTTTGTACTTTCTGGCCGAATCTTCGAAACCATAGTCGTAAAGTATTAATGCACACTATCACTATAATTCAAATTATAATTTGTCTGTTTCTGCTGTCGCCTCTCCGGACCGCAGCAGCACCGGTTATCATGATGAGAAGGGAAATGATAGTAGATTAGGAAATAATTGTTTGAAACAATTCGTTTCTGTGAGAGTAGGATGACACTTGGTCAGAATATTATAAAAGATGGTGGCCACATACGATGACGTTCACAGAACGAATAAACACGTTTGAAGGAAAGAAGGGAAGTAAACGTAATAAAGAGAAACCTTGATAAATGGGATAACGTGGAAACTTTATAATCTAATGGATAAGAAATATCAAAAAGGAACACAACAAAGGAAAGTAAATTAATTCACGCAGGCAAAATGCCAGCAAAATGAAAGATATTGGACCAATGGATATAACCGACATGCTGCTTCGCTCCGGAAACTATTTATATGCTGATATGTAAACTTAGTTTTACTATAATCGATCGTAATAAAATGTTAATAAATCAATAATTAGTGTTTTATTTCTTATCTTGGCAAGTCATCCAGACTGGCCAACGTTAAACAATACATGATTTTATTTCTGTAAGTAGGTTTGGACAAACACTTACACGTCAATCATATTTTTAAACTAGATGAGGTCAGCACTTTCTGAATACTCTGAGAAGAAACTTTCTGAATACTCTGAGAAGAAAGGCCGAAACAAACTCAAGGCGACAGTCTCAAAAAAGTCCAGACATAATCTTAGTCAAATCATGTGAAGACCGTGTAGACTGGTGTCTGTAATTGTATTTTTAGGAAAGAACTACATAGATTGAGTGGACCTCTCCAGTCTGTGCACGCATTTATCAGTAATCATGCAGCTCAACTCAATCAGAACTTATGGAGCTCAACGATTCGACAAACAGTAGGTACCAAAGAAAGAGCTTTGGGTGGGCCCCATAAATCACTCCAACTGCCAGACCAATATTTAAAACTAAATGAGTACCTATGTTTGTAATACATACAATCATTGATTACAAAAATACTTTTATGCCCGATTCACAGCAGCAACACTATTAATCACTCCTAATATCAAAGCCATCTACAGTAGGTACATCACGGATACTGTTAAAGCTTAAAACGTGTACCTAGTCTACATAGAAACAATGCAGGCAATGCTTAGTGCGAAGATAGATGGCATTATTCTAAAAAAAAATGTCAAACTCCTCACAAATTCTGTTACCCTGGTACCGTTCATGCTGGTCCATCAAATATTGACCAGCACAGCAAACGTTGGAACCAATATTTGTGGCCAACATTGTATAAAATATAAGTTTGTGAGAAATATACCTGCGCATGCGTGCGAAGTCGTCTCGTCACGTGCCTCTATTTTTAAATTTTAACCCAAAAAAAACCCCTCGACGAAAAATCGAGTGTTGGGTGGTCTCGTCGTTGACAGATATCAACGACGATGAATCGATGATATATAAGTCTTTCTTTATATTTTCTCACCTTTGAAACCTTCCTTGGACTTGATACTTATCTACTACTTTTACTAAGTATATACTTATCCTTGGACTTATAAATAAATTGAAGTTTGTTAGTCTCACAAAAGTTTAGACAAATTTTATTGGCGGTACGAAGTTCGCCGGATCAGCTAGTTCATAGATATATAAAAATAAAACCATGGTTAGACCTGCATGGGTTATAATGTTGTGCCACAAAAGGGATGAATGAAAGGCATGGAGTAGAGACAACATTAACATTCTCATCTCCCCATTAACATTCTCATCATCAGCGTAGATGAAAATGTTACGTATGTATAAGTACATAAGATGTCTGAAAGTGGCACTGGTAGCTAAAAAGATGAGAAATCGGTCGTCATGGCATGAGCATGTGGTACTAAGTAATGAAAATAAAATCAATAGGAAATTTTTGAGTATGAATGTCGACGATTATAAGAGTAAGGATGAGAGACCAAAGAACCGATGGATGGACTGTGTGAATGATGATATGGTTAGAAAGGGAGTGACTACCGAGAGGACGACTAATAGAGAAGTAGGTATGGTGAAAAATACATGTTGCATCGACCCCAAATAAATTGGGATAAGGGCAGAAGAACGATGAGAATGAGCTTGATGTTGTTCAAATTGCTGATTGCAGCGGACGGTAGTGCTAATTTCCACCTCGTATTTCGTGATCGTCGCTCGTGGGCGTTGCTTACATACCTATAGACGTCAAGTAAGTACAATTTTTAAAAGAAAAATATATAGGGAAAGAAATTGATTTGTAATATTTTGTTTGTACAAAAAGCAATATGGTGACTTATTTACAAAGGTTTTACCTAAAGAAGATCGCCCTGAGGATACGGTGGAGCATACGGTGACGGTCTGCCCGGCTTGGGCGGAGCACCGCCGTGTCCTCGTGGAGGTGATCGGCGGCAGCGACCTCTCGCGTCCGACCCTGGTACAGGCCATGGTACGGAGCGAAAGTGCATGGCTAGCAGTCGCCTCCTTCATCGAAGCAGTTATGCTCGCAAAGAGGGAGGCGGCGCACGTGAGGGAGATGCAGTACATGCGCCCTCACAACCGTGGCCTTCGCAGGAGACGCCCTGGGCGTCGGCGAGTAATGGGTAGCTCGTTGTCCGGTAATCACCAAGCCCGGGTCGGCGGCGCGTTGTGTTCCACGCGCGCCTCAAAGAGATGTCAGCACCAACTGGTGCGGCCCGCAAGGGTCGATGGGCTGATCGCCTGCGAGGGGTGCGGGTTGTTCGAAAGAGATACCGCGGCCCCTGGCACACAGGCTACTGAAGGGACACGGGTGGGTTTTAGTCAGTAGAAGTCTGACACGCCCTCCTGCTCCACCCAGAGCGGGAAAAGTCATTTGAAGATTGGCCCACCCAAAAAAAAAAAGAAGATAAGATAGGTGTGATATTTTGTTCAGCGAGTAATTTAAGTTAAATTAAGCTAAGTAACACATCAATATTGTGGCAGCGCTTATTGTTTTTGTTTTCTCAGCAATTCTTTTAACCTTTAGTTAAATCGTCTAAAATGGCGTGGGTTACATGTTTGGTAAATCTTAGTTTAAGTATTTCTCTGTATTTTGTAGCATGTAATTGTTTTTGTCTCTAATTAATAAGTAAATAAATATTCTCGTTATTTTAATGTTGTGTTTTTGCTTACAAATGTAAGAAAGTTGCGTTTAGGTAAGATAATAACTCTGTTTATCATAATAAATAATAAAAATAAATAATAAAAATAATTTATTTCATGAAAAAAGTACTTAGATTACATTACAGTTAAGTGCTATGGTAAAATGAAGTACACAAAAGTTTTAGCATCTGAAACCGAACTAGGAGGAACCTGTATTTCGGCTAACAGCGCCAATCCCCTCGAGTTACAATATGAGAGTTCTTAAATGCTAGCATTTTACAAAACAAAGGAATAAATAGTGGTCTAAGGTTGTATTAATGGTCCGTACCTCTCTTTGAGTTATGTGATATGGTGAATGAGTGAGTGTGAGAGGGTGTGTCTATTTGTGAGTGTTTGTGATGTTAATGAGTGAACACATGAATTTGTGAGATACGCTGATATAGTGGATATGTATATAATATTTATATTTATGTATTTGTCTATATCTATATATGGTGAATTTTTGCTAACATTAAACATGATTACTGTCTACCTTGGTACAGTTAGAAGTTGCTCAGTCTCATCATACGTGAGACCTTGTAGGTATTCTGATACTATTTTCTTGCAACGATCTGTATTGAGTGGGTAAATATGAAGATTTTTATTAAGTTTATTATAGATATAGGGACCGAGGAAATTAAAGAATTTAGTACTAAATTTAGTGCTGTAAAACCTGCGTTTTGTACAAACCATATAATTTCTGCGTGTATTCAAAATCTGGGGTTCGTAACTTGTACAAGTGTGTTGCATAATGGTTATTTTAAGTATGAATAATTGTCTTACAGTAAGTACTCCACACATCTGGTAAAGTAAGGCAGTAGAGAAAAGTATTGGTTTAAAGGTGCTGACCTTTAATATTGCACGTTGGGCAACCTCAATAGACTTGAGTGTAGTTTTAGGAGCACCTCCCCAAACGGTTATACAGTATGTTATGAGTGACTGACAAAGGGCAAAGTATATTCTTTTCAAGATATGAGGATCAGCGATGTGTCTTAGATTTTTAAAGATGTAAATGAGTTTCCGGACCCGTCCCGATAAAATTCTAATGTGTTCCTTGAAGTTAAGATTTTTATCAATAGTTACGCCCAAGTACTTGATAGAATCAACCCGCTCTAATTTTGTACAAGAGCAAAAATCATGCGGTGTACACTCATGTGGAATAATGGCATGATCGTTGTTAATCCCCATGTCTGATCGAATACTAAAACAAATGTATTTAGTTTTGCCGGTATTTAATGTTAAGACATTGTCGTTTAGCCACTTTCTTACAGTACCAAATCCAGATTGAGCAGCATCGAAAACTTCGTTCCAACCATCAGCAGAAAAAATGAGAGCAGTATCGTCTGCATAAGATATGATTTCGCCCTGGGGAAGTATTATGTTAGTAAGGTCGTTAATATATAAAAGAAATAAGGTTGGCCCTAATATGCTACCCTGTGGAACCCCGTGTGCGACTAGGCGGTCAGTGCTGGTGAAATTACCCACACGAACACACTGGCGGCGGTTTGTAAGGTAGCTTTCGAAGAGTTTCAACTGCGTGCCTCTGATTCCCAGCCTTTCTAGCTTGGCCAAGAGGACTGAAACAGAAATTGTATCAAAGGCTTTTGCAAGATCTAAGAAGATAGCCAGGCACTTCTTTTTCCTATCCAACTTATCACTTATATAACCTAAAAGATTGTTTACCGCTTGTTCAGTGGATTTACCATTTCGAAAGCCGTACTGATTGGGTGAGAGCAAGTTATTCTTTTCGAGGTATCTAGTAAGTCTCTTATTGATTATTCTCTCTAAGAGCTTAGAAATAGACGGGAGTATGGATATTGGCCTAAAATTGTTAATGGAATCTCTTTTTCCACCTTTATGTATAGGGCAGACTTCAGACTTCTTTAAAGAATCAGGAAAAATTCCATATTGGAGACACGAATTGAAAATAAAGGTGAGTGGGGGAACTAAAATAGTTTTGAATTTTTTTAAAAATTTATTGCTGATCCCATCAAATCCCGTTGAGCTATCTGCTTTCAAGTTAATGATGAGGCGGTCTACCTCACATTCATCAGTATCCTCCAACACAAAAGAATTAATTGAAGAGGGCTTATCAGCATTGGTATCTACACTAGTGCCTGTTGGGTTTGAATTAATTTGCCGGATCTTATCGGCCAGAGAACTACCAACGTTCACAAAGTAGTCATTTATTTTATCCAGAGACTGTTTCGGACTGGCATCAAGGGACAGAAGTTCTTTTGAGAAGTTAGAATTTTTACTAGTGTTTGTGACGTCTTTTATTACTTTCCAAAGTTTCTTATTATCGTTTTGAGCCGAATGGACAAGGTTTTTTTCATAAGCTCTTTTTACTTTTTTAAGAATTGAGTTGCAGTAGTTTCTGTAGCGTGTGTACGTCAATTTTAATATGACATTATCTGGCGAAAGTTTTGACTTTTTATGCAATTTGTCTCTGTTTCTCATAATAATGAGTGCAAGTAGGGATATCTTTACGTTCTTTTCATATTCTTAGTTATGAAGAAAGGCTACAATTTGGTAAAAGTGTAGTAATTAAAAATGTAAACTTCGACAATTATTACATCATTACCATAGTTATTACTAAATGCTTAACAGGTACTTAAGCCAATATGTCTCTGTGCATGATGGGCAGTTCGGATTCCGACCTGGGCTGTCTCAGAATCTGCAGTACTGTGCCTTAAGCATACTGTCCGGTATTATACCGACAGGAGAACACCAGTATACGCCTGCTTCTTGGATCTGTCTAAAGCATTTGACATGGTGTCATGTTCTGTGAAGGAAGATGATGCTTAACACCAAGCTGCCAGTAGAGATCATCAATCTATTTAGATACTGGTATGATAACCAAAGCAATTTTGTCAGGTGGATGGGCGAATGCTCGGATGAATATAGAATGGAGTGTGGGGTAAAGCAGGGTGGGTTAACTTCACCTACTCTATTTAATGAATATGTTAATGGACTGATTGAGGAGCTCAGCAGCGCTGGTGTCGGTTGTTCAGTGGATGGTGTTTTTACTAATAATATTAGCTATGCTGATGACGTGGTGCTGCTGGGCTCCTCAATTAGTTCCATGAGGTTACTATTGACCGTATGTGAACGATATGCAATGGCCCATGGGCACAAGTAGTAGTGGGTTCAGAAGAGCGAGCTGCTAGTTTTCAAGGTTGGGAGTAAAATATACCCAATTCCACCAATCACACTAAATGGAACTGTCCTACAGCAAGTGTCCCAATTTAAGTACTTGGGTCACTGGGTCAATGAGAAACTAAGTGATGATATGGACATGGATAGGGAGCGCAGGGCATTGTCGGTAAGGGGTAATATGCTTTCTCGCAGGTTTGCGCGATGCTCACGTGGCGTTAAAGTCACGCTATTCAAAAGCTATTGTCAAACGTTATACACGTGTAACCTGTGGAGCAATTACACTAAAAAAGCCTACAATGCTCTGCGCGTCCAGTATAACAACACGTTCAGGGGTTTGTTGGGGCTCCCATGGAGGTGCAGTGCCTCCGGAATATTTGCTGACCACAGTACGTACGGCTTCCAGGCGGTGCTTCGCAAAAGAACGGCCTCCTTGTGGGCTCATAAGAAAAGTGTCAGACACCTTCTCTTTAGCAGTCATACTATTGATTACTTATCTATCAGCATAGATGGCACTCCGTTACTATAGTCTCATATAAATATAACATCCTGTTAATTATTCCTATTAATGTACTTCTAAATGTGCGAACAACTAGTGTGAATGTTAACTGAGCTTAACTGCTGCACATGACAGAGTTAAAAGTGTTTCAAACTGGACTGTTGATTGAAGCAAAACTACAGCTGTGTTGTGTTTTTAGTGCATCAGAACCATTACGAAGCTTAAACGAATGATTGTGATCAAACTATCAGTTTCTTTTTCGGGTGGGAAATCATCAAATAACTTCTCCCGTTCTGGGTAGAGCGGGAGGGCGTGTCAGACTTTTACTGACTAACACCCACCCGTGTTCCCTCAGTTGCCTGTGTGCCAGGGGCCGCGGTATCTCTCTCGAACAACCCACACCCCTGGAAGGCATCGCCCCTTGCGGGCCCCACCAGTTGGTGCTGACATCTCTTTGAGGCGCGCGTGGAACACAACGCGCCGCCGACCCGGGCTTGGTGATTACCGGACAACGAGCTACCCATTACTCACCGTCCGCGAGTCCGCGCCTACGGTGGCCGGGAATCAGCCTGGGATTCCCGACGCCCAGGGCGTCTCCTGCGAAGGCTACGGCCGTGAGGGAGCATGTACTACCTCTCCCTAACGTGCGCCGCCTCCTTCTTTGCGAGCCTCACTGGTTCGCTGAAGGAGGCGCCGGCTAACCATGCACTCTCGCTCCGTACCATGGCCTGGACCAGGGCCGGGCGCGAGAGATCGCCGCCGCCGATCGCCTCTACGAGGACACGGCGGTGCTCCGCCTAAGCCAGACCTCCACCATATGCTCCACCGTGTCCTCAGGGCGATCTTCGCAGTGGAAACACCCGGGCGTTTCCTCCCACCTTATCCGAAACAGGAACCTCCCAAAACAACCGTGTTCGGTGAGGACTTTTGTTAGGTGGAAGGTGAGGACGCCATGCCGCCTCTCAAGCCACTCCTCAAAGAAGGGACTTACCGCCGCAATCGTGGCGTGCCCAATCAAACTATCAGTTTAAGTGAATATATAAACTGATAGTTTGATCACAGTCATTCGTTTAAGATTCGTAATGGTTCTGATGCACTAAAAACAACACAGCTGTAGTTTTGCTTCAATCACCAGTCCAGTTTGAAACACTTTTAACTCTGTCATGTGCAGCAGTTAAGCTCAGTTAACATTCACACTAGTTGTTCGCACATTTAGAAGTAAATTAATAGGAATAATTAACAGGATTTTATATTTCTATGAGAGAATAGCAACGTAGTGCCATCTATGCTGATAGATAAGCAATCAATAGTATGACTGCTAAAGAGAAGGTGTCTGACACTTTTCTTATGGATTATTTAAACAGTTGTGTTGCTTTTTTCAGGAAGTGCATCATCATCAGCATCCCAAAGACTATGAAGGTATGTGAAGAGGCGTAACTAGGGTGGGGCAGGCAGGGCACGACCCCTGGGCGCCTATCGAAGGGGGGCGCGAAAAGTCACCAATTATTTTTGAAATTTTAAATTAAAAAATACTTCAATAAAACATTTAATTCTTATAGCTAAGAAATGTTATATCTAATAAATCTGAAGAGCTACTTGAATTTATTGTGCAGTATGGGGATGAAAGCGTATTTCCATATACGCCCCTTTCTATTCAAATTCTGCTTAAAATTGCAGCATCTGCCCAATCTAGGGGGCCAAACGCCTCCTGCCGGAGGCTCTACGCGGGGGTCGTGCGGGCCATGGCCCTATACGCGGCACCGGTGTGGGCGCCTACATTGAGGCGCCAACTGGCGGCCCTTGGGGTCATGGCCGTCCGGATGGTACGGGGAGACCGCACGATCTCCGGTGAGGCAGCGGGCCTCCTTGCCGGACTAACGCCATGGGATCTGGAGGCAAAGGTCCTCGAGCACACTTGGGAGTGGCGCGAGGAGGCCAAACGCCGGGGCCTAACTCCGCTGCCGCGGGAAATCGCAGCACAGCGGTCAGAGCTCCAACGGGATCTCATGGCGACGTGGAGAGTACGATTGTCGCAACCCAGTGCTGGGCACGCCACGATTGCGGCGGTAAGTCCCCTCTTTGAGGAGTGGCTTGAGAGACGGCATGGCGTCATCACCTTCCGCCTGACACAGGTCCTCACGGGACACGGCTGTTTCGGGAGGTTCCTGTTTCGTATAAGGCGGGAGGAAACGCCCGGGTGTTTCCACTGCGAAGATCGCCCTGAGGACACGGTGGAGGCATACGGTGGAGGTCTGCCTTGGCTTGGGCGCAGCACCGCCGTGTCCTCATGGAGGCGATCAGCGGCGGCGATCTCTCGCGTCCGGCCCTGGTCCAGGCAATGGTAAGGAGCGAGAGTGCATGGCTAGCAGTCGCTTCCTTCAGCGAAGCAATGATGGTCGCAAAGAGGGAGGCGGCGCACGTGAGGGAGAGGCAGTACATGCGCCCTCACGGCCGTAGCCTTCGCAGGAGACGCCCTGGGCGTCGTGAATCCCAGACTGATTCCCGGCCACCGTTGGCGCGGGCTCGCGGACGGCGAGTAATGGGTAGCTCGTTGTCCGGTAATCACCAAGCCTTGGCCGATGGCGCGTTGTGTTCCACGCGTGCCTCAAAGAGATGTCAGCAACAACTGATGGGGCCCGCAAGAGCATAATGATGTAACCAACTTTTTGTAACAATACCATGATTTTAAAAGAGTGTCCATGGAGTTTCTTGCCCGTTCTTCTCCATAGGTACCTACGCTTTGGAATGGGCAAATAGCTTCATCTTCCTAACTCACCGATCTTGACGATTCAAAAGTGCCTGTAATTGGTTTATTTGAAATAAATGCTTTGAGTTCGAGTTTGAGTTTGAGTTTGAATGTCAAAACCATGAAAATTTTATACTGTGCTTTTGCCCGTAGCCATCTTGAATATGCTTCCCAAATTTGTTTCATGTCATCAATGATGTTGAAATTATCAATGTGAGAACGATGTAAAAAGACGTGCACATTAAAGCGTCCGTAATTAAAACAAAAATAAAATAACAATTCAGAAATTAAAATAAGCCGTGGGAGCTAGGAGATGACCAGTCCCTACTAGCGGCGCCCGTTCACGAACATGACGTGTGGATCAGCACCATTCAGCTCAACCATTTTGAAGGGAACTTAATGATCCAACACACACGCCACCACCAGCGAGACATTTGAGTGAGCATGACATACTCTCAGCTGCCAGGGCACATTCAAGTCAATGAAAGAAGTACCCTGTAAATGGTAGCTTTATAGTAGGAACATAGTGCTCACACATATGCTATGCAATTATACAATACTAGAAGTTTGAATTTATATAATGCAAAGATATCTAGTCTTTTACAGTCTTCAGCAGCTCCAACAACGTTTTCAAATGCTAATCAATTTGGTTTAAGCTACCTTGTGGAGCAGGACAAGCAGCGTTTAGCCAAGCATTTTTGTCAGCGATGTAATCTCCCAACTTATAATAAGCATGGCTGCATAGTGTGCGTTTTATACAAGATTTAAATTTCATTTCATTCAGTTGGAGTATGTGGGGAGGTATTTTATTGTAACATTTTAAACAGTACCCCATGAAGGATGAGTCTACTTTAGCCAGTCTGAAGCCTGGTTGAACTAATTGGTCCCTATTTCTAGTCCCAACGGTGTGTCTTTAGCTCGCTGGCCGGTAAGGACCAAGCCCGGGTCGACGGCGCGTTGTGTTCCACGCGCGCCTCAAAGAGATGTCAGCAGCAACTGATGGGGCCCGCAAGGGCCGATGCCTTCCAGGGGTGCGGGTTGTTCGAAAGAGATACCGCCGCCCCTGGCACACAGGCAACTGAGGGAACACGGGTGGGTTTTAGTCAGTAAAAGTCTGACACGCTCTCCAGAGCGGGAGAAGTTATTTGATGATTTCCCAAGCAAAAAAAAAAAAAAGCGGTGTCTTTCACCTCTTTTACTGAAAAGATTTAAATTTTTCCTGACGTACATAATGTTCTCATAGATATATTGACAAGGTACCGTCATGATATTAATATTTTTGAAAAGTTCCCTTAGAGAATCTCGCCTACGGAGGCCATATATTGCTCTGATGGCTCTTTTCTGCAGAATAAAAATAGACTCGATATCTGCAGCCCATCCCTATAGTAAAAGACCGTAACACATGATACTATGAAAGTAACTGAAATAGACTAACCTCGCGGTTTCTACATTAGTGAATTGGCGGATTTTTCTTACAGCATATGCTGCTGAACTTAGCCGTCCTGCAAGAGCTGTTAGATGAGGACTCCACTGTAGCCTTGAGTCGAGCGTGATCCCTAGGAAAACAGTTTTATCGACGAATTCTAGCTTCTCTTTATTCAATACAATACTATGTCACAATCAGTACTTTTAACATTTGGTAAAGCAAATCTTATGCATTTCGTTTTTTTCCCATTTAATACTAAATTATTAGCAGTGAACCAATTTTGCATCAGCAGTAGGGCGTTATTTACGTCGTCAAGAGTTGATGCACGTTTATTTATTTAAAAAATTAAGGATGTATCGTCAGCAAATAAAACCGTTTGTGGTTGTTTTTTTAATAAATGGAGTAGATCATTAATATATACTAAAAAGAGGAAAGGACCTAATATTGAGCCTTGTGGAACACCCATTTTTATTTTTAAACCAAGTGAATTGACTCCATTTATATGAACTTTTTGCTGTCTATCATTTAAATAAGATTTTACTAGACTGAGCGCAAGTTTACCTAGTCCGTAATGCTCAAGTTTTAAGAGCAAGGTTTCGTGATTAACGCAATCAAATGCCTTGGAGAGGGCACAAAAGATTCCAATGGCATCCTGGGCCTCCTCCCAAGCAGTAAATATGTGTTTTAATAAGGTAACACCGGCTTCAGTCGTACAACGTCCTTTGGTGAAACCATATTGCTGATCGTGTAAGATTTTGTTGGTGTTAAAATGATTAAGCATTTGATTGAGCATTATCTTTTCGAACACTTTGCTGAATAGGTACCGGCAGCACGGATACTGGTCTATAATTGTTGGCGTCATTGCTGTCTCAGATTTGAATAGAGGTATACCTTACTATATTTCATTAAATCCGGGAGGACTCCTTGATCTACACACAAATTAAATATCAAAGCTAAGTATGGTGCTATGGTCTCGATTATAGATGTACAAACTTTTATAGACATTCCCCATAGATCTTCGGTCAGTTTGATTTTGATTTGCCGAAAACATTTTATAACTATCATAGGGTTTATGTGCTTAAAATGAAATTCAACAGGGCAGCCTGGAACGTTCGCTCTTAATAAATCAATTGAGACGTCGGGGGACGAATTTAAAGCTGCCGTCGTTTTAAATGGTATATCAGTAAAGAAGTTTACAAATTCTTGAGCTACTTCTATGTTAGAGCTTATGGCACCACGCGAAGTCTCCAATGTATAATCTGTATTTCTTATTTTTTTCCTACTAGTTTCGTTATTTATAACTTTCCAAACTGTTTTTATTTTATTCTCTGCTGATTTGATCTTGTTGCTAATGTACAAAGCTTTAGCTAACTTGCAGGTATTTCTAAAAATTTTGAAATATGTAGCAACATACTTGTTGAAAGTTTCGGTGCTAATGTACGGCTTAAGGCCATACAGCTCGAACAGTCTTTCCCTACTTATCCTAATACCTCTAGTAGCCCAGTCACTAAATACAAAATGAGGGCAAATATTTTTTGTTTTCTTTTCTAAAGTTTTACTGAATTCAGTGTGCACTACTGAAAAGAAATCCTCATACAATTTATTTGCATCGTCCATATTATGAACGCCCAGAATATTTAACTTACTGTTTAGGGTACTATTGAATTTATTTAATTTGGCCGTCGTTATTGCTCTAAATTGTATTTGTACTTTTTGCAAAGGCGCTCTAAACTTAAAATTTACCGTTTGTCCACTATGATCAGACGGCAGATAATTTACGATGGCTTTCTCTACATATTCACAATCGCAGAAAATATTATCGATACAAGTAGCAGAAGTTGGAGTTACTCTAGTCGGTTCTGTAAAAACATTCGTTAAATTGAACGATTTAAAAAGGCTTAGTAATCTACTGCTATTTGAATTATGTTCCAAAATATTGATATTAAAATCACCACAGATAATTGCGGCATTATTACTGGATGCAAATCTTCCATTATTGACTCAAATAAAGAAAAGTTCTGATAATTAGGGGGTCTGTACACGCACACTACAACATGCTTATCTAGCTCAACACAGGACAGTTCGATACAATGTTCCACTGATAATCCAACTATGTCATTACGTTGCTTGATTTTAGACAATTTTTTTATCAATATAATAGAACCCTTCACGCTGGATAGATTTACGTTTAAAAAAACTGCCCACACTATAGTTTTCATAATTAATTAGCATTTGGTAATCCTTTAACCAATGTTCAGTAAAACAAACAATGTCAAACTTTGTTTTTTCTAAAAACAATTCTATTTCTACTAATTTGGAAGAAATACTTTGAATATTTTGATGAAATAATTTTAAGGCTTTCTGCTGATCTCCGTTTTGATAATTAATTATTTTATAGCAAGAAGATACCTTGTTGTTGTTTGGCATAAGAATATTCTTACTGGTACCTTCTGTTGTCTTACAAACTAGTTTAAAACATTATCCCCACGACTTCAATGACATCACCAGGCATTGAACTCACTGTGAGTGAGGGACATGGAACCTCCTTCGTACAATTTGTATACAAACTTATAGCATTTGAGCTACATTCGTTCAGGTTCACCACCGATGTGGTGTCAATAATACAAGACTTTGTATGACTTCATACTATTTATGTCTGAGTTTATATAAAAAGCTAATAGCCTTGCTATTATGTGTCTATAACTAACAGGCAGATACACAGTACCCCTAGACATTCTTAAACTCAGAGGAGACCCTAAAAATAAAACCCAACGCTTTAGAAGCCTTGTTCACTATATTGTATTGTCGAAAATTATACCAAGATCCTTGATGACGTTGACTCTGGCAATTTAAGTATTCGATAGTTTGTAATCATACCTAATAGGGTTGGGCTTACGAGTAAATGTACACACATAACATTTGGAAATATTTAAATCCAATCTATTTCGTTCACAGTAATCGTGGAATCGGTCCAGATCCTCCTGTTATAGATGTGCATCCTCAATGGTTGACACTTGACTCAAAATTTTCATGTCATCCGTGTATAATAAAATTTTAGAATTTAGGAAACAAGAGGCGATGTCATTTACAAAAATATTAAATAAAAGAGGTCCTAATAAGGATCCTTGGGGAACCTCTGACGGAATCTACATCGGTCTCGAAGTATAGCCGCTGAGGACTACAGTTTGGCATCTGTTTTCAAAATATGATACAAACCATCTGTACAAGCTACCCCTCACACCAATACCTAGCAATTTGCGTATTAGAAGGGCGTGATCTATTCGATCAAAACATTTGCTGTAGTCAGTGTATATAACGTCAACCTGAGACCTCCTGGACATATGCTCTGAAAGATAATCACTACAGACCACGAGATTGGATGTGGTGGAGCGACCTTTTGAGAATCCATGCTGGTGTTCGGAGAAACTTAGTTTTAGTGAAGAAGAAAGTTGTACGTGTACGATTTTCTCCATAATTTTAGCGAACACGCAGAGTTTGGAGATCGGTCTATAGTTTTCCACGCTGTCCTTAGGTCCTTTTTTATGAATCGGCGTTATATACGCTGACTTCCAGACTGTAGGCACTACTCCAAAGTCGAATGACCGTTTGAATAATAATGTCAATGGAAAAGATAGACTTCTGGCACAATTGGTTATAAAAATTGGTGAAATATTGTCCGGACCAGCGGATTTGTTAATATCCACTTGCTTTAGCAAGCGAAATACCTCCTCTTCCCGCACATCAATAGAGCAGATTTCTGATACGACACCCGTAGACTGATCTATTCTCGCAGAGGCTAAGAGTTCATTTGCGTCGCGTCGCTCTTGGAAGTTCGAAAAGAAGTAGTCGCCAAACATATTGCAGATTTCCTCGCCGTGACCAGACGACACTCCACCAAATTTTAAAACAGATGGGTAACAGTTGGTTTGTTTTTTAGATTTAACATATTGCCAAAAAGCCCTAGGATTTTAGAAATGGCTAATTCAATGTTTGTAATATAATCGTCAAACATTTCCTTCTCCAGATCTTTAGCCCGTTCACGTAAGGTAACAAAAGATTGATAGTCCAAGAGATTTCCATAGGTTTTAAATTTTGAGTGAAATTTTGACTTTTCTTAATTCGATCCTGCAAACTGACTATCACTTCTTTGGTTTTCTTCATTGTCTCGATTTCATCTTCCAGAACTGACACCTAACTTGCCAAAGCTTTTATTTCCTGACCGTAGGACTCGAAGGACGATTTCATTTCAGAGACTTCTTGCCGTATTGTTTTTAATTCCGCCAGCTCTCTCTGGATAGCCTTCATCCTCTATATCAACGCAGGCAACGCTTCCATTTTAGCTGACAAACATTGAAGCTCCATCATGATGGTCTCTGAGTTAGCTGGTGATGCTTTAGCAAAGCTGGTGGCTTCAAACTACCCGTTTGAGGACTGGCAACCGGGGTAGTCTTGCAGCTATGACATTTCCATGTCAATTTACGATCGCCAAGTTTCCTCCATCCAGCCTCTGTTATCCCAGCACAGGGAAAGTCGAATTTCGCCTTACAACCAACACACGTAGCACCATCCCTTGATTCAGTGTCACAGCGCTTACAGGTAAACATTTTGACGGACTTGGATATAAAGTATGAGAAACACTGCCAGCGACCGTTTAGAGAAATGAATATGTTGTTAGCAAGGCCGTGTACTCGTGCGTTCGGTACACCGACTACCGTCAAACTGCACTTATAGCACTATCTGGATAATTTTAAGGTAAATTAAAGCACAGATATGCCTACATTTTTCAGATAGGCCTGCCTTACATTTGTAATTTGCTCTTGTAATATTTATATTGCAATCAAGTTGAAAAGAAGGCGACATGAACATAAATAATAATATAGACAAAATAGTTATGTGCAAAATGAGTTGCTTCAGAAAATAATTTACAGTTATTTTGACATCATAAACGTTAGAAATCGTCGTTTGAGCTACAATTTTGCCAGTTATTACTGCATTTTCAGGATTCGTAACTGCTTCTTCTACATCTAAGACATGCCCGGACTCGGAAGAGTTTTTGGCCTTTGGACACATTTTGACCACGCTAACAATCATTACTACTCGGCTGGAACCCATATTTTATCATTTTAATCATTAGAAACGATATAAATATAATGTAAACATTATCATAAACATTGGCAGCAACACGATGACAGGTCTAAACAGTTTCTTTTTTTGACCACACCGTGGCTCTCGTGTCGATTTGTGCTGCCATCTATAGTTCGTGCACGTTCCCTATTATCACCGAGAGCGCTGTCAAAAATGACAGTTGTGCTGTTTTGTATTTAATCGTATCATATCTTTAGCTGTTTTTTCTCTCGTGGGTAGTGGTGAAGGCAATACGTGCCTTGGTTTGTATTAAGAGTTATTTGTATTTCAGTGAATTCTTCAAGTGTGAACTTCAATCGAAACTATTCTTTGTTTGTGTTATAGAATAGCATAAGGTTTGTTTTATCACCTAACTTTATAAATTTTAAAGATTTTACTCTGCATCCACTATAGTATCTGTTTATTAAGTACTGATACTGTACTTACGCTTCTTATTCATTCATCCACATCATCATTGTTTTATTATCCTTTATGACTTTATTACATTATTATATTTCTCTCTTTGTTTTCTGTGTTAGCACTCTGCGAATCGGTCTTAAACGATTCATCTATATAGAATTACTTGATTTTACATTAGAATTTTCCATATTTTTACATAATAATATCCTTGTTATGACATTTAAGTCAAATATGTCAAACTGATGTCTACTTATTCTTTTAATTATCTATGCAGTCCATTCAAGAAAGGTTGCATTAAGATTTTACTTACTAAAAATAATTTTATATCGTTTTGGATAGCCTAAATTTGTTTTTTTATGTAACTACCTTGTCTACTAAATAAGGAAATTCTAAATTATTATTATAAGATTCTTAAACGCACTCTCGGATTATATGAAGGAGGTTTTATACGTCTTGGCAGACTAGACTGGCATATGAGAGAATCTATGGCTGAAAAAGAAAAAGGTGAAGGAATTTGGAATGAGAAAAAAGAAGAACAAGGGGCGGACAGAGCTGAAGGGTGATTGAAGCAAGTGATGGACCTCCCAAGCCAACTGACTGACGGTGCGCTTATTCGCTTAGTCGCTTAGCGCTTAGTTACCACTACTTATTGATATAATTGTCTGCAGCCACGGAGCTGTCTTGGACATCTACACGTCGCAACATCACTGGAAGCCTATTCGTCACCGCATCCCTGAACACAGAAACGCCGCCGCACCCTTGACGCAATACCTTGAAATCTCCTTTGACCTCCCCATCTTGATAGAGTGCGTTTCTATTTAAGCAGGTACCTTTTTTATAATTTATCGTTTGTATTCCTTATATTAAATTTAATTGTCTAGTCTATTTCTACCCTTTTATTTGTTAGGGATAGGTAGATACGACACCACCATGGATGCCAAAAAGCCCCTGAACCTCCTGATCCCTCTGACTACACTCCGGTATTAACAGTTTCTCTCCCCAATGACAATTCGGCTAATAATTCAATGGATTCCGAATCTGCAAGTCGGTTAAGAATGGCCAGTTCTTCCCCGACTACTACACTCAGCGGCACGGAATCTTGGCCAAGCGCTTATCTCGCGATAGCAAAAGTTTTAAGTGTTTCTGATGAATGTTTGTTGTGCAGGTATGTCAAAAAATGTTTACTTTTAGTTCAAGAGGGTAATCCATTATGTTTAAGTGCACCATGAGGAAACTTTTAATTTACAGTTGAATCGGGTCATTTGAGCGACTAAGTTCACGTTTTAAATTTGTGTGTTGTGAAAAGTTTACTGTTCGGTTTTTGAATTATTGTGATTTTGTGCTTTTAATTCAATAAGTAAAGGTGCTTTAAAAGCAATAAAAATGTCTCTAACACCAGCACAGGTTTCACAAGCCGTTGCGTTAATTAACCAAGGGCTGACACAGCGTGAAGTTGCTATTGCTCTTAACGTACCACGGTCATCAATGCAGTATGCCCTTAAAAGATACCAGGAGACAGGCCAGTATACCCGCAGGCCAGGCAGTGGAGGCGTAAGGTGCACATCGGCCCGAGACGACCGCTTTATTGTCCTGGAGATTTTGAGAAACCGCTACCTGATCGCTGTTGAAATACGCTAGCGGCTTCAAATTGTGAGAGGCGTTAATGTTAGTGAGCGTACGGTGAAAAGACGAATGGAGGAAGTCACTTTAAAAGCTTGTAGACCAGCACGAGGACCAGAACTTCTCAGACAGCACCGAGTAGCTCGACTTCACTTCGCACGAGAATACGTTAACTGGACCCACGAGCAATGGGCTAGAGTACTGTTCACAGACGAGTGTCGAATAGCTTTACGTTCACCAGATGGTCGAGAACGAGTGTGGCGAAGAAGAGGAGAGCGGTTTTTACCCATTACTACCACTCAAACAGTGAGTTTCCATGGAGGCTCAATAATGGTATGGGGAGGTATAAGTTCCGACGCACGTACAGAGTTGGTTATCGTCGATAATCGGCTAACAGTGTTCGATACATCGAGGAAGTTCTTCAGGAACACGTAATGCCATATTCGTGGTTCATTGGACACGACCAATTCCTCCTAATGCACGATAATGCACGCCCACACGTTGCACATTGCGTTGAAGAATATCTGGAAGAGGTTGGCATACAAAAACTGCAATGGCCAGCTCGTAGTCCAGACTTAAACCCAATTGAGCATATCTGGGACATGCTCAAAAGAAAGATTAAGTCCAGCTCCAACCCGCCGGAAACTCTAAACCAGCTCCGAACTGCAGCGCTGGCCGCTTGGCGCAGTATACTGCAAGTTGATGTCCAAAACATCATCCAAAGTATGCCAGATCGAATGCAGGCAGTTATCAGGGCTAGAGGAGGAAACACCCGATATTAAAACGTATAGACAATAACGAAAAATACCTTATTTTTTATTTTGTAGTGTTTTTAAATTTATAGTGAAAAATTCCTAATTTCAGTGAAAGTGCGTGATTTTAAAAACTGATTTATTGGTGAGGTAATCTTTTAATTTCTAAGTTCTTAAAGCAAAAGAGACACGTATTAAAGCCACTTTACCCTTAATTTATTGTCATAAATGCAAATGCAAATTTTTTTATGCAAATAATCAGCAAAATCACGAGTGGCCAAGTTTCCGTGCCGGTGAGTGTATAATAAACCCTCCATAACTCTCCAAAAAAGAAATTGCTAGGCAAGCTTACACGATTAGGGTTAATCCGCCATATGTTATTCATGTATCTTTAAAAGACGGCGACACACCTGTTACTGTTCTGCACCCAATTAAATTAGGAATGTTCTTGACTCAAAACAATTACAGCAACATCCTCCTAGGTAGTGTCAAACGACTAGGACGGAAACGTATTTCAGTTGAATTTAAGTCGTCTCGAAACCAGTTGCAACGACGGCCGTTTTCTGCAACCGTTATCGTCGTCAGGAAAACGGTTGCATTTCGTTCGTCAGAAATACGACAACGACCCAGCACTAGTAATCGAACACTGAGGTGATTTGTAACAAATGACAGCTGAGTGACTTCACTGTTGCAGACAGTTGTCTACCAGCGGATGCCGGTGTCACAAGACAGAACGAAATCAAACAGGCTGCGTGTATGTTTTTGTCCGTGTGTCCCAATGATTTGCGGCAGGGGGTTGAGTTCCTCATAATTATCAATATTATCACTTTACAATATGTGACTGAAATTGTGTCACATCACAATCAGTCACAGTTAGTGTTGAGTAGGACATACAAGAGGCGGTACATTTGTCCCGTACATGACGTCAAAATGTAAGAGCGGCTCGGCATTTTATAATGTACTACTTCAAATTTTAAGTCGCGGTAGTCGCGAGGTCGCGTTACTTACTCTCCATCTCCGTAAAACTCTAGGATGAGGACAGAGACGGAGCGAGACGCATGCTACAAATTATGTCATTCTACACTGAACATTACGTGACTGCGTTTCGAGTCTCGAGCGAAAGGAAATATGTTGAGATTGAAATGACTACATATGTACCGTGCGGCGCATATTGAAGCGACAGTTTTGATTTGAAGTATTTTGAATAACCTCACGCTGCTTTTATTTTTTAAACTATGTATTTATTTTTAAACGGCTTTGTATTGTTGTCACTTCTGTGCCTCCGGAGCGTACTTCTAGCAAAGCGAGCCAGGTCCTTACAAAAAGAAGGAACCGGCTCAGTGGCAACAAGTCGCGCAAATATTACTTTTACATTGTAATTTTATTAATTACCTTTTTATTATATTCTTTAAATTATATGTTTCATATTTTTTTATTTAAATAAAACAATATTTACTATGATAATCGTTTCATAGTACTTGTCTTTGCGATACTTGTTTAATAATATGTCTTCAATCAGAGTTCAGACTGTCATTGTACTATTTGAACTTTTTAAACTTCATTTGCTTCCAGTACAAATGTGACATTTGTACTGGTAACTTCAAACGTATCACAGAGCTTCAGTGCGCGTCGCCCAAGTTCCAAACCTCATTAGCCTCACCTCATTTGAAGTAGGACATTGTACCGGCTCAGTACAAAAAAAGGCTACTCTTACAAACTCTTTTTGATGCCTACGTTCCGAGTTGCGATAATATCGATTTGAGCGTGATCACACCCGTTCTAAATTGGTGTGAGCGCGATAAGGGTGTCCCGTGAATCGTCATAGATGACGTCATGACACTCACAACTAATATCACCGTGAGCGCTGTCAAAAATGACAGTCGTGCTGTTTTGTTTTGAGTCGTATCATATCTTTAGCAAACTTAGATTTATTACAAATAGTGCTTCTGGCTAGAGTCGCCACCTAACCAAATAAGAACCCGCAATTTTTGGTGTAAACAAGTTTTATATGGTGTTTAAAGGTTTTAACGTCGAGTGAGCACTGTTAGCCCGTTCACGAGCATTCCGTATTGTTGACAAAAATTACAGTTCTCAGCTGTCATAATCGTGATATCTAACTCGGAACGCAAATCATTGATGTGAGCGCTCACAGCGATATTTTTTTAATTCGGAAAGCGGCCCATGTCGTGTCCTACCTACCCAACACTAGTCACAGTGACTGTCACAATGTTCAATATTGTCAACGTCACTACTGTCAGTGCCAGTCAATAACAATGTCAGTTCCATTCGGTTCGTTCCGTTTCATTTAATGCATTATCGATCAAAATCAAAATCAAAAGTCATTTATTCAAATTAGGCTGAGAATCAGCACTTTTCGAATGTCAAAATTACATAAGATAGTCCCTCAAAACGCCCGCTCTTCACCACTTTCTAGTGCTTTAGCTGTGAAGAAGAAGTGACGCAACAAACTCCCCAGCAGCACAGCAGTCTGTTTAGTTAGATAGACTTGATTCTATACATATGTAGGCAAAGTAATCAACATTACGAGACACAGAACTAAAAAAATTGTTATATGTCAGCTAGCCACGCCAATATACCAACAAATAAAATGAAAACTTAACTCAAGCACAAAACATAAAAAGTAAATAAAGCATGTACCAAAATAAAAGCCTCCTGGTATAAATGGCGTGATAGCTGACATATGCAATGCAGGATTGTGTTTACAAATGATAACCTAGGACCATCGACGTAAAATAAATAAACAGGTAGGTAATTACCTACCAGCAAAAAACCTATTAGCAAACAATAACAAAATCATGGTCAGCAAGAGGACCAGTCACCACAAGCAGCACCCATTCACGAGCATAACGCAAAGATCAGCCATTACCTGCCTCGCCATATTTGAGGGAAAGAGGTAACCCGATCCCCAACGCTACCGCAAGCAGTGACATCCACGGGATACGGGAGCATGACGAACTTGCTGCCGGTTACTCAGGCAAAAATAGAATTATCAATTGTCGAGGTCGCTAGCTAACCTCAATGCCATACAACTCATCGTAAAAAGTATTGTTATGAGTAGAACATGTCATTATCTAATGAAAATATAGATTATATTTTTTTTTAAATTACTTAGTCAATAAAAATATAAGTATATATCAATAATTATATGAACCCATATAACCTGTCTCTAGGTACGATTCTGGAGAAAGAACATAAACATTGTCTTGAGTTAATCACAGCGACCAACAATTTTTGTCATTTAAATAGTCGTTGATGGAATAATAAGTCTTTAAACACAGGTTGGATTTTATTTGAGCTTTAAACGCATCAAAAGGCAAATCTAGCAAAACAGAGGGAAGCTTGTTTTAAAAGTTTATACCTAGCCCAACAAATGAATTATGAACCTTATGAAGCCGGTGAAAAGAAGCACGTAGTTTGTCCTTATTTTTAGTGTTTACGGTGTGAATATCGATGTTAAAACATCGATGTTTTATCTTCTTTTCGTAGCTCATAGCTGTCGTTATCGTGATATCTAACTCGGAAAGCAAATTATTGATGTGAGCGCTGTGAGTGATAATTTTCTAATTCGGAAAGCGGCCCTTGTATTGATATTTTAGGTAACGTACACGAAATAACGATGGCAGCATGGCAGCACAAATCGACACGAGAGCTACGGTGTGGTCAAAAAAAGAAACTGTTTAGACCTGTCATCGTGTTGCCGCCAATGTTTACGATAACATTACATTTAGATCGTTTCTAATGATTAAAATAATAATATATGAGTTTCGGCCGATTAATAATGATCGTCAGCGTGGTCCAAATATGTCCAAAGACCAAAAACTCTTCCGAGTCCGGGCATGTCTTAGATGTAGAAGCAACAGTTATGAATCCTGAAAATGCAGTAATAATTGGCAAAATTGTAGCTCAAATGACGATTTCTAACGTTTATGATGTAAAAATAACTGTAAAGTATTTTCTGAACTTATTTTGCAAGTAAATATTTTGTCTGTATTATTATTTATGTTCATGTCTCCTTCTTTTAGCTTGTTTGCAATATAAATATTAGAAGAGCAAATTGCAAATGTAAGGCAGGCCTATCTGAAAAATGTAGGCACATCTATTCTGTGCTTTAATTTACCTTAAAATTCTCCACATAGAGCTGTAACGAAAACTAACAAAAAATATTTGAGGTTATGTTTACTTAGATTTGTTTGTATTGAATAGCACTACTACATACAAAAGTCAGGTATTTTTTGCAAATAACATTCTTGAGTAATTTCTAAATGTTTTAAAACTGTCCTGTCATACTGACCCATTTTTTTACTGCATTTATCGACTTTTGTCGTTTATCACGTAACCAAGGAAAGTAAGTAATATCCTTGGGAAAGTAATAGAATTTCACACCATTTGATTTATTTTGAGTTTTCTTTGAAGTGTTCGAGCATCCAGAAACACAACAATACATTTTTACTTAGTAATTATGTTTTTTTTTTTCACTTCTTAAATGAAATTAATTTATTACGTGAAGTGTCAATTTCAAGTAATGATTCCGACAAAACTTCGGATTTGCGCCACTAGATGGCAGACCCTTCGTCGTGCACTGTGGCCAGTCTCTTGTACTCTGTGCTTGCTCTGTGCTCTGAGGTGTGACGTGTGTGTGTGAATGAATACCACAGAGTACATTTTATGAATACTACTGTTATACTGTTACTGTTGGCTTGGTGTCCTGTCTGTGAGAGCAAAATTTGGTGGCGGTGGCATCAAACACACGGTACTTAAAGCCCACAATACAACACAAAAGAATTTATTGTAAGTAATTCATGCTTGCATTGTCGCTGTATCGTAGACCGAAATGTGAGGACATAAGCAATTTGATCACAATCTTAACTAAACGCAACGTATAATTTGACGATCGACTCAATCTTGAACCGAAGTCTAAATAACTTAAACAATGTCAGAACTCTACATAGCGGTTGTATGTTCTTCGAACATGAACCGTAGTATGGAAGCTCATGCATTTCTGGCGAAGAAGGGCTTTAAAGTTAAGTCCTTTGGCACTGGAGAAAAGGTGAAGTTACCAGGTTCTGCTGCAGATCGCCCTAATTGTTATGAATTTGGGGTTTCCTATGACGAAATTTACAGTGATCTAATGGAAAAGGATAAAGTGTACTATACACAAAACGGTATACTGCATATGTTAGACAGAAACAGGAGGATTAAATACAGTCCAGAGAAGTTCCAGGCATCAACTGAGCTATTCGACGTCATAATAACATGTGAGGAAAGAGTATACGATCAAGTCTTAGAGTGGTTCATTTCAAGGCGATCCGTTCACAACCAACCTGTCCACATTGTGAACATAGATATTCAAGATAACCACGAAGAAGCTACCATTGGTGCATTTTTAATAAGCGACATGGTCACAAAGATGTCTCTAAGTGAGGATTTAGATAATGATATGGATGAGCTACTGCATCAGTTCGAAGCAAAGTGTCACCGCCCAATTCTTAATTGTGTTATGTTCTATTAACATAATAAAAAGTAAAACTGCATAGCAATTCGTAACCATCCGAAAGGTTGTTGTATCGAAAATTACACTCGCCTTGCCGGGGACAACAAATAGCTGTTGGATTGAAAGAATGTTCATTTGGCATGGGAGCATAATTAAATTGTTGTGAATAGCTATGCTGATGCTTCTCTGGTTAAGACCATCAGAATCATTGTAAAATATTCAGATCTTATTCATAAACATCTGACAATATGTAAACTGGAAAGATGATATAGAAGGGCTTTTCACATTCACACAATAGAAAATTAATGAATATTTAACATAATACATTGTCTTTTATGAATATGGGTAAACTATTGTTTTTCTTCATATAAATATGTATTACAAGAAGTTTTAAAGGTATTGTTATAAATTAAAAGTTGATGCTAAGATGTGGCTAACAAGAAGCAATACCAAATGTAAAGAAAGTCCATGCAAGGTCATACGCAATAAAATACAGGGGTTTGTAACTTTTTGAAAACTGTATTAAATATTTTAGTAGATGAGCAATTTCAAAATAATTGGAAAATTGAGTAGTATGACTAATTTTAATTTTGTAAAGGTATAAAAAATGTAACAAATCTGTTGCTGGATACTGTGAATTATTGTAAAATGTAGATTAAGTTTTAACTACATATATGGGAATAATAATAATGTTTCTTCTACTTCCATCAGTAAATCCCAGTTCAATGTGGGGTTGGGTATTCTTGTATAGCGGGACCAGGATGGTCTGTTCTGGGTTTTCATAGGAGTTAGGTTTTGGCTTTCATCTCCCTCTATATACTGGAACACCATGTAGCGGGGGAAGTTGATAGGAAAGTACAGCCAATGAGGAGCCATACCTAATTTAAACTAAGTAAATGCAAGATCATTAACAAATGCAGAGGTTCATAACTTTCTTGAAAATTATATTATTTATTCAAGTAGATAGGCAATTTAAAAATAATTAGCAAATTGAGTAGTATGACTAATTGTTATTTTGTAATGTATACAAAATGTTACAAATTTGTTGCTTGATACTGTGAATTTTGTATAATGTACATTTAATTTTAACTACATGTATGGGAATAATAATAAAGTTTCTTCTACTTCCATCCCTTATCCCAATTCAATGTGGGGTCGGGTCTTGTATAGCGGCGCCAGGACGGTCTGTTCTGGGTTTTAGTAGTTAGGTTCTGCGCTTTCATCTCCCTCTTAAACTGGACCACTATGTAGCAGGGTGTCTTCCTCTTGTCAGGTGTTTCTTAGGGATATTTAAAACTGTTTTCAATTAACTATCATCTCTTCTTATTACGTGGCCGTAACATCTAACCTGTAAGTTTGTCCATTATTGGGACGACTCTGAAAGATCCTCTCACGTGCTCAATCCGTGTTCGGCGTTACACCGCCGATATAGGATAAAGTGGTTCTCGAGGAAGGTTTTAGTATATAATTTGTTAAGGTTTTGTTTAAATTGGTCAAAATACGACAATAATTGTTGAATATATCGGTTAAAACCATGCCGGCTGGAATCTTTACTCGCGTGCGCCGTGTAAACGAGTACAGTTATGTGAAAACAATGTATTACGGAATTATTGATTAACACAGGATACTTTTTATCCCGATAGTACGTTCCCGTGGGAAAAATTTCGACCGCGGGCAAAATCTAGTAAATCATTTTATGGATATAAAATGAAATAGATTATTTGTTTTTTAATGAGAATAATTGTATACTATAGATTTTATTTTAACTATAAGTATGGGAATATAATGTTTATGGATATAAAATTAAACATGTTTCATGAAAATGTTTTATTCAATCTGAGGCCGATTATTTTGAGTCAGTAGTTAAAATCACAATTACAACTTAACAATAAGTAATTGAATAAAAACGTAACACACCATTACGCCTTGTTCACCCGAAGGGTTGGGCAGAGGTGTAGGTAGCTAACTAAAGTACACCGACATTTCAACCCCCATTGGACTTAAATACCTTTAAGGAAAACAAAACTGCAACAAATAACACGAAGTAGAATACAAAATCATTTATCAAGGTACACCAACAGCTACTGTGTATAAAATAGGTACTTACCTACTACGGTAATAGCCTTGGACTTACAGTCGCCAATTGCAGGTTATGGAGCAATTTTATGACAAGCTGACCCGCCAGACGTTGTCCTGTCATAACTATGAATATTGAATTCGCATTGGTATTTATTAGAAAAGTTAACATGGTCACTATTTTCTAATTTTTTTAAATGTAATGCGCAACATAATTTTTTCTTTTCTATGAAATTTCTCCTGACCAGTTTTGCCAAACCGTACGATAATTATGGGGGCATATAAGATCATTTGAATAATGGTACGATGTACAGACGCCAGCACATCAAACTACCCCAATCTATCAAATTTCTTTGATAGGTTTTCAACTTTATTACGTAAGCATAAGGTTCATGTTCAATTGGGAAAATTGGACAGTTTGGGGTAGCTTGTAGTGCTGGCGTCTACAATAATTTTGAGCTTTGAAAAAAAAATGTCTCATGAACAAAACGTATCTCTTCCAGATAAAACAACGCAAAATGTGAACAAAAGGTCAACGTCAACTGTCAAGTACCTATGTCAACATCAACATGTAAATGTCTCTCTCTCTTTCTTTCCGTCACATGAAAATAATAACACTTGTTTCCATTCGACCGCGACCCCATGTTTTATAATGGATTCTTGTGGTTTTGCTCTGATATTTGCTTCTAACTAGCTTTATGTGTCGTGGGCACGCGTGAACACAGGTCGTCAAAAGTAAATAAATACGTGTAACGTATAATACACTCCGTGGTTTTGTGTAAAGTTTGGCGGTTGTTTTGCTAGCCCTACTAGTTGCGAATTTTCGCATATTATTCTCCCCCTTTGACTGGTCATTGTCGTTTGTTACCAATGTTTGATTAATGATTTTGGTTTCTTTTTCGTGTTTTACTATAATTTTTTCCACAATACGATAATTTCGACGTGGGAACTCGATAATTTGAACTTTAGGAGTTGGCAACACTGCTCCACAAAACAAACAACAAAAAAAGAATTAGCAAAATTGCTCCAGCGATTCACGTGTGATGTGACTTCGTAAGAAAGTGCCTATGTATGTATAGAATCAAGTCTATCCGACTAAACAGACAGCTGTGCTGCTGGGGAGTTTGTTCCGCCACTTCTTCCCAGCTAAAGCACTAGGAAGTGGTGAAGGGTGGGCGTTTTGGGGGACTGTCTCATGTACAGACGCCAGCACATCAACCTACTACAATCTGTCAAATTTCTTTAATAGGTTTTCAACTTTATCGCTGAAGCATAAGGTTCAAATTTGATTGAGAAAATTTGACAGTTTCGGGTAGGTTGACCTGCTGGCGTCTGTACTTTGACGTTCGAAAAGTGCTGATTCTCAGCCTAATTTGAATAAATGACTTTTGATTTTGATTTTAATTTTGTGTCCAAGGGAAATATGGATTCATTTTTATAAACAGTTGTGGTCATTTAATTAATTGAAGTTCCAGATTTTTTTTATTTTAATCATGTCATGTGTAGTTGTGTTCCTTTTTGTAAGTTATAAATAGCCACATGAATAGAACAAACGGGATTAGGAATAAAGAATAAAGTCGCTAACAATTTTGTACATATTTTCTTTATTCTTCATTCTAACAAATTCAAATAAGTAGGGAATGAAACTGGACAAATAATTAAGAACGTTTTATGAAACTGCTCGAGAGATATTTTATGTGAAACTAGACTAAATAGTTATGTGATGTGCGTGCCTACAGGAAAAGCAATTTAATATAATCTGAACTAAAATTAATAAGGTAGGTCTGTCGAATTACGCCTAGATGCGAGATATTAGTCGGCTCATCGACTGACGTCCGTGGTGAGTAGTCGCGGTGCCGTTTTTAACAACAGAGAGCAGGAATTAAGCGGTAAATTTTAATAAAATTTGAAAGTTTAGTAGTAAACTGTAAGGCTTATTTATTTGTATGATTATTCAACCGTTCATAACCAGTTTTTCTGTATTATTAAGCAGTCGATTTACCATTATATTTCAAACATTATTAGAAGTATCCTCGACGGTAACTACTCCTAGGCGTTATTACCCATACCAAATGCTACCATAGGCGCTTTTAACCATCTCGTCAGCTTGTCATGAAATGAATTTATTTGCACATTATGAAAATGACTTGATTGATCCGCGAAATGTAGTTCATTGTATAAAATAAAGTTCAAAACATAGAATAAAAATGACATAGAAGAATTTAGATGTCCTGATGGTTGTGATTAATTGTAGCTACGTAGATTTCGATAGGCATTACTACCTCAACTGCATCTAATAATGCCTACAATTGATTATTTTTATTTTTATTTATTTTTGTTTGATTAATCTGTATACAGACTATTTGATTATGTTTAAACTATGTGCCACTGAAGAAAAAAATATTTATGCTATTACCTTATTATTTTTAGTTTTTTTTTTTTTTACCTGATTATCTAACCGTGAAAACATGTTGTAAAACTTAAAAGAACTGATGATTAAGATACTCCTGCTTAGACTTATTATGTTCCTAATTACAGACAACTGTGTTAATGCTTTAATAAAAAGTAATTTAAAAAAAAATTGTAGTTTAATTAATTTAACTTCAGTAGTTTAATTGCGCCAAAACGATGGTGTTTTAATTCTGATCTTTTTATTATTTTATTAAACAGACCAAAATTATTTTGTGTTTTATATATGTAATAATAAACATTCATCCCATGAACACATTCTGTTCTTCATCTTCATTTAATATCATCATCATCATCATCATCTGCCTAGCCTTTTCCCAACTATGTTGGAGTCGGCTTCCAGTCTAACCGGATGCAGCTGAATACCAGTATTTTACATGGAGCGACTGCCTATCTGAGCTCCACAACCCAGTTACTGGGTGACACGATACCCCTTGGTAAGACTGATTGTCAGACTTTCGAGCTTCTGAAGACCCGTAGCGACTATCAAAGATCCACAAATGACAGCCGGGACCAATGGCTTAACGTGCTTTCCGAGGCACGGAGGGGTATTGGTATGTAAAGATGGTCACCTATCCACGGACCAGCCGCGGCAAGTGTAGCTTAACCTGATCGATCGACCCGTGCAGCTATTGTTACTTAGCCACAAGCCCCCAATGTATTAATATATTAGAGAAATTTACGTCCATCCTTAAGTAGGCTAGGCGTAATTCGACAGACCTACCTTAGTAGCTTGTCCACATTTGTTCCCAACGAGTAACACCCTCAAATGTCACACTGTTACTCGATGGGATGGTTGGGAATTTTTTCTTAAAAACATTCCCATCGAGTAACAGTGTGACATTTGAGGGTGTTACTCGTTGGGAACAAATGCTTGTCCATGGTCTTTAATTACTGCTTTAAGGCTCGTGCACACTAGCGCGACGCGACGGTCGCGTCGCGACACTCGTAGAACAATTTATATGAAAACTTAATGGAAATTGTTCTACAAGTGTCGCGTCGCGGCTGTTTGAAGAAGCCTTTACACCGGCGAGGCATTGACGAAAATTGAAAAAAAAAATGACGTTGAGAAGGAATACCCATAGGTACGTATTCATAGGTTTAAATTAGGAATAACTTTATTCTGTGTGTTATTCCAAATTTGGTTACCTACTATGGTTATTCTTTTGTTATTCCTAAATAGTATTTTGGCTTTAAGTAGGACTGTTATGGTAGGTAGGTTTAGGGGAATAAGTCGACATCTGCACCCTAATTGCGTAACACACTATTATTCGGACTCTGAATCATTTTGAAGGTTATTGCTAATATATTCGTAGGTTCCAAAAAATTGTCTGCTTAGTCTACCAAGGTAAACAGCGCTTTGAATCTTGTGGAACTGTCAAAATGAAAGCGACTCCTACTGATAGTGTCATATGCCGCGGCCACACCTACGAGAAATGCCGTTGATTATCGCGATGATGGACGTTAACCGTAGGTGTAGCCACAATTTATCGCGATAATTTTACAATGGCATTCACATTGCCATTTGACGTTAGGCGATAACTCGGGTGGCGGTCAAGTGTGGCACTAAATTTATCGCTTGAAATTGTGGAATACATTAGTTGCAGTAGCAGATTTAGGTTTGATGGCGCCCTAGGCCCAAGACGATATAGGGAACGTGCACGGTGAAGGGTCTGCCATCTAGTGGCGCAAATCTGAAGTTTTCTCGGAATCATTACCTGAAATTGACACTTCACGTAATAAAATAATGTCATAGGAGTGAAAAAAGTATTATTACTAACTTAAAATGTATTGTTGTGTTTCTGGATGCTCGAACACTTCACAGAATACTCAAAATAAATCAAATGGTGTGAAATTCTATTACTTTCCCACGGATATTACTTACTTTCCTTGGTTACGTGATAAACCACAAAAGTCGATAAATGCAGTAAAAAAAAATGTGGAAGTATGGGTTTCGAAACATTTAGAAATGACTTAATAATGTTATTTGTAAAAATACCTGAGTTTTGTGTGTACTACTATTATTAATTAAATACAAACAAATCTAAGTAAACATAACCTCAAACAATTTTTGTTCGTTTTCGTTAAAACAGTATCTGGAGAATTTTAAAGTAAGTTAATAAGTTTAATAAAGTTAAAGCACAGATGTGCTTACATTTTTCAGATAGGCCTGCCTTAAATTTGCAATTTGCTCTTCTAATTTATATTGCAATCAAACTGAAAATAAGGCGACATGAAAATAAATAATAATATAGACATTATATTTACGTTCTAAATGAGTTCAGAAAATACTTTACAGTTATTTTGACGTCATAAACGTTAGAAATAGTCGTTTGAGCTACAATTTTGCCAGTTATTACTGCATTTTCAGGATTCATAACTGGTACTTCTACATCTAAGACATGCCCGGACTCGGAAGAGTTTTTGGCCTTTTGACATATTTTGACCACGCTGACGATAATTATGAATCGGCCGGAAAACCCCTATTTTATAAGTTTAATCATTAGAAATGACATAAATATAATGTAAACATTAGCATAAACATTGGCGTCAAGACGATGACAGGTCTAAACAGTTTCTTTTTTTGACCACACCGTGGCGCTCGTGTCCGACCGACTTCAAAAAGGAGAAGGTTCTCAATTCGTCGGAACCTTTTTTTATGTATGTTTCCCGATTACTCGAAGATAGCTGGACCGATTTGGATTTTTTTTTTGTTTGAAAGGGTATACTTCCCAGGTGGTCCCATGATCATCAAGTTGGGATCTGATGATGGGATCCTGGAGAAATAGAAAGAACTCTTCAAATTTTATAGGCACATTTGAAGCGATTTGGGTAGTTTTTGGAAGAGCACTTTCTCGGAGTGGTCCCATTTCAATTTGGTGAAGATCTGATGAAGAACCTCGGAGATAGGCAACGGAACTCCTCAATAAATGATAGCAAATGGACTTGAATTGCTGAAATCTTATGTCTATTTATTGTTTACTCCAGTTCATAACATAACATCACGCCGGGACGCTGTGAAGGGGTAAGTACATGTGAACCACTAAAAAGTGAAAAATAAAAACTTTATTAAAAAAAAAAACAACAGACTTCAAAAAAACCCTAAAAAGTGAAAAATAACTTTATAAAATTAAAGTTATTTTTCACTTATTAGTGTTTTTTTGGAAGTCGGTTGTATTTTTTCGTAACTTTAAGGCTAAAAATAAAAAACTTTTAAAAATCTCTTGGTTAGTTATTTCTGATTTTAGTATTTTCCTGATTTATTATTTTAACAAAGAAATTCTACTTACTACTACGTAGGTACAATGTTTATAATGTAAGAGCGCAAGAAAATAAACTTTAAAATTTGGTCTTACAGTTTACAGAAAACCCAAAGATTTTTAATTTTAGTCGTCTGAAAAATTTTGGCACCCCTCAAAATTTGCCGCGCTAGGCCCGGGCCTCACGGGCCTAAGCATAAATCCGCTACTGATTAGTTCGTCATTAGTCCTCGCGTCCCGCGAAGACCCCGAGTTAACGAAATCCCCCCCAACCGACCCTTGCTCGTAGAAGTGCCAGCCCGCGCCGAAGCTAAGCAAGTAGAGTTAAAATCCCCGATTTATAATAATAATGAAATTGTGATCCAGCCTGTCCCCACTTGCTGTCCTCCCGAAAATAGTGACGCCCTGAGCCGAGGCCCGAACCCCACAGGGGGTGCCCTCAGCGAGCGGTTGCTGTAGTATTTAAGTGTAGTTTTGTAAGCTCTTGGCTGGAGGCTTTTAGCCTAAAAACGAAAAGTTAGATCCACAGGCAAGTCCGGTTAGCAGTCACGGCCTCTCAAGTTCAACTGCGAGATGGCAATCCCAAAAAAAAACTGATTAGTTGGGTACAGAATGTTCGGATATTTTGTAAGAGTAAGTTCCAATAGGTAAGCTCGACTAATTTGTCTCAACTCAACCTATCGCAGTCCACTCTGGACACAGGCCTCTTCCATGCTGCGACAAAAAACCGTGTCTTCCGCCTTCCGCATGCAGTCTGGTCCAACCACCTTTTTAAGGTCGTCGGTCCACCTAACTGGGGGGCGTCCCACACTACGCTTGCCCATATGCGGTGTCCACTCCAAGACTCGTCTGCTCCATCGGCCATCAGTCCTTCGACTAACCCAGCCTAATGCCACTTCAACCTACTTTGCAAGTTATGTCGATAACTCAAGTTCTTTTCCGGATAACTTCGTTTCTGATTTATCCTTCAAAGAAACTCCAAGCATAGCCCGTTTCTGATTTATCCTTCAAGAAACTCCAAGCAAAACCCGCTTCATTGCGCACTGAGTGACTTTTTTGTGGACCAGCCCAAGTGTCAGTGTCCACGTTTCAGCACCGTATGTTATGAAGAGCAGGACGCACTGGTTGAAAACCTTAGTCTTCAAACAATGCGGTATTGACGACGAGAAGACTTGACGAAGTTTTCCAAACGCTGCCCAACCCAACTGGATCCTCCTGTTCTCTCTCAAAGCTGTGTCTACCAAGCTGGATGACTTGCCCTAGACATTTTCCTTCACAACTTCGAGAAGCGACCCTTAGATGCGGATTGGACAGGCCGAGAGGCTCCATTTGGGTTAAGCAGTATCTGGTCTAACAGTTCCAGCGTCTCTGCCATTATGACGATGTCGTCGGCAAAGCGAAGGTGTGAGATGTACTCGCCCTTCACGTTGATACCCTGTCCAGTCCAGGCCAGCGTCTTAAAGACTTCCTCGAGCGCATTGGTGAACAGTGTGAACAGTTTTCGGGGATATCACATCCCCCTGTCTCGCCCCCCTGAGTCGTTGGATGGGGCTGGTTTGGACAGTCATCGTAGCAGCGTCATACAAACACCTTAACACTTCGATGTATCTTCGGCAGCTTTTTTCTTGTCTCCGTGATCGGCAGTCAAATCGACATCGTTGCAGAGAGGCCAGAACAGAGCGGTGATTAACTCCGGAGGTACAGATCCAAAGGTGACAGTTCCGAAAAAAGATACGTGAACCTTATTTATCCCCCACAATCCTTACCGACTCCGCGGTACCAAATGATGAACAAGTGAACACACTTGTGCACTCTCTGATTCCGGAAGTTCATTGACTTCATTCGTATCCGTTTCGTCCAAAAACGCGAGTGCTTTTCGGATTCACCTGCTCCCATAGCGTAAAGTAATAGATTGCCTGCTCCGTTTGTAGACTGCAGGGCTGACCCTGCAGTCGGTAGCCAAGACTACAAGAGGTTGTTACACCTAAAACACTTGATGCCTTCTGTGCAAACAGTTGACAACGATTTTTTTTGCCTGCCTGGCTGTTTCGTTGTTCCGGCTGATCTCCGAAACGTCTGGATCGATTTTGACGGTAATTCCATTGGCAGATAGCTGATGTTGGAGTAACATAGGCTTTTTGTCGGGTAGCACATTCCTATGGGATAATTTTTGACATCTACGCGGGCGAAGCCGCGGGCTTAGCTAGTACCTACATAGATAGTAGGTAAATATTATCACTATGCCCATGACTACATAAATTCAGGGAAATTAATTGATCAAAATGGCTAACAACTTAAATTGTCTGTATATTCAAATGAAAGGTGAGTAATTCTTTGTCACTTGTATGAAATGGTTTTTATCACGGTAAATTGAGATTGCGCGTCAATTTTCTTAACAATTTATTTCCCGCTCAGTTCCAAGTCATTCCCTCTCTGCCGTATTCGGGTGAAAATTATTGCTTAGCACAAAAAAAAAACAAACATGGTGACGGAATCACATGTTTATTTCCAAGTCCTCATAATGCCGTATCATGCATGTGCGCTTCCTTCTCTCAAACATTGAACACAATAACATTAAGAAGAAACGTATCATTTCATTTGGAGCTACGTAATACACATTGGTTTGACACATCAAGAAAAGTCATACCAACTACTTAACAAAGACAAAACATATGTTTACAAATAACGTTACTACAGAACATATTTTTACAAATGACGTTGCTACAGAACATTTATTTAGAATTTATTAATACAACATTTATAACAGATAAAATCTTCACTAAAACGTTATTTATTCTACTCATAAATTAATAACACAATTTTATAATACTTACGGGAAGCATCGGTACACATTGCTTTGTTTGTTAGTAATAAATCGAATCGCCACAATTTTATACAAGATCATAATGCTATCCGTAAGTTTAAAAGACAATGAGCAAAATGTAGGTAATAATTAAATGTAGGTGTAATTTTGGCCGCTGGTTTTTATTACTGCAAAATTAAGAATTGATGTACTAAAGTAAGTATACGATGTTACTATTTTGCTTGACTTTAACAGCCAATTTAATAGTTGTTTTGTACATAAATTGTACTAACCTCGAATGGGCGAGCAGAAACGAAAGAACGCATTATTTTTGTAAATTTGATCATAATGCTACGTCATGCGCTTCAATATTGATGAACACTCCAATTTTCGAATAATTACTATCAAACATAAGATTATAAACTAAATAGCGTTAGTTTGGCGGATAATGTTTGTGGAAGAGGTGGAGGGGTACTTTACACAACTCTGTGCTCACTACATACATTTGTGATAACATTGAATCGAATATGGATAATACAATATTTTAATATGAGTCCATATTCATAAGTTTACTATTTCATAAACATGACATAAATACAGTGTATCCATTCCCGGTCATGACTGTATGGCAAACACACTGAATGAATGCGTACCTTTGTCGTATTGTAATATTAAAGTAACATGAAACAATATACGTGTGAACGTACTTTATGTTATTTGTGGCTAGGTACCGAGAGAATGCACAAAATTATAACATCAACTTAATTCTATCTCAGTGTGGTTATTAGCAGATGGCGGAATTTTCATCTTCTAAAGAGTGGGGGAGTTAATATTGCATTTTTATCGAATTTTCAAGCTTAAAAATAAAGTTATTTTTTATCATAGTTAATGACTCTGATAAATAATAACTTTATTTTTAACGAAAGAGTTTGCAGAGGATTTATTAGAAAATTCGTCTAATGGTTGAATATAATAAATTGCTAAAGACCCCGTAAATTATGAATGTAAACTTAACATAACAATGAAAATTTCATGAATCTATAGTAAACGCTATCAGCAACTTCGAAGGCTCGAAAAGTCGACAAAAATAACGGAGGGCTACAGAATTTTGCAATGAAAATTCCGCACTCTAAAACTCCTTTCTCTATAAGAAACATGTACCTACGTATAGCGTGGAGTAGCGCTTGCCACGCGCATATTTAACAACACGTATATATACTAGAGGCAACTATATGCCTACGGGGATCTGTCGGTACCTGACCGATTTAGTGTCAGACATAATTACAGGTGAAACCAAATAATATATAAACAAATATAGAATATACAAATAAATATTATATCAAAAGTGGAATTGAAATAAAAAAAGAAATATCAAAACCCTTTTAAGTGAAATAAAACTCAAGTTTATTTTTAAAATTTCACTTCCATCTGGTGAAAATAATTGTTCACACATTTGATTGTTAAGTATTTTATGTAAGGCTTGGTAGTAACAACATGACAAAGTTAATGATAATGACCAACGAGTGATGAACATGATGATACAAATTTATTCTTCGGGTGGAAAAATATATCATTCGTAAAATTTTATAACTATAAAAAAATTAGTGTTTGTTAAAAAAACCAACATTATCATACTTCCCTCTAAATAAAAATCTTAAGCCCCTTAAACACGACGCAAGTTTCTTGCCTCTGGCATTCAATAAATTGAAGCAACAACTGACTTGCGTTGTCTAAACACTGTTTATGGCCGATTCCTATAATTTACGGACAGTTGTAGGTTAAAATTATCTTTACTAATAATGAAGTAAATACCTAATACCTTCGAATAGTAGACCCCTATTTTAAAATTAGCTTACGAAACTATTTATTTGACCAGCTTGGAAATAAAAAAATGCTATGGTAAGCAAAACGATCTGTTTGTTTATAGGAACCGAGCATTAGACGGTAGAACTTTTATTGTTGATTCAATTTATTGCATGCCACTGGCAATTAAACTGCGCCGTGTAAATTAGGCTTTTTAAGCGAACTCGTAGAACATTCTGTTTAAAATTTTATTGAATAAGCTCACCAAGAACGTTTCTACATCAAATCAAAGGCATTTGTCATATTACTCAGTACTCCGCCTGTAGTCGCATTCCAAACCCAGATCAACTTTACCGCCACTTACACTGGTTAGTTGCTACTGCTAAACATTTAACAAAGTGGAAATGCAGACTTAAATAAACCGCGCTCGTTTTTGCCAGCTCTATAACTATGAAACTCATCAAAGAGTCACATTACGGATTTTGGCACTCGCTGTCGACGGTATTCTTCTGTTCAGTGTCGTCGGCCGTGCTTAGGGCCGCGGCTTCGTCCTGGCCGCCCTCAGCTTGGCCACCATCAGCGCCAGTGGCTCCCTCCGTGGCCGTTGTCTCGTCCTTCTCTTCAATGGATGAGTGTTCGTTGCGCAGGCTGGTTCCGCCCGCACCGCACTCGCCGGTCGGACGCAGCACGAGGTACATGAGAAGATCGGATAGAGATATGATGCCGATCACTTTGTCGTTCTCATCTACTACAACCAGACGATGAACCTGGAAAAATGGTAAAATAACCTTGTATCTATATCACAACCAAGACATGTCAAAAATAATAATAATACCGGTTTATTATTACAGGACAAAAGCGTCTGTCATACAAAGAAGGCACGAGCATTAATCACCGCGCTTCTTCAAGGCAGGTTTGCGATTTCATACTTATATTTACTACTAGGTATTCGCCCGCGACTACGTCTGCATAAATTTCCTTTGTAACTTCATCGTCCCTTCTATCCATTTTAAAGGGTAGTTTTGGATAATCAATCATTAGTATTATATACTTATTGTTTAGCAAGATTTGTTTTCGAAAGATTTATAAATGTTCATGAGCTATCAGAAAATTATCAGTTTAACAACCAGAGCGGAGTACATTTTCCCACAATTAGTAGTTTTTATTAGAGAAGTGGAAAATGTCCAAAAAACGTACTAAGTTCGCCAACTCAACAACCGAATTAGGCCCGACGTTACCAGGACCAGAATTATTTCAAATTGGTCTAGATATCCCTTTTCAAGGAATGCACCCGTTTTTATTCATCCCTCTTTTTACCCCTTCCGGAATAGTAGTTCCCAAAATCCTTTCTTATGCTCGGTTCCTTTAAACAAAAACGGATTTTTTGTTTATTTTGCTTACCAATGGTAGCATTTTTTATTTCCAAACTGGGCAATGAAATAGTTTCGTAAGCTTTTTTTAGCTGTGAAAGCTACTTCCATATGGAAGGGTTTACTATGCAAAGCTATGAGCTATGGTCTTTGCATCATTATTGGTGAAGATACAAGTCTAAATTTTAACCAATAACGGTCCGTAAATTATAGGAATCGGCCATTAGTGGATGAAGGAACCTACTATGCAAATTTCAAAAGATGACGGTCAAAATGGGCGTAAGTCCAGCAGAATTGAAATATATATCAAAACACAGCTTATAATTAGTAGTCTATTTCATACTATGGCAAAAACTATCAAAGTCATCGGAGCACAGAGATAGAACCAATTGAAAAAAGATTTTTTTCCTGTATAAATACCGAAGACTTGTCTACATCTATCGCGTTTAAAAAAAAACCTGTGTAAAAAAAACGGTACCGATGATCCTTCTTCCTGCGCGTCATTTGTTAGATGTTGTCATAGACTTAATATGAAGACGAAATAGAGTTTACTTGGGTACTTTATTTTGATTTGATTGTTTTTTTATTTATTTTGACCATGCTTTTCATTAAAAACTCTTCAAAAAACGTTTCGTAATTATTAAGATTCGTGTTTTATTAAAAAAAAATTGAAACAACATTTTCAAATAAACCTGGTGGATATGGTTATTTACATAATTACGATTTCGGCGTTGGGTCCCAAGAACTGACACTAGTTACAGTTCTGTTGGTCTTACGCCCATACAAAGGTTTCATACAAATTTGCCCATCATTTTTTATACCCTAATCGGTATGTATGTGTCGAGCGATGATGTGTCAGTCGCAACACTTGTCATTTTAAGACAAGGTGAAACATTATCGGCAATTGGGTGCATTCCTTGAAAACTCTTGAATTTTGACTCCGATAATTGGGGTATCAAATTGGGTTGAGTTAGGTTAGGTTCCAAGCAATTTTTAAGCTTTTTTGGACTTATTCAACCTCTCTCAAAAACTGCTAATTGTGAGAGATCTACTATCTTACACAGTGTTCTTCCTCCTCTCTCCTACTTGATCTATGCTGTGCCCGACAGGGTCCATAATTGTGACTAATATAATTATTACCCTACAAATTATATACATTACTCAATAAAGAATTGAGAATTAATCTACTCCGCTCTGGTTGTTCAACTGATACTTTTTTGACAGATGATGTACGAATGATTCTTTTAAAAAGTCCGAGTCTACAAACTCTACATTTAAATGTGCAAGTGGATGAAATTTTCAAAATCAGAAAAACGCGTGGAAGTTTACTTCTACTTCCAGAAACCAAAATGTTTAATTTTAAAATGAAAACAACGATTTTGTAAGATGCGTACGCAACCGTGCAGCCGCGAAAAGCTGAACGGACTCTCTAGTCCCTTATACTGAATAAATTAAATCAGAATCATACTGCTGACAACTATGGGATGGTTTTGGGTTCACCTTCATGCAGCTGACATTGTTTTATTGGTTTGAAGATGTTCCCAACAACCGTCTCATAAGGTTTCGGCCCGGTATGAAACTACTTAAAAAAAAGTTTTTAACAACTTTGACATGCTCTAACTTTGGAGTCTTATGCACTAAGGGTACTATACTAGGGTAGGGTTACTATATTAGGTATGATTTTCAGCCGGTACGAAATTATATTTTTGATTATTACTTTTTCAAACTAACGCCACCGCCCGTAGTATATATAGATACTTGCCAAATTATAAGTTTGTAAGTTTAATAGTTCTTGAGATTTCGTGATTAGTCAGTTAGACGTGGCATTTCGCTTATATATACATAAAAGATAGAATTACCTCGGCACGCACTATCCTCTCCATGACATTGAAGAGCGTTTCATCAAGGGTGCATTTCTGGACGCCCTCGAACCATTCGTTGCGGTGCTCGTTGGCAGTCTTCAGCGTAACGTCCAGGTTGTTGTATGTCTTCTCAGCTGCCAGGTTCTGCAATCATAATGGATACACTGAGTAACACGTTTTGACACTTTACATGTCGAAGGTGGTAATCATCTGCAAATTTTATGTTGATGAATTGTATTTCAACCAGTCAGTGTTATTTGTATTTTCTTCTCTTTCTCTGTCTTACCCGTTGGGGAAGAGGCGTGATGTTATATTATGAGTTACATTACAAAGTCGTTTAACGCCTCGTCTGTTAGGCAAGCCGATTCAGGCCGGTAACAATTGAAAAGTAATTGTTTTAATTACTATACAGTTGACTTCGTTTGAAAAGTTTCATGAAATGCATTGACATAATAAAAAAAATATGAAATGTTATTTGCAAGAATTGTAGTAGGACATTAAAAATGGTCGAGTTTTTAACAGTTTCTAAATCAATTCGTTAAAACTAGCGTGCAAAATTATTGTTACATTTATCAAATAAATGAAGCTAATAAAATTGATACATAAATTATACTTATTAAATTAAGATTGTCAAGTATTTGTCAGTGTGAATCTTAAAATGTTAATGCTCATTCCATTTAAATAACGCTGTTTTAAATCGATTGATTGGAGTTGATTTGACTTTGAAAGGCTAAATTAAACAGACGAATTTGCTTCAGTTTGGCCTGATAAGATGATATATACCAAGCAGTCAGTCTAATTAGTTTAAAGACTAGTTGCAATGCTTCGGTCACTAACCCTACGTATGAAAACCTGGATACCGTAACAATACACTGATGGGACGGATATTTTTTGAGATACAACGCAGGTCTTATGAATGGCTTCCTTTACGCCAATATGATTCAAGCAACAACGTAAACATACTAAGCTTTCAGCAACAACCACTTTAATAAGAATAGATGATAAAGCAATTGGTCGATAAGAGATAAGAGCAATAATCACCAGCATCTTTGCCCGGTTTTAGCAAAGTCATAGCCACTTGGAAGGTCCAAGCTGGAGGAATATACCCAGAGATAAACAAAAATGTGCGAAGTTCAGGTAATGTTGAGGGCATTTTACACCCGCTAATTAGCGCCACATGCCTATTTAGTGCCAAGTCAGAATGTGTGCTGTCAAATAAGCTAAGCAGCTCTGTGTATGTATTTTAAATTCGAAATGATACGTACAATGACGTCAAACTTTGCGTATATGTCCTTGAGGCGTCCATCGGCGTCAACGAGCGGCAACGCCGAAACTCGTCGGTTGACAAACTTGCGCAGAGCGTCGATAATCGACGTGTCTTCGGTGGCCGTCTCTATGTCGTTGAGCGTGCCTATGCGCAGGTCGCGCAGCTTATTTTGCAGGTACGCAGGCTTTGGCAAGTCGTTTATCTGTAACATTAAACAAATTATATTAACTGGAAGTTTACTACACCCACGAGCCCAATTAATGTGTATTTTGGTACCAGTAGCCAGGCAAAAGTCCAAAAAACCAGGATGCTACTGAGAGATTCGAAACGAGAAACTTAATAACAACGGTCGACCTCGTCACTTCAACCTACTCCTTCGGAGTATGTAATTTAAAGTTGAATCCTTTGATTTTTTGTAGGACAAAACTAGTTCTCGACTGACATACTCCTGCACGACTTTGAGAAGCGATGTGGATTGGACTTGGCTAGACGTCCGAGTTGTACATGACTTTCGTCTTGTCCAAATTCATGCCAAGGCCAGCTCTCAATACTTCGATGTAGTGTCAGTTAATTCGACATCGTTCCAGAGGGGCCCGAACTGCCCATATTTCGATGAAATCGATGGCTTCCTCGTAGTCCACAAATGCACATAGCGGCTGGTTGTACTCCTTAGTCTTCTGTACAATTTGCCGAACAGTATGAATGTGGTCTACGGTACTGCAGCCATTTCGAAAAACGGCTTGTTCTGGAGGCTGGAAAGCGTCACATCTGGCGAGACGGTTCGTGATGACTCTCGAGAACAGATTGTATACGTGGCTCAGAAATGAGATGGATAGTTCCTTAGCAAAGTTTTGTCACCTTTTTGAAGAACATAACCACCGTACCTCTGATTCACGCTTCGGGCGTTGTAGCCTCTTGGATGACGAAGTTAAAGAGACTCGCAGCTCTCTCAGGACTAGAGTTGCGACCGCTTTATGGAGCTCTGTCGTTATTCCATCATCACCAGGTGCCTTGTTGTTCTTAAGCTGTTTGAGACCCTCCCTAATCACGCACTGGTCGACATCTGGGACGTACTCCGTGTAGTGGCTCGTTAATTCGACTCGATGGTCATCTGCTCTATGCTCCACTGGTTTCGACGTCCGCGTTGAGTAAAGGTGCCCGTGAAAAGCCTTCACTTCCTGGAGTATCTCACGCAGTCACGGTTGTGTCATACACAGTTCTAAGTTTCGCCAGATGGGACCGGATTTTAATTAAACCGGTTGTTTAATTATTATCTATATAACCCACTGTTTTATAATTGTATTGCCTTGAGTTACACAAAAATCAGAAAATTACCTTCTAGATTCAAATGGGTTCTAATTTTTTTTTTTTTTTTTTTTTTTTTTTTTTTTTTTTTTTTAAACGTTGCTCCACACTAGGAATGACTCCTGTATTGTGGGTGCGTTTACAAACATCTAAACTCACATACACAAACAGCCAGACCCGGAACAACTATTTGTAGGTCATACCAATATTTGTTCCGTGCGGGAATCGAACCCGCGACACGCAGCGCAGCAGTCAATCGGTTAACCGTTGCGCCAACCGTGCTGTCAAATTACATTGTCTAGCATGTAAATTATTTGATGTTTACAAGAGTAAACATCAAATAAAAAAAAAAGAAATGACGATAAGAAATGGCGGTAAGAACCGCCATTTCTTAATCTTGGTTTGAGCATGCAAAGATCGATAATATTCATTAATTTATTCTTCAGAAAGCTTAGTTCAGCTAGTACAGCACTAGCCACTTCAGCTCACTTTTTTATTATTTTACAGTGACTTGTAATTTGACGTATTCCTTCCAGGACGTGATAGTGAGACCCATTTGCGACAGTTAAGCACCCCATAAATCATAACCAAAAATTCATGGATTCGAGTAAACTCAATTTTCATGTCACACAACGTCACTTTTCTCTAATCTCTAAAATCACAATGGCCTTCATTGGTTTTCTTTTGGGTATAATACGTTAACATACCCTTTATTGTGTGTGTCCCTGCCATTATAACCGTATATATATGAAACATTGATCAAGCAGGGGTCACTATCCTTCCATAAATCGAGGTAACTAACCTCCTAACATCCACTATCCTGCAATAGTGCTACACTTGGGTACTCCTTAGTTGGGAAGTACCTGATTACAACGTGCATACAGGGAATATTTTCGGTTCCCTCCAAGTTTGCGGCCCATCGTATACCTTTCTCAGGTCTCCAAGAAATGAAATCTGACATTTATAATATTAATATTAGTAGGATAGTAATCCTACTAATATTAATATTATAAATGTGAAAGTTTGTGAGTATGGATGTGTGTATGTATGGATGTTTTTTACTCTTTCACGCAAAAACGGCTGAACGGATTTGAATGAAATTTTGCACAAAGGTACTTTGTAACCTGGAATAACACATAGCATACTTTTTATCCCGGTACTACGTTCCCGTGGGATAGTTTTCGACCTCCACGCGGGCGAAGCCGCTGGCAAATGCTAGTACATACATACATAAGCTCACGTCATCTTCCCATGGGACTAGGATTAGGCCGACACAGAAGGACACCTTCTACGATCCTTACATACTCGTTTTGGTTCGTTTGTGTTCTTATATCCGGTCATATACGCACACCTATCTGGTCTTATTACGCTTATAACTTAACACGTCCTTGGTAATTAAAAATAATAACAATACAGTATTATACCTGAACTAAAACTTAATTTATTCTTGTTAATTGCTTACCAGTGTGATAATTAAATGCTAAATCTGTTTAATGCTCAAATCTATGTTTAATTTTAAACATTTCCCGTGATTACAAAAAGTGTAGAGATATTTCTTAGTACTTATGTACCAAGTATGAAAATTGAAATAATTGAGGAAGGACATGTAAGGTCAGCGACGATATGCAGACAGATACTCGACGGATCGGCGTTGCCAATAATTTATCCACTTTTGCGAAGTTTCAACAGCTTATATGCACTACATTTTATTTTAGTTTCAGGTAGGAGTAAAACAGTATCTATCTATATATTAATACGTGAAGCAAAAACTTTGTACACCTTTTTTAAATTACACGCACGGAGGAGTATGAATTCTGACATAGTTAAGGTTTATATGAAAAATTAGTGCACAAAGCTAATAACTATCATTACCTATCGCACACCTAGATCTAAAGGGAGCTAAGTCAAAAATTGGGGGTTTTGATTGATGCTTACCACTGAATGCCTTAACTCACTACCTATCGACCAATAAAACAGATTTAAAAGTTTTTCTAGTAGAACTTGCAAAGCAAATATGTATACAGATAACTTCTTCAGTGCACAGGAATACGGTAAACAGTTTTTGACCCTTTCTGAAAAAAGCGCTTTTTTGAGTTAACTCTGTTTAGATCTAGGTGTGCGATATTATTATCACAAAGCCCCTCACCGCGTCCCTCTGTTTGTTTGTTAGCGATAAAGTTAAAAAGTATAGAACGGATTATCATGCAGTTTTCACCAATAGACAGAGTAATTCATGAGATAAATTTAGGTGTATAACTTATTAAAGTTTTGTGTAAATTGGTTAACGCGCTGGAAATAGGCGAAGCCGCTGGCAAAAACATTTAGTTTTATATGAATTAATGGTCGAATGGTCGACCACTGGCCGTCCACTAGTATCAAGTATGATTAATTGCAATACATTGTACGTTTTCCCTGAAGGTTTTAACAGTACCAATAGGTTGAAAAGTTTTACCACAGAGCGCGAAATGGCGTTGTCTGTATATTGTACATCTCTGGTTTTATTCACATCAATCGCATTACGATGCTTTACTTTACTAGAAAAGTTTAATATTATGAGTTTGAAATATTTAGACATTTTTTTAAAATTGTTGTGAAATTAACAACTAGCTGCTGCCCACGGCTCCGCCCGCGTCAATGTTGAAAATTATCTGGCACAGGCTTCTCTTGACCCAAGGAATATTATTTTTCATACAACCTTCCACCCATATTTAACCCCTTTATGGTGGGAGTTTACTAACATCCATTCTTAGCTGACGTCTCCTAGCCATAATCTACCTCTGTGCCAAATTTCATCTTCGTAAGTCCAGTCGTTTTTTAGATTTCATGATTTATTATTTTTATCAGTGAGTCTGTGAGTAACCTTTCGCTTTTATTTAACGTCAGTCTGGGCACGCCACAATTGCGGTGGTAAGTCCCCTCATTGAGGAGTGGATTGAGAGGCGCCACGGCGTCCTCACCTTCCGCCTGGCGTACGTCCTCACCGGACACGGCTGTTTCGGGAGGTGCCTGTTTCGGATAAGGCGGGAGGAAACGCCCGGGTGTTTCCATTGCGTAGATCGCCCGGAGGACACGGTGGAGCATAAGGTGGAGGTCTGCCCGACTAGGATGGAGCACAGCCGAGTCCTTGTGGAGGCGATCGGCGGCGGCGATCTCTCGCATCCGGCCCTGGTCCAGGCCATGATACGGAGCGAGAGTGCATGGGTAGCCGTCATCTCCTTCTGCGAAGCAGTAATGCTCGCGTAGAGGCAGGCGGCGCACGTGAGGGAGATGCAATCTGTGCGCCCTCACGGCCCTAGCCTCCGCAGGAGACGCCCTGGGCGTCGGGAATCCTAGGAGGAATTGCCAAAATTTGACCAAGCTCGGGTCGACGGCGCGTTATGTTCCACGCGCGCCTCAAAGAGATGTCAGCACCAACTGGTAGGGTCCGCAACGGCTGATGCCTGCGAGGGGTGCGGGTTGTTCGAAAGAGAGACAGAGAAACCGTGGCCCCTGGCACAGGCAACTGAAGGAACACGGTTGGATTTTAGTCAGTAAAAGTATGACACGCCCTTCCGCTCCACCCAGAGCGGGAGAAGTTATTTGATTTCCCACCCAAAAAATAAAGCCTAACATTAGAGATGTTTTGTTTCGTCGACGGTCGCATATATGTTTCGTGGTGGTGATTCACGTTGGTGTCCATAGCACATGCACATTTCGCCGGTTATTAAAGCCCAAGGTGGCAAGCTTATTGACACTAACCGGTCACAATTCCTGAACTACAGCTGCTTTTGGTTACCTAATAGTTAACCTTGGTGACACTAAATCAACTTACATATTGCAGAGGCACAAACACCCTTACACGCATACCAGAATACACACATAATACAGAACAACAGCAAAATATAGCTATTATACTAAGTTTGATCTTTTATAAAAATGTTATTAAATAAGAATTGATTTTAGTCTTCTTAGTTTATTTTTGTAATTTTAGTTTGTAGTCTCGAAGAGGCTAACTACTAGTTTAATTAATGTCCCCAGTTTCAACTTTTATTAAAACATAACCAAAACGTTTTTTTACGTATAATGAAGCCCAAGACAGGCTTTGCCTGGTTTGTGACCAACGCTACCTCAATATTGTAATGTTAATGTTGAAATAAACGATTTTAACTTTACTGCCCGGGTCGGGCATAGTACCCACTGAGCAGCTACGCCATCTCATTGGTTGGTTGGTAATAGTTAGAAAAGATGGTTTCCTCAAAATCACCCACATATTATACAGAAAAACAATACTTACATATAAGAATAGAAAACGCAGTATCCTCTTGTGTGTGAGTATGTAGAGTACGTTGCCGGTCCGAGGGTCGATGACAGGCAGTCGATGGATGCGGTTGGTGATCAGCATGCGGATGGCGTCGAACAGAGAGCAATCCGGCCCGATCGACACCAGTGGCACCACGGAACCCATCAACACGTCTGAAAAACACATTGATTTATACAACTATTAGTGTAGAAATGTCTGAGTTTAGATTTAGATTAACTCTCTTCGGGGCAAAGGTCTCTCCCTCATGAATAACAGTAGTTGCAAACAAGGGCTAATGAGGACCACTGGTAATTTGCTTTGTCCGGCTCGTCGCGCCATACCTTGGGGTATTTTTTAATCTTTTTTTTTATTACTAAATAGGCCAACTCTTGACCTCGATCACGCCTGATGGGAAGCGATTGATGAGGTCTATGATTGATTGACTGATTCTATGGTATTTAGATAATCGTAATAATAAATCGATTATCTACAAGATAGCCTCAGAGTGCTTTAGAGCGGTGACACACGGCGATTTATTAAGCGATATACGCGTGTTTATGAAAATGAGATTCCACGACGAAACCAGCATTAATTCAAGCAAGGTAAAATGGTTAGCAGTATCGCTACTGCAACCAGACTGAATTGCTACAAAGAGTCGCCCTGTGCAACTGCCCTAATAACATTGCAAAGCGCTACTTGACGATGACTCTCCTTATGCAGACTGGCCTTTTCTCTGGCCATAATGAAGTGAAGAGAAAAGCCGAACCTAAAAATAAGGGAATGACGGAATAAGTACGTCAACCACATCTGCCTAGCCTTATCTCAACTATGTTGTGGTCGGCTTCCAGTCTAACCGGATGCAACTGAATGCCAGTATTTTACATGGAGTGACTACTATTTCCACAACCCAGTTACTGGGTGATACGATACCAGTTGGTAAGACTAGTTGTTAGACTTTTGGGCTTCTGACTACCCGTAACCACAATCAAAGATCTACTAATTGCGAGTGAAGTTATGTTATGTTAATTCTAGTAACAAATTCAAATTACACTTACGTCGCCAAGTCTCAAGTCTGTGCTCTTCTAGCTCTTCCATAGCGACATTCGGGCTGGTGTAGTACATCTGCAGTATCTTGATGAAGTCGGTAATGGTGAGCATGCCGACGAACTTCTGCCGCTGAGAGTCCCATAGAGGAGCGGCTCGGACGCCTGTTGGCAACGACGATTATTGGTATTGGCTGATGGTGGTCAAAAGCCGATGTGGTTTGGATTGGTAGCCAACATCAGTATTGGGGGCGTGAATAATAGAATGAGTTGTTATATGTTCAAATAATGGACGACCAAGAGTCTATATGGAATGTGCTAATCGCCTAAAAGTGTTTATTCATTTCGGAATTACGTCTTCATATATTTGCAGCGACAACCACGGCTACATTGTCACTACGACGCTAATAGTCAGCGAAGTACAAAAATTACGATAACGCTTTCACTGACGATACAGAATCTTGCATCGCGGTATTGGTGTTATCCATGAAACGTGTATTAATAAAAGAGTTTATAATAGTCTAACAAGCGATGGGTGGCGGCCGACTACACGCAACTCCATTCTGATTCTCTTTCGAAAAGAGGAAGTTCAAATCTCGTTTTAATCCCTTTATTTCCGTCAAGAGGATCAAAATAAGATTGCTCCTTGTGGGTTGCTGCACAACGTTTGGCGTTTGGCATTCGTATTTATTTTATTTGGATTCCGTGACAAATTCGCAGGATTGTGAGGCGTCGATGTCGGCGCTTTCTTCAGCATTGCACACTGCTTGCTGGCGTCGAAGAATTTATATAGTGTTACTCATGTTTCTACATATTTTAACTAACAATCTCCACCAAATGGATGCATAAATGTTCTAAACAGTAAAAATGAGGCTGGCATTACAGTAATTGATTTTTTTGTTGATTGAGTCACGAGTCCGTTATCCAGGGGTATGGTCAGTTTTCAATGCGTTGCTTCGCTTACAAATTGCATACTTACATGCATAAGATATTCCCGACATTATGCATGCTTGCATCTTGCAAGGATCACAGCAAATTGCGTTTAGTACTACAAATGTATTTTAATAAGTTAAAATGTTTGACAACGCATAGCTATGCGTGCTTTTATTATATCGTTCTTGCCTTGCTATTGCTTGCTACCCACAGCTGTGTAGGTATAGCAACAACAAAGCGAGAAATATCAACCACAGCCAAATCAAACACGATTAACATAGTGTTACGCGACAACATTAGTTACCACTAGCGCCATCTAGTATCGAGTAGCAGAATTAATAGAATTAAGATCTTTCTAGAAATCTCGATGCTAGATCTTTCGACATCTGTTCAGTCGAGGCCGGTATGAACTCGACCGTTCCAGATGTCTCTTTACTAGAATGTTCTATTGGCCCTATAAAAGGCCGTAACAGATCGCGACCCGGGCAGTATTGTCGAGCGATAGAAGCGAAACACATCTAAAGCGATCTTCAAGTGCGACTTAGAGTGATTAGTAGTGCAATTGTGTTTTCTAATTAGTGTGTTAAATTAAAGTGTTAATTTTGGTAATTATATCGGCAGTTTTTAATTGTCACGAACCCCAAGCTCGTAACAATTGGTGTCAGAAGCGGGGATTAAAATCATGCCGATTTTACCTAAAGACGACACGGAGGGTATCCGTACCCGGAGTCAACGCCAGCAGGAGACGGACCAGAGGCGATTCGGTGCAACGCCACAGACGTCGGAGGGCCAGCTACTAACCACGGAGGCCGGCCCGTCCACAGCTGCTCCAGCATCATCAGTAACAGATTTTGCTGCTCTGATGATGATGCTGCAGGAACAGGCTCGCCGACAGGAGGAACAGGCTCGTCGGCTGGAGGAACAGCTTCAGCGCGATAAGGAGGAGCAGGTGCGCCGCCAGGAAGAGCAGATGCTCCTCATGAAGGACCTGCACGCAACCTTCGGGAAAGACATGAAGGAGGTGAAGGTGAAGGTTGCCCAGCATGACCACCGCCTATTAGAAGCTGAAACTCAGATCAGCAAGTTTAATGACGTAATTGCTGATGTGAAGCAGGAATTAGGTAACCTTAAACTTGGGGATGGAATCGCAGCTCCCGTAGCTACAACACCTTCGCTGCGTGGATTCAAAGTGCCGCCGTACGATGGGACTTCTTCCTGGTCGGCCTACAAAATTCAGTTCGCGGCTGTCATGAAGGCGAATGGATGGAATAGAAGTCAGGCCATGACTGCCCTCACCCTAGGCCTGCGCGACCAGGCTTTAACTGTTCTGGAAGCTCTCGGTACGGAAGTGACTTACGAGCAGCTCCTTGAAGCATTGGAGGCTAGATATGGCGACGCTCACCTGGAACACGTGTTTCGTGCGCAGCTCAAGGATCGTGTGCAACGAAGTAATGAAAACCTGCAGCAGTGGGCCCTTGAAGTGGAGAAGCTGGTTCGTAAAGCGTACCAGTCCGTACCTGCGCTTATTGATGGGAACCTGGTGCAGGCATTTATCGATGGCATCCGCGACCTTGAAGTTAGAGCTACTGTGAGGCTCGGTCACCACGGAACGCTTAAGGACGCCTTGGCCCATGCACTGGAGGTGGAAGCTGTACGGCAGGATCATCGTTCCCATCGCGTCAGGGAGGTTGTAGCGGCTTCAGTTCGCGATCGGAATAAAGGATACAGCCCTAGGTGCTACGGCTGTGGGGAAAGGGGCCACCTTCGATCCAGTTGCCCTAAGCGAACTGCAGAAAGGGAAGATGGTCAGTCTCCAGAGGGTAGTGCGACTAACAGCACCGCCCAGCAGCAGCAGGGAAACGAGTAATAGCCAGGACTGCGGGGCGGGTGCTGGCTGATGTTCAAAGAGCCCCAAGGATTTCGATCACACAAACCCATGACGGGAACAGCTTAATCATCAAGGGCGAGGTCAACGGCACGCCTTGTAAACTGACCATAGATACTGGAGCCTCTCGTACGGTCGTCAGTTCCCAAGTTATAAGTCGGTTCCTTGGGGACTCCGCATACAGCCGAGAACGCATTAATTTGGTGACAGCCACCGGTCAGCGCATACCCGTCCGTGGAGAGAAGGAGATGGAGTTGAAGCTAGGCAACAGGATCTACCTGCATAATGTCATCGTGGCTGATATAATGGACGATTGCATCCTGGGCCTTGACTTTATGAGGAAGAATTGTTGTGAGATTGACGTCAAGCAAGGAGTTATGAAATGTGGACGAGAGGAACTTTTTATGGAAGGGGCGTTACCAGGGAATGTGTACAGCCTTAAGAAGATTGTTCTCCCTCCGAGATCAGAAACGATTGTGCCCGTTAGTCTTCCTTGGAATCCTGGGCAAACTCATCGTTGTGTACTCGTGGAAAGGGTAGACAATAACCTTCCATGGAAAGTGGCACGAACTTTGGTCAGAGCCACCGACATCTCAGGGGTACGTGTGCTGAACCTTTGTGATCAGGAACAAATTATTGAAAAAGGCACACTGATTGGTACTTGCGAGCAAGTGGATTGGTTGCGTCGATGCCAATATCTATCGACTGGGACTCCCAGCAAGGATGCACGAACGAGAGTGACCACACTTTTAGAAGACTGTCGCAGCGCTCTATCTCAAAATGAAATGGCCAAGGCGAAGAAGATGTTAATCAAGTACGCCGAAGTTTTCTCTTTAAACGATGCTGACATTGGGAAGACTGGCTTAGTTCAACACAAAATAAATACAGGAGAAGAGTTGCCCATCCGTCAGCGGCCAAGGAGATTGCCGGTAGCGCGTGAAAAGGAAGTGGAAACCATGATTGAGGGAATGGTGAAGGATGGTGTTATTGAACCTTCATCTAGTCCATGGTGTTCACCTGTAGTGCTGGTAAGAAAGAAGGACGGCAGCATGCGGTTTTGTGTTGACTATCGTCGTTTGAATGACGTTACGAAGAAGGACAGCTACCCTTTGCCAAGAATAGATGACACGCTGGACATGCTAACTGGAGTAAAGTGGTTCAGCACGCTGGACCTGAAAAGTGGTTACTGGCAAGTTGAAATTGACCCTAAGGATAAGGAGAAAACAGCATTCTCGACAGGAAAGGGTCTGTGGCAATTTAAAGTTATGCCGTTTGGATTGTGCAACGCTCCAGCAACGTTTGAAAGGCTGATGGAACTTGTACTAACCAAGTTAATTGGCGATGCCTGTCTGGTCTACCTGGATGACATCATCATCGTAGGTCGTACGTTTGAAGAACATCTTCAAAACTTGGAACGCGTGCTCATGAAGATCCAGAGTGCCAACCTCAAGTTGAGTCCGAAGAAATGTTCACTATTCAAACGGCAAGTTAGCTTTTTGGGGTATGTAGTGTCGGAAGAAGGTATCGGCACGGATCCAGAGAAAATCACCGCTGTCAAGGATTGGCCAGTTCCAAAAGACAAGACACAGGTCAGAGCATTTTTGGGGTTGTGCTCTTATTATCGGCGATTTGTTAAGAACTTTGCGGATATAGCCAAACCCCTGCATAAGCTAACTGAGGAAAAGCGACATTTCTGCTGGGATGAAAGTTGCGACATCGCATTCCAGGAGTTAAAAGACCGACTGTGCAAAACACCTATTTTGGGGTACCCTGATGCAGGCAAAGAATTTATAGTTGACACGGACGCAAGTGACATAGGACTTGGCGGTGTGTTGTCTCAACGGAATGGTGATCAAGAGGTTGTGATAGCGTACTTCAGCAAGTCTTTGTCAAAGCCGGAAAGGAACTATTGTGTCACGAGACGCGAATTGCTTGCTGTAGTAAAGTCATTGCAGCATTTTAGCAAATATCTTCTGGGGCGGAAATTCCACCTACGAACCGACCATGCTGCATTGAAATGGCTATTGCAGTTTAAAAATCCAGAAGGACAAGTTGCGAGATGGATTGAGCTACTGCAGGAGTACGACTTTGTGGTCGAACATCGCAGCGGTAAATCTCATGGCAACGCAGATGCACTGTCAAGAAGACCTTGTCCTGAAGACTGCAAGCATTGTACTAGGCAAGAGGGTAAGGAAGTGGTACCTGTGAGGATGCTCAGGACAGACCTCAGCAACGAGTGGAAGGAAAGCCTACAACGTGCACAGCAGGAAGATTCGGACATCAAGCCGATTCTGGAATGGATGAAGGCCAGAGCTCCTAAGCCCAGGTGGAGTGACGTCTCAGCAATGAGTTCGATCACAAAGAGCTATTGGGCCCAATGGGACAGCTTGGTGATTCAGGATGGAGTCCTGTGCCGTAAATGGGAAAATGCTCGGGGAAATAGCTGTCATTTGCAAATGGTTGTCCCTAAAGCTCAAGTACCGGATGTTCTACAGCTGTACCATAATGGTTGCTCAGGAGGTCATCTGGGAGTAAAACGGACTCTACTAAAGATACGAGAACGGTTTTACTGGATCCACTGTCGGGACGATGTCGAGGACTGGTGTCGCAAATGTACAAGTTGTGCAGCTGTAAAGGGACCTCAGACTCGTAGTAGAGGTGCATTGAAATTGTACAATGTTGGTGCACCATGGGAGAGGATAGCCCTTGACGTTGCGGGGCCGTTTCCGGAAAGTCAAAGTGGTAACAAGTATTTCATGGTTGTGATGGATTACTTCACTAAGTGGCCGGAAGTCTTCGCCATTCCAAATCAAGAAGCTTCGACAGTTGCGGATAAATTAGTTCATGAAGTCTTCTGTCGTTTTGGAGTACCTTTAGAAGTTCACAGTGATCAAGGAAGGAATTTTGAGTCCCAAATATTCCAGGAAACTTGTCGAGTTATGGGTACTCATAAAACAAGAACAACTTCTTACCACCCACAATCGGATGGAATGGTGGAACGATTTAATCAGACATTAGAGAGGTACCTAGCAAAAGTTGTGGAAATTCGGCAACGGGATTGGGACAAGCACATACAACCATTTTTGCTGTCATATCGAAGCGCTGTTCACGAAAGCACATCGGTGACACCAGCTTTCGCAAACTTTGGCAGAGAATTACGGCTGCCTGCAGACCTGATCACCGGAATACCACCTGATGCCCCACGCAGTATAACCGATTATGCGAATGACTTGCGGAACAGAATGAATGACATTTATGAGCACGTCAGACAATCAGGCCAGCAAATGTCTGAAAAGATGAAAACCCGGTATGACCGCAAAATAAACAATAAAGGGTTTGACGAAGGTTCACTTGTGTGGTTGCACAATCCAGTCCGCAGCAAAGGGAAATCTCCCAAGCTTCAAGCTAAATGGGACGGACCGTACCGGATTGTGACAAAGATCAATGACGTAACCTATCGGATACAGAAAGGCGCAAGAGGTACTCCTAAGATCGTCCATGTGGATCGACTGGCGCGTTATTATGGGGCCGATAATGCTCGGGGCGAGCATGTCTTAGGAGGGGGCAGTGTTACGCGACAACATTAGTTACCACTAGCGCCATCTAGTATCGAGTAGCAGAATTAATAGAATTAAGATCTTTCTAGAAATCTCGATGCTAGATCTTTCGACATCTGTTCAGTCGAGGCCGGTATGAACTCGACCGTTCCAGATGTCTCTTTACTAGAATGTTCTATTGGCCCTATAAAAGGCCGGAACAGATCGCGACCCGGGCAGTATTGTCGAGCGATAGAAGCGAAACACATCTAAAGCGATCTTCAAGTGCGACTTAGAGTGATTAGTAGTGCAATTGTGTTTTCTAATTAGTGTGTTAAATTAAAGTGTTAATTTTGGTAATTATATCGGCAGTTTTTAATTGTCACGAACCCCAAGCTCGTAACAATAGTATGTGGACACTGAAATAGTTTGCCAACTCCAATAAAATATATCCATAATAATTAGCTTATAATGTTCCCACTGCTGGGACACAGGCCGCCTCTCTGTGAGGAGGAGTAACCTACAACTCGTAAGTCGGGGCCACTGAGCCACCACTTCTCTATAAAAAATAAAAATATATGGGAAGCTCTTAGCTATATGGACAGGTAGAGGAAATTGGAGTAGAAAGGTATTTTAAGTAGTGAACAGCTATGAATTGTTGATTGATGTTGGGTACAAATACATATAAAGCTTCTACAAACTTGTAATAATAATGTTTTTACATGATTGATAACTGAATAGACACGGTGAGACAAAAACTTGTTGTGCTCCTGTTTCATGGTGTGTGACGTGCGCTAGACATCCGGAGAATACGCTGTACTTGGCAAGACTAAGGCGAGCTTCTACTAGAGCTGCGCAATGATGCAGCGATGTGAGTGAGAAAAAACCACCAATAAAATGTCATTTTGAATAAGAAGCATTGGTGGAAAGTCAGGTTAACCGGTAAATACCGTCGGATAGCGGGATTGCCATAGTAGCCGTATTTAATTTACAAGCACAACAAGTGCGACAAATAGCCCGTATGCCTTTATATGTCATAACTAAATGCAGCCAACAATACATGCTACATTACAGGTTTTAACTATGTCAATTCCTACATTAAAACGGTGTATGTGATAAAAGCTATAAGTTTTTATGTGTCAGACAGAAAGCAAAATGGCAGTTTTTTTCGAGTATCGTAACGAGGCGCCATTGATATTTTGATCCGCTCTTCCCGTAAGATAGATATTACCTCGAATGAAAGGCAGAAGCTTACTTTTATGTGCCAAAATAGAACAAATATATCATTACGGGAGCATTCCCTGACCAACATTTATTTCCAGTAGGCTAGAGCTTAGTATAAGTTTAAGTCGTCAATTTTTTTTAAGTCGCTGATTGAATGGTATGATCTAACTCTGGCCGAGTAAACTGCTACATTACGTGGAAGAGAGATAGTGTTGGGTTGACCTATTTTTATATAGGTCTATCTTGGCACTGACGACAGAATATAGGTCGTTTAGTTGAGCCGAATTGACCTACTAGATATCACATGATTCAAAAATAGGCAAATTTGTACGAAACCTGGGCGTAAGACCAACAGAACTGCAACTAGTGCCAGTTGTTTGGACCCAATGTTAGAACCGTAATTATATAAATAACCCTAGCTATATCCACCGGGTTTACTTGAAAATATTGTAAAAAATACGAAACATAATAATTACGTAACGTATTATTGTTAATAAAACAATACAAACGATACGAAATCATTGACAGGGATATAAATTAAAAAAATATTATTTGAACGGTGTTTAATGAAAAGTATATTTAAAATAATAAGAAAAAAAGCACAATCAAATAACCAAAAAAACAAAACGCAGGCAAACAACAAGTAAACAACGACTGAACTGAAACGCGCGCGAGGCGGCTTGCGCGCAGTGGAGTGGGAGTGAATTCGAGCTAACATTGTTACCTGCGTGTGCGCCATGTTTATAACACGACCTTTTTTTTTAAACGTGATCGATGTAGTCAAATCTTCCTTATTTATACAGAAAAATGCAATTTTTTCAATTGGTTCTATCTCTGTTCACCGGCGACTTTGGTACTTTTTGTCATAGTATGAAATAGAGTACTAACTGTTAGCTATAATTTGAGATATCTTTAATTTCTGTTGGACTTACGCCCATTTTGTCCATCATCCTTTATTCACCGATACCAAATTAGCAGGGTCTTAATATCCGTTGAACGGAGTCACATTGTAAAAGGCGGACAGGATCGGAATATTTATTTACTACGACTAGAAACAATTATATTTAAATGTATATGTTGACGTTCAAATATGCCTTTTATGTGCTTATTGAAATAAAAGCTTTGACTTTCACTTTATTAATAAAATCCGTAAAATCGGGTAAATATCTTATCACCATAGCCTTTTTGCTTTTGCCTGACACTTACTTATTAACCTCCTTAAGAAACAATACAACCACGTGGTGGAGACTGTAAATTGAGCGCCTATTACTGAACATAAGGTTAATTTATAAGAAAAATCTTACTGAAACCATAAAGTTCAATGAACTTTTTATCGTCTATCCTTATCTTCTAATACATTGATAAAAGTTAGCTTATCAGGCTTTAAAGTCTGGCGTAAGAACGGTCAAAAATCCGTGTTTTGGAATTGGATTTTTAATTAATGTATTCATAGATAAAATAGCAAACCAGTGGTGTAGTAGTCGCGAATCGAGCTTAAATGGTTTACAAATAAGCCATTTCTGTTTAAAAAAATCAGGAACGATATACACCTTAGTTTCCATGGCAACGCGGCCGTATTGTTTCTTATGGGGTACGGCCTTCTAAACACCAGCTGTATAAATAAATCAGAAATGTTACATCAACAAATGATTTCTTTAATAACCTCGCCTGGCATTAGAATGCTATTAAAAAAATCGCTTTCAATAATTAGCTAAAACAGAGAAGAAATCGCAACGCTTTTAATCATTCATTCGCTCAGACTTAGTGAAGTATTTAAGTTTAAAAGATGAGTGCATGCCCATTAGAAGCGAGACGGTCAAGGTATCAAAAAATAAATAAAAAATATGACTACTATTTTCATAGACAATTTGCTGATACCTTGATTCGCTAACTATATCTTTATCTATGGTTACTAAAACACATTACAACAAAGATGACATTGAACAACAGGAAAAGAACGAGCAGATAACAGTGGCAGTATTATGATGAGTAAAATATATTTTTGTGCTAAAACAAAAACACGTTAAGTGGTTGTTAAGTAACCTGTCATATTGCACTCAACATGATATAAATGCCACACGCAAACAGTTTTTCACACTGACCGTTATAAACGAGAGCGAAGAATGCCTTCTTGACCAGGAGTTGTGTGTCGAAGACCACCAGCTTCGCCGAAGTCGGTATCAGGTCGTAACACTTGTGGAACTTGAAGAACTTGACGAATATCTGGGACTCATCCTCCTCTGAAAATAGCATCATCAAAAAAAACTTAGTATTTATGTACATTGGAACATGCTCATTGTACGGCAACGTGGACATAAAATAAGAAATGACTCATTTTTGATGCCTATTTATAAACTCGGTACATACACTAACATACGTATATGTTCGTTATATGTACACTCGACTATCACATTTGAAACGCCATTGGATAATTTCAATAGTGTGATGATAAGCATATATTTTAGAGTTTCCTGGTGTGCGTTTTTAGGTTATGAGAAAGGAATTCGATTAAAATGAAGGTAAACGAGTCGTTCAACGTGGGAGATACATTTTAGAGAAACATTTGTTTAAATAGCTGAGTGACGGTAATTACTCAAAATGTTCTGAAGTTGTATGATATAAAGATATGATTGATTGATAGAGAGATACGGACTTGATACGAGTAGATAACGTATCATTCGTGTTATGCTTGGTTAATAATTGTTCTATCCGAATAGATAAAACCAATAGTCGTGTCATTGAATTCTAATCGATTTGTATACAATCTCGAATGCTAAATGTATTATTCTTGTTTACTGATGGTCTCGCTATGTTTCATAGTAGCGATGACAGATCACCTACTGCGCCGTTATTGTCCGACTATATAATGGGTTTAAATGGGTCAACTTTTGCATATTGTTTGTCGCCATTTACCTAGACAACATTGAACAACAGTAGGTACGCAACAACATGGTGCGAAGAAAAGATTGAAAGTGTTTTTATACTCCATAGAGTATGAACGTTATAATATGTTCTGAGTTAGCAGCTAGCAACCAGGTCGACTATTTAAATAACCTAACAACTCTATACCAAAAATTGATAATTATAAACCAAAGCACGTTTAAGATTATTATGATTGTACCTAATGTTTTCTAAAATTGGAAACTTAATATAACAATACCAAGTTTATCCTTGTACATACGTCACAAACTTGCTTAACTAAATTTCCCATCAGCTGATTTACTTTATTTTCCTTATATTTCACAAACAGATTTATGATATACCTATACAGTAAACTTACTATATTGGAAAAAGTTGGAAAAGTAGTTCATAAAGTCTCCCTAGGGACTTGTTGTGACAAATGTGAGTATGAATTAAGAGGCTATTAAAGTTGAGGAAGTTCAAAGAAAAATTAGATTAATTGTGTGTAAGAATCTCACAGAGAGACGGTCAGTGTCCCAGCAGAGGGAACTTTATAAGCTGATTATGTGTCTACGAAAACTAGATAGGACGGCAAATTCTGAGATGACGGCTGCTAGAAATGTAAGGAAGATGATGACATTCATTTTAGAACAAATAAAAGACAAGTGCAGAAGGATTTGGCAGTCTCCTTATTAATGCTGGAATGACAAAATATTGTCAGTTGGACATACAGCTTCGCTGTCAAAAGTGAGATGTAAACGTGGATTTACCCAATCTCTCGTCTTTATACTAGAACCAAGTAATAATGAGTGACCGTGAAGCATTGAAGATGCCAATTGTTCCGTAAACAATTTTGATGTTGATCAAGACAAGGTCAGCGCCTTAGTGTGTTAGGTACTGGCTAGTGGCTAAATAACAATAGCCGCCCGGGTCAATGATCAAGGTAAAGCAACGCTTGTCGAGGTCGGTTTGCGAATGGGTGACCAGCCATAACATACCGAGACCCCATCGTGCCTAGCCCGCTGTCATTCGTAGATCACTGACAGTCGTTACGGGTAGTCAAAAGCCCACAAGTTTGAAAACCAGTCTTGCCAAGGTAACTGGGTTGTCAGATAGGACTGTGTAGGTCAGATAGGCCTTCAGCTGCTTCCGGTTAGGCTGGAAACCGACCCCACTATGATTGAGAAAAGACTAGGCAGATTGTTTGTATTGTTGTTTTAATATTTTACTTGCTGTTAATTGTTTACTAGTGATAAAGTCAAAAATTAAACTTTTTTATTATATTTCCCACAAGTAAAAAACAAATATGGGATATACAGTAAAACTCAGTTATTTCACATGTTTTTCGCTCCACACAGAAGCTGTTAAGCTGAAAAAATATGTCTCAAATGAAAAATCTAAAGCCAATCCACACGCCTAAGTCACTTGCCCAAAAGTATGCACATAGCTTGCATGCCATTCTGACGACACTATTTTGATACCAATCAATAAAAATATAAAACTTTACTTATTTCAAAAAAAACCTTGTGTCCCCACACAAATTCGTATACCATGATCAGTTACAGGAAGTCATTTATCTGTAAATTAATAACAGAAGCTAAAACTTTGTGCCCCTTTTTACGAGAATTACGCGGACGGAGTAATATGTTTGGCATAGCCAAGTTTATATGGAATAGGAGTGCAGAAAGCGAATATTTTTATGTAATAATCATTAGAAATACAGTAAGTTTAAAATACATTATGGTCGAATTTCGGCCACTGGGTGACCACCAGTTTTTATTATTATGACATCATCAACATACATTAAGTGGAATAAAACATATTATCGAAACTAACTCGAAAACACTATTCAGAACTTGCCCAAATTTTTATGGTACCACCTTTTAAGATCCCTTTAAAAAAAAGGTTTTGAAATCGGTTTTTAAATTACGGAGTTCTGTAACAAACATTAAAATAAAAACCGAATCGAGAACCTCCTCCGTTTTAACTCGCTTTTCTTAGCTTCACCTATATGTTTGTTTGTAAGCATGTTTGTAACCGACTCCTTTGGACTTGATTTTGACCCACATGAAACGGTCAGATTTCATTTATACTTTGTAGACTTATAAATAACAATTCAATAATTTTATAAATTTTTTCCATAATGTTAAAAAAAATTTAAAAAAAACCTGAAAATCACGCTTTTGTTGTTAACAGAACTAAAAAATAGAAAATAAATAATAGATTAAAAATTAAAAAAAACACGCTTTAAAAACCAAACTAAAAAGCAAAAAATAGTTTAAAAAAAGCGTGGGGTGCTTGATATTAATTGATCATAAAAATATCTCAAAAAGGACCCCACGCTTTTTTAAAACTATTTTTTGCTTTTTAGTTTGGTTTTTAAAGCGTGTTTTTTTTTTACTCAGATCATAGAAATAAGTTTTTTAAAATATTTTTTATCTATTATTTAAAGTCGGTTAGTAAAATAAATACATATTTTATTGCAGACAATATTAGTCCAATATAGACTGTAATATTGTCAACTGTAGTACTGTAGTATTATCACAAATATCAATCAGAAGTTGCATGGCACAATGGCATGCAAACTTAACTACTTAGTTACCAGTTTTGTACAAGTTTCTAGCTTGTGTATGGCTTGACATCTTTGAATTCCATCATAGGACAGGGGGGGGATAGCGCTTAGAATCACTTAGAGAACATACTCTAGTAGTAGGTTATCAAGCCAAGACTGAGCGTTGGCGTGTACTGCAGTATAATTAACTAGCACTAATGTGTTTTATGTTCATCAATGGACCAACTAAAAAAGGTCTGGAGGAACAAAACACCTCTATATGCCAAGAACTCGATATCAAAAAAAGCGTCTATCTTTTCTGATCCAAACGCGCATCCTCAAATACTTCGGAAACTTCTCGTGTAGCCTTATCGTGCAGGGTAGAGTGGAGGGCACTACACTACACGAATGACCACCCATGAGTTGGACCAACCAAATTAAATCTCAAGTGGGCGATCGCCTGTGCACATTGGTTTCCGAAAATCGGAGTATATGGATAAACATCGTGAGGCGAATGACATGAGGCCCTAGAAAATTAATTACATGCGAACCACAACCGCTCTGAAAAATAACTCAGCTAGTTAATCATTTTTGTTTTACTAACTAAAAAATATCCTTAAAACTTAATAGAAGCGTGGTCGATCTTTTAAGTGACTCTACAATTACACAAAAATCACGTTTCATGCGTGGAAATAAGATCGCGCGGTACTGATTATGTTCGTCACTGAATCGCTTTCATAGAAGAACCCAAACAATCATCATCATCATCATCATTTCAGCCGTAAGACGTTCACTGCTGGACATAGGCCTCCCCGAAAAGAGGGGTTTTGCCATAATCGCCACGCTTGGCAGGCGGGTTAGCGATCGCAATATGGTCAACCAAACAATATTTAACTCTAACTCCATTGGCCTAAGCAGCCTTGGCACTATAAAAAAAGAGTTAAATATTGTTATTGACTGTCACTTCCTGTCCGTGTCGTGACTACCAAAAAATCCGATCGGTAAGTACTATAGCCACACGAGGCGTTCCGATGTGCGAGTGAACAAGAAAGAATGCGCACTCCGCGGCTACGCGGCGCTCCCTAAATCATTTGGTACCGCGGAGTCGGTAGGGATTGTGGGGAATAAATAAGGTTCACGTATCCACTTTCGAACCGACCTTTGTATATGTACCTCCGGATTTAACCACCGCTAGGGTGGACTCTATGAAATATGATATGGCTAGAAAGGGAGTGACTACCGACATGACGACTAATAGAGAGCTATGGAAGAAACAGACATGTTGCGGCGACCCCAATTAATTAGAGATACCTAAGGGCAGAAGATGGCTTAGCCAAGTAGTTACTTTGTTTTCGGTTAGCGCTTTTTCTAACTTTATTTCTTTTTGCTCGGCTCCTAAGGGTCCTAGCGTGGCGATCCTATACACGTCCTACCTCAAGAATTGGGCTATAATATGCGAGAATATGTATAATTGTTTTTTTTTTTTCAAATCTGACTAGTAGTTCTAGAGATTAGAGCGTTCAAACAAACGAACTCTTAGCTTTATTATTAGTATATTATATAGATAAATGAAGATATAGACAAGTAAGTAGATATGGATCCATAAAGATTGTAAAATTATCGATAATCGATGATAAAGTTTAGTATAATGTAACCAATAAAACTGTTTGTGAGAAAGCAAAGGACGCGTTCACTGTTAATAGTAATTTTTATTAATAAAATTTAGGTGAATGTTTATAGGGAATAAAGTTTGTTTAACCACATCGTAATAGCCCTCAAGATTGTAGGAACATTCATTTATTGCGTGGCAAACGGGCACAATAAAAATTTTAAGCACCCTCATTTAAACGTAAAATGGGTAAGTAATAGTGAATAGTCTCGGGAAGTCCGGGAACTGAAATACCGGAAATTTTCGTCGTTTTAGGAACCGGGATTTTCAGAACCAATTCCCGGTCCTTTCAGTACTTTCGGGAAAAGAAACTCCGTGTTTAGAATATTATAGACACAGGCAACTTTGCGTCAACTGCCGGAAACCTTAATATGTATTAAGATATTTGCAAAACCCTGAAATGTACTTCTGTAACGCACCATAGAGTTACTGGGTAGTACATATATATCGATGTAACGTACATGAAGAAGATTCATCAGTGTTTACCCGGCCAAGTGGTGACGAAATGTGCTGGAAGATAGTGACACTGCTAAGGGACTACTCACACTTATTCAGCTCTGTTCAGTTTTTGTCCATAGAAAACAACAATTTTCTATACTTAGAGTCCGTTCAGCTTTCCGCGGCTGAACGGATGTGTACGCATCTCATACAAAATCGTTGTTTTCTATGGATAAAAGCTGAACAGAGCTGAATAAGTGTGAGTAGTACCTTAGGCGTACTTTAGGAGATTCTTTTTCGGAAACAGCTCATTTGCCGTAGATTGAGATGAAGACATAGAAAATGAACCTCAATCAGAAAAAAAAGAGCTGAATGCAGAGCTTAAACAACCTATTGCTTGTAAAAGAACAAGAATGACACACAGTGAAGATTTTAATACGAATGTGAGGATCGAAATGGCCCTTTTTGAGAACGGAGGGTAACGTGGACGTTATTTTATTTGTCGCAGGTTTTCGATTATCTTTTATCAATTCCACCGACAAGTGTAGAGCCTTAAAGAGCTTTTTCTTCTGCTGGGTATCTTTGCAATAAAATAAGACCACGTTTAAGTGATAAGAGTTTGGGCTCTCTTGTATTTTTGAAATAATTATACAATATGTAACAAAAACCCTGTTGTTCCTTTTAGGAACGTATACACTTACCTACAAGCACAACATTTACGAAGTTATAATTTAAAAAATAAGCATTGGCTGGTCGAGAGTTCAGTATCAAATAACTATTAAAATCGACATATTCGAAAAAAATGTTTACAATATGTGATTTTACACGTATCCTTATTTCGCACAATAGACTACGAACTCGGCGGCTTTCTTTGATCTAATTAAAATCAGTTAAACTTTACAAATATTCATAATTAAATATTTATTTTAAATATTTTTGTTGAACAGTTTTTATAAATGACTTGCTTTATTACGTATGTATACCGATTCTGAAAACGTGGGTAGAGGGAACAACAGGATTTTTGTTACATATTGTATAGGCAGGAGACACCGGCTCCAAAAAATAAATAAAGAGTTCCCTACCTAGGTTATTGATCGCCCAAATTGTAACTATAAGTATCACACCAATATAAATATTGGTCTGAGCAAGTATTCCAAATTTTTATTGCATTAAAGGATGAATATTTATGTTTATATGTTGTTGCAAGGATGAATATCTACCTACGTATATTTAAGTTTTGCAAAATTGAAGTTTCAAGTAATATTTTTATGATATTTCTTAAAAAAAAAAAAAATAAGCGCCCCTTCACTCTAGCCTTAGTTCAGCGTAGACGTTCGATGAACGTACAAATAAACAACAATTTCGTATGTCCGTCTTTCCATCCGTCCGTCGGACCGTCTGTCCGGAAGACAAAGTGTCATTTTACTTAGAGAAGATTGGCACTAAATCAATTAAAATTGGAATGAAGGTGTATTCTGTGCACCGATAAACAATGATGAATGATGAGTGAAATAACAAAAAAAAACATTTCTGGCCCGACCCGTACATGTACCCGAGCCGAAACTGAATCGAATATTACGTGCATTGAAAAAATCAATGCACGTGAAGTCGAAACATACATAATTAAAAAGATGATGATGTTACTCAAAGACTTTTTTGTGAATAGTTGTGTTATGGGATGGTGTCGGTTACAACTAACCCTGTTTTTCATATTTTTTTAGAGAAATCACTACATATTATAAAACAAAGTCCCGTCTGTCTGTCTGTTCGCGATAAACTCAAAAACGACTGAACGGATTTTCATGCGGTTTTAACCAATAGACAGAGTGATTCATGAGGAAGGTTTAGGTGTATAATTTATTAAGATTTCGTGTTAATCGATTAACGCGGGCGAAGCCGCTGGCAAAATTGTACAAACATATTTTTGGGGTCGGTAAAATCAATACTGTGTATGTGTAAATTTTCTTCCCATCTACGGAACTCTTTACTGCGTGGCCTATCACGCCCTTTGCGGATTTTTTCCTTTGAACTAGCAAATATGATTCGTAGATGGATTATCTATGCTTTGAAGTTTATTTACCGTATTACATGAAAATAAGTATTTTCTATGCATTGTAGACCATTATCTTTGCCTATGTCTTTTGCTGACTGCATTAATGTGAGCATGTTTATACACTTCTTGTGTCGAGTCATTGCATTACAAAGTGACTGCGCTCAAATAGCACTGGAATGCATGTGATGTTTTCATTTGCAACTAAAAGACCAGTAAATGGACACCACAGAATACACCACTGTGCAGTGTTCTACCTAATGGTCACACGTGCCACACAACCACACCACACACGTGGACCGGCGCGAATTTGTGTGCGAATGAATACTTAGTTTATTCACAAGGACCACATTTGGACGTCAAAAACAATCCTGATAGGTAGGCCGGCTTAAACCCCTATAACATACACTACACGATATTTAGGTCTCCCGGGTGACTGAGGTGATGTGTTTTTATAATAGGGACCATTCCTACCTTTCTCTTATTACACAATCCCGATTAAGGGATAGCGTCCTTGAATATTTAACTAAGGGATAGTGTATCCTACTATAAAATATAATAATAATATAGATGTAAAAGTTTTGTATGTTCTGATGTTTGGATATTTGGATGTTTGTATCACGCAAAAACTGTTGAACGAATTTGGATGAAATTTGGCACACAAACAGATTATAACCTGGATTAACATATAGGATACTTTCATCCCAGTAGTACGTTCTCGTGGGATAATTTCCGACCTCCACGCAGGCGAAGCCGCTGGCAAAAGCTAGTTTGTATATAAAGCTTTTACTTCCCACACCTACGCAATGATGGACTTTAAATTTAATTGAGCGATGCCGACCACATAAAGGCCACGATCGCATTAACAAACGAGATCGCCGGCAGTGTTGCCAATCCTAGTGTTTTAACGGTAGATCTCCAGTTTTTTCAATGGCATGGACCCTGTTTTTATAATAGTCCATATTTCTACTGAATTTTGTACGGCACCATCTGAAGTAGAACTCCAAAATTATTTCTTGATTTTCGTGTGAGTACAAACAAGGTCTACCGTCTGCGGATGTTTAAATCAACAATTACAAAAAGTAACTGATAGAGGCATACATTTTCGGATTTTAAACCATTTTTTTCTTTATCTCATGCTAGACCCCTCTCACTGTGTCCCACCAGTGGGAACTTTAAAAGCTGGCTATGCTATGCTGTTCTGGAATAACTATTTACTGTTTTCTACTGTTTTTTAGTGTTGATTTGCTGTATTTTAGATTGGTAGGGTTGGCAACACTAGTGGCCAGTCACATCACAAACACAGCAATCTGTCTGTCTGCAAGTGCAGACACAAGCCATACCGAAATCACATCGCAAATTCGCAACTATTAGCGACACCGTGTAGTTACCACAACGCAACTGCAAGAACCTGCAGCCTGCAGCGATACTACTGATACGTTTTGTCGCTGCGATGTGGTGTGGTAGTGGTGCGTGTGCTCAAGCCCTTACTCAAAGTTTGTAAAACTGCGACGTTTTACGTAAAACCAACTACTGACTACACTTTTGTTCACCCTTTCTGCTTCTTCAAAGTAATAAATGGAGCCCTGTCAATATTGTTGAAATCGAAAGCCTTTAAGTCTTGTCAAAATCCATGACAGATAATGAGCGTACAATATGCACCTTATTAAGAAGTGAAGCAGTATCATGAAGTTCTTTTATGTGCGACGGATCGCACAGTGTGCTGGACTGGTGGAATTTGGACTGGGCACCAGTAACAGTGAAGATGGGCGGTTGTGGAAGTACTTATACAAAAATACTATATTCCATTGTCAAAAGTGGCGAGTACTGAAGCCTACTCAGCCTACTGTATTCTGCCAGATCTGAGTAACAAGTTTATTTCACAAAGTAGGTACAGGTACAAGTACTAGTAGTATTGCTTTTTACTAAGGCACCAATTCCCAATGTTATCACAAATGTTATACTTTGATGTAGAAACGTGGTCATGACCTTGTTCAAGATAATATGAACGACCGAAATAAACCATCTCATGATTAAAGGGTCCCCGGAACGATCAATTGCAATTGTTCATATTTACGTGATTGATACACATTGATTTGCACATTGATCGTCTCCAAATGCAATTGAGATGATTGACAGTATTACTTCAATAGCAAGTGATTGCACTTGATCAATTGCAATTGTAATTTATAAAATGTAATTTGTCTCAAATTGTGATACACATGAAACCTGATTTCTTTGTTAATATTTAATTTTTATTCTTTAACTAAAAATAAACAAAATATTGATCTCTTATTAAACAAGTGTTTGTAATTATTACCGAAACATAACTTTATCTAAATGTAAAAATAGTAAGTATTTTATTAAAATAGCTTTCCAATTATTATTATTTATGTTATTAACTTCTTATCCGAATTAAATTAAGTACTCAGTTTATGTATATTTTTTGTTTTTTAATTTTAGTTACAAGGTTTTAGATTTTTAAGAAATAGTTATGTATCAAATAATACCTTTTGCTGTGCCGAAACAGGGTGTACAACGGCTCTTAGCCTTTTGTAAACATTTTTGTTTTTACATTGTGGAACGCTATTAAATGAATATGAATATGAAAATTGTATTTTTCGGAGACCCTTCAACTCTGATTGAAAGCAACGGCCTTGACGAATAATTTGTTACTTCAAGTTATAGCTGTGTGAACATAATGCAGTATTACATTTTGTAGGCAGACACGCCATTTATGCCTGGAGGCTTTAATTTAGGTTTTAAGTTCCGTTTACGTTTTCATTATTTATTTTTGCTTGTGTAAAGTTTTTTAATTAATGACTTGTTTCGTATACATATAGGCATATATATTAAACACATGGCAAAACATATGGAAAATATTTTAATTTAATGTTTTGTGTTTCGTGATATTTATTACTTACCTACCATTTTATAGAATCTAGTTCTTCTATCTTAACAGACAGCTGTACTGCTGGGGAGTCTGTTGCCTTCTTCCCAGCTAAAGCACTAGGAAGTGGTGACGGGCAGTCGTTTTACTGGGACTGTCTTATGTAATTTTGACGTTCAAAAAGTGCTGACCGTCAGCCTAGTTTGAATAAATGACTTTTGATCTGCTTTCAATTTTTGCATCAGGCTGACATTCGATTGGATTCCCAATTGTCTTCTGAAGTCATTGTGTGGTCACGTCGACAATATCGAGTTAAAAAAATAACCGAGGTTGCTAAACAATCAACAGATTTCGTAACTCTCAAATAATATAGAAGGTACCTACTATTGAATCATAACGCACGGGTCCAATTAGCTGACGAAAACGAAAAGTGAGCAGAGGTAAATGCAACACGGATGTTGTAATTCGTCGTTGCATTATTGTGAGTAATTCAGGACATCAATAGGTATCTAAAGCTCTTGCACTCGATACGTGTGAGTTTTTTGCGCACATGTCAAATTAAATAAAAACTTTTTCCAAAAAAAAGACTTCCGAAAAACACTACTTACGAAATGAAAAATAACTTTAATTTCGGAAGTCAGTGTCTTTGGACATGTATTTTAGTTTTTTGTCAGCGAGTTACGAAATTAAAGTTATTTTTCACTTTTTAGTGTTTTTTCGGAAGTCTTTTTTTTAGTTTTTTTTTTTTTTTTTCACTTTTTCGTTATGGTACCTACCCCACACCAATTCGTGTACAACTACTTGCTATGTAATCAAAAGTGACAGGAAGCAGCAGAATGTCATCAAGATACATAAAGTGGTTTAAAAACGAATTATCGAGGTTAACGCAAAAACTACCCAAGCAAATATGATAAAATTTATATGGCACCACCCTTGAAGCATACAATCAATTTTGAATTCCATCCTCAATTGACGGAGATATCGCGGAACAAACATACAAAAAAAAAAACAGACTAATTGAGAACCTCCTCCTTTTTGAACTCGGTTAAAAAGAGATCAATGTTATTCTTAATCCAGATCCGTGTGGTCCTGGATTAATATTCATGACCCCCTAGAAATCATTCGAGATATCGAGAGCCTGAATGATTTACTTGTCTTTAACTTAAAACCGTATTAAAGCCCGGAGACCCGATGGAGACAGGCACTTTCATACAAAAACATTAAGAAAACAGGACTACCAATAGAAGCAAAAACTTGAAATTATGAAATTACAGTTTTTTTTTTAATGTGAAGTTAATTGTATACACGGCGGTCGGCGACATATCAAGCATAATACAAGGTGAATATTTTGTCACCGTTAAAATTTTTCAGGGTGATATTGTGGCCGTGAGTAATATTTTTTTATTTTTATATTTTGTAAATATTATCATTAGTCTGTTTTTCACATCTATCGGCACTCCCGAGTAAAAACAAGCGTAGCACGTCATACTCTTAGCTTCAGATAATTATACTGTTAACATGTCGGTGACATAAACCCATAGAATTTTATCCTTTACCAAAAATCGCTCATCGGGCGGTCGCGCCTAAAGAAGTTGTCACTTCAGAAAAAGCCTGTTATAAGAATACGATGCAAGAGCGAGTGAAGCAAACTCGGAAATTTGGGCAAGCCACTGTAAGGTTAGCTATTCCACAACCTAATCTGCTGTAAAACGAGTTTAAGCATTTCTCCATAACTCGACAAAGTAAGTTCTGTTTATGTATAGTCATCAAAAGAAAATAAAAACTATTTATTAAGCTAGGTGCAATCATTCTGGCTGGCTTCGACTTCGCTTCGCTTTCTACTTCTCTTGATTCTTGAGCTTTTCTTCATAAGTCACCAAACCAACTAATTCTAGTTCTTTTGAAATGATGAAAATAAAATCTAACCTATCAGAATGTATGCAAAATGTTCAGTGCATTCAACATTACCCATAAATTCAAACACCTACTATTCATCAAATAGTGATGCGACCAATTTGCCCGCATCATTAAGCTATTAAAAAGCTACATCCCTTAACAGCAGAAGTAATGTGGAACTGGAGATGTACACACGGCTACACATCAAGCTATACATTTCCAGTACAGCTGATCTCGCATTTCCGTGTAGTGCGAGATCAGCGTAAACTGGAAATGTATAGCTTGATGTGTAGTCGTGTGTACATGAAAATTTATATGACACCACGCCATTAATCCCCGAAGTATTGAGCAAAGCTGTACCTACATACAGTACCTACAACCACATTTCGCCAGTTATGTTTTAAGTCCCTTAATTTAGAATCCAGGTTGCTTCTGATACATTCCGAATTGAAATACCCAATAACACTTTGCTTGACGTGGACTTCGACCACAGGACCTCATGCTCGTAGTAAACCAACAAAAGATGTACCTCCATAATAATATTCCTCGGCACCCATGGTAGTGGTGATCCCGCCCACTAATAATCTTGGGCTGCGGCCGAGCCTCTCCACAAACTAACACGCATTTTAAACGTAAGACGCGTACTGCGAAGACACTTCATTAATTTTTTTCCGATTACTTTGTTATTTATTTTGACTACACAAATTACCTTGGAAAGTAAAAGAAAAATATTGATATTTATCTGCGCCTTTCTTTTGTGTAAAATAAAAATTGAAAGCTTTTAGTGGCTGCCATTTTTTTATTGTGATCCAACAGAGGAAACCGCTTACCTTGCTTAGACTAACTGGATGCAAGTACACTAAGGGGACCCAAGAGTTACCGCAACTTTAAAGTCGGTCGCTCGCTCTAAAACTATTAAATGCTTTAATAGTTTTAAACAAAGAAATGGGGCTAGCTTCATGTTTCCAGTTTAATGGCATAATATGTTGTGTTGTACCATTGTGCATTAGTTAAACTAGGAGTGCCTGGCGTTAGTTGTCGAAGTTAGGCGTCGCGTTACGACTGCTTTTACGTTCGACGACGGCGCTATATGTAAACAATGCATTAAAATAATCAGCTTATTTATATTGTTCCCACTGCTGGGATACAGACCTCCCTGCTGTGAGAGGGAGTGGGCCAAAATTCACCACGCGGGCCCAGTACGGTTTCAATCATACATGCATGTATTATGAATACAGGCGTGATGTTGTGTAAGTCAGGTGAATTCAATAGGAACTGCTAAAATAAATTGCTGAATCTCGCTAGCATCACTCTAAATTGTAGTGTTTGTCTTCTAACGCTTCGATTGAAGTCTATTACTAGTCTGCATCTACTGCAATAAGTATTTTATCACTGCATTCAATGATTAACTATGATGCGCGTGAGTCATGCGTTTGATATGATTAATGCAGACGCGGGGCAGAAGTGAAAGTATGATAAACATTACGGTGTATAATTGATGTAGGTAATTAGGATCGTAGAATGGTGCTTAGTATAGCAGAAATTGTTGAGGAATGAGGAAGAAGATTTGGAATGTATGTAGATGATAATGATGATTCCTGATAGAAAATAAATAATAGTTTAAAAAGCGTGTTTTTTAGTTTTTTAAACTATTATTTATTTTCTACTTTTTAGTTCGGCTAACTACAAAGGCGTGAAAAAATCTATTGTTTCATAGAAAAGTGCAATACCTACGCGGTCAAAATGTATGGATCAGCTGATTTTTTTTGTATAACCGACGAAAAATTTGTGCGCTGGGGTGTCTAGAATGATATGCCGAATTCATCGTTACAGTTTGCGGGCTGGTTAAAAACTTATCCTGTAGATGCATACATACCAACTTAATAAAAGAGTGTTAATGAACGGACCTTAAATCAAATAATATTAAAGATAAAGCAGGAAGACTGAGGTTGGATTAATATTTGTCCCCCAGTCTTGGGAAGTAAAGCGATTGCTTTAGCCCTAATACTAAAATGGAGCGACGAACCGAAAGGACTGACTCACAATAAGTAGGGGGCAGAAATAAGAGGAAAACGGAGAAAAAACCTTGGCCCAGCAGTGACACAATACAGGCTAGAGAGATAAAACGATTGGCCCCAGTGTTCTAAAAGGCTTTTCAATTTTATGTTCGAATCATGCGATGATGTTACGAACATGTTGACAGCGGCATTCAGATACACAGGGCCAGGTGCTGAATTTATCCTTGCGGAATGTGTATTTTTCTCAAACACAATATTCATATCCAATTTTCAGCTGATATTTTTATCATGTTTATCAAATAGACCACCGAGTTGTACAGTTTTGGCAGCATACAGACTAGATATTAAAAAACCGTGCATTTAAAAAATTGTGACGTAGGTATCTCGTACGTCTAGATAAAAAGCCGTTGCTATCCGAATAATGTTCAATAGAAGTTACATGCGGATGCCTATTTGTTTATTTACGTTCATTGCTGATGGCGTTGCGCACGCGGCGCTAAGGATGTGACGTCATTATAAACCTCAAGTGGACTGAGTTCGTGAAGTCATGCATGAAACTGAATTTGAATACTAATCGGAATGTTATTTCAGTTTAAACTTTTCAAATTGCGCGCCCTTAGTTCATATCAGAAAAGCAATCTGAGAAACACATCTGAGCAGTTAGTGCAAAACACTTGAAATTCAGTTGTTTTGAACACACACCTATTGGACTTCAGAGTATGACATAGTTTACCTGCCAACTAAAACATGATCTACCAAAATGTCTAAATACAGAGGTAACGAAAATGTTTTAGCATTCAAATTAATTTGCATGAAAGTGGATAATCCGCGATGTCAATGCACTGGCTGAAGACCCCGGAGTATAGCGACTCAATCATCACGTCGTCACCGCACTGACGGGCACAACGAAAACAAAACGCAAACATCAACAGGTAGAGAGTTGCGCAAAAACGGTCGTGCAGCGTGGGTGACATAAACAAGCCGGCACCTTTGAGGACCCAGTCAGCTAGGAACGCCTTCCAAGCGCGGCCGACGGCCTCGAACTCCTTGATGAGGTCGATGGAGTAGACGGACTCTTCGGCGTCGTCGACGGCGAGCGCGGGGTTGTCCGAGAAGTAATGTAAGCGCAGCATGCGCGGGGCCCGGGCGGCGCATTGCCCGCCGCCACTCGGTGCGGCCCGGCGCGCCTCCCACGGCTCACTGCTAATTATACGCGCGCGCCAGCCGCGCCGGCCACGCCGAGACGCGACGAACTTGACACCACTAGCACCCCGCCCGCAGCTACGTTGCCGTCGCTTGGCTGTCTGCCCACACCCACCGTGTGTCCGAGGAGATGCGACTATAATGCATCACACACCACCACCCAGAGACAATTATACGTCTACAGTGACGCATTTGTGTTCTGTGGTATCTATCATCTTTGGCTTGTTTGACTCTATTTATATCACTAACAAGAGGGTCCTCCCAAAGAGTAGACTGCATCGATGGAAATGATTTAATATTTTAAATCATTTCAGCATCGATGCAGTCGATGCAGATAAAGTATATTTACTTTATTATTTTGTTATTTTTCATAAGTGAAACCGTCAGTTGAGATTGCCTCTAATTGTTTTAACGGTTATTATTAGTAAACCTATAAATGAGTAATCGTAGTAATTATACTACGACTAATAATTTATAGGTATACTAATATTAACTAATAACCAGTTAAAACAATTAGAGTCAAGGTCTATTGTCATTGGAAGCGATAGTTACGGTTTCAGTTATGAAAAATAAAATAATGTTATTAACGTAGGAAACTCCAATACCGACTTATTTCCATGGTACAATAATTCGATTAGTTCCGGCTTGCATTTCAATTATGCTCAGGGAATTTTAAAACGTTTGACGTTATTTAGTCGTGTCACGGTAGACCCCGCGCTCTATGTTTAGAAAACTAAAAATGAGCATGCCAGTCATCAATCATCATACGAAAGACTCAATGGTCCGTTCATGTCTATTTCCATAATTATGCTGCGAAATATGGAAGAAGCTTAGTTTAGTTTTTAGTAATAATAACCTAACAACCCACTATCATAATTATGGTAGGCAGGTATAAACTCATGGTGGATCCCTGGGCGCCTACCTCAATATTTTGCCGATAGGTAAACCTACAACAGGGACTGGTGAGGCACTTAGGAGCTCATAATGGAGATTAGTGGAATAGCCCGCAAAAATAACTTATACCTTAACTAATGTGACACGATGAAGTAAACTGGGCCTGAATTCACTATGACCACATAACGTTTCCGTACTCGTAACCACGTCAATCACACACGAATTCTGCTAATAACGTATTAATAATATCGACAAATTGTCTTAGAACATAGTGAATATGACATTTCGATTCCTTTCAGTTATATTGGTTTCTAAAAAAACGATATTGACGTTGTTTGAATGTAGTAAGATTCCGCGGGGAATCATTATAACGATACAGAATTGGGGCCCTGATTGAAAAATGTGCATCTACGATGCGATGTTCTCCCTGTTCCACTGTGTATTTGCGCATAATTATTTAGTAGTCGTTCTTAATTTTTCAAGGGAAACTAGTTATAGTTCAGTTAGAAGTACATCCAACTAAATTAGTTACTACTTTGTGTGTACTAGTGGTACTAGTAGATATAGGACTGTGCGGCTTGGAAATATAATAATATGATTACGAAATGCGTGGAAGTTTTCACAAAATATGATTAATTCGCATAATCCTGTTACACTTACATGGACAATATAACTTTATTATAATACGATATAAGATACCTTCAGTCCAGGTGAGACTTCTTTGCCGCACATAAATAAGCATATCTGATTAGTTCACTTAACGAATTTTAAACACTGCGTGATCTTCAAATCCCAAACTTGACAACTAAGTATGCACCATAATAGGTATATAATTTCTTAACTAGACGAATTCTAAATACACTGCACGTGAGTATGACATTATAACCTTGTAATTGACTAATAATAAAATAATTATACGTATAGACTAAACATGAATGGAAATGTAAACCGTAAGCGTGACTGCTGTTTGAGAACACAATCAAAATGGCGAAAGTAACTGCTGTGTCGGCGATAAAAAAACGAATTTATCGTTATCTTATGAATCGTTAAATTCTTTTGGCTAAAACTGACAATATTTGTTGTTTCGTAGATAAAGACAAGTTTATATTAGATGCCGCGCCTGTTTTGCTTTTAAATTGCAGGTCTGCTGTTGTTTTAAAACTGTATCTGTCTGTATACAGGATAAGTTTTTATCCAGTGCCCAAACTGTAACCATGAATTCAGCATATCATTCTAGACCCCTTAGCGCAGAAATTTTACGTCGGTTTTCCAAACTATATCAGCTGTTTCATCGAAAACTGCAATACCTACGCGGTCACAATGTACGGAACAGCTGATTTTTTTTTGTATTACCGACGAAAAATTTCTACGCAGAGGGGTCTAGAATGATATGCTGAATTCATGGTTACAGTTTGCGCGCATACATACGTACGCGACGAAACCATAGATTTAGTTTATGATTTTGAAACCCTCACCGATAAAATGTTTTCGTAGATGTTTGAAAAAAATTGTTGTTCCATACATTTTGACCGCGTCAGTATTGCATTTTTCTATTTAAAAAAAACACAACAACAACAACAATTTATTTTTTTGGTAACCGGCGTAAATTTCCATCCCTACGGATCTAGACTCATTTGCTGAATCGTCGAGGTCGTTGCCACCCTGTAGGTATTTATAGAAATCAATTATTCGGAGAAGTGGCTATAAAAGTTACGAAAAAGAAATATATTTTTCCACATCCCCGACAAACATTTACACCAAAGTACCGAACTTCGATTATTTTCTAAAATCGCTTGAAGTAGTATCGAAGTAGAAACGATTCCAATGGGATGATTTATACCTGAATCGTTTCTGTTGATTGCTGAGTCAGAAACCCTTTATTTAAAGGTCTTTTCTAAACATCTGTCATGCAAACCGACCTCAGCCAACGTATTTAGTTATTAACTTCTGCCCGCGACTTCGTCCACGTGAAATTTCTTTTTAACTCTCCCTATGCCCCTCGACAATACTGTAGCTTTCAATTAGTGAAAGGATTTTCTGAAACCGATAAAACCTCACCTCTTTTTAATATATACATTCATATGTATATATTAAAAAGAAGCGAAAGGTCACTCATTCTATCCATGCTATCACTGATTAATCACGAAATCTCAAAAACTTCTGGACCTAAGAAGATGAAATTTAGCATAGAGGTAGATTATGAGTAGGAGACGCCACCCAAGAAGGAATTTTAGGAAACTCCCCTCGTAAAGGGGTAAAACAGGAGGTGGGAGTTTGTATGAACAATTTTATTCCTTGAGCCACAAAAGTCTGTTCCAGATCATTTTCAACATTGACGCGGGCGGAGCCGTGGGCAGCAGCTAGTATTATAATATACCGGAGACGGAGTCAGATGGCTTTCTAAAAATAAACGTAACCTACTTTAGATAGTACGTACAAAATGTGTCAAATCAATTGAATTGATATTAATTTCTACTTCATAACAAAAATAGAAGAACACACGCTTTCCACAAAGGAGACACTGGTGACACACAGATGAATCATCATCATACCTCCTAGATGATTTAATTTAAGGAAAACTGTTCTTACAATGGTGGTTTAAAGATTTTCAAGTGAAAGTTTCCTTAATTTGAGGTTCATTTCGCGGCGGGATTTTTTCTCGCACTGGTTTCTTAATGCTCGGTTTGACACCGAAAAAAATATCGCAATGATCTGTGATAGTGAAATGCTTTGCGATCGAATTGTCGTTCTATGTGTTAGGCAGTTACTCGCTGGTTAATGCTACGAGAGCAAGTATTTTCTTACGATATAATGTACTAATCTAGAAAAAAAAATGTCAAAAAAAGTAAACATAAGAACATGGCCGAAATATAAGGTAGATTGTATCGTAAGAAAAATGCTCTACTGTCGTTAACCAGAGAAAATCAGAGGAAAACGTTTGTATGGAATAAACGCGTGACCACGTTCCCTCTTAACAGGTAAAAAAGTATAACCCCAAGAAGTAAGGTTAAGTACTACATTACTACTATATACAACTTTATTCATTTTAAAAGATATACAATAAACTTACCAAGGTCGGAAAGGCTGACTTTTTCCAGAAATGGGTCCGCCACCGGCAACTGAAAAGTGGTGTAAAAAATTATTTCATGTCACAGTGAGTTTTGGTAAAAAATTTAAAAGATTCCAATAATACAATAATAGCAATACGGTAACGCAGATACTTAATTATAAAACCAGATTAAACTCAGCTTCGCAACGTATTCCTATGGCAGCGATTTTTTTTCGCGCACTAAATTTTCAACGCTCTGGGATTTGAAAACCCAACAGTGTGTTTTGTTAACGCGGTCCGGTGGGCTCTTTTGGATCCTCACTGGTCGGCTCAATACCGAGAGCTGGAAATACAATTCGCGAAAAAAAATCGCTGCAATAAAAAATCACACTTGCGAACGTGGGCTGTGTTGGAGAAATCAACCTCTTACTAATAACCACGGAATACAGTTATACTAGGAATAACCACCATACATTTTCATAGGTTCAAACTTGGAATAATTTTATTCTGTGTTTATTCGTAAGAGGGCTAAAGGTTTAATCATGCCTTCTTTGTTTGGAGATCCCAAATCACACTGAAATCTTGGTACAATTTCTGACAAAGTAAGTGATATATTGCCGGCTGAAATTACTAAAATCAAAACAATAATACGAAATGCCAATGGCGCTAATTAGTCAATCTGCGGTGAGTTGGGAATCTAGGCCACATTTGTGAGATAGCCATTCCAATTTCTTGTTAAAACGAAATTGTAAAAGTCATGCACTACTAAGTAGAACTAAATAAAAGCCCATTGTGATATACAGGCTGGATTTTTTAGACGGGACAGTAAGGTACCTTAACGGGTGTAGCTACAGAAAACAATCACTCAAATTCAATTCATTATAATCACCGGGTTATGATGAAAGTTAGCACAAAAGTTTTTTTTTTTTAACCCAAGACCCAAAAAAGACCTTTAAAAAGTAAAAAATAACATTAATTGGCCTTTTAAGTTGTGGTTAGTATTTTGATCAAAGCATTGTCACGTCGGGGGACGGTCTATGAAAACGCCAAACAGACGAGGCCCAGTAATAATGAACATAACTATGCTATTGTCGAAAGGATAAAGTTTTGTTTGGGTCGGGGGTTTTAAACCGTTGTGAAACATACGTGAAACTGCGCGGACGCGCAGCTTCACGTATTTTTCCCACAGTAAAGTTGGTTACTAATTAATCCTCATTCCTCGTTGCTAATTTTAATCATCAGACCCTGATCACCATTTATCTATAATCAATTCATTTAGACCTTTTCAATGAGCTCAAACATGATACTTATGTTGTTGGTGAGGTAGTTGGGTATTCTGGAAATTCTAGGTGGTGCTGCAGCATCCGTTCAAGGTTACTTTGTTCGTCTTATATCGTTGAAATATTCGACTCGATCAGAACCGTGGAACATGCTCAAATGCCTTCATCAACCAGAAAACAGATAATAATCTTCCAACGGTTGAACCAATTTTCTTGAATCATAATCATAGCTAAGAACAATCTCGATTAAGTTACCTTCCAGACAAAACAAAAACACATAGGTACTGATCAAAACGAATCCAAACATGACATATCTGCTGTAATTTTTTCAAGAGTGTACTAGTGAGCTGAATATCCTGGTTTCAGCATCAGCTCATCATGTTGCCACCATTGTATTGTGTGTAGAATCAAATACTGATTAAAATGAATCCAAACATGATATATCTGCTATAATTTTTTCAAGAGAGCACACTAGTAGTGCTGTATATCCTGGCTGCATCATCAGACCAAGCAGTCCATAACCTTATATGGCATACATGGGTGTTTTAAATTTAAGGTCACGCGTTATGTTTGAAAGTAAAGTAAATACACTTTATGCGTCTAAGAACCCTACCGCAGCTAACAAAACAGCTAATGATCTTGAAACGGCTCAACCGATTTTGATGAAAAATGTCTAAGAACTACCGCTAGAAAATCTACTTTCAAATAAAAAAAAATCCGCACCCAAATCGTTTCACCCGTTTAAGAGCTACGGTGTCACAGAAAGACAGACACACATAGCGGTCAAACTTATAACAGCCCTCTTTTTGCGTCGGGGGGTAAAAAATTGCCCACGTCCCCACGGACGTAATAAAATCGCGGCTCGATTTTTCTGGCAGTGGATCTTCAACACGCTGTGATGCACTCTGTTGTGTTCTTCTCAATGCTCAGTTTGACACCGAGAGCTGAAAATTCAGTGCGCGAAAGTCACGCCGCGATTTTATTACATCCGTGTGAAAGGCGGCTTACTGGCTTTATTTTGGTTAGGTCTACCTACATGACATAATTTGACAATTGATTTTGACTGAGCAATTTGAATTTATACAGCAGGTGATATTTCTAGCTGACTGTATCATTGTTAAAAAATCTGTGAAAGTAGTTAGTTAGTAAATTACATAATTATTGTATGTAAAATATTGCAAAAATAAAAAAATTGTAACGCTGGAGTTTCTTGCCCGTTTTTCTCCATACGAAACTACCTTTTGGAAGGGGCGACTAGAATCAATTCTATTATAATGTAAATGTTGACGTTCAAAAGTGGCTTTTATGTGCCTATTTAAAATAAATGCTGCCTTTAAAAAAACTTATAAAGTTATGGACGTGTGGACGTGTGTTTTTTTTTGTAGCTACAATGGTCGGGTACCTGCCTTTACTGCCCCGTCACAATACCCCAGCATGTATATTTATTTGCTGAGTCCGCCAATGGCTATTATACAAGCCACTCTATGTCCCTTTACAGTTTGAGTGCTCCGCGTCACTGAGTTTGGGCGGCCTAGTTGAAAGTTTCCTAGTTAGGAGGTCCATATGTGGTGCTAGCATGAAAATTAGGTGACCGTGATGGCGTTATGAGATAGAAAGTGGCAATTACGCCACAGCGTAAAGTTCTAGACGCTGTGCAGTGACACATATTTGATCATAACAATGATTTTGGATCACTGATACAAAATTGTCTGCTACAGTATTTTTTTAACCCTCGACGAAAACTGGGTGTGGGTATTAGTTTGTAGTGTGTTTGTAGTGTCTATCTATGTAGACATAAACTTGTAAGGCCTCCCACAAGGTGGACTGATGACCTTGTGAGGGCCGCAGGAGTCCGCTGGATGCGAGAAGCACAGAACCGGTCGAAGTGGTGGAGCTTGCGGGACGCCTATGTCCAGCAGTTGGCGTCTATCGGCTGAAATGATGAAGATATGTATATCTGTGGCATCATAGCTCCTAACTAGCTAAACGGATTTTGTTTTGTTTGGTAAACCGTCCCCCGACAGTAGGAGATTTGATCAAAATATTACCTACAACTTGAACATATTACTACATATATCAATTTAAAAGACCGAATATAATATTTTAACTTTTGTTAAATTGCTAATGTAACTTTTATAAGTATTTACATTTTTTTTTTGCTCTGTTCTATGTTATTTTATCTTATGATGAGAAGGAACGGGGTATTCTGTTTAAACAAGCAGTAGACCGCACAACCACAAGGCAATGCAATAAACGGATTTTGATCGATAACAGCTTCTTCTTATACAGCACTATTTACACGTAGCGACACCTATGCGCTAGAGAGAGTACCCCGTCAGTTTTAACGATTTGCCATTACCTAATAGATGGCGCCGCGCCGACACACTGACGACATTACTGAATCCTAAATCGAGCAAACAACGTTCATAGACCACTCTAGATGCCCATAATCTTAGTTTTTCTTGAAGCGCCCACGAAATTCAAATTTCATTCGTTAGTTGCAATTTGTAGGTTAGTGTCGGGTTGTATGTATAACAAAATCTGATTGGCGACCGTAACAATTATGGGTTTTGCATAATATTATAATAATTAAAAACATAATTACAATCCCGCTAAGTTTATTTAATTTCATTGAATGAATATTTCAGCAAATAGTTGTTTAATGCATTTAAATTAACGTATTGTATTGATTGATTTGGTTAGAAATATTATAATTCTGTAAATACGTACGAGCAAATTCTATTTTAATCAACACAAAACCTGCAACTGTAAGACAAATCTAATTTCGCTGGCTACCCTGGAGCTTTCACCTTAAGGAGCTACAGCCAGCTTCATAATTACTAGTACTTGGTAATATTAATTGGAACTGCGGATAGATTTCGTATCTTCCTAATTATTATTTCTTAGGCGAGTCCAAAAGATTATCTTTTGTTTTGCTTGTTTGTTTTGAAGCTTCTCTGGAAGGTTAAGGCTTCTTCAAACAGCCGCGACGCGACAGCGCGACGCGACACTTGTAGAACAATTTTCATTAAGTTTTCATAGAAATTGTTCTACGAGTGTCGCGACGCGACCGTCGCGTCGCGCTAGTCTGCACGAGCCTTTAACCATGCCCCGCGCAGCTTAGTCCTCGGACCCTTATTACAAAGCCGGCATTATTATTTTTTTTTTAAGTTTTTACAACAGAAATCACAAGGGTTTTATAATTTTGCGATTGAGGACTTGTCATTTGTGCGCCGACAATACAATAAACTACTACGACAGTGAACATTAATTAAATACGTTCAAAGCAACTAATCGACTTAATTGTAAGTAGGTACTAGTACTGATTATCGTCCTTACTACAATTAACAGGTAAGTACTTAGGCAGCCAATGGCACTGAACAGTGATTACTTTTAGATTGGACATGTGGCAAACGTTCAGATCAACATGCAGAATAACATGGTCAAACGGCACTCAAAAATCGCAATTGGATCACATCTTGACGCCACACGCAATAGAAAAAGTCTTTCACTTCATTACAGGTGAGTAGGCCTCTGGCTGCATCTCCGACCATAAAATAGTCTAGGGACTGGTAAGACAAAACAGAATTATAAACAAAAAATCAAACGAAACACCCAAAAGCAACAAGCAAAAGCAAGGTACGAATGAAACAACAATTGAGGCCAAGTATTTCAACCATAAACAATGCAACTATGCCGCGCTCAATAGAAATTCTACCAAAACAAAATACCATGAATGCACAAAAAATCTAGCAAATATAGGAATCACCCCAACAGCTGAAAATATCGAAATACCCTGGAACACCATTACGGAGGTATTAAAAGCCGCAGCCCCGGAAACTGACTCTTCAGCCAATGTACTCAAGGGATCATCGATTAATCCTTGCTAGCCTACAAAAAGCTAAATTCCTACATAGCAGAACCCCAATAGGCAATACCAAGTACAAGAATGCTAGACGACACTTCAAAGGGTTAAATATCTGGAAGAACAAAAAACATGCAGAGCCTGCTTCACCGGACTAGGGAAAATTCACCCTGCAAAACTCATGCAAATGCTCTACTCATTCAACAGGTACAGCAAACAGAACGCCAACAAGAACCGCGTACATACCGATGTCCAAATGGGATGAAATACTAGAAAAACTCCGAGGGCTTTCATATACCAACGGTTAATATAGCAAAACCGATAATAGAAGCAGACTGCGAGACGGTGGATGAATTAACGAGAATCATCAATAAAATGCGATACGGGACAGCCTCCGGAACCGACCAAATGGTAATCGAGCTGTACAAAGCGGTGCCCCGAATACTACAGGAAGCCGTAACTAACCCACGAATAAAGCCTGGGCACAGAACACTGTACCAGACACGTGGCGTGAGACCGTACAAAAAAACCTAAACAAGCAAACGATTATCGCGGTATAACGATTTGTAACACAGGCTACAGAATTTACGCCTCATACTTACTAAAAAAGAGGATACAATAACGGAGCTAGGAAATTACCAAGCAGCGTTTTTAAACAAAAGATGACCACATTTTTACGCTCAAGTGGGTTCTAAGCGAGGAATGGCGTGCAGGTACACGAACTTACGCACACGCCCTCGACATAGAAAAAGCTTTTGACAACGTTGATTTCAAGGCATAAAGAGGTCTTACTGGAACGAACCAACAAATCGATGACAAATAGGATAATCAAGGCATACTTGAATGAAAGAACATGCATCAAATGGTGCGCTCAGCAAAGCAGTTGGATTGTCAAAGGAAAGGGAGTTAAATAAGGGTGCCCCCTTTCCTCTCGCCTTTTTACATTGGTCATCAACGAAGTCCTTAGAACCCTTGAAGACGAAACCCATTTAATCAAACTAGATCAGGACCACGAAATTTCACTGCCCGTGTTATTATCACTTGCGGACGACATTATCCTCATTACAGATGATTTAGAAGGACTAAAGCGCATCATTTACAACATTAAAGCCTTACTAAATAGCGTAGGCCCCCAAATAAACGAAACAAAAACAAAACAAATAATCAGGGACCCCATAACATCACATGAAACGATCAACGTGACCCTCAATGGAATAAGTATACCAACAGTGGACGAAATCAAAAACCTAGGCACATACATAATATCCGCATTAAGCAGAAAAAGCACAATTAGAAAACGATGCCAACAGGCCGCGAGAAACGCCAAATCATTACTACCATTCATACTAAATTCAAAGATGGACTGGAAGTTAGCTAGACTTATGTATAGAATGGTTATGGTACCTTGTATGATATACGGCTTAAAAGTATCGACCCTCACCAATGCGAACAGATCAAGACTCAGAAGGTATGAACGATTTATCATAAGAGACTTGGTTAACTGCGCCAGGAATAAACCAAGAATGAAGAAAATGCACCAAAAATTATACGGAAAAGCCGTAGCAAAACGCATCAAGAACAGGATGTGCTACTTATACATAGCACACGTCTTCAGACGGGATAAACCACAGGTATTGCATGCCGCAATGCAGTACAAGGCAAATCTAAGAAGGTCGGACGACCTATTTACAAATGGAACGATAACCTAATACAGGACATGAAATACTTCCACATGGGAATCAATTTTTGGAAGACTACGTGGCTGAAGACAGAAATAAGATCAAGAAAGTGGCAAGTGATATCTATAAAAAAACCAGAAACTGATAGCAGCGAGAACTCAGAAGACGACTATGAAAACAACAACACAGGACATAGCGAAGCAACGGCATAGAAAAGAGCTAGGAAAACAGTTGAACCTACCCAAGAAGCTCGACCTGAGTCAACATGCCGGCGGCGTCGTGCACAAGATAAAAAAAAAACAAAAATAAAAGAATACTACCCGTATCTCCACTAGTCCAATGCTTAATTAAGGATGCATATCTGTAAGGTTCGCAATCCTTTCCTATCCTAAGGGCACGTCTCCCTGACCATTACAGCGCCACCGGTCTACTTCTTGATCTGCAATGGCCTCTGTAGCAACATGAAGCATGCAGCTCCAGGGGCTAGTGCAAATCAAAATCTAACCGTACAAGACTTGAACATTATTTGGTGAATCATGATCATGTGTCATGATTAAATTGCCACTTCAGGAAGGGTAATCCATATTGTAGTTTTTTTCAGGGGTGATGGCTGACCCACACCCCTGACAGAAAACACCTGAGTGTTTTGTTAGGGTAAACTTTGAAACTGCTTATTTACTAGTTTTGATAGCAAGTATCAATTTATATAACTACTAGCATTTCGCCCAACAACCAATCAGCGCGCGAGGTGCGTTCCGTCGCATGCCATTTCACAATTTGACGGTTTCACTTCGATAGATTATAATCTACCGAAAAATAATGCGTTAAATTGTAAGCAGTATGTTACGGTTCACAATCTGTCGACAGTTCACAATCTCGCGAGATAGATTATAATCTAATAGAAGAAATAATAGAAGAAAATGGACGGAAGCGTGGAACAGAAAGCTGGAGAAGCGCGCGCTTTTTCATTTCACCAATGAGCGCGTGCGGTGGTAGAGTGGGCCGTCAGATCGTACCAACCAATTTTCCGAGAGTTTAGTGCTGTCAGCCAACAGTGTATGCGTGTGTGTGACGAGAAAGGGAAATAGAGAAGCAGAAAATCATTTCAAATAATACTTGAATATTTTTTTTCAGGATATCATATAAATGTTATAAAGTGTCTTATTATTAAGGTGAGATGTCAGATGTTACACATCATATACGACTAATGTAAGGCTCGCTACATTTAATTTTGAATGTTTCTTGTATCAACAGCTAGTACTGTACTGCCCGTATAACTTCGCTGCCGTACTTTAACTAGAAAGGAGTTAAGCCCTAATAGTAGTTTCCGAGAAAATGGCAAAAAACGCGCGAATCGATATTTCTTAAAAACTGGAATACTTTTTTTTTTTTTTGGGTGGGAAATCATGAAATAACTTCTCCCGCTCTGGGCGGAGCGGGAGGGCGTGTCAGACTTTTACTGACTAAAACCCACCCGTATTCCCTCAGTTGCCTGTGTGCCAGGGGCGGCGGTATCTCTTTCGAACAACCCGCACCCCTGGCAGGAAACTGTGATACTTACGTTACTGATTGTAGGACACATCAATTGATACTTGATAATAATCATTTCATCCGGCAGTTAAAGTATTTTAAAGTACATTTAGCTAAGAAGTGTGGGTTACAAGCATTCAAGTGATGGAATCATCCAAAATTATGTTACTTAACGGCCTACAAACTTTTCATATCTTGGGAACTATTTATATTGTAAAAATGTTTGTTAGACAGAAAGATAGAGAATTTTGAACTCTCTTAGATTCTATTAAAAGGTAAAAATTGACCCAAGTGAGGGTTAACGCCTTTCTAGTTAAAGGACGGCAGTTCGGTTGTAAGTCATTTGACACTCACCCCTCGTGAGTCCCGGAACAGTATGGCAGCATGATGAGGGTCGAGGAAGGCGTCTGAAGCCCGGTGCCGGATGATCGGTACATGTCCTAACGATGACCGACGCTTTTCTGCATCCTGCGATGTGGCTCTGCGCAAGTGAGCTCCTGTGAAACAAACGAAATTGACGTCAATAGCATCGTTGTAAGCACTGTGGATTCCACCTCAAGCATTATGTTCCTCAACATTTATAGACTCACTGAAATCCCAAGCCTCTAGGCTTTAGTAAGCGAAACATCTCTAAAAGTATGTTCTTCTAATTTCTTGGACCTTTAATCCCTTCGTACATCAATAAATTGCCTAACATTTACAAAGACTCAGCAATAAAAAAGAGTTAACATTATACATAGTGGCTACGTGGCTAGCCAGTAGTTTTGCTATTTATTTAAACTTTAAGGAAACGTGCGTAGTAAATACTAATGGTCTACACTACACAATCGTGCGAAGAAATATTTAATTTTAATCGTTCACAAACACATTGTGATAAGAAATATTCAAGTACGTCCATGTCAATTATTTCCATCACATTAATTAATACGAGACTGAAAGATTTGGTTGATCGTACTTTACCAAGACATAACTTTGTTTATTTTATTTGTGGTCCCAAAAGGCCATTAAAATTATTTATTGTATTTAAAGGTGGCGTCCTGGACCGTGGTCCCGGTCTCGAAAGACCCACGACCCCGAAAGAGGTAACTAACATATTTAATTCGACAAAGAATAATATTGTAATGGGAATGACATCTCGCAGGTGAACCTATGAGGTTGTCGGCTGCTTAACCGGGCTTGCCTGCGGTTACCTTGATAAAGGGTTCCAGCCCCCTGTGAGGGTACGGACCTCGATTTAAGGCATCACTGGTAGAGGGCAGCAAGGGACAGGCTGGATCGGACTGATTATTATTTATGGACGTTTTTAATGCTACAGGCTCAGCAAGGGACGGGACGGACATGATTGACTGCATAGCTCCTTAAAGGTAAAGTGGGGATAAAAGGAATAAAAGTTTAAATCTAACTTTCTGATATATTCGTTCCCTTTTCAGCCCATCGATGTAATGGAATAAAACGACAAAAGATTTGCGCGACATAACTTTAACGAAGTTCTTATTATTATGCTTATTTTTTCACTTATTCTTGAAAAACACATTCGTCGTTAGATTATATCATTATTTAACTTTCGTCTTTATTGAAATAAAATGTGTCGCTCCCACTGCTGAGCAAAGGCCTCCTCAAATCCTTCCAAGCATCCTACTTATATTAGATTAAAGCATTGACTTAAAAGCATAATACAATGACCATAATTTATTTTTTATTGTTATATATGTTACCATCCAAACCCAATTTCAGGCCAAACTAGTTTGTTCTACGCCAAACAGACTCATCCTACGCGTGATATGTCGCAGCCAACTAGCTTAGCCGTTTTTCTTGCCCGTTCTTCTCCGTAGAGATCTACGTTTTGGAATGGGCAACTAGCTTCAACTTTCCAACTGATCGACTTTTTGACTATTCAAAAGTGCCTGTAAATGGTTTAATTGAAATAAATGCTTTGAGTTTGAGTTTGAGTTTAGCCGTTTCGTTAACAGCCTTTGGAAGTAGCGCTTGCCGGCCGCTGCTGCGGCACCGCTCGCTTCGCTCGCTCGGCTTGCGCGCCTTTGGTCAGTTCTAACCTTACCTAACCGGGTGCCCCGGCTTAATAAGTTAGTTTGACCTAGGAAAACTAGTTTGGCCTAAAATCGGGTTTGGCCGGTAACATATACGCAAAAATAATATTTTTGTTTAATTCTGAAGTCATGTCTGATAAATGAGCTTTATGAAAATATATACATGTTGTACGTCATTTATGGCAAATATTGAATTAATCGAGAAATCCGAAATTTCCCTAGACGGTGTTGATGTGTGGGAAGATTTTTGCGATTTATGATTTTTGATCCTTATAAGAGTAACAGGATAGATTAGGAACAATTATTTTTTCCGGTGAATGTTTCGTTTTTACTTGTTAACTGTGGATTTTCTGTTATCAGCGACAGTCCCACTTACAACCCAAACGTTTCAAATTCTCTGATATGATTTTAAGTGTGGATTTCATCAATGAAATTAAACGCGATTTAGAAGTGCTGATCGTATCGGTGAACTTGGCCCTAAGACCGCTTGCACTGACTTTAGAAACATAGTTACGTTAGAAAGAGAGTGAATACTGAATTAACGGCTGTAATGTAATGATATATATGGATTAGGAATACACAACATGTAACATAATTAACGTAAGACTCATACCCCGATTAGAGCATCGACTTAAAAGCACAATACAAATAATAAATTACTAATCTTTTATTACTCCCAGAAATGCACGAATATTACAATGAACAAGAAACAAATAAACATAATGGCTTAAGCTAAGTTATTCACAGTAAAAAAGACCCTGACCTCTAAACTAGGTAAAAACCTGTATCTTAGAAGTCAGTGTACCTTCAAAATTATACATGGATATAATAAGCTTATAATTTACACACAATAATAATTTACAATAGGACACGATGATATACAAAGTAAAATATTAAGAAACAAACATAAAAGATACAATGCAAAGTTAGGCTGGTGTACAGGGAAATATAATAAAAACCAGGAACATAATAAAAGAGAGAAAAATAAAACTGATTTTGATGAACTAATTGGAGAAATGTGTGTTTGTTATTTAGTGAGTGAGTGAGAGTATTTGTGAGTAAGTGTAGTGTGTGAGTAGGTGTTTGTAAAAGTGGTTGTGAGCGAGATGTATGTATATTTAATTTTGAGCTATAAAATCCTATCTGTTGAGGTTAGAATAGTTTCCAATCAAAAGATCCTCAGTCATACGGTAGGTAAGTTTTTGGAGATATTGTTGTAACTCACGATTTACACTGGTATTTAGTGTTAGGGATTTTTTTTTAATAATTTATTTAACTGGTTGTAAAGTTTCGTACTGTTGACGTAATAATGCCTTTTAGCGAAGGAAGTCTTACACGACTCTAACGGGATAACTGTGTGTTTGACCCTACCTTTTGGCTCTGATAACGGACGAGTTGAGTGCTTACGGAGCATGGACTGGAGGATATACATTTGCCTGACTGATAGCACTTTGGATTCTGCATATAACTGTGCTGTAGAGTATCTCAACGGCCGAGATAGTAGGACTTTCAGTACGGCTCTCTGAGCTCGTTCTAGTCGTACAAAATGATTTTCACTGGCTCCACCCCAGGCTGGAATATAGTACACTAAAATGGATTGGCACAAAGCGTAATATACAACTTTGAGGGTGTCCGTATCGGCAGAATTGCGTAATTTTTTTAAGACGTATATGAGTTTGCGAATTCTACTCGCCAGTGAGTGCAGGTGTTTATGCCAATTCAGATGTTGATCGATGTGTACACCTAAATACTTAACAGTAGGTGTCTTGGTAATTTGAGGGCAGTCACAAGAGGTGGAAGACGAACATGTGTGCATTTTAAGAGATAAAGATGTTGGTGGACTTAAATTTGATCTGATGGCGAAAGGCATGTAGAGCGTTTTACTTACGTTTACTGTTAAAGAGTTATTACATAACCATTCCATTACACAAGCAAGTGCCATTTTGACGTTACGATAGCACTGTGCCCAGTCTCTTCCATCAACCAACAGAGAAGAATCATCGGCGTATGAAATAATTTTACAGTTATGGATCGGCAACTGACACAGCTCATTGTTGTATATCAGAAAGACCATACATAACTTTTTTTTTTAGCTATAACTATTATTATTAAGTTAATCGTAATAACCCTAGCATATGTAGCATTACTTTAGGAATTTAAAATTGAGTCTTATTGCCTTAAAATAAGGTTTTCTTTTTTGACTCAATTGGCGGTAGCAAAATAAACATTTTTGAAAAAATACCCACATTACAAGTTACTGAAATTAATTTAGTAATCAATTATTTAGCAACAAACTACTTTCAGCACTTGCGTTTACTCTGTTGCACCTTGTATACTGCGCCGAACGCTAATGAAATTAAGAGGCAGAATCATGACTGTTTTAACGGCCTTTTTCTATTGATTGGTCCAAGTAGAGCTCTAGTCTGCTTCAATCTAAGTTCAATCACATTTTCAGGCTTCCGTATCAAAATAGTAAATAAGGAATCCTTATGGTGCGACTTCTACTGCGTCTGTCCGTCACAGCTGCTTATTTCAGAACCTCCAAATGGTATCACTTGATATTTGGAATAAACAATGCTTGCAAATCCAAAAACTTAAAGTCAACGTATAAAAAGTGAACAAATAAAAAAATAAAAATTGCAATAGGAGCTGAAATGGGGTTTGACATTTAAAAAAAGGGGTAATTAATATCAAGTGGGGTATCACATTAAAGGGTACACTATAATTCATATTTCTATATAGTTTCTTCAGCATTGTATATGACTTACCTATGGTGAAAATGTCCGTAAAGACACCACTTATATCTGAAGTTTGCAAAGCGAAAAATCTTAAGTAAATAAGTATAGTTGATGGGAGGTTGAGACCTTGGGAAAATATTGTTCCTAACAAGGGACCTACGGAACTTAATGGAACTCTTGAAAGCCAGCTTATGCACAACTTGAAATTAAAATTCACATTGGGCTAAGCTTTGAGTAAAATGTGGAGACACTAAGCAGGTATTAAAATTTGGTAGGTAGCGCATGCATGTCAAACCGTAATTTCCAGTCAACAGCAAAGTCATTTCTATTTGAAACTAACTGACCCGACAGACGTTGTCCTGCCATAACATTCTAATTTTTTAAATTTCATTAGAACCTTAACATACACCAAAAAAAAAAATAGTAAAATTGGTCCAGCCGTTCACGTGTGATGCCGTGACCAAGGGAAATAGGGATTCATTTTTATAGTTATAGATGGATAAACGTAGATAGGTAAAGATAATTTAGTATTTACACAGAAGTAATAATTCAGACTGGGTTACCATATTAATCTACAAATGAGAAAGCACACTATTTTTCATGTTTAGATTAGCATAGCTGATGATACTGCTCGGTCGTAATTTTTGCTAAATAAAATAGGCTAATATCGTTTAAGTATTACTAAACATTGCAAATGTAGATAATCACAGTCACGAGCATTCATATATTTTTCATCATCATCTGCAAGTCTCAAGTCTTTTCCCAACTATGTTGGGGCCGGCTTCCAGTGTAACCGGATGCAGCTGAATACCAGCGACTGCCTATCCCACCTCCATAACCCAGTTACTGGGTAATACGATGCCCCTTAGTAAGACTGGTTATTAGACTTTCGGGCTGCTGACAACCCGTATGTCAAACATCCACGAATCGGCGGAGACCAACGGCTTAACGTGTCAATCTAATTATGTATTTTATGTTTTTAGTGCATGATAAAATCGTATTTTAATCTAAACTAATTTTTTTTGTTGTTTGTAATTGGTCGAGCAGGATTAGTATTTTTTTGGCAAATCAGCAGAATAGTCGTAGGACCGCGGGTAGCTAGTACCTATAATATAACAAAATTCGTTAGAGACTCGGGGGACCTCGCCAGTCAAACAGGTATAGTTACTGGACACACATTTAAATCGAGAAATTTATGTTAACTTCACATTAATTCACATGGCACTGCAGCAAGTTTACTAGGCATTTCGGTCCACCCAAATGCCTAGTAAACTTTACGCTAAAATGCCGATGATCATCCGTGAAGCGCAAATAGACTAATAAGTGAATAAGTTTCTGGTGGATAATTTCGAAAGCCAGAGCTAAAGTTAGTTTGTAATTGTGTACTGTTAATGTGTTTAGAGGTTTCATTGAAACTTTTCACGCGCCTCAAAAATATGCAGGTTTTGGCGTAATATGTTAGAAAAATATCAGTAAACATAAGATCAATTTCTAATTTCTGTTACAGGGTGAAATTAGGTACGAAACTGAACAAGGATTTTATTATAAGCCTATAGTCATCATAAATAGGCCAAAAAGGCTGAAACCTGCACGACGGCATAATGGTTTAGTGCTCTATAAGCCAAAACATTAGAAAAGCATTTTGTTGTACCATTATCCAACCGTTATACAGCGTAAGGTGATAAAATGATTTTGAAATGCCAATATGCAGCTTTAGAATGTTGAGTGAACATTTCTAACTGTTTATAAACACTTTCAGTTCTACGAGTACATAGGTCCACGATAGATTAGTTAAAATGCTCCTTGTGCTACTTACAGTTAACCGGTAACTAAGACTTTATGAATATGTTTTTCACTCTATAGTGACAATGCTTCTTGCTTGCTTCTTCTTTTGTTCTAATAATCTCCTACTTACCTACTTAGGGAAAAAAACTTTACCTGCCTGAGAATATACATTCGTTCAAGACTTGCACTAGCAAGCATAGCATCTTCCGTCCCGCACCCTAATTGTGTAACACATTATCAAACAGAATCTGAATAATTTTGAAACATATTGCTTATCCATTACTCATATGTTCGAAAAATGTGTCTACTCAACAACGACGCAACGAATGTTGTTGATCTGTCAAAATGTAATCCATTCCTACTGTGTTACGTAATTACCCCGCCGTCTATCAGATCGATCTTACGATTATTCTTATTCATATAATTTGAAATTTAATATTATTATATTTTTTTTAGTCGCCTGGGTACAAAACAATTCAGTCGCATTACAGAAGTCTTTCACAAGATTTCGCCTTAGAAGTTGAATAGGTAGGTACTTAAATGGGTCTATTTTTAATTATTTGAAGACCTAAATGTTGTTATTTATAATGCGTGGCATTTTGGTGGGTTTGTAAAATTATGAATTATCACTACATAATAATAATATTATAAAACAAAGTCCTCCGCCGCGTTTGTCTGTCTGTCTGTTCGCGATAAACTCAAAAACTACTGAACGGATTGTCAAGCGGTTATCACTAATAGACAGAGCTATTCATGAGGAAGGTTTAGATTTATAAAAAAGGTAATAATCTATAAAAAAAACACTTAGAGATGTTCTGATTTTGAACACAAAACGTTGTAGACACCTCATTCTATTCAAAAATGGGTCATTTATGAGTTACGATTTTACGATCGAACATCCATACAAATACTTTAAACTGATTTCAATGTATCTTCCTATGGTCCGGTAACAGACGGTAAGTATAAACTAAGTAGGTAGTTATACAAGCTGTCGGATTTGAATAGTTAAGTGATGAACAAACTGAAAGCGGTTTAGTTAGCACAAAATTGTAGGTACACAGTTAACAATTAAATTAACATTTCACTGGAGACTGTTTGTAATTAATATTCATGTTCCCAGTTCCTTATGCTAGTATTAATTTAGCGAGATTGGATTGATCGCAACTGTAAACTCGTGATAATATTGTCATTGCAATTTTAGTGTGCGAGTAAAAATATTTTTCAACCAAAAACGAAAAAGCAGCTTCGGCTTTAGTTTTTGTTTCAGCTGAAAACGAAATAATTTAGACATTAAAATTTTTATTATTTCCGCTGCACACTGAAATCTGTTTTTTTTTACCAAGGGTGAGATAAAAATAAATATAGGCTTTAAAAGAAATAATACACGATAACTCCAGTAGAATCGCGGAAAAAAAATATTGTTGTATTGATAAATGAATACTATACAGGGTTACATTTTAACCAGTGCGCAAACTGTAACCATGAATTCAGCATATCATTGTGGACTATATGTATCATTATCATTGTGGACTGTAGCTGATTTTTTTTTGTATAACCGGCGTCTAGAATAATGTGGTTACAGTTTCCGAACTGGTTAAATTTTTATCCTGTATAATACAGTCTAAATTCATGCGCGTGAAGAAAATACAACATAACCGCGCTTTACAAATTCAAAACAAAATCGCGTTCATTTAAAGTTAAAGGATTATTTTTCAAATTTTCTTAGGTTTATTACAATTTGCAGCACCCTAATTGCATAACTCACGATTGATCATAATCTGTTTCGTTTTGAAACAGATTGTTAATCCATTGCTTCATATGTTCGAAAAATGTGTCTGCTCAACAACGTAAATAACGCAATGAATATTGTTTTTGTAAATACATAATTGTGTAACGGTCACGAATCATATTTTATCCTACATATTAGTGATGTACCGACTAGTTGGCCAAACTTGTAGTCGGCGACTAGTCGGCTAAAACCACCGACTAGTCGCCTCATTTTTTACTCGTATTAATATGCCTAAAAATTTTAAAGACGGTGGTTGAAATGAAATTTTATTCTTCACTGTTATATTTTTTTATTATATAATCAGTTTTACAGTTTACTTTCAGTGCAATCAGGAAATTAGCATAGTAAGGAATAGGAACACTTCGTTTGGTCCATTAACTAATTGGACTTAGATTCAGAAACTAAATACCGAAAGTAAAATTAATTAACACATCTAATAAAAAAGAAGAAACTCTATAGTAAACAAATGGCAATCAAATCAAAATATTTTCAAATCAAAATATTTGATTTCACATAAACCAGCATGGGCACTTATGAAACGTCAGAAGGTAGGTGCACGGTTCCAATTTGTCGCTTCCTATGGAGAAGAGCCGACAAGAAACTCCACGGTTACTCTTTTAAAAATAATTGGGGTTTTTTTTTCAATGTTTTCAAATTACAGTGATAATAGGTATGGGAGGACAGTGCAGGCCTGTCAATAAGTACCAGATACCTAGAGGAATGAAAATAAAATCGTCAACAAATCTACATAGTTTGTAAGGCCTACAACGTTCTCTCATTCACAATATGTGAAAGAATCCACATAAATAAAATGAACCAAATCAAACCAAGTGACATGATTTCCATGACAATCACTAATAAATAGTCGTTTAGAATTGATGTATAATGTCAAATAATGACGAGAATATGTCAGGCATTGTAAAGAATAAAAATTAACATTGTAATCTGGGAGCAGTTAATAGAATTTCACATAGTTATGCTGTTAATGAGGTGCCAGGGAAGCCACATGTACGAATGAATTAATGCCAAACTGTATCTTCACGTAGTCTTTTATCTTATAATATGCTTTTTTGATAAGGACACGTTTGATGTGCGTTTTAAACTTTCCGTCGCTAAGTTCTGTTACCGGCTTTGGCAACGTGTTATAGAAGCGGATACTGTTTATTAGAAATGAGTTGCTTGTCTAAATTTTGGAATCACAATTTCATCTTTACTACGTGTATTTAGATTATGGAAATCGGATCTTTTTAACACGCTTTTATTAGCTTCACCTGTATGTTTGTTGGGCACGCCACAATTGCGGCGGTAAGTCCCCTCTTTGAGGAGTGGCTTGAGAGGCGGTATGGCGTCCTCACCTTCCGCCTGACACAGGTCCTCACCGGACACGGCTGTTTCGGGAGGTTCCTGTTTCGGATAGGCCGGGAGGAAACGCCCGGGTGTTTCCATTGCGAAGATCGCCCTGAGGACACGGTGGAGCATAAGGTGGAGGTCTGCCCGGCTTGGGCAGAGCACAGCCGTGTCCTCGTGGAGGTGATCGGCGGCGGCGATCTCTCGCGTCCGACCCTGGTCCAGGCCATGGTACGAAGCGATAGAGCATGGCTAGCAGTCACCTCCTTCAGCGAAGCAGTTATGTTCGCAAAGAGGGAGGCGGCGCACGTGAGGGAGATGCAGTACATGCGCCCTCACAGCCGTGGCTTTCGCAGGAGACGCTCTGGGCGTCGGAAATCCCAGGCTGATTCCCGGCCACCGTAGGCACGGGCTTGCGGACGGCGAGTAATGGGTAGCTCGCTGTCCGATAAGGACCAAGCCCGGGTCGACGGCGCGTTGTGTTCCACGCGCGCCTCAAAGAGATGTCAGCAGCAACTGACGGGGCCCGCAAAGGCCGATGCCTGCCAGGGGTGCGGGTTGTTCGAAAGAAATACCGCGGCCCCTGGCACACAGGCAACTGAGGGAACACGGGTGGGTTTTAGTCAGTAAAAGTCTGACACGCCCTCCCGCACCACCCAGAGCGGGAGAAGCTATTTGATGATTTCCCGCCCAAAAAAAAAAACCTGTATGTTTGTAAGCATGTTTGTTTGATTGTAACCGACTCCTTTGCACTTGATTTTGACCCACTTCAAACGGTCAGTTTTCATTAAAATTTTGTAGACTTATCGAGGACCCATGACAATTCAATAATTTTATAAATTTGTTCCATAATGTTAAAAAATATGTAAAAAGAAACTGAAAAATCAGGCTTTTGTAGTTAGCAGAACTATAAAATAAAAAATAAATAATACATTAAAAATATCTAAAAAACACGCTTTAAAACCAAACTAAAAAGCAGATTTTTTTTTTTAAAGCGTGGGGTGCTTGATATTAATTGATCATAAAAATATCACAAAAAGCACCACCCTGTTTTGAAATTATTTTCTGCTTTTTTAGTTTGGTTTTTAAAGCGTGTTTTTTTATATTTTTAATAGATTTTTTTTAAAGACCTACGTTTTTGCGAATATACAAGATATTATCTAGGATATAAAGAGAAGGCAGACTTAGTATATCAATTTCGTTGAATTTGTTTCTAAGAGACTCGCGAGGCCCCATTTATAGATAGCGCGGATCGCCCTCTTTTGAGAAATGAAAATTGAATCTACGTCAGCTGTCGGTCCCCACAGCAGAACGCCATAAGACATAATACTGTGAAAATAAGCCAAGTATACTAACCTAGTACCATAAGTAGGTTCGAACGTAGCCAATGTCACCCGAACTCAACTGAAATCAATGATCGGTTTTGCCGACTAGTCGGCCATTTTGCAGCCGACTAGTCGGCTAGTCGGCCAAAGTCATAGTCGGCCCATCTCTACTACATATACAACCTGGCACTTAAGGGGCTTGTGGCAAAGCAATAACAGCCACACGGGTCGATCGATCAGTTTAAGCTACGCTTGCCGCAGTTGGGATGTAGATGGGTGACCATCTTTACATACCAAGACCCCTCCGTGCCTCGGAAAGCACGTTAAGCCGTTAGTCCCGGCTGTCATTTGTGGATCTTTGACAGTCGTTACGGGTCGTCAGAAGCCCGAAAATCTGACAACCAGTCTTACTATGGGTTTTCCTATTACCCAGTTACCAAGTTGTGGAGGTCAGATAGGCAGTCGCTCCATGTAAAATACTGGTATTCAGCTGCATCCGGTTAGACTGGAAGCCAACCCCAACAAAGTTGGGAAAAGGCTAGGTAGATGATATACAACCTGGCACTGACCTTTAAATTGCAGAAAAAGTAAGAATAGTATATTTTTATAGAAATCGACACCCATGAGGAAATATTGGGTTTCTTTTGCAGCCGCCATCTTGGATTTGCATTTTGACCTCAATATCGGCTTCAGCATGTTCGAAAACCACATTTTGTTTTTGCAGCCGCCATCTTTGATTTTCATTTTGTTCTCATTATAGACTGTCTCTCTTTATCTCAGTCTGTTAGCATAAATAAATAAAAGTCAGTTTTTTTAGCCGTTACGTGGCGATTTCGAAATGGCGAAAAGTTGGACCAATTTATAATTCAATAATTAAATATTATAATTATTAAATAATAATAAAGATTTACTGAATTCGGACCAAAATGTTTTTATCCGGATTAACAAACGTTTCTTTCTTATAAAAGTTATTTTATTGAATGCCTTGTCTGTGAATTCTAAGATTCTGTGAAGTATGTGATTTTTACGTGCATTCATAAGTTGTTCGCCTAATGGCGCCAGTAAAGTTTACGAAATATTGTAGAGGTGAGGTGCGGCAAAGAGGGAGCGAATGCTCAAGGTTATTTTGCTCGATGAACCGCCTTAAGGGGAATCTAGTCGCGGGCTCGAACTCACTGGTGGGCCTGGCTAACAAGCACGCTGTCTCACCACGCATCGTGTTCGACAGAGATAGTACCAGTAATGAGCAGTTACACACTAGTCTACACGCACAACGTTATTGATTGAGATGCAGGATCATTTATATTTACTATAAATGATCCTGCATTCTCCTTCCCCCATCCTGCACACGCGCGTTAAAAATGAAGAAAAGTCCTTCGGAAGATCGGGTTTTATGAAAAACCACTACATAAATCAATGGCCAATATAGTTTATTGAACTTTTTGATATTTGAGCATTGTCGGCACCAACTTGGTTTTGGACATTTTACATTTGTATTACCTAAACACGCCCAAAGTTAGGTTAAATTAGCAAGAAAAACGAATCTTTGATGGCTCCTAACTTTTTAATGGCTGTTCATTTTAGTATTGTTTCCGTACATACAATATGAATAATGAGACAAAACCATACCATGTTTAATTTTTGACGTACATTGTCGAACAGTGGAATAATACACTCCCGAAGTTTGTAGGTATGGAAAAAATATCGACTAGCCCCAACTAAGTGAAACCACAAGCGGACTTGATTCACCCCGGAGGTAACCGAACGACACCTGATATTGCCGAGCTTTATGAAGTATGAAAAGACGCGCGACAACAAAAAATCTTAGTGGCAAAAGAGTTGTTTACTTACCGTGAAGAAAATAATGAGAGGAGAATAGCAGGATTCCATGTAATTTGAGTGTCGCAGTTAGACTTCGCGTACATTTGTACAAATACTCTCAAAAGATACTCGTTCAAATTAAAATAAAAGTGTGTGTTACAGTCTCTTGTGGGTCTGCCCCTCCAAAATGTCTTAGATTTGTGGTAACAGAAATGAGTTATCACAACAATATTAACGTCTTGGCCTGTAATACTCCCCTTAAAAACGTGGTAATAGTACAAGTCTCATAGTTTAAACAATGAAACCACACTGCCATCAAAATCCAGCTGGTAAACATGATTATAGAAATACCATATTCTGGTGAGTATGTATGGCTGGTAGTATGGATTTACCCTCCATAGCTACCAGGTATAACCACCAGGGCCAGGTAATAAAAAAAAGCCAATGCATAAAAAGTACAGCCCTGTGACTGTTTCATATAAAGTACATACTTTCAGTAGGCTGCTGATGATGACATACTCTCATTCACGAACGCTTCTGAAATTAAGCGAAACCAAAACTGCCATTCTTCTTTGTTGCTTTTGTATTCCTATTTTCAAACAATAAAATCCGTGGCTCCTTCTAAAAATTAATATTTTATCTAGCTCTGTTAGTAGGCTATCTTCTTCGTACGGTATAGATACCTGCTGCACGATGGTGAACTGCCGTCACCTACTTATGTTTGTCTCCAGCAGCTAATGGAGTACTAATGTACCTGTTAACCTGATTAATTACGACGACCAATAAGGTTAAATTCCGATATTGTTCCTCAATTAGGTAACCAATAACATGGTTAATGGTTGTCTATAATATAATGATATATGGAAATTCGGAAATTACCCTAGACTGATGAAAATATACCTACATATATGTGTTTGGATTTATTTCCATTCGGATACCACGAAACACATTTGATTTATCAAATTTTCAATGAATAACTTAATTATCCCACTATAGATAGATCTGCCGACTGTTCGGTTTAAGGCTTCCGCAGATAGGCGAAGGACGACGGTACGACGCGATTCTGGTAGAACGACTTCCATTAAGTTTTCAAAGACATTCTCCTACTAGAGTCGCGTCGAGCTGTAGCGTGGCGCCAGTCTGCGGGAGCCTTAAAGCGGGTATAACTACATACGATAAGTAGTAGTATTACGTACAATACAGTCTAAGGCGACATAATCCTCCCAGACATTATTTAGCCAGGTGAAACCGCTTTAGCCTTTTGGCCAGTCTTTGCATAGGTAAATTATAGGTATGAATGTCGTGTATGAAAAACGCCGCGCCGCGCCGGTAAGATTACCTTCATTTGAATATATTTTGTCGAGCCGAACGTTACATCGCTGCATCCCAAATAAAACGCGCGCCATACTAGACCGGTTTCGCCCGATATTGTCTCTCCACCCAGTAACCCATTTAACAAGAACCATTGAAAATCTGTATATTCTCAATTTGATCATACGAGCTTCGTCTTACATCGGGTTTCTGAATTGGGAATTTGAAGTTCGAAACTTGGCAAACTATACTCAGCATTAAGCTGTAAAAAGTCGTAAAAACATATCGTGTTCATGGATAAGCTTAATCTATTTAGTAGTAAGTCAATGTGGATGCAGGTATCGTTCTGACATTTATCCGCATGACTACCATTGACAGCTACCGTCTCTCCATGGCTGTGCACTGAACTTATTAATTACATTTATGATATTTGTATCTATTGTTATAATGGAACATATCCTACTATAAAATATAAATGTGACAGTTTGATGTTAGGATGTTTGTAACTCAATCACGGAATAACTGCTGACAAATTTGGATAAAATTTAGCACACAGATAATTAATAGCCGGAATGCTCTTATCTCGGTAGTACGTTCCTGTAGGATCAATTCCGGGTTCAACGCGGGTATAAGCTAGTAAAATCTTTATCTAAATAAGTAAATTGCCGTTCAATTAAATTGCTTTAAGTATCTTTCATCATCATCTGCCTACCTTTTCCCCACTATGTTGGGGTCGGCTTCCAATCTAACTGGGTGCATATGAATACCAGTATTTTACATGGAGCGACTGTCTATCTATAGATGGGTAGTGGGTTAAAACCCATTCTTCCCATTTGCGTTATAACCCAGTGAATTGGGTTTTAATCCGGCTATAACCCATTATCACCCATTTTACTGGGTGAAAATGGATAATGTTAATTATACAATAGTGGGAAGTATAGTCCACTGCTAGCTTGTCAAAAATAACAGCCTGAACTCAAAATCATGTAGATACATTATTTTTTTAATTACAAAGAATTAGTAATCATCATCATTATTTGCATCGGAAATACGGTCACAATATAAAAATTTGAAACTGACCATACCGGACGTAGATGGTTCTGGACTAGTTGTACCTGGCGGCGTGGTTTGGTTATTATATCTCCGGGACTATATATGTATTGGTGGTGAATCAAGCACACAGTCCTCAGTGTTATTACTTAAAACATCAACGTGCTTGTGTAACAAATTTCAATTGTATGTTATATTAGTTAGTTTTGCTGCCCTTTCCGTCGTGAGTCTATTTCTTTTTTTACTATGTACCTATATAATATGAGCACTAAAGGACCGCTCTATAGCAGCAGAAATGCACGGTGGTGTAAGAATACGACAGCGACTTTGCTCAATTCAGCAGATTCACATTTTCCCTTCCACCAGATTGATACACTTACATCATTGATGTTAGCCCACAGACATCTCCAACTCCAGAAACCATCTCTTGCACTATTAGATTACAAGTTTGTCATGACATTTAAGCCGATACTTTGTCCTACTTCGCATTTGAACTCCATAGCGTTGATTCCTTGACTTTCGTTAAGTTCAGATCCTTGGACTGAGGGTCTAATAAGTACGCTGTAAAGTGAATCGGTTTCAAACACAATACTCGACATCAGCAGGCTTAAGCACGAGAACCGTAAACAAGCGTTTTGTCGTAGGAAGAGAAGACAAAAATGTTGTTTCCGTATAGACTGTTGACAGTTTTTCACCGAGAAATGTAGACAAGCGATTTCTATTGTAAAGTAGAGTAGAAATAGAAATATATATTTATATATATGTATATTTATTGTATCTACTTACTTTATTTCTCACACCTTATTAGTTTAACACACACCTTATTATTTTATTTGACATTACTTATTTTATTTTAGTTTATTTTGATTTAATTTAATTTAATTTGATTATCGTTGATTTCATTTTATTTGTCATTACTTATTTTATTTTAGTTTATTTGGTTTATTTTAATGACATTTGATGTATTTTTTTTTGTTTTTTTCTGTAAAATTTGTATTAATTATGTGGCAATGGGTGTTATTTACCTGAAATAAATGAATTTATTATTATTATTATTATTAACACCCGGTTTCTGAATTAACAATTTGAAGTTAAGACTTGTCAGAGTCTAAATCCAATGCAGTCCGCGACATTCATAATTTCTAAAAAAAAATACAGCTTAATGCTGAGTAGGTAAAGTTTGCCAAGTTTCGAAGTTCAAATTCCCAATTCAGAAACCGGATGTAAGACGAAGCTCGTGTGATTAAATTCAGAATTTAATAAAAGAATAAACGTTTCCTTTCATTATTTTCGGGTGAATATAGGTAAGATTCGAGTCGTTGTTTATCTATCTATACATATAAATAAAATTGGAGTGTCTGTTTGTAATATTAAAATAACCGCTTTTTGCTACATGCATATGAATATATACGGTACATTTACCAAAATAACATTTTTTACAATTTTTGTCTGTCTGTCTGTTTGTTCCCGCTAATTTCTGAAACGGCTGGACCGTTTTTGACGGGACTTTATTTTAAAGTTTGATTTGTTTTTATTGATATATAAATAATAGTAAAAAAACTATTCCGCGCGGACGAAGTCGCGGGCATAGCTAGTTAAATATAAAAACTAATCATATTTACCCATGGACAACCAAAATAAACATTTTCTTCTTATAAAACCTTGATGAGTCGATCACTAATCTTATTTGGGGAAATTAAATGTTTCTTAACAATTTCTCAGAAATTGAAAACCACACTATTAGTTTTACTTGTCTTGACAGAATTTGCGGCTGTTTTCCAAATGATCCTGTATCCACAAAAAGACGTTAAAATAATATGAGGAATTCAGTATCCATTGAAACTATTTGGTTTAACAAAACTACCTGCAATTTATGTTTGTACAAGGATTAAAATAGTAACCCTAAGTAGTACCCTAGTATCTAAAATTTGTAATAGGGTGCTGTTGGCTCCGTTGGCGGAATACTAAAAACTATTCAAATCGAAGAATGTCTGACAATGACTTGTCTGAGATTTATGTTCAAATTACTGAAGCATAGAAGGTAACCCGAAGGTAACATCTACAACCATCCTAACACGACGGTGGAATCAGTCCAGTAATAAACATGACTAAACGTTGGTCGCAGTGAACTCACAACCTTCTCGTACAAACGGGCTCCGACTACGGCACCACACCATTGCAGTCTTGGGATGATGATTAGCTTAATCGGCGCCACTCGGCTTTTAGCGGCTAACAGACGAACTTCACCCTGACCAGTAGGCCAATTGTCGTAATTAAAAACGTTCAAAATCTAGTGGTAGTCTCATCTCGGCGACAATGAATGTCAAAAACTTGTCAAAATGTATGGAAACTCGAGGTATTTTTGACAGATTGAGACTAAGATCCCACTGTGAACGTTCTTAAAATCATGAGAATTGCCCGTCAAGGTGAAGTTCGTCTGCCAATGCACTACTGCCGTAGACGCAGGCATCAGTTATGCACGCTTATATGCGTCTGTGAATACATGCAGTACCACAGTGTATGCATCACATATATCCAGTCGTGGAACACGATAATTATTGATAACCGGCAATGCTTTGACAATAGCATTCCAACTAGCATTAAGTGCCAGGGTTAATGGCTCATCCCACAAGACCTTGCCTCACCACATCCGTTGAAAAGACATTGTGATTGTGACTACTCAAAGAGGTAAAAGTTGTAGTGCGTCCGAAATACGTGCTATGATAGAATGTTTATGACGCTTTCTTACACAACTAACAGAATTCGTAGAAGGTAACGTTAAACTTGAAAACCCAAATTAGTCGGAACTAAAAAACCAGTCAATTTATTGATTTCATGAGATACCATATCTAAATCTAATGACGACTGATAAGCTCCGGAGACAAAGTAAGGCACGGTAAACCTCCAATTTATAAGCGGTATGCAAGCAGATGTTAGTGCATTAAAGACCTTTGTGAGAATAAACATCATCTACTGTCAAGTTCACCATTCATCCTGTCACAGGTAATCTCCGTAAAAGCCATTCTTGATGACATTAGCAAACATAGCTCTGCTACCTTAGGATGACTCATCCGCAGAACCACCCTTAGTGTCACTGGTTTGATAGTCCAGTCCTATTTGCTTGAGGCAACGTGAAGTAAGATATGTTGCACTAGCTGAACCATATGTGACGGTATTTAATTTATAAAGCTTAACAGGATCACATCTCATATCACGCCGCAGAATCTGTTCCAGCTACCTATCTGCTGGGTGAGGTGGAGGTATATACATCTGCTGACAAGACTCGAATTCGTGTTGTCGAAACCGCAGGAGTAAGTATGAGATAAGTAAACATAAGTAGTACAAGATTGTCTAACACCGCGGGACAAACCATATGCGCGCCTTTGATTGATACTCCTGCAGAAGTAGCACAACTTGCATTAAAAACTATACGGAGCTTATTCACGCAATACCCCGTGGTGTGGAATGAAATATCCACTGGAACTGTGACTATCCTTTGTTTCGGTCATAATTGTGTTTAAATGTCATAATCATACATAAGTCACGAACAACATAACTTCGAATTCGGGCTTGGACTGTGGTCTGCGTTTTAGGGAATATAGTCATTCAGAAGCCCTTTGGAAAAATTCTACTAAAATAGAAGGATTTGCTTAAGGCGGATGCGGTAAGGTAGCTCGGGAAATTCAAAATTTTCTTCGCGACTGTAATAAATATGGCTTTACATAATTATAATCATTAAAATCATCGATAGAACCCTCTAAGTTCATTTAATCTGTGATTAATTATTTTTTCATTGTGAGTTAACCTCGTCCAGCTTCCAGAATTTTACTAAATTGGTGCAAATTTTATTTAAATCATCGTTACTAGGGGAATGAGTGTTAAAGCCGATAGCAAGGTCAAAATAAAAAACCAAGATGGCGAATACTTTTTGAGAGCTTCTAAAAATTATATGTACTTGAAAGTGTGAATTTAATACTCGTTTTTCATACTGAGGCACAGTATGAAAAACGCGTGTTAATTTCACACTTTCTCTTATACACGAGTGTGTGTGCGTGCGAGTCACGTAAGGTAGGTACTTCGTTCCTGACGGGGTCCCACGGTCCAACATGTTTCTTTTTTAAATAACCACCGCAAAATTTCAACGCAGGGGGATTCACATCATGTACTGAATCCATAGTAACGGTGCGCGTCGATGTCGGATCCTCTAAATTAGTTCAGCTGACCGAGCTTGAAATTATCTGAAACTCTCATCCAATGTTCCTTCAAGTATGATAAATGGCTGGAGTGGGTTATTCGCTGTACTGTTAAAAATACTTCTCCAGAGCTCTTACATTACAGAGGTCATGTGTGCATGAAGATCACAACAGAATAATCATAAATACACTTCACGTTGTTGAAGCTACAGACATAGCGCAAGGAAGTATGAAGCACAGCCTTGATGTGGGTTTTATGCAGCTTATACGAGACATCATAAAAAGTTTTTAACGACTGCTCTATTAAGTTTGTAGTGTCTTCTATGATTAACACATTATTGCACGAAATAATAGGTGAAACGAAAATTTGTTTGATCAACTTTTCGAGTTGATCCAACAAATTTTCGAAACCTAACTCTACCGAGTTAGGTTTCGAGTTGATCCGAACGAACTGAATGAAGGAGATGTTACCACATCTCCTTCATTCAGTTGAGTGAAATTCATTTGAATTAAAGTTCTCCTTTTCTTACAGCCGTCTCCGTTTTTAACCGACTTCAAAAAAGGAGGAGGTTCTCAATTCGACTGTATTTTTTTAAAATGTTTGTTACCTCAGTACTTTCGACTGGGTGAACCAATTTTGATGATTCTTTTTTATTTGAAACCTGGTGCTTCCGTGTGATCCCATTTTAATTTCATATAGATCTGATGATGCGTTTCGGAGATAGACAACGGAACTCTTCAAACAATAACAGTAAATCAACCGCGATTGCTGCTATCGCATAAATATGCATTGTTTTGACCCCAAGGATGATGAAATTTCGAATTAGTGGGGTAGGTACTATAACTAAAATTTCGGACTAACTTTAATTTCGGAAGTTGGTGACTTTGGATATGTTTTTAAATTTTTTGTCACCGCCTTCCGAAATTAAAATTATTTTTCACTTTGTAGTGTTTTTTTTCGGAAGTCGGTTGTTATTTTTTTTTTTGAAAAAAGTTTTTTAACCAAAATATTTGTCTCGTGTTACTCTCATTAGCACGACCAGTTCCAGTGATGTGTTCAGTGTCATCGTGGCCTTCACAGATATCAAGAAAACCTGATTAGGATGACGTAATCGGTAAGTACATACATACGGACGCTACTGTTGCTACTTTGTACTTTCCAGTTTCATATCTTGTGTCTAAATAAGTAGGACCTATCTATAAAATATACCAGGTATTTACTTTCTTAAGCCTTTTTATAACTTCTTGTTGGATTTTGATGTTATTTCCACCACCATTTTAAGAAGCTCTTGGGGAGGGTTTTAGTATAGAATACATGCCGATTCCTCGGGGGTCGTGTGGTTAGTGCTACATAAAATTATTAGTAGTTATCGGCCCTATCTCCCTCACCGTTTTTTTTTTTAAGAAAAGAATTGGTACGGAGGTACGTGCGGAAAAATAATTTCAAATAAGAAGTATTCATGTATCATGTTACGAGGCATGGAATTAGATTTGAAAGTTAAATTCGATATCGTTTTGTAGGGCGGGGTTCAAAGATTATCGTGAGAAAACACTGCACTCTTAACATATTGAGGGGTTACATAACAGCAAGTTATGTAAGTAACACTATTGGTAAATAAATATGACGTAATTAAAAGGCACTGCCATCCATCCCCTCTTGTGTAAAACAGCAACCAGTTTTCGACGGAAAAAGTGTTTAAATTCACAATGAACATACATTGTGCATACAACCTGCACCCTAATTGCGTAACTCACGATTAATCATAATCTGTTTCGTTTTGAAACAGATGGCTAAACCATTGCTTCATATGTTCGTAAAATGTGTCTGCTCAACAAAGTAAATAACGCAATGAATATTGTTGAACTGTTAAAATGAAACCGATTATGATTAATCGTGAGTTACGCAATTAGGGTGCAGCTGACATAAAAATAACCATATTATCTAGGTATAAGTAGCCATCCGCCCTTGCTTTGCAAGATTTTACGACTTGACAAAACATCATAAACCTTCCGGAATAAATACTTACTCTCAATGATAGCGAAAACCACATCAAAATCCATTGTCAACGCGGTCACAGATACGAAAAGCGACTTTAAGTTTAAATCCGTAAAGATGACCTTAGCGAACGAGGCAGACTGAATCCAGACGGGACAGGGCGCATAACACATGAGTTCACGTGACATCAAGGTTATCTTTAATACACGAACAACGGTACTCAATAAATATTATTAATATGAAATCATTTCTGTGCCCGATAATTAATGAATTGCAGTTATTAACCCATATATTTTAAGAAAGTTATAATGGAGTAGGTACTGTGTTTGTAATGTTTTAAATTCCGGGTTTGTTTGATTTTAACAAACTATCTAATATCTATAAAAACATTTCTACGTAAATCTCAAGTGACTTAGGAGGCAACAAAGGAACACTAACTCGCTATTTACTTATGACTATAATAATACAATATTGAGGAACCACCGAGAAAGCAAAAGATTCTTGGTAATTGGTTTCCTGTTAAACAATGCAAACCGACAGGCTTTTTAAACATAGCAGACAATTAAGCAATAACACAGAAAGTATAAATCAAGGAAAAAACTTTGGAACGTATACAAGTTGAAGTGAAACATTCTGTACTTTTAGAACTATAATTTCCAGGTTAGGTGGAAGGTAATCAACAAGTTCTTAAAGGTTACGGGTAGTTTGGGACTATGGCTGAAAGCACTATGGTACCCCGCGAAATTAACCGCAAGACGTATGTATTTACATAATTGTAATAAATGAAATAATCAGATCAGTGCAACCCTCTAAGTTCATTTAATCCCTTTAAATGTTTTTTTCATGAAATAGGATTTAAAAAACTTATAGGGTTGGACTTAAAATATGAATGATTACAATTCTGTAAAAGCATATTTTTACAGTCGTGAATAATATTTTAATCAATAATATAAACTGACAGTGACCGGAAAATTGCAATGAATAGATTAAAATTCGACATTCGCGGGCTACACTGGCGTTTCCACCTTGTTAGGTTGATAGCATTGCGTCTGATAATCACGATAGCTGATCGAGTGTCGAGTCTTATCGTAATAATGTTCTAATGTGCATCAAATGTTAAGAGCATTCCCAAGGGACTTATATAATACATGCGGTCATATTCACAGATGTAGGGGCATAGCGTATCGCGCTCCCATTTTAAAATAAACGCAACGCCGCATCTGCGCCAACTGCAGATTATTTACTGAATCGGCCACAAAGCTAATTAGTGTTCAGTATGGTAGCAATATGTCTTCTTAATATAATTTACTGTTCTTAGTTGACACATCACGGTTGTAGGTCTCGATAATGCTGATGGAGAATGAGACGATACTTTCCAATTTTTCCAAAGCGCACTTGCGAGTATTATTTCCAATTAAACGATGCAGCGTGGAATTTTAACCTCCTTAAGGCCACTGATAACAAAAATTGGCACAGAATAAACAGGAGCTAGCTTGAGTTTAGGCTCAATTTTAACTCTCTGTGTGGAAGAAAGGATAGAAGCTCAGGGAAACCCATCGATCCAGTTAGTAATTCGAAGCTGAATTGCTGACCCCATGATCCGATAATAATATCACATTAATACCAAATGAATGCGCGTAAGTATTATGTTACGTTCTACGGCATCACACATAAAACCGCAAGAAAGTGTGCTGTGAAAGTCCCATATGATGCGAATCAGAGCGAGCGTTAAACAAAAAGTACTAGCAAATTTCAGTCAAATAACCGATATTTGTTTCCACATAAATAGTCATCTAATGACGATAAGCAAAACGCAAATGACTTCAGAGCTAAACGTAAAATTAAGTGTAGGAATTATTCATTTTGTACACGCGGTCGTATTTCGCGAAGATAATAAATATTGTCCCCCGACCGCATGTTTTATGGATATTTCCTTAAGTTGTATAGCGAGAACAATGCTTTCCCCAACTGAATATATGTTTGTATTGTATTATACAAATTCCTAGCTTAACTAGTAAGCGATTGAATATTGCCAAAAACAGATACAGTACCTTCTCTCAATATTTCGTCGTAAATCTGGTAAGTAGCGCCGCAATCTTCGAGCACTTGCCGCCTTAGAATTTTATGCGAGTGATCACCATCGAGAGATTTTGATCGTGAGCGAAACTCATCACTGTCCATAGCACGAGTCTCGTCGGTACTGGCGGCCGGAATAGCGCAAGAGCCTCGGCGACCTTCCCCAGTCTCGTGCCGCCAATGCCCCACTTTTTTACCAAACGTTCGTATCAAGTCTTGTATCGTGTGGTGCTTATGTCGATGTCCGCTACCGCTTGACCCTGACCCTCGCCTTTCATCTTTTTCTTTTTTGTCATCTTTGCTATGATCTTTGGAATACTCTTTACCGTGATCTCTGCCAGTCACACTTTCTGTTAACTTTTGAGCAAAACTTTTGTTATCATGACGATTTCTATGGCTCAATTTTGAATTGGAGATTTCACCATAACGTTCACATTTGCTATATTCGTGTTCTTGAATATCGTCCATAGCATCATTATAGAGAGGTGAAACAAAATTTCTGTAGTCATTTCGTGGCGGATGGTATGTGTTGACACCATTTTGATTGCGATCTCCGTCGCTACGCTGTCGCCTATATTCTGGCTGGTGGGTGAAATAGTGTTGCTGTGTCGGGGAGCCTCTCTCCATAACATCACGAATATAACTCGCAAAGTTGGGATAGCGGTCGCGGGGACTAGATGCGAACTCATAGGGACTCCCTGAACTAGCTCTCGAGCTGCGCTGGGAACTGGAACTTCTCGGATGAATAGGAATAGGTCGAGCAGCCAATGATGAGGCGGCCCCTTCTTTCTCCAGCACATTACGTGAATCTGTAGAACTCAGCGTAGAATACCAGCTGTCTCCGCTACTGTCATCTCTTTCCAATGGAGGAGTTGACTCCCGATGGTGTTTATGAAAAAAATGTGTGAGTCCGTGCATTTTGAATACTGTCTGTCTATTTAAACTTCACTGACTCCTAACTCTAACACCTTCATCTTCGTTGAATATTGATCAGATCTCGGGCTAGCAACATGAAAAATTATTTTAGCTCAAATATTTACCGAGCGGTGCGGCACCATCATTGTTTTAATGAATACTGAGTTATGATAAGTACCTACTTCAGGGTTCATTAGCCCGTGTAAAACTAAAATGACAATAATCTCGCAGCAAAAACATCGAGCGGAGGTCAAGGTTTTCTCTTAATACATGAAGGGAGAGAACACAGCAGCAGTGCGTGTAGCCAAAAGGGGATATACATGAGGGGAGCATAGAGTAGCTGTGCAAGCGCGAATCCGAAAGGATAAAACAGGTTTCGTTAAACTTGTTCAATTTCAAGGTCGCGCCCTACTTAGGTTTGTGGTCATGACTGTGGCAAAGCGGGATCGCCGCGCAAGGCCTTGAGGACGAAGCGAACACAAGCGTTTGGGACAGGACGCATGCGTAGGTACATCGGGGTCACCTTCACAGCGTGCCAAGTTAATTCACCATGGTAGAATCATTGCACTTCGAACGTGACGAGAGGCACGCAATGTTATTTAATAGAAACAAGAAGTAGGCACTTACCTAACTAAGTTAATCTTAAATTTGAACACAAAAAACGACTAATCTATCTGAGCATGTTATAGCGTCTTTTATAGCGTCAATAATAATGTTGTTGTCAGGTAAGGTGGCAAAATAACTTTATTTAAAAAATAACTAAAATAAAGCTTCTTAATTCCTAGCAGTGTTTGTTAAATTTAGCTGCGGCAATTCATTTTTTACTCATATCTACGGCTATAAATAGCTTGTGGTTTTTTCTACAATGTTAACCCAAGTTACAAGTACAACTAAGTTGCATGTAGGTACCAAAATATAAGGTTGTCGTGACCAAATAGAAAACAAGGAAAGACCAATGAATAGTATACTATATCGTTATCATTTATCATAACTGTACAATGTTCAAGGTCGAGTAATTAAATCGTTTATCAACTTATTTTATTTACTTTTTTTACTACTTTTAAATAATATAGGTATACTGAACAAGTTCAATGATTCACCTTTATTTATTTTGATTTAAGTTATCTGCAGTCAGGGAATTTAATTTTTAAGCAGATTGACATGTTGTCAATTTGTTACCTAATGCATCTTAATTTACTATTTTTCAAATATTTATAATTCTGCATCACCTAAGTCGACTGCTGGAAATGGTTACGAAAATTCATTATTTTTCTTGACAACAATAATCATTTTAATTGCTTGAACATGTAAGACATTGAGAGGATATTATATTTTAAATGACTATGTAATTGCAAATGGCTTGCTAAGGCAGGCTTGCAATGGCAACCCTTCTCAAGCCTTCCAAGAGGTCAACTACTATGGCCGCAAACAAAATATTATAATTAAATAAATGCTAGAAGTATATTTTATATTAAGTTAATATTTATCCCATGGCTTTGAATATTCACATTTATAAACTAGTTGAATGTGGATTTACATGCCCGTGAGCGCGCGAAGCAGGATAATATCGGTGTCCGATTGATTAGGAACTTTATTATGCGGCCAATCGTTTGCAGAATCTCTTCTTTAATTTATGTACCTATGATTATATGTAAATGATTTCTAAATTAAGGATCACTGCCTCTTTAGTCTATTTCACAAGAAGCTAAATAAGCAACATACAGATGACTTTTGTTCAAGCCATGGTCACCGTGACCGTGATCACCAATGTCACTTACTTTTTAAGCAACTTCAAAAAAAAGGAGGAGGTTCTCAATTCGACTGTATTTTTTTAATGTTTGTTACCTCATAACTTTCGACTGGGTGAACCAATTTTGATGATTATTTTTTTTTAAAGCTGGTGCTTCCCGTGTGGTCCCATTTTAGTTTCATATAAGCTAAATAAGCAACATACAGGTGACTTTTGTTCAAGCTGTAGTCACCGTGACCGTGATCACCAATGTCACTTACTTTTTAACCAGCTTCAAAAAAAGGAGGAGGTTCTCAATTCGACTGTATTCTTTTTACGTTTGTTCCCTCATAACTTTCGATTGGTTGAACCGATTTTGATGATTCTTTTTTATTTGAAAGCTGGTGCTTCCCGTGTGGTCCCATTTTATTTCATATAGATCTGATGATGCGTTTCGGAGACAGACAACGAAACTCTTAAAAAAATAACAGTAAATTAACCGCGATTGCTGCTATCGCATAATTATGCATTGTTTTGACCCCAAGGATGACGATTTGTCGAATTAGCGGGGTAGGTACTATAACTAAAAAACGAAAAATTAAAACATTTTCCAAAAAAAAAACAACTGACTTCCGAAAAAACACTACAAAGTGAAAAATAACTTTAATTTCGGAAGTCGGTGAGTTTGGATATGTATATTAATTTTTTGTCACCGCATGTATTTTAGTTTTTTCATAAAAGTTACCTATGCAAGCAAAAAAATACATACTGTTAAATGTACAGTCTTGCATATTTTTGGCCCCAGAAGTGGCGTAATGGCGTTAGATGGTCTTCAGTAAAAAGATACGGGAGTCTAAAGTTTCGCCTTTCCTATACAAACAATGTTATCAAGAATGTCATCAAACATTGTTGAGATAAGTAAGTGATGTTTTGGACACAATAAGTGATAACAACTTATCACGGGATCCCTTTAAAATAACAATGACGGATTACGACGTATTACAAAATATCCGCTACAAAGAGTTAATTCAACTGTTTTTGCTTCACAACTACTTCGAAATATGTAAATTGCTTCGATTGCGTTCATCGATTAAGGATTCAACGGCGACAGTCGCATTAACAATATACCTAATCATATGTAATTACAAACGCGTAACTCTAATTTCAATGTCACTGTATGTTTTTTATGAAATTTAAGTAAAACAATAGGAATAACATCGCTGGCTATTGTATTATAAAATGAGCTATTATGTAACTAAAAACTGGTGAGATTGCAAGCTCAACATCAAAAAAGTAATGATTGCTTGACGTAGTTTCCGTTCTAAAGTCTTGATTAAGTTGCATTGTGACACTGACAACATGATGATTTATTTATGTAGAATTAATAAAACCGAAGCCGTCACTTTTGGCCTATTTTAAAATTCACAGAGGAAAACCCGTAATCTTGAACATAGTGAATTTTTGTGTTTACTAAAACATACATTTATATCCTCTTCGCCAATATGTTTGTGATGGGTACTTATACGATACTTGGTGTTTGTATTATTGGTTCTGTGCGTTTATTTGTCTGTTCGGCCGCGGATGTCAAGAAGCTGGATAAACAACAATGAAATATTGGCACGTCGTTGGCCTTCAGGCAATGCTTTAGTAGGTAATAATAACACGGACTTTTCGGCAGTTGTAAAGTTTCATTCAATAATTTAAGTTATCCTTTTTACTTTCCGAACGTAGACTTATTTTATTGGTGCGTATTTTATGTCTTTCGGTTCCCTATTCGGAGTTTCGTACCCTAACATAATAACAAGTTTTTGTTTAACAAAAAAATAATTTTTTACTTCTGCTAATTTTGTCGGCAGTTTTAAAGTTTTTTATGTAGTTTAAGTTATCATTTTTACTTACCGAACGTACCTACACTTATTTTATTGGTACAGTTTCCTGTTCGGACTTTCCTACCCTAACACATTAACAATAGTTCGTGTTTATCAAAAAACAACAATTTGTATTAGATATAGTAGTAGTACAAGAAGGTAGCATAAACAATAAGTTATACTTTTTGGATTTTATACTATTTCAAAGGGTCTTTTGCTACTACATCGGCAGTTGCAAGCTTTTCGAACTTCTTAAGTTACTTTGTAAACGATGTGGGGAACAGAATTATTGCATAATTGATTATCAAACAGTGTCTAAAAGTACCTAATCTAGCTACTGATATAGTTAACACTTTACAAATATTCACAGTTACCTGCTATATGGAAATATGTGTATCTATGAAAACCTGTTCTTTACTGATACAGACGGAAGGCGTTGATAAAATGACTTGTTTACCGTTCGTCAAACTATGAACAACAATATGACAATAGGCGCGGTTTTGGGGAAGTTCTTACGGATCTATTACGTTAAGATCTAAACAATTTTGTTTACAACATGCGTCATAGTGCGCCAGCTACACACGGCCAAGTTGTACGAGAGCTCACACCATGTGCCACAACACAAAACGTAAACACCACGCCGTGACACCGGCTGCGCCGAGAACTGATCAAACAAACTCAACCTAGAAACCACATCCGCACCGTTCATGGACGATTTAACACAATGTTCCGCTCATGTGCATCGTAAATAAATATTCACAGTTCATTGTATCGTTATTATTATTATCGTACGTGTGTACGTCGCGCGCGACACGTCACTCACTCGCGACAGACGTGGGAACACTAACTTAGTGAAATAAGCTACTACTAAGAGAGGGGGAACGAGAGGGCATTAGAGAAGACGCGCGTTGCGTTGTCGGTTGTCGGGCATCGGGCAGTCTGTCCGCACGCGGCATTGGAGCAGCGATCCGGAGCGCGAGGCGCACGAGACCTGCGGGCCGGAGTGCTCGAGTGCCCGACGACGCGGCTCACGTCGCATTGCGTCGCGTCGCTTCGCAAGCCGGCAGCCGACACACACCGGCCGACTCTGTCCTGCCGCGCTTACCGGCGGGCGCATCATGCACATTGGCCTTGGCTTGTCCGTCGCTGATGTCACTTGGGCCTACTGACCGACCACTTTTATAGTCTTATTATCAATTTAACTATACAATCATATTGACGGCCAAATCGTGAGCTTGCTTGACCGTATTGTACCTACCTACTACCATAACGATAGCTTTCTTGTAATAGTGGATGATGATGATCCTCTATTTAGCGTGTCTATCTTTGGCAATCTAAAATAGAGTCGGCTCATAATTTGGCTACGAGGTTGGCAACTTCAGTAGCGTCCATCAGTTCCTGTAACGTGTAAAGAACAGGACACACTGGACACGATATTAAGTGCCCCATTGTTTGTACTATCCATTAAGTGCTAAAACGAGAATGATGACGATAAACCTCATGTAAGAAAATGTCAATATACATTTTATCCTTAGATTTTCCATTGTATTAACAATGGAAAATCTTAAATCTATTTGCCCACGAAATTGACTGAAAAGAAGATATAAAGTTACGAAGTGTGAAAGGTTAAGTGATATTTGAGCAGGGTCTGCATTACGCGGCCTAATAAAAATAATTGAATGCTATGCACCAACCCCAGAATGGTTTGACCAGACTCGATTTATCAAATGAACTCGAGGATTTGCACTAGCCCTTGCATATCAAGAAGTAGACCGGGGGAAGTCGTATGGGTAGGGAAGACGTGCTTTTAGGATAGGGGATTACTCAGCCGTACCGGATATGCATCCCAATAAAAATCTAAAATCCTGACACATAGTGGATGACAGGCTCAGATTATAGAATAAAAATCTGAAGTCACAGGCATAGAGTATCGGAAATGAACGTGTGAAGTTATTCTCTCCCTGACACCGATATCCGAGCAGTCGCGGAAATACTAATGTCGCGTTGATGGACTATTGACCTATACAAGTATACAGTCAACAGCAGTAAAGGCCAGCGATATAGATAGATCGTGCTGCCCTTTTAAAACCTTACTGACCCTAAATAAACACATTGGAAAGTCTGTCTGTATTATCGGTATTTTTAGTATGAAGCCAAAAGGACATGGATAAAGTGTGGCCCAGCACAGACAAAGACTTAATTATATTTAAAAAAAACGTATATTATTTAAATTTCCACTATGGCTTTATTTTCTCCGCACATCTCTGCAGAAAAATATCAATTTATAAGAGTATATTTGTTTGTATTATTTTGATTTACGCCCGTGAGTTACTAATGTTGCAATTCTTCGAAACGACATGTATTTATTTGTAATTTAGATTCTATTATCTAAATTACAAATAAATACATGTCGTTAGAAAAATAAAATATTTTATGCGTGTTTAGCGATAAAGATAACGGAACTGAAAGTTAAAAATACACATTTTATTTATCTCTTTAATTAAAAATCAATAGAATAATTAGTTGTTCAAATTAGTAATGGAAACACTATCTTCTTTAGTTAAGAAGCAATAAGTATATGTTTTCAAAATCATGCATATTTCGTTATAGTGATTGGTTCATCATACAAATAACATCACGCCTGTAATTCGTGAAGGGTTAGGCAGAGGTGTACCTATGTACACCCACATTTCGCCAGTTATGTTTAAGCCCCATGTAATAAGGGGCGAGCCTATTGCCATCAACCGGGCACGTCTCCAAATTCCGGATTGCTACTGAGAAATGCAATATAACATGACATAATTACTTGGTAAGTCTATTATTAGTCTAGTTATCTTTACAAACAGATATTAAGTGCAGGACACATTATAAGTTTGTGACATATACTTGCTATTAACAGACACATCCACAGCTATATCCTACTAATATTATAAACGCGAAAGTTTGTAAGGATGGATGGATGGATGTTTGTTACTCTTTCACGCAAAAACGGCTAAACGGATTTGGATGAAATTTGGCACACAGATAGTTTATAACCTGGATTAACATATAGGATACTTTTTATCCCGGTAGTATGTTCCCGTGCGATAATTTACGACTCCACTCGGGCGGAGCCGCTGGCAAAAGCTAGTACCTCATAATTTTATATTTGACACCTTGTGTTTACAACACAATAATTTTATCAGTTAAGTATAGCAGTGGTGGCCCAGTGGGAACGGCCTCGACTTACGAGTTGTAGGACGTGAGTTCAAACCCAGGCAGGCACTTTACTTTGCGTATTTAATTTCATCACCATTGCTCTCAAAACGGTGAAGGAAAATTCTCCATCTGTTCTGGAGCCAAAGAATTCGAAGATTCGCGCGATGGATTACGGCCCACTCCCTTTCACAGAGAGCAGGCGTTTCTCCCAGCAGTGCAAACATTACAGGCTGATTATGCTATTATGCTATATCGGTGCAATAAATACAGATTGTTCCGTGTGGTGGCGGAAGTAAAAGAATAGCACCATCCCATTTCTTCCCGTGGGTGTCGTAGAAGGTGATTAAGGGACTAACTAGAGAATGGGCAGCAGCGTTCTCTATACATTTTACCACCATACTGCGATCGCCAACCCGCCTGCCAAGCGTGGCGATTATGGCAAAACCCTACCCTTGGGGGAGGCCTATGTCCAGCAGTGGACGTCTTTCGGCTGAAATGGTGATGATGATGATGATGAAATAGAGGCGCTTTACTTCGTGTAAATTATTTCATCACCACTGCTCTCAAAACGGTGAAGGAAAACATCGTGAGGAAACCAACATGTCCTAGAACCGAAAATTCGAAGACATGTGACATCTACCAACCCGCACTGGGCCAGCGTGGTGGATTACGGCCCACTCCCTCTCAACGAGAGAAGGCCTGTGTCCCAGCAGTGAGAACATTATAAGCTGATTAGATATGTATGTACCTATTATGTATGGTGTAAAATACGATGCGTCTAAACGAGTAGATAAATAAACGTCGTCAAAGCAAAAGTGCATACGTAGGAAGTAGGTAAGGGTCGTTGTACGGGACGTTTTGTAGTTTCTGCCTACCCCCATGGAAAAATAGTTATTTTATGTATGTTTGTATTTTGTATACATATTGTGGCTATGGTACTTGTGTTACGGGATTTATGTCAAATGTCAAAAGTCAAGACATGTCTTAAATGAATGACGTGACAATTTAAGTCATTCGTGTGAAGGTTCTTCTGGCTCGCATCTTGAATGTTTACTTGTGGTGTCTAGTGGTGTTTAACGTTTGCCTTTTTTCTGGATATCTGTTGTTTCCTAACCGACCCTGGCTCTTGGACTCTCAACTCATCTTCTCATTTCGATTCCCCTTGCCTACGTGAACTTTGGACAAATGATTTTGCCCTATTTTTAATGGAGAACCGGTGCTGCACTATCTATGGTAAATCAACGTTTCGTTAAGGATCCATTTATATAAAGAGTGAGAGCGTAGTGATCCGGCACACAGGGTATCCTAGTAAGGACGCCAGTCTCGCACAAAGGATCATATTATTTGATTTTTGTCATAACACAATAATCCTCTTTGAACCCACAACCTCGTGCATGAGTAAGTGAGGCTTTAACCACTGGACCATCACGAAAATGTACAAGCTTACTGTATTTAAACATTATAATGTCATACCAAAATGTTTTACCTAAAATGTCTTATATCTCATCACCACAAATCAAATATAAACTGGACTATTCAATACAAATATTCCTTTCATGATGTACATTTTTATTTTATTTATGACATTGCTGGACCAAGCTTGTATGGGAGCGTTATGTTTTTTCTTTGGAAATAAGATTTGAGCATACAGTAGTAGGTATGTGAGTTACGTAACCTATGTCACAGAATGTGGGTCAGAATTCCCAATGAGGTCTTCTTAATTTAAGCAAGGAGGTACGATATCACTAAAACAACTGAAACGTCCTTGCTCTTTCGGATATGGAAATTGGCACGAGAAGAGGTATGACCTCATTGTAGGCAATAAAATAAAGATGCCATGATCACAACGTCACAAGAAATGAAATGAATCACATACCTACTGAGTTCGTTCCCCCCTGACCTCTTTATATTTAAAGCTGGAACAAATTGGGACGTGGGGTTTTGTATATCAATGGCAGTTGTGCAATTTGTTTAGTTAGGTTTAACCGGCAGCTTGTATGAAGCCGAATGTTCGTTGCATGGAGCTGACTGGTCATTGCAAGGCGCCTATTATTTTTCCAATAACGTACTGTCAAAATTATGAATGATGATGGTTTATGGTCCAAATTTTTAATTTAGGAGTTCTTAATACCTTTTTCCATGAATAAGAGTGATTTGTTATTTTCCAGATACTGGCATAAACCCCCAAAAATATCTCACACCATTACACATTCCAAGGTGGAACAAAAATCACACGATGTCTTTTTTAGTCCAAAAAAAATAAATTTGTTTTGTCATGCTCTATGAAAGCGATGAAGATATAAGTAAAATATCTGGCAGACCAAGAGTGATGTGATGCGAAAGCTGTCCCTTTTTCTAATTTTGCTACGAGTGATAGAGAATACAAAATTCCGGAGTTTCAAAATCTAAGCAGGACCCTAATTGCGTAATATACCCACAATATACAGTGGTGGTCACATAATTAAGAACGCTTATTTAAAGGGAAGATTTTTCAAACTAACAAGCATAACTAATCCATACTAGCGGTACATTTGTTAATACACATGAATGGCTAAAAAATAAAAGATAAACTATACATTCGATCTGAACCTAGTATTACTATGGGCACGCCACGTCTTTTTTTGGGTGGGAAATCATCAAATAACTTCTCCCGGTCTGGGTGAAGCAGGAGGGCGTGCCAGACTTTTACTAACTAAAACCCACTCGTGTTCCCTCAGTTGCCTGTGTGCCAGGAGCCGCAGTATCTCTTTCGAACAACCCGCACCCCTGGCATACATCGGCCCTTCCGGGCCCCATCAGTTGGTGCTGACATCTCTTTGAGGCGCGCGTGCAACACAACGCGCCGTCGCCCGGGGCTTGGTCCTTACCGGACAGGGACCTACCCATTGCTCACCGTTCGCAACTACGGTGGCCAGGAATCAGCCTGGGATTCCCGACGCCCAGGGCGTCTCCTGCGGAGGCTACGGCCGTGAGGGCGCATGTACTGCCTCTCCCTCACGTGCGCCGCCTCCCTCTTTGCGAGCATCACTGCTTCGCTGAAAGAAGCGACGGGTACCCATGCACTCTCGCTCCGTACCATGGCCTGGACCAGGGCCAGACGAGAGAGATCGCCGCCACCGATCGCCTCCACGAGGTCACAGCGGTGCTCCGCCCAAGCCGGGCAGACCTCTCCCGTATGCTCCACCGTGTCCTCAGGGCGATCTTCGCAATGGAAACACCCGGGCGTTTCGTCCCGCCTTATCCGAAACAGGAATCTCCCGAAACAACCGTGTCCAGTGAGGACCTGTGTCAGGCGGAAGGTGAGGACGCCATGGCGCCTCTCAAGCCACTCCTCAAAGAGGGGACTTACCGCCGCAATCGTGGGGTGCCCAAGGGAACACGGGTGGGTTTTAGTCAGTAAGTCAGACACGCCCTCCTGCTCCACCCAGAGCAGGAGAAGTTATTTAATGATTTCACAACCTCTAAAAAAATGCCTAGTGTTACTACTTACTGGCTGGTCACATAATTAAGAACGCTGAATAGTTTATTTTTTTATTCAAATTTAAATAGAGAACACTCTGTGGCTCTGTGGTTGTAGATTATTATTCGTATAATTTTGGCGCCATTTAGTGTTGTAAAAGTCTTTAAGGTGATAGCTTCTTATGAAAATCATGGGGAAAAATAAAAGTTTTGTTAAATCTACAAGGGAAGCAATAACAAAACATCGCGAGAAGAATTGGTCGTATAAAAAGATAGCCAACCATCTGCAATGCTCAAAAACTATGGTTTTCCACACTGCTCAACAGTTTGGAACATCAAACTACTTCAAATGTTCCGCACGTACCTAAACAGAGAAAGTTATCTCTTCGAAATGATCGAAATATCGGTCGTTTGGCAAATAAAATCCTCTTAAAAGATTGTGTTTGAGGAGCTGAGAAAAGAATACTTTGGTGAAAACAAACCTTCAGCAATCTCGGCACGCACTATTCGAAGGCGTTTGGTAGAAGAAAAGTTGCACGGAAGGATTGCTATCCTTCTGTTATTTTGTGAGTGTTCGTTTTTTGTCTGTCCAAGAAAAAGTGTGCTTGTTATCCTGTCTGTTTCCTTTATGCATGTCTATATATGAGTCTTGTGACTTGAATTAAGCACATTTTATTTTTATTTTTTTAATGTAACCTATAAGTAGGTAATCTGTGGCAATCTCAATTTCCGAATTTTAGTTCACTCATTAAAGACGGTTTTATTTTCTTTTATTGTCTTTATAAGTGGCCTTCTTCAAAGGCCCAACTAGCACGTTTATTTTCTATACTGTTTGTTTATTGTTGGAAAATGCCTAGTGGAAGTTGTGGATTCTCCAAATAACTAATACTGAGGAAAAGCTCAATAATAAGCCATTCTTGGCTTAGAAGGTTCTCAAAATATTGTCGACAAAAAAAAAAAAAAATATGAAAAATCACGCTTTTATAGCTAGCCGAACTAAAAAAATAGAAAAATGCTTAAAGGTCTTATAGCAGAAGCAAAGGGAAAATTCCGAAAAATAAATAAAGTTGAAAATTGTGGTAAATTATGGTACTTACAAGTTTTCAATCTAAATTAGCCCATATCTTTTTAGCGTGTTGACTCAGGGCCTTAATTTTTATACACCTAATAGGGACTATAGACCTCAGTATCTGGTATAAGTTTCAACTTGCTAGGTCCACCCGTTCCTGAGAAAATCGGTGGTGACACACGGACAGACGGACAAGAGAGCGATCTTATAAAGGTTCCTTTTTCACCTTTTGAGGTACGGAACCCTAAAAAGTAGAAAATTATTTCAAAAAAGCGGTGCTTGATATTAATTGGTTACAAAAATACCTCAAAAAGCACCCCACGCTTTTCTATTTTTTAGTTCGGCTAATTACAAAAGCGTGGTTTTCCATTTTTTTTTTTTTTACTTTTATTTTGTCGCCAATATTTTGGGACAAATTTATGAAATTAGTGAATTGTCATCGGTCCTTGATAAGTGTGCAAAGTTTCAAATTAATTCGACTTTTTGAAGGGGGTAAAAATCACGTTCAAAGATTCCGTTACAGATACATACATACCAAGCTAATGAAAGCGTGTTAAAAACGTGCCAGTTGTCTAATACGCATTTTTGAAATGGTCGATTCGCCCACGATTAAATTAACATCGTGCGACAAAAAAAATTAAAGGTGACGATTCACCCGAGTTAATCCGTGCAAGTCACATAAACCCGCTTGTGTTATTTAAAAATGAACACACTTTGAATTTTTAGGAACTGACTAGAATTCTTCAGAACCAAAAACACAACGAACCAACCGATAAACACTTGTATCGCTAACACCAATAAGATCATTTCTAAAAGTGCTGAAGGAATAAGTTGTTTACACAAATATTTAATTTGCCTTTGATCATGTAAGTGTAGGTAAATGTAAAACGTAATAACACGTAAAAGTTCTTTAATTTAATATTGGTTTGTTTGTTTACCTAATTGGTTCAGACCTATGAGTTCCTTTTCTTATTAAACAATAGGTAAAGCACAATACGGTCCAACTCACTAATAACACCAAGTCCCAACAGAAATCAACTGCAAAAACAATAGAACAAATTGAAATGAAAAGAAAACAGAACTTCCGGCGGAACTAATAAACATAACTAAAATGTATATTAACAAACTTGTTTACATTGTGCCTGGAGGTTACTACTGGGTGACAGACAATAATTGGATGGGGATGAGTGTTCAACAAATTAACACAGTCCAGCCAGTTGGTAGGTTACCTAATTAAGTGCTTTACATTTAAAAGACAATACATAAAGAGGCCATTCAAGTATTACGTAAGCACTACAGGGGAGCGGGGGGTCTTTGCTTTGCTTATTTTTGATGACATGGGGATGGGGGGCCTGGATGGTGATTACGTCAGCAGTATTATTTTTTAGTTTTTTGGATTTTCTACAAAATTTACTCGATTTTGGTTTGAACGCATATGGCAAGCAATGTGCCCTACCCACTGCCACTTAAGTTTGGCAATTCTTCGGCCTATGGCGGTAACCTTGTTTCTCCTGCGGATCTCTTCATTCCTAATTCGATCGCGTGGGGAAATTCCGAGCATAGCCCTCTCTATTGCTCTTTGTGTGACTTTAAGCCGATGGCCCCGAAAGGTTCTGGAGTGAAGACCGCGTACCGGAAGACGTAGAGTGGGAAGGTCTCCCACAAGGCGGATCGATAACCTTATGAAGGCCGCGGGAATGCGCCGGATGTGGGAAGCACAAGACCGGTCGAAGTGGAGGAGCCTGGGGGAGGCCTATGTCCAGCAGTGGACATCTTTCAGCTGAAATTATGATGATGATGATGATGACATATGGCAATCCTACTTGTCTATGAATGGCTTGAAGAAAACGATGACTATATTCCAAAATCACACGAAAGTGAGCCGACACACAACGTTGAGCAGCAAAAATCCAATGTCATCGAAGACTTAGAGCCATGGATTCGTGTGTCAAGGACTGAAGACTTAATTTGAATTGATATACCAAAATTTTAAAAGAAGTTTGTTTTGTTCGTTAACATATAAAGATTATAATAACTGAATACCATCTCAATAAAATTTGCTTTAATAAATATTATATGCGTTAAAGTCCTCTATTCCAAGCCTACTCCTTATTTCTAGATTTATAACTGGTGCTCATGAATCAATAAATAAACCAGAATTTATTGCAAAATACATGTACCAATGTTTACGTCAGCATGGGAGGGGGGTAAGAGCTCTGCTTACTTTTGCTGACAAGGGGGACGGGGCGTTCATAATTGCAAAAAAATTGCTTACGTAATACTTGAATGGCCCCAAACATACATGTAGATTCAGGTTAATTATTTGCTAGGCAAATAGCCACCCTATGTTAATTTGTCGTGATAAAGCCATTTCATAAAACTGTGAAAGGATGACAGCTGTGATTTGTATGTAGGTACGGACAATTTACGGTAATATCCAATATGCTTAGCAATTAATTTCTCCGACTTTACCTTCGTTCGACGCACTCTGGGCAGTCAGTCCCGTTACCACTACCCTCAAACTAAGAATTGGTTTTATGAAAAGGTACCAAAAAAGTATTTTTACCCGAGATAATCATAGAAATATTTCTTATATATATGGAGATAACAGTGCCTCTAATTTCAATTGGCTTGGCTATTCTATTCTATTGTAATCTGATCTGAGTACCGATGTTAAACTCAAGTGATTTAAGAAATCCTTAAACAAAGAAAAAATAAAACAGGTTTTCACAGGGTCAAAACCTGCTTAGCTAAAGTGAGTAAGAGAATAGCACTCAACGTATTATTTATTTATTTTCTTTTAACTTACTCTATTTTTGTGAAAAGAATAGCTTTTGTCGTTTTGTTCTTGCCTACAGTGATATAAAATTAAATTCGTCAATATCGTCGTAAATTCGTCATACCATCCAATATAAGTCACCACGAAAGTAAAAAATACTGCTAAAACTTAAAAGAGCTCATTATACGTAACACTCAATGCACTTATTAATGAATCTTCAGCTTAAGTTCGTCGAACAATTAATAATCTTTTAATTACCATTCAGCGTTCGGGTAATCCGTCTTGCTATATATCCCCTGTCGCTCCCTTGCAACAAAAACCCTACAGTATTTTAAGCATCGGCGATTGCAATAAAAAGTTAATTAAAAAATCAAGGATAATTGATTACTACAGTGAGCGCATAATCTGACCCTTCCTCCCCTCTTCTTTGAAAGAGGGGTTAGGTAATTCAGAGCACCTGTACCTATCTTGACTAATATTCTTAAAACAAAATTTTAAAATAAATATATGGTTTTACATCGTACCAACTAGAATACGACACCAAGTTTGTTAATTAAAGGTAAGCGTTTTAATTTATCTTTATTTGACATAATAATAATACTATAATAGCCTTTTACTGACTCAATAGAATACAAAGTTTATTCATGTTCATATTACCTAATTTGCAAGTTCAATGCAAGTTATTTATTTTAATTGCACTTGCTTATGCAATGTCTGACTGAATTACAAATGATTGGAATTTAGGTACATCGTTAAATTACATAACAATTGTCATTCTTACACTGTTATTGAACTATGCAATTAAGTCTGAAAATGGTACACTGACTGGAAAGAAACCCTACTGATTCTACTGCACAAGAAATGGTCAACAAGAACGTGCGGTAACTACCAGACAGTCGCACCTATATCGTATGCTAGCGATATAATGATTTACGTAATCAAAGGAAGAGTATAATACCTTCAGTGGCAGATACTCTGTAAAGAGGCGGGATTCCGTAAAAGGTCGAGGAACTATTATATATCATATTGTGAATGAAAGTGAAATAATTGAGAAAAGCCTAAACGAAAAAAGTTCTAAACGTCAACACTAATGTGCTTCATCGATTTCTGGAAGGCAATTGATTGGGTCTGGTGGGATTGCCTGTGGCCCATATTACGAGGCTACCTTTTTATACCATACATTTTTCTCGCGAAGTTTTATTATTATTTCGCTTGTCGATATAACACAATTTTAATTTTTTTATGTTCATTGTTTTCTTAAGAAGCAATCACGTTATGACTTTTACAGCACTAAATGGCGCCAAAATTATACGAATAAGTGACCTACAACCACAGAGTATCCTCTATTTAAATTTGAATAAAAAAATAACCTATTCAGCGTTCTTAGTTATCTGACCAGCCAGTAAGTAGTAATATTAGGTTCAGATCGAATGCATAAAGTTTATACTAATGTGCTTCATCGATTTCTGGAAGGCAATTGATTGGGTCTGATGGGATTGCCTGTGGCCCATATTACAAGAGATGGGCGTTCCTCAATACCTCGTCACGTTGATAGCCAATCTGTACCAAGACGGACTATCCATGATAAGGGTTAATGATTTCATCTCAGGCCAGTTCACCCGAGAATATGGCGGTAAGATGTGTTATTCTTTCTTAAATCCTCTGTGAATGGTGAACACGTAGAGCGTCTCACACACTATGAATATAATGTAAAATATATATTATTTTCGACAAATCACTTACCGTACAATTATAAACGATTTGATGTTCAGATTATTTTATCTAAATCATGTCATATGTAGTTATGAGTTCCTTCTTAGAAGTAACTAGATATGTTATGAAATAACCACATGAATAGAGGAATATAGAATAAAATCGCAATTTTTTTATTACAAATTTTATATATCCTCTATATTGTCAAATGAAAATGAAGCTGGACAACTAATTTAGAACGATTTATTAAACTGCTCGAGAGTTCTTTTATATGAAAATTAGATTTATTAAAACACATCAATGTTCACATTGATGTGATTTATTAAATCTAATTTAGGGCGTAAATAAAAAACCATTTAATACATGTTAAACTAAAATTAATAGTTAGTAGCATATCCACGGATTTTAATTACTGTTTTACACCGGCGAAGCATTGAATCTATCAATTTTTTACATTTCGCAAGAGAGATAGAGTTCCATTCTTCTAAGAAAACGTCGTACTCTCTTAAATTGCCGCACTAATTTGAAACCTTTTTCTTGATTTTGCACCAAAGATGCTCTATTGGGTTTAGATCTGGGCTATTAGCTGGCCAACCTAAGACAGAAACTGATTGCGATGTGAGAAATTCCTTAACGGTACGTACAGTATGCTTTGAATCATTGTCGTGCTGGAATGTCCCAATAACCGGCAGCACGTCTTCAGCATAAGGTAACATCGTTTCTTTCAGTAATATTTTTGTATTGGAATTGGTGCATGTTTCCTTCTATCAGCTTAACAGGTCCAACATCATGTCCGGAAAAGCCCTCCCAAATTTTCACATTTCCCCCACCACGCTTTAATGTCTTTTTGGTCGAAAGCTTTATTCGGAGGGCGACGTACATATCGTTTTCCATCAGAACATACCCTGTTTATTTGTGTCTCGTCAGAAAAAACATTTTTTTTCCACTGTCTAACTGCCCAGTTTTTTACCTTCTTGCAAATGCAAGCCGGGCTTGCCTATGCCAGAGCGTTTAAAAATGGGCACCCTCTTTGCCATCCTTACGTGCAACTTTTCTTCTACCAAACGTCTACGAATAGTGCGTGCCAAGATTGCTGAAGGGTTGTTTTCACCACTATATTCTATTCTCAGCTCATTAGACCCTTTAAAAGGATATTGTTTTGCCAAACAAACGGTAGTTCGATCATCTCGACGAGATGACTTTCTCTGTTTAAGTAGACGAGGAACATTTGAAGTTTGATACGTGCCAAAATGCTTCACAGCGTGGAAAACCATCGTTTTTAAGCATAACAGATGGTCGGCTTTTACCTTTTTATACCATACATTTTTCTCGCGAAGTTTTATTATTACTTCGCTTGTCGATTTATCACAATTTTAATTTTTTATGTTCATTGTTTTCTTAAGACGTGATTGCTTCACGTTATGACTTTTACAGCACTAAATAGCGCCTTAATTATACGAACACGTTAATTATACGAACGCGTTCTTAATTATGTCATCAGCCAGTAAGTAGTAATACTAGGTTCAGATCTAATGTATAAAGTTTATCAATTTATTTTTAGCCAATCATGAGTATCATGGAATGTATCGCTAGTATGGAAAAGTTATGCGATAGCGAGAGAAATACAAAAAAATATATGCAATTAGTTATACCTGTTAGTTTGAAAAAACCTTCCTTTCAAATAAGCGTTCTTAATTATATGACCACCACTGTATAAGAAGATAATTGGTGATAAGATCAATTCTTAATATAAATAATAAGATGTTCTAATTTTCTCGTGAAAAGGAAAACAAAAACAACCATTTTTGGGTGAGATGTTTTATTTATTAGTAGGTTGGTACTTCTTGAAATCCAAAATATTGCTACCTACTAACACTTCTAATAGTAACGTGCTGGTAAAAAAGTGTATAACATTTTATAGTACTCTAATAAGACCTTATGTTAATAACCTACAATATTCTCTGGTAGAATGACGCCCACGCGATATAGTATCGTATCTTGGCTGTGTAAGGTCGGTTAAGATAATATACCTGTACATTAGGCGCTATAATATGTATTAGGTATCTTCGCTGTGTGTGATCCACTTTAAATTGTACGGTGGGCGATATGTTATGTTTCACATTCAATTTTTGTTTAGAAAAATGGGAGGGACGTGTGGGCATCATCAGAAAAAAAGGAGCTAGCTTATGTGTTTCGCAGACAAGATTACGAGGGTGGACTGCTTGGACTCACTATCAATAAATCGAATCTCACTATCAATAAGACAAACATAATGCTCATGGACCGAACCGGTCATTTCTTGGAGAAGGAAGCTTTCGAGATGTGGTGTAGGCGAAGAATGCTATGCATACCATGGACCGCCAAGAGAATGGACAAATCTATCCGTCCACGTTCTGTTCAACCAAAGGGTTCTCGGTTACTTTGATCACATTGCACGTTGGGAACCAGATAACGTTGAAAAATTGGTGGTGATGGGCAAGATAGTAAAATACCTCGTAGCCGGTCACCTAACTGCTGGTCACCCTAATTTATCGCCCTCACTGGACTCTGGCGTTACGACCACTCTGAGAAGCCGAGAAACGAACGAAGTGGAAGAACATTATAGATAAACCGGCGAAGGCCTCGCAGGGACACGACCTTCAGTGATGACGTAGGCGACCAGGAAGATTACAAATTAAATTTAAATACGGAGCAACGTGTAGTAATTATTTATGCGCCACATAAAGTTATTCGGTAATCACGTTATTCTATATACATTAAATTGAATGAACTGTATTGTTATTCAACTAAGTAACGTATTTACAATGTCCCACATCCAGGAAAATTTAACATAAATATGCTAAGTACGCGAGTCTGTCAATGTGATTGCTGAGTATTGGCTACGTTTCAAGTACCTATTTACCTACTATGCGTTAATAATTCATTGCACACTATTAAATATAAGTATTGCACGACACATGTTTACAGACTGATAAACTGCATGAAACAATTTTTTGTGTGTTTATAAAACAGATGACCTACAATAAAGTATTTACTGATACTTTGCATAGCTAGTATAGTAGTAATGTATAAGGATTATTTGATTAAGACTAAAGGCGTTCGCAGAATAGCGCGATGCGACTCTGGTGGATCAATTTCTATGAAAACTTCATGGGAATTGTTTCACCGAAGTCGAGTCGCGCCGCCGCCGTCGCGTGGCGCCTTAAAATACTTGCATTGTTCATATATGAGTAATTGAGTACCTAACAAGTAACTTATGTCCAGGTACTGTTGGTAGGTAAGCATGTTTAATAAAAAAGCGGTCAAGCTCATGTTGCGATTGTGAGTGGGTAACCCATAACATACGAGGGTCATTCAATAAATACTTAGCCTACAAAAAGTAAACGAAAATTTTGGAAAAGTGGGAATTTATTTTTCAACATAGTCTCCTTTTAGTTCGATATACTTAGCCCAGCGATGCTCCAACTTTTTTAATCCGTCCGAAAAATAGTTTTTGTCAAACTCTGCAAAATAGGCCTCCGTGGCGGCGATGACCTCCTCATTCGATCCATATCTATTCCCGGCGAGTGATTTTTTCAGATTAGGAAACAGAAAGAAGTCACAAGGGGCCAAATCTGGAGAATACGGTGGATGGGGCAGCAATTCGTAGCGTAATTCGACCAATTTGGCCATGGCAACGGCAGACGTGTGAACCGGTGCGTTGTCGTGGTGAAACAGCACTTTTTTCTTCGCCAGATGGGGTCGTTTTTTCTTTAATTCGGCGTCGAATCGGCCCAATAAATCGGCATAGTAAAGCCCTGTAATTGTTTTACCCTTCTCGAGGTAATCGATGTAGATCACACCTTGTGAATCCCAGAAAACGGTGGCCATAACTTTTCCGGCCGATTTTATAGTTTTCGCCTTCTTTGGAGCACGTTCCCCGGTCTGGATCCATTGTTTTGATTGCTCCTTGGTCTCTGGTGTGTACCAGTGGATCCAGGTTTCATCGACGGTCACAAAACGACGCAAAAACTCCGCTGGATTCCGCTTAAACAGCGCCAAACACGTCTCCGATGTGGTCTCACGGTTGCGCTTGTTTTCTGGTGTGAGTAAACGCGGCACCCATCGCGCCGACAGCTTTCTCATGCCGAGTTCCTCGTGAAGAATATGATGCACTGTTCCTTCTGAAATGCCTACAGTCTCAGCTAGCTCCCGAACCTTCAATCGGCGATCTGCCAATACGAGATCATGGATTTTTTTAATGTTTTCCTCCGTAGCAGCTGTTTTCGGTGCACCTGGACGTGGTTCATCAAAAACCGACGTACGGCCACGTGCAAACTCGTTGAACCAATTCTTGACGGTGGCCATCGATGGAGAAGAGTCACCGTACACAGCATCAAAGCGCTCTTTGATTTCGATGCGCGTTTTCCCTTCCAAAAATTGGAATCGAATCACCGAACGATATTGGTCTTTTTCCATTTTTGTAAAACCGATCGACACGTTCGCTTCCATAAGTTGTCAAATTAAAACAAATGAAGGGATTGGAATAAAAATTTGAAAAAAGAATTAAAAAAGAATGTGCTACACTGTGGTAAAACTCTTTTGAAACTACAGCGCCCTCTGGCGATGAGGCTAGGTAGGGGAATGAGGGGGGAAATCGGACAGAGGGTGAAACCAGATAGTTGCTATTTCATTACTTCGCGTACAGCTGTTTCGCTCTAGCTAGCGGTGAAATGCGCGCGAACGCTTACTCAGTGCAGTTGCAAACGGCGGCAACGGTAACGTCTCAGCGCGTGCGTTTATAAACAAAAATTGTAAACAAAGGTAAGTTATCTGATATTTTGACTTTTTTTAAGTGTTATCATTAAGTTTAGCTATGTGCTATCATATACAGTTGTATTTTTTTTTTGAAGTAATACATATTTAAGCTTTTGAAACGGTATTGGTTGTTGCTATGAGTGTAAACATAATCTCTGTTATTATTACAATTTCAAACATGGCACCTGTGGGGTACAAGCGGACGGGGTGATTTCAACTATCCGGTATCACCCCGATTAATTTTATATGTAGGTATTGCGGACGTTTGTTTTATTCCTCTATTTAATTACATTATTTTTTACTTTTAACAGTGCGAGCGTCAACATGCCACGAACTTACGGTGAGAAAGTCAAATAGGTTGCAGTGGTCGGAGTGAGACATGCTTTTAGCCATAAATTCAGTGCTGGAAGGCAGAATGGGATATCTTTTAGCGTGACACACATATAATGCACCCAAAAGTTTCTTAGACGATCGCGTAGAAGATCTAAGCTGGAAAATCCACAGACGAAGTGTTTCAAAAGTGCCCTGCTACTGCAAAATGCATCTTCACTGATGTGCTGGAAGTTATGCTAGTTGAACATATCAAAATTATGGAATCTCGACTATTTGGTTGACTAAAACAGATCTGCGACTTTTGGCATTCCAATTGGCTGAAAGAAATAATTTAAACGATCGTTTTACTAAACTAACTTGACTCGCTGGCTTAGATTGGGTTAATGGATTTCTAAAACGACATTTCTGAAGTGTCTTCTTCTTCTTTCCAGCTAAAGCACTAGGAAGTGGCGAAGGGCGGGCGTTTAGGGGGCACTGTCTTATGTCATTTTGACGTTCAAAAAGAACTGACTCTCAGCCTCTTTTGAATACATGACTTTTGATTTTGATTTTTGATTTTGTCACTAAGATCACCTGAAGCTATATCAGCTGCAAGAGCAATGATCATTAATAGAGCTGTAGTGTCATCGTCGCAAACTAAGCGCACAGATGCATGGTACCAATGCACTGCTTGTCTTAAATGGGCTCACGAAAGTTGCATCAGTTGTTCTGAGCAAGAATTATTATTTTTGTATGCAAAAACTGCAAATAATGTGATTATTTAGTTTTATTGTTAGTATCTGTATTCACCCCTTGAATAAAAAATGCCTATCCGGTGTGACCCATAGGTATGGGGTGAATTCGGATTTATAATTTTTATTAAATAACATTATATTTTGTAGTTATTAAGATTGATCTCAAACATTTTTATGCCAAAGTTATGCTTAAGGTATACTTAAATATGTATGATATTGATGACCTCAATAAATAACACTGCCATTTATTTATTGTGTCTTTTTCTTAACTGTCCGGTGTCCCCCCACCTTCCCCTACTTATTGAATGCACCTCGTACAACAAACAATCATGTAATAACAAACAAACATGTTAATTGACGCAGGATTTGATTACATATTTATGATACTGAATTTAGTTTCTGTACACTATGTGTATAGCCACCGCACCTCAGTTGTAACAGTTTGAGATTGACTGAGCGCTTATGCCAGGGCAGGGCAATTTCCGTAGTGCAACAAGTCGTAAGTACGGTTCAAGTCGTAGCAGGACAATTTCCGCAGTGTAAGTGATACCACCCGTACATGTCGTAGCAGAGCAATCTCCTTAGTGCAATTGGTACCTACCACCGGCAGTTAGAAGCTTGGAATTCCGACAGCCAGAATTAGCCAAGGAGTATCGTGTTACCCAGGAACTGGAGTTGTGGACGTCAGATACGCCAGGTCAGTCACTCCATGTAAAATACTGGTATTCAGCTGCATCCGGTAAGACTGGAAGCCAACCCCAACATAGTTGGAAAAAGGTTAAGCAGATAATGAAGTGGTACCGCCGGTGTGCAGTTGACTGAACGTGCGGTTATTAGCTATCTCAAAGGTAGTTAATAATACGTAACACATAAATCTAACTTGCTAATTAGAAAATTAATCAGATTTACTACTATTAAACTTAGACTGAATTACTAAGAGAACGTAGAACTTGCAAGTTATCCACGATATACGTAATCGTGGATAACTTGCAAGTACAAATAGAAATAACATTCTCATAACTGTTTCACAAAGCCAACGGCAGCTCAAAAGGTTCATTTATTTAATAAAAAACGTTTACAAAATATATGTTATTATTAAATAGGTAAATTATTGGCTAGTTACAGACAAATTAATTAATGAAATGTACAGTAAACCCACACATACATGGTAGGTATACTTAAGTGCCTAAAAATAAACTATGTCTGATTTTTTAAATTACAAATGCAAGTAATGATGTTTCGGATAAGTATGTTCTACTTGTACGTGTTTAAATAGAAAGAGGGTGTGCTTATGATCAGACGATAGAAGTGGAAAACTAAGAATTGAGCCGATCATACCCTATTCAGCGTCACGGACCCGAGTGTTAAGAAAAACGCAAAGTGCGCCTACACAAATATTCACTTCAACATGACGCAAAGACATGACAACATGCAATGTGTATTGTATCCGATACGAATGTCAATGATTGTACACGAAGGAGTGAAGTGGGGGACAAATAGGGAGGCAAGCAAGTACCACATTACGAAATTAACAATCTGGAGGAGACAGTACAATGGCACAGGGGCAAGAGGATGAATACGAGTATCTACTTTCGAGTCTAGATACGTAGCATAAAACCGATTTCCAAAAAAAAACATTACACCGCGAAAACTAACTTTAAAGTCGGAAGTCGATGTTTTTTGTTTTATTTATTGAAGCTAACTCAATAACTACTACAATGGACTAAAATATCAATGTCATATTTAAAAAAAAATGCAAACGAATTGAGAATTTCGTCCATTTTAAGAAATCGGCTAAAAATAAAGTGCTTTTCGTGTCTGCCTTTTATGACCGCGTTTTTCATCAAAACTACGCAACGGATTCTGATGCGGTTTTCGCCATTATTTTAGTTCGATAATTGATCGCGGAAGGTTTATGTTTAAGGATATAAAACATTAATATTCTACTTACATACAGGATAAGTTTTTATCCAGTGCGCAAACTGTAACCATGAATTCAGCATATCATTCTAGAAACACGCACACAGAAAAGCACACCACACCTCCCCCCTCCCTAGCACAGTAATTTTACGTCGGGTTTACAAAAATAATCAGCTGTTTCATAGAAAAGTGCAACACCTACGCGATCAAATGTATGGAACAGCTGATTTTTTTTGTATTACCGACGAAATATTTCTGCGCTGGGGGTCTAGAATGATATTTTGCGCACTGGATAAACACTTATCTTGTATAATAAAGAAATCTCGATATTTACTCATTTCGTAAGAATTGACCGAAGCAGGGGTGGGTCGCTAGTGTATTACAAGTAAGTCATATCATTATCTGCCTAGCTTTTTCCCACATATGTTGGGTCGGCTTCCAGTCTAACCACATGCAACAATTACCAGTTTTTTACATGGAGCGACTACCTATCTGACCTCCACAACCCAGTTACTGGGTAAAACGATACCTTGGTAAGACTGGTTGTCCGTCTTTCGGGCTACTGACGACCGTCAAAGATCCACAAATGACAGCCAGGACCAACAACTTAACGTGCTTTCCAAGGTACGGAAGGGTCTTGATATGTAAAGTTGGTCACCCATCCACGGACCCACTGTGGCAAGCGTAACCTAAAATTATCGATCGACCCGTGCGGATGTTACTACTAAGCTATAATAAGTATTTACTTAAAATGCCTACCAACGTTAAACAGTATCCGTTCGCGTCTAGAAACAATATAGCAAACAAATAACTATTAGTTACAGAGTTACGTCACGTTAATACGTGATCGATGACGGCTACGCGGAAACAACATTCATTTGGTTCTATATATTATTATTCCCACACTTAATGTTCCATTTGGCTGAGGGTCTTACGTTTGTTTCAAAAGAGAATTGAGGTAAATCCAATTTTCTCAAACGCAATACAGTGGAATGGAGAACGCCTCATATTGTTTCCCATGTTTAATGCTGTGTTATTAATGTTCCGCTGATATAATTGCGGATTCATGCTAGATTTTGCCTCTACATCTGTAATACTTTCGATTAGTGAGGCAAAAATGAAATATAAAACATTCTGGATTTATAAAAGTGTGCATTTAATCGGTACCTAAATAATTCCCATTTTGATTACCAAAAAAATCGAATCGTTCGTCCTTTCGTGTCCTTCACCACACAATCCTCACCTTTGAAAACTTCATGAAAATAAATTTTGAGAACGCCAAAAAATAGTCAATAAATAGTCATAAATAGTCACCAAGGTAACAAAAATAGTCGCATTAAGATTCCGAAGTTATACCTATATGTTGGTGAGGATTGTGGGGTGAATGTCACCACACAATCCTCACCTCAGTACGAGCAAACGGCTGGGAGTATCGACGTGGTTTCTATTCCAAAAAATAGTCAAAAAATAGTCGTAACACTATGCCAAATCTCAAAAATAGTCATTAAGGAATTCCAGAGATATAAAGGTGTCTTGGTGAGGATTACGTGGTGAGCCTTTCTCGCCACAATCCTCACCTTATTACCGCGGAACGCTTACGTTTTTTAATTTGAATTTGGTGTCAAAAAATAGTCAAGAAATAGTCGTCTCCAACCATGAAAATTTGGGCCTGATTTACTATGTAGAAGTATGTTAAACTTCCATGTAAACTTCTACATACATTGTATTTTGGTACAGTCGCGAACACTAAAATTGCAAACTATTTTATTTACTTAATATTGTTGTATATTAATTTAAAACGCTAACAGAATACTGTAGTTACTTACATTGTTTCTTGACTCTCTAGACATTTCCTTTCGGTGGCTATGTAAATATTTTTTTTACTAATATTTAGTAATGTTTTAATTGAAATTAAAAATCCTAACATCATAATGCATTTTGATTTTTCATTCGATTTAACCATCATTCAACATAAAACATGTCATGAATCGAGTATTTTCCTCACATCGCTTTTATGACGTCACCGAGTCTCGCTACACCTCGTTTTTATGTTCATTAAGATCCAAATATTTTTTCACCTCACAACCTCGGAAAGATTCTATTTATTATTCGAAATCTGCGTGCAAAGTGAATTTTATCCTCTAGCGTGGAGAGAGTTTTGAAATTCGAATCTTTCTATTCGATGATTTTCTATACCGTCAGTCCACTGAAAATGCATTAATACTTATTTCATGTCAGTGCGCCAACCTTCTTTTTAGAATAATCGCACTCAGTGGCGTGTCTAGGCGTCAAAATCAAGGCAAGCCGACAGATTTTTTTCCTATTAAAAAACAGCTAAGGGATTGGCTCATGTTCTCATGTTTGCTAGTATTACTAACACCATTATCATAATTTTGGTTAGAAAACCGAAGATAACTAAATATAATAATTACAATTTTATTAGGGCAAGCTGGGCTTTTCGGCTTCTACGAAGGTACCGCCACTGATCGCGCTGGCCAGCACGACGACTGCATGAAAAAACTAAAAAGTAAAAAAATTAAATATTTATTGGTATTTTAAGTTGTAGGTAATATTTTAATCAACGTATTGTCAAGTCGGGGGATGGTCAAAGAAAACACCAAACAGAGGTGGCCTAGCATTTGCATTAGCTGTCTCCAGACTTGACAATACGTTGATCAAAATATCACCTACAACTTATAAGACCAAAAATATTTTTTTTTACTTATTAGAGCTTTTATTTTTGGGTCGGGGGCTTTTTAAATTTTAAATTTAACTTTTACTCGCTTAGATTTAAGCGAGACATCGCAGCGTTGCGTATGTTTTCCACAGTGAAGTTTGTTACTAATTTATCCTCATTCTTCGTCCTGACCACCTTTATCTATAACCTATTCACTGAGACCTTTTTAATGAACCCAAACACGATACTTTTGCTGTTTGTTTAGTGAGTTACTTGGGTATCCTGGAAATTCCAGGTGATGCTCCAGCATCGGTTCAAGTTACTTTGTTCGTCTAATATCATTGAGGTAATAGAATACCAAATTTCGACTTGATCAGACCCGTGGAAGATGCTCAAATTCCTTCATCAACCTGAAAAGAACTGATAATCTTCAAACGGCTTAACCGATTTTAATGAAACATGTCTAAGAACACTCTCGACTAATTCACCTTTCAAACAAACAAACAAAACCAAAATCAGGTTCATCCGTTCGGGAGCTACGATGTCATAGACAGACACACACACACACGTCAAACTTATAACACCCCGTCGTTTTTACGTCGGGGGTTAAAAAAGGCAACTTTTAAATTGATCGTATCTATTCTATTTAAAATGATAGCGAGACTACCATAGGGTCATGTTTGGAACATGAATTGACATGTCGATAATTTTTTAAACACCGAATATTTAGTGTTGTTTTAATAAAGAAACCAACTGTAATTATTGTGATACAAACAAATATTTTATTCCTTCCTAAATTGTTTTTTTTTATCACATCCCCTACACTTCATACCATTAATAAGTCTTATATATTTGGTAAGTATCATTCATAGATAAAGATAAAAAAACTATCCGCCCGACAACCTCGCACGCATCGCAGCCGCAATGGCAATTCGAAAGTCAAAATGCCGAACAATCAGCCGCGGCACATTCAGCACTTTGACAGAGAGCATGAGTATTTGGTATTCGGCTAAATCATGAAAAAATACGTACTTAATAATTTTGTGCTCGACTGTACTCGACTCGAAAATGTATGTAGAAGTTTACATGGAAGTTTAACATACTTCTACATAGTAAATCAGGCCCAAATTTTCATGGTTGGAGACGACTATTTCTTGACTATTTTTTGACACCAAATTCAAATTAAAAAACGTAAGCGTTCCGCGGTAATAAGGTGAGGATTGTGGCGAGAAAGGCTCACCACGTAATCCTCACCAAGACACCTTTATATCTCTGGAATTCCTTAATGACTATTTTTGAGATTTGGCATAGTGTTACGACTATTTTTTGACTATTTTTTGGAATAGAAACCAAGTCGATACTCCCAGCCGTTTGCTCGTACTGAGGTGAGGATTGTGTGGTGACATTCACCCCACAATCCTCACCAACATATAGCTATAACTTCGGAATCTTAATGCGACTATTTTTGTTACCTTGGTGACTATTTATGACTATTTATTGACTATTTTTTGGCGTTCTCAAAATTTATTTTCATGAAGTTTTCAAAGGTGAGGATTGTGTGGTGAAGGACACGTCCTTTCAATACTCACTGGTCGCCTTTTAGGATGTTTGGCACCTAATAAAAAGACGATCAGTCAGCCTAGTTACTGCGTCTAACTTTAACGATACACTACAGATAGTTTTCGAAAAGAGAGATTTAAATTGAAAGACGAACGTTGAGAAAACAGGCGATTAAGTATCAGACGAAGATTTAAAAGTTTTTAAAATATTCTCCTTACAGAATTGATAAAAGCATCAAATATTCATCATCATTCAATTTGACTCAAAAATGTCAAAGGAAACGCTAGCAAACACGACCAAGTTTTATATTTAGCAGTAGGTAGGTACAGCCTGATTCATACTTTAGGGCGGCTCGGAACATGAGGCTAGACGCAACGCAATAACGAATTCACGTGTCAGCGGGGTCGAGGGGAGCGGTACTGCGCAGCGAGTAGCCATCCCCAACCAAAGAGGTAAAATAGGCTATGATTTAAAAATTAATTGTAAAGCCTATAGGATTTTTTGTGTTGTACTTTTTTAAAGAGATTTAAGCAATTGGAAATATTTAGTCATAGTCCGTATCTTGAGATACAATTTGGTCTTTATTTAATTACAGTCGCTCCACTGGGTCATAGTTACAATTTTATTCATTATCTGTTATCTGAAGGGAATTGGATGAAAGGCACGGATAGTCCAAAATATCATGACTTAGTTAGATAACCTTAGGTCACTAGCAGCAAGTTAATTGGCGTATTGTGTAAATAACTACACAGCGGTAGTCAGCGCGGTGGTTTGTAAAATTCCGCGAGTGTACGAAGTTAACAGAATTAATATCTCTGAAGAAGTTATGCTGGCCAGCACTTGCATTATGAAAATTAAAATGTAAACGACTTACCTGCAGCATGCTGTTGCTGTGCTATCACCCTCTGAAATAAGAGAAATTAAACAAATATTAGGCAAAACTCAAATCACAACATGATTAATGGCAATAATATTTCGATAAGAAGCAAATGTAACTACATAATATAAAACAAAAATATTTAAACATGTATCAGAACAATAAAATTCAAAGCAAATAAGTATGTCTTAAAAATATAAAATGCCTAAATAAGCGCATACTTAAAGCATAATATGTAAAAAAATAATAAATAAAACATAAAGAGTTTTCTATTATTTTGAACAACACATTTCACTTTTTTTTTAATTCTTAAAGATTCGTAATTGAAATTCTTTAGCTGAATTATCACTTCAGAGCTAAATAGAATAGGCATTTCTGGCACCTGCAATCTAATTGCCCGATATCTTATTCATCGCAACACAAAAATAAAATCCATTGACGTCATTTAGGTATGAAAAATTTGTCTACTCGCCAGATCGAATGTTGCAATGTTTGACTGAAATTGTGATTGTAAGTAATAGTTTATGGAAATTTTACTCTTGTAAAATATTTTCAGTATCAGCACAGGAAATAATGTTTGCAGATATTTACGTTACAATTTTGTCCTCGTAAACTTTATCATCTCGATAACACTGGCGTTTTTGTTGCACATAATAAATTTCTACCCCGTGCTACCGGAAACGAACCTTTAAACTAGTCTGTCAATTCTGCCCCTAAGTTGTTTTGTTCAAAGGTTATCAAAATAAGGGCACGTCTTCACTGTGACATCAAATATCACAGGCTAATCGCGAGCCTCCCACTTACCAAGTGTAAGCGTTAAATTTTGAGAGTTAAGCATTTTTACATTTCAATTATCATATAAAAGCAGAGCTACCAATCAGTATTCCTAGCGTTTTCCCAACTATGTCGACCAATCTAACCGGATGCAGCTAAATACAGGTATTTTATATGGAGCGACTGCCTATCTGACCACAACCCAGCTACGCGGGTAACACGAGCTGAACAATAAAATCATTACCGTAATTGCGTAACACACGATTAATCATAATCTGAATAATTATGAAGGATTTATATTGCTAATCCATTGCTTCATTTGTTCGAAAAAAAATGTCTAATTTACAACCTAAATTACGCAATTATTTAACTGTCAAAATAAAAGCCATTCCTACTGATAGTGTTTTACGCAATTACCCCGCTGATCTACATATCTACCATGCAATACAAAAATATCAATAATAAACTGTAACATGGACATGTTACTTGCGTGTCAATTTTTTAACTACGAAGCGAATCAGGACCTTCAGTTTTTCATCGATTTAACGGTTTACAGATTAAACAATGTTTAGAAGTCTCAAAGTCTCAACTACGATGCAAGATAGTAACTCAAAAAGATAATTAACCAAATAATGATTGCAGACTCAAATAGATTCATGAGCGTCATACATTACCGGTTTATTTACTGATTTCTATGTATTTGATCACCAGCATGCTTACCATGACGCTTTCTATTTCTACTCTACGTAGAATAGAAATCGCTTATCTACATAACTCGGTGAAAAACTTTCAACTGTCTATACGGAAACGTCATTTTTGTCAACTCTTCCGACGACAAAACGCTTGTCTACGGTTCTTTTGCGAAGCCTGCTGCATTAGAAGCTGACGTTGGAATACACTACATAGTCACCTACGTATTAAACAAACATCTCTACATAGTCTTATTGTGACGTTCTAGTTTCATGGTCATACTTTACAAAATAAAACGTTACAAGCATATTTCTAGTATAAATTAAATCGCTATAATTTGCTCCAGTCGATAAACAAGCACAGGTACATAACTCGCCATTTGAAATCGAACAGCTAAACTTCCGATCTTAGATATTGAGGTTAAACAAAAAGGTATTATTTTATGCTTTTCAGTTTTTTCGGCGGTTTAATTTTTTTGTTAAAAAGTTTTTATTTTATAATTTTTTGTGGCTATAATCTACTAATTACTACATGTTTCATTTTTGATTACTCTCTGTAATACACAACACAACATTAAAATCTGTTAGTGAACAATCAATCATCCCCTGTTTTCCTACCCTTAGGGTTGGAACTTTTTTCCAAATTTATAAAATCGGGCTACTTTGTAGTAAAAAGTTATGCGTTGTCATACATAAAAAAATATACGCGTCGACTTGAGAACCTCCTCCGTTTTTTCGTCGGTTAAAAAGGGTCTTAACCCGGTATACTAGGATGAAAATCACTAACCCATTCCCGGTAGATTAGCCCAGTTAAGTGTACACAATCTACTATCTAGACAGACCCAATAATGTCCGTCGTAGATTGAAGGCAGCATATAAATTGATTTATTTCTAGGAAACTTCAATGGTTAAATGTGAAAAATCTTCACATGTGCAATTGCTTCAATTAAACCTATGACTGTCGACAGAAGATTACATTTTGTATATACGTTTTAGAATAAACCAAAGTTTTTTTAAATGATTTACACATCTAATATTGAACGAATCACCTTCTTTAATTAGCCAGCATAATGGCCTCCTCTCATCGGCTATCTTCGAGAGGGAATGGGATGTAATATACCACACGGGCCTAGGGCGGGTTGGTAGATGTCACATGTCTTGTTGTCATGTCTCATTTTTGGCTCTAAGACTTGCCGGTTTCCTCCGGAATCACCCTAAATGATGCTAAAGTATCTCAAAACAGAAACCAGGTAACAGTTACGTGAATGGCATTGAATTTGAATACTAATAACACCCGTCGCCGCCTTTCAATATCGTCTAATCTAAGGTAGACTATCCGGTCAAAGGCTAGATTACGATAGAGCCTCTTAGACAAAGTGCAGTTTCCATTCATGTCTGAACACTACCATCCAATCTTTGCGTACTGCATCGTAAAATATCGATCGCTGTCGTGAACTTTCTAATACGAGTTGCGCGACGTCTCAACCGACCTTCGTCAACCATGCGAAAAAGAGCAACTGCATGAGCCTTCTTTTTCATCAAAAGAAGACAGGTACCTACGTTTTCATCACCTGACTTCGGCAAAGCAAAAGGAGAGCTATGTTTTTTGTTTTTTTGATAAAGTGCTATTGAACCTAAATTGTTATCAGCCAAGACCGATAAAATGTTATTGTTGTATACGAAGAATGTTTAGCTATAGAAGGTATTGATTGGTATTTCTGTAATAATACGTGCATTATTTTCCTGACACGTAATAAACAATCCAACAATATATGTACATGTTAGAATACAATTAATATAATGTATGTATTTAAGTCATTATGCATGTGAATAGTCGTGATTCATTGATGCGATCTCTGTCTTACCGATTGAATGTGGGTTTTGTAGGCTCCATATTGAAATACCTATACAAGTAGACATGTTATAGTGTCCAAGTGGCAGTAGAACACTTACTCCTAAGTCACAAGTATTCCTAGTTTAGGAGTCAGAGATTCAACTTTGTGTTCCTTTAATTACTGTGAACTTTAGCTAGATACTAAGCATATTGTAAGGACTTGTATCAATAAAGTATTGTTATTATAAAGTATTATTATAGTACAAAGCTCGAATGCAAAATACGCTAACGCATACCAAGCAACGTAAAAACAAAAGGCAAAACCGAACGCAACAAAAAGAGACGGCGGAATACAAACTAGAGGTATTCAACTTTTCAGGCAGGTACTCACAATAGTGTTTCCACAGATGTTTTGTTCATAGAATGAAAGAAACGTTTATCATCAGTACACTTTTTTAAATAGTTATTTTTCATAGGCAACTAACTACTATTATACATATTATGCAACGTAAGGGACATGATTGATAAGCAAATTGAGTAACAACTTTATTATACAAAAATTCTAACCACGACTGTCATTTGTGTGAAATGGCTATATCAAGTAGGTACGTACCACATTTGCTCAACAAACAACTTCCCCGACATCGAGCTTCGATTTCATTTTCATCGGTATTCAGTACGTACGTACTGAATATCGATGAAATCGAAGCTCAAAGAGTAAAAAACCAATTAACCGTTGGCAACGATGGATAGATCTGCAATTACAAAGGAATTCATAATCATACGAACTTTTCCCTTGATTTCAAAAAATGTTTGGTAACAGAGGAATTGTTTTGTGGGGAATTTTCATTATTTTTGAGAGCATTTTTCTCCAGTAACGGTTGGAAAAGAAATAAGCTTCTTTCTACTTTGCTTATCTGTATTTCTTAGGTCTTTGAAGTTTTCAGTATTTTTGTTCCTAATCAAGCCACAATGGGTCCTTGGTCAGAAGCTATGTGTAAGATATGAGAAAGTATCTTCAAATAAATTAAGTACTGTAAAGATCAAACCAAAGTTACAGTAATAATAAGATAAATATCTTAATTCAATGATTATTGTGACTTTGGCTACTCTCTCTTTACTCTTTAGTAAAGAGAGAGTAAGAGTAAGTATGTTTGTATGTATGTAAGTATATACTCATACTATTAGTTTTATTTTATTAAGTGAATTGTTTTTGATTATAATTATGTATTTTATTTTCTCTTTTATTCTTACACAAGCTGTCTACATCTTTTTATCTTCTCCCCTATCGCAGGTATGCTGGAAAAGATTTCTTTAGAAATAAGCATCACATCTATTTTTCTGTTCTTTTCTTCATGTATGTTTATGTATGTGTGAACATATTTAAATGGTTAAATAAATAAATAAAGAGTGTATCATGTAAAAGATAATATTAGTTAAATAATTTCTAACCAAACTAGGATGTGAAGGATCTTCACGTACCTATGAAAGTATGAATAAGTATTATAATAACGCGCTTATTCCCGACATCACCCACTGAGTTATAATCAATCAATCGGATTGGTGTCAGTTTGACACTTGTTCGATTCGATTGAGAACTCAAACACCGAAGAGGAGTTACGTAAATTCGAGTTCGAGAGAATTCGTTTCCATTCAGTCAGCATTTTTTACCCGACTGCGCCAGAATGAGGGTTATGTTTTTCGTGTGTGTGTATGTATGTAAATTTCTTTGGCACACTCTGTAGCCTAAACGGTTTGATCGATTTCAGCTTAAGAGGTGCCGTTAGATTCGTATTAATTGTGAGATTGACACTGGGATCCAAAAATTTAAAAATAAAATGGCCTATTTTTGGCGGCATATTGTCTCCATTTTTATTTTCTCATAAGCTATTGAGTCGGCGGCAATAAAGGTCTTTATTGTTAAATTTAAGAAGATGCCTCCGACTGCATGAGATTGCTTATAGTATTCAGTCTAATAGTCATCCTTTTAAAACAAGTTTCTTGTTTCCATCTTTTTTAATTAAAGTTCACTTTTTATTAGACAGTCGGGTTTCTTGATTTGGTAAATTATTTTTTTATTGTATTAGTAGCTAGATTTTTGCTGTGGGCTAGATGTTGACGTTCGATGCACTAATACTTATATTTATTGATATCGAACCAAATAACTTAACGTAACTTACGCAAGTTATGTGGCCACTTTGGAGGTTTTCATCGACTGTAGAAGCTTGTACAAAATTCTTAAAATAATTTTTAAAATGTCGAGCTCATGGTATCTTCCACCCGCTTCGTCAAGCGTTGTATGGACATTTGGCAACGACAAAGTAATAATCTGCAGGTCATAGGACAGATCACGACAGTAGGCACTGCTGTCAAACTTCGGCACCTCGGCATCGGCAGTTCAAGAGAACGAATTTCGTATTCAACGAGGATTGACAATAGCAAAACCTAGTGTTTGGAAGACTTTCTTAAAAATACGAGAAAAGAGGATAAGTAAGGCTACACACAAACATATTGTCCATTGCAAGTTAAGGAAATTAATAAATCAGATAGGAAATATTCGATAAATTTTTCACAGGACGACGATTTGGTAGCTTCTAGAAACTCGGCCTAAAGGGAAGCCACAAAATTAAAGAATGAGCCTGTTATTTCTTTTGCCCGAACAGCTATCCATAGAATGAACGGACCGCGGTAAGGCGAACGCAGAGGGATTCAAGAAAAAATATAAAAAAACAACCAGATTCAGTTGAAAACAAAATTAAAGTTAACTTGAAGTAAGTCTTACAATTCCACGTATTTCAGGACGAATCCAGGGCTAGACAAGGCTATTACATAAACGTAGCTTACTTCTACAACAAGGAGACGCGACGGAAAATTTTAAAGCAAATATGTTTGTCTACTTTAGGTCACAAAAGTAGCCCAAGATTCTCGTCAAGATAATCACAAACATGTATTTACATAAATCAATTTGTGTGACAATATAAACAGTGTCAATGACCTACTATCGTTGCCTCTTTGCTAACTGCAACATAAGGTGCGACATGAAGTGTGTCTACGCAAGATTTTGTCTCAGATACGAAGCTCTTGATTCCGAAAAAACCAGCCAAGTGGATGTCGGACCACGCATAATGAAAGGTTCCGTCGTTGGGATGAATTTATCCCCTAACAACAAACTTCACCTTGAAGTTAAAAAAATGTTCACCCATACATCGATATACGTCACGGTCAATGCTTGAAGCATTGAAATTTAAGTTTGTAATCACAGTTTTGTTTTTATATATGATAAAACTACAAATTAACAATTCTCAATCATTAGTTTTTACTTGTGCTGAGACCCTGCTTCTTGAAAAATTTTATGATTCTGGGTCAACGGAAAGTACTCTATAGGTTTTTATTTATTTGTGAGAGTGAAAGATCAATCAGTATCAAAATATGAGTTTCAACTTAATTTCAACTTAACTCCACGCGTTCCTGAGAAAAAGGCTCCTGACAGACGCATAAGGGCATTTTCTTTCCTTTTGCGGTACGGAACCCTAAAAATGATAACATAATAAACCGTAGATTTTACATGTTTAGGCTGGATTTGAGGGCAAACGATGCTTATCAAATGATAACGGACGCGATTGTAAATAAAGTACTTAGCAGATTTGTGTTTCCTTTAAAATAGGAGTTTCGTATACATGAAACTGGTGACATTTAATTATCATCTATACAAATAAATAAAATTTAAGTGTCTGATCCTAATATCAAAATAATAGTTTGTATTAACTGCTTATGAAGTACATATATTACGGTACTTTAAAAAAAAAGTTTTTTTAAAGTTTTGTCTGTAAGTCTGTTTGTCCCGGCTAATCTCCAAAACGGCTTGACCGATTATGACGGGAATTTCTCTGGCACCTGGCTGATGTTTATAAGGTATAACTTGTTCGGTCTTTTTGTCCCAGTAGCACATTCCCGTGGGATAATTTCCGAAATGCACGCCAAAGCCGCGGGCAGCAGCTAAGTAGTTCTTAATCAGCGACCATATAACCCAATACTTAGACGCTTAATGCTTGATCTAACGCACAAAACAATTCTGTTAACTAGCTGAGGTATGATGAAGCGGGGTACTGCGTTCTGATTGGCCCTACCAAGGTCATTACGTCTCACTAGAGATGGGACAGGTTTAAATAAAACACGAAGGTCGATGTTTTTGTTAAAATTGCACATAATAAAATGTTTAATAATACATATACCTATTTCATTGGCTTTCTAACTTCCTATTTCCTAATATTATTTTAACATGTACTTAATGTAATTAATATACATAAAGTAATAACATAAAATGTAAAAAAAATAAACAAAATATCAACGTATTACCAGTGCCAGTTTTCTCGCTTAGTTGCAATAATCCATAATTTTTTTATATCAGGATCTTGTCGGTACCTTAAATCAATCATCGTTTCACAATTAATGTAATGTCTACTGTAATTAGCGATTCAAAAGATCTTCGTATTGGTAGTAGGTATAGGTTTAAGCTTGTGTGCTTGCGTTGCTTGTGTGAATTTTATTTGTGTCATAGGATTTGGTGTATCACTAGTTATATTTACCAAATAATAGAGGAAAATAGATAGCTAAAAAACTACATTCAGAAGAAAGGGACGCAAAGATAAAAGACATCAACGAGAGTCCTTGCACCTTTTGACACATACAAGTACGCCCAGTATAAGATGAACTCCGATAAATAATATCAGAAAATAATTATGATTATGTAACTTTTAACTTACCAATGAAATGTTGTGCCATCCTTACGGAAACTCGAAGTTTAGCTATTGTTACCACACCAACGTATTGTGCAAGGGGTCATTATAATATTTATTTTCACCAATTTTTATTTACTAACGCGGAAGTGTTTACGATTCACAGAAGTGGGCGAAACTGAATCGAAATTGTTGAGTGGTGACCTGTATCAGATCTATAAGTCTGATGTGTTGACAGACATCGGTCGCCTATTATTAGGCGTCTATGGGTTATATGGTCGCTGTCTTTAATAAATCATCCCTACATAATACATCTGTCGACAATCTGCCTGATTTCATGGTTTAATAAAACTTGACCTGAATCATATTCATGAATCGACGTCTGCGCATTCGAAGAAGGAACAGATGCATTGCCTCTATGGTCAGATTGCGTCATGATTTGCACTTTGTCATGTTGTCTATAACGCAAAATCTATGCATCTAAATATAAATTCTTCTAATTGCTACAACATGAACATGTAGCTACTCGTAAATACCTAGTCAACGACTGAAACTTGACAAATAATTGACATAAGTTATTTGTGTTATATTTATGTGAGACTCATAAATATGTGAGTGTTAATAATAATGAAAACCTAACACGGCAGCGATCGCAGGCACTAGCAGTAAGAGATGGCTATAGGAAATGATAACAACGACTAAGTATATTCCGTCTTCATTATTCATATAATGACGTCATGTTTACATTGAGACGAAAGTGACAATGAAATTATACTAAGTATCAATTCTCACTACATCGACTTGAAACAATAGGAAACCAGATTTCATGCGATAAGACAAAGTAAACAGTCCATAGAATCTTTCTTATATCTAAGAAACAGTCATTGTGACTGATGAAAACTGCAAATGCTTTCTGGAGCAAACGGTAGCTTAGATTATTACAAACAGAGTGATCTTCAATCATGATAAGAGAAAAGGGACAAGCCTACAAGAGATAATGTCGGAGTATTTTCCGGCTGAATAGCTTGATCAAATCTTACATGGAATATTTCACGCCCCGGCTTCAGTGGACGTTAAAACATATTAGCATCGTAAACAAAGAACATCACGACACCTGACGTAGACAGAGCATAGTTTATCAACATATAATTTGCAGGAATGTATGAGTTTACATGCCTGTGCTCTGACCTACACGATCTTGTAGAGAAAACTGAGTTTCACTGCAGGAATAATACAAGTACGTAGTAAAAAACTTCATCCGTTTAGGCTTAAGACGCCGATTTATTATACGAAATTTCACTGATTTACGTGATTTTACGGATGCAATTTTACAGTAATTAAATCCTGTTTTTTTGTAAGTTTTAATGCACAATATGAAAGATAATTTCAATTATAATTTAATGTATGAGCTACTTTTGTTTTTATTTATTGAGTAAATATATCGTTATTTTATTTATCAGTTTATTAGTAAGTTATTCATTTAATTATTTTAATTCTTGAATTTTTTTTTCATGTTTTTTAAGTTTTGGACCAAATTTTTATTTCTGTAGTTTTCATTTTATGAACGAAGACTTCTAAGTATCTACTTAGCCCATTTCAAAAGGAATTTTTAGCCCAATTTTTCTTTCCAAGGGGTATCGTATTACCTAGCAAGTGGGTTGTGGAGGTCAGATAGGAAGTCGCCCCATGTAAAATACTGGTATTCAGCTGCATCCGGTTAGACTGGAAGCCGACCCCAATATAGTTGGGACAAGGCTAGGCAGATGACGATGACTTTGATAGTAAATATTCTGTCACAAAGTTGACTACATCTAATATTTTTTTACTCAAAAATTGTATATGAAGGTGGTAAAAAGTAATGCATACATTGTATAGACGACTTTCACAACAGTACATTGTAATTTTTTCATAGCCATCAAAACTATTCGTAAATATGTAAAAACTATTCTAAACGTCGTACAACGTTCACAAAACAGTCGCCGGCTTGACATCGATTAACCAAAATTCGTAAATGAAAATAAAAATAGGTCATTTATTAGATCATCATTGCATTAAAACTTATAGAAATACAGTATTTTAACTGTAAAATCACGTCTGTAAAACCAAGTAAATCGGCACAATTTCGTTTTTTTCGGCCTCTTAACTGGTATTGAGAGTAACGACACCGTGAGACATGTCGTTCGTAGTCTAACAGTCATCATGAAATTTGTGAATATGTAGCCAAGTGATGGCATTACCAGTAGATAGGTAACAGGGCTTTTCGATTCGTCTATTCATGACAAAAATAAGTAAAACTGTGTAAAACAATTCTTCGTAGCACCAACTCTTCATAAATCATCCTTGCAATTTTCACGCATGTCAACGTTTTCCTCAAACGACAATAGAATTTCATTTCAATATCTATTTCGTGCCACGTGTATGCTACTAATCGGGATCGAGAGGTTTAACCTCCTGTTTCCTAATCGAGGTCACAGGAACAATACAAAACAATCGCTCAACGTTTTCTCCAAAAAGTTGTAACTAGGCATATCATATAATTATAACACTCAAATATTGTCAGTACAGAGGTACAGTCAAATGAATATTAACAATTCGACATTGACAGCGCCTTTATGTCGTAGCAGTAAGTAGTTTCGTAGTATATGTGTTAGATTGATATACGGCTGTAGAGTTATCAGTCATGTATCAATAATAATATTATCAATGCGAGCACTGATTGCATTAAGCTACATTATAAGTACAGACGAGCCAATAAACCCACTCCAAATTGGATGCGTCCTGTCGTTTATCGAGTTATCGACCCTTTAAAATGAACAGATTGCAGCTCTCAATTACGCCGGATATATCTTGCATTATCAATTTAAGCGCATCATTTTGCAGGCAGGCACAATATGGCCATGGAAGACGTAAGATCACGTAAATATAATATTACTGTACAGTAGCACTTGTCATCAAACGCTGGCCTCGTCTACTGAGTCGTATTACTAACTTTTTTAAACAGGAGCGCGTAGGCAGACGGCAAGGACTCGGGAGTAGGCCACAGTTTATCAGGTGCATTAAAAACATAATATAAAACACTCGCCAATGTATCACAGCAACATTATACAGCGATAATACTGACATAATTTATGTTTCAATTACGATAACAGACATGTTTTATCAATCAAACATTTCATTTTTAAATTGTCTAATAGCCAATTGGCAATAATATATCGAATAAACAAGAATGTAAAAATAATAAAGTGGTAAGTACGTAAAGTGACTCGAAATTAAATTGACTGGTCTATTGAACTCAGTGCATGGGGCACTGAAGATTCAATCAACTACCGAGTCTTGAAGATAAATGCACTTAGCGGTTATTGAACTTTAACTTCTTGTATTTTTCTATACTTCTTACAAGTGCTTTTATTACCTGCTGTTGCTCTTGTGCCAACTGTTTCTGTTGATGGTACTGTGCCACAAGCCTGATACCACTCAACTCCAAGGAACGAGGATCTAAAGAGCGACTACGCGGCTTCTCCGAATAAAACACATCTTCGTCTCTTTTGCCTTTCTTCCACCGAAAATAATTAGACATATCGGGCCATTCACTATCACAAACACTTACACTAATATGTGCATTTCAATTAATATGCTTAGCACGAGTGTGGTTATAGTTTACACATTTCAGTAAAACTGCGGAGGTTAGACCGTGAAGGCATCTCCATATGTACTGAGAGATAACGCCGCCGTCACGAGACGGTATTGTTATGCAACGCGGAGTGTGTTCGCGACCGATATCTGCTGGTGTCAGCCCAGTTCCGCAGCGGAACTTCGAAATCGATGCGGGAGATGCGTCCGAGTCGCTCCTCTAACCAGTAACCGCGCACGCACCCAGCGCCCAAGTGCTCGCTTCACGATGTCGCAATAGTTGACAACTTAACACTTACACATAGCTATATTGGTGAGGGGAATCGTGATACCGCAATTTAGATCATAGGTTATTTTCAACTTGTCACTGTCACATTTTCCGTGTTTATTTACCCCTGATTGATCAGAAACGATGATAAAGTGTCATTGTTCGAGCGACACCGTCATGCTTACTTAAGGAATGTTGTAATGAGCGCAGGAGTGTCTGCGACGCGGGTATCCAGGACGAACGCACGGTGGTCTAGATCATAAACCTTAGGCTAGACGCTTCACTTGTCCCATTTAGAGCTAGCATACTAGCCGTTTAATCACAAACGTACTCTATAAACTAGTAAACCACGAGCGCACTGTATTCAAAACAGTAGGTGATGTTAAATTTCAGGATAAAACGTTTCATAACAGCTGAATAAATGCATGTTGCCATCATACATTTATTCAGCTGCTTTTAAATGTTGCGTGTTGTTTTCAAAGGAGATGGATAACGGTTCCATACAAGCTGGGCCCAGAAATGAACACAAATAAAACAAAAATTATTATTATTATGAAACTATAATAGTGTTTCATAGCCGTGTATATTTTGGTTCTTTGTAAAACTTTGGGATAAAACTGATGACACAAAAAAAAAACCTGTAGATCGCGGAGTAATCCACTGTCTTCCAGTAGGTTGAATTTCACTCCAATCCAACCACTGTATCCCAAATTATTAATTTGCTAAATCCCAGTTTACAGAACGTTGGATCTTCGTTGGAAACCAGACAAAATCGAAGTGGTCCGAGCTATACGAGTAATCATTGTAGTCGAGGTAAACTGTAATGCGAAGATCCATAGTCCAAGAAAGGCGAATTTACTAAGAAATGCAAAAAGATAACCGAGAAACAAACCCCATGATATTTTTTGACATAACATATTATAAGAAACCACAACAACAGATTTGATTTGATTTTTTTTTTAATGTATGTTTTTTTGTTTGTTACGCATTCACGCTAAAACGGCTGCACGGATCTGCAAAGACTGACGAATTTGGTACATGATTCAGACATAGGATTTTCTTTTCGGCATAAAAGAAAATCCTATGTCTGAAGCATGCTCCAACGGGATTGAGACTTATTCTAGTGAAACCGCGCGTCGCTGTAAGTCCTTGGGCCTGTAATTTGTTTAACCGTATAGTTCGGAAGCGCCCGCGATGGGACCCGAACATACGAACCTCCGCCGGCTCGGTAACGGGTCCCATTGGACCCAGGAATGACGACGTACGACACTCTAAATTGATTATGTGAATATATATACCGTGACATTTTAGTCGTCTTACAAAGATGGTCCACTCAATGTATCCGTCATAACATACCTCTAGGCGCGATTAAAACATTGTTACCATTAATTAAAATAATAGCTACAAAGAAAAATAATGAATGCTTCAGAATTATGAAACACCCTCCCTGTTAATAATGTTTACGTATCAAACGGTAGAAGATATCTACCTACCTACCATTACATTCCATCATTAATTCCATCGCCATAACAGGGTGTTTCAAACTACGTCATTTGTCTTAGTGATATTTTAATGTTTTTGATTATGCAAATGTTAAAAAAAAAAAAAAAAATTATGAATGGTAGTAGATAGCAGTCATTGGGTACATGAAGTGGGCTGCCGTTTTAAGACGACTAAAATGTCACGGTGTATAATGAAACCCATATAATCTTATGAATGTGCGTTAATTACGAGAGTTAGATAAAAAACTTATAAGTTAACGCCATTCAATCTTTCATATTTAGCGCGCAAGTTTATTAATTTACCTTTTTAAAATCGAAGTCTGTAAATGCGATAACCGCCATTTTGATAACGGTGGTGTCCGAAGCTAAAAAACATAAAAAATGGGGATTTCAAACATCCAAACTCCACCACAGGAGCAGTGAATAATATATCATTTAATTATTTGACGTATTCATTCATTGTTCAATAATAAGTAGTACTAATGCAGTTTTATTATATCCAAAGTTGAAGTTTCGCGCCAATCATGCGTATTTACATTTCACTTTTCAAAAATATCACACATGTAGATGCGATTTAAAATGTGGCAAAAAAGATCGAAAATATCATAAACTACAAGAAAATGCCCAGATCTTAACTTAGTATACAAACACAAGTGCAAAAACACGTAACTATTCTATTTGTTTTCAAAATTACCGATAATTTTTGTTTATAATGACGTCCGAAAGCAATCATACCAGACGATTTTTTATTTTTCTTATGATCGACTCGATTCATTAATAGAAAAATGTTAGAAATCAATACCTACTCGGAAATTGAAATAAAATTGTTTTGTAGCATTAAATACAATAAGTCACCATCTGCCTAGCCTTTTCCCAACTACGTTGGGGTCGGCTTCCAGTCTAACCGGATGCAGCTGAATACCAGTATTTTACATGGAGCGACTGCCTATCTGACCTCCACAACCCAGTTACTGGGTAATACGATACCCCTTGGAATAAGTATTGTATAAAATAATGTTTTATACTTTTTAATGTAATTTTAATAATTTTTCGGCTATGCGGATAATTTATATACGGATTCAATTGAATGGGTAGTCAACAGTCAGGACCTATGAACATAAGTACCTACCTCAAATTTGCGCCGAATAATTTCTATATCCAAAACCTTTAAACGAGAAATTCTTGTACATATATAAAATAAATAATCTAAATCTCGGAAACGGCTCCAAAGATATTCATGAAATTTAGTATACAGGGGGTGTCGGGGGCGATAAATCGATCTAGCTAGATTTATTTTTATAAAACGTCAGAAAAAAATACCGAGCCAACTTCGGCTATCCAGATATTCTGAATTTAAATTCGGAATCCGCTAGCTGTTCGAAATTATTTTATTTATTGGTCAATTATTTACGGCGGCTTTTATTTTTGATACTTTCTGAAAGTTTGCTACAGAATGCCTAGCATACATTTTTCAGGTAGGTTTAGCAAAATTTTGTTTGGGAATGATAATAAATTAATGTCATGATTATGAAAAACAAAGTTAATTCTACGGTTGTCATTGGTTACGCTCTCTGAAATCTCTTTAAAACTATTGGCTTCACAATCAAGTCACTTGAAACATCTTTATCATTTAATACCCCCACACCGCTTAGGGGCATAGATTTATTCAACCTCGGATACATGTATGGGGAATGCCAACTCTAATTAGTTTATCGTAATTTCACACCATGCTTTAGCGATGCAAAGAATACAACTTCTTTTAAATCATGCATATGCATGATTTTCTTTACTCGCTGCTTTGAATGTTTGTGTTTGTTATCATGGACTCCAAAGGAGGAGCGGTCCTCATGATGACCCGCACCCTAATTGCGTAACACATGATCAATCATAATCGGTTTCATTTTGACAGTTTAACAATATTCATTGCGTTATTTTCGTTGTTGAGCAGACAAATTTGTCGAACATATGAAGCAATGGATGAGCAATCTGTTTCAAAATGATTCAGATTATGATTAATCGTGCATTACGCAATTAGGGTGCCGGCCCTATTCGAACACTGAATCTGCACCTCACGTTGAACCCGGTGCTATTACGGACTTTGGCTATAAATGACAAGCCACGGCTCGAACTTGGACTCCTCTGCTACGCGTAGGTACTTCTAGTGAGAATAAGCAACCAATGCAATGTGTTAATTGTGGCGTTGATGTAATGCATCGCAGAAGACACACGTTGCACCTTATTGAAGTATTATCAATAATCCGGAAATGGACTGCTCTTCAATCGCCTTGGCGGCCGAAGATCGGTGGGTTGCTGTGCTCACTTTATGCTAACATTTGGTGTTTGAGCTGGGCTAGGCACGAAAATAATGTTGCACCGCCTGCCCAGTTTTAGACAATATTTTAACAGTTTATAACTCTAAATAAAAACGAATCGTTTTATTTTAACCACCCTAATACTACCCTATAATGTGTAAATAATTAGATTATAGAAAAGAATTAGTGATGTCCCTGATATCTGTATCCGGGCGGATATCCGCGGTAGAAAAAGATCCATATCCGTATCCCTATCCGTTACATTTTTCATGGATCTTTTACCTGGTTAATAATTCCAAATTGCATTACTAAACTTCTTTGTGGACATTTTTTCCTCGTCCAACAAACACAAACATTATCTACGCTGCCCAGTGTAAGATATAAACTTAACAAAAGAAAGACCCGCCTCACGCAAGTCGAAACATGTTCTGTCACGCAAAGCGTTTTTTTTTGAGGTTGGGAAATCATCAAATAACTTCTCCCGCTCTGGGGAGGCTATTAATTCTGGATTATTTCGAAAGTGGAGGTGGTGGCAGGAGGGCGTGTCAGACTTTTACTGACTAAAACCCACCCGTGTTCCCTCAGTTGCCTGTGTGCCAGGGGCCATGGTATCTCTTCCGGACAACCCGCACCCCTGGTAGGCATCGGCCCTTGTGGACCCCACCAGTTGGTGCTGACATCTCTTTGAAGCGCGGGTGGAACACAACGCGCCGTCGACCCGGGCTTGGTCCTTACCGGACAGCGAGCTACCAATTACTCGCCGTCCGCAAGCCCGCAACTTCGGTGGCCAGGAATCAGCCTGTGATACCCGAAAGTCACGAAAAGCATCAAGTGGCGTCAACTATCGTTTCAAGGTCACGCGCACCGACACCGATTGAGTAAGAAAGGTAAGATCCGGATCCGTATCTGCGGATCTACATTTTAATGATCCCGGCACATCACTAAAAAGAAAACGCTTATTACAAAGAGACCAGCATGTTTTTAAATTTTTCATATGCCAGTTGAAGCATATTCTTGCATCTTGCTATAACTTTGTTCTAATATTTGCTTCCCTATAGATAAGTAGTTTGTTAAATTCAAGTATTTTATTAATAAAGACCTTGTCCACGCTTAGCCAGATCACCCTAACAAACTGAGCAATTCTCTTTCAACTTAATTGGTCCAGCAGATTCGGAGCAAAATGGCTGTAACAGACGAACAGACAGACACACGAGAACCTATTAGGGTTCTTTTTATCATTACCTTAAAAAGTTACACCTCCATCCACACTGTACGTGTGTATACCTACTTATTAATAAAATGATCAATTTAAAAGAAAATTACCAATTAAAATACGATTGCAATATATATTTTTTTACTCGATTTTATTGCGAGTATCGATTAGGCTGAATACAACCTTTGAATCGAAATAAAAAAATGGGTAGAAGGGCAGCACTAAGAAGTAGGTTGTCGCAACACAATTTTTTTAACTGATTTGATCTCGTTTTTTATGTAGTTGAAGTATGAATAAAAGTAAAAGTTGATACTATCTTTATTTTGTGCTTTTACATATATTCAGCAAGAGGGAAGGTTGTTTATTTACATATTTTCAGCGAATCTATGTTGCCTACCTTTTGGAAAGGTGTATTAATGAATACCTATTTTATACAACTTTCGCAATAGACGCGGTTTGACTAGGATCGCCAACTTTCTAGATGAAGTAGAGTAGGTATTTCTGATTTCAGAGGGAGTAAATAAAGAGTACAGATTAATAAAATAGTGTACCATTTATTCATTTCTATTTATGTATTTTCTAGCACTTTTTGCAGTACATAACATTTTTAATTTAATTTACAAGAAATAGTAGGACTCCAAACATCCTAATTCTACGTTAGTATAAGATCAGGAGCTCATGTTAATCAATATTTATAAATATTGATCTCGTCTCGCCACTTCACATTCATTACCGAAAAATAGTCAAGTCTCATTGGAAAATATAAAAATACCGCAGAATAACGAAATCATTTGCCTCAAAAGAGTCAGTATATGAAAAAAGAGTATTTTTGCGTACTCTATTAGTGCTATATTATCAGGCGCGGTCCGAGGGGGGACCTAGGGGTCATGACCCCCCCGGAAAGCCGTAAACGTAAAGCTTAAAATAGTAATTTTTCGAAAATATAGTACATTTTCTTATTATTTTGTAGGTAGTCTTTGTCTACGACACCCCCCCCCCCAAGTCTGGCTGCGACCGCGCCTGTATATTATAGACTAGTACACCCATAAGAAAAAGAGTACAATACTCTATTTTAGAGTACGGTTGGCCACCCTAAGTTTGACCGACCTCAACAAATAATTAAACCCCCCAGTGGGGTTCCCGCATTGTCGTTGCGGGGGGGCTCAGTAACCGTGGTCACCCTCCCACGGTGAAGCGAAGAGGAACCCCAAGGTGGGGCCGCTCGTCAAGGCTTGTGCCTCCAAGCCGACGACGTAGCGGCCAAAAAGTAGGTTGCGGTGAGGTGCATCGCAACTGAGGCGGGCCGCGATGTCGAATGGGAGGCATCGCGGCTGAGGGTTACAGGCTGCGGCGGAGGAGGAGTGCCGGTACTTCTGAGTAGTGCTCTTCCCTTCCGTAGCCTGGACGGGGCCGCCACCGTTTGATGGCGGACGCGGTGGGGCCGCAGGGGAAGAGGAGTGTCGGTATAGCGTTGGTCGCTCTCCCTATCCCCTGCGGCCGAAAAGTGGTTGGCGGCGGGGCCACTGTACTGACCCGTCGCAGGAAGACGTCAGCAGCAGCTGGTGGGGCCCGCAAGGGCCGATGCCTGCTAGGGGTGCGGGTTGTTCGAAAGAGATACCGCGGCCCCTGGCATACGGCCAGCTAAAGGAACATGGGTGGGTTTTAGTCAGTAAAAGTCTGACACGCCCTCCTGCTCCAACCAGAGCGGGAGAAGTCATTTGATGATTTCCCACCCACAAAAAAAAAAAAAACAAATAATTAAAGATATTTGCCACCAACTTATTGTATCTATAGACGCGCTAACATGAAGAAGATTGATCATTGTAATACTGCACTGGACGGAATCAAATATGGATGCTCTGTTGTTAGTTGACGCTATAATGGATCATACTGTCCGGATTTAGACCTCGGTGTTGTCGAGATGACGTTTTAGCTGTAAGTGGGCGGCTATCCTTCACTTGATATTAGTACCTACTGACTTCGATCATACAAGTAGTAAACAAATAAAGAAAGGGAAAATAAAAACCAATACTAACTTAGTACAATGTTCACACCGTTCCTGAAAACCGAATGATAGAATGTTAAAAAAAGACGATAATACCGATTTAAATGTCACAATCGAATGTAAAGTCTATACTTATTATAAATTAAAGTCACTTTTCGTGTCTGTTTGTGTGATGGCGCTGTTCTTTTAAACTTCGCAACGGATTTTAATGCAGTTTTCATCGTTATTTAGAGAATTAACAATCAACTTACCATATTCCCACTGTTGGGACACAGGCCTCCTCTGCGTGAGACGCAGTGGGCCGCAAGCCATTACGCGGGCTTAGTGTGGGTTGGAAGATGTTAAATGTCAACGAATTTTTGGACATGCCGGTGTCCTCACGATGTTTTCCTTCACCGTTTTAAAAGCAGCGGTGACGAAATTATTTACACGTAAAGCAACTGTCTGGGTTCGAAGCTACGAGCCACAACTCATAAGTCGTGGCCGTTACCACCAGGCTACCACTACTGCAGGTTTGTGTACATACAATATTATCATCTATTTAATAATAAGTGACGCAAAAATATTGTACACCATTTTACGAAAATTACTTCGTCGGACGGACGATTATGAAATTTGGCACAGTTAGTTTGTATGGAGAAGGAGTGCAGTAAGCTAGGTAATATTTTTACATAATAATTCATTAGAAATACATTACCCAAATGAATTAAAAAAACGTAGTCAAATTTGAAACACTGGGCGGCCACTATTTAGTATTAAACTAACACATAATAAAAAATGTCGATGTTTTGTCAAGTCGTAAAGACGTTTGAAGCAGGGGGCGGTTCGCTAGTTACTATTGAAAAATCAGTCCCAAGAGGATTGTATTCCGCCCCAGTGGGTTCCCGCATTGTCATTCCGGGGAGGCTCAGTAGCCGTGGTCATCCCCACGGTGAAGCGAAGAGGAACCCCAAGGTGGGGCCGCTCGTCAGGGCTTTTGCCTCTAAGCCGACGACGTAGCGGCCAAAAAGTAGGTTGCGGTGAGGTGCATCGCAGCTGAGGCGGGCCGCGATGTCGAATGGGAGGCATCGCGGCTGAGGGTTACAGGCTGCGGCGGAGAAAGAGTATTTCTGAGTAGCGCTCTTCCCTTCCGCGGCCTGGACGGGGCCGCCACCGTTTGATGGCGGACGCGGTGGGGCCGCAGGGGAGGAGGAGTGTCGGTATAGCGTTGGCCGCTCTCCCTATCCCCTGCGGCCGAAAAGTGGTAGGCGGCGGGGCCACTGTACTGACCCGTGGCACCCTGGACACATGGCACGCCATAACCACCCCAGGAACCACCAGTTCCCTGCCGGCCGGCCTGGTGCGCCGGTGATAGGGGTTATTCCCCTCCGAGGAGGGGCCGGTGACGAACCGCGGCGCGTTCGCGGATGGCTTGCGCTTTTCCGTGTTCCCGCCTCAAGCGGCACTGGAGGACACCGTGGAGTTTTAGGGGTTACAGTCCCACATAACTGCGCTATCTCCCCGTGGTAGCGCAGTAGGCATTTCTCCACGTTAAAATATAAAAAATGCCTGGGTCGACGGCGCGTTGTGTTCCACGCGCGCTGTCAGAGATGTCAGCAACAACTGGTAGGGTCCGCTAGGGCCGATGCCTGCCAGGGGTGCGGGTTGTTCGAAAGAGATACCGCGGCCCCTGGCACACAGGCAACTGAGGGAACACGTGTGGGTTTTAGTCAGTAGAAGTCTGACGAAGTTATTTGATGATTTCCCACCCAGAAAAAAAAAGAGGATTGTATTGATGATTTCCATTATTATAATTATGTAAAGCTATAAATGTTACGGTCGCGAAACATATTTTTTTCAACATACAGCCTGACCCTGACTTGTAAATTACAAAAAAAGGTAAGAAAATTTGAATTTCCTGAGCTACCCTGATATACTCTACTATATCTGTTTTTGCTGAGAACTTGCTACAAGTATCACATGAAAAAACAAAACAGATTGTCAAATGACACTAAACGATAGAATACAACTGGCGCTTGGGTGGCTTTCACAGAGGGGCGCTATTGGTAAACATTTGTGCCAGTTTTGTGAAATGTATAAACAAAACAAGATGGCGGCGTTAGTTCGTATTTTTACCACGCGCCAGATGAACCTCGTAGCGCGGTGGTACGGCAGTATTTAAGGAGCTTTCGCATTTGGCGTCAACGTCGCGTTTGGGCTGCGCTAGCTACGCATACACGGTTACGCGTAGCTAGCGCAGCCTAAACGCGACGCGACTGCTTAATCAGCATATAATATTCACACTGCTGGGTTACAGGCCTCCTCTCTGTGCGGAGTTGAGCCATGGCTGCTTAATCGGCCCATAATATTCCCACTGCTGGGACACAAGCTTCTTCTCTGTGAGAAGGAGGGTGTTGAGTTGAGCCGTGGCTGCTTAATCATCATCATCATCATCATTTCAGCTAAAAGACGTCCACTGCTGGACATAGGCCTCCCCCAGGCTCCTCAATTTCGACCGGTCTTGTGCTTCCCAAATCTATCGGTTTCCCGCGGTCTTGACAAGGTCATCGATCCACCTTGTGGGGGGGGGGGCTTCCCACTCTACGTCTTCCGGTACGACGTTCCACTCCAGAAACTTTCGGCCACATCGGCCATTTGTTCTGCAAGCATTTCATGCTATCCCATAGCTCACAATCAAAACAAACAAACAATGGCGTCGGAAAACAGAATATAAAAATATTACCATAAAAAAGTAATAGTAGTTTATATAGCGACAATCCAATGAAACAATGCTACTTGTAAAAATAGTCGCATAGCCAACTTTGTTTTGAAAACTTCGGTAAGTTTCGTAATTCGTCGTGTCAAAAGCCACTGACTACCCTTATAATAAATCTGCATGACCACGAGAGCACACACAAACATTAAGCCGCGAATAGTTCGTGTCTCTCCCGAGACACTCAACGGCGCTAGTGCATCGCAATGCGAAGTTGCGTCAAATTATACGAACGAATGGGTTTCTTATCGATGAGTACCATCGATATAACCGACGCTCGACAGGTGGAGCTGATTTATGAATAAAGATGTTTTGTTTATTGATAAAATAATATTAGTTTTAAATATTTATTTGATTTAGGTAGGGTAGGCAGTGTCTTTCTGTCTTTATGGACTGTACGCCTCTGCTGTGAGGGGAGGGTGTTGAGTTGAGCCGTGGCTGCTTAATCAGTCTATAATATTCCCACTGCTGGGACACAGGCTTCCTCTCTATGAGAGGGAGTGTGTCGAGTTGAGCCGTGGCTGCTTAATCAGCCTATAATAGTTCCACTGCTGGGACACAAGCCTCCTCTCTGTGAGAGGGAGTTCGTTGAGTTGAGCCCTGGCTGCTTAATCAGCCTATAAATTTCACACAGCTGGGTCACAAGCCACCTCTCTGTTAGAGAGAATTTGTTGAGTTGAGCCGTGGCTGCTTAATCAGCCTACAATATTTCCACTACTGGGGCACAAGCCTCCTCTCTGTGAGAGGGAGTGTGTTTAGTTGAGCCGGCACTGTATAATCAGCTTATAATGTTCACACTGCTGTGTCACAGGCCTCTTCTCTGAGAGGGAGTGTTTTGAGCCCTGGCTGCTTAATCAGCCTATAAAATTCATTCTGATGGGTCACAGGCATCCTCTCTGTGAGAGGAAATTTGTTGAGTTCAGCCGTGGCTGCTTAATCAGCCTATAATGTTCACACTGCTGGATCACAGGCTTCCTCTCTGTGAGAGGGATTGTAATGAGTTAAGCCATGGCTAGGTCGAAATTAATTACGTTCGATGAACGGATGCGCTAGCTTATTAGCGTGAAGAGTTACCAAAAAGGCACAGCGAACTGGTCTAAATATCACATGGGTAATAATAATATCAGTCTAAAATATTTGACAATAGTCCAAATGCAAGGCAATGCCTATTTGTATACCTACAGATAAAGCATGAATGTCGATCACCACGTTTGCTCAAGGCGGATTTTACTCACTATGTTTTCCTTTACCAATGTCAGAGATGGCCAAGATAAACTCAGAAGGAACACATGTATTGAAAAAGCCACATTGGCACTTGCCCGGATTTGAACCAATAACGTCGTGCATGAAAGCCTTAACCACTGCTGAATCACGACTAAGTGTCGTGTATGTTAATTAATGTAATACAATTTGTAATTACAATAAATTAATTTATCAAAGAAAACTGAATCATACATGGGATTACCATAGAAAAACCTGGCACAAAGCCAACATTTGCCAATTCTATTAAGAAGTAAAACGATTTGTTTACTCGACTTCCAGAGAGTGTAAACAAAATCTAGGAGTTCACTAATAATGAGTTCATGAATATCGCCCTAACAATAATGTAATACCAGCACATTACTGTTCCAGCAGGGCAAAGGCCTCTTCTCATACAGAGAAGGCATGAGCATTGATCACCACATTCACCATGCTTGCAAGAGGGGTTGGAGATTTCAGACTTGTATTAATTATAAATTTACGAGCACCGCCACATGGAACGTATTGTTTTAGTTTTTACCCAAGCATTTGCAAATTCATTGAGTACTTGTTTATATTCACTGAATAAGGCAATCTATAACGGACATAAAACAGTCATTTTATTTCCTGTAAACGTCCCGTGTGATTCATACCCATCGACAATCTACCCACTACATCTCAGTGTACGGACAAACTGCCCGTTCATTTATGGTCCTTCGAGCCGGATTGCCACTACTGGATCAAACAGTCCTACATCGTAAATAAAAATAGTTCGTGACCACCTTTAAGGCTTCTCACAGATACGAACTGTTTTTATTTACGATAGCTAATCGGTTTGTCTAGTCATTTACAAGCAGATCACCGTAGTCAGATTGAGAAGACGCACATTATCGTACGTAGAGATTCCTTCGAACCCTGCGATCGCTACAGGAAACAGCAACATTTGGTGGTTCGAAAGCTTTGACATTTTAACAATTCAACAGTGAAGTCAACAGGATTAGTGTCCATCAACAGAACACATTCACACAACAAATTATGGACGCTAAACAACAACAACTTCTTAAGCGGTAGGAGATCATCGCAGAGGGTACCCGGAAAATCGGTGTCAACTTCGGAAAGGATGGCCCTGACCACAAGGACGCAACGAGATGAACCATGGCTTGATACAGGGCGTCATAGACTTGACTGACAGATACTACACTACAAAAGCGTACGACAGGGTCAAGTCAGAATACTCAAGCGTACAACACAAACTGCAAACATTGTCTAGCTACACCACGGAATCCGCAAGCAATCAAGGCGAGGAAAGCAAGAACACTGGAGTCCTTTCAAAATCGGGTGAGAACTCGACGACAATAGTACAAAGGGATGCGTACAATCGATACAGACGCTATCCCAAGGCAAACCATACAAGCTCCGACATCTTGCTCTACACGATATCTTGCTCTACTGTAAAGCATTTCTAGAATTAACGCCCAAAATAAAATTGAGGATCATCATCTGGAAGAACTGCATGTATTCGCATAACGGAAAGAAATGCAACTCGCAAAAAAGATGCCAAGTGTGCAACGGCGCAGACTACACTACGCTACATAACGTAACACGTGTTACTACGTCAGCGACATTTAAAAAAAATACTACTAAATGGGCCTGCTCTTGAACTCGACACTGTCATTAAGTCAACTGACCTACAACGCGGATAACAACAATTTGCAGCGAAAAGCCAATCACGTATCCGGAAACTTTAACGCAGTTTTACTAGCAATGGTACAGATAAAGTAAAGCCCGCAGATGGAACATACACCATACTAAGATACCTTCTAGACCTCATAACAAGATTCTGTTATGAGGTCTAGAAGGTATCTGAGCTGAGCAGCGACTTGTCCTTCCGCGACGCAACCACAACTCAACAGTGTCGAGAATCGGAACATTTGCCAGCCAGAGCAACGGAACAGTTCAGTTTACTGTGAGTCCCTTTACGGAGACTACCAGTTCTTGACACCGGCACTAGTAATGGCTAAACTACGCAACATTCGAGAAGTCTCAAATTGCCTTACTGAGGTATCAAGTTGCAGCAATAAATGGCAAAGGCTGCACCGCAAGAGGGCTTGGTTGTTTGTGTTGCAAGAAATGCACTTTGCGCATTTTCTGTCCAGCTGAAATTACGTCACAGACACTACGTGATAGGCTCACAACCCCCTTAGCGACAGGTTATATGATGAGCGGTGACAACCACCTGATTCATGCTCATTACACTATTCAAAGCACAATGGAATTGGGAAATGAACAAGATATCCACATACCGGAGCTAAACATAAATTACATCATCACCATCATTTCAGCCGAAAGACGTACATAAATGTCGTATTAACAAGTAATAGTCAAATTACAAACATAGAAATAGAAACACATGACGAACAACTTAAAGGTTTTAAGACAAAAACAGAGCTGGTTCAGGAACAACAAGACAGCCAAATGGATGCGGAGCAACATCACTACGTTCTGTACAGTTGCATGATAACCTGTGCTACAATATTCGGTATATGGGTATACTTTAAGATAAAAGCACGCTGCCTCCGTCTACCTCAAGAAACAGAGCATGAACGCAAGCTCACGACGAAGAGATTGAAATAGTACCAGTACACACTCCACGACATCTTTCTAAGGATAGACAAATAAAGGCAGCCCCACAGACAATAGAAGAGATCGTCGGACATCTGCCTAACAGCAACAAGGTAGACAGTGAAACATCGCCAAGGTCAATCAGCGACGAAAGCAGAACTTAATAACTTACTTTTCATACTTGACTTGCTTTACATATGTAACTTCCTTTACATACTTGATTTACTTTACATACTTTTAAGAATGCGTTATTCCTTGTTAATTGCATTTTTTTTACAGTTGGCAGGATGTACGAGCATCGCCACATAAAATGTATTGTTTTAGTTTTTACCTTAACAAGCATTTGCTTATTCATCGAGTACTTGTTTATACTGCGATGCTCGTACATTAAGACCAGGTTTCCTCACGATATTTTCCTTTAGCGATATCTATTTTTAAAGTAGGTAAGTTTTGAATACTATCAAATCAGGCGCAAGCTTATAGTAAAAAAAGATTTCGCATTTGCAAGTGAACAAATGAACTTATTTAACTTACAAAAAAAGAAACTTCATTAAATATTCATCCCAAAAGTTAATACAAGAATACTATGTAAGTATGCTTTCCCACTTCGTCATCCTCCTCCTTCTTACAACACAGACACGAGCCCTTCGTTCTGTTCCGATGAAATCTACTTGGAAAATCCACATAAAACTGAATGCTTCACTAGTTTCACTAAGAATTAAATGCGTTCCAATATGTCACAAAAAACAATCCATCTTCAGCAAATAAAAGTACATTCAAGCTTTGAATAATGATGAGGAACATGAAACTTATTTTATTGAGCTCCAGACGTTGACGGGGCAGCCCTATTTACTGCTAAGGGATTTTATGACCGAGTAATTTAAAAAAAATCCTGTTTTTTTATCCTTATTAAATATACACCGTGAAATTTTAATGGTTGTTTTCCCGCAGCGAAATGGTTTTGTCTTGGTAATACAATCGTTTTATAAACAAATAAAATATTAGAACCAAAAAATGGCAGATTAACCATTGTGAAAAATCACCACGTTCGAGAGTTTATTTTGCTTTGAACATTTATGCATCGCTGTTGCCTTTGTCGGAGGTGCGTGCGATTCGAGTAGTACCTACAAGTTACCTCTAAGTGTTACTATTGAGTAGTGTTTTATCGAGTTGATGATTTTTTTTTAAATTATTTTTAAACAAAAACATCAATTTTTTTTTACTTTTACACTATGCTTCGAAAGTACTTTTTATGGCAAGTTGTTCTGCCGCAGGAAAACAACCATTTAAATTCCACGGTGTATTTATAAATATTTTTATAAAAGAAACATAATAACAAACATTAAAAAAAATGAAAATAGTGGTCCGCCGGTATCGGGAGATGGGTCCGGGCTTCAGAGACAGGAACCTCCTTACGATGCGAGCCGTATCGAAGAGTACTTTCTGAATCAGGCCTTTGATCCAAACGCCTAACGAGAGCCTCGAGAGATGTTGATCGAGGCTTTCGGCCAACAGCCCATTGCCCGATACGACAATCGGCACAATTACAGCTGAGTTCACATTCCATATAAGTTGTCATATGGAATCTTTGTTTTTATTAATCTTTTGTTATAATTAAGGGCCCAAAAAATTGGCTAACGAGTAGTTGTTAGTGGAAACATAATAAATAGGAAAAATTCATACAGGTACTCATACTATGCCTTAAACACAGTATTTAAAAAAGCCGGACGCATGTTTAATAGTTAAAAAAATTAACTTCATCAATAATTGGGCTATCAAACGAAGAAAATTTTTTTCTAATCCGATTGGTAATTCCAGAGATTAGAGAGGTCAAACAAAAGAACCTATCAACTTTATTATTATCGTATATCTATAGTATCTATATTATATGTATAGATTAGATAAGTTATAGTCACCTAGAAAGTTAAGATTCTTATATTAGAACAGAAGAATAGAATAGAATAAAGTAGGTACACATATAGCGTGAATGTAGTCAGGTATTGATTATCACATATCTTAATAAAATGGCTCGACAAACCCTAGTCTCATTATAGCTATTGTCACTATTTCAAAGAAAGTTTTTTGAAATTTTTTATCATCTTATTATAAGTAGTAAAGCTAAGTAAAGTAAAAGTTTAACAATACAATCCAAAAAAGTAACAATACAATGTGACACATACGGTGAGCCACGACGCTTGTATCTTGAGGCTCTAAAATTAAGATAAAATTAGAACATAGCGATCTTTTTCACAGATGAAAAACCAAGAAACGGATGTGAATAAGAAGAGCTTTCAAGTAAGCCGAATGGAGTTTCCCGATAGGCACGAGCTGAATACAAGCCGAATATTTGTAGTCATTGCTTCGAATCAGTCTTGTTGTTCAATAAACACTGCCGAATCGAATGTGCCTACCCAAAAATGCCATATATTACATGCCTTATATTTTAATAACAGTATTTGTATAAAGAACTAGCTGTTGCCTGCGACTTCGTCCGCGATCCAGGATAGAAAATAGGCCATGTCCTTATCCAGGTCATGGTCTATCTGTGTGCCATATTTCATCCTAATCCGTCATGCCGTTTTAGCGTGTTTAAGTAACAACCATACAAACTAACTTTCGTATTTGTAATTGAATAATCATTTTAATAATACAGGGTGTTAAAAGACACATCACATAGCCGTCAACTAAATTCTGCGGTAGTTCGCAATATAACGCACGCAAAACATTGTGCATATGGGTGCATGTAACGGTACACGGGTTTTTTAACTTGTTTTCGTAAAAAAAAAACAGTAAAAGTTGTAATTTCGACCTTCAATGTATCCGTAACCAGAATTTTCCCAGGTATGGTCCAGAACAAAAAAAATATAACATTGAACGGGAGTACAAGTGACTCTCGGCTTCGTTAAGTGTCTTTTTATACCCGATATATTTATTTTTCACTTCAAGGAATGACTTCAAGTCACAAACATCAGTGTAGCTGGCTTGCCTGGCTTTTGTACTAGGAGTTCAAGTTCCCGTATCATAAGAGCCAGAATAAGAAGTAAGAATATTGTTACGATCTACATCGAGTCCGGATCATTGAAGTGATACAAAAGATTGGCTCAGTAAAAACGCATCATTTGGATCTGAAACATTACTTTGCTCTGTGCTCATTCCGTCTGCGCGACGCGTCGCTCGCGAAGCGACGGAGCAGTGAGCGAGCGAGAGAGGGAGACTGAGACACACTGCGTTACTTAACTATTGACTCGCGAGTCGCGAATGAGCGGGCGAATCACAATCTATACAAGTCAGAAAGATAGCAAATGAGATGTGTATCACTCATACTCTCACAGATTTTCGCTGTCGTTATCCATGCACGTAAAAATGACCACTAAGGAGCTTACGTATTAAAAACTATACGGTCGTTTTTTGCATATAACTTTAAATTACATTCTTTGAGCCGATGATCCAAATGAGTGAAATTAAACATATCTGTGTTTTGGATCGAAAGGCAAATGTTCCAATCGCAAAAATGATACACTTTGACCACCTCTAACTCATATTAATCACTACAAAGCCACTCAGTTTACGATTCTGCTGGTCGCTTACGTGTTCTGCTATTACCGCGCCCGCGTCAACAACTTATCCTCATCATCTGTCTAGCCTTTTCCCAACTATTTTAGGGTCGGATTCCAGTCTAACCGGATGCAGCTGAATACCAATATTTTACATGAAACTTCTGCCTATCTGAACTCAACCAACCTGGGTGGCTGAGTTGTGGAATTGTAGCGTACTAAACATCGTTATTTTAAGTGCATCTCGTATATCAACCTAAAATACTTTTATAGATAAAGGCTTCCAGAACTATATTAAGGGACTTCCTGCTATGGAAGTCACTGGGGTGCAGAGCTCGGCTTAGAGCCGGTACATAGCTACTAAGCGCAACACAGCGCGTTTGGCACTGTTATGACAACCCCGCTGTGCTTTCTGGCTGGGACGACAGCAAGGGTCGCTGGATCCGATTAGTAACCATCGACTAGATATTAGTTTATCAGTCTGATTTTCGGTCTTTCTTCTCAGATTAGTCAGATAGGTAACACCAAACACATCTAGTTAAAAAAATGAGTTATTTTTGTATAAAAGGGTTTTTTGAACCAATTTACAGAAATAAATATAAATATCTATTATATATACGTACCGATTTTCTCTTGTCCGCGCCCTCTACCGGCGAGCCCTGTCCCGGCACGTTGGCGCGTCCCCGGAACATCTCCTTCACTTTGTCCATGGCGCTGGGACGGCGGCTCGACGATGCTGTTACCGTGTGGTAATACTGTTGGAGTAAATTAAATGTTTTGATCCTATCCCACTAATATTATAAATGTAAAAGTTTTATGTTTAGATGTCTGGATGGTTGTTACTCAATCACGCAGAAATGGATGACCGGATTTGGATGAAATTTTCCACACAGATAGTTTGTAACCTGGAATAACACATAGGATACTTTTGATCCCAATAGTACATTCCCGTGGGTAAATTTTTGAGCTCCACACGGGCGGAGCCGCTGGCAAAAGCTAGTAAGGAGATAAATTAGTATTTTTAGAGGGGTTTGCCATAGATTCAAAATCTCTCACTAAAATAGTACCATATGTAGCGTTAAAAGGGATTGATAATTTTGAACGTTTTGCGGTTCTCTTCTGTACCAAGAGTATTCGAGAGACGCAAACAAAAGTCGTGAATAAAAATCTTCAGTGGATATGAAATAATTGAAATTCGCACCAACATATTTGTTGAAATAAAGTGAAATATATTTGACAGCACAAAAATAAGTCCTATCTTAAAGATTTACAAAAATGAGCTAACAAATCGTCTATCGCGACCTCAGCCATATGAATAAACAAACATAAATTGACAGACATCGTGTTAACCTATTTCTTTCAAATGACACCCACAATTTATTTAATAGCTCTATGAAGGTAACTTTGCAGAATATTTATAACTAGCTGTTGCCAGCGGCTTCGCCCGCGAGCAGTTCGGAAATTTTCCCCTGGGAACGTACTACCGGGATAAAAAGTATCCTATGTATTAATCCAGGTTATACACTATCTGTGTGCCAAATTTCATCTAAATCCGTCCAGCCGTATTTGCGTGATTGAGTAACAAACATCCAAACATCTTCACCAACTTTCACATATAATATTATTAGTAGGATTAGCACTATTTGTATAACGATCCAACAATGATCATCATCATCATCACTGGTAACCCTATTTCACCCACTCCTGGGTACATGCCCTCTCTGTTTTGTGCCAAGCTTCACTGCGTGGTAATTGCGTAACACACTATGAGTAGAGATGTCAGCACCAACTGGTGGGGTCCGCAAGCGCGATGCCTGCCAGGGGTGAGGGTTGTTCAAAAGAGATACCGCGGCCCCTGGCACACAGGCAACTGAAGGAACACGGGTGTGTTTTAGTCAGTACAAGTCTGACACGCCCTCCCGCTCCACACAGAGCGGAAAAAGTTATTTGTTTATTGACAAACCAAAAAAACACTATCAGTAGCAATTGCTTTTTCGGCAAATTTTGACAGTTCATCAACATTCATTGCGTTATTTACGTTATTGGGCAAACAAATTTCGAGCATACAATGCAATGGATTAGCAATATCCTTCAAAATGATTCAGATTGTGATTAATAGTGTGATATGCAATTAGGCTGCAGGTCTTTGCGAGTCACATTCAGGTCTTCCTCACGGTTTCTGTAGGTCTTTCACTCGCACATGACAGTTGGAAAGTTCTTTTCATGACTATAATCCATTTGCCAATATCGCACACCTAGATCTAAACAGTTAACTCAAAAACGCACTTTTTTCAGAAAAGGTCAAAACTATTTACCTTGTTCCTGTGCACTGGAGAAGTTATCTGTATACATATTTGCGTTGCAAGTTCTACTGGAAAAATATTTTTATGTCTGTTTTATTGGTCGATAGGTAGTGAATTCAATGGTAAGCATAAGTTAAAACTCCCAATTGTTGACTTAGCTCCCTTTAAATCTAAGTGTGCGATATGTGCAGACCGTGAAATGTCTTTTTTTTTTCAATTAAAGTCTTTATTGCTATGTGCATTTTATACAGGATGGATTTTGATCACTCTGTATTACTTGTATTGGACCTACCGACATCGCTACTTACAAATTATAACCAGTGACAAAGCAAAATACTGTTACTAGGTAAATTAATGACTCTGCAAAAACTAATACATAAACCACAGATTTTTCATCATCATTTGCCCAGCCTGTTCCCAACTATGTTGGAGGCAGTTTCCAGTCTATCCGGATGCAGCTGAATGCTAGTATTTAAAATGGAGCGACTACCTGTCTGACCTCTACAGCCCAATTGCTGGGTTCCTACCAAGGGGTTAAATAAAAATCGTCAAACTTTCGGGCTTCTGACGACTCCGACTGTCAAAGATCCACGAATTACAGCTGGGATAACGGCTTAACGTGCTTTCTGAGGCACGGAAGCGTCTTGATATATAAATATGGTCACCCATCCACGGATCAACCGCGGCAAGCGTAGCTTAACCTGCTCTATCTGCCCGTGCGGGTGTTATTCCTTAGCCATAAATTTGACTTAAAATGATTTGGTTTCTTCTGAGAACCCAAAGGTCCAATATTATCCAGCACAAGTTTGAAAGCGATAGGCCGATATGGGTAAATATGTATCGGCTACACACATACATACATAGTTGAATGTTACCGTAATATGCCTAGTCAAGTACATGCCCCGATAAGGCGTTTTACACGGGGTTTAATTGACGCAATAAGACAGCACGGGATCTATATGTTCGTTGCTATGCAATAGAAAACCGCACGAGGCAACGAAATATATTTCTTTTGCTTTTTTTAGCATTAGGATCGCTACAAACTTGTTCGGCATGTCGGCACAATCAGTTCGGCCATATTTGTTGAATTACAAAGAAGACCTGAAGAAATCACTACACATATTGAACTTTTATTCAGCTCGTTTCGATTGAAAAACTTTGTTCGGCATCTTTTTTTTATTTTAGTATTGAGTTGCCTGACTGTGTCGAATCATGTCCGAACATGTGTGTCGGACCCATCAGAGCTATCACTGTACTTGGAAAAAACCACCTTATTTGGAAATCTCCTAATCAGGTGGAAGTGTTACATACCCTTGCGTCACTGCCTGAATGTGGATGTGCCGACCCGTCCCTGGCCTTCAGCACCGGCCTGGCCACCACAGGTACCACCTTCGAAGGCTCCACTTTAGTAGGGTCTTTGGTAGGCGCGCTTGATTTGGTCATGTTCTGAAATCATTTAGATGATGTTATTGACAATGTAAAAACCTCATAGATTTTAGAGAAAAATGTGACTGACATTTTCCTTCTGGATAAAATAACAAAACCAGATCGTTATCACAGTTTTGTGGTATGTGCAACTGTTTCCTAATTATTAGAGAAATGTCATGGGAGCAGAGCAAAACATAGCATAATCAGCCTATAACATTCCCACTACTGGGACGCAGGTCTCCTGTCTCTGGCCCTCGAGTGAGCCATAATCCACCACGCGAGCCCAGTGTGGGTTGGGAACGTAACACGTCTTCGAATTTTTGGTTCTAGGGTATGCCGGTTTCCTCGCGATGTTTTCCGTCACCGTTTCGAGAGCAGTGGTAATGAAATACGAAGGAAACTATGTCTTCTATTTATGCTGCTTCGATCCAAAAATATTACATAATTAATTAAGGTTAATTACTCGCAGCATTTTTTCCGGGGTCCTATGATTGCTATTATTGCACACACACACGATCGCTATTAAGCAAATACCGCGCTGTGTTCTCGCATACTTTACAATAGGGACGCAAAAACCCAGTACTTTGTAGTGATTAACCTACACTTATCACTTATAAGAACTACACTATTCCAGTGACTTACAATACAATACAATAACTGTTGTGTAAGCTGTGTCATTCACGTAACTATTGTATCGATAACCAAGTTTTAATTGCAATCAGTTAGTACTTCAAATATATTTTGCTAAGGTGACATCATTGAAATACCACTTGATTTGCAAGAAAACCGGCCAAGTGCGAGTCGGACTCCCACACGTCGGGTTCCGTACAAGGCAAAATACGCTTCTTCTATGGAGACCCTATTTAATAGATTTAAACTTTATTTTATTTTTAGTATATGTTGTTATAGCGGCAGCAACAGAAATACACATACTGTGGAAATTTCCATTGTCTACCAATGAGACCCTATTACTAAGCCACCACCACGGAGTAAATACAAAGAGGAGACGGCCTAAACAACTGTGCACTGTGATTCTCGACTAAGTCCTGACGTCATCAAGTAGGCGTGGCCTTGTCAGTGTATTGTTGGCGTTCGTCCTGACAAGTAACAAAAACACAGGGCCGTAATGGAATCCAATTATTGTACTGAATATTCCGCAGCTGTCTCATAAATGGAAATATACTCATAAAAAATACAATCTCCTATAAATTAAATATTCCATCTAAAATAATTTATTTAAAGTACTTTCCCTCCGTGAGACAACTATTATGGTGCATACTAGTTGTCTCATGGAGGGAAAGTAAAAAACAACTACCATACTGTATGGTAGTTGTTGGTTACTTAATTAAAAGTACTTAAAGCCTATCTAGTTTATTTAGTTAAATTTTGTACTAAATGATGTACTAGATTTTTTCCGAAGATAATCTGAGACAGCAATGTATTACAAAAATTAATATCACTATTTCAATTTAAAAAATACGTACCTAGCTGGTTCGCAAAATTAATATAAAAAAAACGGAGTTAGTAACTTACTCCCTGGTACGAAAATTCTGAGTACGACCCTGTTGCATCCTGCACTTAGTGACATCTAGTGTGAGATACTTACGTCACTACAAAGTAAAATCTACAGAACGAGCGAGTAGTTTTGCCATTGACCGGTAGATGGAAATTAAAGAAGTGGGCGGGATCTAACACCCCCTCACCCCGCAAATTGTCAGGCGTTGTTCCTTAGGGAAATCTAATTACACCATCTCCTCTTTGTATTTGCTCCGTGGCCACCACTGTCCGTTCGTCTGTCTGACAACGGACTGTATCTCATGAACCGTAATATGTAGGTAGTAGAAATATTGAGAGTTTGTATTTCTATTGCGGCTATAACTACAAATTACAAAAGTAAAATAAAGTTAATAATTAGAGGTCGAAAAAAACATTCCTTGTATGGACAAGGAATGTTTTTTTCGGCGTTTTTCACCTTGTGGTACGGAATCCATCCTGTGCGAGTCTGATTCTCACTTAACCGCTTTTTTTTTTCATATCAAGTGTACTATGTATATGTTAACATATTCAGTCATAAATAAAAATTGAGACTATTAAGCCACATTTACCTACAAGAAAAAAGTTGCCTTGCCCCTGGCATACAATAAAATTGAAGCAACAAATGACTGCATTAAATACATCTATAAACACTGTTCAAAACGGTGCATATTATAATGTTACTCAACTTATGGTATATACATAACATATGGTATGACATTGGCAAATAAATCACACCGTGTAAATCAGGCTAGACTTCGACATAACTCGCGTAGTTCTTTAACTCGCGGAGGCTTCATATACTACGGTGCCTGTGTGTGTATTTTTTCTCTTTAAGAAACCCCAACTACGCGAGTACGTACGTAAGTCACTAACTATCGGTATCTGCAACCCTGATTATGAAAAACACATCCATTTGATATACAAAAAACCCAAGATAGGCAATCAGCGTCTCAAAAACGCATAAAAGGGTCAATCATCTTTCAATCAGTCTTTTTGGACATAGCTTTGTACAAACCACTTTAAATCATGCGTGTAAGGTTGAATTGTAAAATGTGTTTTTATTAAAACTGATGGATAATTGTGGACAGTTTTGAGTGTTACTTTTGTTCGAGACTGTGCATCTTGGGTTTTTGTATATCAATGCACACAACAAACTGATACTAATTGACTTGACAGGCCATTCGGCATCGGATTGATTTAAATAAGCTTACAAAAACCGGGAGATAGGATTTCTTACCTGCAGTAATATTATGCCTGCCTCTTAATTGTCCTTAGGAGAACATTTTATAAAGATCTCATTTGTGATGTGAACTTGTGCTTAGAACTCGCAACCGGCGTGACAAGATGTGTCAACAAAAGGAGTGTTCGTAAGAAACGTAGCAGGTGGCGTTCTGTAGTTTTCATGGAAAGAAAGTGTGAGTTTTGTATGTAACTGACCCTCTGCAGGGTAAATGCCTCTTCTTACAGTAATGGCAAGAGCATTGACCACCACGCTTGCCCGAGACGGGTTGGCACATTCAAAATTACATCAAACTAAGTCTAACTGCTCCCACCTGACCTTTCTGAATACCATTTCTAATAAGGTCACTATGTAGTTTCATTACATAAACTAGCGTGAGTTTTTCCCATGGAGGTAGGCAGACACTACGATACGCCACCTACTACGATCCTTATATACTGCTTATGCCTCGTTTACTTTCATTATATACAATGTGTTTTTTTTACATCTTATAACTCTAGGGTTATATTCTATATGTAAATATAATACAAAAATCCTGAAAATATATGGTCCAAAAATTCATACTTTGATAATTTAGGTCAAACATTTTCACCTGTATGCCAAATCTTTAATTTTGCGACGTTGCCAAATTTTGCAGCAGTGAAATAAAGACTAGACTCTCGATGCGTGTAGGTATCTAAGTTTCATTGATAAATACGAGTACTTAATTCATTTTCATTCAAACAAATCATTTATATTTAAAGCTAAGAAAATGCGAGGTTGTCATATTTCACGTATGGGTGTTTTACGTTAATAATCGTGACATTGTCGAATTGTGTATGAAAATTAAAAAAATATTGTAATTGAAAAATAATCCATATGCCAGTTGATTCTTTGATATGGTCTCATTCATACCCTAGAGTTATGGGATATACAAAAACACCTTGTATATTACGTAATTCAATGGGTATTACACCCATTTTTGAAAAGTGTTTTAGTTAGATTCTAAAATGCTAGTGGTTTATCCACGAAAAAAATAACAACACTTTTATTGAATCGATTAATGCCATAAAAATGCATTTAAATTTTAATTTTCATATTTCGCCCGTAAATTGACCAAAACGCTGGACGCAGTGGACGACATATTGCTCTGTGAGTATGACGTCAGTTTGCTGTATAAGCAAATGCGCTGATATTATGTATGATAATTGTTTATAATTTTAAAAAAAGAGTTATTATTCTACTTATCGTTGGTTTTCTGCCTGTATGTAAGATATTATTGCAAATAAATAATACTTTGGTTACAAAAATAATAAAAGTACAAAGTTGTTCAGTTGATTAGTTCAAAGAGCGGTATAACGTAATTACATGGCGGCTACTATTTCATATTTTACAAAAACAGATAAAAAAACCTAAAATCTTTGAATTGAATTTTAAAATTTATTTTGTTATTTCATGAACTAGTAAAACTAACATTCTCCGACTGCTTTTTGCCTAAGCTATCTCAATGATATTTTTTTTTTTCTCATATGGAGTAAAATACCCTACTATAATTCTTGGGTAATATACTGACCTGTACAGCCGTCATGACTTGCTGCATTATAGACGGCTGTTTCTTGACGTCACCGCGCTTTGACTTGATGATGTCGAACAACGCAGGCCTTCGACTCACCCCGGTGGTTCCTAGAAAACACAATTTTCAATTTGAAATCGAAGATATTCCGAATAGAGTTTCTCTAGATGGAGGACCTTCCATTATACCTACATCCCTTCTGTGCGTTGGTAAGCAAATTAAGTAGTTGATCCCGGCTGTCATTCGTATATCTTTGATAGTCATTACAGGTAGTCAGAAGTCCAAAAGTCTAACAACCAGTCTTACCACAGGGTAAGATGTTACCCAGTAACTGGGTTGTGGAGGTCAGATAAGCAGTAGCCCCATGTAAAATACTGATATTCAGCTTTATTCGGATAGACTGGAAGCCGACCCAAAAATATGTAGTTGGGAAAAACCTAGGCAGATCGAGTAGCAGTCCGGTATGGATTTGAACCCCATTAGGTGGCAGTTAGTCTTATTACATATGAAATAGATAAAACTGGCGAAATGTAGGTGACGGAACTCCGCAATGCCAGAGAGGCATCGCAGGTGCCTTCCCATTCTAAAGATAACGCTAAAATCGCTGTTTCGCGTGTAATTTCATCGACCGCCAAATACTACAAACAGAAGTACAGCAATGCTCGTAGGCAGTAGAAGTTCCCTGGACGATCTCCATAACAGACCTGTACTACTTTTTTACAAATAAACTACATCCATAATGAAAACCACAGCGTCATTAAGTGTTCCATTACCGTGTATAGTCTGTTGGTACATGGGATGAGCCTGGCCGTCATCGTTGGAGGTGCGGCGCCTGCGCTCGCCCACAGACTGCGTGCTCCGTGTGATCGCTGCATCCAGCCGTTGCTCTGAAACATACACAATTGTTGATTATATAATCTATTGTGCAATGTGCTGTCATATCAATCTACTGTCAAGGTAAGTTACCAAGAAAAAAGCAATTTCAGCATGATTCAGCACAACACCAATCGACCATTAGCCTTTTCTCAGAATCAAGCACCGTCTCAGTAATTTTCAAACTGTAGCCATAACGTACCGTTGAAAAAGGTTAAGAATCTAAGGTTTTGTTGGATCATTGTTTATGGATGTAAATTACGTAATGGAATAGTTGGAGACGATGTATCCAAACTAAATAAATCTATCTGCTCATGGATTTCATCTACTCTTATTCTACGCACATTTCACTCCGGAAATTAATTATGCACAGAATTGCAGGTGAGCAGCATTTCAGAGTACTTATATTAAATGCAGTTATAATTCATAATCAAGCCGAAGAATGGGAGGCGATAAAACATTCACGCAGTGTGTGCGTATCTGTGTCAGAATCTACATAATTATCGACAGCGGTCACGCGGTTATGTTACAAAACGGTTTCCATTGATGCACGTCATACCTATCGCCTGTCATCCTTATTCCCAGCATGGCATCATAATATTATAAGTATTTGTGACAGATTACAGAAGTAAGTAAGCGCGTAAGCCTAGTATCATCTTGTCTGAATATCTGGCCTATGGGCATCATACTAGTGCATACAGGGTTGCATTCGTTAAAGATTTCATTCCGAAATGAACTCTATAACTAGTAAGTGCAGATGCGAGAAAGGGTGATCATATTATTTCCATTCCTCACCTAGTTCAGTGATCGTAGTATGGTTACTGTATGACAGTATGGTCGAGGATTGAGGAAAGGAATGCTCCCGGCGGATCCATTATTTGTCAGAAATCCAACAGGAGAACTTTTTATTGTTACTTTTTTATTCTGGGTAGTTCCGGGACATCGTATCGGGATTAAAATTACCTACTAAACTATCTACATAATTGATAGTTATATTTTAAGAAAACAAATGTAAAATTGATCAATTTTATCCATGGCTTACTTCACTTTTGTGCATCAGCTATCACCATCAAAGAGTTTTTTTCCTATGCTCAAAATCGATGTTGGATGTTCAATTAGAGAGGAAAATGAGTAGGCACAGTTACCAACGCCTAATTGAATATGGTACCGTTAAGCCTACTGAAGGTCACGAGCAACCGGCGCGGCGTGTGTTGTTGTTACACTAATAGAATTCAGGCATTTCGCGCGAAATTACGATCGTTGCAACTGCACCATGACTTTGAAGAAAGATTCTGGTAACATGTATATACGACAAAAGGGGCAATTAACAAAACCGCAATATTAAAAAAAGTCGTGAGAAAACAATAAGTCCTACCTACAACCAATTTTTAATACCAGTGTTTGAAAACATCTCAATTCTAAATGTCGGCCAAACAAATACTTAGCGTAGATATCACTAAATGAAACCATCAAACGACTCTGCGCAACAGACATCGTAAACAAGATTACAGCAATGATTCTTGAACAGACAGCGTCACTATTGTTTATCGACTTGTACCTATTTATTCTATTAGAACAGTGTGAATCTATGTCGTTAGTCATCTTTGAAGTGGTGAACAATTTTACATTAACGTATTTGTTTTGTATTTGTAAAGCGTTTAAAAACGAACCAATTTAATAAAAGTGCCGGAGTGGAGCCAAACTATTTAAGTGACCATAGAAACGTTATGTATTATGTATTGTGCTCGCTGTGGTGTGGCATATTCCGTGAGACTCACACATTCATAACGCACAACAGATTAATTAAATTCTATCACTGGTTAAACACCTGGAACTGTTCTAGCAGTTAATTATATCAGCACCGTGCACCGGGACTACCGTTCACTTTGCTTTAATCTTTAACATATCGCAGTGCTAAATCATGTCTAAAATGATGTAAAACTGTTTTCTATCGCGCTAAGACAAACATCAGTACGATAATGTTGGCTCTTTATGCTATAATATAACCACAGCTAATTCAAGGCCGGCTACTATTTCGCATGTGAAGGTGGGCTGAGCCCAAACGAACATTAAACCAGAGCAAGGAGGAGAGAGCATGTGTTCTTGACGGGTCCATATTGGCCTCATCTAAAGTTCTTAATCCGAAATTGTTCTTCCTAATGATTTGTAATCCGAATGATCACTCTTCCTAAAATTTTTCAGTCTAAAGTTTTCATTCATACTATTTGTAGTGCTACCGGCGATGTTCATAACACTCATGTTTCCGAAAATTGTAATAAATAATATCATTAATGTAAATATATTTAAACTCCTACTGTTTTTTATCATAACGCTTTTATCCCTAAACATAATTACCGATTAAAGGACGTTTCACTGAATTTTGTCTTAAATTAATGAAATTTAGGTCAAAGTGTCGTCTTGGGGGCACTATGAAAAAATACTTAGAAATTTTTTGCGACCAATTTCGAGGTAGCGCTCGCTCGGCTCGCGCGTAGTTGGTCACAGTTCTAACCTAACCTAACCTATGGATATCTTTGCAGGTACACACCGCTATAAATAAAATTAAAGAAGACGTTGACTAATAGTGTAAAAGATGGTTATGTTGAGAAAATATAGGAAAACAAATAAAAGTATAATAGATGTTTATTGCTACTGACATTATGAAGTTGAATGCTTCGGAATTATGAACATTAGAGACAGAGTAGTTAGGAATTGTGATTGTTAGGATGAAAAATGTTAGGAAGAACATTTTCGGATTTCCAATTTTCGGAGTTGAAAATTTAGGTGAACTTTGGCGCACCCGTTCTTGACATTTTAGTATGGACAGACCAACGAAAGAATGGAAAGAAACCTGAACCCTGTTTAAAGAAACAGAATTTGGGATAGAATGCATGCTCGTTGGGTCGGTAAAATCGAAACAGACCAAGGTAATATTGACAGTGCGGTCCAGTTAGCAACCGAGTGATACAGATTGGAAAGTTGAAGCTGGGTCAGCTTCAACTTTCCTGTCTGGGGGGCCGAAATTACAAAGAAAATATTAGTTTTTTTATTCAAAAGTAAGTAAAACAGCATTCAAATATTTTTGGAAAACCGCTTGCCTGAACCGACACGAATGCGAAGAAAGAACATTCTGTAATAGGTATTTATGACATAACTATCTTTTGCCAGCGGCTTCGCCCGCGTGGAGTTCGGAAATTATTCCGCAGGAAAGTACTACCGGGAAGAATAGTACCCTATGTGATAATCTAGGTTATAAACATCTCTGTGCCAAATTTCATCTAAATCCGTTCAGTAGTTTTTATGTGAAAGAGTAACAAACATCTATCCACCCATTCTCAGAAACTTTTACATTATAGTATTACTAGGATAGGATTCAAAGGGTTAAAAGGTTACTAAAATAACACGTTTTATTAATAATCTTATGCTAAACACTATAGATGCATTATTTTACCGCGTCTGCATCTGCACTCGCTGGGCACCTTTGAGATCGGACAAAAATAATTATAAGTAGCACAGCGGTTTGTGCACACACAATAATATCTTAGGCTACTGAATGCGTCTAGCAGACAAGCTACATTATATTTCTTAAATATCCTCAATGAACATAAATTCTGTTTTCAGTAAAATTATTATTTTCAATATACATTCGTAAACAGCTTGTGGATGCTTAGGTTATGCAGGATAGCTCAAGCAGCAATTTACTAGACTTTGCGTGAGGTAAAATTCCAGTAGTCGATAAAGTAACGATAATGAATAGCCAGAAACAATATAACGCCAATCTCGGTAAGTCTCGCGTTAATATCGACCCTTACGACTAGCTAGACGGTTGGCGAGTAGCCAGCGCGGCTGTGCGACTCAAATATGTAGGCGCACTCTGGCAAACGTTGCGGGATCTACTACACTTTCCGTCGATAATAAATCTATATTTACTAACGTGAATTACATAACTTTCCGTTTATTTGTCAATACGGTTAGCATCAACACTTCGTAAGACTTTGGTTGTGAGTAGGTGAGAAAATGAAAAAGTACTATGTAACCATAGCAAGCTCTATCAAACCAGTACTAATGATGTCATAATAGTCGCGTAATAGACCTATGCCACTAGATACCGCGCTACCATTTACCAATAACAACAGAAAGGTCGTATAGAGAGCCACGTGCTGTATGCTCGACTCGAAACATATAGCAAGTCACGTCTTAATGATAATTATATTTTCATTCCTCACCTCGTTTCTGTCTCCGTTCGTCACTGCTGCGTCGTACTTCTTTCTTATCTGGAGCCTTTGAAGCTGGGTCCTTTGGTTTAGTCCCAGTCGCAGCACTCCAAGTTCCAGAACGAGCTCTGACTTGTTCTAAATCCTTCACACTCGTTGAACTTTTATTGTTCCCAGGCACCTTGGCTACATTTTCATTTTTCTTCAATAGATCGGCTTTGGCAGAGGGCTCTTCTTTGAGGGTCTGTAAGTTATGAAAAATATTTTGAGATATATTACTGTTGTTTATATGTAATTAAGTCGTTTTTAATTTTATCAATCCTAGAAATGCTTACTTTTTCTTCGGTCCTTTTAACCCAAATGTCCTCAGAACTAGCGGCTACTCCATCAACGGTAGATCTAATTTCGATTAAACTACTATCAAAAAAATGTTTGTCAAGGTGGAGATTCTCTCCTTCAAATATGGAACGAACATTTGGCCGCTGTTCTTCAGCGCCTTTGGTTCCAAAATGAACGGTATGCGCGTTATGCATATGCGCGCGCAGAGCTTTCTGGACGTTGAGCGGCGCAATCGGCGGAGGCGCATTCGGCGTCGTCGTTGTCACCAAGAACTTATGGCGTGCTCCCATTACAGTTCTTTTTGGAGGATCCTGTCCTTCAGCTGCGACATTGGCACCACTAGGTGTCATCTCGCTAACAACATTTGCATTCTGGTCTTCTGTTTCGGTTGGGCTGCTATGTTTAGCAACATTGTTTCTGCTTTTAAAAACAATTTTGGGATTGACTTCATCCCACCTAGAAGAAAGTAGATCGCTATCTTTCCACTCAGTATCTTCGTCTTCCTCGCGGCATTGTGATAACCTCCGACGCTCCGGAAATGGAAATGGTGAACTAGAATTTCTACTTGAAAGACTGTTGCAGTGATTCATAAAGTAGTGCTGGAAGAAACTATCTGTTTCCGGAGTATCATTATTGTCGCCTTGGATGATATCCTTTAGAGCGGCTAGTGATGTAATAGTGTTGTAGTTTATAGCAGTTACTAAGTCTTCGCTATCGGTGGAGCTGGCCGAGACGCTACCGCCGCCGTCATCGATAGCCAGCTTCTTCATTTGCTGGCATGATACTGTTGTGTCTGTATCTTGTGCCTCAACTTTTTTCTTCTTCTCATTTTTACGTCCGCTCTTCTTTACTTTTACATTTGAGTTTGCTTTTTTTTCGGTATCCATTGAACAGCATGTGCCTTTGTTGTTTGGCCAAATCTACGATATTTAGAAAAGCGGCAAATTACTTACGGCACTTACTAACTTTACACAGTTTTAATTCACAGAAAGTCACATGATAGTACAATATAATGTCATAAATTAAGTAATATCGTAACAAGTTTCGTGGCTTCCGTCACCGAACATAGGGCATGGTGCTGTTGTATGATTCCAAACTATGTCCAGGGAACATTTTACGAATCTGAAATTAAAATTCATTGCATGGTCACGTTACTTCTTTATTTTTACTTCTTAATTCTACTTCGTGCCGCGTAGTCTCGGAAATGGCTACATTTAAGTTTATTTTGAAACAAACTTACAACATTAAAAATTAAATGCTGAAGAATATTTTCAGAGAAGTGCCTACATTACACCCTACTTATGATTTTTTTTTTGTCTGAAACCCTCATAGTTTATATATATGCCTTCATCTGAGTGGAGAGGACCGGACTTCTACAGCGTAAAGACACAAGGTATTTTTTACCAATTACGCCTAGAGGGGTAAACGTTCGAGTATTTAGACGTTCTATTTATAGTGGTCGATCATTTGACATTCGATTATTTCATTATTTGGCATTCGATTGGGCATAGTACACCCGACCGGCGACCGGTATGCGGGGTGGCAGGACTGAGAGGAAGGGGGGTTATGGTCCTTCCCTACTTAAACTCTCACCTCACTTTAGTTTCCATCAGCAAGCGCCTTGAGTGAATTTTGTTTTTTGTTACGACCCGGAACCGTTATAAGTATTGCGATCTATTCCTGCTTTTACTTGAAAGAACTTGGCTTGGACACATTTACGACGATTATAAGGCGGATCACATTGCTACGATGATAGAAATAATTTAAGTAGGTACCTAACATATGCAGAAATCTCTTAGTCTCATAAACGACGCTCATACTCACAGACATCCGAAGTTCAGACTGTTTGGCTCAAGTTTATTGTGGATATACGACCATTGTTACGTAAATTAAATTTTGAATTAACTGAAATACAAATCTATCGCCCAGACAGAAAACAAAGAGAAAAAAGAACTTCATACGATATAGTTAAAAAGTGATTTTTGCAAAAATAGGTCAATGGGACCAGAGAGCTCTGATGTCGAGTGTTTGAAACCGATTCAGTTTACAGCGTACTAATTAGACCCCAGTCCAAGGATCTGAACTTGGCGAAAGTCAAGAAATCGAAGCTATGGAGTTCATATGCGAAGTAGGACAAAATATCGGCTTAAATGTGATCTGTGTGTCTTGCTCTATTAGATGACAAATTTGGCATCTAATAGAGCAAGAGATGGTTTCTGGAGTTGGAGATTTCAGTGGGCTAACAAAAACGATGTAAGTGTATCAATCTGGTGGAAGGGAATATAAGTCGCTGTCCCTATTCTTACAGCACCCTGTTCTGCTGCTGTAGAGCGGTCCTTCAGTGCTCATATTACATAGTAAAAAAGAAATAGACTGACGACGAAAAGGGCAGCAAAACTGACATTTATATATCATACAATTGGAATCTGTCGCACAAGCACGTTGATGATTTAAGTGATAACACTGAGGACTGCGTGCTTGATTCACCACCAATACATATATAATCCCGGAGATATAATAACCAAACCACGCCGCCAGGTACAATAAGTCCAGAACAATCTAGGTATTAACATTTCAAATTTTTAGATTGTGACCGTATTTACGATGCAAGTGATGATGATGATGAGGTATGGTAATAGAATTAACAATATCCATTTTCACCCAGTAAAATGGGTGATAATGTGTTATAACCGGGTTAAAACCCAATTCACCGGATTATAACCTGAATGGGAAGAATGGGTTTTAACCCACTCTTGAAAAAAATTGGCGTGTTCGCCTTAAGACCAATAAAAAAAATCTTAATATGCGTGTGCAGATAGAACCATATTTTGAACTATGTATTTTACAGTCGAATAGGGGCAATTGAGGTGCTGTGTTTTGAAACTTTAGAATTTTTGAAAGTGCTGATTTTGAGCCTAATTTGTATAAATGATGTTTAAATTTGATTGAAATAGGTATCCCAAGTAGCATTGCAAGCTGTATACAAGCTGTATACAAGCTGTATTTAAGTTCGATTTTATACTAGAAGCTGTATATTCAGGCTGTATAGAGGCTGTATAAGCGCTTATACAGCGCTTATAAGTAAAAAATGGGCACATTTTATACAGCGTTTTGCTCTAGTATAGCTGTATAATAGCTGTAGAAGCAATAGAGGCGCTGTATAATAGCTGTATTAGAGCTGTTATTCGGTGTACAAAGAAACCATTATACTACAGATATTATCTTATAAATACTTTATAGAGAAAATAGTTTTAAATAGGTTTTTGAAGAGAATCACAAAATGAATGTAATTCTTTCCAATGAATGGCGACATTGTTATTTATAATATTTATTAGTAAGTAAACGTAATCTTGGACTTAGATATCTGAAGGTGTTAATTGGTGAATTGAAATTGCGGATTCAAATTTATTGTGAACCTGTCTATGTTTTCCGTCAAAATATTCAAGCGCCAGCAAAATAATCGATCTGATATAAAAGAAAAATACTATTTATATGGTAAGTCAATATTGGTTTTAAGGTTAGAATAAAAAACAATGTTATAATAACAGAAGTGAGGGTAGTGTGATCATTGTGCCCTCATATCAAGCCGAAAATCATTATGTATTCCTTAAATTATGTTTCATATTTTGTTTTATACCTACATTCGAAATTACGAAAATGGCGACTATTTGCTAAACAGCCTAAACGATAATCGGAGTGTATTATAGTCTGAGTAGCTGTACTAAGTAAGTTATGGATTATATTGTACAGCTTTTGGCTGCTAATCAGCTTTATAATAGAATATTTTTATTACTTAGGCTGTATATCAGTGCTCTATACATAACTTATAATGCTCATAAGGGTTACCTAAAAGAAATAAAAAACGCAGACTCAATATGATACGTACCTACATATAGTAAAACAAAAAAAAGGAAGAGATTCTCAATTTGACCTTGTATTTTATACCTAAGTAAACTTATTGTAAAGCATTATTAGTTTGTTGTATGTATTATATCAGTTTTACTTTATTTTCAGGAAAATATGTCGACTAAAATTTAAGCAACCATTGAGAAAGGGCAAAACAAGCTTTGCATTGTACCAAGTTTGTGGGAATCAAAAGGCAAGTTAAGATGGCCAAGAAAGCGATTAGATGTCAACAAATTAGTAAAGGATGAAACATCTCGGCCTTTATATAATTGGTCCACCTCAAAATGCTGTATGAAAAGACTATCATTATCGTCATATGACGAAGCAGTAAGAGAACTAGATCAAATGGTTCAAATCAATCATCATTTGAACTACTTGCGCTGCTTTATGAAGAAACGTCATAATCATGTTCCAAAGGTTGAATTAAATTTACACATTTAACATAGCTGTTATGATCATTAATAACCCTGTTTAATGTTTTTGCTACGGAACCCTCTTCGTTGACCGTAAAGTCTTTCCGAGTGACTGTCATTAATACAAAATAAAGCTGTACTGTAGCTGTCATTTATTTTTTTAGTTTTAAAACACCCTCAAAAACAGAAGTCATAAAACCACTGTATTTACAAGAGTGTACAATTACGCCATAAAAATAAGTTTTAGAACGGAGTTTGGATACACCATTGTACAGAAACAAATCTCAAGTGATACTATAATAACACTAAGAGCTGTAATAAGTAAGTGTTCACATGCAAAATACAGCTTGTATACAGCTTTAACGATAAAACCAGATTAAAGTGTCACAAAATACTTAAGCTGTATAGTGGAGTTTTCATATTCTGTTTAAATACCCTAAGCTTTCGCGGATCCCTTAATACAGATTGAATAATTTTTTGACACTCTTGTAAGTCTCTAAAGGAACTCTAAGTTCTAAATAGGCTGTTATATGTATGTTGAAAACGCTTGCGTGCTGCTTGGGATATGATTTCATTTTACAAAAACATATCCAAATCTCGGCTCCAATTTTTTACAAGATGTACTACTATTGTTTTAGTAGGTGTAGACAGGGTTAATTTATTCATGCAGCCACTTCACTCCGTTATCTAATCAAAATTTGTTATAACAACGCGCGAAGTTTACGATGAGCAAAGAGCATGATTTATAAAATCTCTATTCAAGTGTCCACAACGGAATTACCTTTCGTCATCGATATGTTATTTCCATTGTAGATGATCTCATGATAATTTTAAAAGAGATTCAACAAGTAGGTACTCTATCTCGCTGTTTTGAATAAATTAAGACAAAACTACTGTGTATGTGACTACATTCATGGGTAAATATTTCGACCTAGTAAGAACTGGACAGAACATTTTCATTATAAAAAAGCGTGTAAAGACTTCTCTTCACTACTTACAAAACGCAATCTAGCCGCTCATAAAACGTCAGATATCTCAACACGACGTCCTCTTAGGACTCGAAACGAATTATCTTTTCCTAGTCTTACACACACACATGAACAATTTTTGGATTCAAATGATCACCAGATGAAAGCAGGAAATACCCGCATAATTAACACCCACGCATTAGTGAAAGAAGCCTTTACAGTTCTCTACGATGAAATATTTATATATTACGGATGGAGTTTAATGATTGCTTAAAATAGTTGGTCTACAATTCTACATATCGTTAGCCCACTACACCGTGATAATGTCAATCAAAGAACAAAGTACACAAACATTTAGAATACAACCGAACAGCATCCATAAAGTAATTAAACGAGACCAAGAAGTCATCACATGACATATCAACACTCCGTCTTAATAAACGCACGATGAATGGGCGTGTACCGAATAATAATATAATGGGCCCAGAGAGTACTTCGCGTACTTTGTAACAATTATATTGTCTGTCCTAATAGAAGTATCATCTTCGTTAGATTAGCAGCTGATCTGATGTCAGGAGCGACTCTTTATAGAGTGAGGCAATAAGCGTCGCAGTGGTTGTTAGAACACTCCCAAAAATACTGCCGCTCTACGCTGTGGATTACGAATGGTTCAATATTGAGATCCTATCGACCTTGAGACATGCTATAAATGGATTGTATACTGCTAATTGATAGGCGAACCGCTGTGCACAAACAATGTGTTCAAAGTGGCAGCAGAATAGATACAGTAAATTAAATCTTGGTTTTTTATATATGTAAATAGTATTCACAACATATGTTGTTAATGAGCAGCAGCGTTAATTTGCCTTCCCATTAGATCTTACAAGGATTAGACGCCATGCGTCAAATAGTCAAGGATCTGATCAATATCTAATAGAACCAAATGGAACGAATATAAATAATTGCAAGCCAGTTTATATATTAAAACTGTACCTATTCTCGAAGATTATATTAATTTTACTAGTCAAGCCATGTTGAGATTAATGAACGATTGATGCTAATGCGGGTGCGCAAGGACGCAGTCACAAAGTGCATAACAACTAGCAAGCACTGCCTAGGAAAATTATTAATTGTGAATACAAATACATATTATAGGTTTTAAGAGGCCAATGTTTAATACTGGACTTGTAATAATCATTTCATACAAGACACCCCTTATGATATGATTACTACAAGTCCAGTATTTGTTTAGTTTAGTTGCTCAGGTTTTCAGATTATTTGTAAAACCATTGGGAAATGTTTGATAGTCGGTCGGTCTCGGATGATTATAAGCTACGGCTTATAAACATCCGAATCGTAAACATAAGTAGGTGTTTTTAAAGTCGATGTAAAAATACGTAGAAAGTTACCACGATCGGAATTACGATGCATGAAATCGCAGCCCCACTCCAGCTATCAATTATCCCTCTGTATGTTTTCCTAGAGTCACATTAGATCGAAAAAATTTAAAATTAGAAACGCAATGAATGTAGTTGAACTGCATGTTTTCCTAGACTCTAGAAAAACAATTATCCCTCTGTATGTTTTCCTAGACTCAAGGAAAACATACAGAGGTTAATTATGTAACGGACTAACAGTAGGAATGGTTCTTATTCGACAGTTTAACCACATTCATTGCGTTATTTACGTTGTTGACCAGCCAATTTTTTCGATCACATGGAGCAATGGATTAGCAATATCATTTAAAATTATTCAGATTCCGATTGATAGTATGTTACGCAGTTACGCAATTAGGGTGGTGGACGAGAAAAGAATGCATTAGGTATTAAAATCTTCAACGAGCACTTTTTACTCTACAGAAAACTATCAAGCAAGTTGCGAGTATAGGTTTCAACATTCGTTCTGAGACCCTAGTGTGAGTTTCATTTAACCATCTACACCAAACGTAGTGAGCGCGTTCTGCGTTCCGATTGGCCCTGGATTGGTGACGGACCGCTCACTGCGTTTGGTATAGATTGTTAAATGAAACTCACACGCCTTTGGAAATAATAAGCCCTTAACCTTGAGTATTACCAATACTCGATGTTTATTTATTATGGTACAGTACACCTATGTTGGAAAACATTACCTACATTGGTATACATACTATTTCCATAATAAATATTCAGACAATAGATTGAACAACAAACAAACAAACAAACATAGTACCTGCGTTATGTAGGTATACTTACGACGAGGCTAGGAATTACGTCATTTTGCTATCAGACATCATTGCTTTACTGTTAGTCTCTTACTTAAGGACATTTTGTTTTTGGTGAATGGACCTGCTCTTGACCCCGATCATGTCTGAATAAGGGTAATTTCAAGTTAAGAGGTAATAAGTTATTGGAAGAGGCGGCATGACAAAAATTTAAGATAATTAATGCAATTTCAGTATGTTTTGATCAAAACTAGTGATGTACAGACGCCAGCACATTAAGCTACCCCAAACTGTAAAATTTTCCCAAATGAACATGAACCTTACGCTTAAGTTATAAAGTTGAAAATCTATCAAAGAAATTTGACAGATTGGGGTAGCTTGATGTGCTGGCGTCTGTACCGTCTAGTCAGCCATAATTGTAGTCGGCTATTAATCGGCGACTAGTCGGCTAAAGTAGCCGACTAGTCAGCCCATTTTTACTCGTATTAATGTGATTAAAAATTTTAAAGACGGTGATTGAAATAAAATTGGGACCTTTACTGATTTTATTTTTATAATACCTATAATCAATTTTACAGTTTACTTTCAGTGCAATCAAGAATAGGATAGGAAAAAAGGCCGGTCCGCACTTAAACAATGATAGAATAAATGCAAAGCAAATAAATACATGTCCCGACAATTTCGCCTGGTCGCCGGGCGCCGCGAACCTAGGAGCTGAAAACGTAGTCACGAATATTACCAATATCATCCGAACAAACACTTGATATCTTCATAAAAAACAGCCAGTCAATATCTTTAATTTTTATCATTTTATAACCAACCAGGGGAGATACTGAAAACAGGGTAGGGACAAGACGTACAGGGTTGATACTTTATGAACAGGGGGGAGCCATTAATGTTGTTTTATGAAACAAATAACAGTGGTAGTTTGAGAACCAACTTTATTTTTATTAATAATAATATAATCAGACTTAGTTTCAGCAGCCACCAGTCATCACATTACAACAAAAAGTAACTTAAAATTGAAACAAAAACATTCTACTTGTTTACCAGATTTCAACACTTTTAAATACCCTCTTCTCTTTATCAGTTGGTAGATTCGCAAAATTTTCTTCTAGTTGTTGAGATAAAACTTCACTGAACAAAAATTTTGTTTATGCGGTCTCCCTTTCCTTAAGTTTTCTTTTTTTTTTTTCATTTTTCGAGCTATGAGGTGTTACAGAGGTAATTAATTACTTGTCTTGTAGTGCTAAACGACATCAGCTATTCTTGGGTTATTCTATCCATAATTTTCGAGCTTTTCACTGTTCTTTGGGGTCATTTGATTTACAGTTTTAATTTGTGTTTTTCTCTTTCTTTTCATATTTTTTTTGCTCTTTAATTCTTTTCTGTTCATATTTTGCCAGTCATTTTTTATTTTTGGGTATCTTAGTCTTGCAGCTACACATTTTTTTAAGCGTTCTCCACGCGTCTTTTTTTTTTCTTGGTGCCATGATCTGTGAAAACAATATGGTAAGTAAAAGTAACTTGGTGGCATGTTTTTCAAGAAGGTAGGTAACCTAGACCGGGACTTTATGTTTTAGTGGGTATGCAAAAAATAATAATAGTTCCCGAGGATTCGCGACAACTAGTTGGGATGATCTATTTGGGACGAATTTTTTGGTATCGTAATCGTTCTGCAATCCTTTCTTTTTTCGAGCCGTTCTTCGCGCGTCGTGTTGTTTCGAGATGCCATTTTTTCTGTAAAAAGTAGTAAAGACAAGATAGACATAATTCCAAGTAAAGGTTCAGAGAAAACGGTAGAAGAATACTTCTACCGTTTATTTAAAATGATTCATTCATTCATTCATTCATTAATAATGAAAACACGTACAAATATATCTCCCCTGGACATTAAGTATCTCCCCTGCCATCAAAAGGACCAGGGGAATACGCCAGGGGAGATATATTTCGATTGCTATCTAAAATAGCCATAGAAGTGTTTCTCGTACGCAATTCACAACCAAAGGTAACAATGTATGCACTGTTCATAGTGAATATTTATGTATATACTAGTATTTTAACAAATAATTACTAAATAAAACTTACCAGAGGAAAGACTGCATTTACTCAACACTTCTGCAACCAGCGAGTGGCGTGACTAGAATGCCTGACAAAATGGCTGCGCAGTAGAGGTGAGTCGTATAAACTGGTACAGCTAAATATACCAAGTATGTGCTTCCCAGTACGCAGCCCGGGTACAGACCGAAATACTGGGTAAATACCTTGAAGGTATGACGTCACACGTATAGGCTAGTACGATACGATCCGCTACCACGAGGTAGCGGCCAGTTCGTGCAGCATGGGCACGCCGCCGCGCACCGAAGCCAACCGAAGCTAACCAACAGTTTACGGCAGGACCCGAAGCGTCATTTTTGCTTTAGGAACGTTCGGACGATCTACAATTAGAATATAATTCAGTTAGAAAAGATAAAATGATTTAAAATCTTTTAACTACGGGGGCTAGCCGCTTTTGGCTACGGCGGCTAATTAATGTTATTTTGCATATAATTATACGAGTACCTAAATAAATAGTACTCATTAATAACCATCATCAATTCATCATACTCTTAGCAGGGGAACCGATCACTTTTCCGATTTTTTTTTGTTCGAATTTCATTTTACCGAAAACTATTGACCGACGTATTTTTGCTATATGCATTGTTTGACATATTTTTAGATCATCGTAGTATCATGTGTCATAGGTATTATTTTACCGAACTATGTTTCGCCGATTTGCAAAATAACTTTTGCTATTGGCCGAAGCATCTTTTGAATTTTTTTCATTTGCTAAATGATTTATTTGCCATATTTTCACCGCACTGAAACAACATTTTACGTGTACATGTTTGTTTGCACGCTGCATGCTTGCATGCTGCATGCCTGCTTGCATGCTGCATGCCTGCTTGCATGCCTGCTTGCATGCCTGCTTGCATGCTGCATGCTTGAAGCAAGCATCCTTGTTTGCATGCTTTTTACTGGGATCACTTAAAATCACTTTTGGTCATAATGAACTGTTCTAAGTGCCACCTACATTTAAATAATTAATTAAACAAAACAGTGGTATAATATATAATGTTCGGAAACATATGTTATTTCGGCTAAGTGTAACTTCGGTAAAAAGTTTTACACCAAATGAAGCGTCGGAGTAACGAAGAAAATCGAATTGATTATAGGTCAACTGATCCAGTGGCAGACGTGACTTCGATGAAGTAAAAAATAACGAAACAATAATAGTTGATACGTTTTTTTAGGTGAAATGAAATTCGGTCAAATAATTAAATTCGGTCAAATAAAACTTATGATAGGTAACCTCTTAGCAGACAGTCCCAAGCAGGGTAAAGTAGGAAGGAAAGATTTCATATCTCTTTAACGCATATGTAAACTTGAAACGTCGTACCTACATTATATTGGAGGCATACCATACCTACCTATCACATACGTTTACTTATCGAAATCATAACACACCCAAATACTTAGAAGTATTTTGAAACCCGGTTTTTGTACCAGGTATTTAGCGATACACATACCTTGAAGGCCCCGTATGGAGATTAGCATGTATTTCTCACCTCTACTGCGCAGTCGGCTTGTGCGCCGCTTGCTGCTAACTTCACGTTACATCCTACGTACTAAAGGTAACAACTTCCACAGATTAACAAATCGAAACTGATTTTTAAACGAAAATAAAAAGCCAGGGGACGAGACACGAAACACAGAGGACAAATTTCGACGTTGATATTTTTCGTATATTCCCAGCCCATCCACACATTCCCATCCCACATGGATTGCTATCAGGTGGCAATTGGGAAAAAAAGTCCCAGTTGTCACCGGGTGGCGACTGAGAACTTCAAACCCACCACCCCCCCCCCCACTTCAAATCGCTGTACATTGCGGCGGCATCACTGTCTGTCTTATGGCCGCGATTAGGGGGTTGGCGGTCACATTTCCAATGTGGTTTTATTAGTAGATAAGTGATATTTTTAAGCAAATACAAACAAGATTGAAAGAAAACCGCCAAATATTATCAATAAATCCACACCGCTTCACCCAATAAACTACCCGACGGATTAAGTCATAAAACACGTGTTTCGTCAAAATTAAGGAGTTAGTTAAAACTTCATGAATGTGGAATAACAATCCTTTTATTTTTGTGTAAACAATCGTAAAAGCTTGTAAAACGTTACTTTATTGCTCATTTTTGCCGCCTATTGTCGATATTCATTTGTTTTGATTTGAAGAAGTTTGGACGGTAGTGTCCATTTCTTAAAATTTTGCATTAAAAACGCTTAAAAATGTAAATAGTAAAAAAACTGTCAGTATAATTTAAAAAGCAAAACAAAAGTGACGTAGAAACGTGGGAGTGCACCCTCAAAAGAAAAAAAGTGCAAGAGATGTATCAAGATAAAAGCAAACCTAATAAAACCACATTGGAAATGTGACCGCCAACCCCATCATCGCGGCCGTAAGACAGATAGCGATGAGGGGTTTGGCGATCCACGCCGCAATGTTTGTGTGCCGCAATTTCACAGCGATTTGAAGTGGGAGCAATAAGTTCTCAGTCGCCACCCGGTGGCAACTGGGATTTTTTTCCCAACTGCCACATGGTGGCAATCCATGTGGGGGCGAGTGGGACTAGTCGATATTTTTATGAAAAATTGGAATATAAGCCTTTATACTTGTAACATACTGTTACTAAGTTACCTTTCTGTATAAAATTAACGCAGCTAAAGTAATTATTGAGTTTGGATACATTCATAATTACTGGTTTACAAATAACGTCGGTTGGGGGACAGACCAGGGGAGACCTTTTTCTTATATTAACAGCTTATTGTGATTAAACTACGTACATTTATGTAATAAATTTGAGTGACCACGAAGAAAACATTTAGTTTTAAGTAATGAAAAGGTTAATTATGAAGTAAATATTTAAAAAAAAAAAATTACATTACCACTCGAAAAGGGGCATTTTTTTATCGATAACAGTGAATAAAACTCTCTTTTAGTCACCAAGTGAATAAAAATATTTTTAAATTGGAACAAGCACGAATATACGAATTATGTTCAGAAATAAATAAAACATGATGCAAGTACGTACTGGCTGGCTAAATGGAGCTATTCCATAGAGCTATAAAATTAAATTTAAAACAAAATATCCCGCCAATTTAAGTTCTTTTCTACCTGTTATCGTGGTTATTTTAAGTAATTGGAAAATCTAATAACATAAATTATACTAAAATGAGTTCTTCCAGTGACGAAAATGAGACACTGACTCCGGAATTATTTCGAAATAAAGCTGCAATATTATAGTAGACTAGCTGACCCAGCAAACGTTGTTTTGCCTTATAAATTATTTAGGGGTGGACTACCCCTAACATTTAGGGGGATGAAAAATAGATGTTGGCCGATTCTCATAGATACCGGATAAGCACAAAAAATTTCATCAAAATCGGTCAAGCCGTTTCGGAGGAGTATGGCAACGAAAACTGTGACACGAGAATTTTATATATTAGATAATTTGTTGCCGCGAAAATCTCGGGAGTTGTAACTGAAAACATACAATTTGTTCTGCGACTGGAAAACTACGAATGGCGCCAATTCCTTCTCAGAGTCCGTATTTCTTAACTGTTTCAACGAATTAACCAAGACTAAGAAGCCGTCGACACTGGAGCATATATTCTATGCTAAAAGCCACAGTGAGAATCAAACACAACATTGATATTTTAAACTACTCAAAGTTAGTGACATACTTAAAGCGACTATCCGAGGGTAATAAGCCAAAGAAATCTAGAGTGCCAACCTACCAAAACATTGAACGTTTTCTAAATGATGGGCCTGACCAGTTTTCTGGCCGTAAAAGTAAGTACTTATAGTACCTATTTCTCTACAAACCTACTATACCTTCGAAGTTTTCCTGTAAATACACTTTTTTTAATTATTGTTCACAGGTTGTGCTAATTTTTGGCGTGAATGGGGCCTATCGCAGTAATGAATTATTAAAGATAACTATGAACGACATTCAAAAACACTCGGAAAATTTATTACTGATCGTTATACGAAAACAAAAATTGATAGAACGTTCGTGATACGGCAAGAGTACGATAAATATCAAGCTTTACGGCCCGGTAATACAAAAACCGACAGGTTTTTCATACAATACCATAGCGGGAAATGTACTCGGCAACCTATTGGAATCAATAAAATAGGTGCGATGCCAAAAGAGATTGCCACATTCTTGAATCTTTCAAATTACCGAACAGTACACAGGACATTGCTTCCGTAGAAGCTCTGCCACCCTTTTAGCAAATTCTGGTGCTGATCTTACAGAACTGAAACGCTGCGGAAGGTGGGGGTCCAGCACAGTAATAGGAAGCTTTATCGAGGATTCAATCGAAAACAAAGCGAAAAGATGCAGCCGAATAGTTGACAGTATAAAGCTAATACCGTCTACTGTTGACCCTTGGGCGCCACTATCTCGTGCGCGCCCTTCAACATCGAAAGGACAACCTTGTGGAACGACTACATTACAGCTTTCTCAGCAACAGCAACCACAAAATATGGCGACTTTGCCAAACACCCAAGTCTTATCTACTACGACCGTTTCAAAACCAAAAAAGTACATTGCACTGCATTTCGAAAACTGTTCTAATTTCACCATTGATTTGTAATGTCTATAAATTAATCCTTTGTTCTCTTATTACCGATTGTAAAATAAAATCTGATAAATACTATACTGCTATTTATTTTCTGGCAGTCAATGGTAAAAACTAGAGTACACAACTCGTGAAAAAAATAATTCATCTCGGTCCTTGTATCGCTCGCTCCGCTCAAGATTCTAATCTAGAATATCTCGCTACGCTCGGGATTCTACTTTAGAATCCTTCGCTGTTCTCGGGATCAAACTTAGTCCCTCGAATTAAATTCCCTTTTTTTTCTCTTGTATAATCTACTATTTTTGTCCTGGCCATCGAAAGTGCCTCTTAACTTAGAATGACCCATAAGCTGAATTCATGTGTTGCTTATGGGAAGTATCGTATCCGTTAGTGTTTCTTTTCTTCGTTGCTCAGTATTGTTGAAAGTAGTATGTTTAGTTCTGAATGTGCTTATTGTCTGTGAAACACTAAACACTACAAGTCTACAACATAGCAATACTAAGATCCATTCTCACTGTACTTTTACCATTATTTAATGACGTTTGAAAATCAGCTGAGGTTCATAAGATTTTTTCAGAGAATTGAGCACCACAGCGTGACCAACGGGATTATTTAATGAATTGATTGACAATAAATACCTCCAGTAATGCCAGGAAACAATTGGCACCGTTTGAAGAATGGAACGAAATTAGGCACCGACTCCAAAGTAAGTAGGTACATTCAACATTACTTTTAGAAACATCATTTATTTATCATAGAATCCATTTGAACAGCAATAAGTCCAATATGTGACATAAAAAACTTAACAAAAGGTTAAGTTTACGTTTTCCTTGCGGTATCTTTTTCCACATTTCAGGGGTGGACTTGTTTTTTTTTTTCATTTTAAATGGTACTAATTTCAAAGTATACCCCTACCAATAGTAAAAAGTTATGCGTAGTCGCACATAAAAAATATACGTGTAGACCGTTGAGAACCTCCTCTTTTTTTAAATGAATTGATTTTGATTTCTCATTTTAACTTTCATTAAGTACAATGTGTATTAAAACGTTCTAATTTATTCAAGTTTTTGCGTGTACAGAAGTAATGTAGATTGTACAATTGTTTGCGTTTCATGAGAGTTTATTGACACGCAAATTGTTAGTATTTTCAATCATTCTGTGCTAATGAATGATGACTAAAACTGTTGTATTTTCACGTCTGGAAAACACGTTTAAGCAATTTATATCTATCTCATGTTAATTTTTATGAAACGTCAATTACAAAATCAGCTAGTCTTCTCTCTGGCAAGATAAGACAAAGAAGTTGCGCGACACATTGAGAATACTTAAAAGAGATCTATTTTGGTCGATTAAAAAAAATAACGAAGAGAATTCCTCTCCCTAAAGGGAAAAACGTCCGCACCTAAGGCCTGTCAGCGAAAAGTATAACGCAGTAAGTATAAACTGACTTAAAGCATAAAGATCTCGAAGTTGCGTTCCCAAACTCAAAATGCAGATGTGGGCACCTCAGGCCCAACACGCCACACCATTTCCAACCACAGCAACTTCTGAAAGCCAGACTCTACAGTGGCGAGACCACCAGAAAAGCTACGAGACAGTGAAGCTCGTAGAGACCCGGAGAAATCATTCGACTGTACAAGAAGAAAGAACAACCATCGTTTCCATTTCTCTACATAGCCTCCATTACTCAAGCAGGCAACAGTAGGAGCAAGGAACAAACGGCTGTTACACTTAAGTAGAACTGGTCAGATCGGATCTATTGCATGCCGAAAGAGACTACACAGTGGGTCCCAAACAGCAGCAACAGCGCATCATGCCCAAGATGAGTTGGGTTGATGAATTTAGCGGTTCCCTCAAAGATTAGGCACTAACAGCCGATTATTAAGATATGTGGAAAGTGGTGGTAATAACGAAAAGGAGGACGGACTTTGGCCAACAGGAGGAAAGTATTAAGCGATAAATAAAATATTTTTTTACAAAGTAATAACAGTAGTAATAGTCTAAAACGTAGTGTTTATCAGCTGGTGTAGTGTAGTCTACACTTGGATTTTCCAGAGCTATTTGTTATACTCGGTGGCAAGGATATCGACGCACAAACTAGTAATATGAATTCAGCCCATGAGTCAGAAAAACTACGCTATAGCCCGTATAGCGTACAAATTTTTCGACATTCAAATATTTATCCAAAAATAAAACTGCTGTTTCATAGAAAAGTGCACTGCGTACACGGTATTTTTTTTTTGTTGGGGTTTCATAATGTACTGAATCCATGGTAACAGGTTGTGCGTTTACGTACCTAGCACCCTGTATTATTAGGGCAATGAGCACCACTACAGCAGTGGTGGCCCATTGGTACCGGCGCCGACTGACAAGTTGTAAGTCATGGGTTCGAACCCAGACAGGCGCTTTACTTTGAGTAAATTATTTCATCACCACTGCTCTCAAAACGGTGAAAAAAACCCCGTGAGGAAACCGGCATGTCCTAGAACCAAATATTCAAAGACATGTGACATCTACAACCACGCGCTGGGCCCGCGTGGTGGATTGCGGCCCAAGCCCTCTCACTGAGAGGAGGCCTGAGTCCCAGCAGTGGGCACATTATAGGCTGATTATGCACCACTATAGTAGGACTAGGAACCAAACAAGTTGAAAGTAGTGGCTATTTTGTCACTGCACTGAATAGAATCGGACAATGGGCTGAACCTGATGCCTGGCGACCGTGAATGAAAAGGGTTTATTGTTGCTAACGGCCAGTCTGAACAAAAGAGTTATATCATTTAGTATCATGTATAATACTCAGGTGGACAGGCGTGCACATGGGCCAAACTACTATGAAATAAGTACAGATGGTCTGCGTAAAATTCGAAAATAAAGTTGTTAGTCATTCTCAATTAGTTTTGTGTGCTTATAGTGAAGCCATGGAACAATGCGCAGTTTTAAATATCTAGAAGCAATGTTAAAAAACTAAAAGATTCAGATTTCTATTCCATCTTGTCAGGACCGAAGTGTTCGCATGTTATTATAACGCAGGATCATGCAAGTAATTAATTCATATTTATCGTCAATTATACAAGAATATACGTTTCAATTAATTCATAGAGTGCCAACTGCTGATATAAGGTCCATAGTATACGTCAGCGTCTTTTAAAACTAAAGGGGGACATGCAATTTGGTAAATAAGTGGTTTCCTATGGGATTGCGTGGAATATGGGATGCGATAGCGGAAACAGCTGATGTCATTAATGAAGACCACTTCGAACTATTAGTCCTACTGCCTATGTTCGAGAAGTCATTAAAAAGATAAATACCCCGAAGAACTGCACATTGTGAGCAAAGAAAAGTCCCTGCATTGCTCGTCAGCTTGTGTTCGCTGCGAATAAAATGCTGGTCCAAATGAAAATAGACTTGGTTATTATTAAAGATTAAAAATTTATTAAAAATTGGTTTAATAAAGGAAACTAAGGCATGTTGATGTGGAAGTCAACAATGGGTAAGCAACAAGGTTAATGAAAGACGCTGTCTTTTATTTAGTGGTAGGTATAATGGATAATAAGTATAAATATATGGACAATAAGTATACCATACGAGAGATTTTTTTTTTAAGATTTCCCCTATAAGAGATATAATATTTAGATGGAGAAACGCCAAAAATGTTACTTGCTAGTTGAACTTTGGTGGTAATTATGGCTTTTATTTGTCTCAAAATTTCTGAAGCATTGGGTTGCCAATATTTGGCATCTATTTTAAACACATGACTTTGGATTGGATGCTATTGTGGAAGAATGACACACATGTCGAAAAGTTTTTGAGTGTGAATGTGGTGCAACTGGTAAATCAAATTATTTTATTTTACATAAACCTACACGGGCACTTATGAAACATCAGAAACTAGTTGCACGGTTCCAATTGGTGGTTTCCTATGGAGAAGAACCGGCAAGAAACTCCACGGAACATCAAAGAAAGAACACTGCCCAATGCCGGTTATTATGGGTCCCCCCTTTCTCTCTCTGTGCTGCTGGAGAATTTGTTGCGCAATTTCTTCTTCCCAGCTAAAACATTAGGAAGTGGTCAAGGGCGGACGTTTTCGGGGACTGTCGTGTGTAATTTTAACATTCGAAATGTGCTGATTCTCAGCCTAATTTGAATAAATGACTTTTTGATTTTATTTTCTTTTGTGCCGAGACCGTTTATCGGTTTCTGCAGAGGATTATATGCACAAAAAAATATCTATTAGTATTCAAATCGGTATATTTTACTAAGAGTAACAAACAATGAGAAATTACTGGCGCCCAAAACATTTTGCTACTGCCAAATCTTAACAACATCGTCTACACACATTTATACATACAATAAATTGAAGTCGCTTTTCATGTGCCTGTGTGACCGCGTTGTTCTTCTAAAAGTAACAACGGATTTTGATGCGGTATTCAACATCATTTACAGAATTTAAACCGGAAGGATTGAAGTATAATACATTAATATAAAATTATTTCGGGTACAACAACAACAATCGAAACTCTACATACGATATAAACAAAGATACTTGCCTGTAGGCAGGCATGGATGTACGTTAATTAAAAGGGGAATGCCCATTTGCCACACGAAAAAATGCTTGATATGAACAACTAGCTACTGCTCGCGACTTCGTTCGCAAATTTCTTGCTCCCCTGACGCTTCGAAACGTCTGCCCGTGCGTGTACTTCGTATTCGTGACTCTTTTTCTCTTTGCTCGGCTCCTAAAGATCTAAGCGTGTTGATATAGCCTTCCACAATAAATGGGCTATCCAACACTAAAATAATATTTTAATTCGAACCAATAGTTCCAGAGTTTAGCGCGTTCAACCAAACAACCAAACTCTTCAGCTTTATAATATTACTAGCTTTTGCCAGCGGCTTCGCCCGCGTGGAGGTCGGTGTATTATACGTATAAACCTTCCTCTTGAATCACTCTATCTATTAAAAAACCCGCATCAAAATCCGTTGCGTAGTTTTAAAGAGTTAAGCATACATAGGGATACAGGGACAGAGAAAGCGACTTTGTTTTAAACTATGTAGTGATGTAGTGAAGTATAGATAATGAAAAATATGCCAAATTACACTACAAAACGTAGGGAACCTATTTAATTAATTACAACGATTACAATTTCAATAATTATCAAAAACCTTAAACCAAAACCAGTTCCATTATTTTTTTCCAAAAAAAAATAGTCAACAAAACAACCTTTAAATGCTTTAATCGATGCAATATCGAGATAGCAGTTAACACAATGTTGTATGTTTCTATCCACAGTCGTCGTTAAATATCCTATAAAGCAATATGTATGTAACTCAAGTCGCAAACGCAAAACCATGAATCAATCAATTCAAGTAAACAATCGAAATAATGAAAAGCAGTAATGTCAAACTGTCAGTAAGGCAAAGGGCATATGATGCATACAGCCTACGATACGTTTTCTATTTTAAAAATAATTTGATTTTAATTAATATTGACATGCATATATTATTTTAATTAGATTTACGGTATAAATGGGTCGAATGATATTAAATGAATGATAACTGTGCAATAATTCTGTAAAATAGTTAGGATTATTTGACGATTCCTCTTTGGCTGAATGTCGGTTACTCATGTCAGATAAACACTGACCTTTAATAAAAAATAAGAATGAATTAGACGGATATCAAGTTAAATATTTTAATGATCGTAATATTTTCACCCTAAGTATACAAACTTAAGAATTATTTCATTATTCATATTTTATTCCAAATAGAATAAAGGACTATTAGTAGTTACTGTCCATTTCAGGCATTTTTTAGGCATTCCCCTTTATGTTTGCACATACCAATAATGAAATTCGCTTTTAAGGCAAAGATGTACTAGGCAAAGTGCCATTTGTATGGATCATCAATAAAAGGTCTGTAATCTCGATTTCTGATAGTAGCTGACTTGTTTTCGTTTTTTGGAACTTAAAAAGCGGCTAACGCTCCAAGGTGGAGATGAGTCTGTTAAGTAGTTAGACCATTGCCTCTCAACAATAGCATAGACCTTCGTAAATTCTAGCAGAGAACTGCTACGAGTTTGAGTCTGCTGCTTGAGTTAAAGCATTTAAAAAAAATATATATTTATCGCTTCAACGACTTTAGGTAAAAATATTATGTAGGAAGAATAGTGTGAACTTTAATACTGCACTAATCATCCGTAATAGGTACGTGATAATTTAGTTTAATACTCTGGAGGAGTCCTCAGCTTGGGCCAGCCTACGCTGTGACCTCGTCGCGACACTTAGTGCGGGTGATTTTTCACTTCCGACCATGGTTTAGTCCATGGTCGAAAGCAAAACGGCGTGTAATGCTGTCGCCTCTTTTAGCGAGGAGGCAGCAAAGAGGGAGCATAGCAATGTGAGAGCTTACTTCTCACGAAACCCATACCACCAGGCGAGCAGCCGAGTCGATGGGCCCTTAATAATCACCGGCCACCATATGGAAGGCCTTATTAAGCGCCTGCGGACGGCGAACTTGGGGCTGAGTCCTCGCTCGATCAGTAAGGACTAGCGTTGCAAAACTTCGGAATTATTCGCAATAACTCGGAAACATTCCAGAGTATATTTCGATTGGAAGGAATAATAAGTTACCGCAGCAAGAATGCAGAGTAAAATAAATATTGTAAGGATGAAGTAGGTAACCTACATTTTATTACGGAATAAGAATTAAATTATTCCCAGTAATTAGGAATATATTTATGCGTAGGTAGCTTGAGGAGACTCCCCATATATCAGATATTGTGGCGTGCCGTTTTTGAAATAACGCCATCTAGCAGGCAATGACCAACTTTGTGAACCGCCCGGCGGCCGTTCATTCATAAAATCAACGAAGTATTTTTCGATGCCTACGTACCTATGCGGGAATATTTCCCTTTAAGTAGTTATCTACTTGTGAATACTTATTATTTTTGTATGGTTTAATTTCGAATGGGCCCGATTTCGGGCTGATGTTATTATGTGTTATGTACAAGTTTAGTTAACTTCGTAAAAGTGTTTTTGCTTTACGATGTACGCAACTAATTTATTTTTTAAATAAATAAGTAAGTAGGGTTACTTGCCTAATTTTTTACGACGATTTTTTAGCAAAAAGTTTATTTCCTTTATAGAATAGAATAGGCAGTATTCAACTAGAACAAAAAATAAGAACCAATTGAAATAATATAATAGTTACCGTTTTACTATGTACCTCGATACATAATATTAAATATGTATCTATTAAAAAATAAACAACCGACTTCCAAAAAAACACTAAAAAGTGAAAAATAACTTTAATTTCGGAAGTCGGTGACTTTGGATATGTATTTTAATTTTTTGTCACCGCCTTCCGAAGTTAAAGTTATTTTTCACTTTTTAGTGATTTTTTGGAAGTCGGTTGTTTATTTTTTTTGAAAAAAGTTTTTAATTTTTCACTTTTTAGTGGTTCACATGTGCTTACCCCTTCACAGCGTACCGGCGTGATGTTATGTTATTAACTGGTGTAAACAATTGACAGACATGAGATTTCAGCAATCCTTGTCCATTTGCTAACATTTATTGAGGAGTACCGTTGCCTATCTCCGAAGTTCTTCATCAGATCTTCACCAAATTGAAATGGAACCACTCCGAGAAAGTACTCTTCCAAAAACTACACAAATTGCTTCAAGTGTGCCTATAAAATTTGAAGAGTTCTCTCTATTTCTCCAGGATCCCATCATCAGATCCTGACTTGATGATCATGGGACCACCTGGGAAGTATACCCTTTCGAATATTTTTTTTTTATCCAAATCGGTCCAGCCATCTTCGAGTAATCGAGGAACATACATAAAAAAAAAAAAGGCTCCGACGAATTGAGAACCTCCTCCTTTTGGAAGTCGGTTAAAAACTCATCTTAGTACTTACCAACGTATTTATCTTTATATGTACATATTATTCTCGCAAAATAACATTTGTACAACTAAACCGCATACAGAAACTTATTACGTAAGTACATATCTAAGTACAGGGTGTCCGGTGGCAGAATTAGGATTTAAATTTCGAACTGTTTTCGAACCGTTAGCGGAGGGGCGGGCGGGGGGGTCACGTTCGATTCGTCATTCGTGCGGGTTCCTTAGTCACGATGTCGCAGTGGACGGGTGAACAACGTGCGTTCGCAATCGAAGCTTATTTTAAAGCAAACGATTCCTGTGCTATTGCTCGTCGAAGATTTTGTTCGCGGTACAATATCCGACGGTTACGTGATGCGCCAAGCGAAGATTTGATTCGATTGTGGGTGCGGAGGTTCAGAAAAACAAGTTCAGCAGCAAATAATCCGCGGCCGGGACCCAGCCGAACGTCGAGGACTGATGAACATCGAACTTGTCGCAAACAGTTTACGCGATAACCCGCGACAGTCCGTGCGTAAGAGAGCGGCTGCTCTAGGGCTCCCAAAAACGATTGTACACGAAATATTGAAAAAGGACCTTAAACTTCACCCCTTTAAAATTCAAATTGTGCAAGCGCTTAAGCCTAATGATTATAATTTGCGCAAAAGTTTCTGCGAAACAATGTTGCAGCGATTTCGTACAGTGAACACAATCTTTTGGAGCGATGAAGCCCATTTTCATTTAAATGGAAGTGTAAATAAACAGAACTGCCGTTATTGGTCATCTAAAGGACAGAACCCACGATTGAAACATCAACAGCCACTTCACAGTCCCAAAGTGACGGTTTGGTGTGCATTGTCAAGCAGAGGAGTAATCGGACCCTATTTTTTTGAAAATCGTCAAGGACAAGCCATTACTGTGACCGGCGTTTCTTATCGGCAAATGCTTAACGATTTTTTTCTGCCAATATTAAGAGAACATCCTGCCTACAGTTCACAGACATGGTTTCAGCAAGATGGCGCCACGCCTCACACTGCTAGAGAGACCATGGCGCTTCTTCGTGATTTGTTCCCTAACAAATTGATAAGCCGTTTTGCTGACATCCCCTGGCCACCCAGGTCGCCGGATCTTACCCCCATGGACTTTTTTCTGTGGGGGTACCTCAAAAGTAAAGTTTATGAAACCGCCCCACCGACCATCTCAGCATTAAAAGAAAATATCGTTCGCGAGGTTAATGGCATCCCGACGTCCCTTCTCCAGCGAGTGGCGCGCAATACTGAAGCCAGATTCCAAGAGTGTGTCCGACGTGATGGTCAACATTTAGACGAAATAATTTTTAAGAAATAAAACCCGCACTTCCCTTCTTTGTTATAGTCATTGAAATAAAAAAAAATATTTTGCAGTTTTTTTATTATTTAATTTTGAAATCCTAATTCTGCCACCGGACACCCTGTAGATGCAAGAAACATTCGGAAGTTTACTAATCGTATTTTACTCTTAAATAATGAATGAACGCGTCAGAACATAAAAACAAGAAATATGTCAATCGTCGCATAATTGAAAATAAACCACAGTCGAATGACTATAGAGTTGTTTATTGTGTACTCTTTTTACGTATTTATTACTTTTTCCGTTTAAAGCGCACACGGAATAGTTTAATGAGCAAGTTCCGCTACCCGCCGCTAGATGTCACTATAATTCATCAAAGCTGTATTTCGTTAAGCTTAAGATTTACATTTGCGTAACGAGGTCATTACTATTTCTCCTCCTATAGGGATGTACCACTATCGTTTACTTATTTATCGACATTCCGTTTTATTTTTAAGCAAAATACAGCAACAGCTATAGTCAATAATAATTTGAAATCAAGTGTTTACATAAATATATTCTAATACATACTTACGATTTATAGAAAGTAAATTTAAGATTTGTTATGTTAAACTCATTAGTTTATTTTGAAAACTATTCTATTCATAAAAACATACAGTTGTGGAGTTTCTTTCTATCTTATGCGATAGATATTAAACTACGAGATTAATTACTACAGGTAAACTAAAGCCGCACACAGGGTTAAATTTTTCCCGATATAGCATAGAACAAAGAGAACATTGTAAGTTTAAAAATATCGATAACTCATTATCGATAACGGTAATCTCTAATTGAGTAGCTGACTGTAACATGTGCATTGTTGGAATCTTCGAGAACAATATGTTTGAGTTTAAAAGAAAGTAGACTTTAAAATGAGTAGAATAAAGTCAAGTTTTACTTGTCTTGTTTAATAACGCGTTGTTGCGTCGCCAACTAGCGGTCAATAGTCGAAGTCTAGCTATATTTTCCTTGTAATAATAATTTTTCTCGGGGAATATTACCGAATTTTACTGAAACATACCGAATGTTTCTCGAATGTTACGACGGGAATAATTCGGAATATTTCCCTCCAGCAACTCTAGTAAGGACCAGTAAGGCACAAAGAAGCGGCGCGCAGTGTTGCATGCGCGACTTTATAGAACGACGTCCGGTCGTAGATCCGGCCGCACTTAGTGGTGGCTAGGTATGGCGCGCCGATACCAGTCAGGAGTGCAGCGAATGTACAAATATCTCCCAGGCCCCGACTCAAGGTAGTAGAAGGAACCGTGGGTTCTTAGTCAGTAGAAGTCCGAAATAACCCTCCGTTCCCCTCAGATGGAGAGTATCCATAAGGATATCTCTACAGAAAAAAGGTGTTTGTTTCAGCAAGAATGTCCATATTGTTATCATCATGAGTAATATTTATAAACTATGTAAGTACTGTGCAGTACTAGAATAATTATGATTATGTAAATAATTTGACGCGACACTGTTATGCTAGGTGGTGTATAGAATTTTCTAACTGTGTGAACTTGCTATCAGGCGATATATATATACACATGTAAGTATATGTTTATAGCAAACATTATTCTATGGTTCTAGCCTCTTCTAAATCAGATTATAAATACATGTTTATCTAATCAAACTCATTAGACACAGCCCTTGTCTTTGTTCATCACTCTAACCACTTCCTTATAAATTATGTACATTTCTACAAGAAGTTCACAAAAAAATTATATAAATAGTAAAAAGTTATCTTATCAACCCAAATATTTTTTAAATACCTCAAGTAATAAACGTTTAAAATGCTTAGTGCTGGTACTTCGACTCGGCTGACATTGATTACATGTCCTAGATCCAGTACATAGAACGTTACGAACAGCTTAATAATCTAGGACCTTATGTCGCCGACCTAAACCGATATCTAATTTATTCGTAATAATCATAACTAGCATGCTCTTTTCGTAAGTTATCGTGAATTCCGAGCTGCCTCGCCTTCTAACCCACAGTTATCGTAACAAAGCCAAGGCGAGGCAAATTAAAAACTCGATGCTTCGCGCAAACGATAACAGACACATCGCGAGGTCGCGCGTTGTAGATCCGGCTAATCGCATGTGATGCCCACACGCAGTGACGTCACATGGGTCTTCCTTCCCAACAATGATTATGTTACTTAAAAGCTTTACACATCTTTATAGCCCTGAATTTATTTGCTTCACGCACATTGTCATTGCCGTAACAAACCGTAATTCCCAGACAAAATCACGCGGTATGTAGATAAAGATGTTTCGTAAATTAATATGGCGTTATTTGATTTTGATAATATACATTTTAGGGTTTCGTACGCAAAGGGTTCTAACGGAACCATCTAAGCCTCCGCTGTCCGTCCGTCTGTCTGTCACAAGCTGTACCTATATGATTAACCGTAAAAGGTGCATATTTGAATTTTTCACTGAATGTGTATTTCTATTCCCGCTATGCCAACAAATAATATAAAAGGTTCTCCATACTCCCCATACAAGAAACGTATTTTTTTTCGGCGATTTTTCAGGGGTTATCTCATGAACCGTACCTATTAGGCAAACAGTTGAAATATTCAAAGTGTTTATTTCTATTGCCACTATAACAACAAACAAACCGGTCAAGTGCGAGTCGGACTCGCGCACGAAGGGTTCCGTACCATTATCTATAAAGATCTGAGCAAATTTCGATTTTCGCGAAAATTTGTAAGTACCAGAATTTACCTTAATTTTCAACGTTTTTTATTTTATACTTTGGAATTTTTCCTATATTTGTGCTGTAAGACCTTGCCTCTTGCCAAATTTCGTGATTCTAGGTCAACGGGAACTACCATATAGGTTTTCGACCCAAAATCTATAGGGTACTTCCGGTTGACCTAAAACTGTCAGTTTTGGGTAAAAACAAGGTCTTATATATTATAGCACAAGTAAAGGGAAAATTCCGAAAAATCGGTCACCCAGATATATAGTGCCTATGGATGGATGGATATCATACAGCCGTCGATTAGAGAAATATTGACTGTGCAATTTCAGTATACTATCATGACCAAGGCATTTCACTAAGACTAAAGGAATCTGACTATAAGATTCTGTTATGTTCTTTTATATGCCTATTTGAAAGAAATCTTTGACTTTGACTTTCTGTTATAGCACAAAATCAAGGTCAATAAATGAAATCTGACCGTTTGAAGTGGGTCAAAATCAAGTCCAAAGGAGTCAGTTACAAACAAACATGCTTACATACAGGTGAAACTAATAAAAGCGTGTTAATAAAGTCGATTTTCGTGTCTGGCTGTGTGTTCGCTTGATTCTTTTAAACTAGGTATACCTACAACGGATTTTAAATTTTTAATGCGGTTTTCGCTACCGTTTAATAATAAATTCCTTTTATTCCCGAAGGTTTAAGTAATATTTGGATGCCGCCACATGAGTAGATCGCACCCCTGCGTCAAATAACTGCCTGTTAAAGCACTAAATCAAGGTTTTGTATTTTATATAAAATACGGTATGGGTATGCCGTATGTAAAATTAAAAACATAGTCAATTTTCGTATCTGGCTGTGTGTTCGTTTTATTTTTTTTAACTAGGTATACAACAGATTTTATTGCGGTTTTTGCTACCATTTAGGGAATTTATTCCCGAAGGTTTAAGTAATATTTGAATGTCGACTCATCACTAGATCGCACCCGTACGACAAATCACAGCCTGACAATACTGTTTAAGCAGTTTACTTTTATTCTATTGTTAGTAAATTTCATAGCAAGCTGTGACACAAAACTATTATATAATTATCTACCAGCTAACATGATGACAAAGGAAACAGGTAGCTCAGCTAGCTATCAATTGTACAAACAAATATGTGTACAATCACAGACAGATACTTCAGCTGTATTTAAATATACTCTGATAAAATAATAATGAGCAATATTTGTTTTACCAATTACTAATTTTCTGATAAATGATTTGTTGATTATTTATTTATTTAATTATGGCACTCCAATGACTTATTCACTATTACAATTTTTTTTTCATTATGATCTATGAGCTGTATTAATCATGACAACTTCTATATGCGAGGAAAATAAGCTTTGTTGTGTAGGAAGTGTTACATTTAATTTAATACTGGCCAAACACTTTCTTAATTAGATTAAAGGTCACTATGATAACAATTTAATAAACCCACATAATCATGTAAACTTTTCTAACACAATTTTCCTGAATGGTAATAGGTATTTAATACTTAGAAGGCTATTATTTGCGTTCATGCTTTTGTTACTAGTCATTACACATACCAGCTTCATTTTAAAATGTAGGTTCTTATTTTTCTGTAGGACATTTGATTGTTCAAGTTCGTTAACATAAGTTTGCAACACCAAAAGATGATAAAGTGTCACTGTTAGTTGTGGTATTTAGTCACCACATAAACAACTAACAAGACCGAACCTTATGAGAATTTTATACATTCTTATAGCTGACAATTTATGTTATTATTTCACTCTTTAAAAGGTTTCCTTGAAAAGTAGGTAAGTATTAAGTATATAAGTGATTAACTTAGGGCAAAATTCATGGATCATATGTTGATTTTACTTTTTTACATTATCTAAGTGTTTTATAGAAATATGAAACTTAACTCATTTCATACAAGAATAACGTTTTCCTCAATGTATTGGTTGGTAATGAGCCACATCATTATAATAATAAGCTATAACATGTATTCTTGACTTTGAGGTTGTTCTGGTAGACTGTTTTATAATACTTATTAAATACAGGATATGTTTATATCCAGTGCGCAAAATGTAACCATGAATTCAGTTTATCATTCTAGACCCCCCAGTGCAGAAATTTTTCGTCGGTAATACAAAAAAAAGACAGCTTTTCCATACATTTTGACCGCATAGGTCAAAATGTATGGAACCACCACACTTAGCTATGAAACAACTGATTTTTTTTTTGTGAAACCGACGTAAAATGTCTGCGTTAGGGGGTATAAAATGATATGCTGAGTTCATGGTTAAAGTTTGTGCACTGGATAAAAACTTATCCTGTATTCTTCATATGAATTTACTTAAGTCTCTTTTGAATATTTCTAAACTTCTTCTATTTTATTATGTACCTGTTACTCGTTGACGGGCCTACACTATCCTCTTAAACATATTAACTCTACAATTTGACGAGCTTCTGATGTTTCTTAAGTGCCAATGTAGGTTTTTGTGAAATAAAATATTTTGATTTTGTAACAGTAATGTAATGAAAAACTTTGGTCATAATTAGTCAATATGGCTAGTTGCCGTGTCCCTACACTCAGTGTCCCTCAATCCATAATGGAGCATTTGTGGTTCCAGGGATTAGTTCAATGTAAAAAACAAGATTTATCTTTTTAGGAAAATTTATGTATTAATTAATGTTCTTGTATTGGATCAATGATTTAAATGTTTATTTGGATTACCCTCATAGTCAAAGTTTTCATGTTGTTATACATTACTAATAATTAAAATTAAATGTTCTATTTGTTGTAGACAAAATATGATAAATGGAACAAATGTACATGGCACTCTATTATGGCTTGTGTGTAGACACTGGGTGTAGGATACCAAAAGTTACATTGCTTTAATTGGCAACAACAGGAGATTAAGAATTCTGTACATAAACACAAGTGAAAAACTTACTTTCTTCAAAGAAAATCATAAGACCATTACTCCAAATGCAGTACTTACAGATAATTTATGTTGACAATTACCTGTTAACACTTACATGACAACAGTGAAACGAACCAACCTGATATTCACCAAGTTTTAAGACAAAATGGATGTTTAAGTTGTTCCAGCTATGTAGGGTAGTTTTATTTATTGTAGAAATTAAATACCTACATATGAGTTATTTTTATGATTAAGAGATTTTATTAATTTTGTTAAGAATAGTCAGAACTCCAGCTTATTACTAGAAATAGAAGTACTTCTTGAATAGTTTAAAAGTTCAAGTAAAGTACAAGACTAAACTTGCATCGACTAAAATAAGTTTAAATAGATAGTTCCTTAACTTTACTATAGTTTCAATAAATAAATTGATCACAATTTCCACTGTAGCATTATTTTTTCCAAGACTACGCGAGGCACCCACAGGGATAGACGAAGAGACGTGACCAAATAATTGCGAAACAAACCGTAAACACATCAATAACACACACTGCACTTGTTCATAAAACAAAATATCCCATCACAAAAAAAAAACGATTGAATCTTTAAAAATTACTACGGCACTTTACAAACAATTTTCGCGATCGTAATTATTGAGTTTTGTAATATTCCCCTGCTCGAAACACTTCATTTTTATTTGACATTTATGACAACCAGGGTTACCAGTTGATTTTTTTTTTTTTTGGAATTTTATGACCTGGTAACTGGACCTTTAGGTCAAGTTACCAGTTGAAGCCACTTATACTAGAGGTGTAACTAATATATTCGTAATAGGTACAGGTATTATATTACAAGCAGTGTATATTCATATTAGGATAAGCGAATATGGAATAATAGGTTGCCAGGTATTAGTCAAACAATAGGGACGCGTGATAGCGAGGCAACTTGCCTTGCTATGTTATCATTATTTGCCGACTGCGGTCATTCATCTCATTCGCCGACGTCTCGGCGCTTGCCGAGTGTGCGAGATAACTAGACTCGCCTTAACTGTATTTACGAGTATAAATTGTAGAACATAGTAAAACAAAAAAGACGAAAAAGTATGAGAAAAAAATTGTAATACATATGCGTTAAGAAAAATTTATGTAGTATTATGTAAGTGTATAGAAAAAAACAATATTCATTATACATAGGTGATTAACTTTTTAAATACACCAACATATTTAACGTTGACAGTCCTAAGCCTGTTAAAAGTGTTAAAGTATGAAGGAATAGTTAATCACCGTTTCATTTGTGTAATAAGCATACGTGAATAATATAATAAACGTGCTTATTCACGAGAATCTTGTATTTCATAATTTTTATTATGGAGAATATTACGCAGGTATTAATATTGGATTGTATTTAATCTAATATTGATACGTTCTAATAATGAATTGGTTCACTAATATTTGACTAATACCCAGTAATAGGTATGGTATCATAATATGCGTTAACTAATATATTCAATAATAGGATTAGGTATCTAAAAATTACCATATTATAACAACTCTAACGTATACCGATGAATGTTAGAAATTAAAACAAAATCAAAACAATATTTTCATAGACACTGGCAGAATAGTCGACATCGGCTCAATTGCCAAAAGGAAATTTTTTTTTTTTCATAATTCTATAAAATAAAGATCAGTGCTAAAATTAACATTTTCAGCGGTTTTCAACTCCGATCAGGTTATTCCTGTCGTACTCCTCCAGTTTTCAAATTCTTTAAATAAGAAGAACACAAATTAACCTTTATAAAATAAATGATAAAGCGAAAAGTCAATTAATGATGAATTTTTAAACTTTTCGCCTCTGTTTTCCATACCTCTTACACATTATTATTTAATCGTATCTTTGCGACACCGCCGCCGTGATCATTCCACTCACGGTGACCAGCCCATTCGAATTCCTGCTACGTAAGACTCACGTTCACCTGATCCTGAATTACTTGTGACCTTACATACGTGGTCTTCATAATTTTTTTAAGCCTAAAGCAGGCAACAATTTCTATTGACTCCTATTAGTCAACCTCATCATCATTATTTCAGCCGAAAGACGTCCACTGCTGGAAATAGGCCGCCCACACGCGCAGCAGCACATGCTGGCGTCAAGTCTGCAGGGGCGTACCCAAAGACTACAATCCCGGGTCGACGGCGCGTTGTGTTCCACGCGCGCCTCAGAGATGTCAGCAGCAATTGATGGGGTCCGCAAGGGCCGATGCCTGCCAGGGGTGCGGGTTGTTCGAAAGAGATACCGCGGCCCCTGGCACACAGGCAACCGAGGGAACACGGGTGGGTTTTAGTCAGTAAAAGTCTAACACGCCCTCCCGCTCCGCCCAGAGCGGGAGAAGTTATTTGATGATTTCCCACCCAAAAAAAAAAAAGACTACAATAGTTTATGGCGTACCAATAGAAATGTGCCTAGCGCACGCCTCACATTTGCGCCCCTTCGTAAATTATCTTCTCGATCTATTCTGAGCAAAGCTTTCTTGACCCTTAAACCTTTATAAAGGAAGGTATTAATTTCAACTTGCAAAAAAATCTCTTGCAATGCTGCAATTTTAAGAGAATTTGAACAGAAATAAGCAGATTTGGACATACGCTTTCATCCCCGTACTGATACAAGTCTACTAATATATTCAAGTAGCTCTTCAGATTTCTTAGCTATAGGTAACCAGTATGAAATGGGTTATTGATGTTTTTATAATATTTAATAATTGGCGACTTTTTGCGCCCTCTTCGATAGGTGCCCAGGGCTTTTGCCCTGCCTGCCCCACCCTAGTTACGCCACTGCACGTCTGTACCTAAATCAAGACCTTAAAATGTATGGGCTAATAAAATATACACACACATATCTTTTGAAATATTTATTTATCAAATAAATTTGATGTACAAAAATACATACACATAAAATACGTACAAAATTGGTTTCTTTTTTATATCTAAAATAACATCGAGTCTGCTTTGGCCCCGAAAATAAAATAAAATAGAATATTTTATTGAAGGATGAAAGACGTTATTTATGCATTTTCCTTAGAATCTGCGACTAGGAGAGACCAACTGCCCCTACTTGAGTTTGAGGTGTGAACAGCAACAATCATTTAGGACATAGGCCCTAAGTGATTGTTGCTGTTCGGATACGACTTATTTTTACGTTGCGTAAACCGCGCGTTTACGCACGTAATCTGCACAGGTAAACTTGATAAAGGAGCTATGAAAAAGTTAGCGGAGGAAAAAAGGAGGAAAGGAGTTAGTTAACGTACTTCTGTGCAGGCGCGTTCCGAGGGGGGGGGGGGCGTTCCTAGGGGTCATGACCCCCCCCCCCCCCCCAAAGCCGTAAACGTAAAGCTTAAAATAGTAATTTTTTACAATATAATAATTTTTATAATATAATACGAAAATATAATAAATTTTCTTATTAATATGTAGGTAGTCTTTGTTTGTGGCCCCCCCAGTCTTTGGCTGCGACCGCGCCTGCTTCTGTGCATCGACGGCACGTAAAAAAGCCGTCATGTGCATTAATAGGCCCTTGAACGAGAGTGTTCGCCGATTCATATCACTTTCATAAAAAAAACATAATATGTCACGTCAAACGACAATAATTTATATTGTAAAACTAACAATTCAAATACTAGTCATTAATAAACAAGAAAACGACCGCAACAGTAAAATTTAGTTATTCGAAATAATAGCCTCATGAATTGTAGGTATACCTACCTACTAACGAATTTCCTGTTAGTAAGTACCTATAATAATATTTTATGTTAATAACACAGGATTTAGCATCTCCATTTAATGTAAGCAGGGCGAGGCAGGGTCAGCGTTATCTAGCTACCGGCTACAATTTGGTTTCAGGATGATAAATCAACATTAAGCTGTTCCGATGATGTGCTTAGAACAGCTAACTTGCTTTTGCTAACTTGTTTCTACAAAAGGGGTTTGCTGAGCGACTGAGGGTCAGTAATGGGTGTTTTTAGTCTACGCGAATTCGTCGAGAAATGTCACGTGTCAACACCAGCACTATCGAGTGATTTCTGCTGCATTTAAAACATGCAGTGTGTGTTTATTTCATAAATGAGGTGCTAATTAGCCAAATAGAACACAGCGCAGCTTAATGTTGAGGTATCCAGACAGTGACAGTTAATATAAGCATAAAAATAAAAGCATTCTGTTACTATGCATGAGTACTAGGAGACAATATTGTTCCGCAACACAACACGTGTCTCTCTGAAGAAGAATTCGGGCGACGTTGTCACACGACATGTATGGCGAACGTTAAAATAGGTCGTGAGACAAGGTCTTTGGTTGACATCTTAGTTGACATCATCCGACGTTCCCTTACATTTTAGCCTCACGTGTTGTGGGACATTTCGCCATATTTCTCCATTGAATCGATTCAAATTGGGCTAATAATTGTAAAAAATTCAAAAACATTTTCATTTGGCTGCAAATTAGTGCCCCTCTTAATATGTTACACCGATGGGATCTATAAAATGCATTTAGTAAAACATTTGCTAGTGCCAGTGACGCACTATTAAATCTGTATTTAAAGAAAAAATATTAAAAAAGAAACATGAATGAGACAGTATTTACCTGTGTAAATACTTCATTCATGTTACGTTTTTTAATATGTTTTCCTAAAATTATATTTTTCTAATCGCTTTCATCACACTTGTACACATGGGCGTAGCTGGGGTGGAGGGGGGGCAAGGGTGGGCAGCGCCCACTCACCAGAAACTTCTTTGCCCCCCCCCCTAGAAATTATGTCTTCCCGTGATAAAAGTATCTTCCCCTGAATATTAATATATCTTCCTGCCACCCTTTATCGCAATCTGTTTAACGTGGAAAGGTAATCTACCATTCAGATATAATTACAAGAATTTCTTTTGTATTTATAATATTAGTAGATTTAGCTATGAGACTTTTGACTTTACTTAGGCATTCAGAAAAACGAGTGAATGGGGCTTGCTACTGCCCCTGATAAGACGAGCCAAAAACAAAAAGCAGGGGTACTACCTACCTTTTCTCGAAGTGTTTCGTCGTATTTTCAAAGCTTCGGGCTGGACGGTGCTAAAGAGCTCAAAGTCTCAGGATAAGATGTATATCTTATCTAATTCTGCTGACTAGGTATCTAGTCAGCAGAATTAAAAAATCAAGTTTTATTTACTAGCTTTTACGCTACTTTTCGTCATTCGCCACTATATCAGTCCGACTCCAGAAACGGACTTCGAAGCCTATACATAGTGTACGTATGTAGTATGTGAGATAGGGAGATGTTGTCCCTCAGAAACTATTCACCGCTGCACTGAAGTGTGTCTTTAAGGTTCTAGACTGGAAAGGGGTTGTAATAAACATTAGTGGCGACTAGCACTTCAGTTTGCCGATGATACAGTTGTCATGGTTGAGACCACAGAGTACTTTATAGTATTATGAAAGTTGAGACTATGGAGGACCTCGGTACAATGCTCGGTGACCTCAGTGGAGCTTACAAAAGAGTGAGTCTTGACAAAGGTCATGTCAAATGCCTATATAGCGCAGGAGACAGTACCTAAGCATTTGAAATGACCTTCATGAGAGTGGGTGTCCATGTACTCTTATAAAAATCGGAGACACTAAAATTGAAGTTATGGACGAGTATGTTTACCTAGGACAAACTGTCCAGTTAAGTAAGTAGGTCCACCTTCGAGAAATAGGTCAATCGTCAAATCCGATTCAGCTGGGCAGCGTTCGGGAAGCTACGCATTATCTTCTCGTCCCAAATACCGCAGTGCCTAGAGATGAAAATCTTTGACCAGTGCATGTTGCCAGTGATCACATATGGCACTAAAACGTGGTCGCTCCCAATAGGCTTTATTAGAACTCCAAAAGTCACCCAAAGAGCAATGGAGAGGGTTATGCTGGGAGTCTCCCTACATGATTGAATCAGAAATGACGAGATCCACAGGAGAACCAATTTTACCGACGTAGCCCAAAGAATTGGCGAACTTTAGTGACAGTGGCCATGACACATAGCTCGCAGAACAGATGGCTGATGGGGTCGAAGGGTTCTGGAGTGGCGACCGCGAACCGAAAGATGCAGAGTTGGAATGACTCTCACAAGGTGAACCGATGAGTTTTTGACGGCCGCAGGAATCCACTGAATACGGGAACCACAGAACCGGTCGAAGTGGCGGAGTTTGGGGGAGGTCTATGACCAGCAGTGAAAGTCTTTCGGCTGAAATTATGATGATGATGATGAAGCCCATAGGAGTTTACGTGCCGCGGAACGGCCAAGCCGTACATTTTGACCAAAATTTAAGGTTTGTAAAGTTGGGGGCTTTGATCTACATTAGATCTCATAACTTTTTAACAGTGCAAGCGTTACCTATTTAACTCTTGGCAGGCTACTTTTCATTAAATATTTTTTGAGGGATTATTTATTACTTGGCGTCATTTATGATCTCCATTTCCATCTAGACAAAATCCTTAGCTACGCCTATGCTTGTACACATGTATAGATCTTCTAGTAAAATTGGTTTTATACAAAAAATGTTTGTGTACGCAAAAATAGTGGAATACGCAATATTAAATTAGAACGTTTTCTATAAATTTCCTATCTACTCAATTTCTTCGAATTAAGGCAAGACTGTTAACAAATGTGAAAAAGACTAGTTTCAAAAACGTTTCAAGCAAAACTATTGACATTGTTTACAGAGTGTCTGTTTTATTGAAGTTAAAGTTCTAATGTTCATAAAATATTAATTGATCTATGAAATTGGTATACTAACATAACTAACCGATTACAATTTTTGGTGAAAAAAGAATCTGATCACTTACTAAACACCCTAGCTACTTAAATCTATAAAATTTGGAGGTGCTATGCTTCAAAGGGTTTGGTTGGTTTCTCAGTGGCCGTCTGAACGCTCGAGTATGCCATATTAATCCTGAAAGTGAATATTTATATATTAGAGAAGGCGTGGGTGGTGCCCTATGGGATTCCCAACGACAAAAAATGAGAAACCTCCGTACAAACTTTCATCTCCTATTTTAGCCCTTTATGGGATGCATTTTCAAAAACATCTTTGGTCACCTTACCTTCGTTGAGAACTCTTGGGAAAATTTCAGACTTCTAAACCGAGGTGTTTAAGACTGTCGGCCGTGGTCTGTTAGTGAATTTAATATTTTTGTTTAGTTGATTTGGTAATGTAGGAGATAGTGCGGTCAAAAACACGTCAGTAGTAACACTTGAAGAACTAAGAAAACCCCGTTTACTACAACTACAAAAAAGGTGTTTTCAAAGTCACTGTTACCATAGAAGCGAGGTGGACTGTACAAGTAACATTTCGTAAATACTGACCTATGCTGATTATAAACCCTTTTAAAATGTATTTTGTGAGCGATATAAATTCCTATGAACAGGCAGAGACCGACGATAAATGAACCTCCGAGTAGTGCCGGGAACTGAAATACAAATAATTACAATCTTTTAACACATTGTAACAAGAGATAGAATAGTACCTACATTGTTTACCATAAGCTAATAAATTGATTAAGATACTTATAGAAAAAAAAAACAAAATACACTTTCATGAACTCAAAAATGTTCGCAAAAAAGTACAATGGTAGGTTACAAACCATTATCGATGTCGTTAAAAAAATCGCTTTGCGTTTAAAAATAGAATTTGTGTTTATCAGAATCGAACTTGTGATCTGTATTGTTTGAAAACCATGAAATCCTGTTGCTATAATAAATGTTGAACCATACATTCTATCAGCGAATGCGATAGTAAAAGGAGCTTCAAAATATTTTGTGAAAGAGGAAAATTTCGTGAGAAACGTTTTATGATTGTAGACTATAACCCCTTATTACAAAACGATGTTTTTCTTTAGAGATGGTTTAAACCATCGAGCTTGTTTTTGAAATAAGAACCCTTAACAACCTAACTGAAATCGAAATACAGTGCTAAATTGCCATTTTTGTATTAAGAACTTTACCAAATAGAAGAAAAGTTGGTAATACAAAAACTGACTTAAGAGTTTTAGGCTAGAACTAAATTTAGATCGCGTTTTGTAATAAAACGGTAAGAGTTGAGGAAGGCCAAAGAAACGATGGATGGACGCTGTGAAAGACCATATAATGGTTGGGGTGGGGGTGTGTACTGAGATGACGCCTAATAGAGAATAATGGAAGATGTTGCACCGAATCCAAATAAATTGGGATAAGGGCAGGAGAATGATGATGAAGTTTGTGACAGTTGGCTTTTTGTTTGTTTTGATCATTGTCGATACTTCTGATTTCTTTCCAGAATTTTAAGGAATTGTGTAGGTATATTGTTTTATTTTTAATATAAATGCCCTAAATACATAACCTACTTATACTAGTTCTACATGGCTAAACTTGTCTAAAATACGACTACAACTAAAATACTGAACAAATTGTAAATGTAGGTCAGGATTGTTATACCTATATGGATACTTGAGGACCATTCGATATTAACTGAAAAATATGTAGCATTAAAAAATTGTAGTAACATTATAATATCTTTTAATTTAGGATTTATCTTGGTTCAGTTGCCATAAAATAAATATCCTTTTCTTAGCACTCCTTTTGTAGGTACTGGGGGTAAATGTGTAGTTTTGCACAGGGAATTCTATGCCTGTGCATAATCAATAATTTTGTATGAGGATTTTCTCATTTGAGCACCTATTATTATGTGAGTATGGATAGTATGTTTATTACCTCTTTACTGCATTCATTTTCCCAGTCCACGGTGAGAAGATTCTTGTAAAGCTTCTTAAATCTTTCTACAGGACAGACTTCCCCACAGAATGGTATTTTGAGAACGTTCGGCTCAACAATCTCTACTGAATTCCTGTACGAGATCCTCACACAATATCCACGTGTCGTTTTGTTGTCTGAATTAGATATAATATTTTATGAACATAACTATTATCAATTCAATGGTGTCAATATTACATGACATATTATTAAACTGCCAGAGCACTTTCAAGTCAATAATAAAAACGTATCCTCCGGTAAATAGTAGCTTTATAGTACTAGCTCTTGCCAGCGGCTTCGCCCGCGTGGAGGTCGAAAATTATCCCACGAGAACGTACTACCGGAATAAAAAGTATCCTATGTGTTAATGCAGGTTATAAACTATCTGTGTGTTGAATTTCAAACAAATTCGCTCAGCCGTTTTTGCGTGATTGAGTAACAAACAAACTTTCATGCTTATAATATTATTAATAAAGTAGGATACTACTAATACACTCATGTGCTATGCAATTATATAATACTTGCTTCTGCCGGTGTCGTACTCGGCAATACTGTAGGCTTCCCACTAGTGAAATCATTTTAGAAATCGAATCAATAGTTACAAGATTTCCCTTACATACAGACTCAAAAAATTGGCCTCGTTATGTATTAAGTTTAGACTAAGTAGTTCAGTATTACTACTCTACTACTAAGTATCAATTAGTTTATGACCCTTTGTGGCTGGGAGAAGTTTTCTCAGCTATATGATCTCTCAACATATTATATGCTTTGATGTATGTATGTATGTTTAATACAAGATCTAAAATTTGTCTATATCCCAGATTTATTATTACATTTTAAACAGTAGTATCGCCTGTCTATAACTTGTTTGTACTAATTGGTCCCTATTTCTGGTAATCTATTTATAGCACAGATGTGTATACAGGATAAGTTATTATCCAGTGCGCAAATTGTAACCATGAATTATTCAGCATATCATTCTAGACCCCAGCGTAGAAATTATTCGTCGGTTATACAAAAAAAATCAGCTGTTTCATAGACAAGTGCAATACCTACGCGGTCAAAATGTATGGAACAGCTGTTTTTTTTTTGTTTGTATAACCGACGAAAAATTTCTACGCGGGGTGTCTAGAATGATATCCTGAATTCATGGTTACAGTTTGCGCACTGGATAAAAACTTATCCTGTATAATAAAGCTGGTATGTAAATCCAAATATATACAAATAAAACTTTATGCTGGTGTCTGTATGAGCTTACATAGTTAATAATCTCGTGACAAACCAATTTTAGAATCATACTTACTTGTCAACAGCTCAACGAGTATAGTTGATGTGTACGTAGGACAGTTGCCATCATACAAGCCCAAAGCATTGAGCATGCTTCCCACTGTCAGATCATGCGCACTGTACATAACCACTTTATGACTAGGTTTCGAGGAAGCTGACATGGCATCCTTCATGCGTGCCATTATATGTTTGAGTAGGGGACCGACTTTCAGCCGCGCAAGAAGGGGCGAGCCCGTTTGTGTTGTAAAGCTGCCAAGAAAATTATTATTATACGTTATTATTGGCCATAGTGAGATCGACTGGAGTACTAGAGTAATTAAAATATTGAAAGTAGGATACTGAATATTTAAATAATCATAGAAAATACTGCTTTGTAGGTCAACAAAAGAATATCGGGTTTTTCATTGAAGAATGCCTGCTTACATATATATATTAATAAGTAAATCATTTAAAAAGAATCAAATTTGTTCATACGGGAAATAAAGTGAGTGGTGCCATTTACTTAAGTAATTGTGACCCAACCAGTCGACAGCCAAAAAGGCTCGACTGTTAACAATGTTAGGTGTGGTAAAAGAAGCATTAAAGTAGAACAAATAGTGTGGAAATAAACCTGTAGCATGATGGCTCCCGCATTTTATCTGGGTATACAGACTGGGTCCACTTTGGTAATGTAAAATTATATAGTGATTCAATGTACAAAGTAGAATAGATGTCATCAATGTCATAGTAGTCCTTTACTTTCATACCAGTATATGCCGAAAGATAGCTGAAAAATAAAAAGGTACCTAGATTATTTTATCATACTATACTGAAATCTAAATGGAACTTGTCTATAGTTCAACTGTGTCCGTTGCCGTCATGTGTGACAGTGGCGAAAGCACCATATAACACGATTCCTACCGGCTTCCCTTCCGGGATTTGCATCGGCAACTCTAACGCTATTAAAAATGGCACGTCAATAGTGGCTACTATTGTCAAAAAAATATAGTTACACTACGGGTACTTAATTCAACATAACGTACAAACAACAAAATCTGTTATTTTTAGCTTTGTATTACAACAAGAAAAATGTTCTAAAGTAAGCTGGCGCCAAAACGCCATAATCGGGAACTAAAAATTAAGAGAACAGCGATCCGGTAATGATGTCACTTTAGGTAACGTGGCACCGCTTGATATGGACGAGAGCAAGCCGCTGTATAACGGGTTATGACAGAGACAGCTATAGAAAAATGCATCAGCGAGAATGCACACTCTATTTGGTTATCAACTGTTCAATTTTATTGTATTTAGTTCTTTACATTCATATATTAATTTTAGAATGATAGTAAGTACTCTTTATTGAAAAGTCAGTAAGTTAAGACTGCTCTCTCGAAAAAAGCATGCAGATGAAGCCACTTTTCATCGGCATTTCTAGAGAAATTACATTTGAAAAAAATAGTTAGTAATCTACATGATATGATACGTAATTTGGTTTAGAAATAATTTTTCTATCGGTATCACATAATAAGAAAAAAACCACCAAATCACCTCCAAATCGTTGGGTTGAAACCATTTTACTCCTTCTTTTTTAAACAAAAGAGTAAAAAAAATATATTTACTGCTTTGCAATACGAAGGAAAATGATTTGGTTTTGTTACTTTTTTTAAAATATGTATTATTTTAATTATGATAAATTAAAAATGCGTCCGATTATAGACTGCATCTACATCACCCCCGCACTCGTCCACAAATTCAGTGCGGGGCGCATCGTGTTGTTAGGTGGACCTATGTCGCGTTGCGAGAGGTCAGCTCTACGAAATAAAATCGTAAAATATTACTCCAATAATTAAGTTTTGTAAATAGTGCAGTACGTTTTTTTATCCTTTTATATAAGTTGTGTTTTATAGTTGTACAGTTTCATTAGTGTTTAAACTTAGTTTTTAAAACATGGGCAATAAGCAGAAACGAATGAAGAAAGGTTTAAAATAATATTACAAACAAATTATAATATTACATATTTCACTATATACTATAGCTTTAGTTACCTTTTAGTTACCTTTCATAAAAGTAGATAGGTACTGATTATAAAATTCCTATTATCAACAAAGTCGTAAGTATAACGCTTGTGTGTCATAGAGTCATAGAGTAGTGAATGGTCACAAAAGGTCCACATCCACGCAATGACTTTCAGCCTACATTATAAATTTTACTTTTCGGTACCTAAGTAAAGTCTATTATTCTGATTCGTTGCGATTATTTGTTTGTCATTATGTACCAGGCACTTAGAGGAATGAAATTAAAGAATAGAAACTGTAGGCCTACAACGTTCTCTCATTCACAATATGTAAAAGAATCTACATAAGTAAAATCAACCTACTTAAACCGAGTGATATGATTTCCATGAGAATCACTAATAAATACTCGATATTACAAGTGTTGTATAATGTCAAATAATGACGAGAATATGTCAGAAAGTGTAAAAAATAAAATTAATAAAATTAACATTGTAATTTGGTGCTAATGAGTTACCAGGGAAGCCACATGTGCAGAAGGAATTAATGCCAAACTTCCTTGTCTTCAACGTAGTCTTTTATCTTATAATATGCTTTTTTGATAAGGACACGTTTGATGTGAGTTTTAAATTTTCCATCGCTAAGTTCTGTATTCGATGTATAATTGCAGAATTTAAATGGAGCACACTTAGTGGCTCTGTGGTTTTAGGTCACTATTCGTATAATTTTGGCGCGACTTAGTGCTATAAAAAGTCGTAAAGGTGATTGCTTCATATGAAAACAACGGGGAAATATAAAAGTTTTTATAAATCTCCAAGGGAAGTAATAATCAAACTTCGCGAGAAGAATTGGTCGCATAAAAAGATAGCCGATCATCTGCAATGCTCAAAAACTATGGTTTTCCACGCTGTGAAGCATTTAGCCACGTATCAAACTACTTCAAATGTTCCGCGTGTACCTAAACAGAAAGTGATCTCGTTGAAATGATCGAAATACCTTTAGTTTGGCAAAACAAAATCCTTAGTAGCATGCATACGTTTATTGTGTTGGTATGCTGTACGTTGACTTGAAAAAGCATGGCAGTTGAGAGTATGTCATGCTCACATAAATGTCTCACTGATGGTGGCGCGTGTGTTGGATCATTCGGTTCCCTACAAAATGGTTGAGCTGGATGGTGCTGATCCACGCGTCAAGTTCGTGAACGGGCGCTGTCGGTTGAGACTGATCATCTCCTAACTTCCAGGACTTATGTTTATCTTGTATTTAGAATTGTTTATATTTTTTTTTACATTGTTCTCACATACAGAAGCAACAAGAATAATGTTCCCAAGATTTTGTAATATTCAACTTGATTTTAAAAGACTGTCCGTGGAGTTTCTTGCCCGTTCTTCTCCATAGAGATCTACGTTTTGGAATGGGCAACTAGCTGTAACTTTCCAACTGATCGACTTTTTGACAATTCAAAAGTGCCTGTAAATGGTTTAATTGAAATAAATGCTTTGAGTTTGAGTTTGAGTTTAAATATAATTTTCTCAGCTCATTAGACCTCAAGGGTCTCATGAGCTGAGAAAATTATATTTTGGTGAAAACAACCCTGCAGCAATCTCAGCAAGCACTATTCGAAGGCGTGCTTCCAGTTATTGGGACATTCCAGCACGACAATGATCCAAAGCATACTGCACGCACCGTTATGGAATTTCTCTCAACGCAATCAGTTTCTGTCATAGATTGGCCAGCTAACAGCCCAGATCTAAACCCAATAGAGCATCTTTGGTGCGAAATCAAGAAAAAGGTTTTAAATCGACAGTGTGGCAATTTAAGAGAGCTGTACATTTTTTTAGAAGAATGGAACTCGTATCTCTCTTGCGAAATGTTAAAAATTGATAGAGTCAATGCCTCGCCGGTGTAAAGCAGTAATTAAAAGCCGTGGACATGCTACTAACTATTAATTTTAGTTTAGCATGTATTATATTGCGTTTTCTTTAGGCAGTTCACATTAATGTGTTTTATTTAATCTAATTTTGATATAAAACAAGTCTCAAGCAGTTTAATAAATCGTTCTTAATTATTTGGCCAGCTTCATTACTATTTGAATTTGATACTATAGAGGATATATAAAATTTGTAAAAAAAAATTGCGATTTCATTCTATATTCTTAATCCCGTTTGCTCGATTCGTGTGGCTATTTCATAACATATCTAGTTACTTCTAAGATGGAACTCATAACTACACATGACATGATTTAGTAAAAAAAAATCTGGAACATCAAATTGTTCTTAACTATATGACCACAATTGTATATATAGTAGGATAGTAGGATGATCAAGTCAGCTTATACACCTACATAACTTCTTACGCATAGATAACAAAGTTGTAGGTTCTTATTGTTTCATTTTTGTTGTCACGCTATAACATTTTTAAACATAATACTCCGCAGAATAAATTTAAGCCAAATCTCTGAAAATGAATGGTAAATCTGAAGCTAGTGCTGATTGTATTCCACGTTTATTCAAAAAGGGATTTTTAAATTTGACATATAGTTATGTCATGGGGGGGCACCCATGACATAACTATATGTCAAATTTAAAAATGAATGACTTACTCCATCAAATGCTGGTATTTACTCAGTCTTTCCTTATACGGTTTAGAGAGTGTTAGCCTCTCCAATTCCTTTTCGTAAG